>OU452272.1:42989179-45389179 GCA_911728535.1 Pammene fasciana | reverse complement strand
TCAGTCGCTCCGGCGATACTTGTAATTCTAGAGCAGGGCATTCCTCTTCAAAACCTTGTAACTTGTATTACAAGCGGAAGTCACTTTTTGACACCTTCTTTTAGAAAGGGACTTCCGCTTCACAAGTTAGGGTCAAAACATACCTAGCGGAATTAAGCCAATTCATAGACAAAATGCTTAATTTTGTCTATGGTAGCGGAAATTTGTCTATGGCTTTCATACAAAAAATCAGCTACCAAAGACAAATTTAAGCATTTTGTCTATGAATTGGCTTAATTCCGCTGTGATTCCGCTAGGTGTGTTTTGACCCTTATAGGCTTTTGAGTAACGGGTCCCAGTAGTCACCTGCAGTGTTATTCGCGAGTGGTGGGGGGTGGGGGTTCCACTGTGTTACTAATTAAAGCTATAACACTAAGGTCTGTGTCAATGGACAAGTAAAATAAGATAAAAAGATTGCCTGAATTTGTAGGCAATGAAAGCATTCGACACATGACGAAATATTATTAACCTTTTCAACGCCAAGAGCCATTAAAGTGGTCGAGTACTGTCGTGCCTACCACGCCAACAACCACTAAAAAGGCTATGGCAGACGCTGTCAAATCAATTTTACTGTTGACAGATAAGGTTTAAATTAGTATCTCACTAGTTGAAATGTTGGCGTGTATGCCACATTTTGATGCGAGAGAGAAAGCGTTGAAAAGGTTAAATAAATCCATTTCCACGGATAAATAAGTAATGAGGGTTTCTGCGATGGATTCTTTCACTAGGCGGCAGCACTGTGGTGAGGTTTTTTTGACAGCAGCTGTCAAAATGCACCAATCATATTTTATTAATAATATTTTTCTGCTTTGTGGAATTTGACAGCCGCTGTCAAAAAGCCTCTTGCCACGGTGCTGTCATCTAGTGAAAAACTCAATCGCGGAAACCCTCATTATAGGATATTTTTACTATAAGTGAATTTAAAAAAAATAAATAAATTCGGAATACCTATAAGTGAATGGAAATAACAAGTTTATGTAAATGTATTCATAATGAAACCATGATTCTTATTTAAAAGTGTGTGATTACTAAGCAATATGAAGATGAATAATAATGTTTTCTATTGACACCGACCTTACGAATGGTGTATTCCCATGTCCCCCTGGGGCCCCTGGTCGCGCGCAGTACGGCAGAGCCACCAGACGACAGACACTAGCTGACCACACGTATTGTACTATAAAGTTATGGTAGTAAGATTTAAATTTAGTTGACTCATTGTTGCGTATCGCCACCGCCGCCGTGAGCCGGCGAGACTCGCCCGAGAGTATAATGTTGTAAATGTTTACACTACTGTATGAAAGAATTGTGGAATAAATGAGCTTATTCAGCATTCGTTTTCTTTAATTTTACCCTTTGACCGTCAAAGCCGTCATATCACGCGCACGGAAAGTCGTGCAGTCAGCGCCAGGACGTGATATCACGTCCAAAATATAACCGATTTGCCTTGCGTGCTCGCGCTGAGGGCACGATTTTTCCCTCCGATGCTTGGCGTTCAAAAGGTTAAATAGACGTCGTACAGTCGCCATCAGATATATCGGAGCGGGCAAATTGGTCACAAATATCTGAACAACGCCTCTATTGTCAAGGCGATAAAGTGCATGTTCCGATATTTTTGGTAACCCTGGCCGCTCCGATATACTTGATGGCGACTGTACCTCTTGAAAGTTTTCGAGTCCAAGTTTTACAATGTTGAGCCCATAGTAAAAGTTGTTCAATATCATGAATAGATTCAGGTTTGATTATCTTGTATCACGTTTTAGATTACACCCTGTATTTCATGGCGAGCACAAACATTGGGAGTGCTTTTTTTATCCTATATCGTTTGCATTTAATACGAATCTTTGATAAAATCATTACAAATAATCGCTCCGAACGCCCAAAAAATGTCATCTTAACTTGAACTGTGTGTCCAAAAAATATGAACAAAAATAAGCAAAATTCGCCGTATAATTTCAAGAGTCACCTGCATAGTCAAAAGGGTATTCGATGATTTTGGGGCTATAATAAAATACAAATAACTGCGGTAATCATTTTTAATAGTGGAAACTTGTATTAAATACAAAACGTTACATATTTTACTAATTACAAAAACACCTACCATATGCAAGTTTACGTGTAATAGACGGAGAGATGGCCACGTCAGATATGACAAAATAATGAGAGCAATGATACCCCTCTAGTTAGTTTGCTACACTATGCTTATTTCTAGATCCGGACATCTGGCAGCTGTAACGTGGTGGAGGTCAAAAAATGCAAATAACTTAAAGGAAAAAATCCTACAGTAATGGATTTCATGCAATATAATGGCAAATTATGTAATTCATTAGATTATATCATAGCCAGAAGTTTCTATTGGGGGAAGTAGTGCCAAATGACGTATAATGCAATTTTTAGTCACTCGCCTACTGTTTATGTTTCCGCAATAATACACAATGATTTTTGTTCTAATGTTAAAATATAGGCCCTGTTCTCTACAAATGACAGAATTTCCGCAGTTTTAACCTATTTCGGTTTTACTTTTTTCCAACTTAAAAACTTTGTTGGTCTGTCACTCTGATCTCCACCCATTAAAAGCTGCCAGATGCCCGGATCTAGCAAAAAGGATGGTTATGCAATCTAACTAGACAGTATTAATTGCTCTCATTATTATGTCATATCTGACGGGCCAGCTCCATAAAACTTACAATCTGTATGTTACAAAAGTTGTCATTCGAAAAGTTTACTAAAATAGAGTTGGTTAATATAACTTTACGGCTACATTTGTGTGCAGGGAAAGGGTCCACTTTGTCGATATGGAGAGTTACTTCCTAAAACTAAGCAATATACGCTATCGATTAGTGAAATAATGAAGCGTCTATATAAACCACAGACTACACAGACACCTCATCATTAAGCTTTTACAGGGAGCACGAGGTCACCACACATAAGCGAAATTTTATTCGTAAATTTCTACGATGCGAACAGCACACCTCAATAGCATTCTACACCAATTTGTAGTATAACAATCCAGGATCACCCCTGTAACTAGATTTTTGTGGATATTTTTAATTCACATGAGTAATGATCAAAAACGGTAACTCAACTGAAATAAGCGGTCGCGTTCTCATACAAAATTACTACGGGAGCACCTATGTGTGGTGACCCCGAGTTGTACTTACGATCTATCTAGTGGTTGAGGTTATCTGTGATATAAACCAACAAAGTGGGCCCTTTAAACTCGTCCACAAATATGTCGTCACTACTTTGAAAAAAACTTGTATTTTGTTCTGTCGCTGAAAAGACAAAATATGAGTCGCATAACTTCAAACTCGGATAAATCCTGTCAGATTATGCGATTATGGTATTAAGAAAAGGTAATAGGGTAGATGTCCGTATCTTTCTAGAAATTCCTTGCTACAATAGGGAAGGCCGGTGAAAACTTTTGCAGAGGGCGCTGTTCCAGATTCCATACAATAAGAGAACGAGATACAAACAATGATAGAAAGAGACAGACGATGAATGGTCCTTAACTTGTATGCAGGCAAAAAACTATTCTTAGGCCAAAACCTTCCCTATGGCGTTAATCTACATCATTTTAATTTTAGTGTATTTCAAAAACCGGTGGATTTCAATTTTGGAGCAATTCGAGACAAAACATTGAATCATTTTCGCGAAAATAAATATAAACTATTCGATTTAGCTTTTCTAAGGACCTAGTTTGGAGATGTCACTTTGACAGTTGCCTTCCCCATTCAGACATCAAAAAAATGTTACTATAGTTTGGCCAGAGTTTGTTCCACTTCAAGCATAGACAGGGAGAATCATACTGTCTTTTTCTAATGCTAGTACTCTCACTACTAAAAAAGGGATGGGTTACTCTGACTGTTACTGCGCTTTTGGTTTGCCAGACTATATACTATAACTATGTATGCGATGCATATGGAGTGCGTTTAATCGTAGAGAAGTGCGAGATAAGAGTTTTTTTCAAAGTAGTGACGATATGGAATACCGATGAACGTCGTTATTACGCTACGGAAATATTTTACGTCACTCTGGGCGGTAAGTGATATTTACCGCCCTAGGGCGCAGCGGCAAATGTCACTTTACACCCAGAAGACGTAAAATTATGTAATTGGCATCTAAACAATCGCCGCGCCTTATTATTCCCTCATCATTATAAATGCACCAAACTACCTATCCAAAACTAGGCCTTGGTACAGTCACCATCAAATATATCGGAGCGGCCAGGGTACTCAAAAATATCTGAACATGCACTTTATCACCTTGACAATAGAGGCGTCCGCTCCGATATATCTGATGGTGACTGTAATAGTCGTGGCCGCATATTTTTGTCACATTAAATGTATCCATATTTTTAGATGTGACTACATAAACTTCGTTTGCATGTATTTACTACTCAAAGTTAACTTTAAGTGTAAAATGTGTACGAAATATATATTTTTTTATACCTAAGTAGTTAAAGAGTGAACCGCAATAGGAAACGTCGATCGTGTCTGGTGATTTGTGACCGTGAGTTGTCTTATATGCGCTGTCTACTTAAGTGGTCTATGGGATTATATAAACTACTATTAAAATATAGTACACAAATATACAAGAAATATTAGATCACAATGTATTCGATGTGCAGAAGATACAATAGCATAACTATCATAGATAAAAAATTAAGGAAATCTTCGTAAAGGCTGAATCGATTTTGATACATGATGATAACACATGTATTTAGATCAGTCGCCAGAAAAAAATACACACCTAAATCGATTCAACTGTTTTAGTGCTACGGTGCCACAGAAAAACACCTAGCGGTTAAATGAATACAGGGTGTAACAAAAACACTGGTATAAATATTCGAATAAGGGCATAATTGAAGGGTACACGGAAATAACATGTCTAGTCACTTTGCCAACGTTTTGAGTTATAGCGGTTTTAAAGTTTGGAATATTTTAGTAACTAGGTTGTTTTTATGAATTAAAAAGTGGATTTATGTTAAAAATTCCAGCTGTTACAGAAGTTGTTGCTAATAGTTCATTGCAAGCTCTACATTTTGATACAAAAATCTCATTTTACGAAAAAAGGGACTAGACATGTTCTTTCCGTGTACCCTTCAATTGGTATCCTATTGCGACTAAGAAAAAGTAGACAAAAAAATTATGACCATGAAATGAATCCTTCTTCGGAAAACTCCAGCCTGTTGTAGACAAAGTATGTTGGCACTTCATCATATAACGAAGTTTTGGCGAAGTCTTCGTGGCATAGCTGGGAAAATGCTAGCAGCGTCGTCTTTCAGGGATGTTCCAGGCGGTCGGCAACATTGTTCGGGTCGAAATATATTCTTTGGCCATTAATTAATGCACGAAGGTGGGATACCTCTCGTGAATTTTGCAGGCGAAGGTTCGCCACACCGCTTCGGAAGTACCGGACTGATAGGCCGTTATTTCACCACGGTCTCCACCTCGAATCGCCAAAGTGGCACGGCTATCCCCCTCATTGACGGTTTACACACGTATTTTATCGAGGCCAGGCTTGCACATGATTCGATATTTAGATGGGTCTCGAACGTCCGAGGAAGTACAGGTGAGTACGGAACGACCTATTCTCAATCTGTACTACCTACCTGACCTCGACAGTTTACCACCGCCGTGAAACCGCCATCTGGAGATCTACGTCGATAAGAGGGGTAGCCGTTTTCACCAGTGAAGGTGTCAGCTGCAAGTGCCTTTGGAAAGCGTTTCGTGCAGCGACCGTTCTTCATGCACGGTGAATTGGGGAACTTGACGCAGGTCCGTGTACCATATGAGACCTAACGATATTGAAAAGCTTAGGGCCCACGTGGAGACCCCGGCTAGACAGTAGAAGTAGGCAAACCACCCGCCCGATGGTCAGATGACATAAGGAAGACTGCAGGACCAGTCTGGATGAGGGAAGCCAATAACCGCTCTAAATGGAGAGAGATTGGAGAGGCGTATGCCCAACGGTGGGCGAACACACGCTGATGAAGAAGAAGAAGGGTCCACGTTGGGATCTGGAAACTCGGCGCTAATTGCTAGATCAATATCGTTAGGCCTCGTTTTCTCCTCGCGATTATGCGAGTGCTGAAGGCCTCCTTTTTGCCACTCGATGGAGAACATAAAACAGCGCACATTACCGAACACTTTGCCTTTAGTAAGGCTAGGTTCACACGGCAACGTCCTGCACGTTTTTCTACGTATTCTATTTTAAACGTACAACCAGTCGGGTGCTCACACGGTAGATTTTCATGCGTTCCGAGCAAGCATGAGCACATTCGTTTATTCGATTTGCTTGATAAGTCCGGTGAGTACCCGTTTTAACGTATAAAGAATGTACGTTTTTTTGCAGTACAAAAACGTCGTGTGAATGGTTCTATGAACAAAGTATGTGCCACTATTTATCCGTTAAGACGTATACTGCAAAAAAACGTGCAGGACAATGCCGTGTGAACGAAGCCTAAGCAGGTCGATGAGGTGTGTTTGAGGTGGAAGACTCGAGACAGTATGTCGTACCTATCTGTAGGCACCTGACCGGGTAGGAGCTCGTTAATAATTCCCGGCCATTTTGGATTGCAGGTGAATGTTATGAACAGATCTGCTCCTCCATATTATCGTGCATAACATAAAGCGTCCGGGGTGCGTTCAGCCATATAAAGACGGAAGTATTACCATCCGACCCAGATCTTTTTTCATGAGTTTATATTTTCCAGACTACAGAGATATAGACGACCACAGCCTAAGAACTTTTTGAAGCTCATGTCGATTGCGCCATCTATGTCAAAGCCACCTAAAGGTGCCGAAATTGTAAGAGAAATGTCACCTACACAGCTACTCCACCTAGTAGCAATACTATTTGTTACTAGGTGAGTAGCAGTGCAGGTTAGGTGGCTTTGACATAGATGGCGCAATCGACATGAGCTTCAAAAAGTTCTTAGGCTGTGGTCGTCTATATCTCTATAGTCTCTGTATTTTCTGAGATAATCAGAATACGATACCAATTATGCCCTTAAAACATCACCAGCATTTTTGTTACACCTTGTATAATAACACCATGACACGTGAATTTGTCGTGTGAAGCGTATGAACAATTGAACACTAAGTGTGTACTATATACTACTTCCCACGCCACACTACAAGAACTCGCTCGTTCGGTTTCTTTCTATACAATGCAACTCACAATAATAGTGCATTATTATCGAGGAACATACTTTATTGTTGGCCGATTATTATTTTTAAACCAGGGGCCTATTTAATAAAGCTACAAGTGACAATTTACAAGCGGAAGTCTCTTTTTAACCCTATGTATTAGAAAGAGACTACCGCTTGTAAATTGTCAATTGTAACTTTATTAATTAGGCCACGGGCTTACTATTTTTTACGACTACACTTACTTTTACATAAAATGCGAAATTGAACACTTCATGGATATTGCAGTTATTTTGTCAACACAATCAACAATAATTTAAGTTTCACCTTTTTATAACACTGTACTTCAAGAAGAATATTAACACAAACAAACAGTCGTTATTTAATCAATTATCAAAGAGCGCCAGAGATTAGTTGAAATCCTGTAAAAATATTTTTCAAAGTTTGCATTTGCCCCCACAAAAGAATGGGAAACGTAGAAACTAGAAAGTATGTTTGTGGTTCAATCCTTTTTTTTTTCTTTTTTAAAGTTTTTTTTTCTAAAATCGCTGCGTTTATTTAGGTTTCTTAAGTTGGCAGTAATTTATTTTCTTTTAAAGTCGCGACTGCAAGCGAAACTATTATGGCGCTTTTATAGAACAAGTGCTGTTTTGGGGAATAGACTAGATATACGATACTTTTCTTCGAGTATATTATCTATGGTCTTATATAGGTGACGACGAATGTACAGTATGTGACAGATAAAAGTACCGGAGTAGAAAAAAATTATTTAAATGGTGTGCCTATAATATTTGAAGAGTCTAATTCTCGTCTCATCATCAGTTTCTGACTTGATTATTACTAATGTGTAGACGTAAACTTCTCGGCATTGCGGAATTTACACATAAGAAAACTTTTAATAATTTAGTATGGGGAATTAAATTATCCGTTTCCTAAATTATAAGTCCCTATCCTATATTTGTTGTGAAAGTTCCTGGAAATGTCTGAGATTGAAATTGGACCAACAGTCGAGTAAACTGTAACCAGCAGTGAAAATAACCGAAATTGTCACGCTACAGCTTCGGTGGCACCGTGAAGGCCGCCTTAATACGTGACGAGCTCCTAGGGCACGAACAAATGTGGGGCCCTTGAAGATCGGGAATTGTACGCAAAACACTGCGTAGGGAGCGGCACTAGCAGAGGGCCTACCGCGAAACACGAAAATAAAATTTTTGTTTCCTGGTTCTCTGTCACTCTTACATATTCGAGCGATAGAGAGGCAGATGTCAAAATTTCGATTCTCTCGTTTCACGATAGGCCCTCTGTAAAGAAACCGCCTTGGTGCACAAATGACATATTAATTCGTTATAAATTATCTATGAAAACTCGTAAAAAACTGTTTAACGCCTAAGTATGTATTAAGAACTTAGGTTACCGATGTGCTAGTGCTGCACTCTGGCGGCGGCTCTGAGTAATATCCCCTATTAGCAGAGCTCGGCTAGGGTGACTACTTATTTACCTTATAATTTATGTCTTACGTCATATTATAAGTCAAATAGCTCACCCCTGCCCGCCTCTGCCTATTAGGGACAACGTTGACTGTAAAAAAACGTCGTCTAAGATCTTTCGGGGCCCCCCTGAGGTCCCGAGCGCCCTTATAGTAAAGACGGCATTGGCCACTGTTTCTGTCTATTGCCCCATTACCCTGCGGGTGCGGTATTAACCCTTTGGCCGCCACAGTCGGCTGTGGCCGACATCAAAAAGTCGTGCCATGGACGCCAACGACGGCAACAGCCGACAGGCTTTGTAGTGCAATAGGGACCTACGCGGGCTTCCGCAAAGTTCAATTTCGCTTGACAAAACGCGATTACGTGGCGTCGGTGGCGCGTCATTTTTGTTCAACGCTTGGCGGTCAAAAGGTTAAATCTTGAGGTTGTAGTGCAGATCCCGGTGCACCGAGTCGGCGGGCGGCGCGCTCTCGGCCAGCAGCGCGGCGGCCAGGGCCTCCTGCTCCCGCAGCCGCGCCACCAGCGGCTCCCAGGACCCGTAGTTCAGGGACGTCAGCTGGACAGCCTTCTTCAGCACCTTGTGGGCTTCCAGCACCCACTCGCTGTAACCGTAAAGAGTGTTGTCAATGCCGTCATAGTCATATAAGCCGACATTTAGCAATGCTGGTGATGATTTATTTTGTATTAAGCAGAACGTCTGCTAACGATACCACAATGTTTAGAAATAAAGGAAAAGTAGAAAAATCCACTGCCTCAGGCGAGACTCGAACTCGCGACTCTGGGAAACATGCCCATCGCTCTGACCAACTGAGCTACTGAGACTATACCTGATGGCTGCGAATTTCTCCAACACAACATCGAACATTGTGGTATCGTTAGCAGACGTTCTGCTTAATACAAAATAGATTGCATGGGTTAGCGCATCGTTATCGGTGAATTCTCAATACAACTTGGGACTCCGATGGCCGGTTAAGAAGTGTAAGACTTCGTCGGCAGATGTCGCTGGGCGTCACATCATAAAATAAAGGATGTGGTGGAGAAATTCGCAGCCATCAGGTATAGTCTCAGTAGCTCAGTTGGTCAGAGCGATGGGCATGTTTCCCAGAGTCGCGAGTTCGAGTCTCGCCTGAGGCAGTGGATTTTTCTACTTTTCCTTTATTTCTAAACATTGCTGGTGATGATGCTTCTAATTAATACATACTCTCTATTCTGTCTTCACGCCTATATTTGGGAATGGTTATTTGAAGCGTATGGATGCCAGAAATCTTCTTTGCTGCCTTCGAGTCGTTACAGGCTCGCGTCTTTAAGCCTCGAAATGAGCGTTATTCCTAAAACTATATGCGAAAGATAAAATTTTATGCAACTGTAAACTTTTGCCCGCGATTTCGTCTGCGTCAATATTAATCCAAGTTCTTAAATAAGTGATGGTTTATGTGAAAAAAAAACTGTCCTTCGTTTTTCCTTCCTTTACACTCAAACTATCTTCATACCAAATTTCACCTAAAGCGTAAACATGTAACAAACAGGCAAACACTTTCGCATTCATAATATTTATATAGATTATACGAATGCCTGCGTCTATTACTATTTATAAGATTAGGTTGCCAAGCGGGCACTAGGCTAAAAGGAAGCTCACCGGTAATCAGGGCTTTGAGGCGAGTTGAAGATCCTCTCCAGCATCACGTCCGACAGCTTCCTGAGCTCGTGGGCCACCTGAGGATGAACATAAGATAACACGTCAATTTTAATGCCTCGTTCACGAAAAAACGCCGCGAGCGATTTACGTTTCAATCGCGAAATAACACCCCGAGCGATTTACGTTTCAATCGCGAAATAACACCCCGTGGGCAATTCCATGGAAATGTAACGACACTTACGATTTCATTCATTGTTGATTTATTTCTGACGCTATCGTGAACGATAATTTATCGCTAGGTAAGAATAAAATTGATCCCTAGATATATTTTCACCTAAATTTGTACCATAAATAAAACAGCGAATAATTGGTAACTGGCGTTACGCTCTTACGTGGATTTACCCCCGAGCAATCTACGGTCCGTTCACGAAAAAACGCCCCGAGCGATTTACGGTTCGTTCTCGAAAAAACGCCCCGAGCGATTTACGTTTCAATTGCGAAATAACACCCCGAGCGATTTACGTTTCAATCGCGAAATAACACCCCGAGGGCAATTCCATGGAAATGTAACGACAGTTACGATTTCATTCATTGTTGATTTATTTCTGACGCTATCGTGAACGATAATTTATCGCTAGGTAAGAATAAAATTGATCCCTAGATATATTTTCACCTAAATTTGTACCATAAATAAAACAGCGAATAATTGGTAACTGGCGTTACGCTCTTACGTGGATTTACCCCCGAGCAATTTACGGTTCGTTCACGAAAAAACGCCCCGAGCGATTTACGGTTCGTTCACGAAAAAACGCCCCGAGCGATTTACGGTTCGTTCACGAAAAAACGCCCCGAGCGATTTACGGTTCGTTCACGAAAAAACGCCCCGAGCCATTTACGGTTCGTTCACGAAAAAACGCCCCGAGCGATTTACGGTTCGTTCACGAAAAAACACCCCGAGCGATTTCCGCCTCTTATTTCGTGAACAAGGCGTTTTTCGCGATTACGTTTCAATCGTTTCAAGTTTAAAGCGTTTTTTCGTGAACAAAGCACATGGGCGCGTACTTACTTCCACGCTGAAGGACCCGTACTGGTATTCGTGACTCTGTATATTTTGCTTTATCAGCTCCACACTCTTCGTGAATTCACCTGAAAATATAAATTCACGGTTAGTATCAAAGGCCTATTTAATAATCCTACAACTTACAATTTGTAATCGTAATTTTCATTCACAAATCCTGCAGGATACAGGTACAGTCAGCAGCAGAAGTAGCTAAGCGGGTAGGGTGTTCAAAATGACCTACACACGCTCTTATTCTCTTAACAATAAAGTCGTGCCCAGTTCATTTTGAATACCCTACCCGCTTAGCTATTTGCTGTTGACTGTACAGTTGACGTCAAACATATCTTTCACGTCGACTGTAACTATGTAAAAATCGTGTGTTAATTTTAGTCGCGGTATATGTCATTTATTTTTGCGGTTATTCGTTCATTGCCCAGGCCTTTGCCCAGCAGTGGGCTTTTAGGTACTTTAGGCTAATAAAAAAAAATCATTCATTGCTTTGATTATTGAAGTAAATTTAATTTGTAAATATATTTCTCAGTGGTTCATTGGTTGAATTCAATGGTAGTTAGTAGGTGAGTTTCCTTAAGTATACTATGTATAACAACATTTTAAGTGATAATCCAGGAGTAGTGATTCTCTAAATTGTGAAAAAATTGAATGAATAAATGTTTTATTGCACACCTCAAAAATTACAACACAGTAGAAAAAATACAATGAACAAGAAAAGAAGCAAACAACAGGCGGTCTTATGGCTACTAAGCGATCTCTGAACACGAGAACAGCGGAACAAATCTGTTAGTGACGAAAACAACGCTGTGAAATGTTGCGCTCTGCGCTCACGCTAACGACGTGAATGACGTCGCGTGCATTCAAAAATTAAACCCCGTATTCTGAAATGGACTCTGGGTATTAATGGAGAATAAAAAACAAATGTGAATTCAGATTTAAGTTTTTCATTTGGCCCCTTATTTTTAAGGGGCCTTATATAGTTAAGTGAAATAGTAGATTGTATTACATGGGAGCAAAATGACATATTTCGGTCGAGGGTAGCGTGTTGAATCCCGAACGAAGCGAAGGATTCCAGAATATAATCCCGAGCGTAGCGAGAGATTCTAACGTGGAATCCTGAGCGTGGTGAGGGATTCAAGCGACCCGAGATCGAAATAATTATGCTACCGCGTAGTACTCTACTTTTCACTCTATGAGAAAAACGAAAACAAAGGTACTAAACTAGCTATCTGCTAGAAAGAGAAGTTATATAATGTTGTCTCATTTTAATCGGTTGCAAAGACAAGGAAATTTAAAAGAAAACGCAGAGGGATCAAAAGTCACTTTTGCTCCCTGTAAATGAGCAACAAATCGTAGAGGGAGCAAAAGTGACTTTTGATCCCTCTGCGTTTTTTTTAATTTCCTGATCAAAAGTCACTTTTGCTCCCTGTAAATGGGCAACAAATTACCCTTTTTCGAATAGTAGGGGTGAAAAAGTGTTATTATGAGAATACATGATTTTTTACCGGCGTCGGCGTAGTGCCTGGCCAGCTTGTCGGCGGCGGCGCGCAGCGCGGCGTGGTGCCGGTGCAGCACCTGCTGCCGCAGCCGGTACGCCGCGTGCCCGTGCTCCACGCGGCTCTCCACGGTCGTCGCGCGCTCCGCTGGTTATAAATAATACTACATTATTGTATAGGCCAGGAGACACCAATTCGTGGATGAGCTATGGAAAATATGAGACGAATCCACGACTTGTTATTCCCGCCGAAACATATATGGTACTTTTCTCTTAACCTTTTGACGTCAAAAATTGAACTTTCAATTTTGAACTCTGTCATAATTTATGAAGGTGTCATTCATGTTGTCACTTTGTCTCATGTATCAGACGACGGCGGTCAAAAGGTTAATATGCGAGGAAATAAGTAAAAAACCTTTTATTTAGGGTAGTGTTAAACAACATGAATTATCCCATTTTCATTATTTTGTAAAAGTATAAAGCACGACTCGGAGCATCACCGACACTCTCCATAGTGTTCATTACAAGTAATATTGAATTTAAATTTTCGTCAATTATATTGGAGAACTCGTTTGCGAGTAAATCGCGAGTTCTCATTTCAAGGGGGACTACTAGTTACAGCGTTAATGGCCACTTTATTAATTCCCATAACATACATGGTTACGCAGAAATATTTATTAAAAATAAGCATGCAGCTTCATATAAAAAAAAACGCTTAAAAATTATAGTGCGACAAAAACAAAAAAAAATTAATCAAGTCTGATAAAAAGGTCTTAGTAAGTTATAAGTAAGTGAAAGTGTTTATGTGTGTATGAATGTGAGTGTATGTATGAATTAGTTATGTGTGGGTGAATGCCTACGAAATAAAAGTGTGAGAAATATAGAAAAGAAGAAGATTAGTCGTGTATTTTATTCATCTTTTGAGATCAGACGTAAAATAATGTTGAAGTTTATAACTACTTATAGTCATTTCAAAATGTCCCCTGACTTATCATAATTCTATGGTATAAGTTAGTCCATTGTATGGCATACCTTGCAGCAGTAGCTCGTTCGCTCGCTCGAGCGTGTCCAGCGCCGCCTGCAGCTGGAACGGCGCGTGGCACTGCTGGCACTGCGCGCGCTTGCTGCCGCCGGCGCACACCACGGGGCCCTTGCAGGCCTGGCACAGGTACGCCGAGAACAGCAGCTGGCCAGGGCAGAAGATTAACGCTTTCACAGAAGCCTGATCTTTTTATAAATCCCAAATAAAATTACCCGCCTTTTCGCCGCCAATTACTGGTAGTACGGGCGGGGACCGTAGGATTTGCTACGTTACGTGATACAAAGATAAGCCACATGGTACATGTTCATAAAAGTGATGCTGAGTTCCGGAAAAATAGTAAAATAAAAATAGAATTGGCCGAAAGCACAAAAAAGTACCACTTCCGTTTTTAAAACGGATAGTGACTAAGATGATTCTTGACAAATAATAATTTGTTTTTAGGTACAGAAAAATCCAGTCTGCTAGTTTCTGCATGGCTGGAAGTGCCCGACAGACTGGTTCAAGTGACGTAAATTTAGAGTCAAATTTCTGTTTCACTCGCGCACAAAAATAGAGGTACGAAATTTAGTTGTCTACCCCTTCATACAGCGCCCGGTACGCACCAGCGAGTCGACGGGGTCGACGCAGGCGGCGCACGCGCACGTGAACATGTACTGCGCGCGCAACGCCGCGCGCCGATGCGCGCCCGGCTCGCGCGCGCGCGCGGGCCCGTAGCAGTTCAGCACCTGCCGTTGGGGGGCATAATATTACAGGGTCCCAGGTTCACTTTTCGTCAGGCGAAGCAAAACTCACTAAGTACTACCACATGTTCATAGCCATAATGAACCGTACTGGCAGTAAGATTGATTTTCGTTTAACTAATCCGCCTCGAACTGAGAACTCGCAATTCACTTGCAAACGAGTTACTAAGTTAGTTACTTCAATATAACAAGACCCTGAGGACGATTTTTTTTTTCTCCTTCTAGCTCCATAACCAATTGATCGATCCTGCTCATATACGAACTCTCAAATTGTATGTACAGTCGCCATCAAATATATCGGAGCGGCCAAGGTACTCAAAAATATCTGAACACGCACTTTATCGCCTTGACAATACAGGCGTTGTTCAGATATTTGTGACCACCTTGGCCGCTCCGATATATCTGATGGCGACTGTACCTCTGCTACAGCCCCAAGAAATTTCATAAAGATCAGAAAACGTTACTAAAGTTATCGTCGGACAAACTATCTAAATCAAAAAGCCATCCAAATGCCGAGACGTCCCAGTAGCCAGGTGACCCTTGTTTGTAAAAACTCTCTTCGCTTACGCTCCGCGAGTTTATTTTTTTTTGTAATTAGTTGGTTTTGCTTGTCACCTGACGTTTTATCGAAGTCAAACTTTAACATTATCAGAGTAATCAATAAATATTATGGGACAATCTTACACAAATCAACCTAGTCCCAACTCATATCTATCCATTTAATTAATTTTGTAACAATTTTTAACCTTTTCCACGCGAAAGACGTATATATCGGCACCACAGGTCCAACGCCAAAGACCGATATATCACTCACCGACCACAGAGCAAAATAGACCTACATGCACACGCATAGAGTTTAACTTCATTTTTGACATTTAGATGGCGTGGCGTCTGAGTGGTAGGTTTTGCGTTTGACATGGCGTCGAAAAGGTTAACATATGTCATCGTCCTATTCAAAATCTATTTGTTTTTACACAGTTTTATTTAGCTTGACCCGTATATTTGTTTGTTTATTTGTGTCATTATACGCATCAAATCTTGTAAGTTAAATTTCAACCACTTCCCGGTGTCCGATGGAGCTGAAATTTGGTATACTTCCGTAGTTTACATGACAATGCTACTAGGTACAGTCAGCAATAAAACTGCGTACCAAAAACAAAATAGTGTGTTACTCGTTACTTACCTCGGCAGCCTCTGACAGCTCGCGCGCACATACGACGATCAGCCGGTTCCGGTAGAACCTGCGGACAACCGGACGGTGTTCACTCCATCTTTACACCTGATGCCTGGCTCACGAAACAACTCTGCGAGCGACATCGCTCGACATTCGACGATGTCGGCGGCGAGCGTACGAAACAAATGTGATTGGCATTCCGAGATATCGTGCGGAAAATGGAAGTCGAGCTTGGACTTGTCGAGATGACAGGAGTGGTCAATCATGGCCGCCGACGGGTGTATATTTGTCTCGCTCGCACACAGCAGGTAACCCACGTGGTGTCATGACGGATATATACATATAGGAGTATTCCAAGAAAACGGTAAGTCTTCATGTAGTTTTTTTTACTTTTATTTATGCAATGTCTACGTGTAGGACAAGGTATTGGCGTATTTTGCATGCGAGTCGGTTACGTCACATTTGCTTTAAGGCCGTTCTTCGATACGGACAAGCCACGCCCATCCGTTAGAGACACGTCTATGGCTCCCGTGCACGAAAGAAAGAGATGCAGCGCTCTTAAGGATCAGACTTTTTGACCAAACTACGATAAATAAGCGAATCTATTAAGTTTTGTCTAATTTTGCTTCTGTGACTTTTTAGATAAACAAGAATACCATATTTTTTACTTAGTTATATTGCTTAATCTTTTATAGTTTACGTAAGCTAAGAAAAATAAGTGGAAAAAGGACCCAATTTCGGTTTTTTTTTCTATCGAGGCAACTCTCAGCAATCGTGTTACGTTTAGTCACTAGAGCGTTTGAAAAAAACCTATAATGTTTCAAAGTAGCCCCTTAATTCCGAACTACTTTGTCGACCTGCGTATTATTGTAAAAGTAAAATAAACAATTTATTAAGAAAACAAGCAGCTCTAAGACGATACCAATATTAAACTATATAAAGGCAAGCTAAAAATGGTCCGGGGTCGGAAAGTCGAGAAAATGGGTCCGAATGTCGGTTACGTCACGATGGAATGCTCCTATAGCTGTCGCGCGTCGCTCTCGCTCGCACACTGCAGGTTAACTCACGTGTTGATGATGTTGGGATCACAGGAGTGGTTCATCATGGCCGCCGACGGATATATAGCTGTCGCGCGTCGCACCTCTCGCTCGCTCACCGTCCGACCTGAAAAGTGTGGTTATACCAGTTGAAGTTTACTATCTGTCTCGCAAGGCAGCATAAGGGAGTCTATAAGTTGAGCTCATCATGGCCGCAGCCCTTCGGGAACAATTTTAGTTTTTTGTTCATTTTCGTGGCTCAGTGTGTAATATTGATAGCTTATTGTGCGGTGATCTAACGAACAAGGGAACAGCTAATGAAGAATTAGTCTTAAAAGGCGTGTAACCATTGACTGGTTGAACAACCTGTAGCCTCCTCGTGCCTCTTATAGGGAGCTAACACACTACAAATAGCAACTAGCAAGGCTTATGCCACTTCTACCGAACAACGTTGCCTACAACTTATTTGATTAAACAAAATACTTATTGACTGAAGACATTGTACCATGCATTGAACCTAAAGATTGAATCTTACAAGCTCTTATTTCCCGCCTTTTTATACTTGACATTGGCTACAGGCAATACCGCCTAAAGTCCATAAGAAAAAAAAAAAAGGTAGTTTAAGTCCGTACATTCATATAATATGCAATCTTTTACTAACTTTTATAAATATTAGTGGTTTATGTGACTACTACTACTACATAACGCCTAATTATGTACAGTTACATACACTGCTTTATCTCCACACTTCCCAAAACAAACTCCTGGCAATTATATAATCGAATTAATTACATGTCATAATTTTCCATAATATTGCATCAAATCCAGAAATCTAGGATTTTTATTCTTGGAGTGGTTTGCATTCTTTGACCTCCATCACCGAACAGCTGCCAGATGTCCGGATCTAGAAATAAGCATATAGTATAGCAAACTGACTAGGGGGGTTTCGTTGCCCTCAGCATTGTCATATCTGACGTGGCCAGCTCTCCTTCTATTATTTAAGGACCGTCATTGCATTGCTATGGCCAATTAGATTTCAAAGAACCTATTTGTAGTAAAAAAAAGTTTAAACAACAAAAAAGAACCGATTTCACTTATAATCCGCTATTTCAAGAGGAAATGGCCGAATTGCTGTAAAAAATAGTGAAATCACTATAGGTGTGTGCCTATAATAGTTTAACCTATGAAGAATTCCCTCGATTTCTCCAGGATCCCGTAATCATAACTGGACCTGGTGACAATGGGACCAACTGTGAAGTATACTCTTTCAAACAAAAAAAAATTATAATCGGTCCAGCCGTCTTCGAATAATCGATGAACACACAGTTTCATCGACGGTGCTGCGCTACCCAGCCCGTCTACCTCTGCCCTGCACTAATGCCACGTTCTTGTTGTTGGCTAATGATTAATTAAAATTGTAACACTATTTTACGTTAAATAAATCATGTTATTAAATAAAAAAAAATAAAAAAACAATGATCCCGACGAATTGTGAACCTCCTTCGAAATCTTGATGTCGGTTGATAATGAAGTTCAGAACAGTTTGGCCAGTGATCGGAATCATCGGAGTGAAACGATAACAAAACTTGTCAAGCTGACATAAAAGAGTGCTTTACATCAATAAAAATATTCAAATCCCTATACCCACACCATAGAGTAACTTATATAGTACAGCAGCACAGCCTAAGAACTTTTTAAAGCTCAAGTCAATTGCTCCCTCTGTACGAAAGCCCCCTAAAGATACCGAAAATGTAAGAAGAAATGTGACCTGCACTGCTACTCCACCTAGTAACGAACAGCGTACTAGTAGTACACTAGTAGCTACTAGGTGGCGTAGCAGTGCAAGTGACATTCCCTTTTACATTTTCGGTATCTTTAGGTGGCTTTCGGACAGAGGGCGCAATTGACTTGAGCTTCAAAAAGTTCTTAGACTATGGCCGTCTATTATATCTTTAAGACTATGCCCACACATTATAAATTAGAGATTCCAGTTTGATTCGAGATTCTAGACCAGTTTGCTAAAAATTTCGCGTTTTGTTATCGTTTCACTCTGGTGATTCCTCGCCGATCTCTGGTTATTACCATCGCCGTGTTCGACCGCGAGGCTGAGGGTGGCGTGGCCGTTGCAGACCAGCTGGCCCAGCGCCCGCAGCAGCAGCGCCGCCGCGAACACCCGCAGCTGTCCCTGGGACAGCGGGTGGGGCACCTACAACCGTAATATAATACGTATAGGATTATTGTAAAGTAAAATTCCCATAAAGTCGAATTAGCTGCTCTTTAGGAAACGTCAAAACGATTTGTTATATGAAGTTTATACGGGAGATTAACATTGTGACGTCACAATACTATATGATGAATACATCTCCTTTATAAAAGTTTTAACCATTATAATAGTACATTACGTACCTAGGGCTGTAAAATAAAGAACGGCTCAGATCGCGGACATTTGTGGCCCGAACTGGCTTTCTTTATTACCGCCCGTGGTGCGTACACAATTTTACGTCTTCTCCTGGGTGTGAAGTGAGATTTTCTGCTGCGCCCGTGGGCGGCAAATCTCACTTACCGCCCAGAGTGACGTAAAATCATTTAAAGCGCAAACACATGTTACACCTGGATTATCCAGTGTATTTTTGAAATTTTGATTTTATGAATGCGACGAAACAATTAAGTTTATCTGTTGGAAAATATATACGGCAGTAATACCTTATTGACAACCGACAATGATGTACCTTTTATTTGAAAACAGAACATACATATAATAAAAACATTGTGTGGTTTTATGAAACCACGATGCAAGTGAAACTTTACTATGTTAGCATGGCGCTTAGAAATTGGTGCCCAATAGGGGATATTACTGCAATATTCTGCCGCCAGAGTGCACCACTAGCATATCGGTAAACCATAGAGTTATTAAAACATACTAGGCCTTAAACAGTTTTTTTACAAGTTTTCATAGATAATTTATAACGAATTAATATGTCATTTGTGCACCAAGGCGGTTTGTTTACAGAGGGCCTATCGTGAAACGAGAAAATCGAAATTTTGACATCTGCCTCTCTATCGTTCGAATATGTAAGTGACAGAGAAACAGGTAACGAAATTTTTAATTTCGTGTTTCGCGGTAGGCCCTTCGTTTGTGCTAGTGCCGCCCCCTACGCAGAGTTTTGCGTAATATTCCCTATTGTTTTGTCATGCTAGACGTACAGAGCTGGAATGACTTGCCAAATGAAATAAATGTTTCCCACGGGGTTTGAACCCTCGCCCATCCGTTCGTAAGTCTCATGCCATACCACAGTGCCAGCGCTGCAGTTACGCTAAGACGCGAAATATAGATTTGTATACCGCGGTTGACTGCCAACATGACATGAACCTTATTGCTTATGAAATAAGCCTCACCTTACTATAAACGAGAATCAGCGTTACATATGTAACGCATGTCGCGCAGAAGAGAGACTTTAAAATTCGAGGCGATAGAATAAAAGTTTCACTTTAATAAAAACGTACCCTCGCAGGCAGGTAGCTGAAGAATTTCGTGTAGTTCTCCAAATATAATGTCAGCATCGTCGCAGTCTGCAAACAAAAATATCTCATCAATAATTTGAAGCATTTGATTTTTTTTTGATTGACGGCCTCCTAGCCCAGTTGGTAGTGACCCTGCCTACGAAGCAGAAGGTCCGGGTTTCGAATCCTGGTCAGGGCATTTATTTGTGTGTTTATCACGAATATTTGTTCCTGAGTTATGGATATTATTTATGTATTTATATATGTCTATCTATTATATATATCGTCATCTAGTACCCATAACACAAGCCTTTTTGAGCTTACTGCGGGACTAGGTTGATTTGTGTAAGATTGTCCTATAATATTTATTTTTAATACAGTTGCTCAAAAAAGTGCTTTTCTTGTAGTGGTTTAGCGTGCGGAAAGTTTGATATCGCGCACTAGTGCTTTTTACTTTTCCAGCCAATCACAGCTAATAACAGTGACAGACAGCCAATCACAGCGCCGCACCGCACCGCGCGGAGCGTTCGGATACATGTACTAAAGTAAACTCAAAGTCAATAATTGACAATTTTATATTTTTTTCGCAACTGTGTTAAAAAACGTCGTTCGATACTCGTGCGTAAATGTCATTCTTGACTTGAAGTAATGACATACTTTCCGCACTAATATCGAAATGTACTATTATTTAAACTGTAGAAGATTGGACAACTTTTCCCAGCATTGGGTTATGGGTCACGGAAGTAGGCTAGCAGGATTATGCAAACTTACTTTTCAAGGTACTAGGTCGAGACTGTCGAGAGGTCCATCTGTCATGTTTAATCACATTTTTTTGATTGGTGAATTTTGACAGCTGCTGTCATGACACTGTCTATTATTTTTTCTAAAAATGGTTGATTACGGTACATAACAGCGCTGGTGGTCTGAGTCTGACTGTGTATTTCGGTACTTATGTAAGAAATATCCACCGATAATTACCAGTCGCTTCTCGGTTAAGGACATTATCGTAAGGAAACCGAACCTAATCCCGATAAGGCCTAGTTTCCCGTCTGGGTTGCAAGGTCAGATGGGGGTCGCTATTGTAAAAACTAGTGCCTACGCCTAGATTAGGTTGTCAAGCGGACCCCAAGCCGGGACAAACGCTAGACAGAGCTTACCAGCGCGTATTGTATGTAGTCAGAGTTGTTCATCTTGTCAAAGTTGCTGAGCAGCCTAAACATCCTGTAGAAGGGATGCGTCTGCCGCGCGTATAGTGGCACCTGCACATGCGCGTAGCCCTGCAAGCCGATTGGTTTATTAGCTTAGAAGAATCACCATCAAATATATCGGAGCAGCCAGATTACTCAAAAATACATAAACATGCACTTTATCGCCTTGACAATAGAGGCGTCGTTCAGATATTAGTGACCACCTTGGCCGCTCCGATATATCTGATGGCGACTGTACATACAGTCCTGCACAGTTTGAGAAGCCCTGGGTTCCGGAATGGGTACCTGGAAGAGTCCCGCGGCGGTGGTCGGGTTCTGGGGCGGGGGCAGGGAGGGGAACCCCCGTTCGGCGCTCACCAGGAGGACCCTGGAATAAGGTTCACGCATTAAACCACACATACTCTTGGTGACAGTCCTCTTCGTAAAAATTAGTGACACAGAATTAGGTTGCCAAGCGGAACCCCAGAGAAAAGACCACACACAAGCCACCCCACAAGAAAGTTTTCTTCCTCTCTTTTTTTCTGCAGGTGCGAGACTCACCTGAGGGCCAGGTGCGAGACTCACGTGAGGGCCAGGTGCGAGACTCACGTGAGGGCCAGGTGCGAGACTCACGTGAGGGACAGGTGCGAGACTCACGTGAGGGACAGGTGCGAGACTCACGTGAGGGCCAGGTGCGAGACTCACGTGAGGGCCAGGTGCGAGACTCACGTGAGGGCCAGGTGCGAGACTCACGTGAGGGACAGGTGCGAGACTCACGTGAGGGCCAGGTGCGAGACTCACGTGAGGGACAGGTGCGAGACTCACGTGAGGGCCAGGTGCGAGACTCACCTGAGGGCCAGGTGGGCGATGCCAATAGTGGGGTAGAGGTTGAAGGCGGCGCCGGGACACTCCCAGAGGTGGTGGGTCGCGGCCGCCCGGCACTCCTCCGAGCAGTACACGGCGCGGGAGCATGTCACGCAACTAAACCATACATTATTTTAAAAAAATTAACTAGAAAAGTTAACTACATTTTATTCTCACCTCAGCAGCTCGAACAAGCCTCCTTCCCTGCGAAAAAACTTTCGTCACACCCTGGAGTCGAAGAGTGAAGAAAGTCGCACTTTCTTCACTGTTATTTCGCAAGGAAGTAGGCCTACTGCGAGCTGCTGAGGTGAAAAAGATATTATCTGTGTACATTATGCAAGGGAGTTATGGCGGAAACTGTAACAATAACTTACGATTTTAACTCTCGTTTCAACAAATCTCCAATTCTACTTTTAAATAAGTAACAAAAAATATGTTTTTGAAAAGCTGAAGTCAGCTCTTTATTCTTTCAAATGATTAAAAACGGTGATATACTAATACTATACAGTATGTAGATACACAGTTCTAGTTAAGTATTAAGTATACATATATAGACATGTATGTATGTGTGTTGACGGCCTCCTAGCCTAGTTGGTAGTGACCCTGCCTATGAAGCAGGAGGTCCCGGGTTCGAATCCTGGTCAGGGCATTTATTTGTGTGTTTATCACAGATATTTGTTCCTGAGTTATGGATGTTTTCTATGTATTTAAGTATTTATCTATATCTATCTATTATATATATCGTCGCCTAGTACCCACAACACAAGCCTTATTGAGCTTACTGTGGGACTAGGTTGATTTGTGTAAGATTGTCCTAATATTTATTTATTTATTTATCTACGTTAGGTATGACGAGCGGCTGCGCCCGCCCGCAGTAACTTCAGTAAATAAATATCCGTTGAGTGAAACACGTGTATTCATTATAATCACCACTGCAACCTTCAAGCTAATATAAATACATGGGACCTATAACCACTTGACCGTCCGACGATAGCATAGTATCCGAAAAAAATATGATCTTAACCGTCCGCGGGAACCTTACTATCCAAAGGGGTGGAAGAAAGAATTGATTTCAGAGCCATATAACGGAATATTTCGGCATTATTTCCTAATTCTCTTGATGGGACAACGTAGCCTAACAAAATAGTTAGCTCTAAAAAAATTTAGATGGCAGTGTAGTTATAATTTGTGTAGAAAGTTGTGAATGCGCTGCGCGGGGCGTGCGTCGTTAAAAAAACCCGGACGGTTGACAGGAAAACAGTCTCGCGGGCCGGACGGTTGAGTGGATTAGCAGATACCTAAAGTAAAGTTGAAGGCACGAGACTTAGAGGCCCTCCCCCTGCAAGATGGTGTGCCCAAATTACTGCACCCATGCAATTAAAACTGCACGAAGCCATGTGCGTAGCAAGGGATAGAAGCCTGTGGAGGAACCTGATCTTCAACAGAAGGACATGATGTCACGATCCTCAGCTTTGAGGGAACGACTGATGATGATGATGATAAGCAGGTACCTATACAGTACTCACGGCACGGGGTTGATGTCGGCGCGGCCGCACGCCTCGCAGACGGGGTCGTCGGCCGGCAACGCCACCCACGCGTAGGGCTCCTCGCTGAACAGGACGTCCCCGCGGCGCGCCGGCGCCGTGGTCACCACGTGCCGCCCCGCCGTCTCGTTGTGCCTGTTACAACCATACAGGGTGGAATCTGACTCGTGATCCTGATACACTTTTTCTGACTCTGTATTTGATCACCAAATCATATGTGGACGAGTTTAGTGCAAGGGACCACTTTGTCGATTCAAAAGGACCATTTTTTCTTTCACTAATA
Source organism: Pammene fasciana (assembly GCA_911728535.1). NCBI lineage: Eukaryota > Metazoa > Arthropoda > Insecta > Lepidoptera > Tortricidae > Pammene > Pammene fasciana. Next base: position 45,364,927 of record OU452272.1, on the reverse strand, counting down.
GATAGTTTTGAGATAGATATTGCGTAGTTTTTGATAGTACTCTGAACTCCATATCGATGGTCCCTTTGTCCGTACACTCACACATATGGTAATATTTGATCAAAAGAGAATGATTAGTTTTTTCATCAATCATGGTCATCCTACTTTTGACATACGCTTTAAGGAAAATGACAAGACAAGATTGAATAGGGTGACCAGTTTGTATACTAAAATTATTTAACTACATATAAGCACAACTCATGACCAGTCATTAAAAGCTCTAGTTCGCTCTATTTGCCTTTTGCAATACTATTAGCAAAGCAATTGACGTAAATATTCGCCATTCTTCGATACGCGCACATTTTTTAAATATTAATTTACCTTAATTCTACAGCGTTAGAGGCAGACACAAAATCAGGGTTCTCGCCCATGTACAGCTCTGGCAGAGGCTCTGCTTTCTTCTCCGCCGCTTCCGTTTGGGCGGCCATTTTGTTTTCCATTATTTTAACTAAGCGCTCGAACTCCGCTGTGAAAAGATAAAACCTCAGTTAAAGATCGAACCAACCACCGAAAATATGGCTGTCTAACTTATCGCTTGTACAGTCAACGCCTCACTAGGTATACACTTTTGAACCTTATTCCGCTGTAATAACGTTCAAAAGTGTATCAAAAGCGTTGACTGTACCGCGAGTATGTGACTAGTATAACTATTTAGTAGCCCGCCTCGAACTGGGAACTCGCGAATTGCTTGCAAACGAGTTGACCAATATAACAAGACCCTTCAAGGTCAAATCCCCTGTGCGATCCTACTCATAGCCTAAGAGCACCCGGCACGGCAGGGCGGCCAGAGCGTGATGCGTCCCAAGGCGCATAGGACGCCTTTTCCAGTGCCAATTATTGACAGTGCTTTTAAATGACATTTTAGAAGGCAACAGCCAACTTGACATATATTTCAGTTCCGAAAATCAATTTTTAGCAGCATCCAGTCATTACCTAGAAAAAATTGTAGCCACAAGTTCTATTCCAATGGAGTGACACGTGAATGTTCCAGGGTATCATAATATATCATATTTACCTGATGACATAGTTATTAATTTATCTTGACATTGTAATATTGATATGAAAATGCATTTATTCTTTAGTTAGTTATATTTATGTTGTAATCTTATCACTAGATTTAAGATTAGTTTAATACTATTAAGGTTGTTTATTGCATGTTAGGCATTAAGTTATGTCTTATGTAATACCTATAGGTTAGCATGTTTAGTTTAGTTGTTAGTGCTGACCAAAATAAACAAATAAACAAATGTAATCTAATTTATCGAACGAGCTGAGAGAGTTTATACAGTCGACGTCAAAGATATCTTTACACTTTTGGACCTTATTACAAAGGAATAAGGCGCAAAAATGTAAACATATCTTTGACGTCGACTGTATAAACAACATCTGGCTACTGGGACGTCCACTGGGACATCTCGGCATTTCGATGGCTTTTTGAGTTTGTTCGACGATAACTAGAGTAACGTTTTCTTGATATTGATCAAATTTGTTGAGGTTGTAGCAGAGGTACATATAATATGAGAGTTCGTATATGAGCAGGATCGATTAATGGGTTATGGAGCTAGAAGGCGTGAAAAAATCATCACATGGGTCTTGTTAGCTTGTTTGCTAGTAAATCGCGTTCTCAGTTCGAGGCGGACTACTATAGTCTGTTTTTTTAGGTATTTAAATAAAAGTAAACAAAATCTACCCTCCAATGGCTCCTTAAGCTAGTTGAGGGTAGATGAAAACATTACATGATCAAATAATGTAGGTTAAAGTCAGGTCGTTCGTTCAGTGACAGATCTATGCGCTTTTGTATTTGGTTATATAATACTCTTTTTGGTTGGTTAACCAATAAATGTTATAACTACCCGAGAATGTACGAATTGTTTGTTTACTTTTATTTAAATACCTAAAGATACAGACTATAGTATGTATTATAATGTTCAATACACACCAGTACTGGCCGGCGACAGGCGGAGCTCCGCCGCGTGCGCGCGGGCTTCGTCCAAGGCGGCCAGGGCTTCGGTCCGGCACCGCAGCTCCGCGTGGCAGTCCGCGCGCCGCAGCAGCAGCTTGTGTCGCAGCTCGCGCGGGTACCCGTGCTTCAACGCCAACGATATGTCCGACAGGCATTCCTATAATGGGGATCAAAGTTACCATAGAGTAACGTACGTGTATATAGTAGAGCAGCACAGCCTAAGAACTTTTTGAAGCTCAAGTCAATCGCGTCATCTGCGTGAAAGCGACCTAAAGATACCCAATATGATGTAAGTTTATTGTTATATTTATATGTATAAGTTTATGACCATAGCTTAGTAGGGCAGATGCCCCGGTTTTGGCCACTTTAAGGAGAGTTTGACTGTTCAGATGTCCGTCATTTTGTGTCAATAAGGAATTATGACACTCTTTATGTGCATAATCATTGAGAATTAATTACTATATTTATATGAATCTCCGCTGTTAAGATTCTGTCATTGCATCTAATTTTTTATTTAATGAAATGTCAGAGAGGGGCCCAGGAGCCACTTTTGGCCAGTTTTGACCCAGTTGTGGCCACACCTATTGTGCCAGTTTTGGCCACATTTAAAAATATGAATGTTTCCAATGATATATCATAAAATATAATCAGACGGTAAGTTTACATTTCAGTACAACTTACCGTCTGCTAAAACTGAACAAAAAAACCGGCCACGTGCGTGTCGGCCAACGCATAATGGAGGGTTCTGTATAAAGTAGTTTTTTGAACATAACTCAAAATCAAGGTAAACCGACAATGATCCAAAATATCGCAGCACCTTCTACAAAATAGAAAAATAATAATAAAAATACACATATTTCCTTACTAACTTAAGTATTCATCGTTAGAATTGGACTTCAAAAAAGGAGGTTATTCTCAGTTTGACCCGTATATTTGTTGACGATTATCTCGCGTTTGGCTGTACCGAATTTGATGCGGCTTTCAAAAAAGTATTAGTTACACTCTGGAGAAGGTTTTAGTATAGACAAAGGGGTCATCCATTTATTACGTAAGTCAATTTTTGCCACTTTTTGACCCCCTTCCGCCCTACGTAAGAAAAAATCCTCCTATTGTAAGTAGAAGTAAGGCATGGTCAATCCCCTCCCCGCCTAAATTGTCTTGCGTAATAAATTAATGGCACCCAAAAGGATATCCGTGACGTCGTACGAGTGGATCCGTTATTAGCGATATATTAGTTCAACTTGACCGAGTTTTAACCGCATTAATAACTATAATAGCAAAGCAAAGTAATATTCATCTTCTTCTTCTGCTTCTTCTTCTTATCATCATCATCTTCTTATTAATCTTCTGCATACTTAGTCTTCTTCTATATCTTCTTCATCGCAGTTTTCTGCATTTTCTTTATCTTGATCTTCATCATTATCTAATTCTTCGTATTCTTCTTCTTTACCTTCATCAACATTATCACATTTTTCATCGTCTTCTTTATTATCTTATTCTTGTTCTTCATTTTCTGAACCTCATCTGTTACTCATCATCTTCTTCGACGTCATCATCATTATATTCTTCTTCTTCACATCCTTCACCTTCACCTTCACCTCCTTCACCTTCTTCATAGACTTTTTCTTCATCAACTTCTATTTCATCTTCATCTTCGTATTTTTCTTAATCTTGTTCATTTGATTATTCTTCATTTTCTTCTTCTTCTTTATCATCATTATCACTATATACTCCTTTTTTATATTCTTCGAATTCTTGTTCTTCTTAATCTACATATGCATCTTATTCGTCATCATCATTGTCTTCTTATTCGTCACTTCATCATCTTCTTCTTCATTATGTTATTGTTCGTCGTGTTCTTCTTTTTCATCAACATATTATTCTTCTTCTCGACTTTTCTCTTCTATAGCATACAATCTTCCGCTTATGAGTATGTAAGTGGTGCCCTGTTATCAATGCAGGCCATGACATACAGTTTCTGAACTATTTTATAGAGTATATGATGATGATGCCATTGATAATGAAGCAGAAGAAGAATATGGAGAAGAATCAAATGAACAAGATGAAGAAAAATACAAAGAGGAAGATGAAATAGAAAGGAGATGAAGAAAAAGGCGATGTAGAAGGTGGCGTTAAAGAAGAAGAATATAATGATGATGACGACGAAGAAGATGATGAAGAAGCAGATGAAGACGGAGAAAATGAGGAATAAAGAGAAGGTAAAGAAGACGATGAAAAATATGAAGATGTTGATGAAGGTAAAGAAGAAGATTACGAAGACTTAGATAAAGATGTTGAATAAGATGTTGGAGTTGCAGAAGATTAATAAGAAGAAGATGATGATAAAGAAGAAGAAGAAAAGGAAGGAGAAGATGATAAAGATTTTTAAGCTTATTTGAATTTTGCGTATAGTAATTAATGCGGTTAAAAATCGGTCGAGTTGAACTATATCGCTTAATAACGGATCCACGCGGACGACGTCACGGATATCCTTTTGGGTGCCATTCATTTCTTACGCAAGACAATTTAGGCGGGGAGGGGATTGACCATGCCTTACTTCTACTTACAAGAGGAAGGTGGTCAAAACTGGCAAAAATTGTCTTACGTAATAAATGGATGACCCCTTTGTCTATAATAAACCCTCTCCAGAGTGTAACAAATACTTTTCTGAAAACAGCATCAAATTCGGTACAGTCAAACGCGAGATAATCGTGAACAAACATACGTACAAACAAACATACGGGTCAAACTGAGAACCTCCTTTTTTTTAAGTCGGTTAAAAATATACTTTTATGTATGCCAAAAAGACGTATACGATTTTCTATGAGGGCGTCTATAATCCATTTGGTCTTAACCCAACGCACTTGAATAATTGCGAACATATTGGAGAAAAGAAAATTGTAATAATATTAAAATTTAGGACCAATACTAGGTGGCCAAAACTGGGTTAGTATGTGAGCCAGTTATGGTCACAGACATGGCCACAATTGGTGAAATCACGAAATGAAGGTGCCAGTTTTGGCCATTGGGCATACCTCAATTTCTGAAAGGCGCGCCAAGTAAGTAACCTAACATATCCTTGACTTATAAAGTTGTCTATACCTTAGTTAACCCAATTCAAAATTGAAAGTGGCCAAAACCGGCACAGTGGCCACAACCGGGGCATCTGCCCTATGTATCTACTGTTCGTTTGTTTTTTTTTCTCTGTCACCTTTTATAGACCCTGCACCTAATTAATCTTTCTGTTTTGCCCATTGGTTGACTGGTAGAGAATGCCTTAAGGCGTTAAGTCCGCCATTTGTACCTTCTTGTATTGTGCAATAAAGTTTAAATAAATAAATAAATAAAATGTAAGAGGAAATGTCACCTGCACTGCTACTCCACCTAGTAGCTTCTAGTGTAGTACTAGTACGCTATTCGTTACTAGGTGGAGTAGCAGTTCTTAGGCTGTGCTGCGTTCTTATTATGATGTTACTCTGCGTCCGTAGGAAACACCTTCGACAACCCTACACGTGATCCCTGGGTGGTGCTAAAAGAGTAACAAACTTTGCAGTTGCACTGTCCCATGTGGACCTCGCAGCACTCACTGGATTTTCTTCATCATCTGCTTTCTAACTACTACTAACCCAGAGAAGAAAATACCTATCTATATCCAGTGACATGTAGCCGTACGATAAATAAGAAATAAATTCCTATAAAATTCATAGTTCTGTCTGGAATGTGCATGTTTGTCGTTAAGTGGGGAAGACAGTCATCTACTCAGGGCCTAACTCTTTATTGAAGGCCAGAATTTTTTGTCAACAATTTTTTTAATTTATTTTTCTACTCCTGCATTCTAATTTGCCAATAAAATGACTGACATGTAAATTCAAAGCATATACTTTATGAACGTTGTCATAATATGACTCAAAAGTCGACTCTTAGGGATATAATGGGTCTGTTGGGCCCCGCACCGGCGCCGCCCGCCGCTGTAGACGAGGCGGGCGCCGACGCAATCCGCCGGGAGACTGAAGACAATTGTATAGAGGCAGCAGGTCATTCGTCGAACTCAATGCTTACCGGCTTGCCTAGCACTCGTAGAAAAACTATTGTGTGCAACAGTACATAATTAGGTCTTAAAATTCTCGGGTCTGTTTTTACAAAATTCGGCTTCGCCTCATTTTGTAACTTCGACCCTCGGATCTTAAGAACCCTTATTATGTAACTGTTGCACAAAATACTATTTAATGCTGACTGTACTTTTTCTTACAAAAGTTATCTACTAAGATGATTTAAACTGACCCAAACACAACAAGCTTCTATTGTTTTATCACAGTGTTCTTATAACCACTTTCGGTCTCCATCATTAGACCAGCTCCATGTCATCATAACATTGGATTGTCACGCGATATACATACAGTCCGTGAGCTCTACAAAGAACCTTCGGGTAGTAGAAAGAGACATCGGGTATCAATCAACAGTGACACATGAAAAAGCAGAACAGCAATATTACCTTTGTGTGTCATCGCCGATTCCCGAAGGTTCTTCTTAAAGCTCACGGATTGTATATGCGTGCCAAATTTTAGCTTCAGAGACTTGGAAGTGGGTCAAATTTAACTTGCAAGATTTGACTACAGACAACGGGACACTTTGTTTCAAGCTTGTAAAAAGTTACCTGAAACCTCTTCATCCTCAGCAAGGCTGCGGATCTGTTGGCGAGGGCCAGCGGGAACATGGCGCCGTCCTGGGTAGCGTAGAGCACACTCCGCGTGTAGCAGTCCAGGCTGGCGGGCAGCTGGTTGGCGCGGAAGTGGCCGTTGCCGCGCTGCCGCCACTGCAGCGCCACCGAGTCGCACTTGAGAGCGGTGTCCGTCTCGCTGAGCTTGCGTGCGTATGCTGACCGCATTTGCCCCAGCCAGTGTAGCAGGATTTTTCTGTCAGGTAAAACGTTGAAGCCGTAAGTTGCAATAAAGGCCAATGCATACCGAGACCGCGGGGTGGTAGCGGAGCGTGCGCGGCGCGCTGTATAGCATTGAGTTAAATACGGTGACGCACACCGCCAGCGCGGCGGGCCCGCACCCGACGCGCGCGAGTTGGTTTGAATCACCGTATTTAATTTAATGTTATACAGCCCACCGCGCACGCTCCACAATTTGTATGCCTTTTCCAGACCACGGAATAATGGTGTTCCAGACCTTTGGGAGGCGTATGCGACTGTTGGTACTCCTTAAACTTAAAGAGTCGCCAGGATGCTCGCCGTTCCTATACAAACATAGTTCAGCTCTCATTTTAAAATGACATGCTTTAGAACCATGAAATTTGGCATGGGCATTCTAGTAGTACAGTTGCTAAAAATTGTAATATAAAGAAAATACAGCCAGTTACAAACATACATACAAAACTTATTTTTGCTATATTTTCTTTGTATTAAAATTTTTGGCAACAAAAACGAATGTCCGACCTAGATCTGTACTACTACAATGCCCATGCCAAATTTCATCGTTCTAAAGCATGTCGTTTTAAAATGAGAGCTGAACTACATACGTTTGTATGGGAACGCGATACACGCGAGCGTCCTGGAGACTCTTAATAAAAAAATAAATTATCACACTGGTGGCAGCCGCATGCGGCGACGGTGTGCAAGCGTAACAGCCCTATATACACGAAGAGCGCTAACTCGCTCGCGCACCGGCGCCGCATGCGGAAGCCCCAAATGCACCGCGTATCATTTGAATACAGAAGCCTTTAATGAACTAACCTCACCCCCTCATTTTTCAAGAAGTAGTTCATGGTGTCCACCTCACAGTCAGCCGTTCTGTCTATCTTCTTCTCTTCAGAAGACAAGAGAAGCAGTAGGATTTCCCACTGTTTCGATACGTCCTCCGGCATTTCACACATTTTGTACAGAGGCACTATTACTGATACTAAAGTTAGCGAACACTAAAATCTCACTATTTGTTGGTATTATTGCTTATTTAACCATTTACAATTCTTTAATAATAGAGAAACATGAAATAATTCGAGTGTAATTTTATTTGATCAACTTTCTTTACGATACGATACATATTTTTCAATGTTCCTACCAATCCTACCATAGACATATTGTATTATATAGACGGAGGAATGTCAGCTGTCACTGTCAGAGAAGCCAATCAGAGGTATATCAGAAGGCCTCTACAAACGTAAGCGGTCGCTTACGTCTTACTGTCGCTTATGCCTTCCAAAATCGCAGGTGACTAGTCAGTCACCTGCGATTTTTAATACATTGCGGCTTTTGATGCACCGATTGATTTAGTTGCACCTACCTAGACGGCAAAGCATCGAAATCACGCGCGAGTTTTGTGTCAAAATTGCGCCGATTGTAGAGGCCAAGAGGGCTTACTATACCTGCTATACCGCGAAAACCGCGAACTTCGAAAATCAAAACTTCGTTATCTGTGGGCAGGAGGGTTAGGGTCACAACACACCTAGCGGAATTCCTCTCGGAATTAGCGGAAGTAGCGGAAATTTGTCTATGGTAGCGGAAATTTGTCTATGGTAGCGGAAATTTGTCTATGTTAGCGGAAATTTGTCTATGGCTTCCATACAAAAAATCTGCTACCATAGACAAATTTCCACTACTTCCGCTAATTCCGCGAGGAATTCCGCTAGGTGTGTTCTCACCCTTACGCGTTTTTCCCGATGCGCTTACCCCCATGAATTTATATAAAGCTTACCCCACATGAGGGCAAATGAGGGAAGGGTTGGCACATCACTTATCACCTTATGGGTGTGTTCGAGAATATGTGACATTTTCAAGTCATATTCATATATCTTCTACGTCATTGTGGGTTGAGAGTTTGTCCGGAAAGAAAAGTGTCGTGGTTTATATGGGTGCTCATACATTCTACGACACTATTCTTTCCGGACAGACTCTAATAGAGTGTATTAAAATTCTAAAACGTTTTTAACCGACTTCAAAAAAGGAGGAGGTTCTCAATTCGACTGTATTTTTTTTTGTATGTATGTTACTCGATATCTCCGTGAATCGTGAACCGATTTTCACTTTTTTTTAACGAACCATCCCATTGTCACCAAGTCGGGGTTTGATGATGAGAGAAATCGAGGAAACTCTTCAACTATTATAGGCACACCTATAGTGATTTCACTATTTTTTACAGCAACTCGGCCACTTTCTCTTGGAATAGGGGGTCCTAAATGAAGTCGGTTCTTTTTTTGTTTAAAATTATTATGGCAGTTATTGGCTTGAAGAAAAAACAAATCAGTGTATAAAAAGTTTATTTACAACATTAAAGCTAGTTTGACTAGAATTATGAAATGAGATGAGACAAAGTAAAACATTATTACCGTCATTGCTTTAAGCTGCTTCCCCATTATACATTTATCATAAAATAAGTCTATGGACATTCAAACTGTTCCTTGTGTAAGGACCCAGCTTTACAGTAATAAGCACTAATTCAGTTCTAACGAAGCATTAATATAGGCACTTTTAATAAGCTCTTCGTTAAATTGGTTATTTGTATAAGTATTATAAACGAGTTTTTTTATCCTATTGATAATCGCCTAAGTCCTAGTTACCCAGACTGTAATATCACTATTGTCATATTAACAGCCGGTCAGTCGTACAAATAAGGAATCCAAAAACTAGAGTGGACTGTCCATTACGCCGTTGTCAAATATCATACAAAATTTGAACCCTATCACTTTGAAACAAAGTTCAAATAATTATGGGATTATAAAGGCTTAACTTCCTCGACTGTTACATATAACTCGCAATAGTAGACCTTATCATAAGGATTGAAGACGCAATTTTAGGTTGTACACGTTATCATCCTTAGCGCTCATTGCCGGGTTAACGTTAAACAAAGTACGAATGTTGCGTAGCGGGGCAGGTTTCTGGTGGGGGGTGGGGGCACCCCACCAGAACCCGACAGGAAGGCACTGGCGACGAGGAGTACTGCTGCAACAAGCCCAAATAAAAATGTTAAACCTGTCTGCAGCGCAAATGATCCAATTTTTGGCACCATTTGTTTCTTACAAGATAGATTTGAACCAGTTTCCATGTCTGATTGAGCTGAAATTTAGCATAACTGCGAAACTTGGATGACATTGACATTATAATACTTTGGTAACATCAAGCTGGTCTGATGATGAAAATCGAAGACATGACGACTAAGTGGACCGAGGGCAAAGCGGACAGGGAACGCCCGACTTGTTATTCACGTCCCCCTGCACCCTCTCAATCCTCTTAATCATCATACCTTCATCATATCAAGCTTTCGGACTAATAACCTGTTGTATACAGTGAGCATCACTCTAAGCTCAAATACTTATTTGTGTCAATGTACGGACAAAGGGACCACTTTGTCGATATGGAGTTACTAGTACTTTCTAAAACTACACAATATGCACTACCTATCTACCGATTTTGCCTGTAGTGTTTTTGGTCCTAGTTATTTTTTTCTTATTTTATTGTGTAGGTATCTAGGTATATATAATATATATGTATGTACGTATGGACTATGTAAGTTTATTAGTATTTTTATTTCTTTTATATGTGTAAGTGTATTAATGTTGATTTGCATTTGCTTTTGCAACACCTACTTATTTGTTAATTTACAAAGGTTTCCGCTTCCCAAAGGTTGTCTGGAAGAGATCGCTTTTTAGCGATAAGACCGCCAATTGTTTTACCTCTACTTTTCTGTTTGTAACTTGTGTATACTCTGTTTCTTTAATTTTAGGTGTGCAATAAATAATATTTATGTTATGTTGTGTTATCTATTAGTGAAAGAAATAAGTGTTCTTGTAAATCGACAAAGTGGTCCCTTGCACTAAACTCGTCCACATTTCTCTACGGTTTGCACGCTGCACTTACATTCTGGCACGCGGCTAGTTGGTTGACAGTGATGTTGGTGGTCCCGAGCACGCGCTCCCCGCCCGCGAAGTCTGGCTCGCGGTGGAATGCCCCTGTTCACAGATATTCATTCGTCAATGGAATTTCTTACTTTTCTCTGCACCTTTTTGTCATGTCTCTGTTTAGCCCAACGCCTTTAGGCATTAAGTCCGCCATTTTTACATGTTTCATTATCATATCATAATTAATATCACAACTAAAGGTTGTCGCACAATAATAAGCTCGGCCAGGGATAGGCCCGGCCCGGCCTCGTCTGATCGCCCATACGAAAACAAGCTGAACCCTCGCCCTTCCGAATCTTCCGATGATGCTAAAGTGTGCGTTACGTCTTACAGTATGGAGTTACAATTCTTTCATTCGTAATTAATACTGTCGCGGCCGCGCCGAGCCTATTGGCAACCTTAATGGACCAAGAAAGCGGTTTGATTTGAGGATATAGTTTAAAATGGAAGTGAGAGATTTGTAATAGTCTATGGTTTATTATATGTTGTCGCTACGACAGTGACTATGATATAAACTCGGATGTCGAGGTAATCGGTCACGGACTAATTGTTGAGCCATTTAGGGTTCACTTTACACTGGACGTTTCATAGAGTGTGCTTTCGGCCAATTCTAATTTTTTTTTCGGAACTCAGCATCACTTTTATGAACATGTGCCATGGGGCTCATATTTGTATCACGTAGCGTAGCAGGTCTTACGGTTCCCGCCCGTACTATTAGTGACACGTGCCACTCACCGTCCGCCCGCGGCACCAGGTCGGGGTTGTCTGTGTGTCTGCGCGCGCGCACGGCGCGCACGCACAGCGCGGTCGCCGCCGCGGCCGCCGCCACCACCACCACTATCGCCGACAGCTCCAGCCAGCGCGCCCACCCGCCCACCGGGATCGGCTCCGTCACTGCTGAAAACGAATATTGCCGGAGTTTGTACAGTCGACGTCAAATATATCGGAGCAGCCAGGGTACTAAATAATAATTTAAAACAAAAAAGAACCGACTTCACTCAGGATCCGCTATTCCAAGAGGAAATTATCAAGTTGCTGTAAAAAATAGTGAAATCACTATAGGTGTGCCTATAACAGTTGAAGAGCTCCCTCGATTTCTCCAGGATCCCATCATCAGATCTGGAGCTGGTCACAATGGGACCAACTGTGAAGTATACTCTTTCAAACAAAAAATATTTTTTTCTAAATCGGTCCAACCGTCTCCGAATAATTACCTACACGTGAACATACATAACAAAAAACCGGCCAAGTGCGAGTCGGACTCGCGCACCGAGGGTTCCGTAAAAACCTAAAACAATTGCTATTTCTTATGATTGCGTGGACATGAAAGTTTCGTTTTGCTACAGCAGAAAGATATTATAGAGCTGAGTATATGACATGAATTTCAATTTAATACCTCTACGCGTTTACGAGGAAACAGGTAGTAAGTTTAAAATTAAAAAAAATATTTTAAGTACTATTTTACTAAAAATGTCTACTTTTCGTAATTTTTCCTTTGTCTTTGCTATATGAAGTTTCTTCGTGCCACGTTTCAAGTTTCTGAGTTTACGGGAAGTACCCTTTAGGTTTTGAGTTTCTTGCGAGTACTCATTTCCAAAATATGCAACTTAAATTGCTATTTCTTTTGATTGCGTTTGATATGAAAGTTTGTTTTTGCCACAGCTGAAAGGTATAATAGACCTGAATATTTGATATGAAGATATAGAAGAATATTTGAGATATAGAGCTGAGTATATGATATGAATTTCAATTTAATACCTTTACGCGTTTACGAGGAAGAAGGTAGTAAGTTTAAAATAAAAAAAAAATTTTTTATATGATTCTACTAAAAATGTCTACTTTAAAAAAAAATCCTTTGTCTGTGCTATATGACGTTGCTTCTTGCCAAGTTTAAAGATTCTGAGCTTGCGGAAAGTACCCTTTAGGTTTTGAGTTTCTCGCGAGTACTCAGTTTCAAAATATGCAACTTAAATTGCTATTCCTTTTGATTGTGTTGACATAAAGATTTGGTTTTGCTACATCTGAAAGGTACCTACTATAGCCCTGAGTATTTGACATGAATTTCAATTTGATAACTTCACGAGTTTACGAGGAAAATGGTAGTATGTTTAAAATTTAAAATATATTTTTTTGTATGATTTTACAAAAAAAAACTACTTTTCGTAATTTTTCCTTTGTCTGTGCTACATGAAGTTTCTTCTTGCCAAGTTTCAAGTTTTTGAATTTACGGGAAGTACCCTTTAGGTTTTGAGTTTCTTGCGAGTACTCAGTTTCAAAATATGCAACTTAAATTGCTATTTCTTTTGATTGCGTTGACATAAAAGTTTGGTTTTGCTACATCTGAAAAGTCCTATAGCCCTGAGTATTTGACATGAATTTCAACTTAATAACTTCACGCGTTTACGCGGAAAAAGGTAGTAAGTTAAAAATTTTAAATATATATTTTTGTATGATTTTACTAAAAATGTCTACTTTTTATAATTTTTCCTTTGTCTATGCTATATGACGTTGCTTCGTGCCAAATTTCAAGTTTCTGAGTTCATGGGAAGTACCCCGTAGGTTTTGCGAGTGCCGAAAACTCTAAAATTTGCAGCATAAACGACTGTATCTTTTGATTGCGTTGGCTTTTAAGTTGTAGACCTAAGTATTTGGTATAAATTTCAGCTTGATACCTCCACGCGTTCCTGAGAAAAATGGTCTTGACAGACAGACAGACAGACAGACAGACAGACAGACAGACAGACGGACAACAAAGTGATCCTATAAGGGTTCCGTTTTTTTCCTTTTGAGGTACGGAACCCTAAAAATAGCAAAATAACAAAGGTCCCGACGAATTTGAGAACCTCGTCCTTCGAAATCTTGAAGTCGGTTGAAAAGACTAGATAAATGCGGGAATGGGTAATAAACGACGTTTAGCCGCAGGCTATAGCTAGTTGCAATCGAAACTCACCAAAAGCTGTCATGGGCGTATTCTGCATGTGCAGTTCCACCTCCTCACTGCGGCCCCTGCTGTTGCTGGCGTACACCACGGCGCTCAGGTTGCGCGCCCACGGCAGCTGGAAGTGGCCGGCGGCGTCCGACACGTTGTGGACCACCGTACCGGCCGAGTCGCGGACGACCAGGTGCACGGTTTGAGGGCGGCCGCCGTCCCAATCTGTTCACATTTTATAATCTTCAACATAATATGCTCCAATATAAAACTAGTAGTCCGCCTCGAACTGCGAACTCGCGATTTCCTTGCAAGTTTACAAGATGACCAATATAACAAGACCCATATGAAGATTTTTTTTCGCCTTCTAAGTTCTAAGTCCATAACCCCTTGATCGATCCCGCTCATAAACGGATAACACTACAAGAACGGTGTCAGCAAAATGCGATTTTCCAGAAAAAACGACCATATTCAAGATTCACCTTTCTTGCACTGAACCCTGAGACCCCCGTGCTCCTTCAGCACGCACTGCGGCGCCCGGGGCGCCCCGCCGCGCGCCACCACGAACGCGCACGCTCGCTTCTGCTCGCCGAACGAGTTCGTGGCTCGGCAGAGCAGGGGCCCGTAGTCGCCCGCTCGGGGTAGCCAGGTTAACGTGGAGCTGTAGCGGTGGTGGTGGCCCGGAACTTTCTGGAATTAGTTATTAAATTTTAAAATATGATTTAGTTTGCGAATAAAACAAAATCGATTTCACTTATGCTACTCCACCTTTAAAGAGCAAACGCACGAGCTACACTGAAAAAAATGCTCAAATCGGTATGCCTATGCCTATAATATTTGAAGAGTTTCCTCGACTCATCAAGGATCCTCACTTGATGTGAATGGGACAAACTATCAAGGATATTTTTTCAAAAAAAAATCCAAATCGGTCCAGCAATCTTCGACAGATCGAACAGACAGAGGGTGAACATACTCGTGGGTAGGTATTTACCTATACATTCATATGTAAGTCCATATATTTTTTATGTAACAACAAATAAACAATTTATATTCTATTCTACAAGAAAGAATCAGTAACCTTGACACTGGTATACAGGGTGCGAGAGTCCGCGAAGGTCCAGGAGAACTGCAGGGGCTCTGGAGCAGCCTCTACCACACACGAGACGGTCTCCGCCTCGCCCGACACCGCGCCGACGGTCTCCTCGCCCGTCGAGATGCAGACGGGCCGATCTGAAAGGGGTGAACTCATGTTAAGCTATGTCCACACAGTGCCTTTTTTCGTTCAACAAATGCATGCGTCAAAGCGCATTCAACAACGCACGTGAGGCATGCCCGTAGCGCATGCCTTTTTTGAATTGCAAGCATAGCGCATGCCCTGAGGCAAGCGTTCCCGCGCTCGGTGGATTTCGGTTCAACAAAGCTTTCAACATTTGAAAAACTACCGACTTGACGACTAAAAGCGGTATTACACATTGCAACCTGCAGGGCCCAATGTGTTGTGTACCCTGCCTCTTCCTGCCCCTCCTTCAGCTCCCTACGGGCCCTACCTTCAATTACACATTCCAACCTGACAGATTGGGCCCTGCAGGTTGCAATGTGTAATACCGCTTTAATGTGGACAGTTAGTTGCATGCGTTTTGATGCATGCAAGAGTTGAATGCGCTAGACGAAATTGATATTGAAAGATGAAGATGAAAGTTGAGGAGAAAAAATGCATTGTGTGGACTTAGCTTAATTAACCGACAAACAACGAAAAAAGTAGCACGGTAAAAGGCGTCCGATACGACGACTTTTGCCGAAAAGAGCCGAACGTTCAAAGACATGCATGCCAGCGATCGAGCGCTAAAATAGACTACTGTACTGATTAAGCACGAATATGGAGGTCAAGCTAAACCACCACCATATCACCATAGGTTTTACAAAGACCCGATTTTGATAAATCATACTCGTAATTGTCTCATACTCACAGCCCACGTTCAGAGTGACCTGGTCCTGGAACACGTGGCCCGGCAGCAGCGAGTTGTGCGCGCGGCACGCGAGCTCGCGCCCGCCGTCGCGCAGAGATGGCGCTAGTGTCAACGAGGACACCGTGTAGTTGCCGTCGTGGAGTTCCTACACACAATTAGTTTCATTATATTCGTGCTCGTATTTCAAAATTCATGGAAAGAAATCAAACTTAACATCATTTTGTATTAAAATTCACTTACTGTCAAATTGTTCAGCGGAGAGCTCACCTTGTGCACGCTGGGCCGCAGCCGGGTGTCCCCCAGGTGCCACGTGACGGAGGGCGGGGGCACACACCCCACCACCACGCAGTCTACCACGCGGGGCTCTCGGTCTCGAAGTGGTTGTTCAGCGGAGAGCTCACCTTGTGCACGCTGGGCCGCAGCAGGGTGTCCCCCAGGTGCCACGTGACGGAGGGCGGGGGCACGCACCCCACCACCACGCAGTCTACCACGCGGGGCTGCCCGGCCTCGAAATCCACGTTGTTGTTCAGCCGGATCTCCACACTGAGCGGGGGCACTGCACCAAACAATAATAAAAGAATGCCAAATTTAGGAGAACACCTTGGGCTACCTACCTTCTAAACTATTGGCGCGAATTATAATATAGTTTTATGTTTCTGTTATGGTTCTGCTATAGGTTTACGGTTTGCACCACGATTTTAAACTAATAGTCGGTCGCGAACTGAGAACTCGCGATTTACTTGCAAACGAGATGACCAATATAACAAAGACCCTTATGAAGATCGCTTTTGCGCCTTCTAGCTCGTTAACCCTTTGATCGATCGTGCTCATATTCATATAGGAGCTCTTATATATTTATCTGTGCAACAATGTCAACGAACATAAAGATCTAATGAACATTACTAAAGTTATTACTGAACAACTACTTATTCAAAATCAAAATGTGCAGACTTCTAGGTAGCCAGCTGACAGTTATGTTGTGTCCAAAGTTGCCTGTAAGAACTTCACTTGGTTACGCTCCGCTCGTTCGATTAGTAATCTGCTACAATCGAGTTTTTCAGCTACTCACGGTACATAGATACCAGCACGCTCGCGCTCAGCGGCTCGGTGACGTCGGCGTTCTGCGCGAGGCACTCGTAGTGCGCGTCCAGCTCGGCGCGCGTCGCGTTCTGCACGCGCACGGTAGCGCGCAGCGTGCGCGGGCGCGATGCCTCCGCGCGCTCGATCACCACGCCGTTGCGGCGCCAGAAGAGTAGCGTGTCGGGCTCTGAGTCGTTCCAAATTCAAATGTATGGTTTATGATTTTAAATGTATTGTGCCTACCTATTGCGTGAGAATACTAGATAACGTTTATATGACGCTTGCAGAATTTGTAGTACAATAAACAATAGGATAAGTTTTCCATTGGCAGTTTTAAACATTATTACGTTGTATGTAGGTATTCGCTATTGTGCGAAGTGCATGGTGGGGGTAACGAGAACGATCGCAGTGCACAATGTGACAAGAAATGAAACTGCATAGGCCCCTGTCCGCTGTCAAAATAGTGAATCAGCCAGTGACATTTCATATAGGTATGCAAGGAATACACCGAATACAACCTATTTATAAAAAGAAAAAGAAAAGACTTTGAACACCTGCCCAAGAGATGGCGCCACAATCATGCACACAGCGAATACAGTCGTCATTAAATATATCGGAGCGGAGCGCCCAAGGTACTCATGAATATCTGAGCATGCATTATATCGCCTTGACAATAGAGGCGTTGTTATGATATTTGTGACCACCTAGGTCGCTACTATGTAGGTATCTTATGGCAGCCCTACCAAAATATTGTATCGTTATATTCGTTATGCATGCAAAATTTTAGATCAAACCGACATCAGGAATTGGGATTGTTCATATTTTTTTACCCCCCATTTTGATAATTTATTCTGAAATTATAGGCCATTTTAAGATATCAATTTGATTTGTTTAGCTTAAAACAGCTTAGTTATTTTATTATAATTAAAATAAAAAATCTGATACGATGTCTTGTAAGTTACAGTCTCAGGCTGAATAGCATTGACAAAGTCAAAAATTCGTATAAAAAAAACCCTTGCTTGTCGTCAACTGCCGCTGTCACGTCAAGATTGACGTATTGGTACATCACTTCGCACTTCTCTTGACCGCGAAAAATATACAAATTCAAATCTTATTTGTAAAGCGCAAGAAATAATACACATGGCGCTTAATTTTGTAAAAGCCGACTCAAGAAACATACCCAAGTTGGAAAATATCTGTATGCTGGAGTAAATCGAATCAAGTTCAAACTATAATTTGATTGAAATAAGATGAACCAAAATACTTATGTGAGACAGGACAATACGATTACTTGTAAGCTTTTATACATTTTAAAAGATTAGTCATTGATTATTATTGCACTTTTGGCTTAATTTCTGTAATTAATACTTACTTTTTCACTTAAATACGTTGGGGTAGTGTTTGTTTACAAATTTCTGTTTACATATTTGACAATGTCGTAGCGTATGACATTGATTTTATTTTTATAGGAATGCTTACAAAGGTTTTACAAAGAGGTTTTACATGGTGGTTGTGAGGACAAAGTCAAACAAAGGTCATTCATATTTTTGCGAAAATATCCGAATCCACACATTAATTTCGCGAAATATTAATCAAAAGATGATCGATAAACGTAGACCTCGAAATGGTTTTGGAAATATACATTTCCAAAAAAAATGAACAATCCCAATTGGTTGGGCTTGCAAAATTTCTTCCTAAGCAGCAAATGTTTTTTTTTCTTTCAAATTAGGACAATACATGACTAAAGTAGAGTTCTTATTACAATAACAAAACTCCTCGAGTTACCGGGTTTGACCGCCCACCCCACCCCTCGAAACTAGGAGTAACTGACAAACAATATAAGTTAAATAAAAGCTTGTAAAAATGTCATGCTCTTAAAACTAGATGGCGCTAGCAATTAAAACGTACCATCGGCGACTTCACAGGTGAGTGAGAAGTTCGCCCCGAGGCTGATCTGCTGGATGTGGCCTCTCTTCAGTGGCTCTCCGGCATCATTGTAGATCTGGGGCGTGCCGGGAGAATCTGGTGGATATAGTACATTGTTGTAGAGGCTGAAAAGCTGCTTAAAGATGGTGAGTTTGAGAATATACGAATCCATCTTTGCGTTTTCGGAGACGTATAGGTACTTAGAAAGAAAATACATTTAATAACGTCACACCAGTTAAATAGTTACAATAAATAGTTAAAAACCAGAGTATAAAAAGGAGTTACTCAGCGTAATGCTACACGGCAAACCGCGGCGCTGATATCAGTGGGGACCAAACTTATAGCTAACTTATGAGTCATGACTAACGAGTGAGACACGTATGTATTAACTTCAGGACTACTGTGAGGAAATATAGAATAGTACAGTCATCATCATCTCAGCCATAAGACGTCCACTGCTGAACATAGGCCTCCCCTTTAAGGGGGGTTTGCCATACGCGCCACGCTTGGCAGGCGGGTTGGCGCGCGCAGTTTTTTTGTTTATTGTTGTTTAGGCTTTCGGAAGATGTTGCTGCCCATCTCCCGGTATATTCCCTTAGCAGACTCCTACTGCAACCACGGGACGATAAGGTGGCCGACAATCCTAAGGCCGGGCACCCCACGGCACAGAATAGAATAGTATATTTACCAGCAAATAATTAAAGTGTGTCGTAAATGAGCCATGACCCCCTCAAAAATTGGAAATATCATTTCTGCATTAGTGTTTATTTATGTAATTGTAGGCTGCGACCGCGCCTGCCTAGTGCTTGACAGCGTGGGAAGCGAGAGATCGCTTGCGCACCTGATTGCGTCGATTGTGTTTCAAGACGGAATCTCGCTAAATATGTGGTTAGTATTCGAAATCTCTTACACTATACTCACCCACAAGCCTTATATCAATGACATAGTCCACGGAAGGCGAGGCCTGGTAATGCACGCGGCAGCGATATGTGCCGGCGTCTCTGTCGCTCACCCGCTTTAGAAGGAGAGAGGTGTCGTCGTGACATGCGCCGGCGACGCACGTGGTGCCGAACACTTGGTCCAGGGATAGGGAGCTGTGGAATAAGTGTGTGGGTTTAGCGATAAATACACTAAGTAAGAATAAAAAAAATATTTGGATTTTGGAATTAATCTTTGGAGAGGAGTCATGAACGGAAAACCTGAAAATATAAATGTAAATGGGACCTTAGTAAATTATGATAAAGTTCTAAATTGCGAGTCAGATATTTGATTCAAGGCTTTAGCCATTTTTATATGGTGTATCGCAGTATTGGTTGGTTTTGAATTTTCAAGGTATGGCATTGGATTTTGATCGCCAAGCGTTGAGCATAAATGATCCGAAGAGCTACTGACACCACGCATTTGCAATGTTTAAGCGAAATCCCGAATCGTAAGTAGGCTGCATTGCCCTGCTGCATTAGCAAAGCTGCCGGCTGTAGCCATCCATGAGTTTCCGATGTCGTATCGTATATAGCCGACACTGGCGGTCAAAAGGTTAAGTTTCCCTCTTAACCTCCTAGCTACGGTACTGCCGTCTTACCGTCTCTGAGTCTCCTCATTAGGGAACCGGTAGAGGAACTCCCTCTCGTTCTTGAGCCACAGCACGTATGCGTCGGGGCCGTCGAGGAACACCTTGCCCTGTCCGCAGGGGAGCCGCGCGTCTTGCCCCCTCACGGCTCGGAGCACCACTACTTCTGTCAACATTTTTTCTATCTGACTTAGATTAGGATGTTTATAATATGAATACAAAATTTGATAGCACAAAAAGACATAAATGAAACACAAAATACACATAAAAAACCTAACATAAAGAACCGTTGGACTATTGTGAGGGAATCAACTTTTAAATAAGAGCCATCTTTGGACATGTTCCAATATACCTACACCAAAATTGAGAAAAACAAACTACATATTTATTAAGTCCACAAAGTCATTTCAGTTAGTTTTACGAAAAAGTATATTTATTTTTTAATAATTTATGTATGGTAACGCAGGAAGGCACGTAGTCCCCAGGTTTTGTATGAAAAATGTGTATTTTCTCATGCGTTTACCGATTTTATTAGAGAATGTATAAACATTTGATGTGTATATTATAGGTACATGTGTGATCGGTTGTTTTGGAACTAATCTATTACTGACGTTTCACAATTATTTGAATTTCTGTTTCTTTTTTTTTATATTGTATCTATTCTTTCTTTTGGTGCACAATAAAGCATTTTATTATTATTATTCTCTTTATTTATTTTTCGTCTTAGGTTAGGTTTTATAATATTTTTACAAAAGTAAAATACAAAAATACATCAAAAACATACAAAAACAATAAAAACATTATAAAAAACCTAACCTAGGGTGCCGCCGGCAACGGAGCAAGGCCCAGGCTGCCGGTGGTCAGGGCCGCAGAGAGAGGAACCTTCGGACTATACGCGCCGTGTCCAGGATTACCGCCTTCTGTATCTGACCCTTGATCCAACCACAACCTCGTAGCGAAAGCCTCTCAAGATGTTGGTCGAGACTCTTCGCTATGAGACCGTTCGCAGAAACAACTATCGGCACAATGATCGCCGAATCAACCTCCCACATGGCGGTTACCTCGTGAGCCAAGTCTAGGTACTTGCTGGATTTGTCCTTCTCAGCCTTCACGAGGTTAACGTCACATGGAACGGTGATGTCGACGAGCATGGCCCGGCGTTGCGATCGGTCTATTATCACTATATCAGGCTTATTGGCTACAATAGTCCTGTCCGTGATAATAGATCGATCCCAATAGAGCGTGGCACGACCATTTTCGAGAACTGGCGCAGGTGTGTACTTGTAGTACGGCACTTCGTGGTCCACAAGACCGTATAGGAGAGCAAGCTGCTGGTGTATGATCCTGGCTACGAGGTTATGTCTGTGCAAGTACTCGCCGTTAGCAAGATGAGAACAACCGGAGATGATATGCCTGAGTGACTCTCCGGGACGGCGGCATGCCCGACAAATGTCGACCGTACCGTCCTTCAGGATATATCTCCGGTAGTTATTCGTCATGATAACTTCGTCCGCAATTGCACAGGCAAAACCTTCGGTTTCTCCGAAGAGGTCCCCGAATCGTAACCAGTTCACCGACGCGAGCAGGTCTACGTCGGGTCCCGTGAGGGCCCCGTAGAACCGCCCGTGTAGCTCCTTGCTCTTCCATACCGCCTTGCGATCCTCGGTGCTTAGCACCACAGGTTTGCGCCAGTTCTCGTTCGCCAAGGAGAGCGGCGTGAGGCTCTTATCTACTGCCACCACATCACGATGCATCCCACACTCGTTGTTAAGGAAATAATTCCTGAGATTGTACACCTCACGGTTGTGGAGATTTTTGGCGTATTATTATTATTATTATATCCCATTTTTTTATGTATCGTAAAAGATAATTAATTATTAATAAGTGTCCTTAGTTGAAAGACCCCATGTGCGCCGTGTCTAGGATTACCGCTGCGCTGTCGTCCCTTGGCAATCACACCCCGTGGATGGCACGTTACAATATTTGTCACCGTACCGTTAGAAAAAAATTACATATTGTACGTAGTTACCTGTGTCGATACAGAATACTGGAATGGAGATGAGGCCAAATATCACGTAGTGTAAGTAGTGTAACAGCATCCTGAGGCCTGAAACAAATTGTAGGAACCTACATAATTGTTGTAAAACATATTGACGTAAGAGTAGGTATGTGTTTTTATTTTAAATGCTGAAACATCTCGCTTTCGCCAGAAAATCGAGCACATTTCGAGGGGTGAGTGGTCAAACCCGATAACTCGCGATATATTTTTTTCCTTATGATAAGAACTGTACGTGCATAGTTCTAATACTTCTAATTAAAAAAAATCTTTTTTTAGTGTTAGGTATCGGGTTTGACCACTCAGTTCTCTATTTGTAGGTTGCACAAAATTTAGTCTAGTGATACTGTTAGGTTGTATTTGAGTGGCCCAGAAATTCGGAAAAAGAAAATAATAAAAGATCATTAGTTTCATTATATGTATAACAAATTAAATATCCGTCACTATTATCCTTTAGGAATTACCTGGATACCTACTCCTTAACATGCAAAATATCTCGTCTCATATAAATAAATATAAATATCCACCAAATTTCATGTAAGTTCCGTACAAAATCACATCAGCATCACCTACTTATATTTTACACTGGATACTACTTAATGCAAATAACCCTCTCAGTCAGGTAACAATGCCGGACAAATATGTATAATACCTACGTAAAAGACCATAGTTCTGTCAAAAAAATCTTAAATACGTACTTTTACAAGAAAAATAAACTCCATTACGAATCCAAACCATCGCGCCCCGACATGATTCATTCAAATAAAAACAAAACACCCACGATATAACTTGAGCCCTTCGCGGCGTGTATTTCTAAGCTGCATAATAGCTCCCCCAAAGGTAACAGGGGGCGAAAGGGCCAAGATATAATGGTCTTTTCAAAGTGCATTAGACACGCGAAGTGTGAGTCATACTATTGAGTTATAATTCCTGATTGGGATGTATTTTGGCGTTTTTTAATGAAATGGGTCGATTTGCGTTTGGGGTCGGAAGGAGGGGATCGACCCGTTTTTGAGTGATTTGTTGTGTTTGAAAAATGAAGATGAAATGAACTGTACAACTCACACAAAATACATTTCAAGTAGGTATTTATAATTAGGTAGTACGAGTACATTATGATTATGAATATTATGATTTGTACGTCAAATAAAACAAAAATTAGTGAACTAATAAAACAATCGCTTTGCCCTGTCGAGGATTTAAAAATTTCATCATCTGCAAAATTTTAAATTTCTCATCCTTTTTAGCAAAATTCTGTTTGGCCTATGATTAATTGGTAGAGACTGCCTGGAGGCATTAAGCCCCCCATATATTATGATAAATTAGCTTATAAAACTTATACCTATATATTATTAACTTTCTGTCAAGACTAAAAAAATTACAAGTTTTGCACAAATGCACATGAACAAATCTTAAGCCATTGTCTTTCTAAGAAGATTGAATATTTGCATTTGCATAATTTTCAGACACGGAATCATCGTGGCTCTTTTCAATTGACATAGTTATTCTACCATGGACATAGTGAGTTCTCATTTATCAACACCTGATATACCTACATAATATCGATACAATACAATATCGAAAGGGTTAATAACAGACTTATGTCTAAAGAGCGATCTCTTTCAGATAACTTTCAGGTACTTACTTTATCTACGTTGACGCCTCGGTGAATATGTATAACAAGCTTAGATTTTTCTGTCCTAAATACCTATATTATTAATTTATTACAATGCTTAGAAATAAAGGAAAAGTAGAAAAATCCACTGCCTCAGGCGAGACTCGAACTCGCGACTCTGGGAAACATGCCCATCGCTCTGACCAACTGAGCCACTGAGACTATACCTGATGGCTGCGAATTGCTCCACCATATCCTTTATCCTTTTTATTTTTATGTGGTATCGTTAGCAGACGTTCTGCTTAATATAAAAATAAGTATACCTATATTATTGTATCATAAACTCGGAATATTGATGTAACCATTTATTTTTAAGTGTATTACATACGATATTTAGATAAATTCAAAATCGGTTGATGAGAACTTACTACGACAATTCAAAAATGCCATGAAACTTCCGGACTCTATTTTAATTTTTTTTTCAATCAATCAATTCATTTATTTGCTTTAATACATGTCAAGTGGATGTTCACAAAATACTACATTTTGGGTGCAGTGTATTCAGCCTGCTGTTGGGCATGCAAACATTATACAATCTTAAAACTACGACTATATTTAATGAAAAAATTATCAATCTAGTGAAATTTTGCAGAAATATGCGATTTTTTCAACTTTAAGTTTTTTTTGCAACTTTCCGCAGCGTTTTTTAGCACGTATAGAACTCGTCAGTGGCACCGCGTCAAATATATGCGTAAGCAAGCCGGAGCACTTGATTGTGTAAGGAGGGCTAACAATGGGGTTGGCCGGTCGAAAGTATTTACAGATGGCGCCAGCATAGCTGGGTCCCTGTCAGTCCTACAAATAGTGTCAAAATCACGTTTTTTTTTAAATTTTTTTTGACATGGATGGGCTAGCCTTTAAGCCAAATCCCATACAACAATACTAGTGAAAGGGACCTAGCTATGCTGGCGCCATCTGGCCAAACCGTTGACAGTTGCCAACCCCATTAGGCAGGCCGGAGGTATTTGGTACTTACTGTGTCAGCTGGTGTGGTGGCGCGACTGTGCTGGGCGATGGCTGGGGTGGAATGAGCCTCTGGGCGAAGTTTACAGCTCAGGTGACGTTGTCAGAATAAGGACAAGCCTCCGGGGGTTGGTGGCGAAAAACACATTTCAACCGACTTCATCATTCATTTACTTGTAACGTGTAAGTACCTAAGTGCAAACAATGTTAAGTACGAGTATATTGTAATTTTCGTATTAAATAAAAAAAAAAGTTAATATTATACGAATTCGGCAATATGAAGAAGCCACACCAATCGACATAATTCTAAAGGATGTAAACTCAATGTGACATGTTTTGTGGGTAATTGAAGAGATTGACCAGACATACAAATATGTATGTGGTTAATATTATTGACATAAAAAGTTTAAAACTCATCAGGTACCTACTAATAAAATAATTTATACATTTTATTATATATGCAGGTGTAAATTACAACAATTTTTTTTAATTTAGTTTTATTTATAATTCTAATTTAGTTTTATATAGGTAATTTTGTAAGTATATTCATACATATTGTAATTAGTTTGTTTCATACTTATGATATGAATAAATGATATAATCATAAGTTAATTAAATACCTAGATGCTATCTTAGCACTTCGCATAAAACAGTTTGAAATACTCGTATTATTCAGTAAGAAAAATGTCCACAAAAAATTATTCATTTGATTATGATCAAAATTTCAGCGATGTGGCAGAAAAAAAATGAAATTATTGATTTTTGTAATGTATTTACAACTTATTTTGAAACATTTATTTAGATTTATAAGTAGTATGCCGTACGTAGTTTAAGCATCGTCTCAGGATGTCTCTCTCTTCTAATTGATATGGGTGAAAAGTTGTAAAAAAAAATTTTTTTCTTTACATTTGAAGGAGTAACAAAACGAAATACCTCTTAAATTTACTGTGCTAATGCATATCCCTTTAGACTCCCTAGCTCCCTACATCTCCATTTTATCATTACCTTAGTAGACAAAACGTGTAACTCAATATTAATCCACATTATGCCTGTCCACGCGTAAGTTCCCGGTGTCTGCTTACAAAATATACCCTCAAAAGGTGACCCCACGTCTCAGAGGAAAACACACCCAGTAACAATACTAATAGGGAACATTTTCCCCTGTCTAACAAAATAGTTGCACCGATATCACCCGGCTGGTTTCAAAAAGACGTAAAATTGTAGAAAAATGTACTAGAGATATTGCCTTTCGAAATTGGGTAGTTCGAAATCCCCTCGTTGCATATCAGCAGTTCATTAAAACTCTTTCATTATATTATTCGCTGCCCCAATCAAAGAGCAATAAGTAGATTATACCTCTCTGTTTTAGTATTCAACTGTACGTATTCATTCATAAAGTCTATTTCCGATTGTGATAATGTTGTTAGTTAATCCGTTTCAGTTTTGAAAGATGCGTTTGCAATTACCATTTGAAGGTCTTGTCGGCGATATTTCGAATGTTGAAGAAACTCGTATTAGTTGGTAGATTTTGGAAAAGAATGAACTTTCAATCTAGAGGTAAAGGTTGATAATTGTTTGAGGCGTTTTATTAGTTAGTCTATTCGTTAAAATCTTTTGACGAAGTGCTCGCTTTGTGAGTTAAGCGATCCAAAAGGGAAAAAAAGTTCTGACTAAAAGGTAGGAAGCATGTTCAGATACTGCAAATCCATTAAAAATATTACCGTAGATTTTTTTTAATCCGTCCGTTCCGGATGAATCCGAATAATTTCATTCTCAACTATACTCGCTGTGACTTTTGGGAATTAGAATATTCCCATGTGTTCCCTTCGGTTAGATATGGGAAGTATTCGTTCCCATCTGTGACAGCCCCACGTGATTATAGGGGTAAATACAGATGATAATAGTGGTAAATAATACACCTTATTCACTCTCAAGGCCTGGTTACACCTAACGAGTACAGTGGCGAGACAGCAAAATGCGACTCGGCCGAGAGAGTAAAATGGCCCGGCCCAGTACTCGGCAATGTGTTTACACCTCGCGAGCACTCGGTCGAGAGTACTGACTCGCCACAGTACTCGGTAGGTGTAACAAGGGTATCAGTGGCGGCGGGTCAAACATTTTCTTGTGTAAGCCGGGGCTTAATTTGGTTTCTTTCTTATTGAGCTGAAGGAAAACTGCTTAGGTGATGCAAATCGACGGGAATTGTATTCTACAAGGTGTAACAAAAATGCTGGTCATCCTTTTAAGGGCATAATTGGTATCGTGTTCTTATTGTGAAAAACTAAGAAAAAAAAATTTTTCTCGCGAAAAATTTTTTTGAGTTTGTAAGGAGGGTTGGCCAGCTAGCTGGGACGACTCGCCCCATACAAAAAATTTTTCGCCAAAAAAATTTTTCTCCCACTTTTTCCTACTCGCAATACGATACCTATTATGCCCTTAAACGGTTCACCAGTATTTTTGTTACACCCTGTATATGGACCTGCCGCCACTGTATCACTATATGCCTACCAGAGACTATCTTAGAGACATAGACGGCCACAGCCTAAGAACTTTTTGAAGCTCAAGTCCACCTAGTAACAAATAGCGTACTAGTAGTACATACGCCAGTAGCTACTAGGTGGAGTAGCGGTGCAGGTGACATTTCGTCTTACATTTTCGGACAGAGGGCGCAATTGACTTGAGCTTCAAAAAGTTCTTAGGCTGTGGCCGTCTATATCTCTATAGTCTCTGTGTACGGTGAACAAATGAGTATCAAACGGCTGTTACGTCCTTTATGTATGGCGGTTAATCTATTAATTTACCCTACTCGCTATGTTTAACACTGCATTTGAATGCAAGCGCCCTAGTGCTGTTGAAACTGACCCCACCTTTCAATTTACAGGGGGCGAATGCGATCGTAAGATAGGATGATATCTACTGTTTATAGATAGGGGATCATCCATTAATTACATCACACCTCAAGGGGGAGGGAGGGGGTCCACAAAATGTGACATATCGTGACAGGGGGGAGGGAGGAGTTCCATGTTTGTGACCTCATGTGAGGATTTCACATACAATTTTTTTTACAAAATCTAAGTTTAAAAAAAGATCAATTGTTAACAAACATTGTACTAATTTTCTACATACTCGGAATACTCGGATTTGTTTGAATACTTTCATTCCCTATATATTTGTTACTATTTTTCTGGCAATCCTAATAAAAAGTTTGTTTCAAAGTGATGTTGTAATTTTTACCTTCTTAAACTAAAAATCTAAATGTGACGTCACACTAAGGGGGGAGGGTGCAGTTAATTGTGACGAAATATGACAAGGGGGGAGGGAGGGGTCAAAAAATCATGAAATTGGTGTGACGTAATTAATGGATGATCCCTAGATAGACATGTCATTATTAAATTAGTGCCCTTTGTATTGGATTTCATGATGTTCGTTACTTTCGTGCGGGCACGGACTTACCTGTAGATATTAAGAGTCGCCAGGACGCTCGCATGAACTCGCGTCCCCATACAAACGTAGTTCAGCTTTCATTTTAAAACCACATGCTTTAGAACCACGAAATTTGGCATGGGCATTCTAGCAGTACAGATCTATGTCAGTAATTCGTTTTCGTTGCTAAATATTGTAATACAAAGAAAATATAGCAAAAATAAGTTTTGTATGTAAATCTGTATCTGGCTCTATTTTCTTTGTATTACAATTTTTAGCAACCAAAACGAATTACCGACCTAGATCTGTACTACTAGAATGCCCATGCCAAATTTCATGGTTCTAAAGCATGTCGTTTTAAAATGAGAGCTAAACTACGATTGTATGGGAACGCCAGCGTCCAGCAAGCAAGCATTAACTAGAACCCGCACACGTGTACCCCCGTAAGGGATAGATATATAGATGCCCATAATCACTTCTACAGCATAAAACAGAACAATTTACCAATGTTTTCCTTAGCCGACACAACTTTCTAGGAAAACTAACAGCTTTTCTCGTAGCAATCACAGAAATTCTTGAAGAAATCGCGCATTATATCTGTTTGTTACCCTCCACTGCTAGAAGTAACGCGTGGAGGGTAATAGAAACTATGACAAGGACCAACGAAAATAGCACCTCTCTGCCGTAACTATCGAAAGTGTAATAAGACCATCCCGTTCTATCTTGGTATTATTAGTTCCGTGTCAGATCTATGGGTGGTATATCTATGCTTTAGAACCACGTAATTTGGCATGGGCATTCTAGTAGTACAGATCTATGTCGGTAATTCGTTTCCGTTGCTAAAAATTGTAATACAAAGAAATTACAGCCAGATACAGATTTACATACAAAACTTATTTTTTCTATATTTTCTTTGTATTACAATTTGTAGCAACGAAAACAAATTACCGACATAGATCTGTACAGCTAGAATGCCCATGCCAAATTTCGCGGTTCTAAAGCATTTCGTTTTAAAATGAGAGCTGAACTACGTTTGTATGGGGACGCGAGTTCTCGCGAGCGTCCTGGCGACTCTTAATTTACTGTACCGCACCGGCCTTCCGGGGGTGCGTTTGGTAGACGTGAATCACTGCTAGTGAATAATTTTTATCGGACCAGTGCTTCGAAGAAAATGACTCGGACCTAGAATTACTCATCATCATCATCCTAGCGTTTATCCCGGTTTGGGGTCCGCTTGACAACCTAATCCCATGAATTGGCGTAGACACTAGTTTTTACGAAAGCGACTGCCATCTGACCTTCCAACCCAGAGGGGAAACTAGGCCTTTTTGGGATTAGATCCGGTTTCCTTGCGACGTTTTCCTTCACCGAAAAGCAATTGGTAAATATGAAATGATATTCCGTACATAAGTTCCGAAAAACTCAGTGGTACGAGCCGGGGTTTGAACCCGAGACCTCCGGATTGAAAGTCGGACGTCTTACCGCAAGGCTACCAGCGCTAGGAGCTAGAATTACTAAAGGTTGTAAAGAGGTTAACCCACTCAATTTTACGATGTAGGTACAGTCGACATCAAATATATCGCAGCGGCCACGGTACTCAAAAATATCCTATCATGCACTTTATCGCTTTGGCAATAGAGGCGTTGTTCATAAATTTGTGATCACCTCGGTCGCTCCGATATATCTGATGGAGACTACTAGATGCTTATCTATCCCTTGGGGCTGCTAAATATTTAGCAACGTGATACAATATAGATACTTGTAAATTTTGTTAAATCGACGTAGCCTTGACAGCCGCAAAGCTTAAGTGGGACTGGGCGGGACACGTTTGCCGTATGCCAGAGAAGTACTGTGGGCCAAGAGAACGACTAAGTGGGCACCCAACAGGAAACGGCGGCGTGGCAAACCTAGGCGGAGATGGAGGGACGATCTTGACGTCTTTCGTGGCGATTGGGCTGATATTGCCATAGACAGAGACACGTGGAAGAAAGAGAGGGAGGCCTTTTCCCAGCAGTGGGACACTACAGGCTAATAATAAATAAATTCTAATAAAGTCTATACTTATCTTTTTTTTACTTATGCCTTTAAACTCCAATCCGGAGGTCTCGGGTTCAAACCCCAACTCGTACCACTGAGTTTTTCGGAATTTATGTACGGAATATCATTTGATATTTTCCAGTCGCTTTTCGGTGAAGGAAAACATCGTAAGGAAACCGGATCTAATCCCAAAAAGGCCTAGTTTCCCCTTTGGGTTGGAAGGTCAGATGGCAGTCGCTTTCGTAAAAACTAGTGTCTACGCCAATTCATGGGATTAGGTTGTCAAGCGGACCCCAAGCCGGGATAAACGCTAGGATGAAGAAGATCCCTTTAAACTCCAATTTATCGGATAGAAAATGTATGCCACTGACGCGAGAGCGCGAGGCCACTCGGTTATATTTTTGACGTGATATCACGTGCTGCCGCTGAGGTGGCTGAGGGCGCGATGCGTTGACATTGTCATGGCGTCAAAAAGTTAAAAAAAATATATATTAAAAAATATATATATATTTATTTCATATTATATTATATTGGTTTTACAGTGGCAATACAGTGATCCCCACACTAGGCTGAGCCTGTGACGTGGGGATCTTAACGAAATACAGGAATATTAAAGCTAAAAAATAAATAAATAAAATGAAAACTAAGAATTTTGATTAAATGACCGAGAAACTATCTACTTAAGTACAAAAAGTCGGTTAAAATGGTCTTAGTAACTTGTTTACTCTGTCCCCGTTGTCAATATACAAACTAAGTGCAAAGGCTCGTTGTGTTTTGTTAACCCTTTGACCTCCAAAGACGTCCCCTTTAACCTTTTCGACGCCAAGATAGATGTCAATGCACTCGTTCGTACGCCAACCGAGTAAAACGTATAGTATCTAATCTAATAGACATTCCACGAGAAAAGGTACCTTATGGCGGTTGGGGCTTATGCTATTTCTAACGACGCTGCAATACTAATGCGATGCTTCGCAACGTAAGCGCCAACCGCCATAAGGTACTTTCACCCGTGGGACGTCACATCTGTCGTTGGCGATAAAAAGGTTAAAAATTTGCGCATATTAATCGCACACGTTACTGACCTCATAGTAGATTAATTGAAGCATCAATATGTTTTAGGATCTGCAATGTTTGCCTAATATAAATAAAAAATCTTTTTTTTCTTACGTTATTCTAGCTTTTGGAGTGGTGTCTAAATAAAATACAATCGTTACCATATAAACGTTTATTCCTCAAAGATGAAAACAATCTGTGGAAGCAACAAAAATAACCTCAGCGAGCCGCGTAACGGCTCTCGGCCTATACGATACACACTAACTTTAGTCTAATGGTACATTTACACATTTTTTGCACACCAGTTTTTCTTTCAAATTAATTCGGTCTTTCTCGGTTCACATAAGTAATTTCGGTTGGACTAGTAAAATATAGTCCACCCACAATAACTAAATGCCAAATGTTAGTATGAAAGAAAAAATACGCACAAAAACTGTGTAAATCTCACTAATACAATACATATCCCTCAACTACTGCAAGGATTACATGATTCTTTTGAATAAATCAAATTACTTGTACTGACTTCATAAAAATCACATCACAAACTTAGTATATTAATATATGTTCTTTTACATTTAAATATATATATCCATTATCAACTTTTTAAAGTTACTAACATCTCGCCGACGCGACGAATGGACACCAGTGTCCTCACGATACCGGTACCGGCAATGCTAACACGAAATTTCGGTTTCAAAATATATCTAGTCGGTATCCATGTAAGCGGTAGCATTTCAGGTACCGGTATCCAACGATATAAATTCTTTTTAAATATTATTACAAAATGAAAAAAAGAAATCTATGCATTCTTAAACAAATGCACTCTCACTTTCCATTGGGTCGCACCCCAATATAGTTCATCCGTTCGTAAATTACCACAGTTTAACGTATAATGTATCCATCTACCGCCTGTCAATGTGTCGGAATACCGAACTATACAACTGAAGGATAATAAGGAAATACTTTAGTAGTAATAGTATTTAATAATGTATGTTTATTGTATTTATATTACGGTCAACTCCAAAAGTATATTTTACAACGACGCGCGCGAATATTGTAATCCGCCTTATTTTCCGCACTAAAAGAAAATCAGATTTTTACGTGTGTTGTCACGTAAAATACTCCACATTGACTAGATTTTACATCGGGAACCTAATAAATAGTGATTATCACACTTAAAATGTGGTAAATTGGGAAAGAGTGATATAATTCTATAAAAATAAAACTGAAAGAGCCAACCCGACGCCTGTTCGATCGGTTATCTATCAATAAATATAATTTAGTGCTTATTACAAAGTTTAATTAACAAACAGCAAGCTTACGAAGCGAACTAACCGATGAAAATGTTTTTACCTTTTCATTGCACAGACACATTACATTAGTTATGATTGTAACTAAAAATATATATGAAACCTAGTAAAGGTACTTAAACCAGATTATTTCAATTTTAAATTCCATGTTTAATATGTGGATGAAAAATACCTGAAGTTAATTAGGATATCCGCGATCTAGCTTTACACTAGATGGGCACCGTGGCGAGAGGTATTTTTGACAGCAGCGGTCAATATCCACCAATCAACAAAAATATGATTGGTGGATTATGACAGGGGCCTGTCTATAAATTACGTCATCGATTTTTGACGATTTTTGACCCCCCCCCCCCACCCCTAAAATCATCCAAACATTATGCTTCGAATGGTCCCGTTCCCTCCTACGGTATGCTACCATCATCCGATGTCCAGACCCCCCCACCCCTATTTTGAAATGACGTAATTTATGAATAGCCCCCAACTAGTTGTCTCGCCACGGTGCTGCCATTTATTGAACCCTCATACGATAGCAACACCTTATTGCATTTAAAAAAAAGTAAAAACAATCCATCAAACAGTCCATCCAGCTCCATTTTACTACAAGTACCTACATAATAATTATGTAATGATTACAAAAAAAAACAATTTAGCGATTCGTTTAAATTAGCTTAAACTACATTTTTTACACAATTAAATGCATTCAAAGTAACTTGGTGTGACGGAAGTTACACGGGCGGATTTTTCTTTATTTAAATTACAGTAAAATAATCACGGCATTATATGTTAAACTCGCAAAGTCCATTTAGACTCAATATCGCAGTTAAAAACACATACAGTATGTATACATTCCTGCGTATAGCACGCGGATATTGCTATTTTGCTTATAAAAGAGTCACGCAGATATCCGTTAACCTATGTCCTCACTGTGGCTTTTTTCGTTCAACAAATGCGCATTCAACAGCGCACGCGAGTCATGCCCGTAACGTCTTTATTGAGTTGCAAGCATAGCGCGTGCTCTGAGGCACGCGTTCCCGCGTTCGGTGGATTTCGGTTCAACAAAGCTTTCAACATTTGAAAGAGTACCGAAACTTGACGACTAACGTGGACAGTTAGTTGCATGCGCTAGACGAAATTGATATTGATACTATTGATAGACAAGATGAAAGTTGACTGAAAAGGGCCCAGTGTGGACATAGCTTTAGAATGTGAAGTATACACATAGAATGACCATCTGTTTTTGATCTGTCGTTCTGTACTCAGAACCGTAATGTGCGAGGCAGTAAACGCTAAATTAATATACGCTTAAAATCAGGACTAAAAGTTAATCGTGTCACTAAAAAGCGAAAAACCATCACTAGATTCTTCAGTTAACGTTTATTTCATGTTATTTGATTGTCAGATATTAAAGAGAAGTTCCTTTTTTAATGCCACATCAACACGCGTGTTATTTCAAGTGTCATATCTAGAACTACAGTGTAACCGGTACCGTAATCATCACCGGTACCGGTATCATTTGACTCCCGACAACAAAAGCAAGTCCAACGTCCAAAAGTTACGCTAAAAAAATAAATAACACTAATATGATTATTTTACTACTTAAATAGTAGTTTAATTTAGTCTTAGTCGAGACTGAGCAATGCTGGATGCGAATCTGCGAATATACTGTTCACTTTTAAAAATATGTACGTATAATAATAAATAATATAAATATACGTTTTTTTACGTATCTATAAATATGAAAAAAATATAAATAGTTTTTTTTGGATAAACTACGAATGCTTATTTATTACTATAAAAAAACTTTAACGTATAATTTTAATAGGTCCGTATTAGGACTACACTAAAAATAATAAATAGAAATACGTTTAAATTTAAATATAAAGTACGATTTCAAGTTACATACTGCATAAGATTTTATTTTTAATTTAAGAATAAAATTAATGTGTAAAAGTGAACAGTAAACATATTGAACGCATCAGAGCATAAGTTGCACGAAAAAGATATCACTTAAATTATTAGTAACCAGGCCTTGAAACAGACCGCGATGTAAATAATAAATATGACTTTTCCTAGGAAAAAAAATTGGGTACCAAAATAATTTGGTAGCTTATATTTACCTCCAGCAGGTAATTTAACTAGTACAAGAGCCATAGAGAGGCTTGGAGCGATATAATAATTCTAAATACATTCTTGTTTCACAGTTTCATATTGTTAATGGCTTAACAGTGCGAATAATGTATTCTTCAGTTATTCAGTATTTTTAGTTGGGTCAGATATATGTATTATCCGACCAACAAAATGAAAAAATATTACAAAACAGTAAATACGATAAAAATAAGCAATACATAAAAATAAACTAGTATACGATTGCACTAAGTTTATCAACAAAACAAATCTAGTCTCAGCTTTTCGATCGATCTTTCAGTACCGAAAAAGTTTCAGTAGAAAACGGTACCTCATTCTTTCGGTACCGTAGAAATACCGACTAGAGGGCTTAGATTACATAATATTGCAGACGAGGGCTGACTACACTTGTAGTTAGAACGAAATAACACTGTTATTCATCTTAAAACAATAAATTCATTAATAATTATATTTTAATAGGATAAAGTCCCTTACTTATAGTGTAAAAAAGGACAAAACGCCAGTTATAACATAAATACGACGGCGGAGCTATTCCCGAAAAACCGTCAAGTTATTTGCAAGCGAAGAGCAGGCGGACGGTTTCTCAGAACAGCTCTCGCCGTCACCGCCATATGTTACCATTAAACATTCCTTATCACAAATTAACTAAATATATTTACAAAATGGGCGTTGAATTGTATCTCTCAGCTAAATCTATTTTACAGCCTTACTTTATATTTCATCTTCAATCCACACTTCATCCATCCATGTTAAATAATATGAAGTGTTTTGGGTAACGGCCAGAAAGGTACCGGTTTTAATGCGCAGATTGAAGTGCAGATCGAACATTTAATATGATGTATCACCAGCCTTAGATGTCGCTCCCTACATACCAAAAATATTACTATTCAAGTATTCACACTAGCATTACCGCGAAGGAAAATACGCACTACTTACTTGGATTCCTTTGGGAGCGTTTCAAACGTCAGCTCACTAAAAGTATCCATACAATAACGTAGTTCAATACAAACTGTGACGTACACTAGCATAGTTAAAAAGGCACTGATTGTCGGCTCAGATATCAAACTAAACCACTGACGGACCTTATTGCTGTACGAAGCACAATAACAGTAAATCGGTACCATAGAACCAACAGAAAGAATAAAAGTATCGATTAATTCGCTATAGGAGTACCTAAACCTAAATAAACATCTATTTATATTTAGTTATGAAACGTTCCCAACTAGATAGCGAGAGAAAGATGAAAATACCTTCGAGTGCGCCGATTTAGAGTTATATCGTCCGACATGCTGTGTCGCCGTGGCAAGCGAGTTGACGCTTAAAATGACGTAAAGTAATATTAAATAATTTTTATTTACGTGAGATCTCAAGAGGAATTTTTAATACAGTTTTTAATAACAATGATTATAATGTTAGTACCCCGTTGTAGACAGACATAGCTGTTTCATATAAAAATAGCGATTATCATTCGAATGATCGATCGAAGATTCGCATATCGGACGATATTACTATGATATTGACATACCGACGCACCGAGGCAGCCAAACTGGGCACATAACTCAAAAAAACCTACGCACTGAATGCCCAGCGTGACCGGATGTCTTATAGAAGTTATACCCAACTAGTATTTCATAACGATAAGCATCAAGTAAATTTATAAATCCGATTACGAAAATTGGTACCATTTTTATGATACCTCGATAAATAAAAATCGGTACAAGTATTTCAGTCCCGAAAAAACACAAGGTGGAACAAAGTTACTTTGTTACCAATACCAAATGTATAATCAGTCAATTGGGTACAACTTCCAATTCGTATGGGAGAAATGTCAGCTTATCCGAATTTGATTGACATACAATTTCTACTCTAAGTACCACGTGTACTCTCATATAATTTAGATAGGTACAGTCGACACATAAACTCTAGCTAGAAAAAGTTGTTATAGGTAAAAAACTTTAACAGAGCCGCTCCTGTACTGTCGCCATCAAATAATCGGAGCGGTCAGGGTACTCAAAAATATCTGAACATGCACTCTATCGCCTTGACAATAGGGGCGTTGTTCAGATATTTTTGACTACCTTGTCCGCTCCTATATATCTGATGGCGACAGTACAAGTGAGGGTATCAGTAATAAGAGATCCATAATGATGTTAAAACACCACAAATAAATAAATGGCTCTTATTGTCTTTTAAATAATTACGGTTTCATGATCACTGTGATAAATTAATTAAAGCAACCATATCGTACAGTCGCCATCAGATATATCGGAGTGGCCAAGGTGGTCACAAATATCTGAATAACGCCTCTACTGTCAAGGCGATAAAGTGCGTGTTCAGATATTTTTGAGCACCCTGGCCGCTTCGATTGCCATCAGATATATTGAAGCGGCCTAGGTGGTAATAAATATCTGAACAACGGCTCTATTGTCAAACGATAAAATGCACGTTCCGGTATTTTTGAGTACCGGGGCCGCTCCGATATATTTGATGGCGACTGTACTTATCAGCTGCAGAATTGCCTACTCAGTGTGTGAATGAATTCATTCATAACGTGGGCATGCAATTTTGCAGCTTGCTGCACATGTTTTTGTAAACAGTACAAAACTACACGCATTTAACCAAGTTTTTTACCTTTAACATTTGACTAAAACACCAAACTGCCTTATCGTATTTTTAAGAAGTATCGTACAGTCGCCATCAAATATATCGGAGCGGCCAGGGTACCCAAAAATATCTGAACACGCACTTTATCGCCTTGACAATAGAGGCGTTGTTCAGTTGTAACCACCTTGGCCGCTCCGATATATCTGATGGCGAAATTCGGCAAAAACACTGCCGTGAATGCATTTAAAAAATAATCTCTTATTGCAACAGTCCATGACTAATTATTTCGACCAATTTTTCTAGTATTAAGAGTCGCCAGGACGCTTGCGTTCCCATACAAACGTAGTTTAGCTCTCATTTTAAAACGACATGCTTTAGAACCACGAAATTTGGCACAGGCATTCTAGTAGTACAGATCTATGTCGGTAATTCATTTTCGCTGCAAAAAATTGTAATACAAAGAAAATACAGCCAGATACAAATTTACATACAAAACTTATTTTTGCTATATTTTCTTTGTATTACAATTTTTAGCAACGATAACGAATTACCGACATAGATCTGTACTGCTAGAAAGCCCATGCCAAATTTCGTGGTTCTAAAGCATGTCGTTTTAAAATGAGAGCTGAACTACGTTTGTATGGGGACGCGAGTTCACGCGAGCGTCCTGGCGACTCTTAACATTTCTTTACACACTTTTATTTAGCTTGACCCCATATATTTGTGCATCAAATCTTGTAAGTCAAATTTCAACCACTTCCCGGTGTCCGATTAAGGTTAAATTTGGTATAGTTGAATTATCGAGAGCGTGGGATTGCATATGTAGTGGTTGTACCGTGTTGTGCCTCTTTGTGTGCGGATTCAAATATAGAATGCCTGTACACAAACAATACTACTACATATGCAATTCCACGCTCTCGATAATTCATCTATATACTTCCGTAATTTACAGGTCGCGGCACGTAACTCTAGCGCTGACCGTTATTGCGCAGAAGTCGAAAATAGGTCGCGCGGGGGGTACAGGGGGTGAAGGGCTATGGAAGAACATGCGCAGAAATCAAGGTCAGCGCTAGAGTTAGATGCCGCGAGGTATACATGACAATAATGCTACTAGGTACAGTCTGCAAACAAAAGTGAGTGTCAAAAACATCGTTTTTGGGAGTTAAGTGCCTACTTGTTTTTTATCGACGCAGGAAATCACATTGTTCGAAGACTTATCTTTCCCGTCTTGCTGTTATGATGGTCGCGATTACCGCGTTGATAACGATAATTCAGTCTAGTCTACCGACAGATCTGACAGACAAATCTGGCAGACACATTGACTTTCTTATGTGAGTTGTAATCTGAAGGTATAAAAGACCTACCAAGGTGTAGGGTTCCGTAGTTGTTCGTTATCCGTCACAATACGTGAACTTAAAACTTATTTTGGATACTATTGTTAAAACGAGGATATATAAATTTATCTTCTATTTTTGGATATATGGTTCAATATTTCAGAGAGATGGACACATGTTTATGGACACCCCTTTCCTCACCATTAAGTGAAATAATACCCGTGTACAGCCAGCAGAAGAAGTAGCTAAGCTCAACAATAAAGTCGTGTCAAGCTCATTTCGAAAACCTCACCCGCTTAGCTACTTCTGCTACTGTACAGTGGACCAAGAAAGTGGTCTACCAGTTTTGACAAAAGTTTCAGCGAGATCTAACGATCGCTAAGGTTGACATTTCTAACGGAGTTTAAAACACGACCTTGTTGTCTCATGACGTTCAAACGAACCTCAACCGTAGGGTGGTAGACCATATGTTTGGCTGACTGTACGAGATATATATATTTTTTTTAATACTCGGCGACTGTAATACTCGAATTGAGATTGTGGTGGCGGAACTACTAGCGCATACTTTTTGATAGAGCTTCTATGGTCGCATATTGTATCATCCATAACAATCACAGAAAGGATTTCCATACAATATTGTGAAACTGTTGTCGGGCCCCGCATTGCGTGTCGCCGCCGGCACAATCCACCGGGAGATCGAACGTTACGAGATTACATAGAAGCAGTAGGTTGTGCACGGCTTTCGTCGAACTCAATTCTTACCGGCTTGCTTAAGCACTCGTATAAAAACTATTGTGTGCAACGGTACATAATAAGGGTTCTTAAAATTATCGGGTCTGTTTTTACAAAATTCGGCTTCTCCTCATTTTGTAACTTCGACCCTCGAATCTTAAGAACCCTCATTATGTAACTGTTGCACAAAATACTATTTTATATGATTTTAACATTTTTCGCATGTGTGGTTCGATAATTGCTGAGCTACTCGTAAGTCGCTGACCGACGGAAATTGTGAAATAATAAGGGAATCCTTTTTGCCATTTGGGCGCAAAAAAAAGGTTTAAACGCTTAAAACTATTCAATAACTTATACTTAAAGTCGAAACAAAAAGTCCATACGATTAAACAAGTACTGTCACCTTCAATGATATCCAGTGATCGGAATCACCGGAGTGAAACGATAACAAAACGTGTAGGGGACAAGTTACAACCAAGAAAAATACGAATATTTTTAAGCAAACTGGTCTAGAATCTCGAATCAAACTGGAATCTCTAATTTATAATGTGTGGGTATAGGGATATGAATATTTTTATGGCTTTTAAGCACTCTTATATGTCAGCTTGACAAGTTTTGTTATCGTTTCACTCCGGTGATTCCGATCACTGATGATATCTGCACAAAGAAGGCCGCAAAAATATGTGACACGATCTACTGGTGAGTGTGAGTGTAGATATTTTTGCGTGCTTCCTTGTATGATATTATGACCGGTGACGGGTACAGGTTAGAGGACCTTATCCTCAGCGAGAAAGGGCACAAGCGTACTGTCATCGTCATAAGCAGGGAGCGAAACTTTGGTGCCGATGACAGACGTATGACGTCAAGCTACATACAGAGTGTTTTTATCGAAATTAAATATAATCCAGTTTATCGATATTGACATCTGAGTTGACACGGCCACTACTTATAAAAAGCATAAGAAAGACATTTTTGGAGACAATATCTATGTAAATATTATTTATTTGTAAATAAATACGTATTATTATAACGTTCTGCATACTTCGGTAGCCAACGAAGGTACGTTTGTGTTTTTTTATTCACTTGCTATTTTTTTTTAATAAATTTATGGTACCTAATAAGACATTTTATTGGCACCG
This sequence comes from Pammene fasciana, assembly GCA_911728535.1. Classification (NCBI taxonomy): domain Eukaryota; kingdom Metazoa; phylum Arthropoda; class Insecta; order Lepidoptera; family Tortricidae; genus Pammene; species Pammene fasciana. Next base: position 45,324,090 of record OU452272.1, on the reverse strand, counting down.
TTTTTTTCTTTATTTTTGAATTTGCAGTATACTGTGTATAAATACCAAACAATTTATAAACATAATTAATAAACGAAACAATTAATGTTTATATAAAAGCGTTAGAAGAATTAGAAGTTGCAGGCGTCCACAGGCTAGTACGGTAACTGCTTACCATAAGGAGGGCCGTATGCTTGTTTGCCACCTTCATGGCATAACTAAAAAAAGCAGCCTTTATATAAATTTACGTCAAAATTACGTCATCGGCACCAAAGTTTCGCTCCCTGGTCATTAGTAGCTAAACAGACAGTGTTCAAAAAAATCTATACACTTTATTGTTTATTTTGGAAACTTTGTAAAAATTTTTTTCGCAACTGTACCTTTTTCACTTCTCACCCAAAAACGGTGATATGGAAAAACGCTCGTTAGCTAGTAATTAGCTATTAAATAAAAGAATCAAAGTATTTCGTTCTGAAATTGAGATACGTCAAAAAACGGTCCGAAGCTTAGTTCATAAATAACATATACACAAATAATGTAACATCGTCTCGTTTCATATTCGCTGTGTGCATGATTGTGGCGCCATCTCTTGGGCAGGTGGTCAATCTCTTCTTTTCTTTTTTATAAATAGGTTATATTCCTTGCTTATATGAAATGTCACTGGCTGATTCACTATTTTGACAGCAGACAGGGGATTTGCAGTTTCATTTCTTGTCACATTGTGCACTGCGATCGTTCTCGTTACCCCCACCATGCACTTCGCACATAGCGAATAACCCGCAGACATACAGGGTGGCCTTAGCCATTGGACAAAGCCGAAACGTACATACAGGGTGTAACAAAAATGCTGTTCATCCGTTTAAGGGCTTAATTGGTATCGTATTGCTAGTAAGAAAAAGTGGCAAAAAAATTATTTGTAGTACAATGCTTGACAACCTAATTCCATGAATTGGCATAGACACTAGTTTTTACGAAAGCGACTGCCATCAGACCTTCCAACCCAGAGGGGAAACTAGGCCCTTTTTGGGATTAGGTCCGGTTTCCTTACGATGTTTTCCTTCACCGAAAAGCGACTGGTAAATATCAAATGATATTCCGTACATAAGTTCCGAAAAACTCAGTGGTACGAGCCGGGGTTTGAACCCGAGACCAGTCCCTTCCTATCTTTTGTTCTAATTAAATAAACAGCAGCGTTAGAGTATTCCTGAGAAGTATCCCTACGTGGGATAAGGCTTTGTGCAATGGCTAAGGTCCAGTATAAATGAACAGCACGGCTAGCACATCTTACGTTGATGCGCGACTCTCCATACTTCAAGCGCGTCTCGAAGTATGAAGTGACAGGCGACGTAAGATATGCTAGCCCGCCAGAAGTGCCAAGTGCCGTAAAACTGGGTTCTCTGCCTTTTCGCCGAATATTGTATTGCCGAATTTCACTTGCCAACCAACTTTTCGCAGAAGTTTCATTTGGCCGAATTTCATTTCCCAACTTTACATAATCCAATTGCATTATGCAAGCCGGAGTTTAATTTGGCTCACAATTTCTTGATAAGCTATAAGAAAACTGCTCAGGTGCCTGAAAATTAGGCAAGCCGACAGGAATCGTGTTCTATGGACGCGCCGCCACTGCAACCTCGTGGGTAATTTTCATTTCCCAACTATGGGGTTGAGTAATGAAATGGTTGCGAAATAATTATTTGGTAAAAGTTGGCCACATGAAACTTCTGCAAAAAGTTGGTTGGCAAGTGAAATTCGGCAATACAATTTTCGGCGAAAAGGCAGGATGCCGTAAAACTGATTATTGGCTGAATGTCGTCTTAGGCCCACCACACACCAGAGCTTAATTAAGCAAATTCGTAGGCAAATTTGTCGATGGCAGCTTAAATTTGTCTATGGCCTCCATACATTACTGCTCAAGTGTGTGGTGGGCCTTAAGCTGAGAAGCCCCGGGACAAATGTTTTAGAGTAATTAATATGGGGCAGATGCCACTTTAGGAAGAGTTTGTCAATTCACAATTCCTTAATCTTGTGACAATAAGGAATTATGACACTCTTTATGTACTGAGTCATTGAAATATATTACTATATGAAGGGTACACGGAAAGAACATGTCTAGTCACTTTGGCAACATTTTGAGTTATAGCGGTTTTAAAGTTTGGAACGATTCAAATAACCATACTATTTTCGTAACTAGATGGTTTTTATGAATTAAAAAGTGGATTTATGTTAAAAATTCCAGCTGTTACAGAAGTTGTTACTAATAGTTCATTGCAAGCTCTACATTTTGATACAAAAATCTCATTTTACAAAAAAAGGGACTAGACATGTTCTTTCCGTGTACCCTTTATATTTATATGAATCGCCGCTGTTAAGATTCTGACATTAGATCTTTTTATTTCTTTAATTATACGTCAGAAAGAGGCCCAGGAGCCAGTTTTGGCCACTTTTTTCCATGGCTGATAGTGCCATCTGTTCTCTTATATTAACTATAACACATTTACTTGCAAATTTGTCTATACCTTAATATAGTTGAAAATGGCCAAAACCGGCACAGTGTCCACAACTGGGGCATCTGCCCTATAGCCTTTGCAACTGTTTTTACACTCAGTCAAGAATTCATTTCAAAAATTACCATTATTATCATGTAGCGTAAAGCGTTACCTTCCATATCGTTATCTTGTCATACATTATATTATATGGTAACGTTATCATTTATAACGTTATTACATACAAACCTATAGACACATCGGTATTCATAAAGTGATATAATACCGTTATATTACATCTCGTTAAGCAACGTTTCTTAAACAGAAACATCGCGAAGATTATTAATAACGTTATCATACGGCTATCCTATACTCTGGGACTAAATTTAAGTCCAAAAACATAACCTCTCCACCGATGTCAGGTATTCATGTACTTTAAAAAAAAGATACCGATATAATGTCTTTGCTGGTAATTTAATCCTCTGAAGTAAAACAGCGATTTCATATACGTTTATTCAGAGAATTACAAGCGAAAAGTAAACGAGGTTATATTTTTGAACTTGAATTAGATCACAGATACAACGATATAACGTAACAAAACTGTGATACCGTTATGCAGCAATATTGTAGTAGTGTAAACGAAAGTTACCGGTATATTTTCATAACGTTATAAAAGTGTGTAACGTTATTCGGCCGATTAGTCGGCGTTTTTGAACTCCGTGTCAATACGTCGCGCCAGCGCCTCGAGCTCCTCCTCTAATTCCTGCTAAAAACAACAACAACATTATTATTTACAACAACATTACCATAGAGTAACTTATATAGTAGCATACAGCAGCATAGCCTAAGAACTATTTAAAGCTCAAGTCAATCGCGTCAAAGCGTGAAAGCCCCCTAAAGATACGCAAAATGTAAGCGGAAATGTAAATCGTAAAATTGTAAATCCACGTGAAGTTCAATAAAAAAACTCTTTTCACCTCAGCAGTTCGAACAAGCCTACTTTCCTCACTCCAGGGAGTGAAATTTTGTTTCTAGAAGCTTTTCGTCATAATGATGATGCCTTTCATTCGGGAATGGAATTAAATGTGTTTTTTTAACTTGAATATGTTCTCACTACTGAGGTGAAAAGTTGTATGTGTCACACGAGAGGAAAGTAATTTTACATCTCGTGTTCTTGAGATCCCTCGCTACGCTCAAGATTCAAACTTAGAATTACTCGCTTCGCTCGTGATTCAATTATAGAATCTTTCGCTTACTCGGGACTCAAAATCAACACTCGCAAGAAAAACCAACTTTCCTCTCTTGTTGCACAAATAACTAATGTCTATGTCTAACTAACGTAAGGGGTTTCGATGCTCTCATTATAGCTCTCCGTCTACTGTAATATTTAATTGTGCCAGCGACTTGACATTGGCTACAGGCAATACCGCGTCAGATTAAAAAGCATGTGACTTACTTCGTCGGCGCGGCAGTGCGCGGAGGCGGCGCGGTCTGCGAGACGGTCCGCGCCCACCGCCCGGCGGTCTCCGGGACCGAACATCTGCATACAACCAAACATTCCACTGTAATTCATCGGTCTGAGAAATAAAGTGCTTCTATACTACTACTAGTAGTCCGCCTCGAACTGAGAACTCGCGATTTACTTGCAAACGAGTTGACCAATATAAAAAGACCCTAAGGAGGATTTTTTTCTCCTTCTAGCTCTTGATCGATCCTGCTCATATACGAACTTACAAATTTTATATATCTCTGCTATAGCCCCAAGAAATTTCATAAAGATCAGAAATACGTTACTAAAGTTATCGTCGGACAAACTATCGAAATCAAAAAGCCATCCAAATGCCGAGACGTCCCAGTAGCCAGGTGACAGTTCGGTCTGGAGTTGTTTGTAAGAACTCTCTTCGCTTACGCTCCGCGAGTTCGATTAAGTCCCGTTTTTGACAAAATGAAGTGCCTCTGTAACTAATCGAACGAGTGGAGCGTGAAGTTTTTACAAACAACTTCGAACACAACTGTCACCTGGCTACTGGGACGTCTCGGCATTTCGATGGCTGTTTGATTTTGATAGTTTCTTCAGTAACTTTAATAACATTCTTCTAGTGTTTGTGAAATTAGTTGAACTATCCAGCTCATAATAGAACTCTCAAATTTTACGTATCTCTGGTACAACCCCAACAAATTTCGTTATCGCGAAAGAAACATCCAAAACCAACGATCCGTCGAAACGCACGGCTCCCCGAGTAGCCAACTGACAGTTCTCTTGTGTCCGAACTTGTCTGTAACAACTCTTTTTTTACCATATACATATGTGGCAGTCTACGGACAAAGGGACCACTTTGTCGATATGTAGTTACCAGTTTCTAAAACTACGCAATATGCACTCTCACACATCTATTAGTGAAAGAAAAAAGTATCCATGTAAATCGACAAAGTGTTCCTTTGCACTAAACTTGTTCACATATAAAGTAGGAAGAAAAGGTGCCGTGAGGACGAAATTGTGATCCAATAGTGAGCTCTCTACTAGGGTGCGTTTAGCACGGTGCTATGTTTTCTCGGTTCTTCTGTATGGCGTAGAACCCTGGACACTCACAAAGGATATGTGCAAGCGCTTGGAAGCTTTCGAAATGTGGGTATACAGAAGAATACTGAGTATACCATGGACGGATAGAATATCTAACGTGAGAGTGCTGCAACGGGTAAACAAAGAGGTCGAGGTTTTGAAGACTATAAAGAAGCGCAAACTACAATACTTTGGTCATATCATGCGTAACGACAAATATAAATTTCTTCAACTAATAATCCAGGGGAAGATTCAAGGGAATAGATCATCCGGACCCAGACGTAACTCCTGGCTCAAGAACCTGCGGACGTGGTTTAATCGGAGCACACGGTCATTATTCCGCGCAGACGTCTCGAAAGTGCGTATTGCCCTAATGATAGCCGACCTCCGGTAGGAGATGGCACCACAAGAAGAAGAATAGTGAGCCGATTTCCTCGTGTTTACGCGCGACACACACTTATGCAACTCGTGGACGAGCGGCGATTGTTACAAACTTCAAAACTGAGTGTGTGTGCACGAGACCGCGGCTTATTATGGAATCGCAGTTTTGTCTTCGTGGGATCACGTCTTCTTATTTTATATGTCTATGTTTTTTTACATATTTTTTCCTTCTGGATATGGAACCCTAAAATACTTTGAGAATTCAACCAACGAGAAGTGGCCCACGGAGAGCCGTTTTGCTGCATTGATCGTAGCAAATGGAAATCCGTGATCTCTGCCTACCCCTTTTGGGATATAGGCGTGACTGTATGTATGTATGTAATTCAACCAACCGGAGAGGCCATGTCTGTCATTTTCTGTACATAAAAAGTCTACCAATTTTTGCGGGGGAGCAGAACGTGAAGTGTACACGTAACGTACAAATAGCCATGTCAGATAAACGTCATTTCATACAATAAGTATGACCACTGGTCATAAGTTTTCGGCAGAGGGGATCGCCTGTCAATGGCCGCTCCGGTTGGTTGAATTCTCTGAGCTAAAATAAAAGATTACTTACGTCTTCAGTGTTGTTCGTGAACGGCTGCATCGCATTGCAGACCCCCTCCAAGAACGTCTGATAACAAATGTCATTAATTAATATCTCAGTTTAGCAAAGAGAATGGAGTTATAAACTAAAAACCTTAGAGCATTCAACCAGCCGGAGCGTGACAGGCGTTTTCTCGGCTGAAAATATGACCACCGGTCGTATTTGTTGTATGGACTGACGTTTATCTGACGTGGTTATTTGTACGTTACGTATATATTTGACGTTCCCCTCCGCCGAAAAAATCAGCAAACTTTTTATGTCTACAAAATGACAGACATGACTTCTCCGGTTGGTTGAATACTCTAAGTTAAAAACACATCCTATCCACGTCTTGCTTCATAGGCAGGGTGACTACCGACTAGGCCAGGAGGGCGTTGCACTTTCTTGGTGGTGGGTAGGGTAGGGTGGTGGAGTGTTACCTCATTGACCGGCGGCCAGGTCTGCTCGAGCCGCCGCGGCTCCCGGTTCACCAGCACGTAGTTGGAGTCCATCCGGAACTCCGGCCGCGGCTCCGGGGGCACTGGAGAAGGGTACACTCTTGACTGAAGATATTTTAGGTTGAATAACAACAACTATTACAACTGCTTATACAACTGCTTGCTTGGTTGCTTATTACAACTGTATGTGTCAGTTACTTAAAAAGTTTGTTTGTCGACTACCGCCATCTTTCATTATCGCAATTTGTTATTAGAAACTATAATTATCTTCACGCTAATTCATTCAGGAGTACATAACACAAGTCTTTTTATTTATTATTTTTTTGTAACATTTTAATATTTCCACGTAATTTATAAAATTTCAAAACCGGTCAAGTGGAGTTGCCAGTAGTGACATGAATGTCACCTGGAAATATTGTTGTCACTAATTAGGTTAAGAATAGCTAAGAATAGTTAAGTATAGTTTTAAGTTTTGGTTGCCCTGAAAATCAGCGTTGTGGCTATTCTGTCATGACATGACATATGCTGAGTGGTAACCATTTTGGTGTAAACTTTTTAATTGTATGTCCTTGCTTTCGTTCTATTGTGTTACACCGAATAAACATTTTTCATTTCATTTCATTCCACATCAATAATAAACTAGACTTATATCTTCGCAGTTACGCGTGTTGTAAGAATATTCTACGACACGCCCTTCAAAATATGACGTACGACGACACAGAGAACCTACTAATAGTCATAAAATAATCAGTACTGTTACTTGTAATTTACTATTTTATTCTACATTTTAATGTTGTACTGATTTAAACTCACACGATTTTCACTCATTATTTTGACGAAACACGCAAACGCACGCGTTATAGCAGGAAACTACGAGAAGCAATTGAAGGGATGTTTACAAAAACAGCATAACTGACTACACTGGTTGACACCTGAGACGATTAACAATGTTCTTAAAAAAGTGCCAACCGCTCTAAGCAGTTATGTTGTTTTTGTAAACATCCCTTCAATTGAAATTAGAAAGTATAAAAACTTCAACCAGAACGAGGGACAGGGGATTTCTTCTTCGTGGAATCCAGTGATCAGCAAATGTAAGCGTCGAAATACGTGCATTTCCAAACCATCGGATGTTGTGAGTGCCGTGTGTAGGCAAAGTGACAACCCTAGCGTAAATGTGAATAATCAAGACCAAGTGCGGGTAGTTCGGAAAACCCGCGCGGCTAGGAGATGCTGATACGATTCCTCGCCAGTCTGCCTGCGACCACGAGCGTTATGACACGCTCGAAACGTCAGGAAAATTAAAAGTAAGTGTACGCGATTAAGTCCCGTGTTTTGTCATTTTAATGTTTTTATTAACTACCTAGGATGATAAGACTCTTATTGTAAACTACAATTAACTTAAATATGCATAAGTGAATAATTATATAATAAGAAGCAGTACTTTTCAGCCTGAAACACAGGATTTCCTAGTTCAGGCATACATGAACCTCAGCTCTGTAATAATAATGCATAGTTCTAAGAATTATCTGTACAATTATTTTTGAATAAATTATTATTATTTATTTTATTTATTTATTTATTTTGTTAGAAAAGTTTCACTACCGCGTGTTGAAGAAATGTTAGGCGATCATCACCCTGGCGCCGCAACCGCATGCAGCGACGGTGTGCAAGCGTGACAGTGCTATACGCACGCAGAGCGCTGTCTCGCTCGCGCACCGGCGGAAACCGCCTGTTAAAGCCGCCTTAAACTAACATACTGCCGTCATACGGAAAAAAGACGCGTCTAACATTCGATTTCTAAACTGAACTGTATACATATTCCAAAGTAAAGAGGCGATTCTGAATATGTATAAAATTTAATAAGAAAATAAAATAAAATGGATGCGTCTTTTTCCCGAAAGTCGTCGTCACAAAAATCTAAAGGTTGACTGGAAGAGATCCCTTAAGGGATAAGTCCGCCTTTGTACAAATATTATGTATTCTTCCTATTGTATTTTTATTTGTTGTACAATAAAGTGTTATACTACTACTACTACTACTAAAATTCAAATTTGGGAAAAAAAAATTCTTTTGAGGTACGTCAACATAGTGAACTCTCCTTTTTGTAAAGGGTCGGCAACGCGCATGTGACCTCTGAAGTTGCAGGCGTCCATAGGCTACGGCAGCTGCTTATCATCAGGCGGGTCGTGTGCTTGTTTGTGTGTCGTGGTAAAAAAAATAAACCCTATAAATGTACTAGCAAGTGCGTGTAGTTTCCACCAAATATATCGGAGCGTCCAAGGTACTCAAATATCTGAACATGTATGTACTTTATCGCCTTGACAATAGAGGCGGTGTTCAGATATTTGTGACCACCATGGTCGCTTGGTATATCTGACGGCGACTGTGCGGGTACTCACGCTCCCTCTGGTCGACGCTGTAGTTGCCGTTGTCGAACATCGGCTCCGGGTACGCCGGGTACACGGGCAGGTACTCGCGGTACTCCTCGAGCGGCAGCGGCCGCGGGTAGTACTGCCGCTCGGGCGGCATCAGCTGCTGGTGCATGTTGAACGTCCTGGAAGGTGGCGTCAGAGATATATAATTTAACACATTCAGCACCGAGAACCCGACAGTCGGGTTCTCTGTTCGTAGCTACTACGCGCTACATACGAGGAATACCTGGCTACACGCTACGAGCGTAGGGCGTAGCGCTACGCGGTTGCGAAAGTGTTAAAAAAATCCGGCCAATAGCGAGTCCGTCCGAGAAAAGTTCCGTCAATAATAACAATAATTTTATCAAAAAAATAATCGACTTCACTTAGGATCCGCTATTCCAAGAGGAAGTGGCCGAGTTGCTATTAAAAAATAGTGAAATCACTATAGGTGTGCCTATAATAGTTGAAGAGTTCCCTCGATTTCTCCAGGATCCCATCATCAGATCCAAACCTGGTGACAATGGGACCAACTGTGAAGTATACTCTTTCAAACAAAAAAAGGAATTTCCCATACAGTCCAGCCGTCTTCGAATAATCGGTGAGCATACAAATTTTTTTTACAAAAACCCTACTTCTCTTGAAGTCTGTTGAAATTAGGGTGAATCGGTACTCACGAGGGCTGACTGGGCTCCGCATGTGCGGTGTCCTGGTTGTACTCCGCGTTGGCCAGGATCTCCGGCTGCATGCCCTGGGGCATCGACGGCAACCCTGGAAACACCATGTCATTTCACACAGATGTACAGTGGGCCAAGAAAGAGGTCTTGACAAAAGTTTCTGCGAGATCTAACGATCGCTAAGGTTAACTTTTCTAACGGAGTTTTAAACATTTGCCTCATGACGTTCAAACGAACCTCAACCGTAGAGTGGTAGACCACATTGTTGGCTGACTGTACAGTCGCCATCAAATATATCGGAGCGGCCGCGGTACTCAAAAATATCTGAACTATGCACGTTTCGCCTTGACAATAGAGGCGTTGTTCGGATATTTGTGACCACCTTGGCTGCTTCGATATATCAGATGTCGATGTTATAAAACATTTATTTACATAACTAAATATACCGAGGTACTACAGTACAAATACTAAACTAAATTAATAACTAGCTCAAATCTAAACTAGGCCCTTGCGGCATTGTACCAAGGATGCTGGCGGCATTTCCTCGTTGTATTACAATGCTGATACGTTGTGCGAGGAAACCGCCAGCTCTTCGGTCACCAGTTACGTCAACCAGACGCTTCGCGATTTCTGCAAAAAACTTGTGTGCGCTGGGACCCCATGGACCTAGAGTTTCAACTCCAAAAGGTACAAAATGGTACTCTCTACCGAGAATGTATGTATGAATAGGGCTTGCAATTCGAATATTCGAATATTCGAATTATTCGAATATTCGGCCTATTTTGGTATTCGAATAGTACCGTGTATATTATTCGAATATTCGAATATTTTTTTTCTGATATCCACAATTAATATTTTATTAATATTATATATTTTTTTTACGCATTTTAAATCGCGTATCATAACGAAATTGCCATATCCGTGACGTTTCGAGCACTTTACAGCGCCCATTAGCACAGATTCGAATATTTTTCACTATTTAATAACTCTCTCTGTTCTGTAGTCGCTCCTTCATACCTGAAGACAGTGATCACCTGCCATCTTTCTGGATCCAATGACTTGCTTTTATTGACTCCTGTTCCTGGCCATTTCATACAACTTGTTTTCTTCTTTACTCGGTCATTCCACGGCGTCGGAGATTTACGTTTCCTTTTGCCTTCCACCTTCACCACCAAGACTAAGTTGTCAGAAAGTTCTCAAGGTTGTTATCCCCGCATCTAGCAATGTAGCCGAAGTATGATAGAATGCGGCGATTTCAGATAGGTTTCAGGCAGTCTTTAACGTGGAGTCTGGTAAGGATCGATGAAAACTTCGTCTGGCTGTGTGTTTTACGTAACTGTCGCCTCCAGCACCAATTTCTGAATGCATTGATTCTAATTCGTTCTTTTATCAGGATATGGGCTATCCTAAGACGTGGGCCGCCTTTGCACAATACCATAAAACGGGGAATACGAGCGCTCGAACCAGTCTCATCCTCGTTTTAATTGTAATTCCCCGTCTTTTCCATATGAAGTACCATTGCGTGTCTCTCCAATCCCTATGGCGATGGCGATCTGACGTTTTACTTCTGGAGCACAGCTGCCCTTGTTAGAGATTTAGAAATCGAGATTTTAGATTTTCAGTTCGGTCTACTATCATAAGTTTAGTTTGGTTAATAGAGTATTGACTCTTGACAGATTTGGCGACCGAGATAGCTTTTAATACTTAACTAATCATATACGCCGTGTATTCAAAAAATATTATTTTGTTTTGTTGATTTGTTGGCGCATCCATCCAATAATTTTTCGAAGTTTTTTTCACAAATATCATGAGTAAATTGACGATTTTATTAATTATAGAAGATTTTATTTGATTAAAAAGACTTAAAATACACAATTACAATCATTATAGGTTTTAATTTAAAAATCCCCAACTATTCGAATAGTATTCGAATAATTCGAATATCTCCAAAAAAAAAATCGAATATTCGAATATCTGAAGTCGTCGAATATTTGCAAGCCCTATGTATGATGTCGATTGTATTTGGATTTAATTTTTATTTTTCCTTTTACACAATACTTGGTCTTTCCCTTAAACCGTTTCGATATGATTCCTGGAGGATCATAAAAAAACAAGCAATCATTTTAAACAAAAAAAGAACCGACTTCACTTTGGAACCACTTCAAAGAGGAAGTGGCAGAGTTGCTGTAAAAAATAGTGAAATCATTATAGGTGTGCCTATTATAGTTGAAGAGTTCCCTAGATATCTCCAGGATCTCATCATCATCCAGACCTGGTGACAATGGGACCAACTGTGAAGTATACTCTTTAAACCAAAAAAATAATTTATCAAATCGGTCCAACCGTACATAACAAAAAAAGCACAAACAAAGATCCCGACGAATTGCAAAATTCCTCCATTGAAATCTTAAAGTCTTGATAAGCGGGAAATTCTCGACAGGATTTCAGCAAGGATGGTATTCTGTACATGTACTCACCGGGCACGTTGTAGGGGTGCGGGTAGGGCGGGTACATGACGGGCACGGGCAGCCCGGGCGGCATGGCGCCGGGCGCGGGCGCGGGCGCCGGCGCGCGGTACAGCGCGTTGCCGTTCGTGCCCGGCGCGGCGCTCAGGTACGCGCGGTACCTGAACAAATGCAAAGTGTATAGCTATTAGTGTGGTGAACGAGTGATTCTAGCTGGAAATGTGGAAAGCAGAAATTTTGACTTTGGAACTTTGTTAAGACTATTTAGGAGACTAATAAAGATAAGATTTTTAGGGTGGCTTTTTATCCAGATTAAATTTTGCCAGTTAGTATGGCAAGAATTGTGGAGCCCCCCACTTTACAAAATTGTCCGTTTTTCGGAGCTCATATCTGGACAACCATTAATGTTAGGTAAATAGTAAGTTCATGAGAGTTGTAGAAAATTTTATCAGCTTTAATAATGTACTGCAACAAAATTGTCTATGACGCATGGTTTTAAAGATATAAGCAAAAAACCAAAAAACGGGACCTTCTTTACCTCTCCCCTCCTCGGGCTGACCTCCGGGGGCTGGGGACTTTTAGTATGTCAGTCTCCTAACTAGTCTTAACAAAGTTCCAAAGTCAAAATTTCTGCTTTTGACTTTTCCAGCTAGACCCGTTTTAGAGCATTCATTTACCAGGCTATATACCACAGGGCGGGCACGTCGCACAGTCGCCATCAGATATATCGGAGCAGCCAAGGTGGTCACAAATATCTGAACAACGCCTCTATTGTCAAGGCGGTAAAGTGATATTTTGGAGTACTTTGTCCGCTCCGATATATTTGATGGCGACTGCACTACAAAACTTGTTTGAGCGCCGTTGCGTGCACGGCGCGTTTGTACACACATTGTGACTAGAGCTCCCGCTACACGTGTAACACGCGGAAACGAATACCCGTGTACTTAAGACCGGCGGTGCTAAGGAACCGGTTTACACGAACCCGCCAAGATTCGGAAACGTGTCCGGGAAACGTTTCCAGGAGACGTTTCTCAGACACGTTTCCCCGGTTACACGGGTACTTAATACCGGCCCGAACGGTTCCGAAGCTCCGAAGCAACTTTAGAGCTGATTCAAATAAGGTTTACTATTGAATGCTCTAATTGTGAACTGCATTATTATGCACCACACACTTGAGCGAAATTCAGAGCGGAATTCAGGCAAAAAAGCTGAATGCCGCTCAAATGTGTGGCGCTCCTTATTATATGAGGTTGAATGGATTCGTATCATATAGATTTACTTTAAAATAAAAATTCTTTACCCAACTCCACAAAAACCATAATTGTTTTGGAGTCCTTTATTACATACCTACAAGGATAATTATTATTATATAATTATATTGAATATTTACGTATGTTAAATAAAATAATATTAAAATTAATTACCATGCATATATTATATAACGAAGTTCACAATCTTACTAATTACGGCGAAAATGTTGTTGTAATTAGTACCATAGTGCACACATTTAAAGTCTAAATTCAAACAACATTTTCGCCGTAATTAGTACGATCGTGAACTTGGGTATCGATATTACAGGTAGGATTAGGTTAGGACGCGTCCAACTGAACCAAAATATGTGAACACGACCTTATACCCATACGAATAAGGTTGTGTTCACATATTAACGGATATTAATGGACTCGACTGTACATTGCCGGAAAGGAGGCAATAACTGCCTCTCGACTTTCTTATTAAAACTTTACACAGTGATAACAGCAAATCAATATAAAACATATATTATACACTGATGTAGGTAATGTAAAAGTACCTATCTGAATTCATAGCTGTAGAGACATAATGCAATAACTAGGTATTAATTATAATATTGATATTCTCTTATTTTTATCTCTTTCTTTGTTTAACCGAGCATAAAGAACACGCGCGACGGCTCCTACAAAAATAGTAACTAGGTACGAATTTAAGTGAACGATAATATGACTTATTGGGATAAGCTTAGATCATAAAATGGGAAATCCTTTATTTTTACTTGAGTGACTTTCACGCTAACGTCCCGGCGGTCCAGGTAATAAAATTAAATGTGTCATTTTATGACATATTTTGTGCGCTATTTTGACCAAAACGTTTTGTTTTCAAATCTTAAATGTAATAATAGTAATAAAGCTTAAAATAGGTAGATACCTATTTTAAGCTTTATGTCGATGTTATAAAGTCAACACGTCTGTAAAAAAACGTTAAAAACATTAAAATTCCCACAAATGTAATAGTTTCGCTGTGGTAATTTAAGAGCACCCTCTACAATACAACTAGAATAAATAAAAATAAATATTCCTAAGAATTTTTAAAATTTTCCTAAGCATCTTGTTATTTTAAAACCCGCAATCAAAGAGGTATATTATAGAGGTATGCCCGGGCTTAAAACTAGGTAATTATCATTGAATTAAAAATAATAGAAGACGGAAATAACCAAAATATCACCATATTTAAATATGATATGAGGATTCTGGTTATTAAAAAAGTTTTGTTTAATAAATTCAACACGTCTAATAAATGTTTAACTACATAATACATATCAAACGAATACAAAATTAATTTGATAGCTAAGTTTTATTTACGATGTTAAACTTCAATGTTTTTGCTCTAGTTAGTGATCTATTTGTGCAAAATTTACCTGCTATTCTATTACCATCATAAAAAGGCACACCCACAGTAACCATTTATTAAATTTCTACTCTACGGACCTCACAATAAGATTCAAAATCACCAAACTCCCCAAATGTATCATATATTCATTCGTACCGTTTGAACGACTCGATCCGTTCGACTCTTACCGCCAAGGACGTTTCCAGATCCGCGTGTATTTAAGACACGGTTTTTTCGACTACACGTTTAACCGTGGACACGGATCTTAATTACACGTTTCTTAATTACACGTGCGAAACGGGCCAGAAAACCGTGTAGCGTGTTATTCGGACACGGGTATTCGAAACGGTTACACGAGACCCGGAAACGACCGCGAGCCCTAATTGTGACGTAGGTCTTGGAGCTCATGTAATTAATTACTATATAACAAGAGCCCAAGTTTAAAGTTTCTGCTGTCGTAAATGACATTTTACAATATAAAACTTTTAATATAAGTAATAAAAGCAATATTCATCACAAGAGCTAGTTAAGTACAATAAATTAATAAACTACATTTTGTGCGCCATGTTTGGCTGTGACAGAATCAAAGCGCAGTATAGACTTGTAGTGATTTTCACTACAACTCTTGGGACAAAGAATTTCTTAGGGATGTCATCTCCTGTTACTCAATGGTTTTTCACTACAACTCTTGGGACAAAGAATTTCTTAGGGATGTCATCTCCTGTTACTCAATGGTTTTTCACTACAACTCTCGGGACAAAGAATTTCTTAGGGATGTCATCTCCTGTTACTCAATGGTTTTTCACTACAACTCTTGGGACATAGAATTTCTTAGGGATGTCATCTCCTGTTACTCAATGGTTTTTCACTACAACTCTTGGGACATAGAATTTCTTAGGGATGTAATCTCCTGTTACTCAATGGTTTTTCACTACAACTCTTGGGACATAGAATTTCTTAGGGATGATGTCATATCCTGTTACTCAATGGTTTTTTCGCGGATGAGGCGTAAACATTTCGTGAACAAAGCTTTACTACAGTTATGGCAGAATGTCCTCATAAATATTATTACAACTACGAGTATGTACCTTGTTATCAAAACTATACAGGGTGATTCAGGAGACGTGAGCACAGGTGCGGATCCAGGGGGGCAATTGCCCCGTTGCCCCCCTGGATCCGCCCCTGTGCTCACGCAAGTTTTGCATACTATGGGGGACATACGGGCGGACAGCAAGATTTTTTGTGAAGGAAGTGCCCCCCCCCCCCCCCCCCCCTGATCAAAACCCTGGATCCAGGCCTGCGTGAGCAAGAACAACCGGCCGCCGTCATGTTTAAGAGTAATAACAACGAGTTTTTATTTTTTGTTACGTAGAAATTTTAGTCTCTGTAATCATGGTCACCCTACATAAACAAACAAAATTACCGCTAATTACACTAATACCGGTATCAAACAATAGCTTGTTATCGACTGAATCCACAGTGTTAAGCCTGCTCACGTCTACTGAATCAACCTCACGCCCATTAAATACATCAAACGTCAAAGTGATTTTCCCGTAACTTTTAGCTTTAGGTACAGTCAAGGAATTTGATTCGCGTACCGTTTCGTTGATTTATTGCTTGAAATGTCAGAATATCATAAGGCTTATATTTCTTTAAGCAAGCGAAGAAACATAGCCCTTAGTACTATTAATTGTCATCAGTAATTTAGACTTAAGACGGTACGCGAATCAAATTCCTTGACTGTACCCTATTTTTTTTTATAACACCTATATGTACAGTCAGCATCAATAGTATCTTCCTACACGAACGCCGCAAAAATATGTGACACGCTTTTATTTGTAGAGCCATAGGAGCATGTCACATATTTTTGCGGCCTTCGTGTAGGAAGATAAATGAATTAATGAATGAAGAAATGCTTTATTGCACACCTCAAAAATTAGATCACAGTAGAAAAAATACAACGAACAAAAAGGAGGCAAACAACAGGAGGAAGATACTATTGATGCTGACTGTACCACGGTCCGGTTCTAACTTATTATATTCTGTAAATAACCAATCACACAAATTAAAACTAGATTTCCACACAATATTTCTAGGATAGGTACTCCAAAATTGAAATATATTGATACGGGGTAGCTCACATTTTAAAGGCCCATTTAGATGGTACGAGTTTCTCTCTTCGAGTGTACGATTATCGTAGCACGAGAAAAAATATGTCATCATATAAACTAAACGTACGATATCGTATGGCAAGGGGCGAAAATCGCCTCGCCTTACATGGTTGCAGTCTCCGTGTAAACATAAATGCAATGCGAGAATCATATTTCGAGTTGATTGAAAATCGGTTCTGACCGATTCGTGCGATACTCGCATGTACGTGAGAAAATGTCATACGAGAACGAGTTTAGATGATTCGAGACATCGTCAGCAAATATTTCCGTAGAATGCAGCGTCTCGTGTAAACTATGTCGCCTGGCGATAATCTCCGTACGAGTATCGAATGACACAATCGTAAACGAGTTTTTATTTCTCGCATTAATGTAACCATTTTTATACGATTCTCGCCCGGCCATTATTGCGTACGATAATGTCATACGATTTCTAGAAGCGGGAGAGAAACTCGTACCATCTAAATGGGTCTTAAGTCGAATTTCGAGTCGTACACACAACGCCTCACTAGGTATACACTTTTGAACGTTATTACAGCGGAATAAGGTTCAAAAGTGCTGAGTTCTTCGGTCAGCCAACGAGAAAAACATTAAACCGTAAATCACCTGTTTAATTTATCAGCAATTTGACCAAATGTTAGAAAATATAACCTACTCACCATTTGAGAAAGTGCTCGTTTACTTCCAAAACGCTAAGGCACCTCCACTCGGTGTGATAAGAAAGGGTACGGTAGTACATCATTTTCAACATGGTTATAAACTTTAAAAAATATAAACTCAACAAGAAAACTTAACAAGTTGACGCGACGCGGCGCAAGTCAGTCGAACAGTGAAGTCATGTAAATAATTGAAGGTAAGTCGATTTGTCGCCTTGAGAAAAAGTAGGGTAGTTGTAATTATTCAATAACAGACGGTCGAACTGCACATACACCCCAGGCTAAAAGTATGGAAACAAACATTTCATTGTATACAAATTCAAAGATTTCAAACATTTTTTTTTGTGAAGCAGGTGATCAAATTTCACATCAACCGTCCGTTTCATTCCGTTTTTTTAATACTTCCTTTTTTTGATAATTTATAACAATTTCTAAAATTTAGTGTTGTTAAATTTTTTGGTGAAGCGTGATGTGAATTTTGATCACCTCTTTCACAAAAAAAATGTTTGAAATCTTTGAATTTGTATACAGTGAAATGTTTGTTTCCATACTTTTAGCCTGGGGTGTACACGTATAATACTATAAGACTTGTCGGACAGCGGATTTGGACCGCTGCGCGTGTAATGGTACATTACTAGTACGTACCTAGGGCGGTAAAGTAAAGAAGGGCTCAGATCGCGGGTATTTGTGGCCCGAACCGAAGGTAAAGACCATAAACAAGCGATCTGGGGCCTTCCTTATTACCGCCCGTGGTGTGTACATAATTTTACGTCTTCTCGTAGGTGTGAAGTGAGATTTGCCGCTGCGCTCTAGGGCGGTAAATCTCACTTAGCGCCCAGCTTGACGTAAAGGCATTTTACGATTAGTGGACAAGATTTAGATAGACTACTATGATTTAGGTTTTTGTCTTCTTCTTCCTCCTAGCGTTTATCCCGGCTTGGGGTCCGCTTGACAACCTAATCCCATGAATTGGCGTAGACACTAGTTTTTACGAAAGCGACTGCCATCTGACCTTCCAACCCAGAGGGGAAACTAGGCCTTTTTGGGATTAGGTCCGGTATCCTTACGATGTTTTCCTTCACCGAAAAGCGACTGGTAAATATAAAATGATATTCCGTACATAAGTTCCGAAAAACTCAGTGGTACGAGCCGGGGTTTGAACCCGAGACCTCCGGATTGAAAGTCGGACGTCTTACCGCAAGGCTACCAGCGCTCTTTTGTATTATGTTTAAATTAACGTAGTACAGTCAGCAGCAGAAGTAGCGAAGCGGGTAGGGTGTTCAAAATGACCTACACACGCTCTTATTCTCTTCACAATAAAGTCGTGTCCAGGTCATTTTGAACACCCTACCCGCTTAGCTAGTTTTGCTGCTGACTGTACAGTACAGATGTGCACCGCTAGTATGGCGATTTGAAAGTAATTTATAACATTGATTATACCTCTCCAGCTCCTCCTCGGAGTGCGCGAAGGTGCAGGCGCTGCCGCGCGGGCAGTAGGAGCGCGTGCCCGCGTTCCGGCACATGGACACCTTGTACTTGGAGTGGGTGGGGATGGTGGCCGCGGGGGGGGGGGGGAGAGGGTTGACATTCACTATACCTCTCCAGCTCCTCCTCGGAGTGCGCGAAGGTGCAGGCGCTGCCGCGCGGGCAGTAGGAGCGCGTGCCCGCGCTCCGGCACATGGACACCTTGTACTTGGAGTGGGTGGGGATGGTGGCCGCGGGGGGGGGGGGGAGAGGGTTGACATTCACTATACCTCTCCAGCTCCTCCTCGGAGTGCGCGAAGGTGCAGGCGCTGCCGCGCGGGCAGTAGGAGCGCGTGCCCGCGTTCCGGCACATGGACACCTTGTACTTGGAGTGGGTGGGGATGGTGGCCGCGGGGGGGGGGAGAGGGTTGACATTCACTATACCTCTCCAGCTCCTCCTCGGAGTGCGCGAAGGTGCAGGCGCTGCCACGCGGGCAGTAGGAGCGCGTGGCGGCGTCCCGGCACATGGACACCTTGTACTTGGAGTGGGTGGGGGTGGTGGCCGCTTGGGGGGAGGGTTGACCTTTGAACAAGTGCACATGAGCTTTATAATGTGGTAGTGTAGATCAAAAGGTACCATTTGGCGTCAAAGGTACTGTAATCGTATAACGTAAGTGCTTTCCGCCAAATGGTATCATTTCCAAAAGTGTCACATATTTTGATTATTTTTAGAATTACCTCCTAGCCTTTATTTATACTATTTCGGGAATAAACAATAATATATAATACCGACTCATCCTTATCTTATCATGTAAGTAAACAAACGCTTCTCAAACGCATTATCACACTATTATCTGGTATTACCACTTAAAATGTGGTGGAATACTGAAAAAAGAAACTCACGAAATACTGAATACAATGATTTTCACTGAAAAATATAAATTTCTAACAAAAAAAAAACAATAATCGAACTAACAAACGACCACATAATAGTATTTTATGCAATAGTTGTATAAGAGGGTTCAAAAAAGGTGAGTGGCGTGTGTAACAGTTTGAGGCGAAGCCGACAATTGTTAATAAAGACGCCATGAGCCTTTTTTGAACTACTTATACAACGTTGCATACATTACTTTTTCTACGACTAGGGATTAAATAAAACACAAAATTAAACGCAGTTTGCTTTAAGAAAGAGCGAGAAGTTGAAAACTGGTGGCAAATGACAGTTGAGAGAACGTAATCATAGACACGGTAATATATATTTTTTCAAATGTTATCAACTTTCTTGCTTTTTTCCTTATGTTGGCAGCAATTATTTTAGTTTTGTTATTGTTCCAAACCATATGAATTCAGTTGTTTGTTAAGTTGGCAGTTTTGATTTTCGTTGTAAATTTAGTGTTGTTTTTCTTTTTTATCTGTTGGGTTCACAGGGCACCACTGTTAAACGGCTATTAGACATTGCAACCTGCAGGGCCCAATCTGTTGTGTACCCTGCCTCTCCCTACCCCTCCTTCAGCTCCCTACGGGCCCTACCTTTAATTACACCTTCCAACCTGACAGATTGGGCCCTGCAGGTTGCAATGTCTAATACCGCTTTTAGCAGTTGCTTTTTATCACATAATAACCCTAGGGTCTTTATGAAGAATAGACAAGATAGACTTTTTTGAAATGTCATAAGACGTGCTTTTATATTCGTTGGCGGGACGGACGGGAGTAGAAAAATAACTGACATTACGACGTCTGAATTGAAACACAAAAGTAAGAATGAATTCGGTATATACTTCCCCAGAACTCAAATTCACCAAATCGGTTCAGCGGTTTAAGAAGCGTGATGACGTAACATAGAAATGGGACGACTCACTAGTAGAAGGCTCTGCCCGCTCCTTGTGGGGCTCCCGCGACGTCCGCTGCAGGTAGTGGATCAGCCCGGAGACCACCTCCTTCAGTGACGTCATCACTTCGGCCAGCTGCTGCCACGAGGAGCTCTCGGCGTCTATAAAGAGCGTGATGACGTAACACACAGACACGGGAGGACTCACTAGTAGAAGGCTCTGCCCGCTCCTTGTGGGGCTCCCGCGACGTCCGCTGCAGGTAGTGGATCAGCCCGGAGACCACCTCCTTCAGTGACGTCATCACTTCGGCTAGCTGCTGCCACGAGGGGCTCTTGGCGTCTATAAAGTCAATGTGCGAATTAATGACAGTTGAATTTTTGAACGCCAATGACGGCGATTCACGTCGGTTAGTCTGACCACTGACGCCAACAACGCCATTAGCCGTCCGTGTATGTACTCCTAGTTTCAAAAAGGGCGCTCTTTAATTGTAATGAATGAAAACCAACAAATCACAAATGAAGCCAGTATATTAAAATAAATCCCCAAACCTTATATACAATCCCAATAAAAATCTCTATAGCGCGATGTACAAATAAATCTGTTTGGTACAGCGCCATCTAACGTTAAGTTTGCGTAACTTATTTACAATGAGGTTAGCTATCGGCGCGAACAGTCCGTTCAACAACTATGAAACGCCACTACTAAAACCTATTTATGATGTTCGGTATTATTGCTTAGTTTATCATTTTTTTGGCTCAGGTCAGGGGGGTACAACTCAAAGTAAATCTGTCAAAAAATTTGAGTTTGACACGACGTATCCGATACGTTTGCATAAGTGCGAAAAAGAACTTGTCATGCGTTAAGAAGGGACAACATGCTTCGTGACGTTACGTGACATTACAGAGGTCTCTCTGTATTATACTATTATTTACTCTGTGCTCAGGTGCTGCTGGAGCATTATATTGTCAAAAGTTCAACCATAGAAATACAAGATACTCGTAATAGCCAAAGAAACTCAAATAAAATTCACCGAAAATATATCCGTATTTACGTAATTGAAAATTTCGATCAGTCATTTCCGGTTATATTGACGAAACTTATTTTGTTATCCATATAAATAATGATCGAGGCGATATGGTTGGCAATGGTGCTACTCATTTAGTATAATAAGTTTTCGTCAAATTTTTCTATTTTTTTATACAGTTTCGCTATGTGCGAAGTGCATGGTGGGGGTAACGAGAACGATCGCAGTGCACAATGTGACAAGAAATGAAACTGCAAATGCCCCTGTCTGCTGTCAAAATAGTGAATCAGCCAGTGACATTTCATATAAGTACGCTAGGAATACAACCTGTTTATTAAAATAAAAAAAAGTAATTAAACACCCGCCCAAGAGATGGCGCCACAATCATGCACACAGCTAATAATTTACTTGCAATAGTTATCTAATGCTCAACGAGATGATACTAACGAACCCAAATACAATGAACTTTCATCATTTTATCACAGAGTTCTTATGACCACCTTCACTGTATATGACGTGTATATAAGTGTAACTTGACTGATACCTGGACTGGCGTCGATGGTGGCTAGTCTGTCCAGGTGCATGCTCATCACCACCAGCTGCCGAGGGTCCCCGGTGCGCTGGAGCGCTATGAACAGCTGTATATGACATGTAAATAAGTGTAACTTGACTGAGACCTGGACTGGCGTCGATGGTGGCTAGTCTGTCCAGGTGCATGCTCATCACCACCAGCTGCTGAGGGTCCCCGGTGCGCTGGAGCGCTATGAACAGCTATATATGACGTGTATATAAGTGTAACTTGACTGATACCTGGACTGGCGTCGATGGTGGCTAGTCTGTCCAGGTGCATGCTCATCACCACCAGCTGCTGAGGGTCCCCGGTGCGCTGGAGCGCTATGAACAGCTGTATATGACATATATATAAGTGTAACTTGACTGAGACCTGGACTGGCGTCGATGGTGGCTAGTCTGTCCAGGTGCATGCTCATCACCACCAGCTGCTGAGGGTCCCCGGTGCGCTGGAGTGCTATGAACAGCTGTATATGACGTGTATATAAGTGTAACTTGACTGATACCTGGACTGGCGTCGATGGTGGCTAGTCTGTCCAGGTGCATGCTCATCACCACCAGCTGCTGAGGGTCCCCGGTGCGCTGGAGCGCTATGAACAGCTGTATATGACATGTAAATAAGTGTAACTTGACTGATACCTGGACTGGCGTCGATGGTGGCTAGTCTGTCCAGGTGCATGCTCATCACCACCAGCTGCTGGGGGTCCCCGGTGCGCTGGAGCGCTATGAACAGCTGTATATGACGTGTATATAAGTGTAACTTGACTGAGACCTGGACTGGCGTCGATGGTGGCTAGTCTGTCCAGGTGCATGCTCATCACCACCAGCTGCTGGGGGTCCCCGGTGCGCTGGAGCGCTATGAACAGCTGTATATGACGTGTATATAAGTGTAACTTGACTGAGACCTGGACTGGCGTCGATGGTGGCTAGTCTGTCCAGGTGCATGCTCATCACCACCAGCTGCTGGGGGTCCCCGGTGCGCTGGAGCGCTATGAACAGCTGTATATGACGTGTATATAAGTGTAACTTGGCTGAGACCTGGACTGGCGTCGATGGTGGCTAGTCTGTCCAGGTGCATGCTCATCACCACCAGCTGCTGAGGGTCCCCAGTGCGCTGGAGCGCTATGAACAGCTCTTGGACTGACTGCGCGAACGATTGCGGCGTTTGGAGCTTATCTGTCGAAATACAAAAACGTTAAGAGCAATATTGACAAGGATTCATATTCTTTTATGGAGGACACAGTTCAGGTAAGAAGGCATATCAAACGTTTTGTGAAGCAGTGGCTCTTGGATTTTTTCCTTTTAATTACACAATAGGTAGGTACATTGTCTGTCTCTCAAGCTGTTTTGCTATGTCTTCTTGAAGAACTATGCATTATTGTATATAATATCTTTAAGATTTAATGCATATTGCCGTTTGCCAGTCATAATTAATACTTCTCGGGTCAAGACGTGTAGGGTTAGAACCGGTGGTAGTTTCCTTTTTCTCTCTGACGTTTATAGGTGCATTGTAATGTGCCTAAATTGAAGATATATATCTTATATCTTTTTTACCTGTACTAAAATATTAATTTTTATATGTTTATAAAGTGGTGCATTCTACTCATACTAAAGTGTACTAAAATATACGCTCAGTGGCTGATTTCTCGCTTATATTTCCCTGAATAAAGGTCAATGAAATTGTTATTTTACGTCAGAGTATTAAAATTACAAACAGCGCGCTCCACTGGTCGGGGGCTACCCGGAGACCGGCCTCGGTGGCTATTGGTACTAGACTAGTGACGTTACCTATGATGCTCTGCATGTGGCTCTTGTGCGCCGTGTCTCCGTACAGCAGCGCGCTCCACTGGTCGGGGGCTATCCGGAGACCGGCCTCGGTGGCTATTGGTACTAGACTAGTGACGTTACCTATGATGCTCTGCATGTGGCTCTTGTGCGCCGTGTCTCCGTACAGCAGCGCGCTCCACTGGTCGGGGGCTATCCGGAGACCGGCCTCGGTGGCTATTGGTACTAGACTAGTGACGTTACCTATGATGCTCTGCATGTGGCTCTTGTGCGCCGTGTGCCGTACAGCAGCGCGCTCCACTGGTCGGGGGCTACCCGGAGACCGGCCTCGGTGGCTATTGGTACTAGACTAGTGACGTTACCTATGATGCTCTGCATGTGGCTCTTGTGCGCTGTGTCTCTGTACAGCAGCGCGCTCCACTGGTCGGGGGCTATCCGGAGACCGGCCTCGGTGGCTATTGGTACTAGACTAGTGACGTTACCTATGATGCTCTGCATGTGGCTCTTGTGCGCCGTGTGCCGTACAGCAGCGCGCTCCACTGGTCGGGGGCTACCCGGAGACCGGCCTCGGTGGCTATTGGTACTAGACTAGTGACGTTACCTATGATGCTCTGCATGTGGCTCTTGTGCGCCGTGTGCCGTACAGCAGCGCGCTCCACTGGTCGGGGGCTACCCGGAGACCGGCCTCGGTGGCTATTGGTACTAGACTAGTGACGTTACCTATGATGCTCTGCATGTGGCTCTTGTGCGCCGTGTCTCCGTACAGCAGCGCGCTCCACTGGTCGGGGGCTACCCGGAGACCGGCCTCGGTGGCTATTGGTACTAGACTAGTGACGTTACCTATGATGCTCTGCATGTGGCTCTTGTGCGCTGTGTCTCCGTACAGCAGCGCGCTCCACTGGTCGGGGGCTACCCGGAGACCGGCCTCGGTGGCTATTGGTACTAGACTAGTGACGTTACCTATGATGCTCTGCATGTGGCTCTTGTGCGCCGTGTCTCCGTACAGCAGCGCGCTCCACTGGTCGGGGGCTACCCGGAGACCGGCCTCGGTGGCTATTGGTACTAGACTAGTGACGTTACCTATGATGCTCTGCATGTGGCTCTTGTGCGCCGTGTCTCCGTACAGCAGCGCGCTCCACTGGTCGGGGGCTACCCGGAGACCGGCCTCGGTGGCTATTGGTACTAGACTAGTGACGTTACCTATGATGCTCTGCATGTGGCTCTTGTGCGCCGTGTCTCCGTACAGCAGCGCGCTCCACTGGTCGGGGGCTATCCGGAGACCGGCCTCGGTGGCTATTTGGACTATTTGCGCGTCGTGCTCGCGCCGCAGCGACTCGTACGTGCGGAACTCCTCTTTGAGCTGCATCAGGGACGAATCTGACTCGCGTTTGGAGACCTGGTGGATGAAAGAGAAAGATAATGATATTAAAAAAATGTTCGCAGAAGCGGCTAAGCCGATCTAGATAAACCATGTCTATGAAACGCTAGAGAAAAAAAAACAACTAGTAGCCATCAAGCCGCGGAGCAGCCAGGGTACTCAAAAATATCTGAAAATGCACTTTATCGCCTTGACAATAGAGGCGTTGTTCACGTATTTGTGATCATATGGGTCCAGTATTTGATGACGACTGTATTAGGGCCTATAAACGCGTTTTAAGCGCCATCAACGCACGCGCACGTTTGTATCAATACAACCGCACCGTAAATAATTTTAAACAAAAAAAGAACCGACTTCACTTAGGCTCTGCTTATCCAAGAGGAAATGCCCAAGTTGCTGTAAAAAATAGTGAAATCACTATAGGTGTGCCTATAATAGTTGAAAAGTTTCCTCGACTTCTCCAGGATCCCATCATCAGATCTGGACCTGGTGACAATGGGACCAATTGTGCAGCATATTCTTTCGAACAAAATTCATGGTGAAAACACATAAAAAAAATTAACAAAATAAAATAAAGATCCCGACGAATTGAGAAACTCCTTCGAAATCTTGAAGTCGGTTAAAAAGCGCGCCAACGGTGCGTTCAAAAGCGGTACCTTGAAACACGAGGCGCGGTACAGCAGCTGCACGACGTGCCCGATGCTGGTCTTGGAGGCCTGTGGGAACTGCGGCTCCAACCGCTGGACCACGAACATCACCAGCACCTGGCGAATAGCCCAGGAAGCTAGCAGATAACCTCAACCACTACATAGATAAGTACAACTCGAGGTCACCACACGTAGGTGCTCCCGTACTCAATTTTATATGAGAGCGCGACCGGTTATTTCAGTTAAGAGTAGCCAGGACGCTCGCGTGAAGTCGCGTCCCCATACAAACGTAGTTCAGCTCTCATTTTAAAACGACATGCTTTAGAACCACGAAATTTGGCATGGGCATTCTAGCAGTACAGATCTATGTCGGTAATTCGTTTTCGTTGCTAAAAATTGTAATACAAAGAAAATATAGCAAAAATAATTTTGAACGTAATAACGTAAATCTGACGTTTTTGATCATTAACTCATGTAAATTAAAAATATCCACAAAAATCAAGTTACAGGGGTGAACCTGGATTGTTATACTACAAATTGGTGTAGAATACTATTGAGTGAATCGTAGAAATTTACGAATACAATTGCGCTGATGTGTGGTGACCTCGTGCTGCCTGTAAAAGCTTAATGATTAGGTGTCTGTGTAGTCTTAATGATTAGATATAGACTAAGATTAGGTGGTAGTGCACCCTACCTAATCGGGTAGCAAGATTCGGCATATATAGGGGGTAGCACCTTAAAAAGTTATGACTTTTAGTATGGGACACTATGAGCCAAACCTGGAGCGTTCGGAATGCAGCCAACTTTTCGGGTACCAAAAAAAGTCAGAAAATACCTCATCGGGTAGCAAGATTCGACATATACAGGGGGTAGCACCTTAAAAAGTTATGACTTTTTGTATGGAACACTATGAGCCAAACCTGGAGCATTCGGAATGCAGCCTGATTTTAGGGTGCCAGAAAATATCGAAAAATACCTCATCGGGTAGCAAGATGAAACTAATGCCAAATGAAAGTACTAATCATCCTGTTAATAAAAAAAATTGGTAGTCGGTCCTAAACCTGGAGCATTTCAAATGCAGCCAACTTTTGTGATCGAACAAAAAACTCATCTGATACCATTACAACGTAGAAATGGCCCCAGAAGATGGTTCAAAAGACATAAACAAGCTTAATTTGACAGAATTTATCAAAAAGTGCCAAAATATTTCAGGTTTACTCACCCAAACTTATCACTTTCGTGATTTGGCTTAATTTTAGAGTACCTGAAGATTTAAAAAAATTCCTTATTGAGTAGCACGATAATATGTATGCCAAATGAAAGGACTTATCATCCTGTTAATAAAAAAAATTGGTAGTCGGTCCTAAACCTGGAGCATTTCAAATGCAGCCAACTTTTGTGATCGAACAAAAAACTCATCTGATACCATTACAACGTAGAAATGGCCCCAGAAGGTGGTTCTAAAGACATAAACAAGCTTAATTTGATAGAATTTATCAAAAAGTGCCAAAATATATTAGGTTTACTCACCCAAACTTATGACTTTCGTGATTTGGCTTAATTTTAGGGTACCTGAAGATTAAAAAAAATACTTTATTGAGTAGCACGATAAAATGTATGCCAAATGAAAGGACTTATCATCCTGTTAATAAAAAAATATAGCAACGGGTCCTAAACCTGGAGCATTCCAAATGCAGCCAACTTTTGTGAACGAACAAAAAACTCATCTGATACCATTACAACGTAGAAATGGCCCCAGAAGGTGGTTCCAAAGACATAAAAAAGCTTAATTTGATAAAATTTATCAAAAAGTGCCAAATTTATTAGGTGTACTCACCCAAACTTATCACTTTCGTGATTTGGCTTAATTTTAGGGTACATGAAGATTAAAAAAATACCTTATTGAGTGGCACGATAAGATGTAAGCCAAATGAAAGGACTTATCATCCTGTTAATAGAAAAAAATAGCAGCGGGTCCTAAACCTGGAACATTCCAAATGCAGCCAACTTTTGTGATCGAACAAAAAACTCATCTGATACCATTACAACGTAGAAATGGCCCCAGATGATGGTTCAAAAGACATAAACAAGCTTAATTTGACAGAATTTATCAAAAAGTGCCAAAATATATTAGGTTTACTCACCCAAACTTATCACTTTCGTGATTTGGCTTAATTTAAGGGTACCTGAAGAATAAAAAAAATACCTTATTGAGTGGCACGATAAGATGTAAGCCAAATGAAAGGACTTATCATTCTGTTAATAGAAAAAAATAGCAGCGGGTCCTAAACCTGGAACATTTCAGATACAGCCAACTTTTGAGATCGAACAAAGAACTCATCTGATACCATTACAACGTAGAAATGGCCCCAGAAAATGGTTCAAAAGACATAAACAAGCTTAATTTGACAGAATTTATCAAAAAGTGCCAAATATATTAGGTTTACTAACCCAAACTTATCACTTTCGTGATTTGGCTTATCAGATGAGTTTTTTGTTCGATCACAAAAGTTGACTGCATTTGGAATGTTCCAGGTTTAGAAGCCGCTGCTATTTTTTTTTATTAACAGTATGATAAGTCTTTTCATTTGGCATACATCTTATCGTGCTGCTCAATAAGGTATTTTTTTAAATCTTCAGGTACCCTAAAATTAAGCCAAATCACGAAAGTCATAAGTTTGGGTGAGTAACCCTAATAAATTTGGCACTTTTTGATAAATTTTATCAAATTAAGCTTGTTTTTGTCTTTTGAACCATCTTCTGGGGCCATTTCTACGTTGTAATGGTATCAGATGAGTTTTTTGTTCGATCACAAAAGTTGGCTGCATTTGGAATGCTCCAGGTTTAGGACCCGCTGCTATTTTTTTCTATTAACAGGATGATAAGTCCTTTCATTTGGCTTACATCTTATCGTGCCACTCAATAAGGTATTTTTTTAAATCTTCATGTACCCTAAAATTAAGCCAAATCACGAAAGTCATAAGTTTGGGTGAGTAAACCTAATAAATTTGGCACTTTTTGATAAATTCTATCAAATTAAGCTTGTTTATATCTTTTGAACCATCTTCTGTAGCCATTTCTACGTTGTAATGGTATCAGATGAGTTTTTTGTTCGATCACAAAAGTTGGCTGCATTTGGAATGCTCCAGGTTTAGGACCCGTTGCTATATTTTTTTATTAACAGGATGATAAGTCCTTTCATTTGGCATACATTTTGTCGTGCTACTCAATAAAGTATTTTTTTGAATATTCAGGTACCTTAAAATTAAGCCAAATAACGAAAGTCATAAGTTTGGGTGAGTAAACCTAATATATTTTGGCACTTTTTGATAAATTCTGTCAAATTAAGCTTGTTTATGTCTTTTGAACCATCTTCTGGGGCCATTTCTACGTTGTAATGGTATCAGATGAGTTTTTTGTTCGATCACAAAAGTTGGCTGCATTTGGAATATTCCAGGTTTAGGACCCGCTGCTATTTTTTTCTATTAACAGGATGATAAGTCCTTTCATTTGGCTTACATCTTATCGTGCCACTCAATAAGGTATTTTTTTTAATCTTCATGTACCCTAAAATTAAGCCAAATCACGAAAGTGATAAGTTTGGGTGAGTACACCTAATAAATTTGGCACTTTTTGATAAATTTTATCAAATTAAGCTTGTTTATGTCTTTGGAACCACCTTCTGGGGCCATTTCTACGTTGTAATGGTATCAGATGAGTTTTTTGTTCGATCACAAAAGTTGGCTGCATTTGGAATGCTCCAGGTTTAGGACCCGTTGCTATATTTTTTTATTAACAGGATGATAAGTCCTTTCATTTGGCTTACATCTTATCGTGCCACTCAATAAGGTATTTTTTTAAATCTTCAGGTATCCTAAAATTAAGCCAAATCACGAAAGTGATAAGTTTGGGTGAGTAAACCTAATATATTTTGGCACTTTTTGATAAATTCTATCAAATTAAGCTTGTTTATGTCTTTGGAACCACCTTCTGGGGCCATTTCTACGTTGTAATGGTATCAGATGAGTTTTTTGTTCGATCACAAAAGTTGGCTGCATTTGAAATGCTCCAGGTTTAGGACCGACTACCAATTTTTTTTATTAACAGGATGATAAGTCCTTTCATTTGGCATACATATTATCGTGCTACTCAATAAGGTATTTTTTTAAATCTTCAGGTACTCTAAAATTAAGCCAAATCACGAAAGTGATAAGTTTGGGTGAGTAAACCTGAAATATTTTGGCACTTTTTGATAAATTCTGTCAAATTAAGCTTGTTTATGTCTTTTGAACCATCTTCTGGGGCCATTTCTACGTTGTAATGGTATCAGATGAGTTTTTTGTTCGATCACAAAAGTTGGCTGCATTTGAAATGCTCCAGGTTTAGGACCGACTACCAATTTTTTTTATTAACAGGATGATTAGTACTTTCATTTGGCATTAGTTTCATCTTGCTACCCGATGAGGTATTTTTCGATATTTTCTGGCACCCTAAAATCAGGCTGCATTCCGAATGCTCCAGGTTTGGCTCATAGTGTTCCATACAAAAAGTCATAACTTTTTAAGGTGCTACCCCCTGTATATGTCGAATCTTGCTACCCGATGAGGTATTTTCTGACTTTTTTTGGTACCCGAAAAGTTGGCTGCATTCCGAACGCTCCAGGTTTGGCTCATAGTGTCCCATACTAAAAGTCATAACTTTTTAAGGTGCTACCCCCTATATATGCCGAATCTTGCTACCCGATTAGGTAGGGTGCACTACCACCTAATCTTAGTCTATTTAATTTCACGGCTTTCCAAAAAACGATTGTATGGTACAGTCAGCGTCAAATATATTGTAACAGCCAAAGTGATCAAATAGTTATGGTGTATGCAAAATATATGGTGTGACGAACTATTTGGCTACTCTAGCTGTTACAATTTATTTGACGCTGACTGTACGTATGTACCTATATTTTATGAAAAGTTGCACTTACTCCAAATATGCAGGTAAAGTAAGTTAGTAAAATATAACCTATCATTTTAAATTAATCTCCTAACCTAAACCTAACCTAACATCCTTATATACATACATACATACATACAATCACGCCTATATCCCAAAAAGGGTAGGCAGAGATCACGGATTTCCATTTGCTACGATCAATGCAGCAAAACGGCCTAACATCCTTATGTGTCATAATTATTAACTAATAGCACACTACTTCTTATTTAGCACTAGACCGCTTATGTTTGGATCATTTCGAACTTGCATTTAGGTACAGTCAGCAGCAGAAGTAGCTAAGCGCGTAGGGTGTGTTTAAAATGAGCTTGACACGACTATATTGTTAAGAGAATAAGAGCGTGTGTAGGTCATTTTGAACACCCTACCCGCTTCGCTACTTCTGCTGCTGACTGTACCTATTTTAAATTACAATTAGTTCAATTTAATTTGTGGCTTTGATATGAGTATTAAATTTTGTGCTGCGAGCCTGGTGGTAAGAGATCGGATTTACAATCCAGAGGTGTAACGCTAGGTTCAAAACCCGGCTTGTAGTGATGAGTTTTTCGAAACTCGTTTACGAAATATCATTTCATGTTTACCAGTCACTTTTCGGTTAAGGAAAACATCGTAAACTGGACCTAATCCCAATAAGGCCTAGTTTCCCTTCTAGGCAGTCGCTTTTATAAAAACTAGTACCTACGCCAAATCATGGGATTAGATTGCCAAGCGGACCTCGGGCTCAACTGGGCTATTGCAAAAGTGGGAGCTAGGAGAATGATGATGATGATATGAGTCTTACATTTTATTTTCTTGTCACAAAATTCAGTAATAATTTGTCTATCTTTAAAATGATAGACTAAGATTAGGTGGTAGTGCACCCTACCTAATCGGGTAGCAAGATTCGGCATATATAGGGGGTAGCACCTTAAAAAGTTATGACTTTTAGTATGGGACACTATGAGCCAAACCTGGAGCGTTCGGAATGCAGCCAACTTTTCGGGTACCAAAAAAAGTCAGAAAATACCTCATCGGGTAGCAAGATTCGACATATACAGGGGGTAGCACCTTAAAAAGTTATGACTTTTTGTATGGAACACTATGAGCCAAACCTGGAGCATTCGGAATGCAGCCTGATTTTAGGGTGCCAGAAAATATCGAAAAATACCTCATCGGGTAGCAAGATGAAACTAATGCCAAATGAAAGTACTAATCATCCTGTTAATAAAAAAAATTGGTAGTCGGTCCTAAACCTGGAGCATTTCAAATGCAGCCAACTTTTGTGATCGAACAAAAAACTCATCTGATACCATTACAACGTAGAAATGGCCCCAGAAGATGGTTCAAAAGACATAAACAAGCTTAATTTGACAGAATTTATCAAAAAGTGCCAAAATATTTCAGGTTTACTCACCCAAACTTATCACTTTCGTGATTTGGCTTAATTTTAGAGTACCTGAAGATTTAAAAAAATACCTTATTGAGTAGCACGATAATATGTATGCCAAATGAAAGGACTTATCATCCTGTTAATAAAAAAAATTGGTAGTCGGTCCTAAACCTGGAGCATTCCAAATGCAGCCAACTTTTGTGATAGAACAAAAAACTCATCTGATACCATTACAACGTAGAAATGGCCCCAGAAGGTGGTTCCAAAGACATAAACAAGCTTAATTTGATAGAATTTATCAAAAAGTGCCAAAATATATTAGGTTTACTCACCCAAACTTATCACTTTCGTGATTTGGCTTAATTTTAGGATACCTGAAGATTTAAAAAAATACCTTATTGAGTGGCACGATAAGATGTAAGCCAAATGAAAGGACTTATCATCCTGTTAATAAAAAAATATAGCAACGGGTCCTAAACCTGGAGCATTCCAAATGCAGCCAACTTTTGTGATCGAACAAAAAACTCATCTGATACCATTACAACGTAGAAATGGCCCCAGAAGGTGGTTCCAAAGACATAAACAAGCTTAATTTGATAAAATTTATCAAAAAGTGCCAAATTTATTAGGTTTACTCACCCAAACTTATCACTTTCGTGATTTGGCTTAATTTTAGGGTACATGAAGATTAAAAAAAATACCTTATTGAGTGGCACGATAAGATGTAAGCCAAATGAAAGGACTTATCATCCTGTTAATAGAAAAAAATAGCAGCGGGTCCTAAACCTGGAATATTCCAAATGCAGCCAACTTTTGTGATCGAACAAAAAACTCATCTGATACCATTACAACGTAGAAATGGCCCCAGAAGATGGTTCAAAAGACATAAACAAGCTTAATTTGACAGAATTTATCAAAAAGTGCCAAAATATATTAGGTTTACTCACCCAAACTTATGACTTTCGTTATTTGGCTTAATTTTAAGGTACCTGAATATTCAAAAAAATACTTTATTGAGTAGCACGACAAAATGTATGCCAAATGAAAGGACTTATCATCCTGTTAATAAAAAAATATAGCAACGGGTCCTAAACCTGGAGCATTCCAAATGCAGCCAACTTTTGTGATCGAACAAAAAACTCATCTGATACCATTACAACGTAGAAATGGCTACAGAAGATGGTTCAAAAGATATAAACAAGCTTAATTTGATAGAATTTATCAAAAAGTGCCAAATTTATTAGGTTTACTCACCCAAACTTATGACTTTCGTGATTTGGCTTAATTTTAGGGTACATGAAGATTTAAAAAAATACCTTATTGAGTGGCACGATAAGATGTAAGCCAAATGAAAGGACTTATCATCCTGTTAATAGAAAAAAATAGCAGCGGGTCCTAAACCTGGAGCATTCCAAATGCAGCCAACTTTTGTGATCGAACAAAAAACTCATCTGATACCATTACAACGTAGAAATGGCCCCAGAAGATGGTTCAAAAGACAAAAACAAGCTTAATTTGATAAAATTTATCAAAAAGTGCCAAATTTATTAGGGTTACTCACCCAAACTTATGACTTTCGTGATTTGGCTTAATTTTAGGGTACCTGAAGATTTAAAAAAATACCTTATTGAGCAGCACGATAAGATGTATGCCAAATGAAAAGACTTATCATACTGTTAATAAAAAAAAATAGCAGCGGCTTCTAAACCTGGAACATTCCAAATGCAGTCAACTTTTGTGATCGAACAAAAAACTCATCTGATAAGCCAAATCACGAAAGTGATAAGTTTGGGTTAGTAAACCTAATATATTTGGCACTTTTTGATAAATTCTGTCAAATTAAGCTTGTTTATGTCTTTTGAACCATTTTCTGGGGCCATTTCTACGTTGTAATGGTATCAGATGAGTTCTTTGTTCGATCTCAAAAGTTGGCTGTATCTGAAATGTTCCAGGTTTAGGACCCGCTGCTATTTTTTTCTATTAACAGAATGATAAGTCCTTTCATTTGGCTTACATCTTATCGTGCCACTCAATAAGGTATTTTTTTTATTCTTCAGGTACCCTTAAATTAAGCCAAATCACGAAAGTGATAAGTTTGGGTGAGTAAACCTAATATATTTTGGCACTTTTTGATAAATTCTGTCAAATTAAGCTTGTTTATGTCTTTTGAACCATCATCTGGGGCCATTTCTACGTTGTAATGGTATCAGATGAGTTTTTTGTTCGATCACAAAAGTTGGCTGCATTTGGAATGTTCCAGGTTTAGGACCCGCTGCTATTTTTTTCTATTAACAGGATGATAAGTCCTTTCATTTGGCTTACATCTTATCGTGCCACTCAATAAGGTATTTTTTTAATCTTCATGTACCCTAAAATTAAGCCAAATCACGAAAGTGATAAGTTTGGGTGAGTACACCTAATAAATTTGGCACTTTTTGATAAATTTTATCAAATTAAGCTTTTTTATGTCTTTGGAACCACCTTCTGGGGCCATTTCTACGTTGTAATGGTATCAGATGAGTTTTTTGTTCGTTCACAAAAGTTGGCTGCATTTGGAATGCTCCAGGTTTAGGACCCGTTGCTATATTTTTTTATTAACAGGATGATAAGTCCTTTCATTTGGCATACATTTTATCGTGCTACTCAATAAAGTATTTTTTTTAATCTTCAGGTACCCTAAAATTAAGCCAAATCACGAAAGTCATAAGTTTGGGTGAGTAAACCTAATATATTTTGGCACTTTTTGATAAATTCTATCAAATTAAGCTTGTTTATGTCTTTAGAACCACCTTCTGGGGCCATTTCTACGTTGTAATGGTATCAGATGAGTTTTTTGTTCGATCACAAAAGTTGGCTGCATTTGAAATGCTCCAGGTTTAGGACCGACTACCAATTTTTTTTATTAACAGGATGATAAGTCCTTTCATTTGGCATACATATTATCGTGCTACTCAATAAGGAATTTTTTTAAATCTTCAGGTACTCTAAAATTAAGCCAAATCACGAAAGTGATAAGTTTGGGTGAGTAAACCTGAAATATTTTGGCACTTTTTGATAAATTCTGTCAAATTAAGCTTGTTTATGTCTTTTGAACCATCTTCTGGGGCCATTTCTACGTTGTAATGGTATCAGATGAGTTTTTTGTTCGATCACAAAAGTTGGCTGCATTTGAAATGCTCCAGGTTTAGGACCGACTACCAATTTTTTTTATTAACAGGATGATTAGTACTTTCATTTGGCATTAGTTTCATCTTGCTACCCGATGAGGTATTTTTCGATATTTTCTGGCACCCTAAAATCAGGCTGCATTCCGAATGCTCCAGGTTTGGCTCATAGTGTTCCATACAAAAAGTCATAACTTTTTAAGGTGCTACCCCCTGTATATGTCGAATCTTGCTACCCGATGAGGTATTTTCTGACTTTTTTTGGTACCCGAAAAGTTGGCTGCATTCCGAACGCTCCAGGTTTGGCTCATAGTGTCCCATACTAAAAGTCATAACTTTTTAAGGTGCTACCCCCTATATATGCCGAATCTTGCTACCCGATTAGGTAGGGTGCACTACCACCTAATCTTAGTCTAATATCACATTATTGGTGGATTTTGACAACTGCTGTCAAAAATACCTCTCGTCACAGTGCCGCCGCCTGGTCTTCGGGAGACCCTCATTATTGAGACATTCAGGGTTCACATTACACTGGAAACGTACACAAGACAAGTGTACTAAACTAATTGTAATGCTGTGTAACTAATTTGAATAACAAAATTAAAATAATAGTACATTTCGTACTTAGGGCGGTAATATAAAGAAGGGGTCAAATCGCGGGCATTTGTGGCCCGAACCGAAGGGCCATAAACAAGCGATCTGAGGTCTTCTTTATTTCCGCCCGTGGTGCGTACACAATATTAAGCGAGGTTTAGACTAGCAAGTTTACTTGCGGCATGTAGGGACGCAGCTATATGCTAGAATGAAATAGTGATATTCATGTCTCATTCTGAACTGTAGCTGCGTCCCTACTTGCCGCAAGTAAACTTGCTAGTATAAACCTCGCTTTACGTCTTCTCCTGGGTGTGAAGTGAGATTTGCCGCTGCGCCCTAGGGCGGTAAATCACACTTACCGCCCAGAGTGACGTAAAATAAAATTACCTTTCTAGACAGTGCCGAGCCGTCTTCGAGAGCCAGCAGCACCAGCTTGAGGACCTCCTCCTGCATCGCGGGCCCGAGGAACTGGCAGCCGCGGGCCCGCACCGCCGCCCACAAGTTCGCGCTCAGTTGTTGAGGGTTCTACGATATACACATGTATTAAACCAGGCGTCTATACTTTGCTTTTCTTTGATTATAAATGCGGTTTCTGGGGAAACGATATTAAAACTCGCCATTTTGACTCTTATTATTCTTTATTTATTTTCATTCTTAAGTTAGGTTGTTTTATAATATTTTTACTAAAGTAAAATACAAAAATTCATCAAAAACATACAAAAACAATAAAAACATTATAAAAAACCTAACCTAGGGTGCCGCCGGCAACGGAGCAAGGCCCAGGCTGCCGGTGGTCAGGGCCGCAGAGTGAGGAACCATCGGACTATGCGCGCCGTGTCCAGAATTACCGCCTTCTGAATCTGACCCTTGATCCAACCACAACCCCGTAGCGAAAGTCTCTCAAGATGTTGGTCGAGACTCTTCGCTATGAGACCGTTCGCAGAAACAACTATCGGCACAATGATCGCCGAATCGACCTCCCACATGGCGGTTACCTCGTGAGCCAAGTCTAGGTACTTGCTGGACTTGACTTGACTCTTATTTATTATTTGAAGGCCGGCCAAGAGCAGACATGCTCTTGGAACTTGGACTACGGAATCCTACACGTGTAGGGTTCCGTAGTTGCCGGCCCGTTACCATATATCCGTTAAGTCGTTTTTAAGGGATAATTTGCGACGGGTACGTTTTCTTCACTATGAATTGACAAATTTTTGCAATAACTCAAAATCATCTAAACCGATTTTATTCCATATAGTTTTCCTTGAATTTCTTTTAAATACAATAAAATCTGATTTTAAGAGTGGCCCAGAAGAAATAATCATGACATCAAGTGAAAAGTGACGCCCCCCCTCGTTTGTGACGCAGCACTGTGGAAGCGTCACTCACCTGGTGCTGCAGTATGAACTCGGTCACGCTCCGCTCATCAAGCAGCCGCACCGCCCGCGCTCTTTGACCCTCCTCGTCCGGGACGCAGAACTGTAAAAGCGTCACTCACCTGGTGCTGCAGTATAGGCTTGGTTACGCTCCGCTCCCCAAGCGCCCGCGCCGCCCGCGCACTCCGCCCCCGCTCCTCCTCATTCGTCACGCAGCACCGTAGAAGCGTCACTCACCTGGTGCTGCAGTATGAGCTCGGTCACGCTACTTTCGCCGAGCGACCACGCCGCCCCCGCCTCTCCTCCTTTATGACGCAGTACTGTAGAAGCGTCACTCACCTGGTGCTGCAGTATAGGCTTGGTTACGCTCCGCTCCCCAGGCGCCCGCGCCGCCCGCGCACTCCGCCCCCGCTCCTCCTCATTCGTCACGCAGCACCGTAGAAGCGTCACTCACCTGGTGCTGCAGTATGAGCTCGGTCACGCTACTTTCGCCGAGCGACCACGCCGCCCCCGCCTCTCCTCCTTTATGACGCAGTACTGTAGAAGCGTCACTCACCTGGTGCTGCAGTATAGGCTTGGTTACGCTCCGCTCCCCAGGCGCCCGCGCCGCCCGCGCACTCCGCCCCCGCTCCTCCTCATTCGTCACGCAGCACCGTAGAAGCGTCACTCACCTGGTGCTGCAGTATGAGCTCGGTCACGCTACTTTCGCCGAGCGACCACGCCGCCCCCGCCTCTCCTCCTTTATGACGCAGTACTGTAGAAGCGTCACTCACCTGGTGCTGCAGTATAGGCTTGGTTACGCTCCGCTCCCCAGGCGCCCGCGCCGCCCGCGCACTCCGCCCCCGCTCCTCCTCATTCGTCACGCAGCACCGTAGAAGCGTCACTCACCTGGTGCTGCAGTATGAGCTCGGCTACTTGCGCCCAGCGACCACGCCGCCCCCGCCTCTCCTCCTTTATGACGCAGTACTGTAGAAGCGTCACTCACCTGGTGCTGCAGTATGAGCTCGGTCACGCTCCTTTCGCCTAGCGACCGCGCCGCCCGCGCGCACCGCCCCCGCCCCTCCTCGTCCGTGACGCAGCACTGGAGAAGCGTCACAAGCTTGCGTTGCATCGGCCGCGAGAGACGCCCCGCTACGGTGTTGTTCGTCACTGAGGAATTTAACATATGTCAATAATAACACTCAGACTGGCAGCTAGTTTGTCTGGCATATTTTCAAACTTGCAATACAGAGAATTGCATAAGAAATACTACAAAACAATATGTAGAATTTAAAAAAAAAAGGTTAATATAATGTTAACCTATTTTATCTCACTTCATTGTAATAAGGCCACCCTAGGTGACCAAAGTTTCAAGGTTCGAAAGGATAATTAACAATGTTAGTTATCTTGATAATTATCGCGATAATTATCTGTATTTTAAGTCTGATAATTGTCGCTTTGATAATAACCCAAAATTTGTAAAGCCAGAACGTACAAAAAATACCAGCCTCGAATTTCGACATCAGTAGTTGAACTATGTATAAGAGAAAAAAACCCATACCGGGGATAATTATCTGATAATTATTGCGATAACTATCATAACTAAAAACTATCATAGCTAAAATCCTTAAATGGTCACTTTTGCATGCAATTATCTGCTGATTCTGACTCAGCACAACTTTTCCATTGTGTTGCCAATGTTGCCATGCATTTTAAAGTGATCTCATGTGACGTAGGTATACTTGGCATGGGCAGGACTAATAGCATTAAGGCACCTGAAGAGAAAGCACGTGAAGATATTAATATCGGGTCGCACCCGATTTTATAGGTTGACGGCTGAAGTGAGGGACTGAGATACCCACCATTGCCGGCGTATTTGAGTATGACAGCCAGATTCTCCATACAGCGCACCACCGCGTCGTACGAGCGTCTGTCGCGCTCGCACAGCGCCGCTATACAGGGTGGGTGGTAGGGCTGGGACGGGGGCGTGTAGCCGGCCAGCTGCAGCAGCGCCGTGTTCACCACCAGCTCCTCGGGCTCCACTTGGATTATTGTCTGTGGGTGGAATAATCAATTATCCATTTATTAATAATAATAAATGAAAAAAGTGGCGGTAGGACGTCCGTCCGACATTCAATCCAGAGGTCTCGGGTTCACCCCCCGTCTAGTATTACTGGACCGCGATTAGAATGGGATTAGAGTTGACAGAT
This sequence comes from Pammene fasciana, assembly GCA_911728535.1. NCBI lineage: Eukaryota > Metazoa > Arthropoda > Insecta > Lepidoptera > Tortricidae > Pammene > Pammene fasciana. Next base: position 45,284,197 of record OU452272.1, on the reverse strand, counting down.
TTTCCATATGCTTACGTCAAAATTTGTATGGGTTGACAGCTATCTCAATCCCATTCTCATCGCGATTCAGTAATATACTACAACTGAGTTTTTCGGAACTTATGTACAGAATATCATTTGATATTTACCCACCGCTTTTTGGTGAAGGAAAACATTGTAACGAAACCGGACCTAATCCCGACGAAAGCCTAGTTTCCCTTCTGGGTTGGAGGATCAGATGGCAATAGCAGTCGCTTTCGTGAAATTCATGGGTTTAGGTTACCAAGCGGACTCGAAGCCGGATCAAACGCTAGGAGAAAGAAGATTAATAATAATAAAATGAACAACGTGTGACAAGTGTACTTGCCTGGTCGAACGGGCATTGCTTCTTGTGTAGATGCTTGAGGCAGTGCCTACAGAGGGTGTGGCCGCAGCCGAGGCTGACCGGGCTCTGCGGTCGCAACCAACGGTCCCTGTAGCGACGAAGGTGTGACAAGTGTACTTGCCTGGTCGAACGGGCATTGCTTCTTGTGTAGATGCTTGAGGCAGTGCCTACAGAGGGTGTGGCCGCAGCCGAGGCTGACCGGGCTCTGCGGTGGCAACCAACGGTCCATGTAGCGACGAAGGTGTGACAAGTGTACTTGCCTGGTCGAACGGGCATTGCTTCTTGTGTAGATGCTTGAGGCAGTGCCTACAGAGGGTGTGGCCGCAGCCGAGGCTGACCGGGCTCTGCGGTGGCAACCAACGGTCCATGTAGCGACGAAGGTGTGACAAGTGTACTTGCCTGGTCGAACGGGCATTGCTTCTTGTGTAGATGCTTGAGGCAGTGCCTACAGAGGGTGTGGCCGCAGCCGAGGCTGACCGGGCTCTGCGGTGGCGCGCCGAACTCCCGCCGGCATACCGGGCAGTTCCGGTAGTCGGTCCATTGTGGCGCCTGGATTGGCATTCTGTTGGACAACAAATCTATATTAGGCGATTATCACACTGGCGCCGACGGTGTGCAAGCGTGATAGCGCTATACACATGCTGGGCGCTATCTTGCTCACGCACCGGCGCCGCATTCAAAAACCGCAGCAGTGTGAAAGCCACCTTACACTGCCAAAGGAAGGTTATGCTTTAAGCGCTTTAGGGGTGAATTCAACTTTTGAATATATTTTAAAAGAATCATTATAAGATGACAAAACTCTGGTAAAGATGTCATTTCTGTATCTCGAAGCACATACATAATTTTGAAGCTAATAAGTCAAATAGATATGATGTTTTAAAAATTATACTTTTTCACCCCTTGTATTTCTGTATATCTGTAAGACTTACAGATCTATTGTGTATGAAAAAATTATAGACAATTTAATCTTCTCTATATGTTTCACAGATACTGACAAACATTTAAGCGCCAAGGATAAAAGATATAACTGAATTTTGGCACAGTTAAACCGGCCAACATACCCCCCCCCCCCCCCCCCCTCAAGGTCTAAACTCTAGATTTTTAATAACCACGTTGTAGACCGTTTGTGAGGCCAAATGCTCCAAAGAATGTCGGAATCGTAGGTAGAAAAACATGTTTAAGTCACTGGACTCAACGTTATACTGCTCAATGCACTGGTCCCACCGCGAGCTAGTAAGCTATGAGCTATCGGCTATAAACACGAACAAAAGATAAGCTCTCCCGTGTAAATAAAAGCCAACGCCTCTATTGTCAATGCGATAAATGGCATGTTTAGATATTTTAGAGTAGCCTGGCTGCTCTGATATAGTTGGTGGCGACTGTACCGCAGGCGGACCTTCTGGACCGGGTATTCATTTTAAAGTTGGGGTTTTTATAGGTAGGTTTAATTTTTAATATTTTGAATCAGTTTGTTAGTTTAGTTTTAATTTTTTTCAGTCTAATTTTAGTCTTATCTCATAGTTAAGTAATTTTGTGCATCATGTTTGGTGATTGGCAGTGGTTGAAAGAGAAGCTTAGACCTTAAGCAATTTTCACTATAACTTTTGGTGTAAAGAATTTCTCAGGGCCATCATCTCTTGTTACTCAATTACTGTTATCAGGCGGGTCGGGTGCACACCGCCTCGCGAGGAAATTGCCGTAATCGCCTCGCCTATTAACTTATGCAGCGTAAGTTAATAGGCGAGTCCACACCTGCTCACTTCCTCGCGAAACAGCTTGGCTAGCGTGGGCGTGACTCGGCCGAGGCATTGCGGCATTATGCAAGACATAGTAACAAAATAAATATCAATAGTTTAGTAAAGCTGCAGCACCATATATTTTTAATATGTCGCTTTGCTAATTCACTTTCTGTGTTGGGTTGTGTTTTAGCAGTCACTCTCAATTGCCATAGGAAAGAGAAGTAACACAAATGTCTGCAAAAAGAATAATACTTGTCTTCTTAGACTAATCGAACTCGCGGAGCGTAAGCGAAGTGAGTTCTTACAAACAACTCCAGACCCAACTGTCACCTGGCTACTGGGACGTCTCGGCATTCGGCTTTTTGATTCCGATAGTTTGTCTGACGATAACTTTAGTAACGTTTTTCTGATCTTTATGAATTTTTTCAGGGCTGTGGCAGAGATACATAAAATTTGTAAGTTCGTATATAAGCAGGATCGATCAAGTGGTTATGGAGCTAGAAGGAGAAAAAAAATCCTCCTTAAGGTCTTGTTATATTGGTCAACTCGTTTGCACGGAAAACGCGAGTTCTCAGTTTGAGGCGGACTACTAGTTATTATATCATTTTAGACAGGCAGCACGCGCTGATAAGTCTAAATCATAGTTAACTAAGCACTAGTTCACTGCTTTAGATAGTTTGTCGAGTAACTAACTAAACTGATTAACACTGTCGGGGTTCAAAAATTGGGGGGGAATTTGTTCCAACTAATTACAATTTAGTTCGCAATAAAGTTTCTGCTGATATTTGTATTAATAATGACACAAATCTCTTTTTTTTTTTTTTCCGTTCCTATACTGTGTCCCACTGCTGGGCAAAGGCCTCCCCTCGCTTCCGTCACTCGTCACGGCCTAGTGCATACTCTCGCCACTCGCTACAAAATCGTCCCGCCATCTCCTTTTTGGTCTGCCTCTGCCCCGGCCGATTTGTTCGGTCCACAGAGTTGTTAATTTAGCCCATCGTTCCAGGTGCATGCAGCAGACATTTCCAGCCCAATCCCACTGGAGCAATAATCTCTTTCTTCTTCCTAGCGTTTATCCCGGCTTGGGGTCCGCTTGACAACCTAATCCCATGAATTGGCATATACACTAGTTTTTACGAAAGCGACTGCCATCAGACCTTCCAACCCAGAGGGGAAACTAGGCTTTTTGGGATTAGGTCCGGTTTCCTTACGGTGTTTTCCTTCACCGAAAAGCGACTGGTAAATATCAAATGATATTCCGTACATAAGTTCCGAAAAACTCAGTGGTACGAGCCGGGGTTTGAACCCGAGACCTCCGGATTGAAAGTCGGACGTCTTACCGCTAGGCTACCAACGCTCCAATAGAGGAGCAATAATCTCTTAACTTTTTTTATTTCTTTGGTAGGTTTTTCTATAATATCATGCGGCAAAATAAGGAAACATAATATTTACTGTCGCAAATAATTGTTAGCAATGCATTTGAATTATGAAGTATCACAGGCATCATCAATACTGAAGATATTAAGCACTATTGATGAGTAAGAGAGGGTAGGGCGTATTGGGCAGTCAGAAGGTTCTGATACCATCTTGAAAACTTCCGATATTCACAGGGTGGTTACCCAACTGCTTGACTGTCCAATGCTCCCCTACTATAAGTATATTTTTTTACCTTATGAGGATAATTACATAAAGTACCGAGTAGATGGCATTGCCGTAGTAAAAATTATCTTATTGGTCATGTTTTGGTTAAGTCAAACCCATGGTAAAGTCTCTAAATCATAAATTGGTGCCATATAAAAAAAGGTACCATTACTATCTGTAGATTTCTATCCTCATTTGCAAAAAGGATATGAAAATCATCATTTAAGTTTTGTTTATTAAAAAAAATACATTTAGTAACATGAAATAGTGATAATTACAAGCCTAAATGATAGGGACGATCTGTCCCCTTACTCATACAGTTTACTTGTTTACACAATCAATCATTTTCTGTACAGTCAGCATCGATAATATGTATACGAATTTGAGTCTTATGCCACAGACATAAGTGCCGAAATGTTTACATATTTTTGATGCTGACTGTACAACATGTGTGTTCCGAAATACACACACAAGCAATTCATTTGTTATGTTGAAAACATAACATTGTTTTAGATCCAATCTCCAGAATAATTTAATCTGCTAGTGTTTTTTATTTCTTCTTTATCTATTAGCTTGAGAAAATTCATAATAGTTACTGCTCTTGTAAGGGTTAAAATCTCTAAGTCCAGTTGTTTTTTTTTCAGTACCTGTCAAAAAAGGGCTTGGGCAATATTATAGTAAAAATACGCAACAGCCAACCATCGCCATGCAGCCATACATTATAAATAGGTTTGTATTTATACTAAATATTAAGCCAGTGACTAACTCAAGGTCCTCGTAATTGGATTAAGAAATGTACGTACGAAGTAGCCTCTGACATGTGCGATACCAGCTGAATATTCCCACAGAAGGGCAAATCATCTTCATAACACTGGACTTCCATGACCATAGCTTAGTAACCACGCAAAATGTTCAATCATTTGTACAAACTGAGCATATAATTGTACTGTTTACTCTTTACATTGCAATCTACTCTACAATATGCTAGCATAAAATAATAGTGATATGATCAAAACCCAGAATATTCCAAAATTTCTGACATCGAAACTGCCACCTAGGCAGCCCGTCGGCCGCACGGGCGAATACATCGTCATCCTCCTCAATCCGAGCATAATGTAATTGTGCCTTTATAAAGGGTAGTGTGGAGAGAAAATAAATGTTATTTACCTTAAAAATGACACGAACACTCATCACAAAAATAACACATTTAGCTTCTACCCACTTCAAAACATCATCCGTCAGCAGCCCTTTAGCACCACAGATTATGGATTTATGACGATCAAAACCACAGATAGACAACAAAATGCAACCATAAATAATCACGTACGTTTTTTTTATCATCATGCAGACAACACAGGCTCTCTACTGACCTTGTAACTAATCACCTGCGATTTTCAATACATTGCGCTTTTTGGTTTATCGATTGATTTCGTTGCACCTACCTAGACGGCAGCGTATACATATTTATAACCAATGGTATCTATCTATACTCAATATACGCAATAATGATGCAAAGAAATCAATTGATGAGTCAAAAACCTCAATGTATTGTAAATCACAGGTGATTAGTTGCGAGGTCAGCAGAGAGCTTAGGGTCGCCACACACCTAGCGGTTTTCCTCGCGGAATTACCGGAAGTAGCGGAAATTTGTCTATGGTAGCGGAAATTTGTCTATGGTAGCAGATTTTTTGTATGGAAGCCATAGACAAATTACCGGAAGTAGAGGAAATTCATAGACAAAATGCTTAATTTGTCTATGTATTTCCGCTACTTCCGGTAATTCCGCGAGGAAAACCGCTAGGTGTGTGGCGACCCTTAAGAATTGTTCGACAACAACTTAGGCTCAAAACACACCTAGCGGAATTTTGGCAGTAATGTACGGAGTATAGTATTCTTTAGTAATGTATGGAGCTTTGTCGATGGTAGCTTAAATTTGTCTATGGCCTCCATCCATACATTACTGCCTCCATTCCGCTAGTTGTGTTTTGAGCCTTAGGCTCTCTACAAACGTAAGCGACTAGTCACTTGCTATTTTTAATACATTACGGTTTTTGATCCATCAATTGATTTCGTGTTGCACCTACCTAGACGGCAACATCTCGAAATTAATCGCGTGCGAGTTTTGTGACAAAATTGCGCCGATTGTAGAGGCCAATACAATTTATCGCTATCCGGCTCGAACCGAATCTTTCCGTCTGTTACTACCACGGACCAATAGACAATACGGATGGAATTTTGACAGTATTTCCCTAACCACAGTTGAACCTTATTACCGAGCAAAACAGTCGTTCTAGGTAAGCTCGTAAAGCGTTCCACTTTAGACCGTTAAGGGTCGCCACACACCTAGCGGTTTTCCTCGCGGAATTACCGGAAGTAGCGGAAATTCATAGACAAATTAAGCATTTTGTCTATGAATTTCCTCTACTTCCGGTAATTTGTCTATGGCTTCCATACAAAAAATCTGCTACCATAGACAAATTTCCGCTACCATAGACAAATTTCCGCTACTTCCGGTAATTCCGCGAGGAAAACCGCTAGGTGTGTGGCGACCCTAAGTTGGGGGCGGTGTCTCACTCGCACAATACTGCCAACTTATGAAACTTACCAATTTGGATGTATTTATACCAGGGGGGTAACATCACGCACACATATACACTGATGAAAGAGATGTGCGCATACACAATCGTACGCGTGCAAATGAGAAGCAATGATAGATTTTTTGTCCCTCATCGCGTATGCGTTTTTTTTGCCTGCCATCGGGTGTCTGCCATCGAACTGTCACTGTCACTGGCCTAGTTTAGGGTGGCCAGTGCTTTTAAAGTGACTTTACCCATCGAGTTGGGTAATTATTGGGTTACGTAATATTGAAAGTTTAAACTTTAAGTGTGAGTAAAATTATTGAATTTCACGAAAACTCTGACAAAGATTTTAATGAATATGTTTTACTAAAATAATTGTTATGTCAGGTAGTTTTGTTAGTAACTTAGACATATATCTAGCTTTTAATTACTTTGAAGGTCGGATTAGGCTGATTAAGTCAGATTGCCCAGATTGAGCTGTCATTTTAGTATCTGGCGAAAAATATAATAATATGAAAACTAGTTTTATGGTAAAATAATGGGGGATTTTCTTTACATGTGGTATCACAAATCTTAGCTGTCAAAATATAGCTGTCCCTGTCGGGTATACGCTGATCCTCTGTCTATTCTATGGTAGGTCTATGATTTATACACATTTATTTGAGTAACATACTAGAAAACACTTCCTACTTATAAGAATTTATTGTTATATTTAGATTAGTACTTTGTTCCCGTTTAGCTGTTTTGACATTTTTTATGATGTAAATATTATTCATTCATTAAATGAAAGAATTGCAATTTAGTAGTAATTAAGTAGTAGGTTTTATAATATTTAAAATACTGTCTGGTATCCCCATCACTGACATATTTAAAATTTCGCTGCTCAAAATTTGAAAATAAGATTTTTGAATTAAAATGGTGAAATCGTGCTGTGTAAAAGGGTGTAAAAGCGAGTCCATACAGGATAGTGGACTTTTCTTCCACGGGTAATCCAAAATCATTAGATTTTACGATTTAACAACAAGTTAAGATTGTCAAACAATAGGGCAACTATGATGACGGCAAGATGCGAGACGGTTTTGTTGTTTTTACAGAGGTGTATAACTATGGTCTGTTTCTAGGCATTACACAGGAGTGACCCGCAGTTCTTTTCAGGCCCTGTCAAAAGGGTCCTAAACTGGCATAAGGCCATTAGTACGGGCAGGGACCGTATGATCTGCTACATTACGTGATACAAATATAAACCCCATCGCACATGTTCATAACAATGATGCTGAGTTTTGAAAAATTTGTAACGTAAATTTGGAGTGAAATTCATTACTTTTAAACTAGTCTGCCGGGCACTGCCGGCCATGCAGGAACTAAAAATAAATTTCTATTTGTTGCTACAAGTGTCATCTTTATATCCAATGACGTTGGTAAATGCCATCCCTTTTTTTAACCGGAAGTGGTACTTTTTGGTACTGAATGCTTACATTTGTCTATGGCTGCTTAAATTTGTCTAGGGCCTCCATACAAAAAGCCTGATTGAGCCTAATTCTAATTTAGTACTACATACACCTAGCGGAATTGAACCCGAAATTCAAAACAGCAATAACATTACACAAAAATCAAAAGTGTGGAAATATGAAATGAATTGCAATTAATTTTTTGACACACCATAGGCTAAAAAAGCCGAAAACCCGAAATTGTCCCACATACATATAGTACATGTGGTCACCCTACTTAGAAAGAGATGCAGCCCCCAACTTTACTTTCTCTTTCGGCCTCACTTTGTGGCCGAAGTATTAACTCCAGTTTATAAATATAACTTCATGGTTACTACACTATCCGACTGAACGCAGCCGTTCGCTAGCGCGCAAAATGTCATTGTCATTGACATGACGAGATGGACCATATTCTTTTTCTTTTGACATTACTCACATTTCTGACAGCTTGTATTGTACTTGTTGGCTGTGCCGTGCATGGTGCAGTATTTGCCATCCATTTGGCAAAAAATGCAAGTGAAAAACAAACTCTTACACGGAGCAGACTTGTAATTACTAATTAGTTAATTACTTAGTAGTACATTTCTTTCCTAACTCAGCCAAAACTCAATAGAGGCACCTCAACTCTTAGAGGTTTTATAGAAAACATTTCCTAATTACTTTTGTTCAGTTCATAACTATTTAACTTGAAATTTTTACAAAATGATAACAAATGCAGTGATCTTGTGGTCGCTTATTTTAGGAACTTTGGTAAGTGCGTTTTGTTTTAAATTCTGTAATTAAAGAACATTCAGTTACACCCGTATGTTGGCATTTTAAAAAGTATTAGTTTTTAGTTACTAGTCATAAAGTTCCTTAACTAGTAGTCCGCCTGGAACTGAGAACTCTTTCGCGATTTCCTTGCAAACGAAACCAATATAACAAGACCCATATGATAATTTTCTCGAGCTTTCTAGCTCCATGACCCCTTAACAGATCTTGCTCATATACGAACTCTCAAATTATATGCATACTTGCTCCCACCCGCCCAGAAAATTGTTAATAGTTATCGTCAAACTCTCAAAATCAAAAAGCCATCTCAATGCTGAGACGTCCCAGTAGCCAGAAGTTGTTGTTGTTGTTGTTGTCCGCTCTTTCGACTATGTTAAGAAACTCATTAATCTCACTCTTTAATTTGTACATGCTTATGTTGAAAAGGCCTACTATACCCCCTAAAAAGGTATGTATACCATCCTCCTAGCCTATATTTCGTTTTTCTTGAGATTAGAAATTCAGTAAACAGAAACAGAAGTTGCGAACCTGTTCTAACCTGTTCTATTTGAATGTTCAATTTAAACACACTGCAAGCACACAAACAAACGATTAGTTAACATGATGAAGAGTTCACATTTGTAAATAAATAATGACAATTTGCAGATAATAATCCATAACAGCAATAAAAACATATGTCATAAATCGAAAACCATATGTTTCGAACCTCTTTTTCTCTAGGTTTTTTTTTGTGCAACATTCACTAAAACATTAACAATGATAATAATAAATTATTTCGTAATAATGACTACTATTACAATACTGTAAAATAATTAATATTATTCAATTTAACATTTACAAATACCTACGCGCATGGCTTTATTATAAATACAAATATATTTAAATATTTTTTATTGGCTGCATTAACACTTTGACACTTGTGACACGTATCATGCCGTATCGTGCCTGATAAAGAACCCTGTACATGCGCCTTTCAACTTTTTTCTAATCTAAAAAAAAACGAACTATAGTGGGTAGTGATCCTGCCTTCCAAGAGGTCCTAGGTTCAAACTACGATGTGTACACTATCTATTACTGAAAGAAAGTCTGTGCACTGACAAAGTGGGACCTTTCACTAAACTCGTCCACATATAATTTCAAAAAAAATACATAAATGTTCATCTACTTAGTTTATTAAGAGCATTATTTATATTTCTAGTGACATCAAAACCTTTTCAACTAAGGTCAGTATATGTTAAGTTAGAGAATGAAACGGATTTAATCAATCTCATGAACGCAATTTAAAAGTAGTTGGGGTGTACAACAGTGTACAGTCACATCAGAAAATATGGGTACAGGGTACATTTAATGTGACAAAAACGTGTATCCAAGCCTAATAGTCGTGGCTAGTGTAACTACATATTTTTGTCACATTAAATGTATCGCCATATGGCGAGCTCTTCTAATTTCAAGAGAGAGAGTATTTAATGTAATACCTCCCCAAAACCTCAACAAAAACAGACAATCTGATTATGGTTTTAGTAGCCGATTGCAGATAATATTGAAGAAAAAAAAAAATTAAATGTATCCGTATTTTCAGACGTGACTGTCCTACATTATTGTCGAGATGAAGTAGGATAATTATTTGCAATAAACGGGACTTAACCGCGTATATAATTTTTAAATTACCTTCGATGTTATTATGAGTAAAAACCGTGAAAGTCTAAATCAGTGTTATGAAGTAGGATGTTGCTAGCTGAGTATTTGTTTAAGCGGACAACCTTGGGAGTCAGTTAAATTAATACGAAGCCAGCAATGATCCTTTGCATCGAGTCGAATAGCATACTAGTACACTAGTAGCTACTAGGTGGAGTAGCAGTGCAGGTGACATTTCCTCTTAAATTTTCGGTATCTTTAGGCGGCTTTCGGACAGAGGGCGCAATTGACTTGAGCTTCAAAAAGTTCTTAGGCTGTGGCCGTCTATATCTCTATAGCCTCTGGTCGATTTAATAAATAGCTTTTCTCAAAACGAATCTCCGCCTCATGTTTAACCAGCAAAGTTAACCTCGCAGGACATTTATAGTATTTTTTTATCCAGGCTCAAGTGTACGAGGACAAGCGGTGCCGCTGCGTGTGCCCCAGCCCCGCCGCGGTGCTGAACAGCACCCTGAGCCCACAGCGTAAGCTGTACATAGCCGATGTACCGCCCAGCAAGTGGTATACCTACTTAATATTTTTAAGGCCTTGTCACACACGAGTGCGATACCGGCTTGGCGTGAGTTTTCCCTAAGAAAATTCTTCTGATTGTATATAGTTTCAGTATATTGTTAAGGACCATTCATCTTTTTCCCTTTCTCTCGTTGTACGCAGTTGTATGGAATCTGGAACAGCGCCCTCTACCTAAAGTTTTCCACCCACTATCAGTCCGCTGGACGATATCGGTCTGTCAGTTGATTGGAACTGTCAAATTTTTGTTGTAACTGGTAGGCTGATATCGTCCGGCGGACTGATAATGTTTGGGACCCCTTACAGTGCCAGATTTCAGTGTTGACATATTGTCTGTTTGTAGCAACTGCCTGGAGGTGGTGCTGCCCCGTCTCGGTGAGGTCAAGGGCCGGGAGTCGGAGTACTGCCCGCGGTGCGAGTGCAAGTACGAGACTAGAAATACTACTGTCATTAAAGTAAGTTGCGTCAGTTATATAAGGATTTTATTTTTCCTTCCTGTCCGGAAAGAGAAGTGTCGTGGTTTATATGGGAGCTCATACAAACGAGTTCTCGATAATCTACAGACTCTACAGAGTGAAATTTTAACCACCAATTATATCCGTTATCCGATTCCCGTTAATATCTAAAATCTTTAACCTGTGAAATATGGGTACAGTGATTTCCAGAGCTTATTATCTCTGTTCGACTTTCACGTAACATAGAACCCTGTACAGGGTGGCCCAAAAAAACGTTGACAAAGATTTTTTTAAGTTTTAATATTAAATACTTACATAACTTATTCAATACAACTTAAAATTAAAAATACAGCCTTTTTTATTTAAGAAAAATCAATTGTCTTCAAAATAGCCCCCTTTGGCTTTAATGCACAAACGCAAACGTTTGGTAAAATTTTCAACGATATGCCGCAGCTCCTCCATGGTTATTTTTGCCCACTCCTGGGTAAGTTTCGCTTTTAAAGCGTCTACACTCTTGTGTTTTGTAGCACAGGCCCTTGTTTCTAAGATAGACCACAAACTATAATCCATTGGATTTAGATCAGGTGAGTAGGGCGGCCACTCTTTCGAGCTTATGAACCCTGGAAAATTGTCTTTACACCACTGCTGCACACTTCGGGCCCTGTGAGATGGAGCAGAGTCCTGCTGGAATATCCACGGCTGGTTGCCGAAATGTTGTTGACTCCAAGAAAGAACTACAGCTTCCAGAATATCTCTCCTGTATATTTCTTGGTTTATTTTTACACCCTTTTCAATAAAAATGAGAGGAGTTTTGCCTGTAGAGCAAATACCACCCCAAACCATAACTGAATCCGGCTTTTGACGATGGGGAATGACTGCGACCTCTCCGGGGCGACTAGAAGAGTAAATTCTGTCATTTTGGTGATTGTGGGCCTGTTCTATACAAAAAAGTTTTTCATCAGTAAAAAGGATATTTTTCCATTTTTCAGTAGCGGCACGTCGCGTAATCAAACGGCATCTCTGTAGACGAACTTTTTTATCTTTATCTTCTAGAAGCTGAGCTTTACGTAGCTTATATGCCTTTAATTTTAGATCATTAGCGACAATACGTTGGACCGTTGATCGACTTACACCCAGTTCCCGAGCCATTTTTCGCACTTTGGTCCGTGGATTACGACTAAGCCGTTTTTTTATAACATTTCGAAGCCTCGGAGTCCTAACAGTCCTCTTTCTTCCTCTTCCTGGGCGGTCAGCAAGATGCCCGAGTTCATTATACCGCCCAATAGTCTTGGACACCAGTTGACGACTGACACCGAGCGATCTAACTATCTCACACTGTCGTTTTCCCGTTTCGTGCAAGGAAATTATTGCTTTACGCTGCGTAGACATCATAAAAACCAAAAATATTCATATAATTCAAACAAGCTATTATTCATAAAACGTTGCCAATATGTGTAAGAATGTAACAGAAAATGAACCGAATTCGTTTGGCGTTCCAAATTCAAAAATTTTACTTTTTAATTTTGTCAACGTAATTTTGGGCCACGGTGTAATATTGGGGCAGCGATTTGGGTACCACGAAGAATTGCCACCATCTTGGAAATCTTGTTTTATTTTGAAGAAATTCGCCCTTGACTTTTTTTTTTATACAACGTCGGTGGCAAACAAGCTTACGGCCCAACTGATCGTAAGCAGCTACCGTAGCCTATGGACGCCTGCAACTCCAAAGGTGTCCTATGCGCGTTGTCGACCCTTTAAAAACAGGAGGATTCACTGTGATAACGGCCAAAGGAACAAGAGAGGTCCCTCGTTGACAACCACAGACTCCACAGACACCTCATCATTAAGCTTGTACAGGGAGCACGAGGTCACCACACATAAGCGCAATTTTATTCGTAAATTTCTACGATTCGAACAGCACATCTCAATAGCATTCTACACCAATTTGTAGTATAACAATCCAGGTTTACCCCTGTACCTAGATTTTTGTGGATATTTTTAATTCACATGAGTTATGATCAAAAACTTTAACTCAACTAAAATAAGCGGTCGCGCTCTCATACAAAATTAGTACGGGAGCACCTATGTGTGGTGACCTCGAGTTGTAAACACTTATGATCTATCTAGTGGTTGAGGTTATCTGTCTTGTCAACACACTGGGTCCTCTTTGAGCTCTTTGGCAACCTTACTCACCAGCCTGAACACAAAACTATGGGTCTAGTGCTATTTGGCTGTGGTTTTCTGCAAGGAGGAGGTGGACTCTGCTCCAGATTTGAGCGAGATGCCATTCGCCGCACCCACACCTCTCTTTTGGACGTAGTTTAAGGACGTACCCCGGGTCCAAAAACGTTTCGGCGCTTACCAAATGTCATGTTTTTCCCAGGTGGTAGTAATAACCGTGGTGTGGCTGACCGGCCTGTTGCTGGTCTATGCCGGGTTCCTGGCCTGCTTGCGGCCTCTCATGCGACGCAAGAGAACCTACAAGGACCACGCCACGGAGGAGGTACGGCCATTTACTTTAACCTTTTGACCGCCGTACGTCAAAAATTGAACTATCAATTTTGAACTCTATCATAATTGACTGAGGAGCCGAGGGTAGCGAGGCGACGAACGTCTCCGTTTTCACTGGTACGACGATTTGGCAGATTGATGTGTGTGTATTGGTTGGTTGGTTGGTCAGTGTCGGTCTAGAGGTCGCATTTTTCATCTGATTTCGATGAAACTTGGCATGTACGTTCCTTGATTTATTTTCCAAAAATTGTCGAGCCATTTTTTGATTGGGGGGAAAATGAGGGGGAAAAGGGGGGAAGTTTGCTGGCGCGTTATTTATGTTCTCCGAAGTCTAAGAAGTTCACAGAACCACTAGTATATGAAGGTGTCATACACGTTGTCACTTTGTCTCATATGTCAGACGATGGCGGTCAAAAGGTTAATTGTTGATTTAACGGTTCAAGCTGTTTTATTGTTTAATAGTAACTCTATGAAATGTCCAGTGTAACGTGAACCCTAATTGGGTTCCTGGCCGGCCTGTAGCTAATGTGACGTAAGAGGTCCTACAGGGACCACTTCACGGAGGAGGTACGGTCACGGTTCAAGCTGTTTTATTGTTTAGTACTTATTCTATGAAATATCCAGTGTAAAGTGAACCGTAAATAAAATACGAATAGTGGAACTTATATAGAAGAGCAGCACAGCCTAAGAACTTTTTGAAACGTAAGTCAATTGCGCCCTCTGTCTGAAAGCCCCCTAAAAATACCCAAAATGTAAGAGGAAATGTCACCTGCACTGCTACTCCACCTAGTAACGAATAGCGTACTAGTAGTACACTAGAAGCTGATGTAAAATAATTTTAAACGAAAAAGAACCGACTTCACTTAGGATCCGCTATTCCAAGAGAAAGTGGCCGAGTTGCTGTAAAAATAGTGAAATCACTATAGGTGTGCCTATAATAGTTGAAGAGTTCCCTCGATTTCTCCAGGATCCCATCATCAGACCCTGACTTGGTGACAATGGGACCATCTAGGGGCTATACCCGTTCGATTAAAAAAAATATTTGAAAATCGGTTCACGATTCACGGAGATATAACATACATACAAAAAAAATGATAAAAAAAATTCAGTCGAATTGAGAACCTCCTCCTTTTTTGAAGTCGGTTAAAAATGATGAATCTAGTAATATATGTATGTATGTATATGTTATATATTATATGTAGTAATATATGTATGTATGTATAGAATAAATTGAATTGTGTAGAATAAATTATATTTAGTTATACGTAATGTAACTTTGGATTTTAGTTTTCTCTTTGCTACTCGTTCCCGCACTATTGTTTTTATCTGTTTGGCCTGATGGTTGACTGGTAGAGGATGCCCTCTGGCATTAAGTCTGCCTTTTGTACTCTGTTTTATTGTGCAATAAAGTTTAAATAAATAAAAATGAATGATGTAAATTATATGTGTATTTTTTTCAGGCGCGTCACCTGATGCAGTGTTACGACGAAGAAGACTGAACGATGCTTTAAATCGTGACTATTGGATATTAGTACACACAAGACGTAATTTGTGGACGCCCCCTAAAGGGGTACCCGATGATTCGCCGAATTATTAACGATTCATTGAAACGAGTGGGATATATAACGTAACTTAATCATCATCATCTTAGCGTTGTTCCCGGCTCAATAACCTGGGGTCCGCTCGGCAGCCTGGTCCCAGGAATTGGCGTGGGCACTAGTTTATGTGACAGCGACTGCCTACTAACTATGCGTTATTGGGACTATGTTTTCCTTTACTGATAATTATCAAATGATATTAATCTATACATAAGTTTCAAGAAACTCGGTGGTATATATCGGAGCGGCCAAGGTACTCACAAATATCTGAACATGCACTTTATCGCCTTGACAATAGAGGCGTTGTTCAGATATTTGTGACCTGGCGACTGGACCTTATAAACTGAAGAGCAAGGACCATAATACCACTGGACCGCAATGTCTATTGGACAGATCAACTTTAATGTTGTTTACTTGTCCTCGTCATCGGTGGGATATTTCATATTACTTCATAAAAAACGTTTGGTTGTCCAACGGACGTAACCATAGCAACGAAGGACAATAAAAAGTTGACTAAGTAATTACTAGTAAGACCTAGCATACGCAATTAAATAATTACACGATATTCTCAAATGTAAAGTAATGAATTTAAACTTTTGTGAGACATATTAAGAGTCGCCAGGACGCTCGCGTGAACTCGCGTCCCCATACAAACGTAGTTCAGCTCTCATTTTAAAACGACATGCTTTAGAACCACGAAATTTGGCATGGGCATTCTAGTAGTACAGATCTATGTCGGTAATTAGTTTTCGATGCTAAAAATTGTAATACAAAGAAAATATAGCAAAAATAAGTTTTGTATGGACATCTGTATCTGGCTGTATTTTCTTTGTATTACAATTTTTAGCAACGAAAATGAATTACCGACATAGATCTGTACTACTAAAATACCCATGCCAAATTTCATGGTTCTAAAGCATGTCGTTTTAAAATGAGAGCTGAACTACGTTTGTATGGGAACGCGAGCGTCCTGGCGACTCTTAACACTACACTATTATCACTGCATGCGGCTGTACTCACTTGTGTTTAGTCACTACGCGCGACGTGTTTCGGAGAGCTCAGGTCTCCATCCTCAAGAACTAACAGTGCTAGGCGAACCGATCCGCGACCCGTCGTTGCGGCGCCGCGCGACCATTAGTGCTTGAGGATGGAGACCTAAGCTCTCCGAAACATGTCGCGCGTAGTGACTAAACACAAGTGAGTACAATAACATGCAGTGATAATAAATTAAGTAGTTAAATTATCCGATTATTCAGGCAAAATTGGAATTGATCTGAATATTAAGAGTCGCCAGGACGCTCGCGTCAACTCGCGTCCCCATACAAACGTAGTTCAGCTCTCATTTTATAACGACATGCTTTAGAACCACGAAATTTGGCATGGGCATTCTAGCAGTACAGATCTATGTCGGTAATTCATTTTCGTTGCTAAAAATTGTAATACAAAGAAAATATAGCAAAAATAAGTTTTGTATGTAAATCTGTATCTGGCTGTATTTTCTTTGTATTACAATTTTTTGCAACTAAAACGAATTACCGACATAGATCTGTACTACTAGAATGCCAATACCAAATTTCGTGGTTCTAAATCATGTCGTTTTAAAATGAGAGCTAAACTACGTTTGTATGGGAACGCGAGCGTCCTGGCGGCTCTTAACGCCTGTAGCGATTTTGAATACCGGTATATTGTTATGAAAATAATACCGATCTAAAGCCTGATCTGGAATGTGACCATTGCCAGAGACTATAGAGATATAGACGACCACAGCCTAAGAACTTTTTGAAGCTCAAGTCAATCGCGCCATCTATGTCAAAGCCCCCTAAAGATACCGAATATGTAAGAGAAATGTCACCTGCACAGCTACTCCACCTAGTAACAAATAGCGTACTAGTAGTACACTAGTAGCTACTAGGTGGAGTAGCAGTGCATTTTCGGTATCATTAGGTGGCTTTGACATAGATGGCGCGATTGACATGAGCTTCAAAAAGTTCTTAGGCTGTGGTCGTCTATATCTCTATAGTCTCTGGTTTAGGTCTTATAAGTCTGTCTTAAGGTACATTTGTTTTTTACAAGCATTGATTTCACTTAACGGTTGCACCACGCACAATTAACAGACTCATCAACGTTAAATATGGCGACGGAGCTGTCATCCCATAGAAAACTGTCAAACATTTCATACAAGTTTGTTGGGACTTCTGTTCGTAACGCAGGGTAGTTTGGACGTCTTGAGAAACATTTTTTACTTTTTGCTCATTTAAGTAGTTCAGTGTGTAATATTGATAGCTTATTGTGCGGTGATCTAATAAAAGTGTGCAGCTAATGAAGAATTAGTCTCAAAACGCGTGTAAACTCTCTGTAGTTTAATGGACAGTTGTCCTGGCATGGCCGCCACGTGTTGTTTGTAAGGAGCAGCTATCACCCTTACAAAGAGCAAGGCTAAAACCGAACAACGTTGCCTATATTTATTTAACAAATAAAATGTGATTAATGTCGTCAACTTGTCATTGGCAGAATTCCCATTGCTCAAGTGCAAAGCCATTTATTTAAAAAAAAATACAAGTTTGTTTTTTTAGCTGACGTTGGCGTTCATTTAACAGACGGTTTGGTGCAACCGGCCCTTAGTATTGTCAGTTAAGTTTCTTTAAGTAGGTAGAATGTTTCAATCTAGATTAGTACCAGTTCCTATGTCCGATTGAGCTGAAAATGTAACAACTGAACAGGTCTGGTGCCATCACCAGACCTGTGTCTATGTCCATAGACCGAAAGTCGTTGCTTATCATCATCATAAGAACTGCGATAAAATGTGACGTTTTCAAATGAAAGGCACCACCATTGTCGGTTGTCAATCGGGCGTTATTTTCATACAAATTAATTTGGAAATAAACTGTATCCACAACCGACAATGATGTACAGTCGCCACTCGCCATCAAATATATCGCAGCGACCAAGGTACTCAAAAATATCTGAACATGCACTTTATCGCCTTAATAATAGAGGCGTTGTTCAGATATTTGTGACCACCTTGGCCGCTCCTATATATCTGATGGCGACTGTACCTTCGACTTGAAAACGCCCCTAATATTGGCAGCATTATGTTTGGGTTTGTTAGAATCATCTCGTTGGGCAATAGACTTTGAAAGTCTTCCTTCTACTGAAAACGTTATAATAATGCTTTATATTATAACGAAAAATGTTTTATTAGATCATGCTAGAAACTAGAAGCAAAAATATATTAATATTATATAATGGGGTTGGCCGGTGGAAAGTATTTACAGATGACGCCAGCATAGCTGGTACCTGTCAGTCCTACAAATAGTGTCAAAATCTTGTTTTTCTTTTTAATTTTTTTTGACCTGGATGGGCTAGCCTTTAAGCCAAATCCCATGCAACAATACTAGTGAAAGGGACCTAGCTATGCTGGCGCCATCTGGCCAAACCGTTGACAGTTGCCAACCCCATTGGTATAACATGTGTAAGAAAAACCTATACTTTCTATTAGATACTTATTAGATATAATGCCTTGTATTAATATTTCTGTGATACTACAGAGGGATGTTTGACATTGACTTTACAATATTAAAAATTATAGGTGTATTAAATGTTAATAATATATGCATTTTTATTTAATTATGTTCGGAACTTTTAAAATAACATCCTGTGTTCTAACCCGGGTCGTACAGTCACCATCAAATATATCGGAGCGGCCAGGGTACTCAAAAATATCTGAACATGCCCTTGATCGCCTTGACAATAGAGGCGTTGTTCAGATATTTGTGACCACCTTGGCCGCTCCGATATATCTGATGGCGACTGTACATAAAAGCATGTTAGAGTCTGTCCGGAAAGAATAGTGTCGTCTGTGGTGTCGTATAATATATAGTATGAGCACAGAGTAAATAATAGTATAATAGTATGAGCTCCGATATAAACTACGACACTTTTCTTTCCGGACAAACTAAAAGCAAAATGCCTTGACGAGCGGTGGGACGTGGCTTAAAGGTATTGTCTGTGGTATGTCTATGCTTAAAAGGCACGAATCCAGGTCAAAATAATAATAAAAAAAGCTTTGTTTGACAGTGACAGTTGACGCTGAAATAAAATAGTTTTTTGTACCTTTCGCTAATTTCTTTTTCTCATATTTAGATGCATTTATAATAAGCTACGTGAAATTGTGTAAATACAAAAACAAAGGTCGATAATGTTATGATATTCTGGGACTCTTTCTTCCTAGAGGTAAGTAATTTGACCAGGTAGTTTTTTTGGTTATGTTTACGAAATCATATAGGTGTTTCATAACATTTACAAAGCTATTATATTACAATATACCATCTATAAATAAAATTTTAAGCCAGTTCTCAATCTACAATAAACATCTCCTATGAATGTTTAATCGAGAAAGTTTAGATTTTTGTCATGTAATACTATGCAAGTTATGTATTTACACTAGAGATGCAGCGGATAGTGGTTTGGCCGGATACCGGATACCGGATATTCGGCCTGACGCTCAGCCGAATATTCGGTATCCGGCCGCCGAATATTCGGCCGGCGGTACTATACCAACAATTTGAGTTTCGCAGGTGCGCGTCGTGCAAGTTTCGACTTGATTCCTAGTGAACGTTCGCGCGGACACATTTCTAGGCAACAAAACTAGTTTTATTATGTCAATACGGAGTAACTTCTTTCGAAAGTACACATGCGCTCGCATATTTTTGTGTAAAAAAATAAGTTTGTAGTGTTATCGTGAGTAGTGAGTGACTCTTGACTACATCCGGTATCCGGCCGGATAGTACGAAGATATCCGGTATCCGGCCGGATACTAAAATAAGGGCCGGATAGGCCGGATACCGGATAGTAACCGGATATTCGGTGCATCTCTAATTTACACCCCATATTTATGTTATAATCAACATAGTAGTACCTTTAAACCAAACCCCTTTTTAATAGATTATAGCTTATTTAAACCTTGAACGAAAGATTGAATATCTCCTAACACAAATTGTCATCTTCCATTGCACATATTCGGTCTAAAGAAACGTGAAATTGGTTACTTCAGTGACTTGGGACTCGTTCTGTGTGTTCATGCTCTAAGGAGGATATGATAACTACTTAAAAACAGAGAGTACAGAGATTTTTTTAAAGTAGTTTTAATTACAACGTTTCCCATCCTCTTCCCAGCATGTCGTCAGAGCATGTTTCCCGTGTGCGCCAGCTGTACAAGCTAATATTCCGCGTGCACCGCGCGCTGCCTGGTGAGCTGCGGGTGATGGGTGACAACTACGCGCGGGACGAGTTCAAGAGACACAAGCAGTGCGGCCCGGAGGAGGCCCGGATATTCCTCAATGAGTGGACGGTATGCTGTTCCCTGCAATAGTTCCCTTTAGACAAAAGCAACACAACTTATACAGGGTTTGGAGGTTATATGGGTTACCGATCACTGATCTTATTTATGTTTAAGTAAGGCCTGATTTACATTTGTAAGTTTTGCTTACGTAAGTAGGGACGCAGCTATGGGTTAGAATTAGATACGAATATCTCCATCTCATTCTCGCCAATAGCTTCGTCCCTACTTACGTAAATAAAACTTACAAGTGTAAATCCAGCCTAATGTAAAGATTGACAAGGATGGGTAAGCTGTGGGTTAGCCATATAGCTATCTACGGCTGCTTGCTCTTGGTCTAAACCTTCTCTCTCTCTTCCAAGCTGTTTCCCAAGCATTCGACACTTTTTTTCTTCTCCACTTCGCCCTTTCTTAGATGACTTCAGAAACCTGACACTCACTCAGGCCCTTTAGCAGCACATCGCTTCATCCTATTTTGGGTTTGCCTCTACCTCATTTACCGGAGATGGAAAGACCATGTTTCCTCTTTATGTGACCATACCATTGCAGCCTACTTTGTGCATCTCATCATCATCATCATCTCAGCCATAAGACGTCCACTGCTGAACACAGGCCTCATAAGTTGTTACTTTAACTATTTCTCAGTGGCTGTTCTTAACCTTCAGGACTATGCCATAAACTTGGCGAAGCAGATGAAACCCCTGCAGCAAGCCAAGCGGAAGGAGGTGGGGAAGTACCTGGATCCTCAACTCCTGGAGCACATGAGCGATGAACAGCTTTGCCAGCTCTATGAGTTGCATAAGGCAGCGTCTGCGGCGGAAGACGGTGATAGTAAGAAGTAGTTGCTTTCAGGTATACTCTAAGTAAGTAGGTATACTGATGTGCTGATGGAAAATTGCAGAATTTTTCGCATAGGAAAATGGGGATTGAAACTTCCCGTTTCTTAAGTATCCTACAGTACTTGTTAAAGTTTCTGGAAATTTCCGAGAACTTCTCCAACGTTTCTTGAAACAATCCGCAACTTGCTACTTTTATATTTGACTGCATTTTGCAATGCGAATTTTAGACTTATACAGGAAACCCTCAAACGACTCAGGAATCCCTCATTATCAAAACACCTTTGAGCGGATGTATTCGTTGTGTTATTTTTTATCACTGTACCTATGAAATATATACACATGTGACAAGTGTATATGAAAAGGTACCATGTAGCGAAAGCCGCTTTCGAGCAATAAAAGCGTATAAGCTTCAGCTGCCAAGTGGTACCTTTTTTTTGTAGATTCTCACATTATGTGTGGCAACTGTACCTATATTTGAAAGATCTAATTTGAGATTATTACGTTAAAAAAAAACTTCAATTGCGACCTTAAATGCTAGTATCAAGAATATCAGGATTTGTACATAAAATCAACTCAAGTAATTTCAACCGTACTAGCACCATGAAAATAATAGATTTCAGTAAGCCGTGAAATGGGTAATAAAAAGTGTTTCCTTCAATTTGCATTAAACTTACTTTCATTAGACTGTATAATCTAAAGAAATACTTGAACTCTTTTAACATGAGCGTTGTTTAAAAAAATGTCAATAATGAATATGTGTTGTTAAAATCTGCAAGCAAGCTAAAATATCAACTGCATATAGCGATGATTCGTAATCAGAAAGTTATTTTATAAAAGAGCGAGTGCTTACTTACGTCAAAATATGCACGCATAATAAAGTTGCCAGCGTCTACGACAAAATATGTATGCATCATGAAATTAAAAAAAATGTTTAATAGCATTTTTCTAAATATGTGAAAATAAACTTGAATTATCATTAGAAAATGTGTACTGACATGATAATTGTAATTTATATTGTTATTTTGTGTATATTCTGTTATAAACTCCTGTATAATATCATGTAAGTGGTAAGATAATTATTTCATCATTTATTATAAGCTAAGGAATGTCGCATTATATTTAGTTTGGAACTAGATTGTACCGTACCCATATTATTTATTGACTTGTGTAGAGATTTTGTGAATAAATATTTTGTTCCAATATGTATTATCGTTTTCTTATGTATGTATTTTGCAGTTGCTACATTTTATCTTAGTTGTCCATTGATTTATAACATTTTTTTTTTTTTTTTTTTTTATTCAGAATAGGCAGGCGTTTGACTACGATCTATTTATAATGTATTATAATATATTATATAATACTAAATAATTTATAATGTATTCTACTAGATGTGACATCTAGAACCAATTTTGTGCGCCATATTTGGCGGTTGACAGCTGTGACAGAATCAAAGAGTAATAGACTCAAGTCAAAAATCTTTAAAAACTGCGTTACGTAATACTTGAACGCCCCCGTTGACTGGTAGAGAATGCCTTAAGGCATTAAGTCGGCCATTTGTAATTTCTTGTATTGTACAATAAAGATTAAAAAAATAAATATAAAGTAAAATAAAAATAATAATAGTACTACATTACAAAGGCCGTGAATCCATTTTCACGCCGCGGTAAGTATTCGGTCAATCTCTTTTTTTCTTTTTTATAAATAGGTTGTATTCCTTGCTTGTATGAAATGTAACTGGCTGATTCACTATTTTGACAGCAGACAGGGGATTTTTAGTTTCATTTCTTGTCACATTGTGCACTGCAATCGTTCTCGTTACCCCCCACCATGCACTTCGCAAATAGCGAATAGTGCTTATCTCAAATTTGCCATGAAGTAAAGAAAATTGTGAATTATGAATATGAATTTAACTACTAAACTAAATAGCGACACACAATACAGGTAATGGAGGGCTGGCCGACTGGGACCTCCAGTCTAATACAAAAAAAAATGACAACCTAATCCCATGAATTGGCGTAGACACTAGTTTTTACGAAAGCGACTGCCATCTGACCTTCCAACCCAGAGGGGAAACTAGGCCTTTTTGGGATTAGCTCCGGTTTCCTTACGATGTTTTCCTTCGCCGAAAAGCGACTGGTAAATATCAAATGATATTCCGTACATAAGTTCCGAAAAACTCAGTGGTACGAGCCGGGGTTTGAACCGGAGACCTCCGGATTGAAAGTCGGACGTCTTACCTCAAGGCTACCAGCGCTCTACATACTCTACATTTATGACTCAAGAACGGCTGAACCGATTTTAATGATGTTTCATTTTTTGGATTTACTTACGCTCCGAATAGCAGAATAACTATTAAAATATTGGAGAAATAAAAAAAGGCAGCTAGTAAGTCATAACATAATAATAAACGGCAGTAATTTTTCATACATTTATTTCTAAGCACATAGTACATCCATACAACATCAAGTTAACATAGATAATTAGATAAGATTTAAAATATTAAATAGACAGAAATGAAACAATCATATAGAACTGGGTTCTCAAGTATTCTACGATGCTTAAAAGAACTGGGTTCTCAGTTATTCTACGATGCTTAAAGCAAATCACGTAAGTGTCTGTATTACCTAACTGTGCTAATAACGTTTATAACATTACGAGTAAACAGTTAAACACGTATCTTAAAATCACTAACATATACTCATATATATTATAAATATTTGTCAAAGTCACCCTGGTTTGATTTGGAAATATCACGACAGTACAAGTTTATAAATACAGTAGATCCGTTTAGGGAACGTACCCAAACTAGGTACGTGACCAGTTTAGGGGAGGGGGGAGGGGGGTCGTCAAAATACTACTCTAGGTCACAGGGGGGAGTCTTAGGTTCTGCCACGTAGTCAATAATTATGCTCAAATATCGCGCTTCTAATTATAGGTTTCCATGCACTTTTGGCGTCACGCGGCCAGTGTCGAGTAAATAAAAGGCAATAAGTAGGCAAAATTATGTTTTTTGCTTTCTATGTCCAAAAAATCACTCTAAACTATATGTGCGAGTTTTACTACGTGACAACTAGGGGGGAGGGGGGGGGGCGGGGTCTTGGCAATTACTACGGATGGTCACCGAGGGGGGGGGGTCAAAAACTGAAAAAAATGGGTCACGTAGTTTGGGTACGTTCCCTTATTATGACGCCGCATAGCATATTTAGCAATGGAATAGGTGTTATTGATATGGTTCTTTAGTCTATGAACTTATAAACTATTGGGATGAGCTCTGAACCCACTAAGTATAAATCCTTATATAGTTATAGTGGATATAAATATTAAATATATTTTTAGATAACATTTTTTACTAGTGCTTATTAGCACCACCTTACATAAATACGGTGTAAAATGTAAAGCGTAGATAATACCGTGTCAATTTACCGTTTCAAGGAACATACATACTACATTAAATAACATGTAAGTTCACTACACATTTACTGACTTTACTCTATAACTAACACTCAGTGTTGTAAATGGTCTCGAGTTTATAAGTACCTCTATCTGCGTTAGAGTAGTTAAAAGCTCCTCGTATTTTGCGTAACAATTTTTCTCCAAAAATGGATTTATTACTATCCTTGCAGTATGTTCCCTGTACTTCACAGTGTTAATGACTTGGTCCGCACCAATAATCATTATAAGTAAATTGGAATAAATAAATAGTGATTTTGAGGTCAAGAATTTTATTTTTTCTGTAATATTCTACGTACTTTGGAGGTCCCTTGGCTAAATCACTACTTCAAACTTTTCTGACCTCTGGCTCCGATAAAATTGTAGATAGGTACTTATTTTACTTGGAGTAAGGTAAATTTACATTTTCATATACTGTACGTTATTGAATACTATAAAAAGCCTGATATTAATTCCTTATACTTATTGTCTTTTACCACAGAGTTGTCTGAGCTAGGAATGTATGGTAGCTGATCGGTGTATTGGTTTAAGTATAAAGAACAATTACATTACTAGCTAAAGAGGTTATAATATATTTTTCACACCACCTGCTCGACAATGCCAAATTATATATCATGAAAACCCTACCGAAAGCAAATCAAATGTTAAATTATTACCCGCCGGGTAATAATGAGATTTCACTTCCCATAGTTCTTATTGTTATGTCCTTAAAGTCTAATTTCGTAAAGTCCGCACGGCGCTCAGCCCCTCCCGGCGAGCCGGGGCCCGCGGCGCCGGGGCTCACGACGCCGGAGCCCGCGGGGCCGCATCGGACTTATTTGAAAATATAATTTTTTAATTTAGCAATCTTATTGTCTCGCAAGTGGTGAGAAAAGCAGAGTATACTCCTTGGGGATAAAGCTGTTCTCTCACTGGCACACTTGAACCCCTCACTACATTCAGGATTCGCTACGCTCGGGAATTAACTCGTATCCCCCTCGCTGCGCTCGGGAGTTAAATCTGGAGTCCTTCGTTACGTTCAGAATTCAATAACGCGCCCGTGGCATAAAACAGTGCTTTATCCCTTTGGTGTACAATCTACTATAACTTTTATAAAGTTAAGGTTACAAATGTTTGAAAGCTACAATTATAATTCGGTAATAACACAGTTAAAATAAACATAGTTAAGTAAAGATAATGTCGATAGTAAGTAAAACCCCAGCTTAGATAAGAAATACGAATACATAAATGTTTACGTCACTCTGGGCGGTAAATGAGATTTGCCGCCCATGGGCGCAGCGGCAAATCTCACTTCACACCCAGGAGAAGACGTAAAATTGTGTATCCACCACGGGCGGTAATAAAGAAAGCCTCAGATCGCTTGTATATGGCCCTTACCTTCGGTTCGTGCCACAAATGCCCGCGATATGGCGCGTTATTTATTTTACCGCCCTAGGTACGTAATGTACTATAGTGACAGTTTTTATATATTAATTAAAAAAGTTAAGTCTTAATAATTAATTTAAAACGCCATGTCGGTGGAGAACTTAGTAAAGGCAGGATTTCTACTTTG
Organism: Pammene fasciana; assembly: GCA_911728535.1. Lineage (NCBI taxonomy): Eukaryota > Metazoa > Arthropoda > Insecta > Lepidoptera > Tortricidae > Pammene > Pammene fasciana. The sequence goes on along the minus strand of OU452272.1, from coordinate 45,257,668 downwards.
CGAAGATATTACATACTATAATAATGATTAATGTCTATAGAATAATTATTCTAGAGATCACCAAGGTTTAGGCTTCTGTCCGACCAGTGACAACATAGATATACCACCCATAGATCTGACACGGAACTAATAATACCATGATAGAACGGGATGGTCTTATTACACTTTCAATAGATACGGCAGAGAGGTGCTATTATCGTTGGTCCTTGTCATAGTTTCTATTACCCTCCACGCGTTACTTCTAGCAGTGGAGGGTAACAAACAGATATAATGCGCGATTTCTTCAAGAATTTCTGTGATTGCTACGAGAAAAGCTGTTAGTTTTCCTAGAAAGTTGTGTCGGCTAAGGAAAACATTGGTAAATTGTTCTGTTTTATGCTGTAGAAGTGATTATGGGCATCTATATATCTATCCCTTACGGGGGTACACGTATGCCAGCTCTAGTTAATGCTTGCTTTGAGAGTGACAACAAGTAGGGAAGCGATGATATATTTTTCGTGCGCGACTTTGCTTTTACAAATTGTCGCGTGATTATTCGTTAGAGAATACAGTCCGTGTGTCCTAAAAAGAACCTTCGGGTTTTAGAAAGAGACGTCGGGTATCAATCAACAGTGACACATGAAAAAGCAGATCAGCAATATTACCTTCGTGTGTCATCGCTGATTCCCGAAGGTTATTCTTAAAGCTCACGGACTGCACTTGCCTTACTTACGCCAGAGGATAGTCAATAGCTAGTCGCTTTGTCGCCATTACTTTCCTAGGTGCCTTATACCCTTGTTACACCTACCGAGTACAGTGGCGAGTCAGTACTCTCGACCGAGTACTCGCAAGGTGTAAACACATCGCCGAGTACTGGGCCGGGCCATTTTACTCTCTCGGCCGAGTGGCATTTTGCTGTCTCGCCACTGTACTCGTTAGGTGTAACCAGGGCCTTAGCAGCGATTGCTTCTGCTTAGGCCTTGGGTTTTCTGACCACCCGTCGCCGGCGGCCGGCGACCGACGCCATACAAAACATCGGATTCGATCGGATGTTTGTATGGCGCCGGTCGCCGGCCGCCGGCGACGGGTGGTCAGAAAACCCAAGGCCTTATAGTGTCATGTTTTAGTCAGGGCGAGACTGACACATGACATTGTTAATCGATAACATGACAACCATCCTTATGTTGCAAATATTTTTTGACTGTACTTACTCCCTTGGTGATATTTAGAATGCCACTTAAAAATACATTAATTTTTAAAGCGAGATCGTTTACAATTTAACATCTGGTCTTAATTAACATCTATATTATATAAATTGAAATGCATCGAGTATTCGATTCTTAAGCTGACTCTTCGCTCACAGTTTTACCAAAGAGTTGATTATTTTAGTTTGGCTTGGTTCGTTTATTAGTTTTATTACTCAATAGAGAATAGACATTGTGACTATTTTAAAAATGGAGTTGTTTATTCTACAGATTTTAACTGTATCTGACAAAATTGGTCTACGAGTAATTGACTATAATATTAATTACTATTTTTTTTATTGACTTCAGCAGCGTTAACATTTAATTTTGCGTACTTTCGTAAGTTATAACATAACATTTATATGTGTTAAGTATATCTTATTCTTCATTGATCGTCACACTACCGTTGAAATTGTCATTTCATGTAGGGCATAGCCCATAATAAAGTAGGGCATTGCCCCATAATAAAGTAGGGCATGGCCCCATAATGTCCCCTTCTCCCCTTGTCCCCCTGTGATATAATGTAATTACTCATAATAACATGTATTGTGAACTCAATCCCATTCTATACGCGGTTAAAAAAGGGGCTTCTGCTGTTATTTCGTTATTAGTTAACTATGTCGATATATAATCGTCATTTAGAACTTAAAAGTATTCAAACAAGAAGAATAGTGTTCGACGCCATGTCATCTAACAGGTGAGGGCGCACTTCAGCCACTGTAAAAAAAAGTTTCATTAAAAAAGGTAATATATGTTGACAGGGCCCTTATGGCAACCGGAACATACGCCTTTATTGCTTGTCAATTATATTGAATCTGTACAAGGAACAAATATTTCTTGTTGCGCTCTTCTTTTTAGAAGGTTGTCTTAATTTCTGATAATTAACCTTTTCGACGGCATGACAGATGTCATATTATTCATAGGCCAAGCGAACGCCAAGCCAACAATAAGTTCAGAGTAATGTATGGTATCTTATGACCATACATCGGGGTTTTCGGTGCGGGAATGATTTCGTCTATTTACTTATAACTTTGTTTATTGTAAAATAATTACCAAACTATGAATTAAACGTAGGTATTAACGTCCAAATGTGCTTAGAAATGTTAATATAGTATCCTTTTTTACAGTTTTTACCTATTATTTGGCTAGTGTATAACATTCCCGCACCGAAAATCCCGATGTATGCTTATGACGGATATACGTGACGTGGTGGCGGATATATTAGTCGTTGGCGTCGAAAAGGTTAAAGATACAGTGCTCAAGTTGGTGAAGTGAATACTCGCCTCAGTGAGGTTCAGGTTTATGTAGTTTGAGGTTGACGCATTGGAGTAAAACACGTCTGGAACAAAACAAGACAGTTAGTTGACCCTTGAAAATCTTGAATTGCAAAAAAGTGCTCATAACGCCAAAAACGCTTTTAAGTGTTAGAGTTTGTCCGGAAAGAAAAGTGTCGTGGTTTATATGGGAGCTCATACATTCTACGACACTATTCTTTCCGGACAGACTCTTATGTTGTGATTGTGATGTACAATCACGAACCCGGATTTTTCAGCCACTTGCCATTATTCGTAATTTAGCCGTGTTATGAATGACGGATGTTACCGACTAGCTGTCAACTGTCAGTTACATCGCTCATTTATTACACGGCTAAATTACGAACAATGGCAAGTGGGTCAATAATCCGGGTTCGTAACTGTACATTCCAAAAGTAACTATAACGGTTTTAAATAAAGTATATATTTGTGTACACATTTGTAGTGTAACTTTTGTGAAGAGCGTTACGCCCGACTTTTAATCCGGAGATCTCGGGTTCAAATCCCGGCTCGCATCCCTGAGTTTTTTTGGAACTTATGCACAGTCGATGTCAATGATGTGTGTATTTTGCCCTTACTCCTGTAAAAAGGTGCAAAAGTGTATACATCTTGACGTCGACTGTACGTAATATCATTTCATATTACCTACCTAGGAAAACATCGTGAGGACACCGGATCTAAACCTAATAAGGCCTAGTGTCCCCTGGGTTTGAAAGTCAGATGGCAGACGCTTTAAAACTAGTGCTGCGCTAGTTCACGGGATCAGGTTGCCAGGACCCCAGGCTCGAGTTGAGCCGTGGCTAGCCGAGACAAACGCTAGGTGGATGATGATGGCATTAGAAACATGTGCTCCTTTTTTTTATATAATGGCTTTCTCCCTTTGTCTAAAGCAATGGGAATTTTGCCAATGTCGAGTATATATATACGTTAATCTCACTAATAATTACTTTTAATAAAATATAGGCAACGTTGTTCGGTATAGGCCTTGTTATTTGTAAAGTGATAGCTATTCTTTACAAACACGTGGCGGCCAGCCAGGATAACCGTCCGTCTAACTAAAGAGTGGCTACACGCGTTATGAGACTAATTCTTCATAAGCTGCAGATTTATTTATAGATCACCGCACAATATAGCTATCAATACTACACACTGAACTACTAAAATTAGCAAAATACAAAGAAACTATTCTCAAGACGTCCGCACTACCCTGCGTCTCGGACGGAAATCCTCCATGTGCTACTTACTGAAAGCTCGATGCAAATGCATGACGGTGGACACGAAGTCCCCAAACCGCAGCATACCATCTTTCCTCATGTATCTCAGCAGCAGTAGCGTCATGGCTCTGTCAGGGATGATGAATCCGACCTAAAAAATTTGACAAAAAAATATAAGCTTTTAAAACAGACTGTACTTTTCTTGCAATAAATATCTACTGCTCAACTAGATGATTCTAAAAAATTGAACACAACGAGCTTTCAGTTCATTATTTGTGGCCGAGTTTAGTGCAAGGGACCACTATGTCGATTTACAAGGACACTTTTTTCTTTCACTAATAGATAGTGGGGGATAATTCTAAGGCCGGGCACCCCACGGCACATGTATGCGGTACACGGCACGGGTTATGTGCCGTGGGGTGCCCGGCCTTAGAATTGTCCCCCACCATATCGTCCCGTGGTTGCAGTAGGAGTCTGCTAAGGGAATATACCGGGAGATGGGCAGCAGCATCTTCCGGAAGCCTACAAAACAATAAACAAAAAAAAAACTGCGCGCGCCAACCCGCCTGCCAAGCGTGGCGCGTATGGCAAACCCCCCCTTTAAAGGGGAGGCCTATGTTCAGCAGTGGACGTCTTATGGCTGAGATGATGATAATGATGATGAATAGATAGTGCATATTGTGTACTTTCAGAAAGTACTAGTAACTCCATATCGACTAAGTGTATGCTCGTTTGAATGTAATTAAATTATTGTTATGAAAATCTAGTTGGCGGTTCATATGGTATCAATGGCGGTCATTCTAATCTAATGGTCCCCGAACACCTCATTGAGGAGTTGTAATATGTGTAAAGAAAGTAATGTCTGTAACTGTACATAATTAGGCATTAAAACACTCGTTATTATGAAATCCAGTTTGTTTTATGAACCCCCACTCGTTATTTAATGCCCTTTATAATATAACCCACCACAAACCACCAAACCACTGCTAAAATGCTCACCTCACGTAAAGCATCCCTGAGTCGTTCTGCTAGCAGGACCCCCATCTTCTCCCGAGCATGGGCCTTGAAGACCATCTGCCAATGCTTGAGCGAGCACATCAGGTCCCTAAAGTTGGCCAGGCTGATGCGACCTGTTCCTGTTTTCTGAGGGACGGCTAAGGAAGTTTTGATTTAAACTAACACGCGTTTCTCTCATTATTTGATACAACAAGCTAAATAACAACAAAAGTGTGTTAGGCTTTAAAGTTCCGTCTTCATTTAAATAATGACGTTTTTATTGAATCGAATAATTGGCATTGATTATATAGTCTGGCAAACCAAAAGCGCAGTAACAGTCAGAGTAACATGCTATACCCATCCCTTTTTTAGTAGTGAGAGTACTAGCATTAGAAAAAGACAGTATGATTCTCCCTGTCTATGCTTGAAGTGGAACAAACTCTGGCCAAACTATAGCTACCTTTTTTTTACCTTTTATATTTTATTATAAGTATTTGCGAAAAAGTTTTTATTTATTTTCGCTAACTCAACGTTTTGTCTCGAATTATTTCGAAATGAAATCGACCCTAAAAGTAAACTACGGTGGAAAAACTGCGGTGCAGTTTTTGCTTAAGAAAAGCCTGCTTAGTGTATAGGTTTCCGCACATTCGTCATCAGATATATCGGAGCGGCCAAAGTAGTCACAAATATTAGAATAACGCGTCGAGTACCTTGACCGCTCTCTGGTATATCAATATTCTATCCACCTTCTAGCCACTCGTCACACCAAAATTTTGTTCTAACTGGTCATACTGCCGAAAGCAATTAATATATGTTTCAACCCGTCACAAGTTTTAGTTGGAAGGAATCTAAAAGAGCGCCTACAAAATAAAACACCGGCCTTCGCCATTATGGAAGTTAGTGTCGATTTCCTTAACCTTTTGAACGCCAAGCATCGGACGGTTATATTTTGGACGTGATATCACGTCCTGGCGGTGAGAGCACGACTTTCCGTGCGCGTGATTTGACGGCTTAGGCGGTCAAAGGGTAAATTAGTTCTGTATTATAAAGGATACATCGAGCGACAGCACAATCTGCTTGCAGGTATCTATGGCCGCGCAGCTCTTGATGTAGTCGTTGGGCAGGCAGGCGTCCAGCAGCTCCTGCAGCTCGAACGCGTCGATGGTGCGGTGCTCGTCGGCGAGCTGCAGGAAGATCGCCTCGTACTGGGCGAAGCTGGACACATGGGTTCATGTGAGCGGTATTCGCAGCCAACGGAACTCGGGAGCTGGTTAGAGCGGTGGGCATCCCCCGAGTTCGTCGCCCGATGTAATGGATGATAATACACTAGTAGTCCGCCTCCAGAACTAGCGATTTACTTGCAAACAAGTTGATCAATATAACAAGACATTTATAAAGATCGATATTCGCCTTATATCTCCATAACCCCTTGATCGATCCTGCTCATATACGAACTCTCAAGTCTCAAATTGTATGTATCTCTGCTACAACCCCAAGTAATTTCATGAAAATCAGAAATAAGTCAATAAAGTTATCGCGGAGTACCCTCTCAAAATCAAAATGCAATTGGAATACACGGACGTCCCAGTAGCCAGCTGAGATGGTCAGCATAGATTTATTGGCTATTTATTACTTCCGCGTAAGGGCGTAGATTTATTAGTATTTTTTTTTTACTTCCGCGAAAAGTTCAAATAATTCTTTGCCATAAAACTTCAGAAACCATGACAGGGGTTTAAAGTTATTGTAACCTTTAACTGGAATTCCTTTGGGCTTAAAACAAACAGAATAAAAAATTAAAAACTCTAACCATTAAGTTAAATGAGGCGATTCAAATTTATTGACGTCAAAAGGAACGTTGTTTTAAGAAATTCAATAGACGAAATATGATGCTGCTTTTAGACAAGGGACGAAAAAGTCGTAAATAACGATATTCATTGTAAACTCTAAAATGCGGAGACAGTTTATTGCGAACAGATGTAGCTTACTCTGAGAAGAAACTTGAACTCAGGAAATTGATGCAAAAACACATTTACCTAGAAACGAGGGGCGGGACTTCACGTGGACTACGTGGAGGACCAATGGTGTTTAAACAGTATGATTTTGGGGATGCCATTTCTCATTCCAGGGGAAAAGAGCGCTCGGAGTGGGGATCAGCGGAGACGAAAGGAAGGAGGCAGTCTGGTTTCGGGAGCGAGTTGAGCGGGTCGAAGTTCTAAGCTACCAGCAAGTCGAGCTTGTTATTTTGCGGGAGTAAAGTGTATTGTGCTGATTTGTTAAGAGTGCTTGTGTCTGTGTGTGAGAGCGAAGGTGTGAGGTGCCAGAGGCCTACAGGCTGTCTGAGAGAAATAGGAGGCTACGGTCCTGGGTAAAGTACACAATTTATATACTTTTGTAAAGTCTAAGATAGTCTCACAGTGGAAAATTAAAACTAGAGATAATAGAGCGATATATTATTTGATTTTGGGTCGAGACGGATCCGGATACGGATCTTCATCATATTTACCATTGGGGACGGACAGGCGGAAAGGGCCAGTGGCAACCGTTAGAAATTGGAATACTTTGATTCTAACTGGGAGACTAACTTTGACGTGCTGTAAATAACATGCTTTTCCTGAATTGTGTATGATGTGTCAGTGTGTATCTCATCCTCGATTATTATGAAAGGCCGTGTAAATATTGGTTAGCTATATAATGTGCGAGCATGTGTGTGGATAAGGATAACATATATAAATATAGACACATATATATCGATAGATGCCTAAGGGGTTTTTCGTTTGAACATTCGTTTTCCCCTTAATTAGAATGGTGCTAGGAACGGAGTGTTCAGCCTACGATTAAATGCCATCCCATTTAGTCGAGGGCATAAATAATCAAACAGTTTCTTTTGCTATTAGAATAAATAACTCAAATGTTTTGAGCAAAATAAAAGTTTTAATTTCGGAAATAAATTAATTAAATTTAACACTTCCTTCTTTTATTTAATATGATTAAGATCCACCCTAGGATATTTAATAATGGAGATTCGTTGGATCCAGACCCTCTCAATTATAATTTCAGCCAATACCTAGAATACTCTTTCTAACTCATGTGATAAGTCTAGCCGAATCTCCACTACTGAAATCCCACTCTCATATGAACTAATCACGATACCTACTTCACTTGGTCACGAATAGATTAGGCTATTACCTGTAATCTCTATCTAGAGTGAGTAAATTGAATCTTATTTAAGATGAGTCAGGGTTCCTTCCGAACCATATGTGACGAATAGTGAACTAGAGGCAACACTATCTATGGGAACTTATCCTATATAACATTACATAGCTATTTGGGCCAGACCAAAGGCATATTAGTCAGTCATAGGACTATACGTGCAGTGGCACTATAATACCGCAGCCTAACTTCACATGGATTAAGTCATCAAGGACGAGAGGAGCGAGTTCGAGATCGAGAGATAAGCAGCCGGGAGATTTGAGTAGGTATTTGCAGGCCTGAGTGGGTAAATGAATACTAAATACTAAGCGAAGCCAGGGTGATAATGCAGAGTATGGGACATAGAGGTAAATCAGGGTTGCGCAATAAATATTCGTGGAATTGTGGCTGTTACTTCAACCAACCCAGTACTTTGTTAGAACGGCGTGTCGGCGGCGATGACTTGGTACCAAACACATGTCATGTCTTACAATTTACCTCCGCCTTGGTTTGGCCAAACCAAAACACATTACTGAATACATATAATATAATACATATATAAAACCATGGTTTCTGGGGGAGGGTCGAGAACCCTATTAAATAAGTACCGGTCCTTGAGACAATGGGAAGATATAAACGCTTCGTAGCGCACAGGAGGTAAATTGTCCCCCAATAACATTGATAAAGGGCCGTGGCGCGGCGTAGGGTATCCCTGTACCAGAACGACATCGGTCGAACACGATGGCCAAAGGAGCATCATACATGTATCAACTCAATCATACATACTAACTTGAACGGTCGCGTATAATCCAGAAGGTACCTTAATCATTCCAGGAGAGGTAACTATTCTATTATGATGATTCACTAAATTAAATTCGTTACATTAAGCCTCGGTAATATCAGGTAGAATGTGTGATGAGTCTACATTGTCCGTCAAACCAAGTACACTAGTCAAGTGATTATATCAATACAATGCCACCTGGTGCCTAAATGTCCCATAACTGCAGTGTTATTTCTCACAAGACGGGAAGAAGAAAGGAGACCTCTCTTAAGTATTCGATCACGATATATTAAGCTAGACGATCCGATCTGTGCCATCACAGAATTTTGGTGCCGAGTGACCAAGGATCTAAGTACGTATTCAGAATAATGATACGACTAGATCATAATTATAGCATAAAAATAGAACACAACGTAGGAATCGTGACCGGGTCTATGAGAGGGAGATTTCGAGAGTAATACGAGGAGGGATGAGGACACACTGTGCATATGAATATGTATATTTATACTGTACATTTACATTGTTTTATGTATAGGGGGAGCAGAAATAAGCTGTATGTCTCATAAATGTACAATTTACAGGTTTGAAGGAGGAGATTGCGGCTATCGAGACGCTACTTCTTGCTTATTTCTTAGACTAAGTTCCTTGGGCCTTGAGACCTCATATGTTTGTAACACATTCTGAGTTTGGTTATCATCTGTTCACAATATTCCGCTACTGTCTTAATTTTTACCCGGTACTTGATAAAGGTTGCACAAGTATAAACTAATTTGGCTTTTACGGATTCAAACGTACAATAGTAAACGATGCGTTAATACGGATTAGTTAGAGATGTCGTCAGGTAGAGGGAGGCGCGGAGCGAGGCAGGTAGGATTGGGCCGGGCCAATACTAGGGAAGTGGGGGTGAGCGAGCGAACGGAGACCGTGGGTAATGCGACATTAGAGTTGATCTTGAGCAAAATAAACGAATTCGAAGAGAAATTAAAACAGCTGAGTTCGAGTTCGAATGCAGGCGAAGTACGGAGGGAAAGCGTGAGTGTTTCCGCAAGTGAGATGACGGGAATAGCTAGTGAGGGAAGTAATGGGACCGACAAGCAGGAATCGGTTAGTGTTGCGTCCGCAGGCTCTACAGCAGCATCTCCTGAGACTCGGAACTTATACGTGGTACAGCCCTCTGTTAGCAAGCCGAGCTTTGACGGAAAACCATTCACTAATCCTATTGCATTTTTAAAGCGATTAAAGAAGTATATAAGGGCAGTAAATGGATCGGACCGCGAGGTTGACATAGCGCTAGGGTGCATTACGGGGCACGCTCGTAAGGTTATGGATCTATATTCGAAGGGATGGGTTACATTCGCTGACTTTGAGGCTGATTTTAGACGTAATTATTGGACTGAGCAGATTCAGGAATCTGTGAGATATAGGCTAATTAATGCGGTATATACGAGCGATTCAGGGATAACGATGTCTGAACATTTTGCCGAACATGCCGAATCCATGCAGTCACTGACTATTGCATTTAGCGAGCGAGACTTAGTAAATTCTATTATGCGACACTACGCGATAGATATACAGAGACTATGGTTTACTAGGACTGAGGAAGTTAACATCATGAGCGGGGCAAACTTTTTGAGAAGTTTGGAGCAAAATATAGTTGAGAAGTCAAAAGGGGTCGCGAGAGGTGTAGTTGGTGGTAGTTCTAGAGGGGGACGACACAATGGGTCGCCATGGACACGTCCTGTTGTGGCGACGATCTCAGCGAATAGGTGGAGAAGTGGAGGTAGTTCGACAAGAGGACGGGGGTATCGTCAGGGTCGTCTAGGGTATAGGGCGAACTTTAATAGACCTACGTTCTCGAGGGTTGAGCGAGAGGGAGACAACACTAGACCGGCTATTGCTTTTGTGAAGGAGGGAGAAGGCGCTACTCTATCGAAACAAGTGGGGGAGGGACAGCCAAAAAACTAGGTTTCCCCACACAAACGAGGTCCAACAATTTAATGTTGTGTAGTACAGGGGATATAGGGACTTCGGAGCGAGTAAATACAGGTGTAGCTTATAACATTTTAACTAACAGTGGATGGAAGCCGGGGCAGAGTCTGGGGGTTGGAGGAGAAGGTCTCAAACGATTGTTAAAAAACGGCACACGCGACGGAAAAAATAGTTGCCAGTCAGAAGTTAGAGCCATAGGGATTTTATTGGAAGATCAGTTTAGCAACGTGGTAGAATGTAGTGAGATGGAGGCTGTGTGGGGGTCTTACGCAAGGAAAGGATTGACAATGTACACGATGTTTCATGAGCTTGATGAGTTAGACGACTTAGGGATTGATTATTCTTTACCTAGGTTACCTGAAATATGTGTGTGCTTGTATGGGAAAGATATGAATGCGCTTATAGATTCGGGGAGTCAGGTTAGCGGAATGACTAGAGAATTGTACGATACTATTCAAAGAGAGATCGGGGATCTACCTGCGGTCGCGATACCGGCAATACAAATACAAGGAGCATTCGGATCGCGAAGTGAGAGCACGAATCGTTTAGTATTGATAGAGTTTCGGTTGGGGAGTACGCTAGTGGAAGCACCTGTACTTATTATGCGACGATTACCTAGGTCATTGATTCTAGGATATGATTGGTTACAACGAGTGAAGGGAGTAGTGAACTGCGGTAGCGAACGGACGTTAACTATAGAACATTTAGGAGTTAGGTCTTGCGTCAAACTGAATTCAGATTGCAAAGTCGAAAGGCTAGGGGGAGAGACGAACGCAGCTACTATTAATTTGATATTCAGCCGTAACACTGGGCCGATAGTACATAGAGTGTCGAGTAAGGAATCTGACAGTGAAAAAAATGAAGGGTACCACTTGGAAGATTCAAACTTAAGTAACGAACAAAGGGAACTTTTATTGCCTGTATTAGACAAGCATTGTAAAGTATTTTCGGATAAACTAGGGCTGACTGACAGGTACGAACACACTATTGAGTTGGTAGACGAAACTCCTTTTGTGAAGTATAGTTATCCGGTGCCTTTGGCATATAGGGACCAGGTAAAAGAGGAGTTAGGGGAATTAGAGAGACTAGGCGTAATCAGACAGGAGGCGACTCCGTATTGCAGCCCACTCACGTTCACAAAAAAGCGAGATGGTTCAATAAGACTTTTATTAGACGCGCGCGAACTTAATAAGAAAATGATAGGAGACGCAGGTTCACCACCACTCACGTCCGAGATATTACAATCTTTTCATGGGGTAAATTATATCAGTTTGATTGATTTAAATAACGCCTATTTTCAAATACCTTTACACCAGGATTCGAGGAAATATACGGGATTCTCTTTCATGGGAAGGACTTACACTTACAATGTTTTACCTCGGGGATTAAAACACATCTGTGGCAGGATTGTCTAGAGCAATGGACTCTATATTAGAGGGGGTACGTGAATTTTGTGTAAACTATCTCGATGACATAGTCATATATTCACTACAGGGGACATAAAGCTACATTTAGACTGTTCGTGGGTAGATTTATTACCGGATATAGAGGACTGTTACAACCAAGTGGTTCATACTACGACGGGGTACTCGCCAAATGAGATAGTATGGGGAAAAAGGACTCTACTATCGACCGATTTTGATAAAGACACGAAAAGGGGAGTCGATTTACAGGGAGAGACGCTAGAGCAGATTCGGCTACAGGCGCGACGGAACATAGTCAAGGCAGCACAAAATAGAGAGATTCATTATAACAAGAACCACAAGCTAGTACGTTTTGAAATAGGAGACAGGGTGAAACTAAAGATTTTTGCGAAGTCCGATGCCGATAAAAAGGTAATAAAAAAATTCATGCGGTTGTATGAGGGGCCTTACGTAATAGGAGCAGTTCCTTACAATAACGTATACACTCTGATTGACCCTCATACTGACAAGGTCAAGGGCAACTTCAAAGCGATCCACCTGTTCCGCTATTATGTGAACACCTAACTGAACAGATTTTATTAGGGGTTATAAAAAAAAAGAGGGGTAAACAATTAGTGTAGGCGCCACCGTCATAAACACAGGGAGTTTAGAGTACGCGAACAAAAGAGGGGTCCGAGTTAAGTAGGGTTTATTACCGTACTAGAAACACAATAGATAGGTTTATTACCGTACTAGAAACACAATAGATAGGTTATTACCGTACTAGAAACAGAATAGATAGGCGTGGGAATTGGGCCAATAAATACACTAGCTTCTGTGGGATAGGGGAAATATATTCTTAAACGACTTTGTGGGTGATTAAAAATATATTTGGGGGAGTGTGAGATGGTCAGCATAGATTTATTGGCTATTTATTACTTCCGCGTAAGGGCGTAGATTTATTAGTATTTTTTTTTTACTTCCGCGAAAAGTTCAAATAATACTTTGCCATAAAACTTCAGAAACCATGACAGGGGTTTAAAGTTATTGTAACCTTTAACTGGAATTCCTTTGGGCTTAAAACAAACAGAATAAAAAATTAAAAACTCTAACCATTAAGTTAAATGAGGCGATTCAAATTTATTGACGTCAAAAGGAACGTTGTTTTAAGAAATTCAATAGACGAAATATGATGCTGCTTTTAGACAAGGGACGAAAAAGTCGTAAATAACGATATTCATTGTAAACTCTAAAATGCGGAGACAGTTTATTGCGAACAGATGTAGCTTACTCTGAGAAGAAACTTGAACTCAGGAAATTGATGCAAAAACACATTTACCTAGAAACGAGGGGCGGGACTTCACGTGGACTACGTGGAGGACCAATGGTGTTTAAACAGTATGATTTTGGGGATGCCATTTCTCATTCCAGGGGAAAAGAGCGCTCGGAGTGGGGATCAGCGGAGACGAAAGGAAGGAGGCAGTCTGGTTTCGGGAGCGAGTTGAGCGGGTCGAAGTTCTAAGCTACCAGCAAGTCGAGCTTGTTATTTTGCGGGAGTAAAGTGTATTGTGCTGATTTGTTAAGAGTGCTTGTGTCTGTGTGTGAGAGCGAAGGTGTGAGGTGCCAGAGGCCTACAGGCTGTCTGAGAGAAATAGGAGGCTACGGTCCTGGGTAAAGTACACAATTTATATACTTTTGTAAAGTCTAAGATAGTCTCACAGTGGAAAATTAAAACTAGAGATAATAGAGCGATATATTATTTGATTTTGGGTCGAGACGGATCCGGATACGGATCTTCATCATATTTACCATTGGGGACGGACAGGCGGAAAGGGCCAGTGGCAACCGTTAGAAATTGGAATACTTTGATTCTAACTGGGAGACTAACTTTGACGTGCTGTAAATAACATGCTTTTCCTGAATTGTGTATGATGTGTCAGTGTGTATCTCATCCTCGATTATTATGAAAGGCCGTGTAAATATTGGTTAGCTATATAATGTGCGAGCATGTGTGTGGATAAGGATAACATATATAAATATAGACACATATATATCGATAGATGCCTAAGGGGTTTTTCGTTTGAACATTCGTTTTCCCCTTAATTAGAATGGTGCTAGGAACGGAGTGTTCAGCCTACGATTAAATGCCATCCCATTTAGTCGAGGGCATAAATAATCAAACAGTTTCTTTTGCTATTAGAATAAATAACTCAAATGTTTTGAGCAAAATAAAAGTTTTAATTTCGGAAATAAATTAATTAAATTTAACACTTCCTTCTTTTATTTAATATGATTAAGATCCACCCTAGGATATTTAATAATGGAGATTCGTTGGATCCAGACCCTCTCAATTATAATTTCAGCCAATACCTAGAATACTCTTTCTAACTCATGTGATAAGTCTAGCCGAATCTCCACTACTGAAATCCCACTCTCATATGAACTAATCACGATACCTACTTCACTTGGTCACGAATAGATTAGGCTATTACCTGTAATCTCTATCTAGAGTGAGTAAATTGAATCTTATTTAAGATGAGTCAGGGTTCCTTCCGAACCATATGTGACGAATAGTGAACTAGAGGCAACACTATCTATGGGAACTTATCCTATATAACATTACATAGCTATTTGGGCCAGACCAAAGGCATATTAGTCAGTCATAGGACTATACGTGCAGTGGCACTATAATACCGCAGCCTAACTTCACATGGATTAAGTCATCAAGGACGAGAGGAGCGAGTTCGAGATCGAGAGATAAGCAGCCGGGAGATTTGAGTAGGTATTTGCAGGCCTGAGTGGGTAAATGAATACTAAATACTAAGCGAAGCCAGGGTGATAATGCAGAGTATGGGACATAGAGGTAAATCAGGGTTGCGCAATAAATATTCGTGGAATTGTGGCTGTTACTTCAACCAACCCAGTACTTTGTTAGAACGGCGTGTCGGCGGCGATGACTTGGTACCAAACACATGTCATGTCTTACAATTTACCTCCGCCTTGGTTTGGCCAAACCAAAACACATTACTGAATACATATAATATAATACATATATAAAACCATGGTTTCTGGGGGAGGGTCGAGAACCCTATTAAATAAGTACCGGTCCTTGAGACAATGGGAAGATATAAACGCTTCGTAGCGCACAGGAGGTAAATTGTCCCCCAATAACATTGATAAAGGGCCGTGGCGCGGCGTAGGGTATCCCTGTACCAGAACGACATCGGTCGAACACGATGGCCAAAGGAGCATCATACATGTATCAACTCAATCATACATACTAACTTGAACGGTCGCGTATAATCCAGAAGGTACCTTAATCATTCCAGGAGAGGTAACTATTCTATTATGATGATTCACTAAATTAAATTCGTTACATTAAGCCTCGGTAATATCAGGTAGAATGTGTGATGAGTCTACATTGTCCGTCAAACCAAGTACACTAGTCAAGTGATTATATCAATACAATGCCACCTGGTGCCTAAATGTCCCATAACTGCAGTGTTATTTCTCACAAGACGGGAAGAAGAAAGGAGACCTCTCTTAAGTATTCGATCACGATATATTAAGCTAGACGATCCGATCTGTGCCATCACACAGCTGACAGTTCGGTTGTGTCCGAAATGGTCTATAAGAATTTCACTTCGCTTACGCTTCGCTCGTTCGATAATTTCCATACATTGTTAAGGGCCATTCATTGTTCGTCTATCCGAGAGGATTTGGAAGAGCGCCCGCTCTAAAATAAGTTATCAATGGCTGACCCGAGAGACAAACGCTAGGTTGATGATGACACTAACCCACAGATAACCTCAACCCCTAGATAGATCACAAGTACAACTCGGGTTCACCACACATCTGTGCTCCCGTACTCATATTGTATGAGAGCGCGACCGCTTATTTCACGTGAATCAAAGATATCCACAAAAATCAAGTTACATGGGAGAACCTGGATTGTTATACTACAAATTGGTGTAGAATATTGAGATGAGCTGGTCAAATCGTAGAAATTTACGAATAAACTTGCGCTGATGTGTGGTGACCTCGTGCTCCCTGTAAAAGCTTAATGATGAGGTGTCTATGTAGTCTGTGCACTAACCTGACGGATCGGCTAAGCTCTAGCCCAGGCGGTGCCCTGATGACGGCAGCCTTGAGCATCTGCGGTGCCGAGTCCAGAGCCTTCATCCTGATAGGCTTGGTGGAGAAGATCCTGAGTGAGAAGTTGGCTTCCTCTCGGGGCTCGAAGGTCGTCGGCATGATGAGGTACGAGCCGGGGGAGAGGTCGCACCTGGAAGGAAGTGTAGATTAGAGACTGATGAAGTGATGACAGAATTCATTGATTATAACTACCCATAAAAGGAATGATTAAGAATCGATTCTTTTCTTTCTTTTTCTAACTCCGACGCAAAAAGAGAAATGGTAAAAGTTTGATGTATGTCTGTCTGTCTGTGCATCTGTCTGTAATATAGTACCGTACAGTAAAAACGGTTGATTTTTGTTTAAAAGGTGGTTTTCTAGAGAGTGATCTTAGACATCTTTTATCAAAAATCCGATTGTTTGATACATTTTAAATTTATAATCGTTACTAATAAAATCTGGTCGCTTTGGTAAAACTTAATGCCTATGCCATTTCATGGGATTAAATTGCCAAGCGGACCCGTCAATTGAACCGTGGCAAAAGGCAAGATAAACGTTAAGAGGATGACGATTAGATAGCAAACCTGTCGGTGACTTGATGACTATTTATGTATTATGTTATGACGGTTCTTCTACTTCCTGAACTGACTATGCTAGCTAGTTCAGGGCCGCGAAGGTGTGTTAGTGACGAGGTAGATGGCGTCACTGATCCAGCAGGCTGTGTTAGTGACGCGATAGATAGCGTCAGTGGTCCAGCAGGGTGTGTAAGTTACGTGATAGAACGCCTGTCTCTATGGTCTAAGAGCTGGCCACGTCAGATATGACACAAAAGTGAGAGTAACGTAACCAGTCCAGTTAGATTGCATAACCATCCTTATTGCTAGATCCGGGCATCTGGCAACTTTTAATGGGTGGAGATCAGAGTGACAGACCAACAAAGTTTTTAAGTTCGAAAATAGTAATACCGAAATAAGTAAAAACTGCTGAAGTTGTGTCATTTATAGAGAACAGGGCCTATATTTTAACATTAGAACAAAACATTGTGTTGTGTATTATTGCGGAAACAAAAACAGTAGGCGAGTAACCAAAAAATATATTATACATCATTTGGCACTCCTTCCCCCAACCGAAACTTTTGGATATGATATAATCTACAGGGTTGGGCAGAGTAACTGTCCTGTTTAAAAGTTGTATAAAAGTTTAAAAACAATATAATATGAGATTTTATGTTATTAATTATATTTAACACACTCTATATATTCCACAACCACATTAATTGATATGTTTTATTCTCTCTTCCTTAGCTTGTATAATTTTAAGCATCTTGCCATAAAAGGAATTTCACGCGGCACGCACGTCCTCTTCTGCCTAGTCGTCCCATATTTGACTACCCGACCCTAGAATAAACCCAATAACTAGCCTTATGTCATCTTAATAAAGCTCTGCACTGCATATATCCTCATACCGAAATATCGATAGTTAATTAGTTCTCTAAGGATACGTATAGCGTACTTTGTAATGTAATGAGTCAGCCTCAAATTCCGACTAATGTGGTACATTTCCCCATGAAGTTATACCCTGACTGCCTGGCTTTTTGGAATCATCTTATGGCTAATATATCCTCCAGGGTATCTCTTAATAAGACACTATACACTCCATTAGTCTGTCGCTTGTCGATCTCCTGTAATTAAAACGTATTTTCTTTGCATAATGGCCGCCGTGCCGCATACATTATAGTTAATCGTAGGTGCATGTAAACGACCTTGCTCGACACAACCATCAGAAATGTACCAAATTTTCACTTGATTTCAGCAGAAGAAGATTCATTGAAACGATTTTTGGTGCGCAGTATTAAACCTTACCATGATTTTTACATTTTTCGGTTAGCTGAACATCGCGCTAAATTCTAAAAGTTCTCTGTACAATGTTCCAACTGCACTACTTTTAACATTTGTTTTTAAAAATACACATAACATAGTGTAATCAAAGCGTCTTTTGGAAGTCATGAAGGTGATAATATAGACGTTTAAAAATTATATGCAGGAAATGAAAATCTATATTATTGATTTAAATAAACGAGTGTATTGCAATAGGACAGTTACTCTGCCCAACCCTGTAATTAATTACATAATTTTTCATAATATTGACTCAAACCCAGAACTCTAGGATTTGTTTTCTTCAAGTTATTTGCATTTTTTTACCTCCACCACTTTACAGCTGCCAGATGTCCGGGTCTAGAAATAAGCATAGTATAGCAAACTAGAGGGGTTTCATTACTCTCATTATTGTGTCATATCTGACGTGGCCACCTCATAACCACAAGTTTTTGTAACTTTTTCTGTCAAAATTCATGTATCGAGGTGTGCAATAAAGAGTATTTTATTTATTTATTTATTTATATTCGTGTTTGTTTACCTGTTGGTGACTTGCCGGCTGTTCGTATACTGCGAATTGACGGTACTCTTCAGCTTCTTGAACTGGTTCGGCGTGGCCGTCTCCGCCAGCAGCTTGGGCAGCTTGTAGATGCTGAATCCGATGACCTTGGGCTCCATGACGCTGTGCTGGTTCAGCGAGACCACGAGGGTGTCGCTCTCGGACACCACTAACTGGATTTGGGGGTTCATGTGGAAGAAATCTGGAAAAGCGATGCGGGTTGAATTGGATGACAGCGAATCTGAACTGTTCTTTGATAAACATATAAACGATTCTACAAGGTGGCCAAAAAAGAACTGAATTCCCGTCGGCTAAAAGGTTTTGGGGCGCTACCAATCCTCCCTAGATAGTTTTGGAACCTCTCAGATCGATTTGATTTTTGGACTTTTGTATGGCCATGGCCATTGAGTGGCGGCGGTGAGTAATGGCCACCTTGTATATACCTATCGTCGGGTGACAACCTGATAGGTAACCCAAACTTACTAAGTACTACCACAAGTTCATAGACATAATGAAGCAAACAAGGCTGATCCTCGTTTTTTTTTTGTAATTAATGAGTTTTGGTTGTCACCAGACGATAATAAAGTATTCATGGCTGAATCCACTACAAAAAATAATCGACTTCACTACCTTTACAAAAGCAAAATGCCCAAATATAAATCGTTATAGGTGTGCCTATAATGTATGAAGAGTCCCCTCGATCCTTCAGGATCAGAACCTGACCTGATGACTACAGGACCAACCATCAAAGAAAACAGAATTCTCCAAATCCGTCCAGCCGTCTTCGAATAATTCAAATTCAAAATTCTGAATTATTTATTGTTAGTCAGTATCGAAGAATGGAAGGCATCAGCTGGACAGAACGACGGACGAATAAAGAAGTTCTAGATTTGGTAGGAGAGAAGAGATTTCTTATGAAGACGATTGAGAACAGGAGAGGCAATATGTTAGGGCACCTAATACGACACGACAATTACATTAAAACCATAATAGAAGGGAAAATAAAAGGAAGAAGGCGCCGTGGGAGGCCTAGACGGGCGTTTATAACTCAGGCTAAGGAAAAGGCTAATGTAGTGTCTTGTCGGGAGCTTAAAACAATTGCGGAGAGGCGAGATGAGTGGCGGTTACTCCACCGACAAGAGCAAAGCTCTTAAATAGATGATGATGATGATGAGTCAGTAAACATCAAAACATAACTGAAATATCTGTCAGATCCCAAACTAGGCTGGGCTTGTATCTTGGGACCCTGGTGATATAAATGTGACACAACAAGTATACATGGATACATCCGGTGAGATAACGAATAGGAATACTTACGTGAGGAAAAGAAATATGTAGGTATAAGTAGCAGGACTTAACTAAACATTGAAGTGACGAAACAAACATGCAATGTGTGTGTACGTGTGTATATGTGTGTGTGTTGTGCGTATGTGTATGAGTGTGTGAGTGTATGTTTGTGCTGCTGCTGACAGGAGCAGAAATCAAGTGGCGAGAAGAAGGGCCTCCGTGTCATTGTAGGTTAAGGGCACTAGCCATGTTTTTAACTATTCCCTTGATTTTATCTAGCGGATAATGTCGAATCCCAAGAACCTTACGTATTTTATTAATTTATTATAGATACGTAGATGCATATAGTCGGTGAACATACAGTAGGTAGTAAAATCAAGGATCCCCACGAATTGAGAAACTCCTCTGAAATCTTAAAGTCGGTAGAAAAGAACGAGTACCTACAGCGCGCTCTCAGTGATATACTCGTATGCGCTCCATATAAATCTAATCTTAAATCCTTACATACATACATACATACAATCACGCCTATTTCCCAAAAGGGGTAGGCGGAGATCACGGATTCCATTAGCTACAATCAATGTAGCAATACGGCTCTCCGTGAGATGAGCCGCTTCTCGCCCCCGTGAAGAACGAGATGGGTGGCGTCGCCGCCATAATTAATTAAATGAATCACCACAGCGTTCCGTTGCGTAGGGATCAGAGGTCCCCTTATCCCTTAGTCGCCTCTTACGACACCCGCGGGAAGAGACGGGGTGGCACTATTCTAAAGCCAGGGCCACACAGCTATTCTTACATATTAATAAGTGGAAACGCACTGAGTCTTTGGAAAACTATTTATAGTCAGAATAAATACAGGAGCTTGATCAGATACGCAACGGCGGTAGCCATCTTCCTTCTATCCAGTGACGTAACGCGGCGACAGCACCCCGCCAATTCAGGGTGCGTTCAAAATCCGCTAACAATATACACTAAAATAATCTTCTCTGTCCAAAGAATGCGCCTTTCCGTGTTCAGTGTAAATTTACTCACGTATATAATTCCTGCACCCACCAGCGGTCACGCCCCGCCTCCACGCTCCCTGGTGCATTTTCACCTGCCACTTCGTTTTGTCGGCGAGCGAAGGCTCCGGCCAGGAAGTCTCGGCATCGAGGTGGACCGTCTCCACCCGGGTGAACACTCGCTGGAACTCGGGGAAGCTCATGATGAACTCGATGCTGGGAGAGTTGAGACGCTCCCGGTCAAAACTGGGGACCTTGCGGCTGGAGAAATAATAGATTAATTGTACAAGGCAGCAAACTTGTTGTATAACCTCTCGTGTTTGAGATCGCAGCCAGCGAAATGTTTGAAGATGTGGAATCTTGAGCGTGCGAGCCACAAGGCACGAGAGGTTGAGGGTAAGCTGTTGAGTGTAATATAATACTTTTCACTACACGCGAGGAAATTACAAGTTGTAAAATATTAAAAATGTAATCGAAATTATCATTAGGTATTCCTTATGTATCTTCAAAATCATCCAAATAGCTAACGCATGAATAAGCAGTCAGAACTTGTACTAAATTACTTTGCAATCTAGAAAATAAAACGCAACTTTCCACACACTTATTCAAGGATAAATTGAGCCTTTCCGAGTAGGTGTGGTTAAAAACTTTTTTTTAATTAATTTAATTTACTTATAGGTACCTACTTCGTAGGTAGGTATACATAGGTGTAATAATGAGGTGTACCTATATTTAGTGTAGGTAGACTAGGTAGTATGCAAATACGTGAGTTCATGACATGTAACACATGCAAAATAGAAAATCTATTTCTGAATCTTGCACTAAATATTATAAAATAATAAACCTAAGCTTACACAATTTTATTATATAGGTACAGTCGCCATCAGATATATCTGAACAAGGCCTTTATTGTTAAGGCTATAATGTGCTTGTTCAGATATTTATGAATACCGTGGTCGCTCCGATATATTTGATGGTGACTGTATTAACTACATATGTTAAAATGAGATAAAAAAACAATAGCTACAAAATGTAACTTAATTCGAGTATCAATTTAAGTAATTTAGTATCTAATAACTACGCGCGCGTAGGTAGAGTCGGCCAAAAATGTGGTCTACCACCCTAGGGTTGAGGTTCGTTTGAACGTCACAAGACAACAAGGTCGTGCATGTTTTAAACTCCGTTAGAAAAGTCAACCTTAGCGATCGTTAGATCTCGCAGAAACTTTTGTCAAAACTGGTAGACCACTTTCTTAGTCTATGTTGACGACGTTTGTTATTCTATTTAGGGTATTAATGTGATTATATGAGTAAGGTACCTAAGAATGCAAAAGCCAGAAAGAAATAACTAGATTTGTAAACTACAAAGCGAATAATATGTTGAGTGCCGTTATTTAGCTTATATAGTAGTAAGATTTGCTAAAAAAAGCTCTTAAGAGGGACACTCTTTGAAAATTACACAGAGATTCATTTAGAAAAAAAATTGTCCACTACATACCGACAGTCCGCCAGGCGGGTTATTAGTGCTGAATCAAGTTGTGCCGTTCCCGAGATTCTCGAGAACGTTTCCAGTTTTGTTTGGGAAAGTTTCTCGCTCGAGAATATTTCACTAAACTGAGAACGTACTCGAGAACGGCATATCTCTAGTACTGAAAATGTAGTTTTCAAGTAAACCTGTTTATTATGATACTACGAGGGCTGTTCCGAAAGTTTCTAGCTGCTCCGGCTATATTCATTTGATTTAAATAAAATTTATACTATTGTAAGGAATGTATAAACTTCAAACGGCTGTATTCACTTGTGTTTAGTCACTACGCGCAACACGTTTCCTTGTCTCCATCTTCAAGCACTAAGAGTGCTAGGCGAACCGATCCGCGACCCGTCAGCCAGCGTCGCCGCGGGGTCGATGTTCTACTAATATAATAATGTCTCACGAAACTTTAAATTCAATGATTGTAAGGAATATTTCAATATTGCCGGATTTCCAAGAAATCTATAACTACCAAAGAGAATTAAGTACCTAGAGTGTTCTCTCCATACATGACTAAATGCGTATATATAATAAGTTTTAAGCGAGCTTTGCTAAAAGTTATTATTCAAAAGATTACAGCTTAATACGTACTACGATTTAAGAGTGCTTAAAACTTAGTATAAATGAGTTTAAGCATACCTCCCATACGACTTATTATTTAATTAGTAGTTTTGCTATGTATGGAGTTAGCAATCTATCTACTCATTTATCTATGATAACTACTCAAATCAGCTTTTCGCAAAAATAAATAAAAGAAAAGATCGCATTCATGTTATTTATACATAGAATAGAATAGAAATAGTTTATTTTCGAATATATAGTTTACAGCCATGGGATATACAATAAGGATTTCTTAATCAATGTTTAAAAATGTCTAGATACTGTGGTATCCACTGGCAAAGCCTGTATCGCGGATACCAACATAATCTGTAAATATTACAGTTTTATTAAATAACTAAGTAGAAATGGAAGTGTGTGTGTGTGTGTGTGTGTGTGTGTGTGCGCTTGTGTGTCCGCAGAATTAAGTGCAGACTGAGGTCATAAAACTTCTCTTTCACACTTGCACCGCCACGGCAAGAGAGAAGGATGTCTTCCCTCTTGCGTTATGAACTCAGTCGCCACTTAATTCTGCGGATACTATAGAAGCATTCGGAACAGCCCCCGTACTTACCCGGTACAGTACTTACCAGTAGTAGTGTGCTTTTCTTACGCGGGCCCACACGTGGAAAATAACTTTGGGAAACGGGCTGCAGTGGGAGGGTTAGAAGCATTAGTAAAGCTCAAGTTATGGGTACTTGGTACAGACCATTGCAATTTCCTGACCTTAGTAATAGAGGCATAATATACAAGGTGTAACAAAAATACTGGTGATCCGTTTAAGGACGTAATTATTATACAGTGTGTTTCTGTAATAGGAGCAATAAATTAAAACGTAGATTCTACTCCTCAAACCAGGAAACGTTTGTTCAGCGACTTTTAAAAATAACGTATGGTTTGATTTTTAGGACACTTTAAAGTTTTTTCGAACACGCAATGTATTCCGAAATTGACTATGTCTGTAGGGTGACAAGCAATGTCAATTAGACGGATTTTAACGTTCATTGAAAATACTATTTAGTTTGTATGAAAAAGAGACAATCTACAAAATACATATTTTTTTTAAGTTGTTGAACAAAAGTTTTGTAGTTTGAGGAGTAGAATCTATGTTTTAATTTATTGCTCCTATTACAGAAACACACTGTAGTTGGTATCGTATTAGGTACGACTCCGAAAACGTAGGAAAAATATTTTGGACGCAAAAAAAAGTTTTGGGAATGGGTATGTAGCTCCAGCCGGCCAACCCTCTATACAAAACCAATTTTTTTATCGTGATTATTTGTTCTTACTTTTTAATTTTTTTTAAGTAAGAACAAATTAATCACGATAAAAAAAATTGGTTTTGTACAGAGGGTTGGCCGGCTGGAGCGACGTTAGCATTGTTTTTTGTTACACCTATATATATTTCTTTTCTATACCACAACAGTGGCAAACAAGCATTTAGCCCGCCTGAAGGTAAGCAGTTCTGTTACCATAGCACTATGATGCCCGCAACTCCAAAAAGCTGTGTGCATTGCGGACCCTTAAATACAGGGTGTAACAAAAATACTGGTGATCCGTTTAAGGGCATAATTGGTATCGTATTGCGAGTAAGAGAAAGTAGAAGAAAAAAATTTTGGACGCGAAAAAAAAATCTTTTTTGTATGGGACACGTCGTCTGAGTAGGCCAACCCTCCATACAAAAACAAAAAAAATATTGGCGAAATAAAAACTTTTTCTTAGTTTTTCATAATAAGAATACGATACCAATTTTGCCCTTAAAAGGATCACCAGCATTTTTGTTACACCTTGTATAGTGGTTCTTAACCGGTGGTCCGCGGACCACTGGTGGTCTCTGGGAGCATTTGAAGTGGTCTTGGACAGTAATACTTTTTGTTGGTTAAGTTGTGGTTAATCCTTTAGAAACAATGTGGTTCATGCCAAAGAAAGAATTTGGTCGAGTGGTCTCACTACTGAAATTGCTTTAAGGATTCACTGTGTTGAAAGAAGCGCTGGTGGTCTGGCGGTTAAACGTCAGACTTTCAATCCGGAAGTCTCGGGTTCAAACACCGGCTCCTACTTAAGTTTTTCGGAACTTACGTATGTATCATTTGATATTTACCAGTTGTTTTTCGGTGAACAAAAACATCGTGAGGAAACCGGACCTACCCAACAAGGCCTATCCCCTCTGGGTTGTAAGGTCAGATGGCAGACGTTTTCGTAAAATTTAGCGCCTACGCCAAATCCTGTGATTAGGTTGCCGAGACGATCGCAGGCTTAATAGAGCCGTGGCATATAGCCGGGACAAACGCTACGAGGATGATGATATACTATGTGGACGGGTCCCCCGTTGTCAACATACTTCATACTCTTTGAGCTCTGTGGTAAGCATACTCGCCGGCAGGAAAGGCCACCAGACATTGTCAGTAATAATGACATTATTACTGACAATGTCTAGTGGCCTGAACACAACGCTGTGAGTGATCTAGAGCTATGTAGCAATGCTATTATGTAAGGCAGTGTTTTTCAAAGTGTGGGTCCCGACCCCCAGGGGGGTCGCGGCACTTATCCAAAGGGGTCGCGAAATTCAGATTCGAGAGGCGAATGCCTTCATGACGTGCAAATTTTTCTTTCAAAGGTTTTACAATACACATATTAGTAAAATAAATAATTTTACATCTACATACATACATAATACATTATTTATTTATTGATTAGAAAATACTTTTTTTTCATTCAGTGCGAAGAATGAGCTTGTTTGGCTTTCACTAATTTGTAAAAACGGATTTCCTGTAGCGATATACTTTTTAGGGTAGCCAAAATGGAATCAAACTGCATTTTTTTAATGTTGTCCATAATAATTGAATCCATACAAATATTATAAATTTTAAGCGTGAAAAGGTAACAGACGGTCCGACATACTTTGTAGAAATGGGGTTTCGGGGGCCGCGAAAAATTTTTGATGGTTAATAAGGGCCGCGACACCAGAAAGTTTGAAAAACACTGATGTAAGGTAATGGTTTTATCTTTAAAATAAAAAGGTGGTGGTGTAAGGTGGGTTAATGTACTTACCAATGGTTGTTTTGCGCTCTTAAGCGGGATAATACTAGGTAAAGGGCTGCATCAAATAGGCTGCAGTGGGAGGGTTAGAAGCATTAGTAAGGCTCAAGTTAGTGCGTTTTCACACTGTCCGATCTGACACCGGATCGGATGGTCCAAAGTAAAAAGAAGCTGCTATATAGAATTCATCCTTTTGTTTTATCTTGTGAACAAACGTGCACGGAAAAAAAGCTTCCGGGATATTCTCAATCCAAGACATTATTATTTTCTTGAAAATATTTCCTCGTGACAAGTATTTATTTCCTTTACCCACGTTTTCTTAAAATAGAAATACAAAAATGTATAGTTTCAAGAGTACCTATATTGAGTAAAAAAGAGAGATTGTACTTTAATCAAACAAGTATTATCTTAGGTAAAAGAAAACTAGAAAATCTGTAAGAATATATTCGCTTCGTTATATTTAAAACTTCAATTTAAGTATTTTCGTTAAAGGAAAAAAATGCTTGTCACGAGGAAATATTTTCTACATAATATAATAATGTCTTAGATTGAGAATATCCCGGAAGCTTTTTTTTCCGTGTGTTTTATTTATTAGCAATTATATTTTTTGTGTTTGTTACGGGGGCGAGTGGCTCGTACAAAAATTCGTCGTATCCTACATCCGATATCGGATCGAATAATATGAAAGCGCACTTAAGGGTACAGTCCATTGCGTGTAGATGTATATATATTAGTGACAAGCATAGAGCCTTATTACATAATACATAAGTATCGTAATATATTAACGCAGGTGACTGTACCCCCCATTTTTACTGTTTATAAAATGTGCATGCTAGCATTTCGAAGATAATGTTACTTCCAGGTCAGGTGGGTTCAAGAAATTAGGTTCCACATGATTAAAAACGTTCCAATATAAAGTCGCCATCAGATATATCGGAGCGGCCAAGGTGGTCACAAAATACCTGAACAACCCCTCTATGTCAAGACGATTAAGTACATGTTCAGATATTTGTGAGTGCCCTGGCCGCTCCGATATATTTGATGGCGACTGTACCTAAACATTACCTTCGATATCCAATAAATATGGCTTGGCAAAACAATTTTTCAGGTGGCAGAAAACAAATTTTTAGCCGACTTCAAAAAAGGAGGAGGTTCTCAATTCAGCAGATTTTTTTTAATCATTATTTTTTAACCGACTTCAAAAAAGGAGGAGGTTCTCAATTCGACTGAATTTTTTTTTTTTTTATCATATTTTTTTTTTTTTGTATGTATGTTACTCCATATCTCCGTGAATCGTGAACCGATTTTCAAAATTTTTTTTTGAATCGAACAGGTATAACCCCTAGATGGTCCCATTGTCACCAAGTCGGGATCTGATGATGGGATCCTGGAGAAATCGAGGGAACTCTTCAACTATTATAGGCACACCTATAGTGATTTCACTATTTTTTTACAGCAACTCGGCCACTTCCTCTTGGAATAGCGGATCCTAAGTGAAGTCGGTTCTTTTTTTGTTTAAAATTATTTATTATCATTTTTTTGTATGTATGTTACTCGATATCTCCGTGAATCGTGAACCGATTTTCAAAATTATTTTAGGTGAACGGGTATAACCCCTAGATGGTCCCATTGTCACCAAGTCGGGGTCTGATGATGGGATCCTGGATAAATCGAGGGAACTCCTCAACTATTATAGGCACACCTATAGTGATTTCACTATTTTTTAAAGCAACTCGGCCATTTCCTCTTGGAATAGCGGACCCTAAGTGAAGTCGGTTCTTTTTTTGTTTAAAATTATCTACTGACAAATTGGTTTGCCAGGAATAATATAAGCTTATTAGGGCCTTATCACACTTGCGATTTGAAAGCGATTTCTATAAAACTCGTATCGTAAGCGGCGAACTCGCGGCGTGTTCGCTCCCACACAAAACTCGCTCGCAAATCGCAAGTGTGATAACGCGTTTACAAAATTAAGAGTGTTAATGAGATAAAGATAACTACTTATTAAAAATTATATTTATATTCGGGATTAATAGAAAAGTAAAAAATGTAAACAAACCCATTTACCTTCGATGCTTCGCAATTTCGTAAAGTACGTAAGCACTGTATACACATAATTCACATAAACTTGTTATTTACATTAATTTTTCATTGAAAAAAGTACCCCATAAATACTTTTGGGCCAAACTTTTTTTTCTGTGAATATTATAAAAAAAAATTCACGTGTCAAATGTTTTTATGCGTAGAAATGCAGTTGTCAGTCAGCCATATTATTTGAAGATCAAACGAACTTACCAAGTGAAGTTCGATCGAAATTATGTGAACAGCTTCATTCGACGCGATTTATATATTTAACATAATGTAATAATATCAAATTATTTTATTTTTCTATTAACACCGAATTTAGGTAAAGCCTGACCAGAAATATATGACCATTGTCAAGAGGGCTCTTTTTTCTCATGTGACAGTTCAGTTTAATATGAAAAGTTATATCCAATGAAATTCCGCAACGTGGCGCATGGTCATATATTTCTGGTAAGGGTCACGTATCGTGAGATGCGAAGTAAAATATTTATATAAGAAATTATCGTGCAAAGTTTCTCTATAGTAAATAATGTCGGACTCACTCGGCCTCGTCCTGTCGCTCCCGGGCTGAAATGGGTCTCCGCAAGCGCACGTGCTGAACTAGCCCTTCCTCCGTCATTATCTGCAAAACAACTTATTTTAACCAGGGATCGTTACTTCCACAACACGTAGGGAGCTTAAATGCCGCGAGCCATCCGGTTGCCTATCGGTCACTGAAACTACGCGCCATTGCCTTTTCTAACACGTCATACTACAAAACTCGTTTGAGTGCCTATGTACTAACGTGTCGATCCTCGCTGAACTCAAGATAAAAACCAGGCTATCTACCGTCTGCCTGCGCAAAGTACTTGAATATTTTGGCCACGTTGCTAGAAAAGACAGTGATAACCTCGAGAAACTGGTCATCACTGGTAAAGTCGAAGGTGAACGATCAAGATATAAGAGCCCAATGCGCTGGTCTGACCAAATTCGCTCAGCTCTCAACACTACAGTACACGATGCTCTTCACTCGGCAACAGATAGAGGAAGATGGCGCCAGATCATCAGAGAGAAGCTGTTAAATGACCACGACCCTCAGTGATGAGGAAACCGATGCAAGGAGGAGGCTCTAAAGTCTAAGGTTGGAACAGATCCCTTGAGATAAGTTCGAATTTTTACGATTTATAAGTATGTTATTATAATGGTCTCGTGTACGTTTTACTTTAGTGTTTTACTACTCATTTTCTGTATTGTACAGTCAAGGAATTTGATTCGCGTACCGTTTCGTTGATTTATTTCTTGAAATGTCAGAATATCATAAGGCTTCTATTTCTTTAAGCAAACGAAGAAACATAGCCCTTAGTACTATTAATTGTCATCAGTAATTTAGACTTAAGACGGTACGCGAATCAAATTCCTTGACTGTACCAAGGCCAAGGTGGTCACTAATAACTGAACAAAGTCTCTATTGTCAAGGGGGTAAAGTAGATGTTCAGACAAATTTGAGTACGTTGACCGCTCAGATATATTTGATGGCGACAGTAAGTGTAGTAAAGAAATGGTTAAAGTTTTAACTTACGTCCTCACAGCTAAACACGCGGTAGTTCATTTCTGGTTCCAAACCCCTTAGTTCTGCCGCCTGTAACAGAAAGATGTCTAAATTTACTACTGATGACTTTCACATAAAATCTGCAAGGCCGCCATTTTGGAAGTTGGAGTTATTATTTTCGCCAAAAAATGCATACTTATCTACAGTCATGGAATCAGTACCCTTATCGGTCATTTTTGAAAGCAGCATTTATGTAGATTCCCGAAACTAGACCGTGCGATGTTGGGAGATTGTTAAACTTAGCATAATAAGGTGGCTCTAGAGGATATCTGTGTACTGTGATACACAGAGCTCCGTAAAATGTGACACAATAAAGAGAGCAAAAAACAGGTCTAGTTAGTTAGCTAACATATTCTTACTCTTTCAGACATCTGGCAGCTGTTCGTCGGTAGAGGTCCGGGCACCTGGCAGCTGTTGGTCGGTGGAGGATAAGTTATAATAGTGCACACTTACGCTGGGGTGATAGTGCGCGGTGACCAAGCTGGTGGCGCGCAGCAGGCTGGCGAGCGCCTGGCTGTCACCCAGCTCCCGGACCGACTGGGACTCCGTGATGCCACCCGTCAGGTCCGCCATGCCGTCCAGCAGGCTCCCATATTTCAACGCTTCGTAGGAACCGTGGAGTCTGGAAAGAAAGGGATTATATTAGAGCGTTATCACACTTCCGATTTGCGAGCGAGTTTTGTACGGGAGCGAACACGCCGCGAGTTCGCCGCGTACGAGTGTTGTATAGAAATCGCTTTCAAATCGCTCAAGTGTGATAAGGCCCTTAGAACTAGTAGTCCGCTTCGAACTGAGAACTCGCGATTTACTTGCAAACGAGTTAACCAATATAACAAAACAAGACTGTTATGAAGATCACTTTTGTGTCTTCTAGCTCCATGATCCCTTTATCGATCCCACTAATATAAGAACTCTCAAATTATATTTATTTCTGCTACAACTCCAGAAAATTTTATAAATATCAGAAAAACGTTACTAAAATTATCGCGGAACAATTATTCAAAATTAAAAAGCCATCAAAATGCAGAGACGTCCCGGTAGTTAGCTGACAATTTCGTTGTGGTAAAGTTTTCTGTAAGAACTACAACTCCGCTATCAGCTATAGAAAATATACAAATACATCATCTTCAAATATTTGTAAGTAAGTGAAATAAACAACTTTTCAGGTAAATTAATTACATATTTACCCATAATACTACATAGAGGACTAGCCTTGATTTAAACTCACCCGATTATCACTAATTATTTCAACAAACACGGGACTTAATCGCGTACACTTACTTCAGTCTGCCTGCGACCACGAGCGTTACGACACGCTCGAAATATCAAGAAAATTACAAAAGGAAGTGTACGCGATTAAGCTCCGTGTTTATCAAAATAAGGACTAGTCTTATTTAGCTTAGGCCTTCTTCAACAGCGCCAGTCACAGCTGTTCAGTCGCGCTGGTATGCAGGAAGGCCAGCTTCCCGTTCACCGTGGGCAGCCGGTCGTCCACGAGGACCGCCAGCCATTGGCTGCACCTGCTGACCTCTTCCAAGCGAGGACAAGAAGGACACTAGGTAGATGACAGTCTTACTTAGCATAGGCCTTCTCTAGCAGCGCCGGCCACAGCTGTTCGGTCGTGTTGGTCTGCAGGAATGCCAGCTTCCCATTCACGGTGGGCAGCCGGTCGTCCACGAGGACCTCCACCCATTGGCCGCACCACCAGATCCGGAATCTGACAACAAGTAAAACGTGTATGTGTACGTGTATGTCGACGACATTTTTATGTTATACATAAAAAAGATGACCCTTTTCTTTCGGCCAAGGTATAGGTAGTAAAATATATAGTATGTATTTAGAAGAATCTACACTACCCTCTCGAAGAAAATGGTTGAAATTGGTATTTTTTATTTCTTTGCTGTAGCCACAGACTACACAGACACCTCATCATTAAACTTTTACAGGGAGCACGAGGTCACCACACATCAGTGCAATTTTATTCGTAAATTTCTACGATCCGAACAGCAAATCTCAATAGTATTATACACTAATTTGTAGTATAAAAATCCAGGTTCACCCCTGTAACTTGATTTTTGTGGATATTTTTAATCCACATGAGTAATTATCAAAAACGTTACCTCAATTGAAATACGCGGTCGCGCTCTCATACAAAATTAGTACGGGAGCACTGATGCGTGGTGACCCCGAGTTGTACTTATGATCTATTGTTGAGGTTATCTGTGGCAGTAGCAAAACGACTGCTTTCAAAAGCACCCCGCAAAGAATAATGGACATTCCGACGGTCTTCAAGCAGGCAAAAGAGGTTGAGAAGCAACTCCTAGCTAAAGAACAAGATAGAACTGGTACCAACGCAGACACTTGGCTCCGTGGACACGCATAAATGTTGAACTCTGATATGACGTGTCACAATTAGTATATCAGGCGTCCATCGATCGGCACCATGTGGTACAACAGCTCTATCACCAGTCCATACAGATATGAAAACTTCTTGTCACTGTGGACATACATAAATGATGTCAAACCTGAAAATCCCGGCGTAGCCAGCGTCCAATCGCTGATCGGCTGGCACCACGCGATATAGCAGCCCCTTACTCAGGAACAACACAGAGAGGCAGGACACCAGCCACTTGTCCCCTGTGGACATAAAGCATAGTGCTGAATACATAGTTTAAGAGTCGCCAGGACGCTCGCGTGAACGCGCGTCCCCATACAAACGTAGTTCAGCTCTCATTTTAAAACGACATGCTTTAGAACCACGAAATTTGGCATAGGCATTCTAGCAGTACAGATCTATGTCGGTAATTCATTTTCGTTGCTAAAAATTGTAATACAAAGAAAATATAGCAAAAATAAGTTTTGTATGTAAATCTGTATCTGGCTGTATTTTCTTTGTATTACAATGTTTTGCAACGAAAACGAATTACCGACATAGATCTGTACTATTTACTAGAATACCCATGCCAAATTTCGTGGTTCTAAAGCATGTCGTTTTAAAATGAGAGCTAAACTACGTTTGCATGGGAACGCGAGCGTCCTGGTGACTCTTAAACCACAGTAAGTATTTAAGCTAGAAGTCACAATGAGGGTTTCCTGAATAGATTTTTTCACCAACCAAGTGGCAGCACCGTGGCGTAAGGTCCAGTTGTCATAATCAACCAATCAGGTTTAATCACTTTTTTTGATGGGTGGATTTTGACAGCTGCTGTCAAAGAGACCTCTCGGCACAGTGCCGCCACCTGGATTTCTGGAAACCCTCATTACTTGTACTGGGCGAATTATTTAGTAGACGAAGGATCAACTATCTAAATGCTGAACTCGTGATGTATAACTGCCAGGGATCTGGGATCTCTAAAATAGGTAATGGTCTATTACGCCGAAGTAACAGCATAAATTCACGCAGCAGCATGATGTCACAGCAGCAGCTTCTTTCAAAATAAATAGTTGAGGCCGGGCTGGCCACCGCCGCCAGAGTTGCAGTTAAGTTAGGGCAGTGGACATTTTAGGTAGGGCATACCAATTTTAAGGTAGGGCATCTACTTTATTTTCATTGTTTTTCGAGCAGATGGTCATTTTTACGGTAGGGTATGCCCCCTAACTACGGCCGTGGACAAAGACTTACCTAATTTCCCCGGTACGACATCAAATATGTCACAATTATCCCTCACGAACGTAGGATCGGCATATATATCCTGGAACAAACGAAATACAATTTCAGACCGGGCATAGATAAATGAATATCTTGTCCCCGGTTAAGTTATCGCTAAAAATTTTCTTTTGTTAGTTACAATACGTAAGTGCCAAACCTCACTAATTTAAGTACCTCGGATCGTGGCGAACCGACACCTACAGAACCCTAAACCGCTGCATGAGCTCGGCTGAACATACTCTTGGCTTCCATGGTTCCCTAGTAGACTGCGGAATCCTTAAAAAAAAACTCTTTTTTTAAGTCATTCCCGTTAATGGTCTTTGACTTTGTAGTATCGGATTCAGGATTTCATGGCCAATTTATCAACGTATATAATAGGGGTGCCCGGCCTTAGAAATGTCCCCCACCATATCGTCCCGTGGTTGCAGTAGGAGTCTGCTAAGGGAATATACCGGGAGATGGGCAGCAGCATCTACCGAAAGCCTAAACAACAATAAACAAAAAAACTGCCTGCGCGCGCCAACCCGCCTGCCAAGCGTGGCGCGTATAGCAAACCCCCCCTTTAAAGGGGAGGCCTATGTTCAGCAGTGGACGTCTTATGGCTGAGATGATGATGATGGTAATGCAATTCAGAAACCGCGTCCATTGTTCGCGTCCATTAGTCGCAATACGATACCAATTATGCCCTTTACAGGTCACCAGTATTTTTGTTACACCGTCTAGACTTCATATTATCAGTTTTACGACAACATTAATTAATTAATGAATCTACGCAATAACGACGTATAATAACAAGGCACTCATAAATACATAAACAATTAAATTAATCCTCCGATAATCTCGATATTTCCAAGGTGTCTCAACTTGGCGGACTTCCTGTACGCCTGATAATATTTGTGATCCCGGTGTAATACGGTTTAATAAGATAAAAACATCTTGGGAATGGTTATTAGAATTTATGGGATTAATAGCGTAATTTTTATTTTTCCCTACGTTTTGAGCCCTTTAAAGGGCCCGTGGTCACGGGATAGACAGGTTTTTAATAACTATAATGAATTGTCACCGCGGCAACATAAGACAATATCTTAGGAATGGTTTGCATGCCAGTTACTGGTAAAATATGTATGATCTTACTATCCATATTGTTTACCATATTTTATATGCAAAATAAAGATATTTCATATTTAAAAATATATACCCCGGTTGTGGCCACTGTGCCGGTTTTGGCCATTTTCAAATTTATTAAGGTATAGACAAATTTACAAGTCTATGGTTTATGGTTAATATAAGAACAAATTATGGTAATACAGATGGCACTGTCATTTGTCATGTATAAGTTGTCATTCAGCTATCAGGAGCCATGGAAAAAAGTGGCCAAAACTGGCTCCTGGACCCGTTTCTGACATTTCATTAAAGAAAAAAAATAGATCTATCGTCAGAATCTTAACAGCGGAGATTCATATAAATATAGTAATATATTTTCACCGACTTAGTACAAAAAGAGTGTCATAATTCCCTATTGACACAAAATGACGGATGTCTGAATAGACAAACTCTCCTTAAAGTGGCCAAAACCGGGGCATCTGCCCTAATAAAATTCCAGAGTCTGGAATAGACCATATAGAAATTATGTATTCATGACAATTGAATAGGTACAGCCTTGGCCAGAAGTGTTGAGCATAGGTGTTTTTTGTTTACAATTTTGATGTTAAGCATTATTTCCCTATCCTAACAATGTACGGTAACGGTAAATGTTATATTTTATTTATAAATATAGAAAACTTCACTTAATAACACTTTCAAGGTACTTAAAAAATATGAAAACAGAAGGTACCAAATATGTTAAGTCGGTGCGACATATTGCAAATAATATTTATGCAGTTACTACTAACTTCAACAAAACATGCCTATTAGTTTAAATTAATTGACAAAATAACTTAAACAAAAATGGAAACGATGGACTAAACTTTCCAGTTTTGTATGAAAATCGCATTAGTGCTCAACACTTCTGGCCAAGGCTGTATGTACTTATCAAAACTATCACTCGGTGAATGTTTTTTATTAAATTATTTAATGTAAATTAAATTAATTCTAGCCTGTAGTTTAATTGCCAAAATAGCATATCTAAGTCTTACTTTACCTGTACTAATTAGTCTAATTACCAATACAGCTTCGACCTTTCAGATAATTGATTGTACAAATCAAAGTTAAAAAAATATTAATTAATTACAACTTTGTTGCCTTTGGCGTCGAGACTCTCGGTCCTTGGGGTCCAGCAGCCCAAAAGCTTCAGCCCCAGGTCGCTAAACAGCTGGTCGAAGGGGACAAACGAGCCGGCAGCTTCCTCGCTCAACGCATAAGTATTGCAGTTCAGCGAGGAAATGCTGCCAGCGTCCTCGGCACGATGCCACAGAGGCCCGTTTTAGAGATAGATATTTAGTTTTTATTATGTTTAAGTAAGTTAGTTTTAGGTTATTTACGTTTTTTCATGTCTTCATCGTCATCATCATCGCTGCTGAACATAGGCCTCCCCTTTGGACCTCCATAAGTATCGGTATTTTGTACCTAATAAAAATATCGCTCGTGAGTTTCGGATCGTCGACGATTCGCACTAAGTCAAAGGGCCCAGGGCTGTGGTATCCAGGTGCTCTTGCCCGGAGGAGTACCTAGTGAACTCCATATGGAATTATTTTATTTTATGGAGTCTGACTTGCGACTTGTATAGAAGCAGTCTGCCTCGGAGTGAAGTATCTCCTAGCTGTATTGTAAACAACAAGCTTTTTGAAGCCAGCGTGGCGTTGCCCTCAAGGTGACAATATCAGACGTAGGTCATTACAATACGTACCCAAGTATCAATAAAAACGAAATTTAATATCTCAGTAACCAGTTACCTTTGACCCCCGGTTAATGGGGACTTATTTGTTGCAAATTATCCATAGCATTAACTAATTGAAGGAAAAGCTTGAATTAGAGATCAGCCTGGATTTGCTAGTTTATCCTTTAAATATGAGCAAAACACTTTATAGACGGAGAGCTGGCCTCGTCTAGGGTTGCCATATGGAAAAATGGAATGTCCTGATAAAAATCCGGACATCACCCCAAAAGTCCTGACATTTCTAATAACAGCGATTTAGCGTACTCTTTCTAAACACTACGCCGGTGGCAAACAGCCTGCTTGATGGTAAGTAGCTACCGTAACATATGGACACTTGCAGCTCCAGGTGCCTCATGTGTGGTGCCGACCCGACTCCTTAGAAAAGAGCATTCACTGTGTTGACGGCTAAAGAGAAATTATAGTCCCTGTCGTCAACAAACTGCATCCTTTCAGAGCTCCTGTAAGGTCGCCAGAGAACACAACACTATGAGTAAGGTCTAGTGCTATTTTTCTGTATGCGAAGGTACTTCCCCAGTCGGACTCTGCTCGATATTTGATCGAGTTCACATTCGCTGAGCTGTGCCCTCACATGACATTTATACGCAGTACCCTCTTAAAGCTTGAGCTCATAATTATAAATAACATGACTCAGAGTTTATTGGTCAAAAAGTATTCGCGTTCTTTCCCACATTTTTTTTACATTTAGAAACGTTATAGTTTTTGATATACCCAATATTTTTATATTTGTCATAAGAGCAGTTAATTAATGAGTTTGTTGAAGACATTCAACAGTTGTCATTAAGTTGTAGAGCGACTTATTTAACTTTCAAAAAATGCTTAATACGTATTTTGCTAAACTGTTTGAAGTTATAATACGTACATATTTAATAAAGATTTTAATAACAAAATATTGTCAAATTCATTATTGATTTGTTGAAAATTGAATAGGTACTTAAACTTTGTATGTACTTAAATTTTGTAATAAGCGTAGGTATAATGAGGTAATTTCTAAAAATCCTGACACGTGCCAAGTCCGGCCGCAATCCTGACAAAGGGTCAAAAATCCTGACATGTCCGGACAAATCCTGACGTATGGCAACCCTAGCCTCGTCAGATGTGACACAATAATGAGAGCAACGAAACCCATCTAGTTAGTCTATGCTTATTTCTAGATCCGGACTTCTGGTAGCTGTAAAGTGGTGGAGATCAAAGAATGCAAATAACTTGGAGAAAACCAATCCTAGAGTTCTGGATTTGATGCAATATTATTTATTATTAATTAGATTATCATAGCTAGAAGTCTTTGTCAGGGGAAAGTTAGTGCCAAATGATGTATAATGCAATTTATAATTAGTCGCCCACTGTTTTTGTTTCCGCAATCATACATAATGTGTTTTGTTCTAATGTTAAAATATAGCAGGGCCTATATTTTCTCTATAATTTCTCTATAAATGACACAACATCCGCAGTTACCTATTTTGGTATTACTTTTTACAACTGGAAAACTTTGTTGGTCTGTCACTCTGACATCCACACATTAAAGGCTGCCGGATGCCCGGATCTAGTTATTATAAGGATGGTAAAGCAATCTAAATAGTTACACTATTGTCTTAGGCTTAGCACCTGTAAAAATAGTTGTAAGTGTGGAAATAAATAAAATAAAATAAAACTATTAGACACTAGCCACTTAGAGCATTTAATCAACCGGAGCGGCTATTGAAAGGCGATCCCCTCTGCCGAAAATATATGACCTGTGGTCATTCTCATTGTATGGACTGACGTTTATCTGACGTGGCTATTTTGACTTGACGTTTCGCATACATTTGACGTTCCCCACCCCCGCAAAAATCGACAGACTTTTTTGTATAGAAAATGACAAACATGGCCGGTCCGGTTGGTTGAATAGTCTAAGAATAGCCAGGTTTAATTGCTCTCATTATTGTGTCATATCTGACGTGGCTAGCTCTTAATCCACTATGTTGAATATCGATCGCCCTAGCATCCCAGTTTATTCAATTTATTTATGAAATTGAAATTTCGCGACACGCCATCAATTGTTTTTGGACATTATTGTTTTGTTCGAAGACTTTGAAGTCAGAATTGTCTAGATATTCGATGTCCATATAAAAATAAATCAAGCTAAATATATTTATTAACGCGAAATTAAAATGTTAAAAGAAAGCTGTTAAGATACTTACTGCCTCAATCGTATTTTTAATTCAAGATAGTAATCTGACAGTTCTCTCCATACGAAGTGGTTTACAACGTAGGGTAGAAGGTAGAAGCTGTCAGATTACTGTCTTGAATTCAAAATACGATATTACACATACTCCACTGAATAATACTTTTGATTTTATGAGTGGTGTGATTTAGAATAGTGCCACCCCGTCTCTTCCCGCGGGTGTCGTAAGAGGCGACTAAGGGATGAGGGATAAGGGAACCTCTGATCCCTACTGCTCGTGAGAACGCTGTGGTGATTTATTTAATTAATAGTCATCCGCATGGCGGCGATGCGGTTCGCCACCCATCGCGTCTCGTTCTTCGCGGGGGCGAGTAGTGGCTCACGGAGAGCCGTTTTGCTGCATTGATCGTAGCAAGTGGAGGTCCGTGATCTCTGCCTACCCCTTTTGGAATATAGGCGTGATTGTATGTATGTAATTTGACAAACCTTTACACACATTTAACAACCGTTTTTAAGCTAGAAGTGTGGCCAGAAGCTGTAAAATTTCACCTCTGGCATGATGGTTTTTTTTATGGATGGTTTTGTTGTGAGGATCAAATGTCTATATGGAGCCAACGTTAAAGCAACACAAAAATCAGAAATTAGATACAAAATATACGTGGTGCACAAAACGCTCCTAACATAATTTAAAACAAAAAAAGAACCGACTTCACTTAGGATCCGCTATTCCAAGAGGAAGTGGCCGAGTTGCTGTAAAAAATAGTGAAATCACTATAGGTGTGCCTATAATAGTTGAAGAGTTCCCTCGATTTCTCCAGGATCCCATCATCAGATCCCGACTTGGTGACAATGGGACCATCTAGGGGTTATACCTGTTCGATTCAAAAAAAAAAATTAAAATCGGTTCACGATTCACGGAGATATGGAGTAACATACATACAAAAAAAAAATATGATAAAAAAAAAATCAGTCGAATTGAGAACCTCCTCCTTTTTTGAAGTCGGTTAAAAATGATATGCGGTAGTGATAGTGACGTCACAGCTTCATGTTCGCCCTGTTGTAGTATGGAAAAATTATGAATTTGCTATTTGTACACTGTAATATTGCGTTTGTGTATAGGGATGCCATACAATTTATTTTCCAGTAATATGTGAGAAATCAAATGGTATCAACGTAAGTTTAATAAAATTAAGTTTTATATATTTTGGAGCGCGTTATAATTCAACAGTTCCGATAGATATTATAATTTTTCAATAAAAAATTATATACCTACTGATCATTTTGCATGCTTTCTACATTTCATTACTAAATTCAACATCTGTCATCATCCTTATTATGAATTCTACTTTAGAAGGGCGTCAGAATCGTCAGATACGACCATGGAACTAGGAGGGTGTTGCGCCTCTGCCGCCCTCCCGTAGGCCCAATCTAAAACTTTGCTAGTATAGGCAAGAAGGGACCTTCTTGCCTATACTATACTAGCAAAGTAGCAATGCACCAAAGAGAAGTTTCCAAAGTTGCGAATTTTCCATACGGAATGTTTTCAAAATTTAAATTTTACGAACAATAAAAATCATTCAGGAAGACGCTGGACACCGCCGTTATCAATAATTTAATCCGGAGGAGGACTTTCAATCCGGAGGTCTCGGGTTCAAACCCCGGCTCGTACCACTGAGTTTTTCGGAACTTATGTACCTACTCGTACGGAATATCATTTGATATTTACCAGTCACTTTTCGGTGAAGGAAAACATCGTAAGGAAACCGGACCTAATCCCAAAAAGGCCTAGTTTTTCCCCTCTGGGTTGGAAGGTCAGATGGCAGTCGCTTTCGTAAAAACTATTGCCTACGCCAATTCATGGGATTAGGTTGTCAAGCGGACCCCAAGCCGGGATAAACGCTAGGAGGAAGAAGAATACATTTTTTGATAATTCCTTCTCATCGTCGTGTAAGTTTCCGGGAATTTTACCGAATTATTGAGAATTTTCCAATTCCAATAGTGCCCCTGCTATGTAACAGGTGTGTGAGTAGCAGCTTTTACTTGTCGGCTGGCATGTGGCAGCTGTGTAGAGTCCGCGTGGGATGTGGGCGCCAGTCGACCTTGAGGATCGCAAGCGTGGCGGTTCTTGCAAGTGAAACAGTTATCGAACGAGCGAGCGCAGCGAATCGAAGTTCTTACAGACATACTGACAGCTGGCTACCGGGACCGGGACGTTACTGTACTTCTGTAAGGTGCTTTTTTCATTTTGAATAGTTGTTCCGCGATAATTTTAGTAAAAAAATCTGGTTTTATGAGTATTGAGAGTTATTATATGATCAGGATTGATCAGGGGGTTATAGAGCTAGGTGCAAAAGCGATCTTCATAAGGGTCTAGTTATATTGGTCAACTCGTTTGCAAGTAAATCGCGAATCTGTTCGAGGTGAACTACTGGTTGATCTATCAGCCGGGTTTCGCAGATTTGTGAAATTTGCGAAGGTTTGCAGCCTGAGCATAGCCGCAAGGATACGGTTCATTTTTCATTTAAAAAAAAAACATTAAAAACCGGCCTAGTGCTAGTCGGACTCGCGAACGAAAGGTTCCGTACCATTATCTATAAAAACGGCAATAAATCATGTCTATTACGGTTTATGAGATACAGCCTGGTGACAGACGGACAGACAGACAGACTGACGGACGGACGGTTAGTAATAGCGTCCGGTTTTTTATCCTTAGGGTACGGAACCCTAAAGTCATACCTATTTTATTAGGTTATGGCAGGCGCGGTCCCAGGGGGGGGGGGGGTCACATGGGACATGACCCCCCCCAAAATCCTACATTTCTAATAGAACAATTTTTTTACAGACCCCCTCAAAAATTTGAAAAAAAAATTCTACATTAGTGTCCCCCCCCCAAACTTTTCGTCTGCGACCGCGCCTGGGTTATGGCAATTTTGCACACGGTCCGGTCCAATGCCAATGACCCGACAGACCCAACTGGAAGCTTGTTTTGTTAATAAACATATAAAATGTCCTTATAAAACATAGATCATTTCAGATATAATGAATTTAGCTCTGCGGCTCTTACTAAATAGCTGTTGTCTAAAACTCACATGAAATACATCCTAGTGCAGTCCCCTTGGCTATCTAATCCCGAAATTTGGAGTAAGAACAAAAACTGCCATCTAATCTTACAACCCTGATGGGAAATACGCCAAAAATTGGGATAAGCTAGCCAAGCGGATCAGGCTCCATCGAGACATAGCAAAAAGACAGGAAAAATCGACCAAGGGGGGTGATTTTCGAGATTTGAGCACTCGAAAGTGACATTTAAAACTCTGAATAAAACGATGAAATTATGTTTTAAAAATAAAAGCGATAGAAATTTAAAATAATGATTATTTAACCTATTAATTCCATGCGAAAAAATTGGCTACAAACTTTTGTGTGCGATTATTTTGCGGCTTGAATTTTTTGAATTCGATCGTCCGGCTGTCAAAAAGTGCGAGTTGAACTCGCGCACGAAGGGTTCCGTATCGGTATCTATAAAAACGGCCAAAAAATCATGTATGTTGTATGGGAGCCCTCATAAATATTTATTTTATTCTGTTTTTTAGTATTTGTTGATATAGCGGCAACAGAAATACATCATCTGTGAATATTTCAACTGTCTAACTATCGGTCCATGAGATACAGTCTGGTGAAAGACGGACAGACAGACAGATAGATAGACAGAGAGTCAGAGTCTAAGTAATAGGGTCCCGGATTTTACCCTTTGGGTACGGACCCCTAAAAATGCTATGAGGATGATGATAATTGATAACGGTCACTTAGAAATTTCCGATAATTAGTATCTAGAAGTATGTGGATCATTATAAAAGTCTTTTTCACCCCTACTATTCGAAAAAGGGTAATTTGTTGCCCATTTACAGGAACCAAAAGTGACTTTTGATCCCTCTGCGATTTGTTGCCCATTTACAGGGAGTAAAATTGACTTTTGATCCCTCTGCGTTTTTTTTTTAATTTTCCTTGTCTTTGCAATCGATTAAAATGAGACAACATTAT
Organism: Pammene fasciana; assembly: GCA_911728535.1. Lineage (NCBI taxonomy): Eukaryota > Metazoa > Arthropoda > Insecta > Lepidoptera > Tortricidae > Pammene > Pammene fasciana. Next base: position 45,215,119 of record OU452272.1, on the reverse strand, counting down.
ATAACTTCTCTTTCTAGCAGATAGCTAGATTTGTACCTTTGTTTTCGAAAAGTAGAGTGTACTACGCAGTAGCAAAATTATTTCATTCTCGAGTCACTTGAATCCGCTACTTCAAAACGCTACCCTCGACCGAAATAAGTCATTTTGCTCCCTTGTAATACAATCTAGTATTCCGTTCACAGTAACTATAACATTCACCTTGTAGCTAAGGTCAAACCACAGAAAATCTAAGAACCTCAGTAAAAATTGTTAATGACATGAACGTGACCACAAACAAGTCGAATTTAATACGGCTATTAGACATTGCAACCTGCAGGGCCCAATCTGTTGTGTACCCTGCCTCTCCCTGCCCCTCCTTCAGCTCCCTACGGGCCCTACCTTTAATTACACCTTCCAACCTGACAGATTGGGCCCTGCAGGTTGCAATGTCTAATACCGCTTTAAAAGATAACAAAACCCTAAGGTCACTCTCACAATCTAGATGAATCTAATGAAATGACACCTCACAAGTCGCAATTCATAATATAGATCTGTCTTTGGAGCATTTTGCCTTACAAAAGGTGGTGTATAAAATGTTTTAACGGGTATTGTTAGGCTACAAGGTGGTCTAGATTAATAACCATTGTTAACATATGTACCTACTTAATTTTACGGTTTTTCAAACTAGATATATACCGTCAACTGCTACAACTTTGCCTACAATGCACAACTTTGTCTGGCTTGAAAAACATGTTATTCTTCATCAAAGAGCTATGTATATATATTTTATTCCTGAGATGGGAGAATGGAATATAAAAATCAGGAATAAGATATAAAAAGCTGTTTGGTGAAGAAAACCATGTTTTACTAGCCAGGCAAAGTTGTGTATTGCAGGCAAAGTAGTAGCAGTTGATTGTACTTAATTGAGGGTTCATAGGATAAAAGGTATAGACGGGGCATGGTAAAATATTACCAAGATAGAACGGGATGGTCTTATTGCACTTTCAATAGGTACGGCAGAGAGGTGCTATTACCGTTGGTCCTTGTCATAGTTTATATTACCCTCCACGCGTTACTTCTAGCAGTGGAGGGTAACAAACAGATATAATTCGCGATTTCTTCAAGAATTTCTGTGATTGCTACGAGAAAAGCTGTTATTTTTCCTAGAAAGTTGTGTCGGCTAAGGAAAACAATGGTAAATTGTTCTGTTTTGTGCTGTAGAAGTGATTATATGGGCATCTATGTATATATATTCCTTACGGGGGGGGTACACGTGGGCGGGCTCTATTTAATAATTAAATATTGTGTTTTTTTTTTCATTATAGTCATTACTTATCTAAATTGCAAATCGTAAATGGAGTGCTTCCATCTGTCATTATAAAATCATATTAAAACAAAGATATTAATTTCGTTCAGTCGACTCCTAAATAATAATTTTAAACAAAAAAAGAACCGATTTCACTTAGGATCCGCTATTCCAAGAGGAAGTGGCCGAGTTGCTGTAAAAAATAGTGAAATCACTATAGGTGTGTCTATAATACTTGAAGAGTTCCCTCGATTTCTCCAGGATCTAGGAGTTATTACCCGTTCGATTAAAAATATATTTGAAAATCGGTTCACGATTCACGGAGATATCGAGTAACATACATACAACAATAATAATAATGAAGGTTTTAAATTAAACTGTCGAATTGAGAACCTCCTCCTTTTTTGAAGTCGTTTAATAAATACAATAAATACTCTAGGTATTAGTATCTTTTACACTTTTGTTGTCTTTGAACAGCTTATCTGTCCTAAGCTTTCATCAATATAATTGGTATCGAAATACCAGCAGCTAATAACAGCATTTTATCAATTTGCTATGACGATGGCTGCTCAATGAAAACTAGTTTTTATTCCGAACACAGTACGAACTTACTCTGCGATTATACGTAAAATAAATTAAAAACCTACGCAAGCAATATTAAACTCTATTCCGAAGTCATAAAGTTCAATCCAATGCTTTTTTAACTAAGTCGTGTTAGCCATCTTTGCAAGCTGCCGTGCAGTACCGTTAGCGCAAAATCCAAACCAAAAGAGCGTAACTACGTTAAGTTTGTATGGACATATGACGTTATATAATTAAGGTTTTAAGCGCAGGAGATTAAAGGCGTAAGTGAGTTTTTAGTTGTGGTACTTGTGATGTTTTTGAATTTAGAGTGTAATACGGCAGAATAGCATTGCTGCAGTTAAAAGGCGTAGGCTACTATATGTTGGATCTTTGATTTAATGATACAGTTAGAAAAGTAGAGTTCAAGTTATATTGGAGATTAGAGGCGGTATTGTGATTTAGGTGTTCGGAGCAAATTAATGTACTGACGGAGTTTGTTGATTTCTAACTGAACTCTGATACGGCAAATCTAAAGCTAGGAATCTCTTATTTAAATAAGGAGAATAAAAGTTTAGGATGCCTATATGCATGATCCTAAACTTTTTTTTCAGAAGCAATTGAGGCGCAATTTAGGCTATTTTGATGACGTCACTTTGGAGTTCTCTACGAATATCTCGAATTTAATGTCATATATAAGTAAATCACCTGCAGAAAGACTGCTATTTCACTACTGGCCTATAACCGCGAAGCACTTCGTTCATCGAATCGTCTATTTGCATCACTCTCTTTCGTATATGCAAGAGCGATAAAGACGGGGCCATCGTTTTGTCGATTTTCGTACTTCGCGGTCTGGTGTCATTAAATAAACTGTACTTACGTCATTTCAAAATGTGCATTCCGGGGACAGGTGGGAATATAGTACATTCGCCATCAAATATATGAAGGCGGCCAGGGTTCTCAAAAATATCTGAACATGCACTTTATTGCCTTGACAATAGAGGCGTTATACAGATTGTGACCACCTTGGCCGCTCCGATATATCTGATGGCGACTGTACATTCGCCGTCAAGGCGATAAAGTGCATGTTCGGATATTTTTGAGTACCGTGGCCGCTCCGATATATTTGATGGCGACTGCACTATATTAGTGTAAAGTACGTGGGTGGTCCAGATTTACAGTGTGGAAAAAATCTAATGGCCCTGGAGAGGAAATACCTTAAATGCTTGTAAATATCTTATTTTTACATACAAATAAACATGCTTTCAATTTAAAAAGGAAACAACATCACAGTTTTCTCGACATGCTTACCCGAACTGAGAATAGAAACAAAAAAAAACTATCTATTTTATTCTACTAATTGCATGCAGTCAATAACAAATATGAAATTTCCCAAAGAAACATTAGGTTTTTCTCGTGTCCGTCGCGAATGATGATAACCATTTTATCGAACTCGCGGAGCGTAAGCGAAGTGAGTTCTTATCTTACAAACAACTCCAGACCGAACTGTCACCTGGCTACTGGGACGTCTCGGCATTTGGATGGCTTTTTGATTTACATAGTTTGTCCGACGATAACTTTAGTAACGTTTTTCTGATCTTTATGAATTTTCTTGGGGCTGTAGCAGAGAGATACATAAAATTTGTCAGTTCGTATATGTGGTTATGGAGCTAGAAGGAGAAAAAAAATCCTCCTTGGGGTCTTGTTATATCGGTTAACTAGTTTGTAAGTAAATCGCGAGTTCTCAGTTCGAGGCGGACTACTAGTACTTAGTATCTGATTCAAAGGTTTCTAAGTAAAACAAAAAATACTTCTTTATTCATCAAATAAATGCGTAGGTACAATTTAAAATACCTTAAGAAGCTAAAACCCGTTCTGAGCCATGCCAATTAAAAATAATCCATGATTTTGCTAATTTGTTGCTTTTCAAAAATAAACAAATGTTTCCTTCAAGGAGGGCTTATTCCGTTGCTATTTAATGAATTAAGGTACTTTCCCTTCAGGGTCCATTGATTTTTTCCACTCTGTATGAACGGCTAATTCTTTCTAGAACAATAATTTTAAACAAAAAAAGAACTTCACTTAGGATCCGCTATTCCAAGAGGAAGTGGCCGAGTTGCTGTAATAAATAGTGAAATCACTATAGGTGTGCCTATAATAGTTGAAGAGTTCCCTCGATTTCTCCAGGATACCATCATCAGACCCGGATTTGGTGACAATGGGACCATCTCGGGGTAATACCCATTCGATTAAAAAAAATATTTGAAAATCGGTTCACGATTCACTGAGATTATCGAGTAACATACATACAAAAAAATAATAATAATGATGATAAAAAAAATCTGTCGAATTGAGAACCTCCTCCTTTTTTGAAGTCGGTTAAAAAGCCAGCTGATTTTCTTATCGACCACAGTTTTACACAATCAGGGCAAGTATGGTCGAGTGAAAGTCAACTGACCAACTTTACATATAATGGTTCCCCGTCCATTCATTCTACCGTATGTCCAATGAAAAAGGTCGCATTCGGATTGACGGAATAATGTACTCGTAATATTGTTTTTAATGTCGATTATATTATACCTTGTGCAATCTAAGAAGCGGTTTTTGACACCTGTCATCTCAGTACATTTTATAACCTAAAATCTCAAAGCAACCGCCTACGCGACATAACCTAAAGGACAGAACATACGCAACGCGACTGATTTTAAAACACGTGTCAAGATAGCTGATAGCATACCGTAACTAACCTACATAATTTAGTCGGTTTCATTGTTACCCTTCAAAGAGCGGTGGAGGGTAATAAACGTTTCTATTGTACTTAGGGCCTTTTGGAAGTAAGCAATAATCACAAGGGTGAGTCTATGATAAGGACCAACGATAATAGCACCTTCTCTGTCATATCTATGGAAAGTGTAATAAGACCATCCCGTTCAATCTTGGTATTGTTATTTCCGTGTCAGGTCTATGGGTGGTATGTCTATGCCTAAAATCGATTTTAGGTTAGGTTACAAAATGTACTCAGATGTCAGGTGTCAAAAATCGCTTTTTAGATTGCACAAGGTATATAAGTACTTAACAGTTTAGTGGGCTTTGATTGATAGCTTTTTTTTGGTTCGATGTCTTACACTATATTATCTAGCTTAATACAACGGAATACAGCTCAAAGTAATCATTATTTTACGTTACCTCAATCATGAACACTAACTAAATATGAACCTTATCTACATTGGAAAAAGGTTGAATGCTATCTAGTAACGCGATTGTGGTTCAAGCAAAAACTTCATTCATAGTCAGGTGGCGCCATATTGAGTGTGAGCGAGTAGGCGAGTCTATACTAACAAACATCTTCAAAAACAGTATTCTTCTCAAAATAGATGTTTACAATCTTTCTTCTGGGAGAAAGGCGGCTCTTATTATTGAAGGACTACTCCTACACAATAATTTGTGTACTGTTTAAAGCGAGGTTTAGACTAGCAAGTTTACTTGCGGCAAGTAGGGACGCAGCTATATGCTAGAATGAAATAGTGATATTCATGTCTCATTCTGAACAATCTGAACTATAACTGCGTCCCTACTTGTCGCAAGTAAACTTTATAGTCTAAACCTCGGTTAGGATTTAATGAATTACTGTTTTGAAAAAGAAGTCCTGCCGAGTTTCTTGGTGGTCATACTTCTCGGGTCAGAGGTGTGGCAATACGATACCAATGCCCTTAAACGGATGACCAGTATTTTCGTTACACTGCGGAGTGAACTATAAATACCTTGGCCCTGATCCACACGAAGTTGAAGGGCGGGGTCTGGTGGTAAAACACGGACGCCTGCGTGGCGGGGAAGTCCGGGTCCTCCCACAGCGCCCCGCGCTGAATGCAGTCCGCTTTGATCTTCTCGTACTCCGTCATTTTGGCTGGCGGATAGAAAAGACAAATGAAATACTAAATAGAAATGTTATTCCGCATATCGGAAACCGCTGGGTCCACACTTGTATCATTTTGCCGATCACGATCATGCGTATCGTATCGAGCTCCCGTATCCTAAGTATGGACGCTCACTTTGGGCATGCCGTATCACTAGCACCGTGACGTGAAAAAATGCGTCCATACTAACCGTAGCGTATCAGCGTATCGTATCGTAACGCCGTATCATTAAGTATGGACGTTCACTTTAGCATACCGTATCACTAGCATCGTATCGTAACACCGTATCATTTTCTGTGATCGTTCGTCAGTACGGAGCTTTTAGTTCCTCCACCAGGCGATTCATTACCTTCTCGTTCCACGTGTCTTTTTTTTAATACCCTGTGATAATAATTGGGGTCCAATGGGTTCCATAAAATTGGTTTGGCCTTATAGGCCTCTATTAACATAAAAACAATTTAATTATCCATTATAAACTCCGAATGTCCCTACGGAAAACAAGATGAGATCGGTCAGATCGGTGATCGATCCTGTACACGTACAAACATGTTAATAGCGTATCCGTATCCCCTTTTATGATCGCCGTATTGATCGGGGAAAATCCAACTCAGATGGATCGCGGCGTATCGCGTATCAGATCATATCCGCGTATCATGATACAGGTTCAAAACACGTCCATACTTACCGATCATGATACGCGTATCCGATCGCGAGTGTGCGGGGTATTGAATCACCGCGTAGCAACATGGATTTTGCGCGATCAGATACGGCGGGTGGCATGATCGCGATCTTTTGGCGCCCACACTAACGATCATGATCATGATACGTGTCGGTACGCGACGGAGATACGATACGGCAAAAAGATACAAGTGTGGACGCAGCTTAATACTACTCTTTGATTCTGTCACAGCTGTCAATCGCCAAACATGGTGCACAAAATATATTCCAGATGTCACATCTAATCTAGTAGGATACATTTTAAATCAATGCTTTCGCAGCAGCAAAAAAATCTGAATGCACGTTTTGTGAAATGCAATTTGTTGTGAAAATCGATATAATAGTTAGGTTATGGTTATTATTTGTTGTATTTAAAAATATTACGCAAAAAATAGATAGAAAAACAGAAATTGACAAAATTCGCGAGGCAGAAACAGCTGGGCGGATAAAGAAACGTAAGACAATGTCTTTAACAACTTCATTTCATAACCAAGAGATTAAACGATATTAAAATTCAATGGAAAATTTCGCTTAATTAATAGCATATTGTTTTTATATACTTTAATGTTTTAAGGTTAAGCGATTTGCTTTCTGATAGACCTAAAATTTAGACAAATATTTAATTGGATACATAATATAACATAACATAACATAAAAAATGTCTATTGTAAACCACAAAATAAAGAAACACAAAAATACACAAAGTTACAAAAACTAAAATAAAAAAGATAAAAAAAAACACAAACAGGGGTTAAACAATTGGCAGTATCTTTGGGAAACGGAAACCATGCATTTAAAATTACCAGAAATAATTAGGTGTTGCACATGCAATTATCAACTAAACATTAATTAAATAATAAACTTACACATACACACACTAAAAATAGGCTAACATTAATATTTGCGGTGTTTCTAGAAGTAGTGGCGGTTTATGTTGTTTATTCCCTGTTCCCTATAAGACAGGTTTACCTAGGACATCAGGACACTAATCCTAGGCTTATCTTGCGATAATTATACCAATCTATTAAAAAAAAAAAAAAAAAACAGTTTCTGAATGTACATCCATGTAAAAAGATGTAATCATGATACCCAAATAAATCGTTTTTCATTTTCATTTCTCATTTTCACATATCTAAAAATAATATAAATATAAACTTCTACATAGGAACCATTAATATATTTAAAAAAAGATAAATGAAGAAAATACAATCGAGGAGCAACGTACACACTATTTGCCACAAGTAGTTATAAAAGTCGTTTTAATTGGAGTTGCAGGATAACTTATCAATAAGAAACAGGATTTCTTGGTAACTTCAAATACATTTGTCTGTATCAAACTGTATTCTGGCAAATAAATATTGATCGACGTAAAAATTCACCCAAATATTTAAAGATATTTTGTAGGGTCGACTACAAAGAGATGTATCCACTTTTGGACCTTATTACAATTCAATAAGGCGAAAAAGTGGATACATCTCTTTGTAGTCGACTGTACACAAGATCCGAAAAACACGGGGATTGTACAGTCGCCATCAAATATATCGGTGCGGCCAGGGTACTCAAAAATATCTCAACATGCACTTTATTCCCTTGACAATAGGGACGTTGTTCAGATATTTGTGACAACCTTGGCCGCTCCGATATATTTGATGGCGACTGTAAGTCAGACTCAGCCAGGCTAGGCTACTTAAGCATCGCTAAGATTTTAATAAGTACACGGAAAAAAAGGATATCTTCAGCCAAGAATACCGATGCGAAAATATTATTGTTTAAACATAAGTATTTAAATATTTTCTTGGACTAATTTTATATCATTAGCCCAAGATATATATATTTTACATCAATAAAGGCATTTTCCTTGAATAAAGATAACTTTCTAGGCAAATTGTTTTCGTTATATACAAAACAATATTGTTTTGACGAAGAGAATTTGTCTTCGATGAAGATACTTTTTTCCGTGTAAAGAAATTTATTTTTCACCTCAGTAGTTCGAACAAGCCTACTTTCCTCACTCCAGGGAGTGAAATTTTGTTTCTAGAAGCTTTTCGTCATAATGATGATGCCTTTCATTCGGGAATGTAAATAAATGTGTTTTTTTAACTTGAATATGTTCTAACTACTGAGGTGAAAAGTTGTATGTGTCACACGAGAGGAAAGTTTCTTTACATCTCGTGTTCTTGAGATCCCTCGCTACGCTCAAGATTCAAACTTAGAATCACTCGCTTCGCTCGTGATTCAATTATAGAATCTTTCACTTACTCGGGACTCAAAATCAACACTCGCAAGAAAAACCAACTTTCCTCTCTTGTTGTACAAATAACTATTGGAAACTTTCTCCTTTGAGTGCATTGCTAGGCCTTGTTACTAACTGTACAGATCCCTGGAATTTTATTAGGAAAATTAAATTGAGTCCGTCGATCCCATCATCCGATCTCTGGTAGTGACCGGCGCCATATTAAATCTACGGTTGTGACCGGCAGAACATGCGACCTAACCTAAGGTTGCTGCTTGTTGACTTCAATAATTGCGTTTTGGAGGCCTCTTTACTAAATGTAGAAATCCCGGGAATTCTATTAGATTAAGGAAAAATAAATTGAGTCCGTCGACGCTGCCAAACTGTAGGTAAATATCGATCCTAGTATCCGGTCCCTGGTTATGACCGGGGCCATATTAAATCTACGGTTGTGACCTATGGTATGGAGCCGCTTGTTGACTTTAATGATTGCGCTCTGGTTTTGCTACTTGCTGCGTACATCATTATTTTGTTTTACCGCTATTTTGCCGTACAATGGTTTAGGATGGTGACATGGTCGTGACATATGTTAAATACGAGAATAGGTAGGTAGGTAGGTACAGACAACGCCAGAAATATGAATACAATTTTGAATCTTATGACGATGGATTAAGGTGCAATAGATACATATTTTTGGCGTTGACTGTAAAGGAAAATTTACGTGTTCAAAGTTAGTATAGTAAAATGTAAGCAACAGAAAGAAAAATCCGGCCAAGTGCGAGTCGGACTCGCGCACCGAGGGTTCCGGTTTAGCAATTTTTCCTTTATCTGTGCTATAAGACGTTGCTTCGTTCGTACCAAATTTCAAGTTTCTGAGTTCACGGGAAGTACCCCGTAGGTTTTGCGAGTGCCGAAAAACTCTAAAATTTGCAGCATTTGCGTCACTTGTGCTAAAATGTATACTTATGTAATCGAAAATATTATTAATGTCGTAAGTATAGACGTCTTTAGACCTTTGTTTATCAAATAATGATGATTGATTAGGTATGTGCCAGAATTATTCACATTATTATACAGCTAATTAGTAAATTTACAAAAATATTTTGTTGTTATTGAAGTAATTTTTTCGGAAAATTAGAGAATAGTTTAATATCTTGATAACCAGTTATTGTGACGCCTGGTTAATGGAAACTTACGAGTATTTATTATGTTGCAAAATTATCTATAGTTTTAGCTTGAAGGATTTCCTCGAATTATAAGTCAATCAGATATATCAGAGTGGTCACAAATATCTGAACAATGCCTCTATTGTCAAGGCGATAAAGTGCATGTTCAGATATTTTTGAGTACCCTGCCGCTCCGATATATTTGATGGCGACTGTACTTGGAGTAGTTGGAGTGTTTTGTTATGAATATTATAATAGTGGGAAATTGTAACTCTGACTGAAGCAGTTCTTACAATCATTGATATTCAATTAGTGTATTGTGTGTGTGTGTGTGTGTGTGTGTGTGTGTGTGTGTGTGTGTGTGTGTGTGTGTGTGTGTGTGTGTGTGTGGCTGCCTGAGAAATGAGTCACCTGACACACATGTGCAGCTCTCCAATGTGTGGCCCGTAGCATGAGAGGTAGCGGGGCGGGGTAATAAGATAGCTTTACGCAATCAAGTAAAAAGATTTCCGAGGTACAGGCGTCGTCAAAAATATGTTTACACTTTTGGACCTTATTAAAAGGGAGTAAGGTGCAAAAGTGTAAACATATTTTTGAAGTCGATCGTACAGTCAACGCCTCACTAGGTATACACTTTTGAACCTTATTCCGCTGTAATAACGTTCAAAAGTGTATACCTAGTGAGGCGTTGTGTGTACCTGTAATACAGGGTGGAATTGCTGGGGTCATCTAGCAAGCGATCAAGGCCTGATGCAGAATTTAAAGATGAACATCATTATGTGAATCATTGTTATAATTATTTTACAGATGATAAGTGGAAAATCGGAAATAAACATTTTGGCGTACAATTTTGTCACTCTACTTAATGGACGTCCATACAGGATACAGCGTATGTCAAAACTAATATGGTGACCATGATTTCCTTAGTTAAGGATTAATTTTACTTGAAATAAATAAATAAAAATGATCAAATTCTACCATATGATTATGGACTGATATTGGTGATCAGTTATAGAGTCAGAAGAAGTGATTCAGGATTAAGATCCAGATTTCACTCTATATCACATTTCAGGCACTAGTCTACCTACCTACTCGTATATAGGCCGTTTCGTAGTTCTGTTCCCTGTATAATTGTAAATCTATAGAATTCATAATAATAGAGCAGCAGACACAAACAAAATGATACCGAAAATATGACATGACAATGCCGGTACAGTCCGTGAGTTCTCAGAAGAACCTTCGGGTTTTAGAAAGAGACGTCGGGTATCAATCAACAGTGACACGTGAAAAAGCAGAACAGCAATTACCTTCGTGTGTCATCGCCGATTCCCGAAGGTTCTTCTTAAAGCTCACGAACTGTAGATACTATCGCGATTGTATCACTTTGACAGTTGCCTTCCCCATTCGCGAAATCGCTTCCGCTTCCGCTTACGCTCTCCCCTCGCGCCGCCCGGATGTCGGGCGGCATGGACGGATGTATCTGGGACGGCGGTTTCGAGCCACTCTTACGACTTGCCACGCCGGGCGCGGTTTCCATACAAATCTCCCGTGTAGGCCTGCCCGTGAAAATGTATGGGCGAAAAAGGGCCTTCCTATTTTGAATTTAGTTTCTTCTAAGGCACTGGTCCCACCGCGAGCTAGTAAGCTATGAGCTATCGGCTATAAACACGAACAAAAGATAAGCACTCCCGTGTAAATAAAAGAGACCCGGCGATATTTATAGTTACTCGTCCAGCGGTGAGCCCTAACTTTTTGAAGCTCAAGTCAATTGCGCCCTCTGTCCGAAAGCCCCCTAAAGATACCGAAATTGTAAGAGGAAATGTCACCTGCACTGCTACTCCACCCAGAAGTAACAAATAGCGCACTAGTAGTACACTAGTAGCTACTAGGTGGAGGCTTTCGGACAGAGGGCGCAATTGACTTGAGCTTCAAAAAGTTCTTAGGCTGTGCTGCTCTACTATACAAGTTACTCTATGCCTTAACCGAGAGTCTTATACATCTGCTAGTATAATAGATAAAGAATGCGACGGAAAAGGCAGTGGTTATGCTAATGAGTGGGACAACAGATGTCGGATCTGGTTTTATAGCTAGCCTTGTTTGAGCACTAACTATACCTATGTACGTGCCTAGACTCAGTATTTTTAAGGTTAGGTACCTACGTGTCAAAATGGTTAAAAAGCCCGACTCTGTCCGATCGTCCGTCCGTCTAAAATTTTTACTACGAAATTACTTGACTGATTAAGCTGGAATTATGTACATATCAGTGGCGGTGTAATTATTTATTCTTAGGCAAGCCAGAGCTTAACGTGGCTTCAATTTTCTTGAGCTGTAGAAAGTTTCTAAAAAATAGGCAAGCCGGCGTAAATCGAGTTCTATGGACGCGCCGCCACTGGCACACATATGCTAGTTATTTTCGGGATAAATTAATTAATATTAAACATGAGGTCACCTTTGATAATTTGAAAACTATACGATAACTGTGTGATTGATACATCAAATGAAGGGCTTTCTAATCTGTGAGAACTCAAATACTTACATATATTTAGTTTAATTTATAAATAAGGATTCTCAAAAGTTATTTAAGAATAAAAGGTGAAAAAAAAACCATTCGGCCGTTATCTCAGAATAAACATAAAACTAAAAAAAATATTCCTCGTGCGTATTTAAAAAAATATCCGAAGTTACGAAAAAAATACTATGTTTAAATTGTGTGATGTTATACCTTGTGCAATCTAAGAAGCGGTTTTTGACACCTGTCAAAACCCGCTAAAATCGAATAAAAATCGATTAAATGTAAAATCGATTTTAGGTTATAAAATGTACTGAGATGTCAGGTGTCAAAAACCGCTTCTTAGATTGCACAAGGGTATAGTGATGTAGAAAGTGTTTGACTCGCACTTGGCCGGTTATTATTATTGCGATTGCGACGAATGGCAGACAAGCAACTCCGATAATACCTCCAAATGGTACCTTTGCCAAAATAATGACACATGCTTGCATTTTATTACTATCTTACGCATTTTTTATAGCATAAAAAGCAAACTTCTAAAATAGATGATGAGAAAACCGTCATAAGTTATTTAAATGGATAGATACACATATCCAATTAAATGTTATTTTAAAACTGCTAGACAAATCTGTAGGTAATTTGTGGTAGCTGATGCTAAAACAAGAGACAGCTGAAAATAATTCTATTTACCATTAATATGGATAAGAAAATAGTTATTTGTCCAACAAGAGAGGAAAGTTGGTTTTTCTTGCGAGTGTTGATTTTGAGTCCCGAGTAAGCGAAATATTCTATAATTGAATCACGAGCGAAGCGAGTGATTCTAAGTTTGAATCTTGAGCGTAGCGAGGGATCTCAAAAACACGAGATGTAAAAAAACTTTCCTCTCGTGTAACACATACAACTTTTCACCTCAGTAGTGAGAACATATTAAAGTAAAAAAACACATTTATTTACATTCCTGAATGAAAGGCATCATCATTATGACGAAAAGCTTCTAGAAACAAAATTTCACTCCCTGGAGTGAGGAAAGTCGCAACTTTCGTCACTCCCTGGAGTGACGTCGCTGCTGAGGTGAAAACACATATTTTAAGTGCCAATGGATTGTATGAACATCTAAGTGCACAGTCCTAATTGTCATGGTCTAGATGTGCCTTAGAATTTGGATTGAACGTAGAGCATCGCGCGGGCCTATTAAGCTAATTGTTCTAAATACTTAGGCGCCATTCATTTAGGTATTACGTAAGTCAATATTTGGCACTTCATGACCCTTATGTAAGGTGACTGGCCCCCTCCCCCCTTATTTTTTTACGTGACAAAAAGTCTCTGAAAGAAACATTTTAGAATTGGTTTAGTTGTAATATTTTGTACAGTCGCCATCAAATATATCGAAGCGGCCATAGTACTCAAAAATATCCGAACATGCACTTTATCGCTTTGATAATAGAGGCGTTGTTCAGATATTCGTGACCACCTTGGCCGCTCCGATATATCTGATGGCGACTGTACATAATGTTTGGTATTATTTTTTTATGCATGCGTCATTGTACGCGTAGAATTCTGTTGTCTAAAGGTTGTTTTTAACCGACCGACTAAGGATGGTAGTTTTTCGAGAGTATGTATTTTTTTGGCCTGCGCTTACATCGTTAGATGGATTAGGCCTTGGGTTTTCTGACCACCCGTCGCCGGCGGCCGGCGACCGACGCCATACAAAACATCGGATTCGATCGGATGTTTGTATGGCGCCGGTCGCCGGCCGCCTACGACAGGTGGTCAGAAAACCCAAGGCCTTAGAACATGGTGTTATAAGTGTCGTCTCGATTGTGCCACTTTGGGCACATTGAAAAGTTTCCCTGTAAATCTTCACAATATTTGCAATATATAAGATATGTTCCTATATTGATTTCCTGCTTTTTGCGTGTAGATCTTGTATATATGCGACTAACACACACTTAGACGAACACCAAGTAAAATATTTTGGACACAAAAGAATCTCGCGGAGAGGATGAATTCACGAGAATCATTAGTTTATATTATTACCACCCTAAGAAGTAGAACTGGTCCCCCTTTGAAGAAAAAATACGGTTTATTTTAATTGGTACTGCGTATTATTGGAAAGAGGCATTAATTAGGCGGCTCAAGTAAAAAAAAACGCCTTCATTTTATTCGTAACTATTTGTTTCTGCTAATTTCATAAAAATAGATTTGTTTAAAGGATATTCTTTCTTGTGGACTGGTACCTGTCTGACCTTCTGGGTGGAAAAAGGCACCCTGAACATAGCGCGTGCCGCGTGGGCCACCCCACGCCGCCCTCACGGCCTACCGCCCCCGGCCATCTTGGCCTAAGTACGCAAGTACCCAAATACACCCTTAAATTTCACGCTAACTAGGATATTTCATCACTAATCTTACCACGAATTAAGAGGAGGATATCCCGGCTCGGATGAAATTAATTTCGTATTTTATCCCTTTCTAAGACGTCAAATCACGCGCATGGAAAGTCGTGCCCGTGAAATCACGTCCTGGTACTGAGCCAGGACGTGATTTCACTTCCAAAAATTAACCGGTTTGCCTTGCGCGCTCGCGCGCGCTGGCGCTGACGACACGATTTTTCGGTTAAAGTTCTCCCTCTAACGGTGTAGGACATCTATATAAGTTAATAATTTATATTATAGTAGTGTGACTTAAAATAAACAAATCAAAATATTTATTAAAAATAGTTAGATTTTTCTTTAGTTCTACAACTTGCCAATTAAAGTAAGGCGCTAACATACATGGCCGGACGAAACTTGTATGAAAGTTGTAAACAACGTGTATCCGGCCTTAAGGCCTCTACAAACGTAAGCGACTATTAGTCTGTCGACCTGCGATTTTTAATACAATGCGGTTTTTGATCCATCGATTGATTTCGCTGCACCTACCTAGACGGCAATGTCTCGAAATCGCGCGCGAGTTTTGTGTCACAATTGCGCCGATTGTAGAGGATATTACTCCAGACACCAGCAAACTTAGAGCCTTAAACCCAGCGGAGTAGCCATTGACAGGCGTTCCCCTCTGCCAAATGAGTATGACCAGTGGTCATACTCATTGTATGGACTGACGTTAATTTGACGTGGCTATATTGACGTTTCGCATACATTTGACGTTCCCCTCCCCCGCAAAAAACGGCAGACTTTTTCCGATAGAAATGAGAGCGCGTCTCGCATCCGGTTGGTTTAATAATCAAAGCCAGCAAACGTTGCTACGCAACTATATATATAAGTAGGTAAGTAGTATAGGTACGAGTACTATACATTGTGTAAACCGTGTCACAAGCATTAGTTACCGATACCGATAAATAAGAAGCGTTTAGGCGGCTTTCACACTGTTGCGGTTTCTACATGCGGCGCTGGTGCGCGAGCGAGATAGCGCTCTGTATGTGTATAGTAGGGATGTCACGAATATTCGCATTCGCATTCGTATAATGCGAATATTCGCATCATTTTTGACATTCGTATCAACATTCGCATTCGTATCAATTGATGCGAATATTTTTCGAATACGAATGTTGGTAGAACACATCCTGTTTTGACCGCACTGACCCGGCCCATGGTCATATGCTTACTCATAGACAGGAAGTGAAAACGACGGTATCACTTGACTCCTTTTGATCATTAATATAGGACTACATCACATGTCATGTTCTGTATTTTTGAACTATGGAAGCATAAAAATGATAAGCAAGATTAAGTTTTTTGAATCTACTTCGTAACATTCGTATTCGCATTCGCATTCGGACATTCGCATCCTGAATATTCGCATTCGCATTCGCGAATGTGAGAAAAACGACATTCGTGACATCCCTGGTGTATAGCGCTGTCACGCTTGCACACCGTCGCCGCATGCGGTTGCGGCGCCAGTGTGATAATCGCTAGCGCAACTACGGATGAGCATGTATGAAAATGCGGCGATTAAAAAAAAGTTAACAAAATATGGCTGCATTTGTAAGCAAACTAAGGATTAATCACATAACAAAATATTATAGTTTGGCCAGAGTTTGTTTCACTTCAAGCATAGACAGGGAGAATCTTACTGTCTTTTTCTAATGCTAGTACTCTCACTACTAAAACCGGGATGGGTATAGCATGTTACTCTAACTGTTACTGCGCTTTTTGGTTTGCCAGACTATATTAAAGAAATTTGTTAATTTTGTTATCACTGAAATATAAATTATTAACGGAAAATTACTAAAAATGAACATAAATTATAAGTTTATGTATAAGTTGACAATGAAACTATGGTTATCAATTATCATTGCATGCGGCTGCAATGGCTGTACTCGTATTCACTTGTTCAGTCACTACGCGCGTAATGAGGGCCTACCGCGAAGTTCGAAAATCGACAAAACGATGGTTCCGTCTCTATCGCTCTTGCATATACGAAAGAGAGTGATGGAAATAGACGATTTGATGAACGAAGTGCATCGCGGTTATAGGCATGTTTCGGAAAGCTTAAGTCTCCATCCTCAAGCACTAAGAGAGGTTCGCAGTAATCGCAAAAAAGTATAAAGTTTCATAATTTTCTAAGCATTGAAATTTCAGAAACTTGTCACATTTTTGTGTAGAAATTATGGAGAAATAAGTCATATGTACTCGTACTAACGAGTATTTATGGAGAAATAAATAGAGAAATAAGTAATACTTTATAATAAAAATTGAATAGTAATATTTCCTGGCCTGGCCGGAAAAAGCGGGGGACCGAGAGTTATGGAAAACAGCGGGAGAGGCCTTTGCCCAGCAGTGGGACACTACTTTAGGCTAATAAAAAAAAAAAAATCCTTTATTTCTTATGCGGAGCTTGGCGCTTCCGTCGTACGTTGTATACAGTCGCCATCGAATATATCTGAGCGGCCAGGGTTCTCACAAATATCTGAGCATGCACTTTATCGCCTTGACAATAGAGGCGTTGTTCAGATATTTGTGAACAGCCTAGGCCGCTCCGATATATCTGATGGTGACTGTACGTTGTACGGAAATGTGTAATATCATGTGTAAATATTTAATGCAATGTGTATTGCATGTGTATTGAGATAATTTCGAAACATGGGTAACTCCGAAAATTATTTAATTATCCAGGCGCGGTCGCAGACGAAAATTTGGGGGGGGGGGGGGTCACTAATGTAGATTTTTTTTTTCAAATTTTTGAGGGGGTCTGTAAAAAATTTTTTCTATTAGAAATGTAGGATTTGGGACCGCGCCTGTATTATCTCTCATATGTATAATAAGAGTCAACTATCGGAATTACCCGCCGCTTTTTTCTTATAGAAAAAACCATATTTGTTAAGAAGAATAAACCCTTCATGTATTGTATACCGTTATGCTTGAGTGTGCTTGAGTTTTCGCATTATTTTCTCTCTACATACTATATTTATGTTTTTCTCCACGTTTCCGTTAATAACGAGACGTAGTTATTTTTGCTATTAAATATAACTAAATAGGCCATTATCTTGTTTATGGGAGCATGAATTGATTAGCGATTAATCGAATCTTAAGATACTAGTAGTCCGCCTCGAACTGAGAACTCGCGATTTACTTGCAAACGTTGACCAATATAACAAGACCCTTCGGAGGATTTTTTTTCTCCTTCTAGCTCCATAACCACTTGATCGATCCTGCTCATATACGAACTTACAAATTTTATGTATCTCTGCTACAGCCCCAAGACATTTCATAAAGATCAGAAAAACGTTACTAAAGTTATCGTCAGACTAACTATCGAAATCAAAAAGCCATCCAAATGCCGAGACGTCCCAGTAGCCAGGTGACAGTTCGGTCTCGAGTTGTTTGTAAGAACTCACTTCGCTTGCGCTCCGCTCGTTCGATTAAACTGTATTGCACAAAAATGTTCTTTTTTGTACAAATGGCGGACTTAATGATGGAATTCTCGAGCAGTCATCACTGGGCCAAAAGGAGACATGCACAAAAGGTGCAAGGAGAAATGTTAAATGTGCCAAAAAGTTTCCAAAGTTACGAAATTTTTCATAAGGAATGTTCTCAGAACTTAAATTTTACGAACAATCAAAATTATCCAAGAAGTCGCTGGACATACATCGCCGTTATCAATTATTTTAACTGACTGTCTCATTTCATCATCATCATCATCTCAGCCATAAGACATCCACTGCTGAACATAGGCCTCCCCTTGGGGGGGGGGGGGGGGGGAGTTGCCATACGCGCCACGCTTGGCAGGCGGGTTGGCGCGCGCAGTTTTTAGAGTTTATAAAAAATACTACTAATACATTTTGGATAATTCCCATAGGGAATGTATTCATTGGAAAAAAAATTATTAATACGTAAGTTTCTGGAAATTTCCGAGAATGTTACTTAATTTTTGAGAATGTTCTGCAACTTGTACATTGCTATCTGTAAGGCAATACAATATTATAGCTCATTAATATACTCATTTGTACTCAAGGTGCAAAACATTTCGCGGAAAAACTAAAATGTGCCGGAAGGCGGGAAAATCCAACTTCCGGTTGGATTTTGTTTATAACAGCGGAATGCCGCTTAAGTGTGTTGTGTCCAAGAAGGCGTTAAGTGAGGTATTTAGCAATGGTCAATTCTGAAAATATGGATACATATAATAGCATAGAGAAACTTAAATAGTACATAGAGCAGCACAGGCTAAGAAGTTTTCACCTCACTAGCTCGGAAAGCCCTTTTTGTTTGTTTAATATCTATTGTGAAAATCGCTTTTTATCCACATGTGGTGAAAGAGTTTTGACATAAGTGACAAGTGGCTTAAGTGACATTTGACAGCTAACAAAACGTAAACCGTTAAAAGTGCAGAATTTTTAACATCGCAATTAATGAATTGCATCGAGTAAAAACACTTAATACAGTCTTACAACTTTATTTTAATTCATAAATATCAGCATTCAACATTAATCTTCATTCTTTTTGTAAAAACGGATAAATTGTTCTGACAGCCGAATAAGTCTACGTACGAACAAAACGCATCTGACATTTAATAAAACCTTTTACGTCAAAACTTTTCATTTCAATTCATCCATCATATCAACGTTAAATATTCGCATGTTTTTCTAGGTTGTTTTGTTAAAAATTAGTGATTCGAGTGATGAAGAAGTATTAAACACCTGAGGAATTACGGGAAACCGAGCAAAATGCACCCTTTTTCTTATTTTCCTCGCTGTAGTGAGGTGAAAAGTTTTGTGTTATACACGGGTGAAAGTTATTTTACGTCTCGTGTATTAAAGCACTCGCTACGCTCAGGATTCTATTTTTGAACCACTCGCTTCGCTCGTGGTCAATAATAGAATCCTTTCGCTAGCTCGTGTTTCAAATAACACTCGCACGTAAAATACAACTTTCACCCCTTGTATAACAAATAACTATTTTGAAGCTCAAGTCAATTGCGCCCTCTGTCCGAAAGCTGCCTAAAGATACCGAAAATGTAAGAGGAAATGTCACCTGCACTGCTACTCCACCTAGTAGCTACTAGTGTACTACTAGTACGCTATTTGTTACTAGGTGGAGTAGCAGTGCAGGTGACTTTTCGGTATCTTTAGGCGGCTTTCAGACAGAGGGCGCAATTGACTCGAGCTTCAAAAAGTTCTTAGGCTGTGGCCGTCTATATTTCTAGTCTGTGGAAATAGTCGACTAATAGAAGAGTGGTTACATATCTTTGTCTCATTAATTGTATCCATATTTTCAGACGTCACTGTACCAATTGTTACAGTATATATTTGATGGTGAGTGTACCAGTAGGTACAGTCACCATTAAATATATCGGAGCGGCCAAGGTACTCAAAAATATCTGGACGTGCACTTTATCGCCTTGACAATAGAGTCATAGTTCAGATATTTGTGACCACCTTGGCCGCTCCGATATATCCGATGGCGACTGTACAGTTGCCTAGATATTAAAACTTATATAAATAAAGTGACTATTCGCTTTGCCTTAAAAACTAACACATAAATACCATTGCAATTGCAACTTAAATAAAAATTGGTACACGGAAAAAAAATATTCTTACAGATTTTCTAGTTTTCTTTTACCTAAGATAATACTTGTTCGATTAAAGTACAATCTCTCTTATTTACTCAATATACTCTTGAAACAATACATTTTTGTATTTCTATTTTAAGAAAACGTGGTTTTATTAAGCGAAGAATCATATTTTTGGTAAAGGAAATAAATACTTGTCACGAGGAAATAAATTCAAGAAAATAATAATGTCTTGGATCGAGAATATCCCGGAAGCTTTTTTTTCCGTGTCCCTATTTAAAATGCTAATTGGGGCAATATTTGTTTTTACATGGTTTTAAAGTGGTTGCATATTATACAATAGTGTGTTACTAAATCAAATACTAACAGTGAAAACATTGAAAATATAATAAATCCAGTAATACTTCATCAATATCCAGTAAGGCCTTGCCGAGGCTCGAGCGCTTTGCCAGTAGGTACCTAAATGTTTTTTTTGTTCAATGCTTGAGCTCATTGTAAAAACTCTTTTTATTATTCTTGTATTTTAGTTCATCATCATCATCATCATCTCAGCCATAAGACGTCCACTGCTGAACATAGGCCTCCCCTTCAAGGGGGGGTTTGCCATACGCGCCACGCTTGGCAGGCGGGTTGGCGCGCGCAGTTTTTTTGTTTATTGTTTGTAGGCTTTCGGAAGATGCTGCTGCCCATCTCCCGGTAAATTCCCTTAGCAGACTCCTACTGCAACCACGGGACGATATGGTGGGGGACAATTCTAAGGCCGGGCACCCCACGGCATTTGCAAACTAGTGCAATAAAGAATATTTTTAAATTAATTACTTACTTTCATTTAATAACAAATTACAATTACATAATGGTAATTGGTCATTCTCCAATTTCATGTCTGCAGTTATAGACTCGGTGAAACTTTTCAAATATCAATTTAGTTTAGATAGTATGGTTTTACGCGAGAATTTGTATTCTCATTGTTACCACTTATTATCTGTAAGGATAATAACGCGATTATCACACTGTGCAAGCGTGACAGCGCTATACACATCTATCACGCTATCTCGCTCGCGCACCGGCGCCGAATTCGGAAACCACAGCAGTGTGAAAGCCGCCTAATACCTACAGTACCTACTTGTTTACAGTTATTTTCTATAACGTAATGGAAAATATTTGTGAACTTTTTGAATAGTCGTCATTAAAATGTAATATGGAGCGGCCTGGTAGTATATTCGAACATGAACGATCCAATATTTGTGATGCAACCACCTTGGCATCCTAATAGCTCCTCTACACGATGGGCCATCATAGGGACGCAGCTATACGTTAGAGAGAGCTAACGATATTGCGATCTCGTTCCGTCGTATAGCTGCGTCCCTCCCATCATGTAGAGCCAGCCTAATATATCTGATGGCGACTGTACTAAGATAAGAGTGGTCGAATCAGGCGCGGATAAAGGATTTCCTTCAGGGGGGAGGGGGCACTTTCCTTCACAAAAAATCTTGTCAGGGGGGAAATGCCCCTGTTGCCCGCCCCCCCTGTATCCGCGCCTGGGTCGAACAAAAAATACTAATATAAAATATATTTTATTATCTTAAAGAAAACTAACAATGGCAATCCGTACATAATTGGGTATAAAGGGTAGGTTTACAAGCACTGCGCCCACTTGTTGATTTTTCCAGCTTTGTAGGTACACAAATAATAATTATCTTCAAGTATTCTTACCTACGTAAATGTACGAGTATATGTGGCGCTTTTCAAGTCAAAAGTACATCATTATCGGTTGTTGATAAAGTATATTTCTAAATGATTTTTTTTATGGCAGCAACGCCTTCTTCACGACCGACAATTTCTATTTCTATTTATTAATTCATGAACAACATAACATGCATGGGTTGTGTTTGAAATATATTAACATAGAAGATTAACAATAAAAACAATTAAAATTAAAGTTCTCAACGATAGCGATAACAAAATTAATATGAATATGATTTAATATTTAATTCTAAATCTACAATTTACAATAATGTGTACAGTCGAGGTCATAAATATGTTTACACTTTTTTACCTAGTCGAATGCGTTTGCATACTAATTGTTAGCGACCGCATTCGAGTAAAAAAGTGTAAACATATTTATGACCTCGACTGTACATAATCCGTACACGGTCAAGGGCTTTAATTGTTGAGCCATATTAAACAAAAGAAGATGGCTTGAACCGTAAATGGCTCAACAATTAAAGTTCCTGACTGTGCCTTTGACTTGAAAATATCACATCACATACAGTGTGTTTCTGTAATAGGAGCAATAAACTATAACATAGATTCTACTCCTCAAACTACAAAACTTTTGTTCAACAACTTAAAAAAAACATGTATTTTGTAGATTGTCTCTTTTTCATACAAACTAAATAGTATTTTCAATGAACGTTAAAATCCGTCTAATTGACATTGCTTGTCACCCTACAGACATAGTCAATTTCGGAATACATTGCGTGTTCGAAAAAACTTTAAAGTGTCCTAAAAATCAAACCTTACGTTATTTTTAAAAGTCGCTGAACAGACGTTTCCTGGTTTGAGGAGTAGAATCTACGTTTTAATTTATTGCTCCTATTACAGAAACACACTGTATACCGATCCTTAATATTTTATTCTACAATTTACGTAAGTCTAATTTAGGTTAATATTACCTACGTGATAATAAAACGCACTTGCTGGCTTTAATCCCTGCAAACGCTGAGGTATGAATGTATTAGTTTTCCGTCCATATACCTATTTAAAAAAAAAAACATATATTTGTACCAGCTTAGTCAGGTGGACGGTAAACTGAACCATTGCATATTGAAAGAATGGCTCATTACAATACAGGACAGGGTGGGCACAAGGAAACTGGCAGAATCTTAACCACGCATTTCTGAGACCAAAAGGATTAAAAAACGTTAAGTTTGTGACTTTAGGTGAATCTCGCCAAAAAAATTTTTTTTAATTTTTGAACGTTTATAAAATGAGCGCCTCAGACGAAATGAATCATTTTTCTTTTCAAATAAAAATATAGTTAATGCCAAGTATTTCTTGTCACTTTGATATCTGTCAATAAGGATGTGTAAAGGCTCCTCTAGATGATGGGCCATCATAGGGACGCAGCTATGCGTTAGAGGGAGCTAGCGATATTGCTATCCCGTTCCGTCGTATAGCTGCGTCTCTATGATGGCCCATCATGTAGAGGAGCCATAAACTATGCCCAATAGTGGCAACAACGCCAACAAAAAGGCGTTTTGTGCTGAGTAATAAAAAAAAAGATTTTTAAAAATTGGTAATAATTCTGAAACTAGGCATATTCCAGAAAAGTTTATAGGACATTTTAGTCTCTAAATATGATCAGGAATACACTGATAAAATTAATGAAGTGCCTACTTTGTTGCTCCCAAAACGATCTAGACCAGCAGTTATAAACTTTTTTGGAAAAATCAAATTTAGTTATATATAAAACTACGTAAAATATATAAATACATTGGAAAATTAGTCACCTGAGGAATAAATGTAACAGTTTTTTTCATTTTCATTATATATTTTTTTAAGGAGAGTATGTTTTGCTAGAGCAATTTTATGAAAAATTTACGAAGTTTAGGTGATGTTTTGGGAAGAAATTAATGTATTTTACAAATATAAAAATAAACTTCACTTCATGTTTTATTCAGATAGTATAAAACGTATTAGGGTCCGTAACAAATAATAATAAAAAATCATATGACAAAATTGCATGAAACGGCTTCCTCACTAAACAAGCTCTGTAAGAATTCAGTTTTAAGGTAAGTAGGTATTAAATATTACTATATATCGACCTAAAGTACTTTTTTGCAATAACACGACTTCAAGCTATCTTACCAAATGAAATTCTTGTGCATAATGTCATCATTAGCGATTTTCGTTTTAAAATCGTTACCGGACTCTAAAAGCTGTTTTTACGACATCTCATACAGACGTTTACGCTCTTTTAAATCCAAGAATTTGGAACGTGGAAAACAGAAGAAAGTATATCACTCAATTCGTACAAAAACGAACTAAAACTAGGTTTAAAACTATTAAAAGCGTAATCAAAACATTGTGAACCAAGTTTCAACTTGAAACAACAACAAACACGTTAGAATTAAAGTTTTAAAAGTGAAATACGCGACGTACTTATTGTTGTCTTCCGCACGAAACTTCTCGTTAAACCGGTCTCAAACGTCGCTCCACTTTTGGAAACCTCATCAAAACCGCTTAAATGCTAAACACATTGTCTATGACAACATACAAATAAAATTTTGACATGTTTTTGCTTACCTGAAGTTGAGTTACATGGTCTGTAGACAGGAGCGGGCGCGGGCAGCCTTGTTGGGTGGCGCGGAGCGACTGGCGGCAGTAGAGCCTGCTTTTGGTCCGTTCCCCCCCACTGCTTCGGGCTTCGACTTGCGTGGTGAGAGCAGCGTCTATGGCTGCCTCTCCATGATGGGCCATCATAGGGACGCAGCTATACAACAGAACGAGATCGCGATATCGTTAGCTCCCTCTAACGCATAGCTTCGTCCCTATGATGGCCCATCTTGTAGAGGAACCATATGTAGTACCAGAAGGCTATCCATGGTTGTCATTTTATCGCCTATCGTGTCATGCGTCACTTTCGCACTTCCATACTTGTTAGAACGTGACAGCTATGGTGAAGGGTGATAAAAACCCGACCATACTAAGCTAGCAGTACCAGCGTATCTTATTCGTAGTTTGTGGAGAAAGATTAAGTACCTAATAACCGTAGTTAGCTGCATTAAAAAAAATCGCATTCATTGTTTCAAGCGTTTAAGAACAACGGCGACAGTGCCACAGGTAGCAATGCACCAAGGAGAAGTTTCCTAAGTTGCGAAATTTTCCATATGGAATGTTCCCAGAACTCACATTTTGCGAACAATACAAATTATTCAGGAAGTCGCTGGACACCGCCATTATCAATTATTTTAATTCACGAGTTTATATATGTAATATTAATATTATATTTATTGATAA
The DNA here is from genome assembly GCA_911728535.1 of Pammene fasciana. NCBI lineage: Eukaryota > Metazoa > Arthropoda > Insecta > Lepidoptera > Tortricidae > Pammene > Pammene fasciana. Next base: position 45,189,708 of record OU452272.1, on the reverse strand, counting down.
TTCCCATAGGGAATGTAGTCATTGGAAATTTAATTTAAATTCTCGTGTAAGTTTCTGGAAAATTCCGAAATGTTACTGAATTTTTGAGAATGTTCTGCAACTTGTACTCGTACATTGCTAGCGCTACGGTGCCAAATACTGTATCCAAACTTATATTATAACATCATTAACATCCCTTTTGGATTCCGTCGGTGGTCAAATTAAAAATACAGTCCGTGAGCTCAGGGCCTTAGCTAGGGGGGGGGGGGGGGGGGGCATTAGGGGGCAATGCCCTACCTTAAAATACTAATGCCCTACCTTAAAAACTACAATCGCGCGTCAAAAATGTATGAAAATAAAGTTAATGCCCTTAAAGTTTGCTATGCCCTACCTTAAATTAGCACTGCCCTATCTTAACTGCAATTCTGGCTACGGCCCTGCGTGAGCTCTAAAAAGAACCTTCGGATTTTAGAAAGAGACGTCGGTTATCACCCAACAGTGACACATGAAAAAGCAGAACAGCTATATTACCTTCGTGTGTCATCGCCGATTCCCAAGGGTTCTTCTCAAAGCTCACGGACCGAAAACATTACTTACTTTTAATACTAGTAGTCCGCCTCGAACTGAGAACTCGCGATTTACTTGCAAACGAGTTGACTAATATAACAAGACCCCAAGGAGGATTTATTTTCTCCTTCTAGCGCCATAACCACTTGATCGATCCTGCTCATATACGGACTCTCAAATTTTATGTACCTCTGCTACAGCCCCAACAAATTTCATAAAGATCAGAAAAACGTTACTAAAGTTATTGTCGGACAAACTATCGAAATCAAAGAGCCATCCAAATGCCGAGACGTCCCAGTAGCCAGGTGACAGTTCGGTCTGGGTCGCGTTTTATAAAGTTACAATTGGTAATTTCGCTGTTTGCCTCTCTTTCTATCCAATATGTGTGCTAGAAAGAGAGGCAAACAGCGAAATTGTAAATTGTAACTTTATAAAACGCGACCCTGGAGTTGTTTGTAAGAACTCACTTCGCTTACGCTCCGCGAGTTCGATAAGCCAATTATTATCTAATCTACTAGATCTTCTTCTTCTACCTAGCGTTATCCCGGCTATTGTCAGGGTCCGCTTTCCTGCTCGCTTTCCTCCACTTTGCACGATCCTGGGCGTCTAAATCTAATCTACTAGATGTGAGAACAAACTTTGTGCGCCATGTTTGGTAGCTGACAACTGTGACTGAATCAAAGAGTAAAGTATACCTGAGGCTAGTTTTATAAAGCTACAAGTTACAATTTACAAGCGGGACTCTCTTTCTAACCCTATGCGTTAGAAAGAGACTTCCGTTTGTAAATTGTAACTTGTAGCTTTATAAAACTGGCCTCTGGAGTGACTTTCACTACAACTTTTAGGACAAAGAATTTCTAAGGGATGTCACCTCCTGTTACTTGATGTAATAAGCCTATAATAAGGCGCCAGAATTTTTAGATTCTGGGAGCGTTCAAGTATTAACGTAACGCAATTTTTGAAGATTTTTGACCCCTCCCTGTAATAAGGAATTTCCTTTATCTGTAACGCAATTTTTGAAATGGTTTACCACCCCTCCCCCTGATTGCGTTACGTAATACTTGAACGCCTTTCTTCTAGAAATAAAATAAGTGTCATCAATAAGTATGCTTTACTTGATTCTGAACTAAATTAGATTAGACGAGACAAACCCCGGCAAAAAAGGAGCATTGCCAGTGACATAAGCGCGTTAGATCATAAATTAGTATCTAGAACGCGCTAGAAAGTAGCTCGGGACCGCTGCGTGCGCGGGCGCAGGCGGCGCGCGGTGCGAGCGGAAGCGGGCGCGGTAGCGGATTTTCATTTTACAAGTTTTATAATTTTATTTAAAGGCGACCAGTCACTGTCAGTAATAATACTAATAATGTAATTATTTTTGTACTCGTACCTTTCTATACAGCGTGCCCCTAATCACGGGGCTTTGATTGTAAGGATAACGATCAATTTTGCTCATAAAACTGAACACATAACAGAAGTTCAACTTTTAAAATAACTGGAATTGTAAAAAAAAGGATTGCCAGGCTTCAATTCATGATTTTCTTCACCAAGCAGCACAGATAACCTCAACCACTAGATAGATCACAAGTACAACTCGGGGTCACCACGCATCAGTGCTCCCGTACTCATTTTGTATGAGAGCGCGACCGCTTATTTCAATTAAGTTAATGTTTTTGGTCATTACTCATGTGAATTAAAAATATCTACAAATATCAAGTTACAGGGGTGAACCTGGATTGTTATACTACAAATTGGTGTATAAAGATGTGCTGTTTGAATCGTAGAAATTTTCGAATAAAATTGCACTGATGCGTGGTGACCTCATGCGATATAGACGGCCACAGCCTAAGAAATTTTTGAAGCTCAAGTCAGTTGCGCCCTCTGTCCGAAAGCCCCCTAAAGATACCGAAAATGTAAGAGGAAATGTCACCTGCACTGCTACTCCACCTACTACTACTAGTGTACTACTAGTACGCTATTTGTTACTAGGTGGAGTAGCAGTGAAGGTGACATTTCCTCTTACATTTTCGGTATCTTTAGGGGGTTTTCGGACAGAGGGCGCAACTGACTTGAGCTTCAAAAATTTCTTAGGCTGTTGCCGTCTATATCTCTATAGTCTCTGGTATCGATAAACAGTGGTGTTCCCCCCTAGCACTTGTCAAAAGTAGCACGCAAAATACCGGGCCCTTAATAATCTAAAGTAAAACAATTTTTTCTCAACAGCGCAATTTATTTAAAGGATATCATATAAGTGGACACCTAAAAATAAATCTGATCGATAAAAATACATTTTAAATTAACAAACATATAATAATGAGCCAATGTATCAGTAAAAACTTTTTCAGTTCTTTGGTGTGTAAATAAATCGATAGACACCATGTATATTGAAATTTTGAAAAAATACGATATTATATATTAAGTAACGTAAAGATAAATGTTATATTTTATACACGTAATATCACTCTAATATCCATATTTATAATTATAAAATACGCTTATACTAATCCAACGTCAACCATAACGCCTACTGCAATACAATATTAAACAAAATTCGCCGTAATGTGTGGAATAAAGAAAAATCTTACTCATAAAAAGTGAATCAATCAATAAACCATAAATAATTTGAAAATAAATGTATAATTAACTTGAATATTCCAGAATATCAGTTATCACCATTATTTTTGAATAAGTGGAACTCATACTTGTACAGTGACGTCTGAAAATATGGATACATTCAATGTGTCAAAAATATGTAGCCACGACTCTATAACCAAGGCATTAAGTCTTGGATACATGTTTTTGTCACATTAAATGTATACATATTTTCAGACATGACCGTATATAAAGGGCACTTTACACTCACACTCAGTAATTATTAAAGTGAAACTTTTATTCCATCGCATCGAATTTTAAAGTCTCTCTTCCGCGCGACATGCGTTACATATGTAACGCTGATTCTCGTTTATAGTAAGGTGAGGCTTATTTCATAAGCAATAAGGTTCATGTTTAACTAGATTAACAGTTAATATATCAGGGTGTTACCTGTAATAGGAGCAATAAATTAAATGAAGAATTAAATTGATAAACCTGAATCAAAGAACAGATTTTAAACAGAAAACTTCCTTGAGAAACAGACATATTAAAAAGAGCCGCGGCCCGCAGCCTGCGTCGGTTAGCCAACGCGAATGGCTCATGAATAAGCTCCTCGTTATGGAGCGAAACATGTCGAGCAATATTAGACTTAAAAGACGTGAGTAACCCGTGTTTTATTTCATACGCAAGAACAGATTATTTAGATTTTGAGTTAAAGAGACATGAAAAAAGGCACTAAGTATTTCTTTAACCCCACTCTATTTTATTTATATTATGTGTATGTATAATGTATATGTATAGTCAAAGTAAAAAATGTATTTATTCAAGTAGGCATAGCAACAAGCACTTCCGGAAAGCAGTGCAGTAGGCATTGGGCAAGGATAACATAGATATGGATTGGCGATGTCTATACTAAATCGCGTTCCTCGAAACTTCAGGTTATACGACTGTTTTCCATATAAAGTGCCGCAGCGCCATCTATCGAGTCTGGGGTCGAGTTATTCTGTCGGCGTTAATCCCCGAACAAAACATATGACAATGAGACTTAGTGTGTGTGGTGACCGATAGATGGCGCTAGTGCGTTAGCCTGAAAGACGGGAACGCTAGTTTGTATGGACATTGTCAATCCATATCTATATTATCCTTGGCATTGGGTAACGTACATTGGTCGGTAGTGCACAAGAACACAAACGTGCCGAGTTCCGTCGAGCGTGTGGGTTAGATGGGCGAACCAACTTTTTCATGGCACTCGTTACCATGGTTCCAATCTTTGTTATTTCACCATACATTTCTGGGGTAGAGGTATAAAAGAGAAATGGCAGGCCTTTGCAAGACTTCAGTTAGAGGCAGTGAATATAACTAACAAAATTAGTTAAACATATCCAAATAAAACTGAAATGGCATGGCGAGTAATTATTGTGGTTTTAAACCATGTTTTAAATATAACATGAATGTTAGTAGACCGCTGGACGGGGCTGAGTGACAAGAAATTGTTGATCTACCCAAATATTATAAAGCTTACAGCATTTCATTTAAATATCAGCCAATAAGATATCAACGAATGTATGTATAGAAAAAAAGATCTAGTTCCTAATTTGTAAAATGATGGCGTTTGTATGACATTTTCGGATATTTATTTGACGTTTGAAAGATTGCTAACTTGATAAGTATCTCCCAAAAATATTTCTTTTTCCACAAACACTTATTGGTGACTGTACCTAGTAAATATCATTGTCATGTGAATTACGGAAGTATGCCAAATTTCAGCTCAATCAGACACCGGGAAGTGGTAAAAGTGTGTAACAAACGAAGTGATTATATTACTGGCTGATAACGGGTCGAACTTACGATTACTAATTACGTATTTGATAAGAATATTGATACGTGCATAAATTCGATTTATACTGGTACAAAGTTTATTATCGAGATGGGCCTCCTCAGAGATTCAAAGGAGATTCATTCAGAGATCAAAGTATATAGTGAAACCAAAGAAAATTGAAGATATAGGCAACCGTGCCTTCACTGTTTATTGCCTTAGAGAAATAAGTAAGCATAGAGTGCTCACTGCATACTGGTTATTAGCCCGGAAACTAGAGATTAGGAAGGCATGACGACTAAGGGGGCTGAGGAAGGAGCGGGCACGGGGCGCGACAAGTTTTACAACGGGCGCACTCCCAGCCCGCACCTCTCAGTCCTTTTTTCATCAAAATCAGAGTGAACACTCTAATTATTTCTCTATGTTAACCCTTTGACCGCCAAAGCCGTCATATCAAGCGCACGGAAAGTCGTGCCGTCGGCGCGAGGACGTGATATCACGTCCAAAATACAACCGGTTAGCCATGCGAGGGCACGACGTCCGATGCTCGGCGTTCAACATTCAAAAGGTTAACTAGAATGTTTTGTAGTAACACAACTGTCTAGCTTTGACTTTTGACAACGATAGTTACAGCAGCAGTGTCAACCACATTCGTTTTGCTATGGCAACTTAAAGCATACATTTTTAGAGTTGAGACGTGACACAGTTTTGCTTAACAGCCATCTAATTGACTTGTCAAAATCTAGGCAACTTATTTGTTAGACTTTGGGTACACTATTAAAATCTAATGACACAGGAAAATTTAATGGTGTTTCTTTTAAACGCTCCGACGGAACCCTTAAAGGCTTAGCCACAACTTCTCACGGCGGCTATAGGTGCAGAATATTGAGAGCAACGAAACCCCTCCAGTCAGTTTGCTATAATGCTTATTTATAAATCTGGACATCTGGCAGCTGTGAAGTGGTGGAGGTCAAAGAATGCAAACCACTTCGAGAAAGCAAATCCTTGAGTGAGTTGGATGGGATATTATGAGAAATTATATAAATAATTTGATCACTGCCAAAAGTTTGTGTCGGGGGAAAGTAGTCCGACGTATAATGTACTTAAGTAATTCATATTTTATCTGTTTTTGTTTCACTAATAATACGTTAAGTTTTTTTATTCTTATGTTAAAATATAGGCCCTGGACTTTATAACTGAGACAACTTCGGCAGTATTTACCTATTTTTAATCGACTTAAAAAAAGGAGGAGGTTCTCAATTCGACTGATTTATTTTTAATTATTTTATTATTATTATTTATTTGCATGTATGTTACTCGATATCTCCGTGAATTTTTAAATGAACGGGTATAATCCCTAGATGGTCCCATTGTCACCAAGTCGGGGTCTGATGATGGGATCCTGGAGAAATCGAGGGAACTCTTCAACTATTATAGGTGCCTATAATAGTTGAAGAGTTCCCGCGATTTCGACCTATAGTGATTTCACTATTTTTTACAGCAACTCGGCAACATCCTCTTGGAATAGCGGATCCTAAGTGAAGTCGGTTCTTTTTTTGTTTAAAATTATTATGGTAGTACTATTTCCAATTCAAATTTTTCGCTAGCCTGTCACTCTGACCGCCACCCATTAAAAGCTCCCAGATGCCCGGATCTAGCAATAACTATAGTATAGCAATCTAGCCAGACTGGTTGTTTCTCTCACTATTGCGTCATATCTGACGGGGCCAGCTCTTAGTCCATTAATGTGCCACATTTTCCAGAGCTGTCTCCTTGTCTACCGCGCGAGGTTACGGCCAAAACTAAGAGCGTTACCACACTTGCGATTTGCGAGCGAGTTTTATATAGAAATCGCTTTCAAATCGCTCAAGTGTGATAAGGCCCAGGCACTATGTAGAATCTTAACTTAATCCATAACTTTTACACAACTGCCTGAATCACTGAACTACAGAAAAACAGTGATACCCGTGAAATAGTGCAAACATTATCCGCTATTTTGATACTAGATGGCGCTGCCTGATTTAGTACATTACGTAGTGGCATGATTACTGATGTTTGTGGACGAGTTTAGTAAAAGGTCCCACTTTTTCGGCATACACAGTGACTATCATTTCAATGATAGATAGCGAATGTATTGTACAGTCGATTACAAACAGATGTATCCACTTTTTCACCTATATCGGTGTAATAAGGTCCAAAAGTGGATACATCTCTTTGTAATTTATTTTTGTATTAAGCAGAACGTCTGCTAACGATACCACAATGTTTAGAAATAAGCAAGGGCAAGGGTTAGCGCAACGTTATCGGTGAATTCTCAATACAACTTGGGACTCCGATGGGATTAAGAAGTGTAAGACTTCGTCGGCAGATGTCGCTAGGCGTCACCCTAAGGCGCGAATATAAAATAAAGGATATGGTGGAGAAATTCGCAGCCATCAGGTATAGTCTCAGTAGCTCAGTTGGTCAGAGCGATGGGCATGTTTCCCAGAGTCGCGAGTTCGAGTCTCGCCTGAGGCAGTGGATTTTTCTACTTTTCCTTTATTTCTAAACATCTCTTTGTAGTTTTAGGAAATACTCTAATAACTCTATAACGACAAAGTGGGACCTTTTCCTTGTACTGACACATTTGACAGTGAAGTTACCACAAGTATATTTTAGCTGCCAAAATACAGGTGAATATTTTGCACTATTTCACGCATTTATACCTCTTTCTGTTACAAATGACAACTCAGAGCTTATTTCAGTTTAAATATGAACTTTCAAACGTAATTGTAGCTGTTAGTCTATAGAGGAGACCGAGGAGAATCGGATCACAGGGCGAAACGGATCAAATTAAGCGGTTTTTGTTCTTCATAAGATCGTGCAACAGCGGCGTGCGGTAAGGTCATACCTAATCTCTGATTCGTAGTTAAATTCCAAAAATATAACTTCACTCCTTCACCGGTCTCGCGTATTTATACGTTCTTTTTTAAAGAAATGCCACTGATATAGTGTAATAATGATAATTTTAATCCTCTGACGTAAAAAAAGTAATATCAGTTGCCCTTATTCAGAGAAATAAAAGCTAAAAGTAACCGATTGAGGTTATGTTTTTGGAATCTAATTACAAATCATAATATAACGCGGGACGCTGATTGGCTGACCGTGGCTACCCGCGATCTTTTAACAAAAAGCTTCTTGTTCCGCTTCGTCCCGCGATCCAATTTGCCTCAGCCTACCCTAGAAAATTTCGATTTTGAAACGATACATGCATAGTTATTTAATAAGCTCTGAATACTGTTCCCCAATTTAACGCAAATGCCGTTCTATACAATATTAACCTAAGTTAAACTAAAATTTAAGTATATATTCAAATGATCTCATGATCACGCGTCTATTGTAACTTGTATAAGTAAATAATTACAACGCCCAGTCAGTAAAAATAGCTGAGCGGACGAAGTGTTCAGATTTATCTATACACGTGTTGTAACAACAAGTCGTGCTAAGATCTTTTTGGACACGACGCCCGTTTAGCTGTTACTGACTGTGCCATTGGATATAAAATATGTATAGATATTTAAGTTGATTCACACATATTCTGAAGTCAACTTTATTAATAGATACATTACGAAATTTACGCGCATAGGGCGGTAATATAAAAAATGGCTCAGATCGCGGGCATTTGTTACCCGAACCGAAGATGAGTGCCATAAACAAGCGATCTGAGCATTTTTTACTACCGCCCGTGGAGCGTATACAATTTTACGTCTTCTCCCGATTTTGAAGTGAGATTAGTAAATCTCACTTACTGCCCTGAGCGACGTTTAAATCCTACAGGCAAATTTTATTAAATATTAAATAAACTTTAAGAAAGCTGCATTTTATTACTGCTAGTGAGTCAAACAACTTTCTCATTGTACAGTCAGCTGCATAAATAGCTACGCGGGTGAGTATGTATAATGATCTGCACATTTTGTACATCTGCACATCATTTTGAACACGTGAGCCGTTTAAATACTTCTGCCAATTTCTTGTCGCCATGGTCACGATGCTTCGACAAATGTAAAGAAAATCAAGAAAAAGTTGTTTGACGTACGAATAGTGAGAAAATAAAAGAAGCGCTTTTAACATATAGCAAATACAAAGCAGCCATTTGAGCTGCAAGTTTAAATTCATTCTCAAATTCTTATTCTAAAATTTTAATATAATAAATTTGTAGTGAATAAGCCGTGATTTTAGTGAATTTAGTATAGAATATAATGGGGGCAATTATACAAGAATAATAACACCTAGTTCCATAATATCTAGCTGTTCAAAAGTGACACAAAGTTACTGGCCGTTTCTTTTGCTATTGCAACAATCAAGTGAAACCACAACACTGCAGGACATAGATATACCACCCATAGATCTGACACGGAACTAATAATACCAAGATAGAACGGGATGGTCTTATTACACTTTCAATAGATACGGCAGAGAGGTGCTATTATCGTTGGTCCTTGTCATAGTTTCTATTACCCTCCACGCGTTACTTCTAGCAGTGGAGGGTAACAAACAGATATAATGCGCGATTTCTTCAAGAATTTCTGTGATTGCTACGAGAAAAGCTGTTAGTTTTCCTAGAAAGTTGTGTCGGCTAACGAAAAGATTGGTAAATTGTTCTGTTTTATGCTGTAGAAGTGATTATGGGCATCTATATATCTATCCCATACGGGGGTACACGTGTGCGGGCTCTAGTTAATGCTTGCTTTGAGCTGCAGGAGCATTCCACGAAAAGGGGAACTTTTGTCGGGGACGTGACGCATATGGCAGCTACCTTAAAGAGCTGCATAAATCTGTAGAATATAACGTCAAACTTAAAGCCGAGTTATCAAATGTTATCACGCCAAATATCAGCTTCTCATCTCCAGAAGTACTAAAAATGTAGCGTCACGTCTGACACTTTCCGTGGAATGCACCTGCAGTTTAACCTTACTAATCGGTGGCTATTAGTAGTTTTTTCAATGGGAAATTACATTAATAAATTCAAATGAAAAAAAGTGATATAAGAACTTATTGCCTTTGTGCGAATCAATGGTATGTTAACTGAATATTGATGCATTCGCCACACGCTCCTAAACCTCTGGTTAGTGTCTAGCTGTTTTATTCTAAGTATAGACTCAAACAAAACTAAGCCTGTATGGAAACTAGATGATATAATTATGTATACATTTACATGATAAATAACCCAAAAATCGGGATAAAGTATATAGTTAAAATCAAACATTTGCCCTTGTCGGGATTTGAACCCGGAGCGACAGTTTCGTGGGCTAGCTGACCAAGTTATCTACAATACAATGAATACACAATGATTCAATTCAGAAAGTTTACAAATGATTTATACATAGACAGATTTGAATAGAAATATATATTAAGCCCGTCACAGACGGAGCTATGATATATATTATAGCTCGGTATCTTACGATATATTTTACGTACAATTTGACAGAGTCCACACACGGAGCTATAATATATATTATAGCTCGATATATTACGATATTTTTTGGGTATACTGCCTTCCTTCTCTGGCGTGACGCACAACCGATATATGTTTCTCGCTTTTCATATCTTTGCTGTGTGTGGTGCCGAGCTATACGATAATAATATATATCTCGGTATCTTACGGTATATTAATATATATTATAGCTCCGTCTGTGACGGGCTTTACTGTTCAAATCGATCCAATTCATAGAAAAAGAATATTGCACCCCTATAATTAGTTACTTAAATAAATTGTATTTAATATCAGCGACAAATAAATGAAGAATTATATGCTTTTTGATACTGTACAATAACTCGACGGGATAACCCACAAGATGGCGTAATAACGTGCTTTGTCTCAACCATTTATTAGTCTCTGAATTTAAATACTTAAATTAAGTGCAGTGCAGTGAGTTGCATAGAAAAATAACATTAAATAGTAAATATTGTATACTTCCCCATCTTCATAGTTATTTTATTCACAAATTTAATTTTCACGCATTTTTTATAAACAATGCTATAACTAAGTATACAAGTTAGGTATAGTTTACAAGTCCAAAAATGATGAAAAGTGCTAATTGATTTATAACAGCAATAGGAATGTTATTATCTAATAAATTCATAAGTACAATTTATATGTAATGTGCTTCCAACTGTATTGTGTGATTACACATAATAAAAATACCATTGGCCTATTTAATAAAGCTACAATTGACAATTTACAAGACAAGCGGTAGTCTCTTTCTAATACATAGGGTCTGAAAGAAACTTCCGCTTGTAAATTGTCACTTGTAGCTTTATTAAATAGGCCCCATATCTAATATTAGGTACTAGAACCCCTTTGTACCGATATAATCTCGTCTCTTTCTTAACATGCAAGTGTGAAACGGACGGATGCCTTACGTCGAACAAGGTAGTCACTGCAGTCCATTCGAATAATCATAATCATGTCTTTTATTTTATACTACTAAAAATAAAATTAATCTTGAAAATAGAGAAGTATATTTAAGGCTAAATAGCCGTATTAATTGAATTAATTATATAGAAAAATCATCAAAAAAGCTTTTCTAAAACTTTTTAGGAGACACTAAAATACTCATTACATTATCATGTTAGCGGTATAAGTAGTTAAACGCGAGAAAACACTTTTTTACTTAGTATTTTAAGCTTTTGACCGCCGTACGTCAAAAATTGAACTTTCAATTATGAACTCTGTCATAATTTATGAAGGTGTCATTCACGTTGTCACTTTGGCTCATATATCAGACGATGGAGGTCAAAGGGTTAAGCATACTTAGTAAACAAGTGTACAGATTATTTCGACCACCATTACCGTTTAGCTACTTCTGCTGACGCTTGTAAACATTGCTTCGGTAAACCTTTGCCCAAAACACAAAAGCAGTTCATTTAATGACATTAAATTGTTTAATTTTAAGTTTTAAGGCACCATTGATATTTCTATCGTAACATTCAAGATGGCTTAGGTAGTATGGTCTAGAGTAATACAAAAGTTAAGGCACTTATATTAAGGCTCTTTAATAAACTACTCTTCAGGAAACGTAGATACGATTTTTTATAGAACTCATATGGGATACGTAACCAGTGACATTTAGTAACACAGAGTGAACCGTTAATACTATACTGTGACGCCCAACACAACGGACACACAACATTCAATAAGTATGTGTGCGTGCAAAGGTGGATTATAAAATCAAAGATTAAGTTATCGACGGCCCAATCTGACAATGTTTGTTACATTGTATACTTTCTCTAATATAAAAAAAATCGTAAAAACTTTTGGTGAAAAACTACATTCACTACGCCGAGTTTACTTTTCGGCTCGTCTAAGCTGCCTTTCGGCTTGTTTGAAGCAGAGTTTGACGTATACTTACTGTTTACATATGCAATCACAGTTTTAGCGACGGCTCACTCTATCAATTGTTTTCTTTGTACGTCATCTTATTTTTTTTTAAATGTCCTATAAAAATTGTTTGAACATGCCTGCGAGTTAACCTTTCGTGTAAAACTGCGTTCACCACGCCGAGGGGACCATTCGGCTCGTCTGAGATGCCTTTCGGCTTGTCTGGTAAGTATGACGAGATGTTTACATGTGGATGGTCGCGGCAGTGTAGCGAGCTTCGCCTCGACGCCAACTCCATTGGGATGGACGGTACTGAAATAATGAAATATCAATAAGAAAGCGCTGGTAGCTGGGCGGTAGGACGCCCCCGACTTTCAATCCGGAGACCTCGGGTTCTGGGTTTGAAAACTACGGCTCATAACAAAACTTTGAGGTTTCCTAAATACTTTCTACATACTTGGTTATTTTATGTTATTTTCAAAAAACTTCTTCCATAGGCAGGTACCACATTTTGGTAAGTTTTTACTTATTCCATTGTAACTACGGAACCCTGTATTATGTGTGATCCTGATCAGACGCACTTAACACGGTTTTTAAATTAACAACTGTAAAGACAATATAGAGATAAATTCAATACCTACAGTCTTACATCCCTGAAATAGAAAATAATTAAGAATAATGAAAGAGCTCGTGATTCTGAGTAGGAACCTCCTAAAATGTTCAATGCGCGATGATGGCGACGGTGAGCGGACACGGCGCGGCTCGGCGTCGGCGCAACCGTTAAACACAATAGGATGGCCCACCTTGATCAACAGCTGCCCGCTCCTAGTGTGAGGGTTCTTGAACGCGTACACCACCCACGCTGCGAGCGCCGCCACCAGCGCTATGATAGCGATGGCGGAGACGGCGGCGCCGACCGGCGAGCCGGCGTGGCTCGGCGGCGGCGCGGGCGCCTTCACCGCTTGTCCGGACGGGACCACTTCTGTATAAGAAATGGTTTTAACGTTTTATATATCGTGAAGCATGTTACAATAAAAATAGAAGTGGAAAAATCCACCGCTGTGCCGTACAAACTTACATTTTCTGAAAATTATATTTGGAGTTCCCATTTCTACATCATAAGAGTCAAAATATGGTCAGAATTATAATTTTGAATTAAAATTGCAAAGGTAATTCTAATATACACGCGTTTGTACCAGCTAGTGGAATGCTCTATATTGGAACTAAGCGTCCTCGTTTGATATGTTTTTACAACGACCCGCCTTATTGTTTTTTCAACCAACTTCAAGCTTTCGGAGGAGCATCAATTCGTCGGGATATTTGTTTTTTTTTATGTATGTTCACCGATTATTCGAAGACGGCTGGACCGATTTGGAAAATTCTTTTTTTGTCTGATAGACTATTGGTCCCATTGTCACCAGGTCCGGATCTGATAATGGGATCCTGGAGAAATCGAGGGAACTCTTCAACTATTATAGGCACACCTATAGTGATTTCAGTATTGTTTACTGCAATTCGGGTATTTCCACTTGGAAAAGCGGATCGTAAGTGAAGTCGGTTCTTTTTTGTTTAATTTTTTTTACCCGGTTGGACGTGGATCTCAGCTTCATGCCGGCTCGGCTCGCCGTCGGTGACGTAGACGGTGCCGGTGACGTCGGTGCTGTTGGCTGGCGAGTGCGGGTTGGCCGGGCATTGGCTGGCGTTCACTATCTGGGTCCTGTCGCATGCTGGAAATATAATATAATGTTAACCTTATATTGTTAACCTTTTCACCGTCAAGTATCGCGTGAGGCAACTCGCTTATATTTTGTACCTGACATCACGTGCTGGCGCTGAGGGCAAGACTTTAAGTACGCGTGATTTGACGTCTTTGGGAGTCAAAGGATTAACCTTTTGAACGCCAGGCATCGGATGGAAAAATCGTGACCTCAGCGGCAGCACGCGCGAGGGCGCAAGGCAAACGGGTTATATTTTGGACTTGATATCACGTCCCAGCGCTGACGCCTCGACTCAGCAATTATGGTCCACTCTCATTTCATAATATTATTTTGAGAACAAAATAATGGTACTTCTAGGAGAAGACTTTTACTGAAAACAGGTCTGAAAACATATAATTTCTTAAGAATTAAAACTTTCGTGAGACATACAGTCAAGGAATTTGATTCGCGTACCGTCTTAAGTCTAAATTACTGATGACAATTAATAGTACTAAGGGCTATGTTTCTTCGCTTGCTTAAAGAAATATAAGCCTTATGATATTCTGACATTTCAAGCAATAAATCAACGAAACGGTACGCGAATCAAATTCCTTGACTGTACATAACACTGTATAACCTTCAAACAGCTGTACTCATTTGTGCTTTCTCCACATAACTGGCTATTAACCCGAAAGCGTGACATTATGAAGGCATGGCGAGTAATAGGGTTGAAGGAGTTTTACAACGAGCGCCCCCTGCCCGCTCCACCCTCAGCCCCCTTAGTCGTCTATCGTTTTGAAGCTTATTTCTCTATGACGCTATCGAAAAACGCACTAACCTCTCAGCACCCAGTCCTGCTTGTTCCTGTCCGTCCCGCTGGAGCACTTCTTCAGCGCCTCGCACCACGAACACTGAGAACACAGATATTTTTTATTTATACCACGGCGGTGGCAAACAAGCACCCTTTGGTGGGCAGATGGTAAGCTGGGATTCACTGTGTTGACGGCTAAGGGCACAAGAGTCCCCCGTCAACACACTGCAACCAGACTATAGAGACATAGACGGCCACAGCTTAAGAACTTTTTGAAACTCAAGCCAATCGCGCCATCTGCGTGAAAACTCCCTAAAGCTACCGAAAATGTAAGAGGAAATGTCACTTGCACTGCTACTCCACCTCATCATCATCATCATCATCATCATCATCATCATCATCATCTCCTCCTAGCCGTTTTCGGCTACAGCGACTGCATTCTACCGCTGAGAGCGACGCTGGTGCGCTCTTAAGAGTCACCAGGACGCTCGCGTTCCCATACAAACGTAGTTTAGCTCTCACTTTAAAACGACATGCTTTAGAACCACGAAATTTGGCATGGGCATTCACAGCCATATACAGATTTACATACAAAACTTATTTTTGCTATATTTTCTTTGTATTAAAATTTTTAGCAACGAAAACGAATTACCGACATAGATCTGTACTGCTAGAATGCCCATGCCAAATTTCGTGGTTCTAAAGCATGTCGTTTTAAAATGAGAGCTGAACTACGTTTGTATGGGGACGCGAGTTCACGCGAGTGTCCTGGCGATTCTTAAATGACTGATATCCTCTAAGGCCCAAGGTCCTACTTGTAGTGCTTATTGTCTTCGATGAAATTTGAATCATCCATTCTATTTCCATAGAGTTGCATTTGTTTTGTAGCGTTCGATTTTGAAACAAAATAAAATCGACTCTGTTTATTTGTGTTCTTGGTTTAAATTTCATTGGCAATTTTTCGATTTTTCATTTGTATGGCTGGGCCGCAGGAGGTTATAGCCAATGTGCTGAAGCGGCATATAAAAAGACCTCATATAGAGACAAAGACATGGGAGGTTCTTGCCGGCGACAGTTCAAAGTGGAGGCATACCGTGCACACACAGGTGCGTGAGTTCGAAGCCGGGCGACGTACAGAGCTCGACGCTAAAAGCGGCGAGCTAAAGGCCAGACCAACTGTGGCCATACATTACTGCTATGTCGGAGGGGTGCTGAACTTGCTGCGAGTGTGGTCGCACATTTGCTACTCCACCTAGTAACAAATAGCGTACTAGCAGTACACTAGTAGCTACTAGGTGGAGTAGCAGTGCAGGTAACATTTCCTTTTCATTTTAGGTATCTTTGGGTGGCTTTCACATAGATGGCGCGATTGACTTGAGCTTCAAATAGTTCTTAGGCTTTGCTGCTCTACTTACTCTATGGTCCGGATAAAAAAACTCACATTGAACTCCGTGTCGTGATTGGTGCATTCCTCGCACGTGTTGTACTGCAGGCACGTGGGCAGCGCGACCATGCGCAGGAGCGTGTTGCTCGTGATATTGTGCGTCTTGTAGTTGACACGGTGGTATTCGTAGATCGTCTTCCTACGGACGTCTGGACAGACAAAAGGTTTGATGTAACAAAATGTGGGTTATTTGTATTCTTAGAGCGTTATCACACTTGCGATTTGCGAGCGAGTTTTGTATGGGAGCGAACACGCCGCGTATAGAAATCGCTCAAGTGTGATAACGCCCTTATTATCAAGCCATGACTGTATTCCTGGGGCCTTAGCATGACATGCGTTGTCGCGCGCGACTCCATACTTCGAGTCGCGCCTGAACTATGGGGAGTCGCGCCGCAACGTAAGTCATGCTAGACGTACAGGACATTGTTATCTGACATGACAACCTCCATTCCCCCAAGGGTGTGTATCCAGAAAAAAGAGTTTGACAGTATCCGATACGTTTGCATAGGAGTCGCCAGGACGCTCGCGTGAACTCGCGTCCACATACAAACGTAGTTCAGCTCTCATTTTAAAACAACATGCTTTGGAACCACGAAATTTGGCATGGGCATTCTAATAGTACCGATCTAGGTCTGAAATTCGTTTTCGTTGCTAAAAATTGTAATGCAAAGAAAATTTTTAGCAACGAAAACAAATTACGGACATAGATCTGTACTACTAGAATCATTATCATCCTAGCGTTTATCCCGGTTTGGGGTCCGCTTGACAACCTAATCCCAGGAATTGGCGTAGACACTAGTTCTTACGAAAGCGACTGCCATCTGACCTTCCAACCCAGAGGGGAAACTAGGCCTTTTTGGGATAAGATCCGGTTTCCTTACGATGTTTTCCTTCACCGAAAAGCGACTGGTAAATATCAAATGATATTCCGTACATAAGTTCCGAAAAACTCAGTGGTACGAGCCGGGGTTTGAACCCGAGACCTCCGGATTGAAAGTCAGACGTCTTACCGCAAGGCTACCAGTGCTCTCAGTATCTGTACTATTAGAATGCCCATGCCAAATTTCGTGGTTCTAAAGCATGTCGTTATAAAATGAGAGCTGAACTACGTTTGTATGGGAACGCGAGCGTCCTGGCGACCCTTAAGTGAGAAAGAGAACTTGTCACGCGCTAAGAAGGGACAGCATGATTCGTGACGTCACAGTAAGATCTCTGTATGTACTGTACTAGTCGCCATCAGATATATCGGAGCGGAGACGTGGTCACAAATATATCTGAACAACGCCTTTATTGTCAAGGCGATAAAGTCCTTGTTCAGATATTTTTGAGTACCATGGCCACTCCCATATATTTGATGGCGACTGTACTGTTATTTGCTCTGTGTAAAAATGTGGAGAGCCCTGTGTATATATCCTAGATGCCGATAAAATAAAATGTGTGACGACAAAAGCATATATTGTACAATTAAATGCATATAAAAATCTGCGATATGATGGCCAAGTAGCAGGGAACAGTAGCCATCAGATATATCGGAGCGGCCAAGGTGGTCACAAATATCTGAACAACGCCTCTTATTGTCAAGGCGATACATATTCAGATATTTTTGGGCACCTGTACCTTGGCCACTCCGATATATCTGATGGCGACTGTACCTTGCGACTTACTATATTTGATGAGGACTGTACAGCTAGAAATAGTAAAGTGGATGACGTGCTCAAAATGATTTTGTAAAACTAGAGAACATATCTAAGTACCTATGAATAAATATCATAATTTGTTTATTTTAAGTAGACACACTATACTATATAAATTATAATCTTGAATGGATCTCGTATACGAAGGAAAAGTGGCCAAGACCCAGTGCCCAGGGCTGGGATCGAACCAGCATCTTCTGCGTTCGCGGCAGCCGCAAGAAATATCTGATCTGACATAATAACCTTCTTGGTTCGTAAGAATAAGTCACATAATAAAAAAGTACTAAATCCCGCGTAGAAGAATAACTCCCGCTCGCTTAAGAGGGGGCTAAGGCAAAATAGTGCTTCTTAGATTCAATTTAAACATGCATTAACCAAAGGGAAATGCCATGGAAATATTCATACTGAAACTAGACTATATTTGCCACCACTGACATATTGAAAAACATTAAAAGATTAAACTTGGCTCGATAGAAAAAAATCACGAAAACATGTCTAATTTTAATTTATTTTCAATACTATGGCGCTATCTTATATTATACCATATCATTATAATTATAGTATAAAATAGCGTGTAAGTTATACCAGCAATTTTACATTCAAGATAATAACAATGTGTAATACTTTTAAAGTTATGGAGGAATAAGTGATTCGGCGTTTATAACCTTTTTATTCCGCGCGATGAGCCTTTCGTCGACAATCTTCCATCGCAAGTTGCGCGCGTCTCGCAATATCTTCTGTTCCCGTCCGCTGTGGGTGCGGCCTAGGGGGCCAGTAGCGATCCCTCCGTTGAGACGAGAAGACTACGTCTGACGCGCTCCCGACATTGAACTTAATTTAAATCGTCAACAAGAACTTATTTCATAATAAGAAAAAAAAAATTAAAAAAATAATTAATTAATTTTTTTTAATTTTTTATTTGTGTTGTGATTTTTCGTTATTATTACATTAAGCTCCCAATGCATGAAACTTTACCTCACATGGTGGCAGAGCAGACACATACTACAGCGATAAATGGGCCATTTTATTTAAAGTTGTATATTGCACTTTTTTTTTAAATTTGGAAAATTTTTGGTGATTTCGACTCAGAATCACGAGCTGTATGTGTCCTAACAAAATCGAAAGAGCTCGTGATTCTGAGGTAGGCATAGCCTGGAAGAACATATTTTAATGCAAACCGTGATATTTAATTAAAATCTACATATTGACTGTCTTGCACTTCATACGTGTTGAAATAGGGTAAATGAGCCAGTTATGGTCATTTCTTACTAATTATATAGGTGACTACTGGAAAACCTAGACTGCGGGTAATATTGAGAACGCCGCGACCGTAAATCATCAGTGTGTGAGATAAAATTGCTTCCTCACCTCAGTCTCCTTTCCGCAGTCTCCTATATCCGCTTCGCTTAAATATGATCAATCTGTGGGTGAAAAAACACCCTGACTTGTGCACTTCGACTACTGGGCGAGGTCATAATATATACGACCGACGCCTACTAGATCACTCTCTACTACTGGAGGTTAAGCCTCCTTCATGCTAAAGACTAAAGGGCACCTATCCCTTGGAAATAGGCCGTGCCCGCGCATCTACCCATAAGGCATTCCTGCCTTCAAAAGGGCTGTGGGAGGACTTGACACTCAACACATGAGCCTATGGGAGATTTATACCTACCCCCACGCTGCCAGTCCCCGAGGTACCACACTAGTCACAATACCGCATATGGGCGGTACTTCGCCCCATCACTACCGCTATCCAACAAGGGGGCCCTAAGAGAGTGGTCAATTCACCCGCAGATGGATGTGCATGGCTTCTGCACCCGCGTACGATAATAACTGCATAAACTAAGGGGTACAAGATATCCATCGCGAGACTATGGTCCGGGCCCGAAAAACTTAACTTTCGATAAACCAGCTAATGTAATCACCGTTAATCCATGCGCCACGTACTGCCCCAGATTCACTCTGTCATTGTAGGGAGACAGCCAACCTTCACTAAGTCGTACGCATAGACATAGGATAAAAGGTAACGACAGGGCATGCAAATAATAATACCAAGATCGAACGGGATTGTCTTATTAGACCTTCAATAGCTGCTACAGAGAAGGTGCTATTATCGTTAGCCCTTGTCATAGTCTCATATTGTTATTACCCTCCATGCTATTACTTCTAGCAGTGGAGGGTCACAAACAGATGTGATTCGCAATTTCTTTAAGTATTACTGTCCGCGATCCTCAGCAGTGAGGGAACGAGAAAGAAGAAGAAGTATTACTGTATTTGATACGACAAAACCTGATATTTTTCTTTGAAGGTTATGTCGGCTAAGGAAAACAATAGTAGATTGTTCTTTGTTGTGCTGTAGAAGTGATCGTCATCTATGTCCCAATCCCTTACGTGGGTACGAGTATACGTGCTGGGTTGTCGATGGTGCGTTATTCAGGACATAGTGAGGTCTATTTATAAACGTAATGCACCTTCTCTTTACGAATGTTGGTTTCGACCTATGTTTATTGTTTAGGATATTTAAGTAAGTTGTCAATACCTTGTGACAACTAACTAGTGTCTTACTTACCTCTGTTGTTGCTGGTCTTCATCCCCCATAGAGGGAGACGTACGTTGGAATCGGGCCCAATGATGAGGAACGGAGGGACTCTTTCGCAGTGATTTACCGAAAATATTTTGAATTTGTCGCTTTTTCAAATTTTATATCCAAAATATCGATTCTAGAAGAAAAATTGTCAGGACCAAACTTGTAGAGAATCAAATTTCCTACAGTTTTAGTCTTAACGGTTTTACTGTAAAATCAAAAATGGCCGAGTATTTCAAGTTCAAAACCGTTTTTCGAATATACACAGGAGTCTGATTCAGTCTACTTTTTGAATTTACACTCCCAGTGACCCCCCTCCCCACCCTACCCAAGGGACGTACGAAAAAAAATTCCAAGAACTAATTATTCACGCTACCCGCGATAGTTTTTTCAAATAAGGGAAAAGTAATGTTGCCGTTTAGGTTCAAGGTTTACTTAATGTTAAACGTAACATATACTTAAGATCTATGTACGGTTATGCTGAATTTTATAATTATTTAGATATAATATGACATTAATAACTAAGTATCTTCTTCCTGCCTCTTTTCCATTTCAATTGGGATTGGGGCCTCTTCGTTTGTCCCAGGATAGTTCAGTGATTATATCCAAAAAACCGACCCTACCCGTGAATAATTAGTTCTTGGAATTTTTAAGTAGACTGAATCAGGCTCCTGCGTATATATTCGAAAAACGGTTTTAAACTTGAAATACCTACTCAGCAATTTTTGATTTTACAGTAAAACCGTGAGGACAAAAATTGTAGGAAATTTGATTCTCTATAAGTTTGGTCTTCACAATTTTTCTTATAGAATCGATATTTTGGAAATTAAATTTGAAAAAGCGACAAATTCAAAATATTTTGGGTCAATCACTGCGAAAGAGTCCCTGCGGTCCTCACGGTCATCATTGGGGCCGATTCCAACGTACATCTCCCTCTATGGGGGATGAAGACCAGCAACAACAGAGGTAAGTAAGACACTAGTTAGTTGTCATAAGGCACTTACTTCAATATCCTAAACAATAAACATAGGTTGGAACAAACATTCGTAAAGAGAAGGTGCATAACGATTATAAATAGACCTTACTATGTCCTGAATAACGCACCGTCGAGAACCCAGGACGTATGACCTCAAAACAAGAATTTAACTAGACCGCACGCGCGTACCCACGTAAGGGATTGGGATATAGATGACGATCACTTCTACAGCACAACAAAGAACAATCTACTATTGTTTTCCTTAGCCGACATAAGAAAAATATCAGGTTTTGTCGTAGCAAATACAGTAATTCTTAAAGAAATTGCGAATCACATCTGTTTGTGACCCTCCACAGCTAGAAGTTAGCATGGAGGGTAATAACAATATGAGACTATGACAGGGGGCACCGATAATAGCACCTTCTCTGTAGTAGCTATTGAAAGTGTAATAAGACAATCCCTTTGATCTTGGTATTATTATTAGCATGCCCTGTCGTTGCCTTTTATCTGTGCGTACGACTTAGTGAAGATTGGCTGTCTCCCTACAATAACAGAGCGAATCTGGGGCAGTACGTGGCGCATGGATTAACGGTGATCACATTAGCTGGTTTATCGAAAGTTAAGTTTTTCGGGCCCGGACCATAGTCTCGCGATGGATATCTAGTGCCCCTTAGTTTATGCGGTTATTATAGTACGCGGGTACCGAAGCCATGCACGTCCATCTGCGGGTGCAGTGACGCCCCCTTGTTGGATAGCGGTAGTGATGGGGCAAAGTACCGCCCATATGCGGATAATGTGACTAGTGTCGTACCTCGGGGATTGGCAGCGTGGGGGTAGGTATAAATCTTCCATAAGCATGAGTGTCAAGTCCTGCCACAGCCCTTGTGAAGGCAGGAATGCCTTATGGGTAGATGCGCGGGCGCGGCCTATTTCCAAGGGATAGGTGCCCTTTAGTCTATGCGCATGAAAGAGGCTTACCCTCCAGTAGTAGAGAGTGATCTAGTAGGCGTCGGTCGTATATAGAGCCTTAGCCAGAAGTGTTGAGCATAGGTGTTTTTTTGTTTACAATTTTGATGTTAAGCATTATTTCCCTATCCTAACAATGTACGGTAACGGTAAATGTTATATTTTATTTATAAATATAGAAAACTTCACTTAATAACACTTTCAAGGTACTTAAAAAATATGAAGAACAGAAGGTACCAAAAATGTAAATTTAAGTCGGTGCGACATATTGCAAATATTCTATGCAATTACTACTAACTTCAACAAAACATGCTTATTAGTTTAAATTAATTTACAAAATAACTTAAACAAAGATGGAAACGATGGACTAAACTTTCCAGTTTTGTATGAAAATCGCATTGGTGCTCAACACTTCTGGCCAAGGCTGTATTATGACCTCGCCCAGTAGTCGGAGTGCACAAGTCAGGGTGTTTTTTCACCCACAGATTGACCATATTTAAGCGAATCAGATATAGGAGACTGCAGAAATGAGGTAAGGAAGCAATTTTACCTCACACACTGATGATTTACTGTTGCGGCGTCCTCAATATTACCCGCAGTCTAGGTTTTCCGGTAGTCACCTATATAATTAGTAAGAAATGACCATAACTGGTTCATCTACCCTATTATTTCAACACATATGAAGTGCAAGACATGTAGTCATGTGTCAATATGTAGATAATAATTAAATATCACGGTTTACATCAAAATATTCCTCGTATGTTAGCATCTGTACATGAATTTCTCGTTGGTCCAAGTTACTAAATCGATACTTTGAGGTGGCTGCCCAGAAAAACTGCCAGGTTGATGGCAGGCAACCCTATATATTCGTGAATGGCACGCCTAGGGCTATCGATCTGCATCAGTTGCAGCTTGCCACCTGATGAGGTAAATTACCCCATTTTTAGGCCTCATAAAACATGGCTGACCTTGAAATCTACCAGGTTTGGGGCAGGCAACCTATGTGGGTTCGGGTCACCAAAGGGGTCTCTTTCGATGGGTAAAGGTTTCGATCTACCTTATGATGTAAATTTTGGTAAAAATTGACGTTTTAGAATTTTAAAAAAAACATAGTTTAAATCACAAACTTTATTTTAAACTAATTATACTATACACACGAACATGTCTCATCTGACTCGTTAGGTTACACTATGCACAACCGAGCGCAGCGACAACAGGCGTGTCCAAGTTTCGCACCGCCCCGCAAGTGCGGGGCGCGCGGGTGAATTCTTATTTTTCTCTGGGTTTACACGCACTCTTAATATCATGCTTCATGAGTATAGATAGATTACAGGCGGGGTAGCATGTCTTACGTTGTCGCCTGTCACTTCATAGTTCGGCATTGTCCTAATGAAACGCGAATGCACTATCATCGCCAGTTCGTACTCGTAGGAACGCGCGATCAAACATATTGAACTCGAATAGGTGTCCTGACAATCGCGCGAATCGCGAATTGTGCGATTTCCAGTTAGGACGCCTATTCGAGTTCAATATGTTTGATCGCGCGTTCGTACGAGTAAAGTTCGCGCGAACTGGCGATGATCGCGCATTCGCGTTTCATTAGGACAATGCCTTCGAGTCGCGCTTGAAGTATGGAGAGTAGCGCAACAACGTAAGATGTGCTAGCCGTGCTCATGTGCAAGCTGCAGAAACTATCAAAAAATAATTGGAAATGTTTGAAAAATAATGAATATCCGCTAGATATATAGGTGGCCAAAAAAGAACTGAATTCCCGTTGGATAAGGTATTGGGGACGCTACCAATCCTCCCTAAATGGTTTTGGAACCTCTCATATCGATTTGATTTTTGGACTTTTGTATGGCCATTGGTATGGTTAAGGAGTTGGCAGAGGACCGGACGAGTTGGAGATTGCTCCACCGACAAGAGCACAGCTCTTAAATATAAAGAAGAAGAAGAAGTATGGCCATTACCAGACCAGACCTAGGAATCGATGGGGCAAATTTGGTGACAGGTAGAGAGTTCCCATATCGATAAAGTCAATTATCGATGCTTTTTCCATGTACTAGTGATCGCCCCCAGCATTGTATATATTTTTGTGAGTATTGTTCTGAAGACGAGTATAATGTTCTAACAAAGCATATTTTTAAATGATCGCTGGGTAATAATTAAATAACATCGTACTACGAAATAGTTAATATTATGTCTTTATCAAACCTTTTTTATATAATTAGATTTTAAGTTACCCTTATTATTTTGTTTAATTTATATTTTTTAATAAAATCATATTTTGACGAACAAAACTTGGAGTGGTCACCAGTACATGGAACAAGTATCGATAATTGAGTTTATAGATATGGGATGGAACTCCCTACCTGTCACACCTGTCAACCTGGTACCAAAACCATCTAGGAAGGATTGGTAGCGTCCCAAAGCCTTACAGCCAACGGGACTTCAGTTCTATTTTGGCCACTCTGTATAGAAATTTAAGTGATGGAAAGTTTCAATTCCCATACAAAAATTTGAAAAGTTTCCGAAATACTCATACGTGTGATTTGAAATTGTGAAAAACATTTATCACCCCTACTATTCGAAAAAACGGTAATTTGTTGCCCATTTACAGGGAGCAAAAGTGCCTTTTGATCCCTCTGCGTTGCTTTTTAATTTTCCTTGTCTTTGCAACCCATTAAAATGAGACAACACTATATAACTTCTGTTTCTAGCAGATAGCTAGTTTAGTACCTTTGTTTTCGTTTTTCTCATAGAAGGAGTGAAAAGTAGAGTGTACTACGCGGTAGCAAAATTATTTCGATCTCGGGTCACTTGAATCCCTCGACCGAAATAAGTCATTTTGCTCCCTTGTATTACAATCTACTATTGAAAGCCATATTGATACAGCAGTACATAATAACATCGATACAGTCGGAATATCATGTATTTACGTGTTCCATAGTGGTGACCTTTTAATTGGATGCTGAATGAGTTCTCTTCGTGGGCCATACGACACTTTGGGGGCGCGCCTGCATGTCAAAACATGTTTAATACACAGTAGCGTTTTTCAAAAAACATCACGAGAACCTGTTTATCCACACCCATATCATAAAACCTCCATGATGCGTTCAAAAACCTCAAGTTATGACCGCCATAAAATAAACTGTTTCGTGAGAAGTTAGCACAAATGTTTTATCTGTAACAATGTTATTATTGCAAAATAATAACATCGAATTTGATAAAATAATGTAAATCCGGTTAAAAATTGATATATTTTAACAGGATCAAATATGCTTGTGCTTATGAGCCTAAACAAGCCCAGATCAGAAAAAAAATGGTCGGGTTTTTTTTAACACTGACTTACTAATTATCGACAGTCAAACAGCTTTATAGAACCTACCTGCTTGTCAGATATAAAAGTCTAAACTTACAAAAATTCTATGGACCACTGATATTTAGGGTCTCTCACAGATGGCTCATATTCAGGGTGACTTTAATACAAGCTAGCTCAAATACGAGTGGGCTCCTATATAGGTGTTTCCCATACAGGACAGAGTGTATACAGAGTGGCTCCTATACCATACAGGGTGTAACAAAAATACTGGTGATCCGTTTAAGGGCATAATTGGTATCCTATTGCCAGTAAGAAAAAGTAGAAGAAAAAATTTTTGGACGCGAAAATAGTAGTTTATGTAACTGTTACGTAATAGGGGTCCTTAAAACACGAGTGTGGTTTTATGAAACGAAAGAAGTGAGTTTCATAATAAGATCACACGAGTGTTTTAAGGCCTAATTACGTACAGTTGCATACACTGCTTTATCTACACACATATTATAAACCCGAAATGATGATTGAATGACTGCCATTGCACGGATTGCACGCCATCGCCATGACCAACTCGATTGTGTCGGCGGTCGGGCGGTGCATGCCCGCACCCGGATTTTCATAATGATATCGAATTTTTGCTTATTATTTGATAATAATAACATCGTTACAGATAACACATTTGTTCTAACTACTAATTTTTACTTTAAGAAGACGTTCGAAATTTGAACGTAATTAAGGTATCGGTTACCGATACCTTAATTATGAATGCGAATATTCAGGATACGAATGTCCGAATGCGAATGCGAATACGAATGTTACGAAGTATATTCAAAAAAGTTAATCTTGCTCATAATTTTTATGCTTCCATAGTTCATAAATACAGAACATGTTAAAAGATTGCTTAAATGACTCAGAATGTACTGTAAAATTCCTTAAACTGGTTAACTATTATGACTTGATTTGATATTGTATTTACATAGTGGTCGCTAATGACCTTAGATGTTTCAGCGACCTTAAATAAATAAATAAAATAAAAAATACAGAACATGATATGTGATGGAGTCCTATATTATTGATCAAAAGGAGACAAGTGATACCGTCGTTTTCACTTCTTGTGTATGAGCAAGCATGTGAGCATCGGCCCGGTCAGCGCGGTCAAAAAAGAATGCGTTCTGGCCACATTCGCATTCGGAAAATATTCGCATCATTTCATGCGAATGCGAATGTTGATACGAATGTCAAAAATGATGCGAATGCGAATATTCGTGACATCCCTAATCGAGACCCCGTTATACGGGGTGGCTTCTATACAGGTGGCTTCGATACAGAGTGACTCCCATACAGGTGGCTCTTATACAGGTTGGCTCCGAAAGTTACAAATACTCACAGAACATCATCCTGTCGGTGTCTGTTTGACCGGGTGCTCGTTGTCATTGATCAACTGCACCGGTATCGGGATCCCGTTATACAGGATGACTCCCATACAGGTTGGCTCTTATTCAGGAAGGCTTCTATACAGGTTGACTACCATACAGGGTGGCTCTTATTCAGGAAGGCTTCTATACAGGGTGACTACCATACAGGTGGCTCTTATACAGGTTGGCTCCGAAAGTTACAAATACTCACAGAACATCATCCTGTCGGTGAGATGCCCACTTTGACCGGGTGCTCGTTGTCATTGATGTACTGCACCGGTATCGGGATCCCGTTATACAGGGTGACTCCCATACAGGGTGGCTCTTATTCAGGAAGGCTTCTATACAGGCTGACTACCATACAGGGTGGCTCTTATTCAGGAAGGCTTCTATACAGGGTGACTACCATACAGGTGGCTCTTATACAGGTTGGCTCCGAAAGTTACAAATACTCACAGAACATCATCCTGTCGGTGAGGTACGCGTCGGAGATGCCCACTTTGACCGGGTGCTCGTTGTCATTGATCAACTGCACCGGTATCGGGATCCCGTTATACAGGGTGACTCCCATACAGGGTGGCTCTTATTCAGGAAGGCTTCTATACAGGGTGACTACCATACAGGTGGCTCTTATACAGGTTGGCTCCGAAAGTTACAAATACTCACAGAACATCATCCTGTCGGTGAGATGCCCACTTTGACCGGGTGCTCGTTGTCATTGATGTACTGCACCGGTATCGGGATCCCGTTATACAGGGTGACTCCCATACAGGGTGGCTCTTATTCAGGAAGGCTTCTATACAGGCTGACTACCATACAGGGTGGCTCTTATTCAGGAAGGCTTCTATACAGGGTGACTACCATACAGGTGGCTCTTATACAGGTTGGCTCCGAAAGTTACAAATACTCACAGAACATCATCCTGTCGGTGAGGTACGCGTCGGAGATGCCCACTTTGACCGGGTGCTCGTTGTCATTTATCAGTTGCACCGGTATCGGGATCCCGTTATACAGGGTGACTCCCATACAGGGTGGCTCTTATTCAGGAAGGCTTCTATACAGGGTGACTACCATACAGGTGGCTCTTATACAGGTTGGCTCCGAAAGTTACAAATACTCACAGAACATCATCCTGTCGGTGAGGTACGCGTCGGAGATGCCCACTTTGACCGGGTGCTCGTTGTCATTGATCAGTTGCACCGGTATCGGGATCCCGTTATACAGGGTGACTCCCATACAGGGTGGCTCTTATTCAGGAAGGCTTCTATACAGGGTGACTACCATACAGGTGGCTCTTATACAGGTTGGCTCCGAAAGTTACAAATACTCACAGAACATCATCCTGTCGGTGAGGTACGCGTCGGAGATGCCCACTTTGACCGGGTGCTCGTTGTCATTGATCAGTTGCACCGGTATCGAGACCCCGTTATACAGGGTGACTCCCATACAGGGTGGCTCTTATTCAGGAAGGCTTCTATACAGGGTGATTACCATACAGGGTGGCCCTTATTCAGGAAGGCTTCTATACAGGGTGACTACCATACAGGGTGGCTCTTATTCAGGAAGGCTTCTATACAGGCTGACTACCATACAGGGTGGCTCTTATTCAGGAAGGCTTCTATACAGGCTGACTACCATACAGGTGGCTCTTATACAGGTTGGCTCCGAAAGTTACAAATACTCACAGAACATCATCCTGTCGGTGAGGTACGCGTCGGAGATGCCCACTTTGACCGGGTGCTCGTTGTCATTTATCAGTTGCACCGGTATCGGGATATCCTTGTACGCGAACGTGATGTCCCCGTTCTTATACAGGGTGGCTGCGAACGTGAAGTTCTTCGTCTTGTCTTCGCGGAGGTTCACGTTCTCCCAGAGGGCGGTGAACTTTTCGCCTGCGGGAAATTTGATCTTATTTATATTTTATATCTATTATCGTAAGTAAGAGGTTCAGAGTTCGACTCCTGGTATTGGCATTTGCATGTGTGTATCACAGATATTTCGTCAGGTGACAAGCAAAACTCATTAAGTACTACCTCAAGTTCATAGCCATAATGAACCATACTGGCAACATAACAAGGTTGATTCGCGTTTAATTATTGTTTTTGTAATTAATGAGGTTAGCCACTGGCCGAGTTGCTGTAAAATACTGAAAACTATAGGTGTGCCTATAATAGTTGAAGATTTCCCTCGATTCTCCAGGATCCCATCATCAGACCCCGACTTGGTGACAATGGGACCATCTAGGGGTTATACCCGTTCGATTTAAAAAAAAAAAAAAAAATCGGTTCACGAAGCTGCCAGATGCCTGGATCTAGCAATAAGGATAGTACATCAGTCTAACTACACAGGTTCTGTTGCTCTCATTATTGTGTCATATCATACGTGGCCAGCTCTTAGTCCAAAAGCTGTGACCCTAAGGCGATTATCACACTGGCGACGGATCCGCATGCGGCGCAGGTGCGCGAGCGATATAGCGCTCTGCATTTCTATAGCGCTATCTCGCTCGCGCACCGGCGCCGCATGCGGATCCATCGCCAGTGTGATAATCGCCTAATACAACGTTTTAAATTACAGTCAACATCAAATATATTATTGTAACAGAACTCGCGGCGTGTTCGCTCCCGTACAAAACTCGCTCGCAAATCGTATGTATGTTATGTCGTAAGTATGATAACGCTCTAACCTAAAACCTACTTGAAATAGGTTGTATATGTTGAAATATCATTAACTTTAATCTTTATGCGAATTTATTTATTTACAGAAATTGATTTTGTTACGAAATGCCATAAAAAGTAATGAAATTGAACTATGAAACTACATCTACTTTATTTTCCACTTTTTCTTTTGAAACTTCGTTAAGAAAACAATTTGCTTCA
This sequence comes from Pammene fasciana, assembly GCA_911728535.1. Classification (NCBI taxonomy): domain Eukaryota; kingdom Metazoa; phylum Arthropoda; class Insecta; order Lepidoptera; family Tortricidae; genus Pammene; species Pammene fasciana. The sequence goes on along the minus strand of OU452272.1, from coordinate 45,159,618 downwards.
TTTCACTAAATAATAAAGTATCCTCGTACAAATTTAAAATGCACTTTTTATTTATTTTGGGCTTTCTCGTACATCTAAGCGAAAGTAGTGCACCTAGACGAAGAGGTCTCAGGGTGTATAAAGGGGAGACGGACTCACGGAACGAGTTTCCTTTTGTCGTGGCGATTCATATTATAGATTCTCAAGAACCAGGTTGTAGCGGCAGCCTTATAATGGAAGACTGGGTCCTGACTGCGGGACACTGCTCGCTAGCAAAAGGTGTCGACGTCAAATACGGAGATTTCACAAAACCAGCCAACGAAACTAAGCTGTTTGCACGCATCATCGAAGCACATACGCACCCTCATTATCATTACCGAAATAAACTCGGAAGGAATGATATAGGTTTACTTTTTATTGAAAAAATACCCGGACCTATTGCAAAACTAATGGCACTCGATTATAAAACATTCTTCGGACTACAAGTTAAATACGCTGGTTTTGGAATTACTAGCCCGAAGTATAATGATGTTTATAAATCAGAAGTAATTGAAAAACACAAGGTAATGCCTCTTCATATTGGCGAGGGTATCGTGACTACTTGTGAAAACATAGATTATACGCGTATTAAGATTCTGTGCGTAACGCCGAAGTGTTCCAATAGCAAGCAGCAGGCTCGGCCAGCAGATTCCGGGGGGCCGCTGGTGCTTGACGGGAGAGTGATCGGAGTATGCAGGAGTTTACGTTACACGGTTCCTTTTTCAGAATATACCCCAGTCAGCCCTTATTTACAATGGATTCATAACACGATACATGGAAAAACACGTATCTAAAAGTATCTTCATCGAAGATAAATCCTCTTCGTCATAACAATATTGTTTTGTATATAACGAAAACAATTTGCCTAGAAAGTGATCTTTATTCAAGTAAAATATGTATTGGCCTAAAGATATAAAATTAGTCTAAGAAAATATTTACTCGTGTTTAAACAATAATATTTTCGCATTGGTATTCTTGGCTGAAGATATCCTTTTTTCCGTGTACACTCTATAATAAATAAAATGAAAAACTCTTCCTTTTTATTGTTTAATTCAAAGCTTGGATGCCAATTTTGGTACCTATACCCTCAATGTGGAGTCTTACTATCAGAAGTTTTTTTGAAGTTAACTCAGAAATGGCTAAACCAATAATGTTCAATTCAAAACATTAACCTAGGGTCTTTGTGAACAATAGACAAGATAGACTTTTTTGAAATTGCATAAGACATGCTTTTATATTCGTTGGCGGGACCATATAATTGACGGATAAAAGTACCGGAGTAGAAAAAATTAAAAACTTAATCATTGTTTATACCTAATACACATAATGGATCGTTAGAACTATCGACATCAAATAAACCGACAAAATAAAATATATGTTTTCTTTTCCGACTGAGCCATCACGGTGACAACTGTCACAATTTCTGACATTGACCTCACAGGCGTACATAGGCTATAGTAACCGCTTACCATCGGGCGGGCAGTATGCTTGTTTGCCAACATGATATGTCAAAACCGCATTGTACTAAATTAGTATTTTAGTGACAGTAAATGAAGTTTTTCTTTAAATATCACGCTGGTGGCAAACAAGCATGCGGCCCGCCCAATGGTAAGTGGTTTTCGTAGCCTGTGAAGTCAGTAATACATGACATATGTCACATATGTCAGCGTGGTAAAATAGGGGCTAGGTCTGCTATGGTCAGCACAATAATTATAGTTAATAACTACACACGATAACTATAAAAACTTTTTACAAAAAAATGATAACCGACTTCAAAAAGGATAAAATGAATCATTGTCAATTTATTGCTCTATATTATTTATTACTAGCGACCCGCCCCGGCTTCGCACGGGTGCAGACATTATACATATAAACCCTCCTCTTGAATCACTCTATCTATTAAAAAAACCGCATCAACTTCCGTTGCGTAGTATTAAAGATCTAAGCATACATATGGAGAGACAGCAGGAAGCGACTTTGTTTTATTGACTGAGGAGCCGAGCGCAACGAGGCGACGAACGTCACAAGGAGAGGCCGCACGGGCGCTCGGGTGCGTGTTGGGTCTGGGGTCTCTCACTGGTACGACGATTTGGCAGATTGATTTGAGTGTATTGGTTGGTTGGTTGGTCAGTGTCGGTCTAGAGGTCGCTTTTTTGCAAACTTGGCATGTACGTTCCTTGATTTATTTGCCAAAAATTGCCGAGCCATTTTTTTGATTGGGGGAAAAGGAGGGGGACAAGTGAGGAAGTTGGCTGTCGCGTTATTTATGGACGGATTTCTATCATTTTCGGGTAAAAGGTCAAGCCCACAGTTCCTTAGAGGTTGCTGTAAAAAAAGTTTCGAGGGAGGAGGGAAGGGGGATAAAAAGGGGAAAATGCTCTTAAGTCTACAGTTCACAGAAGTACTAGTACTAGGACTACTAGGTATGTAGTGATTAATTAGCTTAAGATAATTGTTACTGACGATTCGAAAGTGCTTCTTGCTATGCCTACTTGAATAAAGACAATATTGACTTGACTTGTTTGGAGACCTGATGAATGTTGTGAAATAGGCGAAGAGCTAGCCACGTCAGATATGACACAATAATGAGAGCAATTAAACCCCTTTACTCAGTTTCCTATACTATGCTTATTTATAGATCTGGACATCTGCCAGCTGTAAAGTGGTGAAGGTCAAAGAATGCAAACCACTTTAAGAAAACAAATCCTAGAGTTCTGGTTTTGATGCAATATTATGAGAAATTATATAAATAAGTAGATTATATCATTGCCACAAGTTTCTGATGGGGGAAAGTAGTGTCAAACGATGTATAATGTAATTCATACCACAGTTTGTCGCCTACTGTTTCTGTTTCCGCAATAATATGCAATGTTTTTTTTGTTTTAATGCGTATAATATAAGCTCAGTCCTCGATAACCGAAAAGACTTCGGCAGTGTTTACTATTTTGGTTGTATTATTTTCCAAGTCAAAAGAAATGCTAGTCTGTAACTCTAAGCTCCACCCATTAAAAGCTGCCAGATGCCTGGATCTAGCAACAAGGATAGTTCATCAATTTAATTGAACGGGTTCTGTTGCTCTCATTATTGTGTCATATCATACGTGGCCAGCTCTTAGTCCAAAAGTTGTGACCCTAAGGCGATTATCACACTGGCGACGGATCCGCATGCGGCGCCGTTGCGCGAGCGAGATAGCGCTCTCCATTTCTATAGCGCTATCTCGCTCGCGCACCGGCGCCGCATGCGGATCCATCGCCAGTGTGATAATCGCCTAATACAACGTTTTAAATTACAGGCGACATCAAATATATTATTGTAACAGAACTCGCGGCGTGTTCGCTCCCGTACAAAACTCGCTCGCAAATCGCAAGAAGTGTGATAACGCTCTAACCTAAAACCTACTTGAAATAGGTTGTATATGTTGAAATATCATTAACTTTAATCTTTATGCGAATTTATTTATTTACAGAAATTGTTTTTGTTACGAAATGCCATAAAAAGTAATGAAATTGAACTATGAAACTACATCTACTTTATTATCCATTTTTTGTTTTGAAACTTCGTTAAGAAAACAATTTGCTTCATTTCACCAAATAATAAAGTATCCTCGTACAAATTTAAAATGCACTTTTTATTTATTTTGGGCTTTCTCGTACATCTAAGCGAAAGTAGTGCACCTAGACGAAGAGGTCTCAGGGTGTATAAAGGGGAGACGGACTCACGGAACGAGTTTCCTTTTGTCGTGGCGATTCATATTATAGATTCTGGACAACCAGGTTGTAGTGGCAGCCTTATAATGGAAGACTGGGTCCTGACTGCGGGACACTGCTCGCAAGCAAAAGGTGTCGACGTCAAATACGGAGATTTCACAAAACCAGCCAACGAAACTAAGCTGTTTGCACGCATCATCGAAAAACATACGCACCCTCTTTACCAAGGTCATATCGGAAGGAATGATATAGGTTTACTTTTTGTTGAAAAAATACCCCGACCTATTGCAAAACTAATGGCACTCGATTATAAAACATTCTTCGGACTACAAGTTAAATACGCCGGTTTTGGAATTACTAGCAAAAAGTATAATGATGTTTATAAATCAGAAGTAATTGAAAAACACAAGGTAATGCCTCTTCATATTGGCGAGGGTATCGTGACTACTTGTGAAAACATAGATTATACGCGTATTAAGATTCTGTGCGTAACGCCGAAGTGTTCCAATAGCAAGCAGCAGGTTCGGCCAGCAGATTCCGGGGGGCCGCTGGTGCTTGACGGGAGAGTGATCGGAGTAGCCAGAAGTATGAGATTCACGGTTCCTTTTTCAGAATATACCCCAGTCAGCCCTTATTTACAATGGATTCATAACACGATACACGGAAAAAAACGTATCTAAAAGTATCTTCATCGAAGACAAATCCTCTTCGTCATAACAATATTGTTTTGTATATAACGAAAACAATTTGCCTAGAAAGTGATCTTTATTCAAGTAAAATATGTATTGGCCTAAAGATATAAAATTAGTCTAAGAGAATATTTACTCGTGTTTAAACAATAATATTTTCGCATTGGTATTCTTGGCTGAAGATATTCTTTTTTCCGTGTACACTATATAATAAATAAAATGAAAAACTCTTCCTTTTTATTGTTTAATTCAAAGTTTGGATGCCAATTTTGGTACCTATACCCTCAATGTGGAGTCTTACTATCAGAAGTTTTTTTGAAGTTAACTCAGTAATGGCTAAACCAATAATGTTCAATTCAAAACATTAACGTTCAGTGGGCCAGACGGCATACCAGCTGTTGTGCTCACACGGTGTGCTCCTGAGTTATGTCCCGTGCTAACGCGCCTTTTCACAATCTCTCACCTGGCCACAGACCTGTGTTGCCGACACAGGTCGCTACAACACTTTTTACAACACAACACCCAACACGTGTTGGGTGTTCACCTAGAACTGTCAAAATAAAATGACTGTCTCAGCGTGGCACTTGACATGTCAACTATAGTATTTTATGCAATAGTTGTATAAGAGGGTTCAAAGAAGGTGAGTGGCGTGTGTAACAATTTGAGGCGAAGCCGATAATTGTTAATAAAGACGCCATGAGCCTTTTTTGAACTACTTATACAACGTTGCATACATTACTTTTTCTACGACTAAGGATTAAATAAAACACAACATTAAACGCAGTTTGCTTTAAGAAATAGCGAGAAGTTGAAAAGTAACAAATGACAGTTGAGAGAACGTAATCATAGACACGGTATTTATTTTTCAACTTTTATCAACTTACTTGCTTTTTAGGGTTCCGTAGCCAAAATCGCAAAAACGGAACCCTTATAGTTTCGCCATGTCCGTCCGTCCGTCCGTCCGCGGTCTAGCTCAGTAACCGTTAGCACTAGAAAGCTGAAATTTGGTTTGAATATGTGCATTAACCAAGCCGACAAAACGGTAGAATAAAAACGCGAAAAATATATTTTGTTAGGGTACCTCCCGTACACACGAAGTGGGGGGCGAAATTTTTTTTCGTTTCAACCAAGTTGTGTGGGGTATCGTTGGATAGGTCTTTTAAAAAAAAATAGGGTCTTTTAAAACAGTTTTTGGATAAAACTAATACTTTCGGAAATAATAGCTCCGAAAGTTTAAAACAGGGCGTCCCCCCCATCTAACTTTTGAATCGTGGGTCCTAAAATTTTGAAAAAATTCATGAAACTCGAGGCTAAATGAGTACCTTCAATGAAAACTATATTGAAATAAATCGGTTGAGCCGTTTTTGAGTTATCATTCAAAAACCCATAGTGAAAGGACGTAAGTAAAAATGACGTAAGCGCCACCAAATTTCCCGTAAGAAACGACCTTTTGAAATAATGGTCTCAGTTTACGGAACCCTACACTGAGCATGGCCCGACATGCTCTTGGCCGGTTTTTTTCCTTATGTTGGCAGCAATTATTTTAGTTTTGTTATTGTTCCGAACCATATGAATTCAGTTGTTTGTTAAGTTGGCAGTTTTGATTTTCGTTGTAAATTTAGTGTTGTTTTTCTTTTGTATCTGTTGGGTTCACAGGGCACCACTGTTAGCAGTTGCTTTTTATCACATAATAACCCTAGGGTCTTTGTGAAGAATAGACAAGATAGACTTTTTTGAAATTGCATAAGACATGCTTTTATATTCGTTCGCGGGACCATATAATTGACAGATAAAAGTACCGGAGTAGAAAAAATTAAAAAACTTAATCATTGTTTATACCTAATACACATAATGGATCGTTAGAACTATCGACATCAAATAAACCGACAAAATAGAATACATGTTTTCTTTTCCGACTGAGCCACCACGGTGACAACTGTCACAATTTCTGACATTGACCTCACAGGCGTACATAGGCTATAGTAACCGCTCACCATCGGGCGGGCTGTATGCTTGTTTGCCAACATGATATGTCAAAACCGCATTGTACTAAATTAGTATTTTAGTGACAGTAAATTAAGTTTTTCTTTAAATATCACGCTGGTGGCAAACAAGCATGCGGCCCGCCCAATGGTAAGTGGTTTTCGTAGCCTGTGAAGTCAGTAATACATGACATATGTCACATATGTCAGCGTGGTACAATAGGGGCTAGGTCTGCTATGGTCAGCACAATAACTATAAAAACTTTTTACAAAAAAATTATAACCGACTTCAAAAAGGATAAAATAAATCATTGTGTTATTTATATGCGTTACGAACTGATATGTTTGAAGTCGGTGCCAAGCCAAATGTAGAAGAGTAAATACGAACGCGGCGATGTGTTTACTATATATGTAATATAAATTCATACGTCGTTATCGCGGGTGCAAAAACAAATGTGTTGAAGAATGTGTATAACAGAGTGTCCATTTGATATAAACAGAGTATTTCTACCTACGCGTCTTAGCCTCTAAGAAGTTCTTCATATCTAGCACAATGTTTTTGCTGGAAATGATCAATCAAACTCTTTTCAATCTTGCGCCTTTTCTACGTTCCTTAAAGTGCGCCTTTTTGAGTTGAAATTTCGTTTCACATTTTTTTTATGAAAATAACGAGTAACCGTGACTTTAGGGGGAACCAGTTGTTCCTAAGTTTAAAATAATCTTTTATCTACAAGTCTACATAAATCGATCAAGAATGAAAATTGTTTCGAATAACAGGTGACAGAAGAGGTTGCCGTTAGGACTGCGTGGCTAATCTTTTTAACCGACTTCAAAAAAGGAGGAGGTTCTCCATTGGACATAATTTTTTTGTATATATGTTACTCGATATCTCTGTGAATCGTGAACCGATTTTCAAAATTTATTTTTAATTGAATGGGATTTATTAAAGATCTGGGGCAGCGGTTGAGGGACCGGGGTTGTGGTCCCCGGTCCGGCTCATACCTGCAGCGCGGTAATGCAGCCAGCATTTTTGGAACGTTTGCCCCGGGTACGTGTCGTCTCGGGGATTAACGGCATAAGAACTGTCTTATTTATTTATGTGTAAAATGTTTGTAAATAAATTTATATTATTTCCATTGAATGGGTATATCCCCTAGATGGTCTCGTTGGCACCAAGTCGGGGTCTGATGATGGGATCCTGAAGAAATCGAGGGAACTCTTCAACTATAGTGGTTTCACTATTTTTTATCAGCAACTCGGCCACTTCCCCTTGGAATAGCGGATCCTAAGCGAAGTCGGTTGTTTTTTGTTTAAAAATATTAATATGTACTAATTATCATGTCAAGTACGATATTAGAAAAAAAATTTGAATAATTTTGATCTCGTAGGTAGAATCGTATTTGATACTACTGACCCTTCTGTTATTTCTTGTTTATCATAATCTTTGAGTTCTGTCAAATCGTAGTTGCACCCGCGATAACGACGTATGAATATAATACGGTATGGATTGCACGTACATTCGTTTCGAGCATGCGTTAACTGTTAGGCAAGTAGGTACAGAAAGTATAATCTTGCGTCTTATGTTTGTTAACACCCTGTTCGGACTATCTGTATGTCGAATGAAGCCCGTGGTTCGGTTTGAACTATTTATCCTTCTTCATTCTAAGGTTGAATTCGAAGTATAAAGGAATTCAATGGCTAGATTAATTTTTCTATACTCAGATACACCCAGTACATCCACCGTGTCAGTGAAAAAGGCACGATATTCAAATTTTCGATGGAAGGCCAATATTACGCGTTAACATTTTTTCTATTTGCCGCCTTTTTCTGATTATTGAAAAAGTAGATGTGTATCAGAGAATATATTATAGTGTTACGGAGACGGGGTAAAGACGACACGAAAGGAACGTTTTTTTTAAATTTATAACGGGTTCCAGGCGTTTTCAGGCGGCTGAAATCCATTTTCAGGCTGTTTCAGGGGAAGGCCTAACACATATCAGAGAATCGGAGATTACTCCCTGTTACCACCGTTTTCAGGCAGCTGAAACACGTTTTCAGGCCGTTTCAGGGGAAGGCCTAACACATATCAGAGAATCGGAGATTACTCCCAGTTACCACCGTTTTCAGGCAGCTGAAACACGTTTTCAGGCCGTTTCAGAGGAAGCCCTAACACATACCAGAGATTCGGAAATTGCTCGCGGTTACCATCGTTTTCAGGCGCCTGAAACATGCTTTCAGGCCGTTTCAGGCCACTAACACTCATATGGCACTACTTCCTGAAAACCCGTTTTCAGGCCGTTTCAGGCCTAGTTACACCCCTCTTGTCTCCGGAACATTCCAGAAGGTGTGCGAGCAGGATAGCCTGTACGTGGAAGCGAGAGATACGATTATAACCGAACAGACTCGAACGTGTTCCTGGAATATTCCAGAAGGGAGTGAAAGGGACGGCCTATACGCGCGGAGGCGACGACACTAATCGATCATGTCTCTGGAACAATCGAGAAATGTGTGAGAAGCATCGATAGTCGCTATACGCGCGTTAGACAGAGAGAACCATGTTCGAGTGCGGCCCGGAATGATCTCGATACCAAAAAAACAAGCTTGCTACCAGACGATGTCGTGTCCGCAAAGCATATAAGTCATTTCTTGGCCAGGGTATTCATATTTATAACAATGTTACCCGTCGATGTTTTGAATCTATCATTTCCCGCTCTTAAGAAATACTTGAAAAAAACTTTAATGTCAAAGGGTTATTACAGGGTCGAGGACTATATGACAGACATATATGCATGGCCCAAACCAAAATCTATAAAATCATCTAACATTTAGAGGACACAGTTCAAGTAAGAAAGAATATCAAACGTATTGCGAAGCAGTCAGATTTGGATTTTATTTTTATTTTTCATTTTAATTACACAATAGGCAGGTACATGTCTGTCTCTCAAGCTGTTTTGATATGCCTTCTTGAAGAACTACGCATTATTGTATATAGTATCTTTAATGTATTTGTAGTACTGTTTTGAAAAAATAAGTCCCGCCGAGTTTCTTGCCGGTAATAAGTAATACTTCTCGGGTCAGAGGTGTAGGGTTAGAACCGGTGGTAGTTTCTTTTCTCTCTGACGTTCATAAGTGCATTGTAATGTGCCTAAATTGAAGAATAAATATCTTTTATCTTTTTATCTTTTTTTTTACCTGCTGTTTACCAACCGTATAGGTACCTACTATGAATGTTCTGGAAAAACTATCGCACGTATATAAAAGGAGACCGGTAGCGGACGCAGTCAGTTTCCATTGTGATACAGAGCGATAAACATCGGAGAGATTAAGAGTGAACCCATGTTGTTTAAAAACGAATAGTGTTTTAGTCGATTACATAGTGTTTATTGTTTAAGTCAATAGTGTTCCTAAGTGATTCCAGTGTTTAGTCGATTTCCTAGTGTTTACTGTTTAAGTCAATAGTGTTTCTAAGTGATACCTTTTTGTTCAATAAATTTCTTTAACGTTACTTAACGGCTATTTTCTATCCAACGAACCCTACGGCTCGTAACAATATATATGGTTGTCACATTTCATCAAAATAGGATTAGTAGTTTAGACATGAAATGTAACATGATAGAAATCACATTCACCTTTGCATTATTAGTGCCGATGTTTTGTGATGTTCACACTTGAAATTGATTTGACCGGTTTTGTATTTTTGGCTTGGCACCTACTTCAAACATATCAATTGGTAACGCATATAAATAACATAATGATTCATTTTATCCTTTTTGAAGTCGGTTATCGGTACGCCGATTATTTGAAGACGGCTGTACCATTTTTTTTTGTTTGAATACTTCACAGTTAGTCCCATTGTCACCAGGTCACCTGGAGAAATTGAGGGAACTCTTCAACTATTATAGGCACACCTATAGTGATTTCACTATTTTTTACAGCAACTCGGCCACTTCCTCTTGGAATAGCAGATCCTAAGTGAAGTCGGTTTCATTTATTATAGATAATGGTACGGAGATAACGTACTGAGTGGCGGCCAGCCAGTTGTGGAAGTGGTCGCCTGTGTAGAGGAACCCCCCAGTGGCCACCGTGATGTCGTGGAGGGGGTGCCATACCCAGGTAGAGCTATCACACTCACCGTCATCATACATCTTCACCAGGCTGTCGATGGTGGTGGTGGTATCGAAGTTGGCCATGAGCGGCGCGATGTACTGAGTGGCGGCCAGCCAGTTGTGGAAGTGCTCGCCGGTGTAGAGGAACCCCCCAGTGGCTACCGTGATGTTGTGGAGGGGGTGCCCGTAAAACGGGAAGGGGAAGGAGAGCTTCAGGGTCTGTGGAAAAAAACTGTGTGTAAAAAAAGGTCCATATATTTTTCTACATCAAATACATCCAAGGTACCATCGCCAACAGTGTTAAGAGTCGCCAGGACGCTCGCGTGAACTCGCGTCCTCATACAAACGTAGTTCAGCTCTCATTTTAAAACGAGATGCTTTTGAACCATGAAATTTGGCATGGGCATTCTAGCAGTACAGATCTATGTCAGTAATTCGTTTTCGTTGCTAAAAATTGTAATACAAAGAAAATATAGCAAAAATAAGTTTTGTATGTAAATCTGTATCTAGCTGTATTTTCTTTGTATTACAATTTTTTGCAACGAAAACGAATTACCGACATAGATCTGTACTACTAGAATTCCCATGCCAAATTTCGTGGTTCTAAAGCATGTCGTTTTACAATGAGAGCTAAACTACGTTTGTATGGGAAAGCGAGCGTCCTGGCGACTCTTAACTAATCATTTGTAATCCCTATTGCAACGGCATAAGGCCTATCGATGTTCAGTTAAATGTGTTGCTGTGTGTACTCAAAACTGAACAAGGACTTTAATGCCTTAACAATAGAGGCGTTGTTCAGATGTAAGTGACCACCTTGGCCGCTCCGATATATCTGACGGCGAATGTACAGTCACGAACCCGGACATTGGGCCACTTGCCGTTGTTCGTAATTTAGCCGTGTAATAAATGATGGATGCAAGCAGGGGGGTACAACTCAAAGTAAATCTGTCAAAAAATTTGAGTTTGACACGACGTATCCGATACGTTTGCATAAGTGCGAAAAAGAACTTGTCATGCGTTAAGAAGGGACAACATGATTTGTGACGTTATGTGACATTACAGAGGTCTCTCTGTATTATACTATTTTTTTTTTTATTATTATTAGAGATGCGCCGAATATAGACTTTACCGTATACGAATATTCGGCCGAACGTTCGGTTCAGATCTTACCGAACCGAATATTCGGCCGAATTATTCGGTAAATCTAAATAGGTTTATGCAGGTCCGCGCGGCTCGCTGAACGCGATTTTTTTTATTTCTAGTAAAATAATATGTGTATGCGACCTTGGCATTGTCAATGACAATGTCAACATTTGCAATTGTTATTGATAATATTGATGGTGAATTGGTGACAGACGCTGATATGGTGAATAATAAAGCTTAACAAATCAAGTTATCTATATATCTTTTAATAACTTAACTTTTAAGAGCTAAAAATTGTATGAATGATTAATTTATTATCAGATAAATATCATATGTTTATTCGGTAAATATTCGGCAGTTTTACCGAATAATTCGGCCGAATACCGAACATTGGAAAACACGCCGAATATGCCGAATACCGAATAATTACCGAATATTCGGCGCATGTCTAATTATTATTGATGGCTTTTACTCCTCGCCAGTTTTAGCGAGGTGAATTCTGCCAATGTCGGGGTGTAGACTTTTGACATTGCATAAGAGAATGTTCGGTTTAAATTTTGATTTTTGGAAGGATAGGCTGGGAACCTACAACAAATAAAAATTATTGACGACACAGAGATACACACGACGTATACAAACATAGTTAGAGAGAGATTATACTATTTTTTGCATAAGAGAATGTTCGGTTTAAATTTTGATTTTTGGAAGGATAGGCTGGGAACCTACAACAAATAAAAATTATTGACGACACAGAGATACACACGACGTATACAAACATAGTTAGAGAGAGATTATACTATTTTTTGCATAAGAGAATGTTCGGTTTAAATTTTGATTTTTGGAAGGATAGGCTGGGAACCTACAACAAATAAATAGTTATTTGTTATACAAGGGGTGAAAGTTGTATTTTACGTGCGAGTGTTTTTTGAAACACGAGCTAGCGAAAGGATTCTATTATTGACCACGAGCGAAGCGAGTGGTTCAAAAATAGAATCCTGAGCGTAGCGAGTGCTTTAATACACGAGACGTAAAATAACTTTCACCCGTGTATAACACAAAACTTTTCACCTCACTACAGCGAGGAAAATAAGAAAAAGGGTGCATTTTGCTCGGTTCCCCGTAATTCCTCAGGTGTTTAATACTTCTTCATCACTCGAATCACTAATTTTTAACAAAAACAATCTAGAAAAACATGCGAATATTTAACGTTGATATGATGGATGAATTGAAATGAAAAGTTTTGACGTAAAAGGTTTTATTAAATGTCAGATGCGTTTTGTTCGTACGTAGACTTATTCGGCTGTCAGAACAATTTATCCGTTTTTACAAAAAGAATGAAGATTAATGTTGAATGCTGATATTTATGAATTAAAATAAAGTTGCAAGACTGTATTAAGTGTTTTTACTCGATGCAATTCATTAATTGCGATGTTAAAAATTCTGCACTTTTAACAGTTTTAACGTTTTACGTTTTGTTAGCTGTCAAATGTCACTTAAGCCACTTGTCACTTATGTCAAAACTCTTTCACCACATGTGGATAAAAAGCGATTTTCACAATAGATATTAAACAAACAAAAAGGGCTTTCCGAGCTAGTGAGGTGAAAAATTATTGACGACACAGACATACACACGACGTATACAAACATAGTTAGAGAGAGATTATACTATTATTTACTCTGTGATGCAAGTGACAGTTGACAGCTAATTGGTAACATCGCCACAGAATAATGAACAAGTACAGAAGGTTCTCCTTCCTGAATTTGACATTTAGCTACAGAAATGAAAATGTTATAAATAAAATAAATAAATGTGTTGTAAATAAAATAGGGGTGTCAACGTGCTTCATTCCGTGCACGTGGTATCTACAGATAAAAAGTGTCTAGTCAATCTGCCTCAATCTACCTAATCTATGAGTAAATTTAATAAAAAAAATTGGTTAAATATCAGATTTATTACCTTATTTGCCCAATCTAATTATTATTTTAGTACAAAACTACTACTATATACTATTATTCTCGTACGCACCCATAAGATAATAAGCGATATGCCAACCCTGCCCTCATTAAGCCGCCGGTACGGGGCGCGAAATTTAAAAAACAGGTACAATGGAGAGAGACATAGTGAAACCCCCCTGACATCGCTCGAATCATAACACGGCTAAATAGGGATGATGACACATGTTGAATTATGCAATGAAATTTAGTTGATAGGATGCAAAATATTCAAAATATCCGAATAAAGTAAACATTAAAAAAATCTATCAAGGCTTCAAAGTTTCAAATTTTTTCGATTTTTGAAAGTACGAAATTTAAAAAACCAATGATACCATTCGATTTCTAACATTTTATTGTGAAATAAATTGTATGGCAACCATATAAATAAACGCAACATTTCACTGTAAAAATAGCAATTTCATAATTTTTCCATACTTTAAACAGGCCAAATATGAAGCCGTGACGTCATGGCTTTATATCATTTTGTTAGGAGCGTTTTGAGAAACAAATGCAAACCTCAGACTTTAAGTATCTTTTCTGTCTTTTATGTTGATTTAAGGCAATTGGCCCCATATAGATATTTGATCCTCGCAACAAAACGAATCGATTGATACCATGCATGAAAAACATTCATCTAGCCTATTCCGAACAATGGCAATATTGGCTCAACAATCCTGGTTCGTGACTGTACGTCTGTGTGTACAGTCGACCAAGAAAGTGGTCTACCAGTTTAGACAAAAGTTTCTGCGGGATTTAGATCTTAGCGATTGTTAGCGATCGCTAAGGTTGACATTTCTAACGGAGTTTAAAACATGCACGACCTTGCTGTCTCGTGACGTTCAAACGACCCTCAACCGTAGGGTGGTGGACCACATTTTTGGTCGACTGCACAACCATTGCAGACCGAACACATTTCTAACACAAAAAGCGGTCAAAACGTGGTTTTCGGATATTTTTGGCCGACTGTCCCATCGGGTTCAGAATTGCATTACCAAGTTAGAGATGAACTAATTGATAAATTGACCATGTAATTCTGAACCCGATACATATATTAGAGGAACTCGATTGGAAGTTACTACTTGTATAAAATAGTGGTAATCTACGTAATTTATTAACTACAATTATTTACTAAACTAATAAAAAATGTTTGTAACATTTTGAGATACTAGTCCAGGCATTTTATTTTCACTTGTATGGGAATATGTCAAATTTGGAAATAATTCATAACAGCAGAAGTATTTAGTTGTATGGCTTAAAAGTCATGTTAATCATTGCCTAGACAAAAAATCCTACAAAACATTTAATTAATTTCTAAATAATCGTCATTTAATTAATTTCTAAATAGTACGTTTTTTTTAGATTAGAAAAAAGTTGAAAAGCGCATGTACCACGATACGGCATGATACATGTCACAAGTGTCAAAGTGTCAATGCGGCCAATAAAAAATATTTAAATATATTTGTATTTATAATAAAGCCATGAGTAGGTATTTGTAAATGTTAAATTGAATAATATTAATTATTTTACAGTATTGAAGTAGTAGTCATTATTACGAAATAATTTATTCTTATCATTGTTAATGTTTTAGTGAATGTTGCACAATAAAAAACTGGAGAAAAGGAGGTTCGAAACATATGGTTTTCGATTTATAACGTATGCGTGTGTCACTGTCAGTTTTTCAATTGTCATGTGTCTCTAACGTGATAATCAAAACGAAATTGTGTTTTTATTGCTGTTATGGATTATAATCTGCAAATTGTCATTATTTATTTACAAATGTGAACTCTTCATCATGTTAACTAATCGTTTGTTGGTATGCTTGCAGTGTGTTTAAATTGAACATTCAAACAGAACAGGTTAGAACAGGTTGGCACCTTCTGTTTCTATGTTTACTGAATTTCTAATCTCAAAAAAAACGAAATATAAATAAATAAATAAATATTTTATTATTTATTATGGTTCCTTAAGACACGTTATTTATGGATGACAAAAAATCAGACATAAAAAAGAAACGCTTCGTATATATTTTGATGAATATTTACTTCCCGATGGAAAGTTTGTATGATTTTTCGTTCAGTCATCTTAGAATGACATTTTAAAACTATATAAACAAAAAAATCGCTGTAATAAATTAATGTTTGATAAAAAACGTATCTTTACCAGAGTATACCTGATATATTTCTACGTCCGAGTAAGTACTTAAATAAGTGAAATAATTCGTTTTTATATCTGCTCTATAATTAAATCTTTACCTACAGTTTTTATACCTACTTACAAGTTTTATACGTATAAGTATAATATTTGATTAACCAATCAATATTTACTTTATCAAAAAAATATTGCTAAAGGATGAGTACCCAAAGGTCGTCTGGAAGGACTGCCTATTGTTAACATAGGTATATTAACACTTTCCGTACCGCGTAGCGCGTAGCCAGGTATTCCTCGTATGTAGCGCGTAGTAGCTACGAACAGAGAACCCGACAGTCGGGTTCTCGGCGCTGAATGTGTTAAGTTACGGGTAAAATGTTCTATCGGTATTTTTCTTATTTCAATCAAGAATATCTACAACTACTCTATTGTATTTCAAATACATCTATCTACTCTTACATCGCCATCAAATATATCGGAGCGGCCAGGGTACTAAAAAATAACTGAACATGCACTTTACCGCCTTGACAATAGAGGCGTTGTTCCATAGATATACCACCCATAGATCTGACACGGAACTAATAATACCAAGATAGAACGGGATGGTCTTATTACACTTTCAATAGATACGGCAGAGAGGTGCTATTATCGTTGGTCCTTGTCATAGTTTCTATTACCCTCCACGCGTTACTTCTAGCAGTGGAGGGTAACAAACAGATATATTTCGCGATTTCTTCAAGAATTTCTGTGATTGCTACGAGAAAAGCTGTTAGTTTTCCTAGAAAGTTGTGTCGGCTAAGGAAAAGATTGGTAAATTGTTCTGCTTTATGCTGTAGAAGTGATTATGGGCATCTATATATCTATCCCATACGGGGGTACACGTGTGCGGTCTCTAGTTAATGCTTGCTTTGAGCGTTGTTCAGATATTTATGACCACCTTGGCCGCTCCGACATATCTGATGGCGACTGTACAACACTGGACAGATGTTTCTTACCCATTTGATGTTCTACCTTAACGCATACAAAATAAAGTAAATTTTCCATAGACTGTAAACGGTTGATGCTTGTAATGTCGACTTTATGAGTATCATCAAGGTAGAAATAAGAATGTCTCAAAATCATCTGTCAATAATAAGGGCTGATCCATTAATTACGTGACATGTTACTGGGGAGGACGGCGATTCATAAAATTTATCAATTATAATAAAGGGAATAAGGGAAAAATTAAAGGCGAGACAAAAATAGATGGGAGAAATTTAGAGCAAGTACAAAAAATGAAATATCTTGGAAGTATAATAACAGAAGACTTAAGATGTGCCCCGGAGATAAAGGCAAGAATTGCAATGGCCAAACAGACCTTCTATAAAAAGAAACCACTGCTAAAATCTAAAATGTCAATAGGTATACGGAAACGATTTATAATAGCTATTTATGCAACAAGTGCGGAAAATGGATGATTTCCGACGAGTGGAATTTTATTCACGAGCGAGCAAAGCGAGCGAGTTTATAAAGGAATACGAGTCGGAAATCATCTTTACGCACGTGTATCATACAATGTTTTACAATGCATTGTGCGAGTAAATCAAAAAACATATCATGGCAAATAAGTTTAAATTAAAATTAAAAGTTAAATTATATTTGTACAATTTTCAATGTCAGAACGCAATAGAGCACAAGCATTAGTTACATTAAACAAAAAAATCTATTAAAAGTAAAAAAAAAAATTGAAAACAAAAAGCACTAGTGCGGAAAAGTACTACTTTCCGCATGATATGGCTCCGTAGAAAACAAAAAGCACTAGCGCGGAAAAGCACTACTTTCCGCATAATATGGCTCCGTAGGAAACGCACTTTTCGAGCACATGCATTGTAAAGACATATGTATGGTCCATTGCCTTATACGGCTGTGAAACATGGACAATGACGCAAAAAGAAGTGGAATACTTGGAAGCATTCGAGATGTGGTGCTGGCGAAGGATGTTAGGAATAAGCTGGCAGAACGAGTAACCAACGAAGCCGTCCTAAATATAATAAATGAGAGGAGAAACCTGATGAGCACAATTAAAAACAGAAGAGGAAAAATGTTCGGGCACCCGCTACGGCACGACGATTTCATTAGAAACATATTAGAAGAGAAGATAAACGGAAAGAGAGGGAGACGAAGACCAAGGAAAAGTTATATGAACCAGATAAAGGAACATGTAAACGTCGTGTCGTACCAGGACATCAAGGAGTTGGCCTCGGACCGACAAAGATGGAGACTACTACATCAAGCTACACCGACAAGAGCCCAGCTCTTAAGAGAAAGATGATGATCAATTGAAGGGATGTTTACAAAAACAACATAACTGACTACACTGGTTGACACCTGAAACAATTAACAATGTTCTTAAAAAAGTGTCAACCGCTCTAAGCAGTTATGTTGTTTTTGTAAACATCCCTTCAATTATAATAGTGCAATTAAAATCATTAATTTGGTTTGCGTAATTTGCGGATGAACCCCAAACTTACTTTGAACTAGGCATAATGCCCGGAATACACGAGGCTAATTTTTCAAGCCAGTATAGTAAGCTAATTAGTAAAGCTAGGAAGCTAGTAAATAGAACGGCAAGCTATTAAAACTTTCCTGGCTTCAGCACTAGCTTACTAGCCTGAAAGTTAAGCTAGTTTTGTATACACGAAGATAGACCCACTAGCTTGCTAGCTTACTATACTGGCTTGAAAAACTAGCCTCGTGTATTCCGGGCATAACTACAATGAAAAAGTAAAGTAAACTAACTATCCCTCTCAGTTTCATTCTTCTCTGTCCTCTAAAAATAGCATCAAAATTAGCTTGATAATCAACGTCTTCCTCTTCAGTCTTCTCCTGACACTGTAGGTAAATCATAGCTTTTATCTTTTCTCTACACGCCAGACTACACAGACACCTCATCATTAAGCTTTTACAGGGAGCTCGAGACCACACACATCAGTGCAATTTTATTCGTAAATTTCTACGGAACAGCACATCTCAATAGTATTCTACACCAATTTGTAGTATAACAATCCAGATTCACCCCTGTTACTTGATTTTTGTGGATATTTTCAATTCACATGAGTAATGATCAAAAACGTTAACTCAATTGAAGGGATGTTTACAAAAAAACTGACTACACTGGTTGACACCTGAAACGATTACCAATGTTTAAAAAAAGTGTCAACCACTCTAAGCAGTTATGTTGTATTTGTTAACATCCCTTCAATTGAAATAAGCTGTTGCGCTCTCATCCAAAATTGGTACGGGAGCACAGATGCGTGGTGATCCCGGCCTGTACTTATTGTTGAGGTTATCTGTGATCTACACTCATATCATAAAACCTCTATTTTGCGTTCGGAAACCATATAATAAACACCATTATTGCAACCAGTAATGTGTATTACGAGTATCTGAGTGTCATATACATGAAAACTCATTACGACATCGACAATCGGTAACGTAATGAAAATCTAACCCTCCTTCCGACTAATCGGGCAATCCAGTTGGCCATGGCGGGGCAATGGCGGCTATTGTAATAACTCGAACACGTCATTGAGGATTTATAATATGTGTATCTACGAGCAGTGTACATAATTTGGTATTCAAATACGAGTCTGTTAAAGAGAATGGATTATGAAATTTTGATATTCGCGAATACGAAAACAAACACAAATATAAGCTAGGTACCTTAGAGCGTTCAACCCTTTGATTATTAAACCAACCGGATGCGAGACGCACTCTCATTTCTATCGGAAAAAGCCTGCCGTTTTTTGCGTGGGAGGGGGACGTCAAATGTATGCGAAACGTCAAAATAGCCACGTCAAATAAACGTCTGTCCATACAATGAGTATGACCACTGGTCATACTCATTCGGCAGAGGGGAACGCCTGTCAATGGCTACTCCGCTTGGTTTAAAGCTCTAAGGTTCAACCTGGCGTTCAGCGTGGCTATTTTGACGTTTAGCATACATTTGACGTTCCCCTCCCCCGCAAAAATCGTTTTTTTTGTATAGAAAATGACAAACATGGCCGGTCCGGTTGGTTGAATATTGTAAGGGTTGGATATTTGCGAATGCGAATATGAATTTGGATTTAACACACTTGCGATGGGGTATGGGAAGTTATGGTAGTTGAATAATTCAGGCGTCTAACTTTGACCCACTTTTTTGTCCACTGATTCTTTCACTAATAGCAGAGACTATAGAGATAAAGACGACCACAGCCTAAGAACTTTTTGAAGCTCATGTCGATTGCGAAATATATGTCAAAGCCCCCTAAAGATACCGAATATGTAAGAGAAATGTCACCTGCTCAGCTACTCCACCTAGTAACAAATAGCGTACTAGTAGTACACTAGTAGCTACTAGGTGGAGTAGCAGTCTGCTAATAATAGCGTATTTTGTGCAATTTTTAGGAAGGATCTTTTCCCTGGGCGTACACATATATTGAAAAATAAAAAACACTTTCCCGCTTATTCATAAACGTGCTTCAAATTTTGTTAAATCATGCTTTGTCTGTTTCTAACAAACACAACTGTCAAAGTGACAAATAAGGACAAACGATGTTTTAGTTAAATGAGGTTTGAAGCAGGTTTATGAATAAGCGGGTTTGTATACAGGTCTATGGTTACAATACTCACAGCTGCGCGTCTGTGCGAGTTGCTCAATACAGGGTGGATATCGGCTTTGGGCTTAGTGATGTTGGCCCAATGTTCCTGGAAGAAGCTGACGTTGCCTATGAACGTGCTGTTGTAGAATATGTGGTTGTCCTGGAAATTGAAATAATATTATAATACGACATATGTGATAGTTTAGATCAAAAGGTACCACTTGGACGCACACGTTCTAGAGTCGCCATCAAATATATCGGAGCGGGCAACACAAAAATATCTGAACATGTACTTTATCGCCTAGACAATAGAGGCGTTGTTCAGATTTTTATGACCACCTTGGACTTTTCGATATGTTTGATAGCGACTGTACATATTTGATATTGTATGCGAGCAATAACAGCACCTTTACCGAAACAGTGTCACATATTGATATGTGAACATGTTGTCGAAAGACTTATACTGGATTCTCTCTCGGCTTCATTTTTAGGGTTCCGTACCTCGAAAGGAAAAAACGGAACCCTTATAGGATCACTTTGTTGTCCGTCTGTCTGTCTGACAAGACCCTTTTTTTAACCGACTTCAAAAAAGGAGGAGGTTCTCAATTCGACTGAATTTTTTTTTTTATCATAATTTTTTTTTTTGTATGTATGTTACTCCATATCTCCGTGAATCGTGAACCGATTTTCAAAAATTTTTTTTGAATCGAACAGGTATAACCCCTAGATGGTCCCATTGTCACCAAGTCGGGATCTGATGATGGGATCCTGGAGAAATCGAGTGAACTCTTCAACTATTATAGGCACACCTATAGTGATTTCACTATTTTTTACAGCAACTCGGCCACTTCCTCTTGGAATAGCGGATCCTAAGTGAAGTCGGTTCTTTTTTTGTTGAAAATTATGGTCAAAGAGGACATTCAATAGATAAACTTCCATGCAATTAATATGTTCGTTTTTTTTAGCTAATAGTGGTGGCGCGTCAAAAATATTTCTAAGCTATTTGGAGTTAATTTGGTTTAGTTTTAGTGGACTAAGAGCAATGAGGATGGTAAAGCAATCTAACTAGACAGGTTTAAGAGTCGCCAGGACGCTCGCGTGAACTCGCGTCCCCATACAAACGTAGTTCAGCTCTCATTTTAAAACGACATGCTTTAGAACCACGAAATTTGGCATGGGCATTCTAGTAGTAAAGAGGTCTATGTCGGTAATTTGTTTTCGTTGCAAAAAATTGTAATACAAATAAAATACAGCCAAAATAAGTTTTGTATGTAAATCTATATCTGGCTGTATTTTCTTTGTATTACAATTTTTAGCAACGAAGACGAATTACCGACATAGATCTGTACTACTAGAATGCCCATGCCAAATTTCGTGGTTCTAAAGCATGTCGTTTTAAAATGAGAGCTGAACTACGTTTGTATGGGAACGCGAGCGTCCTGGCGACTCTTAATTGCTCTCATTATTGTGTCATATCAGAGGTGCCACATGGGCGTTGCCGACCCTTTATAAAAGGAGGATTCACTATGTTGGCGGCTAAAGATCCAAGGGGGTACTTCGTCGTTAACACACTGGGTCCTCTTTGAGCTCTTTGGCAATCTTAGTCACCAGCAGGAACACAACACGATGAGTAGGGTCTAGTGGTACTTGCACAAGGCCCGACTAAACAATGTGTAAACGATTGCTTAAGGCCGTTCCTCGATTCGGACAAGCCACGCCCATCCATTAGAGACACGTTTATGGCTCCCATGCACGAAAGAAAGAGATGCAGCGCTCTTAAGGATCAGAGTTTTTGATCAAACTACGATAAATAAGCGAATCTATAAAGTTTTGTCTAATTTTGCTTCTGTGACTTTTTAGATAAACCAGAATACCATATTTTTTACTTAGTTATATTGATTAATCTCTTATAGTTTACGTATGCTAAGGAAAATAAGGGAAAAAAGGACCCAACTTCGGATTTTTTTTCTTTCGAGGCAACTTTCAGCAATCGTGTTTCGGCTTGTGCCAAAAACAAGAGTATATAGTCTAGTAATATATATTCGAAAAGAAATTCAGTCCCTTTTCCCGTTTAGTCACTAGAGCGTTTGAAAAAACCTATAATTTTTCAAAGTAGCCCCTTAACACTTGACACTTATCATCGTAAAAATATGTTAACTAATCACTTCTCACCTGCACTTGCTACTTCGCAAAGTGTAAACAAGCCTTTATAGATATAAACAGATTGCTTTGCTTGCACTTAGTATCGTAAATAAGTTTTGATACGTAAAAGTAAGCATTGTAAATTCATAGGTTAACTTTGAGCACTTAAATAAGTTTATATAATGTATGAGTAGGTATAACACAAAAATGTTATTTTTATTTTAGAGCGCATTATTCGCCAACAAACTGCCCTCAGTTTGGCGAAAAAAGATGTATACCTACCACTTCAGTTTCTCTTTAAAAAAAAAATTCCACCGTCTGTGAATTAGAGAAGCCGGCGGGATTCGGGAATCTATGAAGGCGTCACCACTTGTAGCTAGAAGTTGAGTTATACCTTGTGCAATCTAAGAAGCGGTTTTTGTACATTTTATAGACTAAAATCAATTTTAGGTTATAAAATGTACTGAGATGACAGGTGTCAAAAACCGCTTCTTAGAATGCACAAGGTATAATCAGATTAATCAGTGATTGGTTGGGTGGGTATTCTGTGCATTCGTCTACTCACGTAAGTCAAGTTGTTGATGTTTTTATGCGCTTCGATCATTTTCTCTTGCTGCTCGAAGTTAACAGTCGTTATGTCTGAAAATTTTAATACTAGTTAGTATTATATATTCACTTGTGTGAATGAGGGTTTGTACAGTGGGCTGCAGAATTGCTTATTTACCCAGTTTATGAATGAATTCATTCATAAACTGGGTAGGCAATTCTACAGCTGACAGTACAATCGATTTTTTCACCAGGTAGCGGCACTGTGGCGAGGCCTATAGCTGTCATGATCTACCAATCATCTTCTTCTTCCTAGCGTTTATCCCGGCTTGGGGTCCGCTTGACAACCTAATTCCATGAATTGGCATAGACACTATTTTTTACGAAAGCGACTGCCATCAGACCTTCCAACCCAGAGGGGAAACTAGGCCCTTTTTTGGGATTAGGTCCGGTTTCCTCACGATGTTTTCCTTCACCGAAAAGCGACTGGTAAATATCAAATGATATTCCGTACATCAGTTCCGAAAAACTCAGTGGTACGAGCCGGGGTTTGAACCCGAGACCTCCGGATTTAAAGTCGGACGTCTTACCGCAAGGCTACCAGCGCTTCTGTCAAAATCTATCAGTCAAAAAATTTGATTAAACATGATCTACCAATCATGTTTAATAAATTGTTTTGACTGGTAGATTTTGACAGCTGATGTCAAAAAGACCGTTTCAGTGCCGCCATCGAACAAATAAAAATAATTCCCGTTCGGCATTAAAATTTCGGACGCAGGGATTTTCGGAATTTTGATATAGACCAAGCATGTTTCGCACAACGGTAGCACCGCAGTAGCTCGCCTCTTATTTCGACATGTCTAACCATGTCTATTTCGGTCGCGGCACTCGCGCCGTCAGTTGTTTTTTTTGCCCGCGGACCGGTTTTTTGTTCAAAGTTGAACTACTCGTTGTAAATGGGTGTACCTACAGATGTGCCTAAGGAAACTTTCCAAAATTGCGAAATGTTTCGGAAATTTAACGTAGGAAAAAATCGGAAAATTTCTTATATTTTTGTATGAGAATTGAAACTTTCCAATTTTAAATTTAAATTTCCCATATTTCCTAGTGAAAGTATAGAATCTCGAGAATATATAGAATTTTATGGAAACTTTCCGCAACTTGCACATCTGTAGGTGTACTCTGCTTATAATCACTGTCATCAGCCAGTATGGGGTCCGAGACTTTGGGTACGGAGGTGTTGCCCTTATATATGCCGGAGCCATTGACGCCCAGCAGTGGAGTCTGAGTCACGGACACCTGGGTCGTAGCGGCTGGAATCATATGTATATATATATACTCACTGTCATCAGCCAGTATGGGGTCCGAGACTTTGGGTACGGAGGTGTTGCCCTTATATATGCCGGAGCCGTTGACGCCCAGCAGTGGGGTCTGCGTCACGGACCCTGGGTCGTTGCGGCTGGAATCATATGTATATATATACTCACTGTCATCAGCCAGTATGGGGTCCGAGACTTTGGGTACGGAGGTGTTGCCCTTATATATGCCGGAGCCGTTGACGCCCAGCAGTGGGGTCTGAGTCACGGACCCTGGGTCGTTGCGGCTGGAATCATATGTAAATATATACTCACTGTCATCAGCCAGTATGGGGTCCGAGACTTTGGGTACGGAGGTGTTGCCCTTATATATGCCGGAGCCGTTGACGCCCAGCAGTGGGGTCTGAGTCACGGACCCTGGGTCGTTGCGGCTGGAATCATATGTAAATATATACTCACTGTCATCAGCCAGTATGGGGTCCGAGACTTTGGGTACGGAGGTGTTGCCCTTATATATGCCGGAGCCGTTGACGCCCAGCAGTGGAGTCTGAGTCACGGACACCTGGGTAGTTGCGGCTGGAATCATATGTATTATACTATATGTTAAAACTGTTATCAAACGTGTGAGTGCAGGGGAAAAGGTACCACTATGTGGATATGAAGTTATTCGTTCTTATAACAACATAAAATATAAGGTATCTATTAGTGGAAGAATAACTTCTCCACGTGTACCGATAAAGTGAGACCTTTCACTAAACTCGTCTACAAAAAAATATAATGATTGTTGTTTAAAAAAAATCTATATTTAAATTTGTGTTTGTTTAAGTGTAGGTACAGTCGCCATCAGATATATCGGAGCGGTCAATGCGGTCACAAGTATCTGAACAACCCCTCTATTGTCAAGGCGATAAATTGCATGTTCAGATATTTTGGGGGTTGACCGCTTCGATATATTTGATGGTGACTGCATACCTATAGGATAATCGAACGAGCGCCGTAAGAATAAGAATAAGAAATCGTTTATTGTTTACCGTGTCAAGCATTGATGTATGTACAAGCGAAGCTCGTTCTTACAAACAACTTCAGACCCAACTGTCACCTGGCTACTGGGACGTCTCGGCATTTGGATGGCTTTTTGATTTACATAGTTTGTCCGACGATAACTTTAGTAACGCTTTTCTGATCTTTATGAAATTTGTTGGGGTTGTAGCAGAGACCAACAAAATTTGCGAGTTCGTATATGAGCTGGATTGAGACGGGGGTTCTGAAATTAGAAGGCCTAAAAAGGTTTTGTAAAGGGGTCCTGTTACATTGGTCATCTTATTTGCTACATTTACGACCAAGTATGGTTGAGTTTGGTATCAAACGAAAGGTATTGATTAACACTCTCGTCAAATCCTTATTAACTGCTTACTGTTTCATAACAATTAGCAACATAAAATTGATTTCAAAAATATTTGCAATTATATTTTGATTTTGGTGTAAATATTTTGACAACTGACTTTTTTTTAATTTATTAGAGCTTTGGCTGCTAGAGCCATCAGCATACTGACATTAACACATTATCGAACGAGCGGAGCGTAAGCGAAGATCGTTCTTACAAACAACAACTGTCACCTGGCTACTGGGACGTCTCGGCATTTGGATGGCTTTTTGATTTAGATAGTTTGTCCGACGATAACTTTAGTAACGATTTTCCGATCTTTATGAAATTTGTTGGGGTTGTAGCAGAGACCAACAAAATTTGCGAGTTCGTATATGAGGTGGATTGAGACGGGGGTTCTGAAATTAGAAGGCCTAAAAAGGTTTTGTAAAGGGGTCCTGTTACATTGGTCATCTTATTTGCTACTTTTACGAGCAAGTATGGTTGAGTTTGGTACCAAACGAAAGGTATTGATTAACACTCTCGTCAAATCCTTATTAACTGCTTACTGTTTCATAACAATTAGCAACATAAAATTGATTTCAAAAATATTTTCCATTATATTTTGATTTTGGTGTAAATATTTTGACAACTGACTTTTTTAAAATTTATTAGAGCTTTGGCTGCTAGGGCCATCAGCATACTGACATTAACACATTAGTTAGAGAGAGTTACCATAGACGCATAATGATGGTGACCGAAACCTATATAGGTGGTCCACAGATGAGAACGACATGTCAAAGCAACAGAGTGAGAGGCATGTGAGAGGTGGATTTAAATTTAGATGAGACAAAAACTGTCAAATCTGAAGCGATTTCGTCGCGGTAAAATTTTACGCATCAACCGCACAATTTAATATGGACGTTTAGTTTCACCGTGATGGTTAGTTGAGAAGAAAATACCCGATACATATTTTTGGTATTTGTAGTAATTCTACTATTGCACATTATTTTATGGCGAAACACAAGATTCGCGAGTTCACAGTTCGGGGCGAACTACTAGTTTAGGTAGTTAGAGAGAGTTACCATAGACGCATAATGATGGTGACCGAAACCTATATAGGTGGTCCACAGATGAGAACGACATGTCAAAGCAACAGAGTGAGAGGCATGTGAGAGGTGGATTTAAATTTAGATGAGACAAAAACTGTCAAATCTGAAGCAATTTCGTCGCGGTAAAATTTTGCGCATCAACCGCACAATTTAATATGGACGTTTAGTTTCACCGTGATGGTTAGTTGAGAAAAAAATACCCGATACCTATTTTTGGTATTTGTAGTAATTCTACTATTGCACATTTATGACGAAGCACAAGATTCGTGAGTTTGCAGTTCGGGGCGAACTACTAGTTAGTTTAAAAAGAAAAAATGCAATATAAATTATTACCTGCTAATTATGCATTTGCATTGCCATAAGTAAATTGCACATTTTTATAAATTATATATTTCTTCAAATATTAAAACGTAATGTTCGCATAAAACGTTAGCGTGACCTGCTGAGTCAGGCGCTTAGCTAATTTATTATTCATGTGAACTAGTAATTTCTTTTAAACCTAATACCATTTCTAAAATAGCCTGAAAATCCTTTCGTCCATCATTTACGATATTTTCGAACTCGCAGAGCGAGTTCTTACGAACAACTCCAGACCGAACTGTCACCTGGCTACTGGGACGTCGCGGCATTTGGATGGTTTTGATTTAGATAGTTTGTCCGACGATAACTTTAGTAACGTTCTTCTGATCTTTATGAAATTTCTTGGGGCTGTAACAGAGATACATAAAATTTGTAAGTTCGTATATGAGCAGGATCGATCAAGTAGTTATGGAGCTAGAAGAAGAAAAAAATCCTCCTTAGGGTCTTGTTATATTGGTCAACTCGAGGCGGACTACTAGTTTAACACAATCTTTTAACTCCAAATGTGTGTTGTCCTGCTAAAGTGATCCGCTGCTCTATGAGATGATCCTCCACCACACAATGAGCTTCCACTGTTATATCACAGGGTTCATAGAACCACCTTCTTCCATCATCAGACCAGCTCGATGATACCAAAATATTGAATTGTCATCCAAGCTACGCAGGCATGCTGAATTTCAGCTCAATCGGACATCAAGAACTGGTTCAAAATTGGCTTGCAAGATTCTAACTAAACAGCTATCTCACCAACACTGTGAGTATATAAGCTTATAATTTTAAACAAAAAAAGAACCGACTTGACTTATGATCCGCTTTTCCAAGAGGAAATGCCTGAGTTGCTGTAAAAAATACTGAAATCCCTACAAGTGCCTATAATAGTTGACGAGTTCCTTCGATTTCTCCAGGATCCCATCATCAGATCCGGACCTGGTGAAAATGGGGCCAACTGTGAAGCATACTCAAACGAAAAAAGAATGTTCCATATGAAGGGTACACGGAAAGAACATGTCTAGTCCCTTTTTTCGTAAAATGAGATTTTTGTATCAAAATGTAGAGCGTGCAATGATCTATTAGCAACAACTTCTGTAACAGCTGGAATTTTTAACATAAATCCACTTTTTAATTCATAAACACCTTCTAGTTACGAAAAGGGTCTGGTTAATTGAATCGTTCCAAACTTTAAAACCGCTATAACTCAAAATGTTGTCAAAGTGACTAGACATGTTCTTTCCGTGTACCCTTCATATCGTTCCAGCCGTCTTCGAATAATCAGTGAACATACATAAAAAAAAGATCCCGACGAATTGATAACCTCCTCCTTCGAAATCTTGAAGTCGGTTGAAAACCAGGTGCGCAGGCGTTAGGCCAATGACATAATTCCAATACAAAATACTGTTTATATTGTTTACATTGTTTAACAAACAATATTAAACAAGCAATAATATCGATTATCAATTCGCTTTGTAAAATATAGCAACAATAATGCAATGGCGATTATGTAACAAAAAAACATATATATGATTGATAACCTTACACAAATTGAGTTGTGGGTACCAGACGCTTTATATAATATATAGAATATATATATATTGTGTGTTAATCACGGATATTTGTTCATGAGTTATGGATGTTTTCTATGTATTTAAGTATTTATCTCTATCTATTATACTCGTATATATCGTCGCCTAGTACCCACAACACAAGCCTTATTGAGCTTACTGTGGGACTAGGTTGATTTTTGTAAGATTGTCCCATAATATTTATTTATTTATTTATTTGGTGGTATAATGATGCTACTGGTGGTATAATGATGCTACTGGTGGTATAATGATGCTACTGTTGGGAATCTTTAATTGGGTCTCTGTTACTAACCCGTATAGCTACAATATTATTATTAGCTGTTGGTTCCCCGAATAAATAAATAAATAGAATAAATCCACAATTAGAAAAAATATCCGAGTTTAACACAAATAAATTCTCTGACCAGGAATCGAACCCGGATCCTGCCTCATAGACTGGGATACCGTTTAGTCAGCTGGTCGGTTAAATATAAGTTACTCTAAATAACATGAATCATTATTGGCTTACTTTTTCAAGTAAGTACATCATAACTATAAAAATTTAGGAAAGCACCGAAAAGGCTGAACCGGTTTTGATAAAATATGTCAAAGTGATGATCACTCGCTAGAAAACCTGCTTTTCAAGTTATAAAAAACTGCATTTAAATCAGTTTAAAGTTTTAGCGCTGCGGTACAGTCGACCAAGAAAGTGGTCTACCAGTTTTGACAAAAGTTTCTGCGAGATCTGACGATCGCTAAGGTTGACTTTTCTAACGGAGTTTAAAACATGCACGACCTTGTTGTCACATCTCATGACGTTCAAACGAACCTCAACCGTAGGGTCGTTTTTGGTCTACTGTAGAGTCGACGTCAAAGATATGTTTACACTTTTTCACCTTACGCCCTTGTAATAAGGTGCAAAAGTGTAAACATATCTTTGACGTCGACAGTACCATAGGTAGATAAAACATACACATACAGCCTTGGCCAGAACTGTTGAGCATAGGTGTTTTTTGTTTACAATTTTGATGTTAAGCATTATTTCCCTATCCTAACAATGTACGGTAACGGTAAATGTTATATTTTATTTATAAATATAGAAAACTTCACTTAATAACACTTTCAATGTACTTAAAAAATATGAAAACAGAAGGTACCAAAAATGTAAATTTAAGTCGGTGCGACATATTGCAAATATTCTATGCAGTTACTACTAACTTCAACAAAACATGCCTATTAGTTTAAATTAATTGACGAAATGACTTAAACAAAGATGGAAACGATGGACTAAACTTTCCAGTTTTGTATGAAAATCGCATTGGTGCTCAACACTTCTGGCCAAGGCTGTATATTGGTCAAACTTAAAACACCCCTTTTTTGCGTCGGGGGTTCAAAATCAAGTAACCCTTAAACGCTATGAACTCGTAAAGGCGAGTTAAAACTTTCCACAGATCGCTACGTATAGTCACTTTTTTTATAAACTTATACTATAGGTGGCATATACATGATGGGGATCAATGTTACTGGGGATCAATGTTACTCTGCGTCCGTAGGAAACACCTTAGACAACCCTACACGTGATCCCTGGGTGGTGCTAAAAGAGTAACAAACTTGGCAGCTGCAGTCACATCTGGACCTCGCAGCACTCACTGGAATTTCGTCACCATCTACTAAACCACTACTATTACCACCTGAAAGAAGAAATGCCTCTCTATATCCAGTGACGTGTAGAAATAATAATATGCAAAGGAAAGGTGACCAAAGCCTCCGGTGCCGGGCTTCTGCATTCGCAGCCTCATATTTTTCTGACACAATCACAAGAGAGCAAAATGCGCAAGTGTTTTTTCGAGTCCAGAACAGAAAAGTGTTACTTTCATCCCTTTAAACAGGGAAGAAAACGCCTGATTTCGAATAGGATTGGAGTCTTATCCTCGAGCCTCATTCTCTCAAATATTTACGGCTGTCCAACCTTGATTTATATTCAATACTGTTGTTTTGAAATGCAAATCGACGTAATAATTCGCTAAGCGTGAACGCCACGTATGCATAAACATGTATAATAAGATAATTCGCAATAGCACATAGAGTAAACAAGGCAGGTAAACAAAGAACGGCAAATATCTTAACATTACGCAATGCAATAAAATTTTACGTACCAGCCTTCGGCGGCGAAGCTGTTAAATAGTACGGGCGGGGACCGTAAGATCTGCTACGTTACGTGGTACAAAGATAAGGCACATGTTCATAAAAGTGTTCCTGCGTTCCGGAAAATAGTAAAAACATATAGAATTGGCTGACACACAAAAAAAAGTACCATATCCGGTGAAAAAAATTGATGGCATTTACCTGCGTCATTGGATATAAAGATGAC
This sequence comes from Pammene fasciana, assembly GCA_911728535.1. Taxonomy (NCBI): domain Eukaryota; kingdom Metazoa; phylum Arthropoda; class Insecta; order Lepidoptera; family Tortricidae; genus Pammene; species Pammene fasciana. The sequence continues at coordinate 45,128,439 of OU452272.1, read as the reverse complement.
ACTTGTGGCGACAAATAATAATTTGTTTTTAAGTACAGGAAAACCCAGTGTGCCAGTTTCTGCATGGCCAGAAGTGCCCGGCAGACTGGTTCAAAAGTGACGTAAATTTGGAGTCAAATTCGTTACTTTTAAACTAGTCTGCCGGGCACTTTGTATCACGTAACGTAGCAGATCTTACGGTACCGCCCGTACTAAAAGGATTTATGAACAAATTACTGAAATTACACCACACCAATTTCCTCACTATTTTGACCCATTTTCTTTCCTTATTTATCATTTGTGTACTGCGCCCCCCGTTAATCTTTTGATGATATCAACATTCAAATATTATAAAGACAGGCTTTTGTTTTATACATTATTAACATATTTTTTATTATGTATATATGTAACATATTTGATGTTTAGAGAACGGTCGCTTCTGTCATATCTACCAGGTATATTATTAACTATAGTCTGTATTTTTAGGTATTTAAATAAAAGTAAACAAAATCTACCCTCCAATGGCTCCTTAAGCCAGTTGAGGGTAGATGAAAACATTACATGATCAAATAATGTAGGTTAAAGTCAGGTCGTTAGTTAAGTGACAGATCTAGGCGCTTTTGTATTTGGTTATATAATACTCTTTTTGGTTGGTTAACCAATAAATGTTATAACTACCCGAGAATGTACAAATTGTTTGTTTACTTTTATTTAAATACCTAAAGATACAGACTATAGCTTAGAGTCAAGTTGCAGCACTATTTTTCAAGCCAGGCAATATTAGGCTCGGCTGGCAATCTTGAAATAGTTTTCAGTATATGATCCATTTTATATTTAATAAGCACGTATAATGTTTAAACGAATCCTTTGCGTGCAATACAAATAATTAACTACTACATCGGTTACAAGGCCCCTCGGAACATCCAAAACACACGGCCAATTCCCACACTTGTTCAAACACGCGCGCCGTTTTCATGCGATTTAGTCTTTAACTCTTTGAAGTTAGTGCTAAAGTCACTTGTAATTTCAAGACAAAACAAGAGCATCTGAGCAATAATACTTAGCTGACCAATAGTGAATCTTATCTCTTTATAATAAAGGTGATTTTTGGTCATGGAGGTATGTAGGATGATATACGGCTGTAATGTTAGTTGTTCGATTGCCTGGGAAAACCAGTGGTAGCTATTATTAACAAGATATTGTCGACCTAGCCTTAAGAAGCTGGGGGTACGATAAAATATAACAAGGATCTGATATGTCAAAGCGTTTAAAGTAGGTTTCTTGCGAAACTGACCATCCGCAGAATGAAGAGGCTCAAAGTCGCTCATGAGCCATGGAATGTAACCTGCTAGGTACCTATACTACCTATATGGCCCGAGACTATCTCGAATAGAAACCTCCTAAATACGATGTCGCGAAACCCCGATCGACCAACAGATCAAGCGTCGCAAGTGGAACTGGATTGGCCACACGCTCCGGAGGGGTTCCGACCACATACCCAAACAGGCATTGGACTGGAATCCTCAAGGAAAGCGAAAACGAGGTCGTCCCAAACAATCCTGGCGGCGCACAGTTGTTGACGAAGTGAGGAGCATCGGAAAGACTTGGAGCGAAGTCAAGCGAGAAGCGCAAGACCGTTCGGCTTGGAAAGTTACTGTGGACGCCCTCTGCCCCATCTAGGGGACATAGGATCTTAAGTTAAGTAAGTCAGGTACCTATATCCTTCGCGATAGAATCCGGAATAAGGAGATGCGGCATCGGCCAAAGTAGTATACGTCGGTCAACGAATTGCTAGTCTGAAATAGGCCTGGGCCGGACACGTTTGTCCTCGAGATGATGGGAGATGGAGCCAGCGTGTCCTGGCAAGGACACCTAGTTGAAAAAGACCAGATCTTATACCTCCAACCAGATGGGAGGACGATATCAAAAAGATTACGACCCACTCTGGAGGCTGATAATCGCGAACCGGGCTTCTTGGAGGAAAAATGACCAATAGTGGCCGGATACATTGAAGAATAAAAAACCTGACCCGATATTCAGAGCTGGGGAAGTGTGTAAAGAAATGACTGTCAGGGGAATTTCAGGACCGCTTTTGGACGCCATTTCTGTATTGAGAATGCCATCCATATTTTTCAACCGACCTCAAGATTTCGAAAGCGGAGGTTCTCAATTCTCAATCTTTGATTTTTCTATTTTTAACCGACTTCAATTCCATAGAAGAAGGAGGTTCTGCATTCGGTTTGGTGTTTTTTTTTTAATGTGTGTTCACCGATTACTCCGAGACCCGTGGTCCGATTTGAGAAATTATTTATGTATGTTCACTGATTATTCGAAGACGGCTGTACGATTTGAAAAAATTTTTTTTTGTTGGAATGAGTATACTTCACAGGTGGTCCCATTGTCACCAGGTCAGGATCTGATGATGGGATCCTGGAGAAATCGAGGGAACTCTTCAAATATCACACGCACACCTATAGTGACTTCACTATTTTTTACAGTAGCTCGGGCATTTGCTTTTGGAAAGGGGGAGGCTGAGTAACATCAGTTCTTTATTAACTGACTTGAATAATTTAAAACAAAAAAGAACCGACTTCACTTAGGATCTGCTATTCCAAGAGGAAGTGGCCGAGTTGCTGTAAAAAATAGTGAAATTACTATAGGTGTGCCTATAATAGTTGAAGAGTTCCCTCGATTTCTCCAGGATCCCATCATCAGACCCTGACTTGGTGACAATGGGACCATCAAGGGGTTATACCTGTTCGATTAAAAACTAAAAATTGAAAATCGTTTCACGATTCACGGAGATATGGAGTAACATACATACAAAAAAAAACATAATGATGATATAAAAAAAAATCTGTCGAATTGAGAACCTCCTCCTTTTTTGAAGTCGGTTAAAAAAGGAGGAGGTTCTCAATTCGCCAGATTTTTTTTGTATGTATGTTACTTGATATCTCCGTGAATCGTGAACCGATTTTCAAAATATTTTTTTTAATCGAACGGGTACAACTCCTAGATGGTCCCATTGTCACCAAGTCAGGGTCTGATGATGGGATTCTGGAGAAATCGAGGGAACTCTTCAACTATTATAGGCACACCTAAAGTGATTTCACTATTTTTTACAGCAACTCGGCCACTTCCTCTTGGAATAGCGGATCCTAAGTGAAGTCGGTTCTTTTTTTGTTTAAAATTATTTTAATAACGCGAAAGCTTCGCTGTTTCTACTAGGTAGTGTAAGATATTGCTTTGTGCAATAGAGTGTTTAGCAATTAGTACAAAATTCAGTTATAACGTTGTTACTAGTTTAAAACAAACCTATTTTGCTTTGAAACACGGTCTATATTGGAATGATGTATCTATATTTTTTCACTTATTTTATTACTTGGCATTATTAAGGTTAACTGTAACATTTTAAAAACTGACATAAAATGATTCATTAGTATTAAGGAATAAGGTCCAGTTTAACAATGACTTTACTTATGACGCAACAATATTTTTAAAGGAAATAATCGACACAATTTTGTGCAAGAATTTCTGCTTCTGGCCGTAGGTACAGGTCATCAAATATATAGGAGCGGCCATGATGGTCATAAATATCTGAACAACGCCTCTATGGTCGAGACAATAAAGTGTATGTTCAGATATTTACAAGTACAGTCAGCAGCAGAAGTATCTAAGCGGGTGAGGTGATGAAGATAACCTTGGCACGATTTTATTATCAAAAGAATACGAGCATAGAGTAAATTATTAGTAGAGCAGCACAGCCTGAACTTTTTGAAGCTCAAGTCAATCGCGCCATCTATGTCAAAGCCACCTAAAGATACCCGTAGTTGCGAGTAGGCCGCGTATATTCAGTCAATTTTGTTTGAGTATGTTCGTCTATTATCTATGGACTAAAAATCTACTCACTTGTAACAGTTGTAAGATTAGTAGTCCTGTTGCTATCGTCGCTGGCGTTGGTCGGCGGCGGCGCCGGCGGCGCCGGCGTGTCAGCTTTAGGCGCGGGCGGCGTCGGCGTGTCCGCCGAAGCGAGCGGCGGGGCGGGTATGTCCCGCTTCTGCCGGTATGGGATGAAGTCGATGGAGCTCTCGTGGGTACTGTACTCCCATGATGCTGAGGGGTAAAAGTTATTTTTTTAATTGGCGGCATATAGCTAGAGTATTTGTGTGGTACATGTATGTACCGAATGTACCGATATATGTACATATTTATTAGTGTTATAGGTACCTAAAGCTTTTTGTGTTTCCAAACTTTTTATTGTTCTTTTGTGCATAGTTTGTCTTTCACCGTTTAGTATTTATTCCTTTCTCATTCTCTCATGGGTTGGCTGGAAGAGATCCCTTTTAGGGATAAGCTCGCCTTTGTGCATATCTTTTTATTTTATTTTACTGTTGTAATATTGTTGAACTTGTTTATGTGCAATAAAGTAATATATACATACATATACATATAGCTGAATAATGTTAAAATCGAGGGATAATAAATGATCTTTGTTTTTTTTTAATTGGTCTCCTCATAAAAACAGTCAATATCTGATATGCCAAAAATTATTATTGATTTAGGAGTTGGTCTCGTGTCTCATCAGAATAAGTTGTTCAGTATTATAACGGCTATTAGACATTGCAACCTGCAGGGCCCAATCTGTTGTGTACCCTGCCTCTCCCTACCCTCCTTCAGCTCCCTACGGGCCCTACCTTTAATTACACCTTCCAGCCCGACAGATTGGGCCCTGCAGGTTGCAATGTCTAATAGCCATTTATGCCCTATTTAATCACCTAGCAGAATATGGCTAGTTGTTGAAAAAACGCCCTATCGGTATACGTTTACATTAAATTTGATCACCGAGTGTGCGGATCGATGTGCAATACAGTCGCCATCAAATATATTGGAGCGGCCAAGGTACTCAAAAATATCTGAACATGCACTTTATTGCCTTGACAATAGAGGCGTTGTTCAGATACTTGTGACCACCTTGGCCGCTCCGATATATCTGATGGCGACTGTACAATACAGTTTTCCACAATAGGGGTGATGACCTGATGACACATGTTGAATTATGCAATGAAATTTAGTTGATAGGATGCAAAATGATCAAAATATCCAAATAAAGTAAACATTAAAAAATCTATTAAAATGGTTCAAAGATATCGGGCTTCAAAGTTTCAAATTTTTTAGATTTTTTAAAAAATTTGAAAACGAAATTTAAAAAACCAATGATACCATTCGATTTCTAACAAAAAAAAATGTACAGCAACCATATACATAAACGCAACATTTCACTGTAAAAATAGCAATTTCATAATTTCTCCATACTTTAAACAGGGCAAATATGAAGCCGTGACGTCACGGCTTTATATCATTTTTAACCGACTTCAAAAAAGGAGGAGGTTCTCAATTCGACTGAATTTTTTTTTTTTTTTTTATCATAATATTTTTTTTTTTGTATGTATGTTACTCCATATCTCCGTGAATCGTGAACCGATTTTCAAAATTTTTTTTTGAATCGAACAGGTATAACCCCTAGATGGTCCCATTGTCACCAAGTCGGGATCTGATGATGGGATCCTGGAGAAATCGAGGGAACTCTTCAACTATTATAGGCACACCTATAGTGATTTCACTATTTTTTACAGCAACTCGGTCACTTCCTCTTGGAATAGCGGATCCTAAGTGAAGTCGGTTCTTTTTTTGTTTAAAATTATGTTAGGAGCGTTTTGAGAAACAAATGCAAATCTCAGACTTTAAGTCTTTTTCCTGTCTTTTAAGTTGATTTAAGGCAATTGGCCCCATATAGACATTTGATCCTCACAACAAAACGAATCGATTGATACCATGCATGAAAAACATTCATCTAGCCTAATCTTACTCAAAAGTACTAAAATGAAATAAACTCCGAACGTATAACGTATCAGTATTTAAATCATAAAACTACGCGGAAAAAAAAGCTTCTGGGATATTCTCAATCTAAGACATTATTATAATATGTTGAAAATATTTCCTCGCGACAAGCATTTAACGAAAATAAGTTAAAATTTTAAATATAACGAAGCGAATATATTCTTACAGAGTTTCTAGTTTTCTTTTACCTAAGATAATCCTTGTTTGATTAAAGTACAATCTCTCTTATTTACTCAATATACTCTTGAAACAATACATTTTTGTATTTTTATTTTAAGAAAACGTGGTTTTATTAAGCGAAGAATCATATTATTCGTAAAGGACAAAAATACTTGTCACGAGGAAATACTTTCAAGAAAATAATAATGTCTTGGATTGAGAATATCCCGGAAGCATTTTACCGTGTAATACACTCGTTTTCGCTCCTGGATGTATAGAGGTATCCTCAATAGTTCTAGCCTTTTCTAGAACGACCACTCATAATTTTAAATAGTCAGCCACTGATATCCCAGTAACAATATTTCTCACTAGTCATTGCATGTTCGCGGTTAACAATTACTACGAGAACAATTGTACTACCCTCTTACTCACATCAAGTCTTAATATGGTACCATGATCTGGGGACATACGACGTTTCACATCTGATGTATTCGTCAATGTGACTAATAGTCCGACAAGTTGTTTCGATGGATATGTTACAATTAGGTTGACACATGTTGAACATTGTAAACTACAATGATATAAGCATTGTCAAATGTCTATGCAAAATCGCGCTACCCAAAACATCAGGCTAATGGCTATGCGTATTTCGGCATTAGGTGCTGCAGCTATCTGTCGGATCAAGAGACTACTTATGGGGCCCACCCACTATCAGTCGGCCTGACGATATTGGCCTGTCAGTTGTTCGGAGCTGTCAAATTTTTGTTCTAACTGACAGGCTGATATCGTCAGGCAGACTGATAGTCGGTGGGCCCCCTTACTTACTTTCCCTCAATTATCATCATCATCCTAGCGTTTATCCCGGTTTGGGGTCCGCTTGACAACCTAATCCCATGAATTGGCGTAGACACTAGTTTTTACGAAGGCGACTGCCATCTCACCTTCCAACCCAGAGGGGAAACTAGGCCTTTTTGGGATTAGATCCGGTTTCCTTACGATGTTTTCCTTCACCGAAAAGCGACTGGTAAACAACAAATGATATTCCGTACATAAGTTCCGAAAAACTCAGGGGTACGAGCCGCGGTTTGAACCCGAGACCTCCGGATAGTCCGGATTGAAAGTAGGACGTCTTACCGCAAGGCTACCAGCGCTCTGCACTACTTACTTTCCCTCAATAAGTCTGTAAATTAATTCTATTCTGGATTCGGGCGGGTATATTTATAATTTTTTATATCTTTTTGTTTATATTAGCTGGCGGGAGTATTTCCTGTTAAAACCTGATAAAATCGTGATAATGTTAAATGCTAAAGCGCTATAAAGCCAGTTTTAATTAAATCTACAGATTGTGCTTAAGCACATAAACTTCTATAACCCGTTTTTTTAAAGAATGTTAACAAAATAACGTGACTCAGGCTTTCAGTCATAACCACAAATATATATTCCGACCAAAAAGTGTAGAAATTAAAAAGTGGCTACATCGTAGTGTCGCCCCTTTCAAATCAATCTAAGAAAACGGGACGACACTACGATGTTGCCAATTTCTACACTTTTTGGGCGAAATATAAAAGGCACCCCTGACCAAATAGGCCAATAGAATAAGATCTAATATGACATAAATATCACGACTCTATTAAAGTCTTGGATACATATTTTTGCCACATTAGATGTATCTTTATTTTCAGACGTGACCATAGAGTTGAGGCGCTGTGCTGTTCAGATATTTATAACCACCTTGGCCGCTCCAATAGCTATATATCTGACTGATGGCGATTGTTGCCAATGGTTGCCAAACCTTAATTTACTCTTCATCATCATCAGTAGTTCCCTCAAAGCTGAGGATCGTGACATCATGTCCTTCTGAAGATCAGGTTCCTCCACATGCTTCTATCCCTTGCTACGCACATGGCTTCGTGCAGTTTTAATTGCATGGGTGCAGTAAATTTACTCTTATCGTCCTAGTTGCTTGTTTATGTCAGTGATATCGATCATTTCTTATCAATTTATCGAACTCTTGTATTGATTTTTGGTTTAAGAGCTAGCCGCGAAAAACACGTTAGTTAAAGGATTCTTCGCCTTTTCGCCAAAAAATCTATTGCCGAATATAACTTGCCAACCAACTTTTCGTATAAGTTTCATTTTAGCCACATTTCATTTCCCAACTTTGCATAATCCAACCTAGTAGGTAATTTTCATTTTCCAACTGTGGGGTTGGGAAATGAAATGGTTGCTAATAATTCTTCGGACAATTGAAACTTCTGCGAAAAGTTGGTTGGCAAGTGAAATTCGCCAATACAATTTTCGGCAAAAAGGCAGGATACCTAAATAAAGAAAATGTATAAAGTTAGTTATATATAAAGAAAATATGACTAGCCGTACATAGATTTCATGTAAAGGGAAGTATTCCTATTTTAAATACTGTATGAAGGAATCAAAGGAAAATGAATAATAATTGTCTAAAAAACTTGCCGATACGAATTCTGTGAAATTATTTTATAATCAATACGCTAGGTAAAAAGATAAAGAAAAAATTATCGGATGAATAAAATATATACCTACAGTGTAATGCAACCTAAAATCTACCTTGAATTTACTCCATTAAGGTAGGTTTTAGTGAATTGAAAAAAATTCGCCTTTTTTCGTTTTTATCCGAAAAAATACCACTGTGATTGACATTGTTTATTTTGAAATGAACTTGAAAATAAAGAACTATTTTGACAAGTTAATTTTTTTTGCTTTTTTTTTGCAAAGCTAACCCGCAAAGAAAAATACAGTTCGTTTTTTATTTCGACCTGTTACCGAGACTAGCTCTCAGACTATATGGTGCCATTCTCACCATTACAAAAGAAAAACACTTAATGGAAGATAATCGAATGCAATTACAAGTACGTAGGTGAAATCGTAAATGAATTTTCCTTTCAATGATACATGGCTGTTTAAAAAAATATCAGGAAAGTACTCGATAAGTAAATATGTTTTCAATCGACTTTACGATGGAGGAGGATCTTAGCTTTTACTAGTTTTTTTAAATGTATTATTACTGATAATTCAAATATCTAGACCGATTTGAAACATCCTTTTGTGTTTGAAAATACTTGACAGTTTGTCACGTTGTCATCAGGTCAGGATCTGATGATGGGATCCTGGAGAAATCGAGGGAACTCTTCAACTATTTAGGCACATTTACTCGTATAGTGATTTGAGTATTTTTTTTTACAGCAACTCGTGCGTTTGCTTCTGGAAAGTTGGAGGCTAAGTAAAATCGGTTATTTTTTGTTTAAAATTATTGGCTTATTAACCCTTTTCGTCCTGGTGGTCATCTCTACTAACCGCCCTATTTACATACATCCCCTTCGAAATTAGCTGTACAAAAAAATAATGTGTTTCCCTTTTTTTAGTCATAAGCCATAGACATCTTCAAACATTATGCCTTTATTACAATAAACAAAAAATTGTGACACAAAGGGTTAATTAAATATTGTCAACACGATCTTTATTATAGGCTCGGAATTTCTGGCGCAGCAACTTGAGGGGACTGTAATGGGATTTCATACAACTTTTTAGGTCTATATCTTCCTTGCTCATACATCCTACGACACTTCTCTTTCCGGACTTACTCTAGCTCATTTTACTCATCAGAATAAAATCCAATTCTGGACATTCTGGTATCGTTAGAATCTTAACTACTTTGCGTATATTTTTAGGACTAAAAAAACTAAATGGCAGTTTAGGACAAGTCCAGCTCAAGACCGGTTAGAATGAGGAAAATTCGAATACGAATATTTAAATATTAGATAATATAAACAGGCGATTATATACCTAATTAATAAGCTAATGAAGTAGAAATTCTTGGAAACATATGCGTGCACTTGTGTCATTTTGGTTGTGAGTATGGTGATGTTTTGCATTAAGAAGTGATGCGTAAAGCGAGGTTTAGACTAGCAAGTTTACTTGCGGCAAGTAGGGACGCAGCTATAGTTCAGAGTGAGACATGAATATCACTATTTCGTTCTAGCATATAGCTGCGTCCCTATTTGCCGCAAGTATACTAGTCTAAACCTCGCTTAAGAGAGCTCCAATATCAAAAGCGACGTATTGTAATTAACTTTCATCATCATCATCATCTCAGCCATAAGACGTCCATTGGCAATTAAGTTTGCATTTTCTAGTACTTATTTTGCGACGGCACAACTAAAAGCGTGGTCTTGAAATGAGCTTTATTAGTATACGAATAAGGTAGGTTTTATTAACACGATTGAATTTTACGAGGCCACGAATAGCATGCGATATCGAACGAGACCAGCTGACCTAATATGGGCGCGCTTTAATCATCTGTTAGCGTGGCTCTCTCATTATAATGTATGTAAGGGCGAGACGCATGAAACGATAGACGATAAATTTGCAATCATATCAAAGCAAATATTAAGCTACTGCTACCACATGCTGATTACCAGCGAGAAAGCATGCCAGTATCAGGGTTCGAATTATCAAGATAATTATGATCATTGAGAGTTATCGCGATAATTATCGGATAATTATCCTCGGTATGGGATTTTTCTCTTATACATAGTTCAACTACTGGTGTCGAAATTCGAGCCTGATATTTTTTGTACTTTCTGGCTTTATAAATTTTGGGTTATTATCAAATCCATAATTATCAGACATAAAAATCAAGATAGCTATGATTGATAATTATCCTTTCGAACTCTGGCCAGTGTTGAGCAATTTGCTACTTGGTAGCATGTGTGACTAAAAAGCATGCTCATTTGCTCAAAAATAGATCATTCGATTTTTGGGCATGCTTTTTAGCATGATATTCTAGAGCATGTGTAAAAGTAGCTTTATACTAGAAGTAGCGAACACCAATAGTATGATTAAGGATATATTCTGTATACGCTATCCTATATTATTAAGGGGCTACTTGAAAAATTATAGGTTTTTTCAAACGCTCTAGTGACTAAACGGGAAAAGGGGCTGAATTTATTTTCGAATATATATTTTTAGACTATATACTCTTGTTTATGGCACAAGCCAAAACACGATTGCTGAAAGTTGCCTCGATAGAAAAAAAAAGTTGGGTCCTTTTTCTCTTTATTTTTCTTAGCTTACGTAAACTATATAAGAGATTAAGCAATATAACTTAGTAAAAAATATGGTATTCTGGTTTTTCTAAAAAGTTACAGAAGCAAAATTAGACAGAACTTTATAGATTCGCTTATTTATCGTAGTTTAGTCAAAAAGTCTGTTCCTTAAGAGCGGCATCTCTTTCTTTCGTGCACGGGAGCCATAAACGTGTCTCTAACTAATGGGCACGGCTTGTCCGAATCGAGGAACGGCCTTAAGGATACAAGCATTAAAAGTATACTATAATAAAACACAATTGCGCTGGGCCACCGACCTCCCAACGAAAGTCAAAAGCATAGTTAATTGTTTAGCTTCCTGCCAACTTAATGGAGGAGGTTGACCCGTGACGCCTAAACTAGGCCGTGTTCGGGCCAAATACTAACCAAGTTAAATATGACCCTCGGAGCCTTGCATCGTGTGCATGGAGGGTTCTAGTTATGGTGGTTACTAGTTCGACTCGCGGCAAAAGGGGGACGGTGGAAAGTGAAAACAATTAGTTGACAATGACTAAATAGTATTGTACGACTGTACGGTCATGGACTTTAATTATTTAGCCTTTTAGGGTTCAATCTACATTGGACATTTCATAGAGTTAGTATTGAACAAAAGAAAATAACAGACCTTATAAAAATCTCTGATTATCTCGACGCTGCATCCCATTCGTTCATCATATTGAAAGAAGAGATACAAACAGCGCATATTATTTACATACATTTTTGACCCCTGCTAAAGAGAAAAAGATTAATAAGACCCTCGAAACAGCTGAACCGATTTTGATAAAACATGTCAAAGATCACTAGAAAAACCTGTTTTCAAATAAAAAACACTATATTAAATCAGTTGTACCGTTTTAGCGCTGGACTTTTTGTGTTGGAGGTTAAACACCTAAAATAGTATTTTTTACAAGCACACGGCCCGCCTGCTGGTAAGCAGCTACCGTAACCTATGGACGCCTCTTTGCGTCAGGGGTTAAAAACGTGACTTTGCCGTCGGCGTAGTATAACTACATAGATATACCACCCATAGATCTGACACGGAACTAATAATACCAAGATTGAACGGGATAGTCTTATTACACTTTCCATAGATATGACAGAGAAGGCGCTATTATCGTTGGTCCTTATCATAGACTCACCCTTGTGATTATTGCTTACTTCCATAAGGTCCTAAGTACAATAGAAACGTTTATCACCCTCCAGCGCTCTTTGAAGGGTAACAATGAAACCGACTAAATTATGTAGGCTAGCTACAGTATGCTATCAGCCATCTTGAAATGCGTTTCCAAATTAGTCGCGTTGTGTGTGTTCTATCCCTTACGGTGATACGGGTGTTTCAGCTCAATGAGATACTTGCTTTTAGTATAAGTAGCATTTCTCCGAGATCGTTCCCAGACTCGTATTACTTAAGTATATACAATACAGTGGTCGGTTCGGTTATACTGGTTATAGGTACCTTATCGCGGTAACATGATACTGAGCGATGGTTATGTAAGTATCAAATTATAGCGTTGAGTCGCTTAGGAAAGGTACAGGTAAACGTGTATATATTTTAATTTTTGAGACAGAAAAATCAAGTTTCTGGCAGCCGGGCGGTAGGTAAGACTTTCGGCCCGGGAGGTCGAGGTTCCAAACCACGGATCGTACAGTCGCCGTCAAATATCTGATGGCGACTGGCTGATCGATATACCTTTCCAATAATATTACCTAAACTTCGGCAATTTCTCTTAAGCCCTTTCAAAAATATATGTATATGAAAATGAAAAAACATGTTCCACTTATTCCTCAGACAATTTGATTTTTCTAACGTATTTAAATATTTTACATACTAGTGCAAATTAATTTTAATAAATAAAATCCTTACACTTTTCACATCTCCAAACAAAAATCGCGAAATAGGTGTTTGATTAGGGTGAATTATTTATAAATGACTAGCGACCCGCCCCGGCTTTGCACGGGTGCAATTATACATATAAACCTTCCTCTTGAATCACTCTATCTATTAAAAAAAACCGTATCAAAATCCGTTGCGTTGTTTTAAAGATTTAAGCATACACAGGGACAGACAGCACGAAGCGACTTTGTTTTATACTATGTAGTGAAGCATAAAAAAAGCGTTTAAAAAAGAAACATGCTTTCAAAATATATATACAAAGTAATGGAAGATTTGTTGCAAAATAGTATCAAAATATTAACCGAAATCGAAAAAAAGTTTACCAGACTCTTCAGCCAAGCAAATTTAATGTTAAAATGTATGATGGATTTTAATGATTTGCCATTATTTCGACAGATTAGGCATCGAGGGCAGATCTATTCAGGACAGCCAAGCTTCAATTGAAACTTAAACTACATAATTAAAAGTGTATATTAGAACTATTTGAAGCTCAAGTCAATCGTGCCATCTGCGCGAAAGCCCCCTAAAGATACCCAAAATGTAAGAGGAAATGTCACCTGCACTGCTACTCCACCTAGTAGCTAATAGTGTACTACTAAATAGTACGCTATGTGCTGCTATATAAGTTACTCTATGGTAAAAATTAAAAGAAATGATTTATGTAACGTAAAATAGTGTTACAATTTTAATTAATCATTAGCTAACAACAAGAACGTGGCATTAGTGCAGGGCAGTTACTCTATGGTTGTATTATAAAATGCTAAGGTTTGCATCAAAGTACAAGCAGAATTGTTTCTATACGGTGACATCAGCAGTCTTCGTCAACTATTTATAATGAGCTGTCTGTTTAGTTTAGTCAGTTTAAAAAGTGAATCATAGCTGGAAAAAAAACTAGTACGGTGATTATTGGTAGTATCTTTCTAACCCTATGTATTAGAAAGAGACTTCCAGACCAGAAATTCTCTGTAATAATCATGCAAAACCATCTATATGCATAATCTGTTTGGAGTATTGTTACCAAACTAAGAGGCATTGTCTCATCTTGTCTGCTAATGTAATTGTCATTGTCAATGCCGTCTTTACCATAAGGGCACACGGGGACCCCATCCTCAGGGATGCCCCGAAAGATGTAGACGACGTTTCTTTACAGTCAACAATGTTATCCCTAAGGCTCAAAATACACCTGAGCGGAATTAACCAAATTAGTAGGCAAATTTGTTGATGGTAGCTTAAGTTTGTCTATGGCCTCCATACATTACTGCCTCCATTCTGCTGTGTGTGTTTTGACCCTAATTGGCCTGAGGCCTGATTTCTAGTGTCCAAGGGCCCCACATTCTTATGTGCCCTATGACATGACATAATAAGACAGCCTTGGTTGTTGTTAAAATTTGCTTGTATGAAAAGTTTGACAGTTTTCTAAGGGATGACAGCTGCACCGCCATATTGTTGATTGGTTCTTTAATTGTGTATGGTGCAACTCACGCTTAGTCTTAAACTGCTTAGTTGCTAGAAGTCTGAAAAAAGAAGTGCTATACAATGTCTGATGTCTCTTTCCGGACAACTTCACCAGTTTGAAACTGTATGGTGATTGGCTTTCAACAATGAATTGCTTAAAGTAAACTAATCAAGGCCAAGACAGTGAGGGAAATTGAATATGGAAAAAAAAAGCTTATACTAATTGGTAAACCAGATGAATCTGGTCCCAGGTCGAAATTCTGGTTAGGCCGATGTTTATAAAATCTAGTCTATCAAAATACAAAAAAATCTGATTTTAGTATCGAGAATTTAACCGCATTTACTTTCCACTAAACCTGTTTCTTATCAAGTTTATTCTAGGTTTAAAATATTCACTAACAAGACAATAAAATCATAGCTTTGTTTACAATACATATAGATTAGATAAAAGCTAGTCTATAACCTTGTTTTAACAATATTTTATCAACACTGTGATTTCATTGAATCATCATATGCATCGAAGTGTCCTCAAATGAGTCACTAAGACTAAGACGCAGTTAAAAAGTTAACCAGAGAAAAATCTAGACTTTTTTTTAAATATTTCAACAACTCGAAGGAATCGTCATATTGCCCAATAAACACAATACGCTTGCCCGCGTTAGCCCAAATGGAACTATGCTGTGGGCAAATCAACAATTAGCATCAAATAGATTTGAGTCACGATATATGAACAAGGCCTCAACTGTTCGAATATACACAGTTTTTTCTTTGTTTACTTAAGTTAGTCCATATTACATACCTTTTACAGAGCTTGAGAGGTGTAAACACAGCAGGAGAGTCGCGGCAGCCTTTAAAACACTCACTTTTTTGTTGAAAAAGTCCATTTTAGCGTACGGATGTGCTATTTACGTTAAAAATATAAGACCGTCTTGGCATTGACGTTGTGACGTTTACCACGCTGGCGGAGCGAACGACGAAACCGAACCAAACCAACGGTGAACAAGTTCGTGTGGTCGGGCGTAGTGTTGCCATGCTGTGAGCTTACATTTTTAACAAGTTGGTGCTTGATGATCTTAGAGCTGTAAACCAAGCGGAGCGGCCATTAACAGGCGTTCGCCTCTGCCGAAAATGTATGATCAGTAGTCATACACATTGTATGGACTGACGTTTATTTGACGAGGTTATTTTAACGTTTCGCATACATTTGACCTTCCCCTCCCCCGCAAAAAACGGCAGACTGTTTCCGATAGAAATGAGAGCGCGTGTCGCGTCCGGTTGGTTTAATAATCAAAGTTGGTGATTGATTACCACAAAAGAACAAACGCCATTATATGTACCTAGTAATTTGCCGACTAGTACCTTATTCTGCTTACCAGAAGAGAATAGGTGCAACGTGCATAATAAACGTTAGAATTTTATAAGTTTTTAATGCAATTCTAGGTATACTTAAATATGATTACTTAATAAATTATTTAAGCATTATTAACTATGAGAACTTTTACAATGAATGCACGAATGCCTCTACGTTTAGGGAATGCTGGGTATGGTAAGTTTTAATTGACTTGAAACAATATTGTTATCCCTAAATATGTTTTGTCTTTCCTCTGTACATGTTTTATTTTTATTTACTCCAGCACGGGCCATGCCTGGCCTGGCCTGATCAGCAAGGGATCAGCATAAATATACCTATAGTCTGGCTGGCCAATAAGTGCAGTAACAGTGGAAGTAATAACTAAGCTATACTCATGGTGAAATTACTCATCCCTCTTTAGGGTTCCGTAGCCAAAATGGCAAAAACAGAACCCTTATAGTTTCGCCATGTCCGTCCGTCCGTCCGTCCGCGGTCTAGCTCAGTGACCGTTAGCACTATAAAGCTGAAATTTGGTTTGAATATGTGCATTAACCAAGCCGACAAAACGGTAGAATAAAAACGCTAAAAATATATTTTGTTAGGGTACATCCCGTACACGTGAAGTGGAGGGCGAATTTTTTTTTCGTTCCAACCAAGTTGTGTGGGTATCGTTGGATAGGTCTTTTAAAAAGAATTAAGGTCTTCTAAAACAGTTTTTGGATAAAACTAATACTTTCGGAAATAATAGCTCCGAAAGTTTAAAGCAGGGTGTCCCCCCCCCCCATGTAACTTTTGAATCGTGGGTCCTAAAATTTTGAAAAAAATCATGAAACTGAGGCCTAATGAGTACCTTCAATGAAAACTATATTGAAATAAATCGGTTGAGCCGTTTTTGAGTTATCATTCAAAAACCCATAGTGAAAGGACGTAAGTAAAAATGACGTAAGCGCCGCCAAATTTCCCGTAAGAAACGACCTTTTGAATTAATGGTCTCAGTTTACGGAACCCTACACTGAGCATGGCCCGACATGCTCTTGGCCGGTTTTGTAACAAAAATACTGGTGATCCTTTTAAGGGCATAATTGGTATCGTATTCTTATTGTGAAAAACTAAGAAAAAATATTTTTCTCGCGAAAAACATTTTTGGTTTTGTATGGAGGGTTGGCCAGCTGGGACGACTCGCCTTATACAAAAAAAATTTTTTTTTCGCGTCCAAAAAATTTTTCTCTTACTTTTTCCTACTCGCAATACGATACCAATTATGCCCTTAAACGGATCACCAGTATTTTTGTTAGACCCTGTATACTTGACGTAAAACAAACCCTACCCAACCAAACTATAACGTTGTGAAATTTTATTTCTGAAATATTGTTTTTAAATTTTCGTTTTGTATTTTTTGACTGGCAACATTCTTGTTTGACAACGTTGACATCATATTATTATCTACTTTGATTATTAAACCAACCGGATGCGAGACGCACTCTCATTTCTATCGGAAAAAGTCTGCCGTTTTATGCGGGGGAGGGGAACGTCAAAATAGCCACGTCAAATAAACGTCAGTCCATACAATGATACTCATTCGGCAAAGGGGAACGGAACGCCTGTCAATGGCTACTCCCCTTGGGTTAAAGCTCTAAGATTATCTATGGCAGGTTTTGTGGTTAGTTCCATTTACGGTTCCTAGATGGCGGAAAAGTTTGAATTAGCGTAGTTGTCGTAACCGTCGTAACAAAACATAGCTTCAACAAAATACCAATAGATGGAGCTAGATGTCTTCAAATATTTTTCATTATTTTACCCGAACGACGAAAAAGATGTGTCTGTGTAGTAAGTAGGTACCTAAATATGCATGTTTGATTCAGTTGGCATTTTTTATATCTCCAACCGTTTGTCGGATTTTTACAGTAAGTGGTACTTGGCGACATGGCGACGTATTTCTGAACACTCAAGCAAGTAATATATAGAATAATGTAATAAAGAGACTGCTCTGTCGTGTGGCAATAGAACCGTACGTTTTCTTCAGACACGAGCCGGACAAGTTGGCTTGCAAACTTAACGTAGACAGATCCAACTATTCCAACCATATTGTTTGACGGTTTGATCTGAAGTTTGGCCTAAGGCGATTATCACACTGACGACGGATCCGCATGCGGCGCCGGTGTGCGAGCGAGATAGCGCTACACACATGCAGAGCGCTATCTCTCTCGCGCACCGGTGCCGCATGCGGATCCGCGCCAGTGGGATAACCGCCTAACTCCAGTCATAACATCTCTTAAAGCGGTATTAGACATTGCAACCTGCAGGGCCCAATCTGTCATGTTGGAAGGTGTAATTAAAGGTAGGGCCTGTAGGGAGCTGAAGGAGGGGTAGGGAGAGGCAGGGTACACAACAGATTGGGCCCTGCAGGTTGCAATGTGTAATAGCCGTTTTACCTACCTATCGATTATACTTTCTGCATCTTAGGATCTCTACAAATGTAAGCGACTAGTCAAGTAGTCACCTGCTATTTAAAGGCGGCCACCGACTATCAGTTAGAACAAAAAATTGCCGGCTCCGAACAACTGACAGGCCGATATCGTCAGGCGGACTGCAAGCGGACTGATAGTCGGTGGCCGCCCTAATACATTGCGGTTGATTTCGTTGTACAGTCGACGTCAAAGATATCGTTACGGACAAAGTTACAAAAATATGTTTACACGACTTTATTGTCTTAGCCATAAAGTCGCGTAAACATATTTTTGTAACTTTGTCCGTAACGATATCTTTGACGTCGACTGTACCTACTAGACCTTTGATTATTAAACCAACCGGATGCGACACGCGCTCTCATTTCTATCGGAAAAAGTCTGCCATTTTTTGCGGGGGAGGGGAACGTCAAATGTATGCGAAACGTCAAAATAGCCACGTCAAATAAACGTCAGTCCAATGAGTATGACCACTAGTCATACTCATTCGGCAGAGGGGAACGCCTGTCAATGGCTACTCCGCTTGGTTTAAAGCTCTAAGAACTAGACGGCAACATATCGAAATCGCGCCCGATTTTTGTGTCAAAATTGCGCCGATTATAGAGGCCATTACTCGTACTGAGGGTACAGTCACCGGCAATAGTAATTTCCTACATGAAGGCCGCAAAAATATGTGACACGCTCTTATGATCCTACAAATAAGAACGTGTCACATATTTTTGCGGCTTTTGCGTAGCAAGATACTATTGTTGTTATTAAAGAATAACTAAACGTATCTGTCTCATAGAATGTAACCATACATGAGAATGCACCAGAACATCGTGACGGGAATTAGCTGTGAACGGGAGATATTAAAGTCAACAGTTATGTCGGTGGCGAAACTGGCGAACAAGCATGCTGACCTCGCGATTTTGGAAGAATTCCGTTGGTAAACAAAAGGAGGAATGGGTACGGTGCAGTAAGTAGGCGATTCATTCAGCTCGCGCGGGAAATCAGCGCTGGCCGTGCGTGTGTAGGGTGCCCAGGCTTACCCAAATAACAAGGACTGTCTCCATAGCCCAGTTGGTAGTGACCCTGCCTACGAAGCAGGAGGTCCCGGGTTCGAATCCTGGTAAGGGCATTTATTTGTGTGCTAATCTCAAATATTTGTTCCTGAGTTATGGATGTTTTCTATGTATATAAGTATGTATTTATATATCTAAGTATGTATATCGTCGCCTAGCACCCATAGTACAAGCTTTGCTTAGTTTGGTGTTAGGTTGATTTGTGTAAGATTGTCCCCAAATATTTATTTTTATTTTATTTATTTACTGTTGCCACAGTCCTCCGACTACAAGATTTCGAAGGAATTCGTCGGGATCTTTGTTTCTTTTTGCTTTTTTTATATATGTTCACCGATTATTCGAAGGCGGCTGGACCGATTCGAAAAATTCTTTTTTTAGTTTGAAAGAGTAGGTACTTCACAGTTTGTCCTATTGTCACCAGGTCCGGATCTGATGATGGGATCCTGGAGAAATCGAGGGAACTCTCCAACTTTTATAGGCACACCTCTGTATTGTTAACAGCAACTCGGGCATTTTCACTTAGAGAAGCAGCTTAAGTGAGGTCGGTTCTTTTTTTGTTTGAAATTATTTGGTATCCTTAATACATTAAGGAGTGTATTATGTAATACCAAAGACCAGCAAGATATTTTTTACGATTGCAGACAGTGACGAAGTATAGGTGCTCATCGGCTCGAAAAACTATGTAAATAACTAAATAAAGGTAATACCTTACTTTAAAATTGGCCATGGCCTGCCCTGACTCTGATTACGGCCCTGATTGCATTGCCACTATATCGTAGTTAACTAAATTGAAATGAGTTTCTTAATATTAGTAACAGGGTAATTTGCAGAAAAAATGTACCTTTACTTAGTCCCAACTGTCCCAAAATTACATACAAAAAAATTCGTTACGTTCATAAAAAAAGTGTAAGGAAACTGAGAAATTATCAGTTTCGTTACATTTTTTTATGAATGTAACGAATTTTTTGTTTGTAAATTTTGGGACAGTTGGAACATTTTTTTTATTCTATCAGACTCGATAGAGCTCATGAACTCATGATTCTGCATGCGATAGACTCAAAATATATATGAAATAAAAAAAAGTAAAGGTACATTTTTTCTGCAAATTACCCAACACAGCTAGTTAACATAGTGCTTTATATTACTTGCTTTAATGTTTATATTTGTGACATTCCACGACAAAATGTACCTTATGGCGGTTTGCGCTTACGCTATTTCTAACGGCGCTGCAAAACTAATGCGATGCTTCGCAACGTAAGCGCCAACCGCGATAAGGTACTTTCACCCGTGGAACGTCACATTTATTCTCACTTACTGCCAAAAAGATTAATATAAAATATTACACTCAAAGTTATGTTTTTTACTCACTGTTGTTACTGGATCCCCTACTTTCCCATGACATTGGCAGTATCGCCACGAGCCGCGCGGCCGCGCCTCGCTCGTCGTCCACTGATGGTTTTCAAGTTCAACTAGTGGTCCGCGGACCACCAAATAAGAACCACTGTCCCGAAGACTCGCATGGTCACCCTACGCGGCCGGCAGCAGTCCCGCGAGTAGAGCAATTTATGGTGCGCTTTCCACTATAACCTTTGTTTTTCGAATTTCCCTCCCTATCTACATAATATGCAGCGTTATGGCGCCCGCCTGCGATAAGCGTACCGTTTCTACATGTACCCTTATCTACATAAACTACCCTCTGTTTTTATATACATACTAGCATTTTATTTCGAACGCACCGAAATAAAATGTAACTGCTAATATTTCGTTAGAGCACATACAATTTCTCTCCTATTTTATTTATTTAATCTTTAGTGCACATAAGAAAACTTAACGTACAAAAGGCAGATTATAAAGCCATAAGGCATTCTCTGCCAGTCAACCTTAGGGCAAAACAGAAAAACTAGGCGGTGCGTCTAATGAAAGTACCTAATAATGAGAAGTAATTCTGGTACCTTATTTATATTATACACATAAAATATATAAGTTAGCATACATACTAGTAAAATACATACATACTTAATATTTTTGTATCTATACCTACTTACTTGAAATTACTAAAATCGTGCGATTGTTGTCTAGCTCTTTCTGGAAAAATGATTATAAAACTCTTCTTGGTTTAAAAAAACATCCTAATATGGCTGAAAAAAAAACATGGGCGATTTCAACCATTATATTTATAAGTAGGTATCTAGTGAAAGAATGAAGTGACCGTGTAATAAATGGACAAATCGGCCCTTTCAATAAACTCGTCCACAAATGATTATGGTGGCAGTTCCATATTATGTACTGGGGAACGTACCCAAACTACGTGACCCATTTTTTTCAGTTTTTGACCCCCCTCCCCCCTCGGTGACCATCCGTAGTAATTGCCAAGACCCCCCCTCCTCCCCCCTAGTTGTCCACGTAGTAAAACTCGCACATATAGTTTAGAGTGATGTTTTGGACATAGAAAGCAAAAAAACATAATTTTGCCTACTTATTGCCTTTTATTTACTCGACACTGGCCGCGTGACGCCAAAAGTGCATGGAAACCTATAATTAGAAGCGCGATATTAGCATAATTATTGACTACGTGACAGAACCTAAGACTCCCGCCCTCCCCCCTGTGACCTAGAGTAGTATTTTGACGACCCCCCTCCCCCCGCTAAACTGGTCACGTAGTTTGGGTACGTTCCCTAGCTGCAAAGTTTATGCAGATTTAGCTTGATCGGACTGTACCTACCCCGTGCAATCTAATACTAACAAATTAATACCGAATTTGTCCCCTTTGAAAATAAAGTTTTAAAATGACCGGCAAACAAATTATCAACCACGAACTAATAGTACGGGCGGAGACCGTAAGATCTGCTACGTTACGTGATTCAACAATAAGCCCCATGGCGCATGTCCATAAGTGATGCTAAGTTTCGAAAAAATAGTAAAAAAAATACCACTTCCGGTGTAAAAAATGGATGGCATTTACTTACGTCATTGGATATAAAGATGATTTGTTGCAACAAATAATAATTTGTATTTAGGCACAGAAAAACCCAGTCTGCCAGTTCCTGCATGGCCGGAAATGCCCGGTAGACTGGTTCAAAAGTTACGTAAATTTGAGTCAAATTCGTGACTAGGTAAAAGCCATCCATATTTTACAGCGGAAGTGGTACTTTTTTTGCTTTCGGCCAATTCAATTTTTTTTTACCTTTTTCGGATTTCAGCAACACTTTTATAAACATGTGCCATGGGGCTTATCTTTGTACCACGTAACGCAGATCTTACGGTCCCCGCTCGTACTATAACAACAAAATTAGCGCATAGCTCACTGTCCCGCCTAAAATACGAAACTAAAACTATCCCGTGCCGAAAAACCTCCCGAAACCACCACCAATTCACATTGAGCTGTTTTTCAAACGGAGTGCCGCGAGCACGTAGACCAGCTCGGCTGGCTGAAGCGGAAAAACAGTGGTTAATCTAAAACTTTAGTTAATTGAGGTAACGAAGTATCCCCTCAACGTATTAGGTCGGTGAATTGGGTGAAATCCGCGTTGTGTATGCTCGGGGGATTGCTGGAACAAGGTTTTGTTAGCGGCCAACTGAGCGGCGCGGCGCGGGAGCAATGTAGTCCGTTCATGATAAATATGCGAACGTATTTCACAAAAAGAACCGCCAAGTGCGGGTCGGACTCGCGCACCGTAACAGAACACGTTTCGGCGATTTTTAGAATTTTTGTCTGTTTGTCTGTTTGTCTGTTTGGATGGGGAGAGTTGGCGTCAAAACGCCTGAACCGATATAAAACTTCACTAGCAGGTTCAACAGACCTCTGGTCAGGACATAGGCTATAAAAAATACGAACTTTTTGGATTTAAGGGGGTTTAAGGGGGGTTTAAACTTTATATGGGAAATGCCTTTATATGGGAAATAAATACTCATGCCTTTGTATATCAACTATATAAATAAAAAAAAAATAAAAAAAAATAAAAAAAAAAAAAATTGTTTATTATCAGACTGCATAGGTCCATAGGATGGTTAGTAGAACAAACTTACAACTAAAGTTAAACCTAAATTTTAAAACTAAGACATTAAAACTATACAATGGGTTAGTAATAAGAAAATAACAATAAAAGCTTAGACTAAAAGCCCTGCAGACCAGCTGAGCCGTGGATGGTGGTTCACCGAGGCGCACGCCCAATCGGGGCATGCAGCTCGTTAAACCTGCCAAGCACGGCGCTGTCCTGCCTCCCGGCCACGACCTGCAGGAGACTGTTGGGGCTTCCCCTGACTCGTCTGACGAGCGACGTGACTTTCTTGCGCATGAGCGCATAAAAGTCATCAGTGTGCGCGTCGGCAAACATGCCTGACGCGCTGCAGTATCGAGGAAGCCCCACCATCGCCCGGAACAGGTTATTGTACAATATACGCAGGGTATTGTACGCTCCTTGAGTATAGTTGGTCCACAGACTGCTGGTGTAGAAAGTTTGGCAGTATGCCTTAAAAAGCGTGACCTTGACCTCAAGTGTACAACCAGCAAATCTGCGAACCAGCATGTTCCCTCTTACAGATAACGCCCTTCGTTCTCTCTCGATATCACAATCATCTTTGAATTCCTCGTTTACAATGTGCCCAAGGTATTTAAATTGCGAGACTCTCTGCAATGGCAAGCCATTGAGGTAAACTGGAGGAATAGGTGTTGGAAGTTTATTTTTACTTTTATTTTAGTCTCACAAATAGCTATTAATTTACGCAAACCCCCAATCGTAGGCCCCAGCAGCACCATGTCGTCTGCGTAGCTTATATTATTAAAACAAACTCCGTCCACACGTCCGTATATATTCTTTAAACCACGGCGGTGGCAAACAATCATACGACCCGCCTGATGGTAAGCCCTTAGGGTAGCCAATGGACGCCTGTAAATCCAGAGGTTTTATGTGCGCGTTGCCTCCCTATAAGAATCTTTTTTTATTTACACTATATTGCACGAAATACAAAACTGTGAGACCAAACGGCGGACATCATACCAAATGGTATTTTCCACCAGTCAACCATTGGGCCTATACAACAGACATGTACAAAAGGTGCAAGAATAAAAGCTAAATTAACTAACTATAAAAAAAAACTATAATTTTGAGTAATAAGTGTGCTAAGTTCACGTGACATATTGATATTGGTTCATTTAGAGATATTTTAAAATAATGTAGCTACTTTCCCATTCTTCATGAATTACAACAAACATAATACAAAAACAAACGGAACATAGTGAAACACGGAAATCGAAAAGTACCCATAGCGAACTGAAGCACATCGCCGTCACTGAGCAAATCACCAAATAGAAATACAAAATTCATAACACATTTTTAAGTTTAATGTTAAAGACGGAAGAAAAATCTGTTTTGATGTTTACGTAATACTTTTAGATTGTAAAGGGAGCATGAAGACAAAATACACCGTAATATTTCTAATTATACCAAAAATTGTTACGTTGAATATTTGAGATGAGAGAAAAAGAGTTTAGATAGAGTTCACCGCGCGATGGGCGCCAAAGAAAGGGGAGCACGGGGGGCGGAGCCCCCCGCAAAAAAGAAAACAAACACCATACTATAGGTATTTATACCAAAAATTTTTACGTTGAATATTTGAGATGGGAGAAGAAGAGTTTTGGTAGAGTTAATCACGTGACGGGCAGGAAAAAGGGGGGCTCGGGGGGCGGAGCCCCCCGAATAAAGAAAAAACACACCTATTGCTTATTATACCAAACATTGTTACGTTGAATATTTGATATGGGAGAAAAAGAGTTTTGATAGAGATTACCGTGTGATGGGCTGCAAAGAAAGAAAGGGGGGGAGGGGAATGCCTCGGGAGCGGGCCCCCCGCATAAACAAAAAACACACCGTACTATTGCTAATTATACCAAATATTGTTACGTTGAACATTTGAAATGGGAGAAAAAGAGTTTTGATAGAGGTAGCCACGTAATGGGCGGCAAAGAAATGGGGGTCAAGAAAGAAAAAACACACCGTACTATTGCTTATCATACCAAACATTGTTAGGTTGGACATTTGAGATGGGAGAAGAAGATTTTTGATAGAGTTTACTACGTGATGGGCCGTAAAGAACAGGGGTTCGGGGGACGGAGCCCCCCGCAAATAAAATTTTGCAAATTATACCAAAAACTGCTAAAGATGGGAGAAAAAGAATTTTGATAGAGTTTACCATGTGAAGGGCGGCAAAGAAAGGGGGGCTCGAACAAAAAACACATTGTACTATTGCTAATTTGCCATGGCTGACACAGTCAAATCTCAGACGCTTTCAGTCGATCTTTTGGGATGTCGAAGTTATATGCAAGAAGTCAATTTTAGCTAAACTGCTAAACTTACTGTATCAAATTTGACATGTAGAAAGCGATTAGCAATGGACTGTTGAGGGTAACGAAAAGTGAGAGAACCAACTGCAACGCACGCGAGCGAAGCCGCGCGGGTACAGCTAGTAAAATATAATTTAAAAGAAATTTAGGTGATTCGCCGTTTTTTAATCAACACATTTTTGACGACTTTATTCAACTCTCGAACAATTATATGCTGGAGGGGGATTAAAAAGAGCTTTTTTCACATCTTTACGACACTTACGAAGTTGGGACCCTCTTTTCACAATTTCATTAGGGTGTAGCGGTGTAATTATTTTTTAGAGATCCACACAGAAATCGCCTAAAACAGATGTACCATTTTTTTTGTTACACCCAGTGCTCTTGAGTCCACTCGATAAACTAATGCCAGGAATGAGGTCACAAACCTACAGATTGTCAATAGTTTACGGTTTGACATACCAATCGCTAGTAATACACGTACAGATCTGCCCGCCGTATTTGTCTGGCGGATATGCCCGGCGGACACATCCATCTATGTGTGGCGCGAATTGGATACAGATTTGTCTGCGGACACATCGGAATAGCGAAATACACGGACGCATGTGTCCGCCGGGCATATCCGCCGGACAAATCCGGCGGGTAAATCTGTGCGAGTATACCTAGTTATTGTCCAATGACTACATTACTTCCTTGATCAAAACGAGATGCAGATGCAGATCCCTAGTTTGACTTCTGTATCGGCTGTTGTGGACGCGAATGCAAATATCTGCAACATCCAAATGTGTAACCACGATCAGTCGATCCCGTTGCAGGGTAATTCCACGAGACTGTAACGTCAACTACCAATTCTTTGATTGAAAAAGCAAATTTAAATGTCAATTTATCTACCTGTAGGCATAGGGAAGATATATAAAAACTTACATTTTCTGAATTAATAAAAGAACACACGAAAGAATTGGTAACTGACGTTACAGTCTCGTGGAATTACCCTGCTTGTTTGCGCCGAAAGCAGTAGAAAAATGAACCTCAAAATGGCGGATTCCGCCGCAAACCAGTTCACGCTTCACTGGCTCAAAAAAACCCCGGGCGACTTCACTCACCCGAAAATTTACCAAATTCACCAATTTATGCTTCGTTTGATTGGCCCAACGCTTTTAATCACTTTTCTTTTTGAGTGGCTTTTTTAAGTTTAATTAGTCCCATTGGCGTATAAATTATGTAATGCAATCGACGCCATATTGGATTTTTTTGCGGATTTAAGAGGTTTCTTTGAGGGGCGAGTATGATAGAAAATTGATTAAGTACCTACGATCTGGCACATCGTTGTGTCATCGCAAAATCATGAAATTCCTAGGCATATTAGGGAACATACCCAAACTACGTGACCCGTTTAGGAGGGGGGGGAGGGGGGTCCTCAAAATACTACTCTAGGTCACAGGGGGGAGGGGGGGGGGGGAGTCTTAGGTTCTGTCTCGTACTCAATAATTATGGTCAAATCTCGCGCTTCTAATTATAGATTTGCACGCACTTTTGGCGTCACGCGGCCAGTGTCGTGTTAATAAAAGGCAATAAGTATGTCAAAATATGTTTTTTTGCTTTCTATCTCCAAAACATCACTCTAAACCATATGTGTGAGTTTTACTACGTGACAAATAGGGGGGGGGGGGGTCTTGGCAATTACTACGGATGGTCACCGAGGGGGGGGGGGGGGGAGGGGGGTCAAAAACCGAAAAAAATGGGTCACGTAGTTTGGGTAGGTACGTTCCCTTATCATGAACTGAGGTTTCATAGTAGGTTATGCGTTATGTCTAAGATTTGGCTAGGTACATTATTTCATAACTCGGCTTACATAGGTGAGGCCTTGGTGAGGCAAGGATAAAACTTTGGATATTATGGATAAATTGCGTAAATGTTACTAGGTAAGCCACCAAACGATAGATCTTGAACGATATCGAGGAGGTGGCAAAATCATGAAATTAATAAAACAAAAAATATGCGATATGCTTCAGTGGCATGTCACTCAATATGGAATATTATGCAAAACTCTGGGTAGGGGGCGACATTATCACAAACCTACCGCGAAACTAGAAAATAAAAAGTTACCTGGTTCTCTGCCACTCTCACATATTCGAGCGATAGAGAGGCAGATCTCAAAACTACGATTCTCTCGTTTCACGATAGGCCTTCCGTAAACAAACCGCCTTGGTGCACAAATGACATATATTGACAAAATTGTTTATGGCTTGGTATGTTTTAGAACTCTATGATTTACCCATGTGCTAGTGCTGCATTCTGCTCTGTGCTTAAGAATATAATAATCTGGCGATAGAGAAGATTGTGGTATAATTCAGTATTGAGCTTGAACCAGTTCGCACTGGTTTAAAGCGGCTTAAAGGAATCTAGACGTTGAGCCCGGGCTAGTTCGATACGTTGGTTAATCCCACAGATAACCTCAACCAAGCCTCAACCACTAGATAGATCATAAGTACAACTCGGGGTCACCACGCATCAGTGCTCCCGTACTCATTTTGTATGAGAGCGCGACCGCTTATTTCAATCGAGTAAACGTTTTTGATAATTACTCATGTGAATTAAAAATATCCACAAAATCAAGTAACAGGGGTGAACCTGGATTGTTATACTACAAATTGGCGAATAATACTATTGAGATGTGCTGTTGGAATCGTAGAAGTTTACGAATAAAATTGCACTGATGTGTGGTGACCTCGCGCTCCCTGTAAAAGCTTAATGATGAGGTGTCTGTGTAGTCTGTGGTTAATCCTATAATCCTACAGGTTTACTAATAGTTACCGATATATGGTGTGTTTCTGCAGGTCCATTTACCATGTACCTATAGAATTCATTTTAATTGCCCCTGTACCCCCTGTATCCACGGCTGGCTGTATATCTTAAATTCTATGCTAGGCTCTGACTATCCTGTCCTTAGCCGGACGTGTACTCTGTGCACTATCTTCCACAATACCTTAAGTTTTGAAAGAAAAGAGTCGGCCCCGCGCAGACTACTTCCAAGTTGCACAGGTAGTGAGGGGGCGCTGTCGATGTGTTACGTAATTCTTAATTATCTTGATGTGATATTTATATTTTCACCACTCCACCTCGGAAACGCGCTCTTTATCCCTTGAAAGCGGCGGGGAAAAACGCTTTATCCACATGTGGGGAAAGTAATATGGTATAAGCGTTGACTTGTTTTTTTTTTGCGTTATTTGGCAGGATGGTCTTTAAAAATATGATTTTGACTTATATAGTTTTGAAAGTAATCATTTGGCGTCGAGTTTTTATATTTTACAGCTTATAAATATTTTTTCTGTGACAATAAGCAGTTTTTTTGTATTATACTCGGCAACAAAGTTTGTTCAACCTCTCTCGCCTTGGAACCCTCGTACGCTCAAGATTCAATTTTATAGACCACTTGCTGCGCTTGTGGCTTAGTTTTGAAACCTTTTGATAGCTGGAGTCTCAACAAAAGCACAAGAGGCTAAACATCAACTTTGCCCCCTTGCACAATAAATTAATAAACAAGTATTGTTATATGCTGATTGGGATGAGTGTAACAGGACAATATGAGTGAATGAGTGCGAAGAGATGGTATTATCGATATGCAGTCCAGTCCACCATCCTCTCCCTACGTATGAAACTTTGATCGCTTCGCCTCATTACCAGTTTTTTCGAGTGAATACTTCAGCATGCCAGTGATTTTCTCAACGCTGTGCGGACTCCGTACCAACTCGCAAATACACCTGCGAAACCGACTACACCACCTTAAGAGAAGTATATAAAGACTAGTTTAGAGTGTTTCGAACTTTAGCGAGTGCAAATGTATGAGAATGGGAGCACATCACGCGATTGTAGTGCTTCAGCTTTACAAACTTATATTTGCGGGTGGCTAGAAGGATACTAATTTGGTTCAGTTGTTTCTTTGTTCTATTAAGCGTTTGCCGCGTTTGGAGCGCCTTTTTGAGGTGTAATGTGTAAATTTGTAAATGAACGATGAAAATCAACGGTTTTGTTATGGTCTTTTTGATGATAATTGGTTTTCGTTTCATAATTTTATCGACATTTTGTTTTCTAGCAATAATATCTTCTTGCCAATATTGTCTTAATATTTTATTGAACCACAACTAAAAATACTTAGAAATATACTTATATTAAAACTAAATTAAAAACTAAATATTAATAAAAACCTTATGTAAAAATCTATTTCTAAAAACGGCCCCTGTGGCATAGTGCCGAGGACGCTGGCAGCATTGGTCTTTGAGTTTGTATACAATACTTTTTCTACGAGTTAGACAAACCTGTAAGAATTAAGTTTGACGAGCGTCTTATACCTATAGGTACTAATACAATTTAGTAACTCTCTATATAGTTTAGTAACTTTAATCTCCTGGTGGGTGTTGTCGGTGTTAGGGGCAGGACTTATCTGTGGGGTAGGAGGATAGCCTCCTCCCCGAGCGTGTTATATTTATATGAAAATCGTTAGCGATATTCTTAAAGAATACCATAGACAATATTTAGGAAGTACTAGTATTTTTTTTATATACCTGTCAGAAGCCATTGAATTGAGGATTAAAATGGTGGAGTAGAAAAAATACTACATGCAGCAGCTGAAGTAGCTTTTTAGCCGGAAAGGTATTTCAAATGAGATTGACACTAGTTAATTTTATTGTTAAGAGAACAAAGCGTGTGTAGATCATTTTGAACTCTTCGAATTATCTAAGCAAATGTTGACTGTTCTATATACACTTATAAATCATCATCCTCCTAGCGTTTGTCCCGCCTTTTTTTGCCACTTCTATTGAGCATCGAGTCCGCTCGGCAACCTAATCCCAGGAAATGGCGTAAGCACTAGTTTTTGAAAGCGACTGCCATCTGACCTTCGAATCCAGAGGGGAAATTAGGCCTTGTTGGGATTAGGTACGTTTTCCTTACGATGTTTTCTTTCACCGAAAAACGACTGGTAAATATTTAATGATATTTCGTACATAAGTTCCGCAAAACTCAGTGGTACGAGCCGGGATTTGAAGTTGTCACCTGAACTGCTACTCCACCTAGTAACAAATAGCGTACCAGTAGTAAACTAGTAGTAAGCTAAGTAGAGAGTAACAACTCTCCCATTAACCCCATACAATGTGTAAATCTAATACGGGCGATAAATTAAACCAGACATAGAACTCATTATTTTACGTCACTCTGGGCGCTAAGTGAGATTTACCGCCCTAGGGCGCAGCGGCAAATCTCACTTCACACACAGGAGAAGACGTAAAATTATGTACGCACCACGGGCTGTAATAAAGAAGGCCTCAGATCGCTTGTTTATGGCCCTTACCTTCGGTTCGGGCCACAAATGCCAGCGATCTGAGCCCATATTTATTTTACCGCCCTATGTACGTAATGTACTATAAGATGTTTTTATAAGTTACACTTAACTGTGACCCGATAATTAATTTTTGAAAATTTTATCAGCAGCAATGTACTGTAAACATGGTAGCGAAACTAAGTGTCAACGAGCGTTTAACGCGAGTGTCGTGTTTGCATTACATTGCGGGCAAAAATTGTATTGCAATTCTAAGTAAAAGTTATCTAATTACATTTCTTATGTTATACACCTTGTGCAACCTAAGAAGCGGTTTTTGACACCTGTCATCTCAGTACATTTTATAACCTAAAATCGATTTTAGGTTATAAAATGTACTGAGATGACAGGTGTCAAAAACCGCTTCTTAGATTGCACATGGTATAATCACCGTTAAGAGATTCGCCCGTATTAGCTAGATGTACACACTGTATATGTACATCAACAATGTAACATAAGTACATACAGATCAAAAGCTATGTATTAATTAGCGTGCATATGTAGAGTCGCACAATGCGAGCAAACCCGTCGAGCAAACACTAGGGCTCCAATCAGATTGTGTTAGATTAGCCAATATTGTTTGTTG
Source organism: Pammene fasciana (assembly GCA_911728535.1). Classification (NCBI taxonomy): domain Eukaryota; kingdom Metazoa; phylum Arthropoda; class Insecta; order Lepidoptera; family Tortricidae; genus Pammene; species Pammene fasciana. The sequence goes on along the minus strand of OU452272.1, from coordinate 45,096,760 downwards.
GACAATAGAAGCCCAATCTGAATACGTACGGTAAAGACGTGAAACGCAGACGCGACGTTAGCTCAAGTTCTACGTGAAACGAAGTGACTGCTTTTAGCGTCAAGATATTCTGAGGGCCTACCGCGAAGTTCGAAAATCGACAAAACGATGGTCCCGTCTCTACCGCTCTTGCATATACGAAAGAGAGTGATGCAAATAGACGATTCGATGAACGAAGTGCTTCGCGTTTATAGGCTTGCGTTTACAAATACAAGGTGTAACAAATATACTGACCCGTTTTTTTTTTTTTTTTTCGGCGAGGGAGGTAATACTCATGTATACCATTTAGCCCGTACTAAATGGTTATGTCCGACTCAACTGGGGTCCCAGTCGCCTACGGACTAAACCCTCCCCCGCTTCGTGTTTAGTGTGCTGGAGCTGTAGTGTGCAGGTGGAGTACTATTGAGCTGTGACTGAGGCAGCTGGTCCTCGCTATCAATACGGGCGACCAGCTGTCTCACGAGAGGGAGAAAGAGCGCTTTTGGTCGTACAGGTAAGCACGTCGTCGCGCCCTTCTAAAGTAAGTAAATACCTACATAAATAGATGTATAATAGCAATTAAGTAAATTAAAATTAGTTTTTTTTTACTGACCCGTTTGAGAGCATAATTAGTACCTATTGCGAGTAAGAACAAGTAGGAGAAATTTTTTTTGGTCGCAAAAAGAATTTTTTTGTTAATGGGACACGTCGTCCCAGATCCGAGACCAAATATAAATTCTCACGAGATTTTTTTTAAAGTTATTTGTTCACAATTACAATACGCTACCAATTATGCCCTTTAAAGGATCACCAGTGTTTTTGCACACCAGGGTGGTGTCACACTGGTGTGGCTGCCGTTACTCAACCCAGCTGACCTTCACGAGGCTTCATTATACATCGCCCAAGTTGTCGCCCGAGATGCGATGACCAACGAAGTATGCGACGGTGGGCATGTGTAACTCCGATGTAGTTGCATGCATCTATATGCTACGGCGACTACCAGGCTGTTCGCTTGTATGTATGTATGTAAACACTTTATCTATAAAATCATCTAACATTTAGAGGACACAGTTCAAGTAAGAAAGAATATCAAACGTATTGCGAAGCAGTCAGATTTGGATTTTATTTTTATTTTTCATTTTAATTACACAATAGGCAGGTACATGTCTGTCTCTGAAGCTGTTTTGATATGCCTTCTTGAAGAACTACGCATTATTGTATATAGTATCTTTAATGTATTTGTACTACTGTTTTGAAAAAATAAGTCCCGCCGAGTTTCTTGCCGGTAATAAGTAATACTTCTCGGGTCAGAGGTGTAGGGTTAGAACCGGTGGTAGTTTCTTTTCTCTCGGATGTTCATAAGTGCATTGTAATGTGCCTAAATTGAAGAATAATTATCTTTTATCTTTTTTATCTTTATCTTTGTACATAAAAAAAGTTAAAATAAAACATGATAAAAGAGAATACAAAGTACAAAGGTGAACTTATCCCTGTAAGGGATCTCTTCCAGTTAACCTTTGAGCAAATAAGAGAAAACTATAAGATAGACAAACAAGCACTATGTACTTAGTGTATATACGGAAATAAACATCGAAACAAATTATCTACTTAACCTAGGTAATAAATACACATATAATATATAATCATACATATACACATATATACAGAGTGTTTCCTGTAACATGAGCAATAAATTAAAACGTAGACATTCTACTCCTCAAACAATAAAACTTTTGTTCAACAACTTTTAAAAAATATGAATTTTGTAGATTGTCTCTTTTTCATACAAAATAAATAGTATTTTTAATGTACGTTAAAATCCGTCCAATTGACATTGCTTGTCAGCCTTGCCACCCTACAGACATAATCAATTTCGGAATACATTGCGTGTTCGAATAATCTTGAAAGTGAAATAAAAATCAAACCATAAGTTATTTTTAAAAGTTGCTGAACAAACGTTGTCTGGTTTGAGGAGTAGAATCTACGTTTTATTTTATTGCTCCTATTACAGGAAACACCCGTATTAAACATATATAATACTAGGTACCTACTCAACTAGAACACAAATCATTCGGAAGCCACAATTTATGTAATTTCCTCTTCAGTGATGCAACAGATTGGGATTGTCTAAAGGACAACGGCAACTCATTCTACAACTGCACAGCACGCACTGAGAAAGACTTGGAATGCTTGTTAGCCACCGGCGTGAGTTGGCACACCCATAATCAAGTTGACGAGTCTGTCCCCGTCTAGTCTTGCATCGATACTCCGTAAGGGCCCCGCGGCTTGCAAACAGCGGTCGTGGCCCCGTACAGCCATCAAATATATCGGAGCGGCTTGGCTACTCAAAAATATCTGAACGTTCACTTTATCGCCTTGACAATATAGGCGTTGTGCAGATATTTGTGACGATCTTGGCCGATATATCTGATGCAGTCGGACTTTAATAAAATTGTTCCACTACGATTCAAGCGATTTTCTTTTGTTTAATACTTACTCTTTGAAATATGTAAAGATAGATAACCCTAAATGGCTCCATTGAAGTACCGCACCACGTACAGTCGCCATCAAATATATCGGAGCGGCCAGGGTACTCATAAATATCTGAACATGCACTTTATCGTCTTGACTATAGAGGTGTTGTTCAGATATTTGTGACCACCTTGGCTGCTCCGATATATCTGATGGCGACTGAACAGTCGATAAAGAAAATAAATTAAAAAAAATTGCAAACCCCCGAAACGGCTGAAGCGATAATGAAAAAACATGTCTAAGATTTCTCGCTATAATCCTTACTTTCCAATTAATTAAAAAAAAAAAGCTTTCAAATCGCTTCAACTGCTTTAGCGCTACGGTGCCACAGACAGCTACACAGACACACATTGCGGTCAAAGTTATATATCCTTCTTTTTGAAAATATCAAAAAAATCTCAGACGATATACTTAGAGTCTGTTCGGAAAGAAAAGTGTCGTAGAAATGAACTCCCATATAAACCGCGACACTTCTCTTTCCGGACGAATTCTACCTCAAAATTCCTTGTAACGTGAGGCAAATATTCAGTGTTTGTCAATCGATATTCAACTACTAGGAACTGAAGAAAGCATTAGAAGAGACTCTGAGGCGAGGCGACTGATTTTTCAAGTAAACTCGACGATAAGGTAAGAATCCTCTTCCTAACTCTACCCTGAATCTTACACCAACAATCAAATGTTTTAACTTATTAATAAGCGCCTTGTCGATGCCTCAGGTAACCAGAAGGCTAGCAGCTATTTCGGCCAAAAGATAAGCCTGGCCATCCAAAGAGGTAACGCTGCCAGCCTTCTGGGTACCATAACCCACGAAGGCGACTTGGGGAGCATCTTTTATTTATAAGTTTATTTTAGTTTTATATATAGGTTTATTGTTTCTGTAGTTTTATTGTGTACATATTTAAATAAAGCACTTCTTAGTGACTAAAATTGTTTCAATAAATAAATATTCCAAATAAGATCGGTGTAAATAAATATAGTATAAGCTCTCGTCCGACTTTCAATTCGGAGGTCTCGGTTTCAAACCTCGGCTCGTACTTACCATTGAGTTTTGCGCAATTAACTCATGAACGGAATATCATTTGATATTTACCAGTCGCTTTTCGTTGAAGGAAAACATCGTAAGGATACCGGACCTAATCCCAAAAAGGCCTAGTTTCCCCTCTGAGTTGAAAGGTCAGATGGCAGTCGCTTTCGTCAAAACTAGTGTCTATGCCAATACATGGGATTAGGTCGTCAAGGGAACCCCAAGCCGGGATAAATGCTAGAAGGAAGAAGAAGGTGTTAATAAATATATTCTTAAAAGAAGAAAATCGTTTTCTACTACAATTCGGGGGGCCAGATGCCCAGCAATGGGGTACTCAAACATCATCATCCTCCCAAATATTGCCGCCGTTTCTTTTCCACGAGTCAATTGCACTGCACCTAGCACCATTCAGCAAGTTAATCCCATTAATTTTCGTAGGCACTAGTTTTTACGAAAGCGACTGCCATCTGAACTTTTGTTTTCCGATTCAGAGGGGAAATTAGGCCTTAATAGGATTGGTGTCGGTTTTTCTCAAGATGTTTTCTTTCACCGAAATGAGACTGGTAAATATAAAATGAAATGGTAGGTATTCCACATATACGCACGAAGCGTTTCGCTTCAACATTCCTTAAGCGAACTGCCAAGGAGTGAAATGGTCTGCCCGAGTCTGTGTTTCCACATGAGTACGATTTGGGTCTCTTCAAAGCCAGAGTAAATAGGTATCTCATAGGTCAGCGTGCTCCGTAGACCGCATCATCACTTACCATCAGGTGAGATCGTCAAACGCCTGCCTATTCTGCATTAAAAAAATGAAAATATTAAGTTCCGGACAACTCAGTGGTACAAGTCGATGATTGAACCCAAGACCATAAGAACTGACTTCACTTACTTAGACTGCATATTTCCAAAAGCAGATAGGTGTGCCTGTAATATTTGAAGTGTTCCCTCGAATTCTCCAGGATCCCATCATCAGATTCTGATCTGATGACAATTGGACCTACTGTGAACTCTGTGAAGTATACCTATTGAAACTAGGGCTTGTGATATACGTTTTACACGCGGAACCGTAGCTACGTAGCCTTAGCACCGGCGGTGCTAAGATCCCGTACTACACGGTGACGTCCAAGATACGTATCCGTTTCTGGATTCGGCTACGTTCCCGCGAATCTCGGCTTCGGCTCCGCTCGGCTTCGGCTCCGCTCCGCTCGGTTGTTGAAAGAGAGCTTGTGTCGAACGGACCCTTCGCATTATGTGTTACACTCGTGGTCTTTGCATTGCATCTTATTATTTTTGATCACTCTTAAAACTTTATTTAAAATGCAAAAGTATGGAAACTGAAATTAAAAACTCGCCCCTTGCATTACATTCGGGGTTCTTAATGACACGCATAAAATCTACACTAAACGTCACGGTCACGACTGGATCCGATCTACGTATAAATAAGATACGTATCTCCGTGTACACGCAGCTACGTATCTTAATTACACGTAGCCGAATCACACGGAGCAAGCAGAGCGGATCTCCGTTGCCGTGGTACTCGGCTACGGGCACTATTGAAACAAAAAAATAATTATCCAAATCGTTCCACACTAATAACCGGTGAACATACATAAAAATAAAAAAGCAAATTCAGAGTCATTCGAAATCCTGAAATCGGTTGAAAATAGTACCTGTATGTCCTTCTAATAAACAAATAACTCCCAAAATTTTTATTTGGTACACAGTTTTATTGCTAGTCAGCAATAAAACTGTGTACTTGTAATGTGTACTGTGTGCAGTCGCACCCAGTAGCATTGTCATGTAAGCTACGGAAATATACCAAATTTCAGCTCAAGCGGACACAGGGAAGTGGGTAAAATTTTACTTACAAGATTTGATGCATCATCATCATCTCAGCCATAAGACGTCCACTGCTGAACATAGGCCTCCCCTTTGGTTTTTAGCACCCCGTGCTCCGCCGTTACCATGACCGCTACCCGCGCCAGGAATAGCGGAGCTGCCGGGGACTGGGGGCCTGGTATTAATGGAACATATAATTATCATATGATGCATATAATGAAACAAATAAATCATCATCAATTATTTAAGAGCTGGGCTCTTGTCGGTGGAGCATTTTCCATGTATATCTATCCTTTGCCTTCTCCTTGATGGCCTGATACGACACGACGTTTATTTTTTCCTTGACTTGATCCATGTACAGTCAAGGAATTTGATTCGCGTACCGTTTCGTTGATTTATTGCTTGAAATATCAGAATATCATAAGGCTTATATTTCTTTAAGCAAGCGAAGAAACATAGCCCTTAGTACTATTAATTGTCATCAGTAATTTAGACTCAGACGGTACGCGAATCAAATTCCTTGACTGTACGCTATTCTTGGCTTTCCTGGCTGGAACCAAATAAATAAACAAATAAACTAGTAGTTCGCCCTGAACTGTGAACTCGCGAATCTTGTGTTTCGCCATAAATGTGCAATAGTAGAATTACTACAAATACCAAAAATAGGTATCGGGTATTTTTTTCTCAACTAACCATCAGTACCATCACGAATATCACCATGAAACTAAACTTCCATATATTAAATTGTGCGGTTGATGCGCAAAATTTTACCGCGACGAAATCGCTTCAGATTTGACAGTTTTTGTCTCATCTCAATTTAAATCCACCTCTCACATGCCTCTCACTCTGTTGCTTTGACATGTCGTTCTCATCTGTGGATCACCTATATAGGTTTCGGTCACCATCATTATGCGTCTATGGTAGCTCTCTAACTAATGTGTTAATGTCAGTATGCTGATGGCCCTAGCAGCCAAATCTCTAATAAATTTAAAAAAAAAGTCAGTTGTGAAAATATTTACACCAAAATCAAAATATAATTGAAAATATTTATGAAATCCATTTTATGTTGCTAATTGTTATGAAACATGAAACAGTAAGCAGTTAATAAGGATTTGACGAGAGTGTTGATCAATACCTTTCGTTTGATACCAAACTCAACCATACTTGCTCGTAAAAGTAGCAAATAAGATGACCAATGTAACAGGACCCCTTTACAAAACCTTTTTAGGCCTTCTAATTTCAGAACCCCCGTCTCAATCCAGCTCATATATGAACTCGCAAATTTTGTTGGTCTGTGCTACAACCCCAACAAATTTCATAAAGATCGGAAAATCGTTACTAAAGTTATCGCCGGACAAACTATCTAAATCAAAAAGCCATCCAAATGCCGAGACGTGCCAGTAGCCAGGTGACAGTTGTTGTTTGTAAGAACGATCTTCGCTTACGCTCCGCTCGTTCGATAAATAAACAAATAAACAAACAAATAGGTACACGGGGTCAAAATAAATAAAACTGTGTAAAAATCGGAAAATCGCTTCCAGGGTCGCGTTTTATAAAGTTACAATTTACAATTTCGCTTTTTGCCTCTCTTTCTATCCAATATGTGTGCTAGAAAGAGAGGCAAACAGCGAAATTGTAAATTGTAACTTTATAAAACGCGACCCAGCCGGTAGAATGAGGAAGAAGCCGGCTATCGTCGCCTAAGTGCCATACCTGGTACAATACAAGGCGCTCTATAAATCAACTGATTCTCCCTAAATCTGAGCAGGGCAATACTAAATCACGCTTATTGAACCCCCTATTTGATTATGCCGACGACGGATGTGGGGGCTATGCGTTTATTTTGCAACTATCCTTACTTACTTATACAGCGTGTATTTTTGATATAACCACATAAGCTATGGGTAGTTAGTATAGACCCTAATAAACATACTTCCATAAGTTTTATTACAATTTTACGACTTTTATTTTTCCATATAAAATATTTCAGCACACAATGTATTGCTCCCACCTGATGCCTTTAAAACGTCACAATTGATATGTGTCACATTGTACTGTATACGCAGTACATTGCTGAGTGAAATAAATTAAAACATTAATTACTCGGTGTTAATTAACAATTAACTAAATATTTATTGCAATGTCGATTTAAAACATCAAAACCTGCTTCTGGTTTCCTTTTGTGGTAATATCAAATATACACGCGGTATTATCCCTATTTTAATCTTACAAATGTGAAAGAATGGTTTGTTACCACTTCACACTTAAACAGCTGTATCGATTTGGATGAAATGATATATGAAAAGCTAGGGATACACGCACAGATCTGCCGGATTTGTCTGAGGGATATGCCCGGCGGACAGATCCGTCCATGTATGGCGCGAATTTGACACGGATTTGTCTGCGGACACATCTAAATAGCGCCATACATGGATGAATCTGTCCGCTGGGTATATCCGCCGGGCATATCCACTGGACAAATCCGGCGGGCAGATCTGGGCGTGTATCCCTAGCTAATTGTCTTGACTCGAGAAAGGATACAGGATATTTTTTTATGCCATTTCTATGGTAATACTTATGAAATTGGTGTACATATTATTTTGGCGTTATCGGCGCTAAAGTAGCTAGCTAATCATTTCAAAACCCCCTTTTAGCCTTTTAGAAGTATTTCAAAAAATATTTAAGCACTTGATTATGTTAGTAGTGACCGTACATAGCGGCCATATAGCGCATGTATAGCGCCTGTCTTATATGTTTACGAATAAACACTAGCCCGCTTATTCATAAACGTATTGCAAACGTCATTTAACTAAATCATCTTTTGTCCTTATCGGTCACATTGACAGTTGTGTTTGTTAGAAACAGACAAAATACATTTTAACTAAATGAGGTTTGAAACACGTTTATGAATAAGCGGGTAAATATTTACACTATTTATTAGTGTACAGTCGCCATGAAATATATCGGAGTGGCCAGGGTACTCAAAAATATCTGAACATGCAGTTTATCGCCTTGGGAATACAGGCGTTGTTCAGATATTTGTGACCACCTTGGCCGCTCCGATATATCTGATGGCGACTGTACGCACCTACTTATTTATGCAACAATATATTATCTCCGTAGTTTGGCCGCCCCTTGGTATTATTTATAGTTAGGGTTCTTGGTCAATCCAATTACAATATATAGTATAATTAATTGTACTAATTAAAAACGGTACTAAAATATAATTTCGAAAATTTTCCATTATTGATTTAACTAATAGCGTACTAGTAGTACACTAGTAACTACTACTTAGGTGGAGTAGCAGTGCAGGTGACATTTCCTCTTACATTTTCGGTATCTTTAGGAGACTTTCGGACAGAGGGCGCAATTGACTTGAGCTTCAAAAAGTTCTTAGGCTGTGGCCGTCTATATCTCTATGTTGTTGTTGCTGTTGTTCCTAGGGCACCCCGGAGGTGCATAGGGCCCGCACAAGATCCTTCCACGCCCTTCTGTCCTGAGCAACCGTCTTGGCCTCTCTCCAGTTCATTCCTACGGCTCGTAGCTCGCTCTCAATGCTCCTCCGCCACGTGTGTACAGGGCGTCCGCTGGCTCGCTTACTGTCCTGAGGCCGCCACTCGAAAGCGATACTGGCATTATCCGACGCTCCTCTTCGAAGACTATATCTCTATAGTCTCTGGTAATACACTTTATTGCACTAAACTAATACATGACATGACCAACAAAAATATAGTAATGTGTACAAAGGTGTACAAGTCATACAGTAATGTATCTAACTATAGTAATCCAATCAGGGAATCATCTCCATATGCCTTACAAAAGGCGGTGTATCCTGTAGCCTACCAATACCCGTTAAAACATTTTCTACAGTACCTTTTGTAAGGCAAAATGCTTCAAAGACTGATCTATAGGTCATGACATTACACTTCAGACTAGAAAATAATCTTAAGTTATCTTATCTTATCTGAACTCGGCTTTTCTATTAAATAATGTCTCTTGATTTTTTTATTTACGGTTCTACATGGAAAAAAAGCTTCCGAGATATTCTCAATCCAAGACATTATATTATCTTGAAAAATATTTCCTCGTGACAAGTATTTATTTCCTTTGCCAAAAATATGATTCTTCGCTTAATAAAACCACGTTGTCTTAAATTAGAAAAACAAAAATGTATTGTTTCAAGAGTATATGAGTAAATAATCGAGATTGTACTTTAATCAAACAATTATTATCTTAGGCAAAAGAAAACTAGAAAATATGTAAGAATATCATTCGTTTCGTTATATTTAAAACTATAGTTTATTTTTGGTAAAGGAAATAAATACTTGTCACAAGGAAATATTTTCAACTTAAAATAATAATGTCTTAGATTGAGAATATCCCGGAAGCTATTTTTCCGTGTACCCTTCTGAAACATTTCCCCCAATAGGTATCTTTCCCCTTATGGAACTTTAGCCTGAGGCATCCCATCAGCCGAAACTATACCAAACCTTGCATTAATTGACTTGTAATCCCTTAATTTAATTTAGTTTTGTACCAGCACATTTTGTAACCATATCGTAGTATCCTTAACTGCCCCACCATGCATAGCGTCGTAACAACCGTTTGAAAATCCCTTCAATTATTTATCTTATTATGACTCAATAAAGTCCATTTTTAAACTGGTTTTTAAATGTCAATACGGCTCTTTAGATCAGGTGGTTTAGTATAATTTGAATGTTTTTTGTTGGGGCAATGCGATAGGGTTCTAAGTTCTGTAACCTTAGGGATGTTGATTGGTAAATGTTAACTTTTTTTTAATTGCTTCGTGATTCTGTGACTCCGGGCGATTTGCCTATTTGTTAGGGGTCTACAGACACGTTGTGTGCATGTGATCAACATGATTTTCCCCCGTGGCCATAGAACACTTTGTCGAAATGATTATGGTAGGCAAGTAGTCGATTATCCATACTATCTGTCTGTTACCTCTTCACGCATATACCGCTAAACTGATTAAGATGAAATTTGGTATGGAGATAGTTTAAGTCCCTAGGAAGGATATAGGATAGTTTTTATCCTGGAAATCATCCAATAGGGGATGAAAAGGGGGGTGGAAGTTTGTATGGCATTGTTGCTCACTGTAGACGAACACTAGCATACAGAGTGTAAATCTAATACGGGCGAATCTCTTAACGGTGATTCGTATAGGGCATAAGAAATGTAATTAGATGTCTTTTACTTTGAATTGCAATTAAATTTTTATCCATACAAAATAATTCTGCCTGCAATGTAATGCAAACACACTCGCGTTAAACGCTCGTTGACAGTTACTTTCAATACGATGTTTACAGTACATTACTGCTGATAAAATTTAATAAATTATATTACAGGGTCACAGTTAAATAAGTGTAACTTAAAAAAAAAACATCTTAATTAATGATTACACTAATGAGTTATATGTCTAGTTTCATTTATCACCCGTATTAGATTTACACACTGTATATGCGCTAAAAACAATGAAACAATTTATGTACAATTTGAATTCGTTTGTTCGCATAAATATGTGGTTGCGATAGTGCGTAGCCTTAGTACCTATTAGTTAAGTATAATTATTGTCACTAACTGTGAGTTCCTATAATTGGCTTCCTGTATTTACTTCAATGTATAATGTTCATGTCACAGCTGTTGGATCTCCAAATAAATAAAATAAAATAAATAAATAAAATAAAATTGCCATGAGATTTTACTGAGGCTCATTCATACCATTTGGGGCGGGTTGGATCGTAGCCATCCTAAAGTGGTTACTATTTTTTAAAGCCGTCTTTTTCTACCAAATGGTTTGACAAGCTATATTTACTATACATAGCAGTTAATACAACACCTATCGCGTCCAAAACATGCAACTCGCATTGTATTTAGCCGGGTAAAGGCCTGTGTCCACTTGCGGCTCGGTGAGTTAGGACCAGCCAGGGCCATACGTCACTGCTCCCGAGGGGCTGGGGTAGCGTGCCCTTACCATTGTTACATTTACTGATATTCTGACGGATATTTCCCAAATTTAAGAATTTTTCACTTAGGAAAGTTTAGGAAACTTTTTACAATTTTCTGTCGGTTTGCTGGTGATAGAACTGGTTCAAATTTGGCTTGCAGGATTCTAGCTAAACAATTAAGTATCTGAAAAGTACCTAATTAATTTTATTTTAAGCACAACGTCTTCTAACGATATCACAATGTAAGTCTCAGTAGCTCTGTTAGTCAGAGCAATGGGTATGTATGTACCTATCCCAGAGCAGCCCCGAGTCATAAATTTGAGTCTCACCTGAGGCAGTAGATTTTTATATATTTCCTTTGTTTCCAAACACTGTAAGTAAGATTTTAAACAAAAAGAGAACCGACTCCACTTAGGCTCCGCTTTTGCAAGAGGAAATGGCGGAGTTACTGTATAAATTTGTGAAATCACTATAGGTGTGCCTATAATAGTTGAAGAGTTCTCATAATTTTTCCAGGATCCCATCATCAGATCCGGACCTGGAGACAATGGGACCAACTGTGATGTATGTACTCTTTCAAACAAAAAAGGATTTTCCAAATCGGTCCAGCCGTTTTCGAATAATCGGTAATAGCAAAAAAAGATCCCGACCAAATTGTGACCTCCTTCGAAATCTTGAAATCAGTTGATAAAATCACTTCAGCTTTACGGAACAGCCTTGCACTATCTAATCGAGTTCAGGGATGTCACGAATGTCGTTTTTCTCACATTCGCGAATGCGAATGCGAATATTCAGGATGCGAATGTCCGAATGCGAATGCGAATACGAATGTTACGGAGTAAATTCAAAAAAGTTAATCTTGCTTATCACTTTTATGCTTCCATAGTTCAAAAATACAGAACATGGTCTGTGATGGAGTGCTATATTATTAATCACAAGGAGTCAAGTGATACCGTCGTTTTCACTTCCTGTGTATGAGCAAGCATATGACCATCAGCCTGCTTTGACCTCACTGACCCGTCAAAACAGGGTGCGTTTTGTCAACATTCGCATTCGGAAAATATTCGCATCATTTGATGTGAATGCGAATGTTGATACGAATGTCAAAAATGATGCGAATATTCGCATTATACGAATGCGAATGCGAATATTCGTGACATCCCTAATCGAGTTACCTATCTCCGTAGTAGGGGCCGGCCGGCAAACTATACATTCTACAGTAGGACAAGCCAGAATTAAATTATATAAGCTATATCCACAGTGTTACCTCGTGGCGTATCTCGTCTTAAACGTGTTCAGGGGGTGGTGGTTTCCAGAACGAGTCACTCTAAGGTGACACGTATAAAGTGAGTTTTCTTTATTGCGCTAATAAGTATACCCCCAGATAACCGTTTGAGCTCAAGATGGCTGTGGCGTCTTTAGAACGGTTCCTTGTTTTTTAACGGGTAAGTAATATAAGACATAAGAACTTCTTGTACATTTAATATTTATATTATATACGCTCACATTGTATGAGCTTGTTTTGTATGCCGTTCAAGTTCTATAATGTAATGAACGTTTGATATAACATCAAAATATCTATTTTTGTTAAGTATAACGTTGTTTAAGTATAATATCATTAAATATAACGGTCATAATGTATAACGTTCATAATACCTTAGATTTATAATGTATAATAGTCAATACATCTAACACGATTTTTTAAGTAGCCAGCTCGTCTAATTAGCTATTCTAAAATTCTCAAAATGTTGAATCCTCAACTTAACTATACTCTGTACTTTTAGGTATTTAAAAAAACGTAAACAAACCATTAAAAGGGTAATTTATTGGGCAGGTTTTGGTTCCTGTTAAATTTTCAATTTTAAAAAATAACAGGTTACAGATTCGTTCCATCCTATTTCAGCAACCTGTAGTTACGCTGGATTTTATGATATATATACACATATATAAATTTACCCAATTATTTATATCACATTAAATGATTAATAATTTTTTATAGTAAATTGCCTCATAAAAAACACCCAATTTTGCAGATGTGCAAAACGCAAGGTTATAGTTATGAGGATAAAATACGACTAGATTACAGAGTACCGTTTTTAGTGTAGCAACACGTACCTTGTGTCACTTTTTAACCGACTTCAATTCTATTGAGGAAGGAGGTTCTGCATTCGGTTTGGTGTTTTTTTTTATGTATGTTCACCGATTACTCCGAGACCCGTGGTCCGATTTGAGTAATTCTTTTTTTGTTTGAAAGGATCTACATCCAAGGTGGTCCCATATTAATATGGTGCTGTTCTGATGATGGGATCCATGAGGAATTGAGGGAACTCCTCAATTTTTAAAGGCACATGTATGGTGATTTGGGTGTTTTCTTAAGCAACTCAAGCATTTTCTCAAGAAAACCACCATTTCGATGCAGTGGACCTGATGATGATGATTGTTTTGATGATAATGATGAAGATTTTTTTATGTAGGATGTTCAGCGATTACTCCGAGACCCGTGATCCAATTTGAATAATTCTTCTTTTGTTTGAAAGGAACTACCTCGAAAATGGTCCCACATTTACCTGGTGCTGTTCTGATGATGGATCCATGAGCAATTGAGGGAACTCCTCAATTTTTAAAGGCACGTGTATGGTGATTTGAGTGTTTCCTTAAGCTACTCAAGCATTTTCTCACGAAAACCGCCAATATGATGGAGTGGTCCTGATGAAGATGATTGTTTTCGTGATAATTATGAAGATTGTTTTATGTAGGATGTTCAGCGATTACTCCGAGACCCGTGGTCCGATTTGGACAATTCTTTTTTTTTTGTTTGATAGGAACTACTTCGAAGATGGTCCCACATTAACCTGGTGCTGTTCTGATGATGGGATCCGTGAAGAATTGAGAGAACTCCTTAATTTTTAAAGGCACATGTATGTTGATTTGGGTGCTTTCTTAAGCAACTCGAGCATTCCCTCTTGAAAACCACCAATTTGATAGAGAGGACCTAATGATGAAGTCCACATATGATACGTGGACCCTTCCTTAGATAGAATGGGTGTATTATGAAGTTTTTTATATATCTTTACCGATTGTTCCGAGACTTTTTGTCCAATTTTGATAAATATATAACCATAAAAGTGGAAAAAAAATCTTTTTACAAAAAAAAGATAAACCGACTTCAAAAAGGATAAAATGAATCATTATAATTATTTATATGCGTTACCAACTGATATGTTTGAAGTCGGTGCCAAGCCACAAATTACAAAACCGGTCAAATCAGCTTTAAGTGTGAACATTACAAAACATCGGTACTAATAATGCAAAGGTGAATGCGATTTCATGTGTTACATTTTCATGTCTAAACTACTAGTCCTATTTTGATGAATAGCGACAACGATATATATATTCTGATACACGTCTGCTTTGTCAATAATCAGAAAAAGGCGGCAAATAGAAAAAAAATGTAGACGCGTAAGATTGACCTTCCATATAAAATTTGAATATCGTGCCTTTTTACTGACACGGCGTGTGTATGGTACATGTGAGTATAGAAAAAATAAACTATCAATTGAATTCCTTTTTACTTCGGATTAAACCTTAGATGAAGAAGGATAAATAATTCAAATCGAACCACGGGCTTCGTTCGACATACGGATAGTCCCAACAATGTGTTAACAAACAAACATAGGACGCATGATTATACTTTCTGTACCTACTTGCCTTACAGTTAACGCATGGTCGAAAGGAATGTATATCTACGTGCGATTCATACCGTATTAGATTAGTTATGTAGTAAAAATAACAATTCACTGAACACATCGCCTCGTTCGTATTAACTCTTCCAAATTTGGCTTGGCACCGACTTCAAACATATCAGTTGGTAACGCATATAAATAATTATAATGATTCATTTTATCCTTTTTGAAGTAGGTTTATCTTTTTTTTTGTAAATGTATGCAGGTTTCTTCACGGTGTTTTCTTTCATCAAAGTCAAAGACCGACTGATAAACTCAGTGGTACGGTCGGGGTTCGAATCTTCCGGATTGAAAGACATCTTACCACAGTTACCACCAGGCTACCAGTGCATATGGGTAAGATGTCTTTCAATAGTACATTAATTACTTTAAATAATATACGTAATTATAATATTTAAGGTTATTAACATAGGTAATAATTATATCACTCGAAAAAGGTTCTAAACCCCTGAATCTGTCATTTTTGACAGCTGCTGTTTGTTTACGTTTTTTTAAATACCTAAAAGTACAGAGTATAGACGGAGCCCCGCGAAGCGGCCGGTTTGCCCTTCGGGCATCTGAAGCTACCAAACGAACCTAACCTACCTACCTATTGATTTAGTTTGATATCCGTGAAAACATTACACTTTGGGGAAAAAGCGTAGGTGGTAGGTTAGGTTCGTCAGGTAGGTTCAGATGCCCGAAGGGCAAACCGCCCAGAAATAGGAGCCCCGCGTTCGCGGGGCTCCGTCTAGTTAAGTTGAGGATTCAACATTTTGAGAATTTTCTGGTTAAGGGATTTAGCGAGAAAAGTACTATTCAGTTATATAGACCAATAGCTAATACGCTATTATATTTTGTAATTATTATACTAAAAGATAGTATAATATACATTATGTATGTTATATTAACTAAATTTAGAGTATTTGAGTGTTATATAATAAATTATTATACAAAATGAGTATTATGTTAATTGACCGTTATTCCTAATAAAAATATTGATTTTGATGTTATAGCAAACGTTCATTATATCTTGTGAACGTTATTAATATGAAATTATATATTATATCTTGTGGGACCCTCGATATCTCCGTGAATCGTGAACCGATTTTCAAAATTCTTTTTTTTCGAACGGGTATAACCCCTAGATGGTCGCATTGTCACCAAGTCGGGGTCTGATGATGGGATCTTGGAGAAATCGAGGGAACTCTTCAACTATTGTAGGCACACCTATAGTGATTTCACTATTTATTACAACAACGCAGCCACTTCCTCTTGAAATAGCGGATCCTAAGTGAAGTCGGTTCTTTTTTTGTTTAAAATTAAAAAAATATTATTAACGTTACAAGTTCGTTTTTGAGTAACCGACTTACTTATCTACCGACATATGTGTACCAAATTTCAACTCAATTGGCTTAGTACACATTATCCTGAGCAAAATTGGCTGTGACGAACAGGTGAACAGACCGATAGACAGACACACGAGTGATCCTATAACGATTCAGATTTTCCTTTCGAGGTACGGTACCATAAAAAGCATGTTGACGGAGTGGTGGCCGCTTTCAGATGAAAGAAGCCCCTGCGTCTGAAAGCGTCTGTTCGCTTGTTGGGTAGACGACATTGGGAAGGTTGCGGGTCACTTCTGGATGAAATTGGAACAGGACCGGGTCTAGTGGCGTACACGAAGAGAGGCCTATACTCAGCAGTGGGCGATAAAGGGTTGATGATGACGATGATAGCACATACATTTTAAAGAAAGAAAGAAAGAAAGAAAAGATTTATTCAGGACGCTGAAACCATATGAAACATTTTAAATATAGCGTCACTGAAAAGGTTTCCTCTCAGCTTTGTGTTAAGGTATCCTGAGGATGCCTTAACACTGGTCTTCCGAGGAAACCTTTCCACAACAGCGTAAATGAAAATTTATATAAAAATAAAATCATATCTCTAATAGAACTTATTATTTACGGTTAAGTACTTATTTTACGTACTTACCCACAAGCAGGGCGCTACATTATTAGCATCATAATAATGATATGTGGCAGTGTACGGTCAAAGGGACCACTTCGTCGATATGGAGTTACCAGTAGGGACTTACTTTCTATAATTTTAAACAAAAAAAAAACCGACTCCGCTATTCTACTTAAGAGGAAGTGGCCGAGTTGCTGTAAAAAATATTGAAATCACTATAGGTGTGCCTAGTGCCTATTATAGTTGAAGAGTTCCCTCGATTTCTCCAAAAAAATTCAGTCGAATTGAGAACCTCCTCCTTTTTTGAAGTCGGTTAAAAAGTACGCCATATGCACAATTTATTAGTGAAAAAAATTTCCCTTGTATATCGACGGTGTCATAAAGTGCTCACTCCATACAACTGGTTATTAGCCAAAGCTTTACATTTTGAAGGCTAGACGACTAAGGGGTTGAGGGAGGACCGTATATGGGGAGCGAAAACCAAGGTTTTACAACGGGCGCCCTATTCACACCCCCTGCCCCTCCTCCCTGTCACTTAGTCGTCTAGCCTTCAAAATGGCAAGCTTTCGGGATAATAATCATTTTGTACCTTTTGGAGTTGAAACTCTAGGTCCATGGGGTACCAGCGCACACAAGTTTTTTGCAGATATTGTAAAGCGTCTGGTTGATGTAACTGGTGACCGAAGAGCTGGCGGTTTCCTCGCACAGCGTATCAGCATTGTGATACAACGAGGAAATGCCGCCAGCATCCTTGGCACAATGCCGCAAGGGCCTAGTTTAGATTTGAGCTAGTTATTAATTTAGTTTAGTATTTGTACTGTAGTACCTCTGTATATTTAGTTATGTAAATAAATGTTTTTCATCAGTAAAAAAAAAAAGTCAGTTGTATGGAGTAAGCACTCTGTGGTCCCTTGCACTAAATTCGTCCACATATCGTTTTTTCTACTCTTCGGCTTTAACCTTATGAAAGCTAAGAAGACCTACCTTAGCTCAGGCTACGTAGGTAGTACTAAAATACGTAACCTTTCACAGTGCATTACCTAGGTACAGGCGCTGTCGCAGCCTGAAATTTTGGGGGGGGGGGGGGGGGGGGGTCACTAAAGCAAAAAAAATTTTTTTCAATATTTGAGTGGGTCTTTTTTCAATTCGACACGTATGATTTTGGGGGGTGGGGTCATGTCCCCTGTGACCCCCCCCCCCCCTGGCACAGCGCGCCTAGGCACCATGTCCATATATGTATGTCCATGTATTATATATTTATATATATAATACGATTACCGTTGGCTTGCATAATTTTCAGGCATTTGATCACTTTTTCTACAGCTCATGAAGATTTAAGTCAAATAAAGCTCAGGCTTGCCTAAATAAAACATTCCCCGCCGCTACTGCTATTCGATGAAGTAGGGTTGCCTATGGCCTACTCTTGATCTAGTATTGTAAGTTCTTTCCGCCAAAACCTTTAGGTTCAGTCGACGTCAAAAATATATTTACATTTTTGCACCCTAATTGTATAGTGCCAATATTTTTCAAACGGCCTCCTAGCCTAGTTGGTAGTGACCCTGCCTATGAAGCAGGAGGTCCCGGGTTCGAATCCTGGTCAGGGCATTTATTTGTGTGTTTATCACGGATATTTGTTCCTGAGTTATGGATGTTTTCTATGTATTTAAGTATTTATCTATCTATTATATATATCGTCGCCTAGTACCCACAATACAAGCCTTATTGAGCTTACTGTGGGACTGGGTTGATTTGTGTAAGATTGTCCCATGATATTTATTTATTTATTATTTATTTAAGCGGAGAAAACGAGGGGGAATTAAATATTTTTATTCAAAAATTCATTCATTAAATTGCCTTATTGTAATCTTGAATAAGAAATGTATGGTTTAGACAAAAAATAATTTAATCTTTAGTCATTCAATCATAAAATGTAACGCAGGCGACTCAAGTGGCCTCTCTGCTCAATAATGCCACCAGCTGTCCGTACGCTAGTCATAGGGCTAAACTGTCTCTTTTGAATTTTATACAGTTAGAAAGAGACGGATAGACAATCTCGCGCGCGAGATACTGTCGCGTCACTCTTGTGCCAACGGTGCTGATGTCTTCATATTAAGAGTCGCCAGGACGCTCGCGTTCCCATACAAACGTAGTTTAGTTCTCATTTTCAAACGACATGCTTTAGAACCAGGAAATTGGCATGGACATTCTAGTAGTACAGATCTATGTCGGTAATTCGTTTTCGTTGCTAAAAATTGTAATACAAAGAAAATACAGCCAGATACAGATTTACATACAAAACTTATTTTTGCTATATTTTCTTTGTATTACAATTTTCAGCAACGAAAACGAATTACCGACATAGATCTGTACTGCTAAAATGCCCATGCCAAATTTCGTGGTTCTAAAGCATGTCGTTTTAAAATGAGAGCTGAACTACGTTTGTACGGGGACGCGAGTTTACGCGAGCGTCCTGGCGACTCTTAAAATAATCGGCGGTAAAGTTGCAGATCACTTGTGGTGTGTGCCAACCATAAAATATGCAAAAATATTGCAGATTAGGGAAAACCACTCTGAATCTAACGCGCTCAGAAAAGTCAAGATCTGGAAAAAACAGGCTTACGGGATGTCTTTACTCTTTCAAAATTGGCCAATGGTTACTTATATTTGACGTTTATGCGGACGCATATTAACTTAGAGCTTTAAACCAAGCGGAGCAACCAGTGGTCACACTCATTGTATGGACTGACGTTTATTTGACGTGGCTATTTTGACGTTTCGTATACATTTGACGTTCCCCTCCCCCGCAAAAACGGCAGACTTTTTCCGATAGAAATGAGAGCGCGTGTCGTATCCGGTTGGTTTAATAATCAAAGCATATTATTAACACATGCAAAGTTAGACTAGCCAAATACTCCAAATAGGATATAATAAAACCACAGTTTACTAATATTTCTATTTTCAATTTTTTATTGGTTTCCGAAATAAGATTGTTTCCTTTTATTATCAATAACAATTAATTAATAATGATTGCAAGAGAATCTAGGCCCTACTTAAACTTATTACCAATAGAAAATATCAATAATTAAATAAATATTAAATAAAAACAAACAGTTCGATTCTCTGCGCTTAAAAATCCGTTATTTTTAGAGATACTTACGTACAAAAATATAAATAATATCATAATTAAATTAATTAATTCAAATAATATGACTAGAATTGGAATGAAAAGTATTTGGTCTTAATAGTATATGAAAAAAGGTTAGGGGAGAAACAGGCAATTGCGACCACTTGATACCATTTTAAAAGTGAAGAACTTGTAAATAAATAACTAATAATAAAACATGACTGGTTTTACACAGTTATTACCACTTTTAATTTATTCTCAACAACAATAGAAAATGATCAATTTGTATGGAAATTTTCATGCAAAAAAACATTAAACAGTCCTGAACCTACTTATATTAAATGCGATTATAACTATGTATATATTATGTTCTCGGGCAAAAGCTAGACAGAATTGAGTGTTTTTTTGTCATTCTGTAATTTTAATTAGTGACTCATAATGGTACCTTTTACTTTATGGCTTCATATTAGGTATAACGGATTTTTAGCGCCTTACTCTTGTCATAATATTTTAGAGAGGGATAGTTAATATTACAATTAATAATCAAATAATCTAGAATCGAGAATAATTGGGATATTTGAAGTCGGTTGGACAAGCCACACACCTCAATCTTTTATTGAATAATAGTACATTACGTACCTAGGGCGGTAAAATAAAGAACGGCTCAGATCGCGGACATTTGTGGCCCGAACCGAAGGTAAGGGCCATCAACAAGCGATCTGAGACCTTTATTACCGCCCGTGGTGCATACACAATTTTACGTCTTCTCTTGGGTGTGCAGTGAGATTTCCCGCTGCGCCCGTGGGCGGGAAATCTCACTTACCGCCCAGAGTGACGTAAAAGAAATATATGAATCGTATTCTGAAAGTATAAAATCATTACAATTTCTAGAAAATTAACGTTTTAATGTTTTATACAAATTATATAATATAAATGGTATCCCTCCCTCAAAAAAAAAACAACATAAATGTATTAATACATTTTGATTGAATAATAATCAGTCCAGCTTATCGTAACGAGTCATCTGACACAAGTTGTGAACTCAAAACTCAAACTCAACAATAAGTACCATTTGCTTTAAGCACATTCATGCATGCAAATACAATATCCATGAAGCTATGCTATGAGTTCTTTAGTTCTTTAGTGTGTAATGTGTATGGTACTATCAGAATACACTTATTTGAATTTTTGTAACAAAGTTTAAATATTAAATAAAAACTAAATTATTAATTCCTTGTGCTGAACTATAAGAAAACAAAAAGTACAATTATAAATGGAAAATATCCTCTGCGCAATTGTAAATATAATGATAAAGAAAATGTTAGGCACCTTTTAATTACAATAATTTAAGTCATACATGTTTTTAAAGTAGTGCATTCCACTCAAACAATAGTTTGTTATTAAATCAAATACAAACTTTAAAAACATTGAAAAAATAATCACCCAGTGGGACTCGAACCCTACATCCCCACTGGCTTGATTATTTTTTCAATGTTTTCAAAGTTTGTATTTGATTTAATAACAAACTATTAATTTAAGTGATGGCAGTGAAATGTAGCGACTGTTGTCAAATAACTCGTTTCGTTACATCGACATCTTTGGAAATCCTAAAATCAGCAGTAAAAATAATATCACACTAATATTCCTAAAGCGTAAAAATTAAGTTACATCATAAAACAAATAAACAATAAAATAATGACTAGATTTTTATCAGAATAAAGCGTTTTTCAGTTTAGTTGTAAATGAGACTTTTGGTGGATTTATTTCATGGCTCATTTCAGGTCAGTGCGATCTCAATTAATAATTTTAAGATACACTTTTAAATATTTATTAAGTATCGGTTTTTTTACTTTTTAATTTACGAATAAATCTCTATAATGAAGGCATTCCCCAGAAGGAACACTAAATAAGATTTCAACAGATTCTAAGGGTACATTTAAGGGTACAAACTGACTAGACGCTCGGGCGGCGCGTCCGGCGTCACGTTCAAGCCAAACGCGTAACTGGAGACTCGCCACTAGATACACTTATAAGTCCAATTATTTTGTATGGAGCATAATATCTGCTAACGATACCTACCAGAATGTTTAGAAATAAAAACACTTATTAGTAAATTTACAGAACATGTTAACGTTATAATAAAACAGTATCGTTTTGCTGTTTTGTTCTAGTCTCATGTACAACCTTCTGACTTTAAACATTATTTGGTAGTTTCAGTAAGTCGTTATAATACTATCAGTTACAATAATTACCGATTTCTAAATTGCACGTGTCGATTACTTATTTAGATTCTATATTTACAAAATATCTTTTAAAAATACTATTTATAATTCGCAAACTTTTTTACTTTTTTTTTAATTTCTTAAGCTGTCTCAATCTGGATTCATGCTTATAATCTTTAAAGAAAATAAATGGAAGTTTTCTTTCTTAAATTATACGTATTTAAATAAACATACACATTTCAAATAGGGTAAAAACAGGCTAATTATGTCAAATAGTTAATGGAAGAATTTAAAACGAAATTTTACAGCACTACCATTTGTAACTGAAGCCTGGTATCACGTAATTACAACTGTCACGGAATTGCCCGAGTTTACCCTATCTATCGAAATGGATGAAAATAAACATTGTTGTCCACATAAAAGGTGAAACCTGCTGTGTAATAATTATTTACATTTAGTGGTAAATGGTAATACATAATAATTAGTTATTTTCTAGTAAATCTTAACTTTATAATGTTTAATTCATATCGGTAAATAAATTTCTGAATGTCCATTTCAACATTTGGAATTTTCAGTGTTGTTAATTTGTTCCTGAAAACACTTCATCTCCATAAGAAAGGAAGTAAAATCTTGAAAATGTGTTAAATGTTGTCAGTTTTCTGTCATTTACAATATACATAAGGCTGTGCCTTTGCGGCATATGCATAGCGTATTTAAAAATGTCATTTTTTTTGAGAATAAGGCAGAATTAATGTGAGGTTTAACTAAGGGATCATATTTCGTTTTTTACTCCTCAGTTTTATTAGAAATCAAGAGATTTACTGAAATTATGAATGTTTGTTTAGTAAGAAAACTTCCATGTACTGTCCGGAGATTTGGCCTCAAAACTATCATACACTTATTTTTGGCATGCTTGAAATCAATAGCACGAATCCTGCATTGTACTAATTCACTTGAATTATATAACTATACTAAATGCCTATTAGATCGAAATGTGTTATTTACAAATGAAATTTTAATACTATTTTGGCTAAATGTCACTAGTAACTTCTTAAGCTAATTTAATTGTGCCATTCGTGAAATGCTTTTTATATTAAACGATAGTTAAACCATGAACTACTGGATACTATCTACAACTAAAACTTGAAAGTATACCCTTAATTAATCTTTGTACAGTATTATTATAGTATCAGAACAGAACTAACGAATTGATCGAATTAGACAAGTAATATGAAGACGTTAAACTTACTAATAGTTCATATTTCGGTTCCGTTTATTTTATACAGTTTAAACAGTTGAATTTTTTCAATGACCTTGTGAAGATGATTAATATTTTGTTACAGTTTTGATTGCACTTAATAAAGTCTCATCTTGCATTTTACTTGTCCAACCCACGCACGGCTCAAGCGGAGAGCGGATCTCTCCCGCCCCGCTACCGCCTGTGGTCGGTACCACCACCAACCCCACACGGCGTCCAAGTTACTTTAACATTAAACACAGAATATTGATATTTGCAAGGCACATTCTCTTTAAAATCCTGAATTTCAATTTTTTTCTCATGTACAAGATGTTGGTAAAACATCAAAACGGCAGAAATGAACGATGAAGCGACCTCTAGTTACTGTAATGATATGTATATAATCGAATATATACCCTGTGTCTCGAAAAATATAATATGAGATTACAAAAGGAGCTACGCTACGAATTGAGATGTGTTAAAGGAATGAGATCGAAACGATTATTGCTTACGTCGGGGTCGCGCCCCGGGAGGCCGGGCTCGGGCTCCGCGGGCGGCTAGTACCCGTACCCGGTACCCGGGTAGAGCAGCGCCGCGCCGCCTCCCCCCGGTCAGTGCTGCGCGGCGAACTTCATCCGCTTCTGTTTCTGCCGCTGGTTGCAAAACCACACCCTTACTACGTTCTTTTTTAGGTCGAGTTTTTCCGCGATGGCCGCTATTTTTTCGCCAGACGGGCGCGGTTGGACAGCGAAGTATGCTTCGAGGCTTCTCTTTTCTGGTGCAGCTATGGATGTGCGTTTGCGTTTCTTCTCGCCAGCGGGTAAGACGCTCGGCGCGTCAGGGTCTCGTCTTTTGTTCTTCGCTTGGGCTTCCGCTTCCTCCAACCAAGCTTGCAGGATAGGTTTTAACGCGATCATGTTGTTGTGACTAAGCGTCAAGCTCTCAAAGCGGCATATAGTGCTTTGGGAGAGCGCTCCGACCCCTGGCAGTTTTAAATTTGCTAGCGCTTTACCGACATCCGCTTGGGTGACTCCCAATTTGATCCTTCTCTGCTTGAAGCGTTCAGCGAATGCTTCTAGTTCCCTTGGATCTGTGTCTGTGTCAGGATGGAGAGCAGCCGATGGGTGAGCTAGATGTGCTGGGGGTGCATGGCCTAGAGAGCCTGCGTGGTGATGATGGTTCATCACGTGGTTCATCCCGTAGCCGTGCAGCTGATGGTGAGGAGGGGCGACCTCCCCCATCGGGGCGAGTGTGGTCATCGAGGAGGAGCTGAGGGGATCCAGCATGTCGAGACTCTCCATCCCGTGGTGGCCCATCTGTGAGAAGAAATGCTTTTTGTAATTCGTTTTATCGTACTGTCAATAGCAATGGCATAGGTGGCTTAAAAAAAATTGATACAATCCATAAGTGATCAACTTGTATTCTCAAAGTCTATTAGTTTCTTCAGAGTAAATTGGATGAGACATGACTGACGGACAGACAGACACTTGAGTGACTCATAAGAGTTCCGTTTACTTCTTTACGGAACCCTAAAAAAAAAGTAAAATTTATCCTTATTTTCGTTTATGGTAAGATGATTTGCAAGAGTGCATAGGCTCCATTTTCCGCTTCTTTTCACGGACCGTGAGCTTATTATAAAAAAAAACCGCTCGTCCACCGCTCCCTATACTCTCTAACTCTGATATACAAGCCTCTTGGGAAACAGTCGACGTCAAATATATGTTAACACTTGTGCCCCATACTCCGTCGTAATAAGGTGCAAAATCGTGCACATACATTTGACGTCACCGTACAGTCAACGCATTAAATATGTATACACTTGTGCACCTTACTCCATTGTAATAAGGTTCAAAAGCGTATACATATTTTAGGCGTCGACTGTACGAAAATTACAGTTACGGCTTGTCAGGGCCAGTTGCAAGAGTAATGGCGGTTGCAATTGTTTTCTTGCGGTTGAAATGTGGCGCGCTTAAGTATGATTCACACCTGTGGGCCTATGATGGCGCTTTATCGCTTGTCTTCTGTCATGGAACACAAGTATAATGATAAGGAATGCTTCATAACGATTAAGGAGCTTAACGCGGCGATTTAAAGAGAATCGACCCACATAGTGCACCGTGTACGAGTCTAATTTTACAGTAATACCGCAAATCGATGTACAGTTTAGCCGTTTGGCACACGCATACTAGAGGTCAAAACAAAAATTTTCATCCGTAGTTCTTAAAAAAAATTCCCTTAGGAGGGGGGTGCTGATTCATCATTTTTTTTGTATGGGAAAAAAATTTTTTTTTTCAAAAACCTATCGTGTGTGGTATCATATGAAAGGGCTAATAGAGGCGGTTCTAATAATATACCACATCATTATGTTTCAGCCATTTTTTTTAAATTAAAACAAAAATAATTTTCAAAACATACCAAGTTTGGGCTCCCCCAGATACGATATGGCTGTTTTTTTTTTGGTACTTTATATCAAAAATGATAATAGATATCCTCATATCTAACCTCAAGAAAGCAATTTTGAAAATAATTTCATTAAGTATTTATTTTTTATTTTTCAATATTACAAAATAACGCAGTACAAAATGTACTGAAGTAGAGTTTTACTATAGTCCTACTCCAGTACATTTTGTACTGCGTTACT
The DNA here is from genome assembly GCA_911728535.1 of Pammene fasciana. Lineage (NCBI taxonomy): Eukaryota > Metazoa > Arthropoda > Insecta > Lepidoptera > Tortricidae > Pammene > Pammene fasciana. Next base: position 45,070,461 of record OU452272.1, on the reverse strand, counting down.
TGATAATATTGAATAAAAAAAAAAAATACTTAATGAAATTATTTTCGAAATTGCTTTCTTGGGGTTAGATATGAGCATATCTAGTATCATTTTTGGTATACAGTACCAAAAAAAAACCAGCCATATCGTATCTGGGGGAGCCCAAACTTGGTATGTTTTGAAAATTATTTTTGTAATTTTTTTTTAATGGCTGAAATATAATGATGTGGTATATTATTAGAACCGCCTCTATTAGCCCTTTCATATGATACCACACACGATAGGTTTTTGAAAAAAAAAAATTTTTTTCCTATACAAAAAAAAATTATGAATCAGCACCCCCCTCCTAAGGGAAATTTTTTTAAGAACTGCGGATGAAAAATTTTGTTTTGACCTCTAATATGCGTGTGCCAAACGGCTAAACTGTACATCGATTTGCGGTTTCTTTTTGTATACAAGGGGCACTAACACAATTTAATTGAGATAGTTAGTCGGAAACGAAAATTTATAAATAATTATAGGTAGGTAATATTGTAAAAATTACACATCATCGACTTAGGCCCACGGTAAGCTCAATAAGGCTTATGTTATGGGTACTATATAAATATATAATAAATAGATATAGATTCATACTTAAATACATAGAAAACATCCATAACTCAGGAACAAGTATCTGTGATAAACACACAAATAAATGCCCCGACCAGGATTTGAACCTGGACCTGGATCTCCTGCTTCGTAGGCAGGATCACTACCGACTAGGCTAGGAGGCCGTTCACAATCTTAAAATCTTTATTTTGCAGCAGCAACTTTTTTATAAAGTAGGAATAATCCCTATGCGGTGCAATCGACATTAAAACCAACAATATTTCACAAATAACGCCCTTAAAATTTCCCCATAAAACAATGCCGTACTCAGCGCTCAACGATACATAAGCACGATACTGTTCAGAATCAGACTTAATGGCCTCCTTTCAACCCGATTGTCCAACATATGGGCGCAAACACTCCAAATCAGAACAATGTATTTATTCGCGATCCACGTCACAACACTCCCCATGCGACTAAAAAACAAGTGTTTGCACTCTTAGGGGAGGCTGGGGGTAATAGGACGAGAAATAATGCAGTTATTACGCGGCGGTAATCTCCTTTGATCGGGCATGATCCGGTTTTGTTATAATTATTCATATAGTTGGGTGGGCAATGAAGATTGGGGCGTTGTAGATTTTAATGTATACCTGTTTGGTACTAATCATATTATGTCGGTAATGTTGTTCATTGAATTGATAAGTTTACTGGCAATTACTTACTAGTATAAGCAGTGACTTTTTTTTTAAATTTTAGGGTGCAACACGGTTTTTTTGCTAAAATCACGGTTGTTTATCAACCGACTTCAAGATTTCGAAGGAGGAGGTTCTCAATTCGTCGGGATCTTTGCTTGTTTCTTTTTTTGCCATTTTTTTATGAACATACATAAACCGATTATTTGGAAAATTCTTTTGTTTGAAAGAGTATAATTCACAGATGGTCCCATTGTCACCAGATCTGGATCTGATGATGGGATCCTGGAAAAATCGAGGGAAGTCTTCAATAGGTACACCTATAGTGATTTCACTATTTTGTACAGCAACTTGGGCATTTCCTCTTGGAAAAGCGGATCCTAAGTGAAGTCGGTTTTTTTTGGTAAAATTATTTTAGTTACAAAAATAACATTTTAACGACTTCATTCGCAAAATAAGTGTATGTTTTTCACCAAGTTACATCGTTAAATCCGATCCCTGCTTATAAGTAAGATTTAACAAAAGGGTTTTTAGGTACTAACGTACCCATGGTTCGAGTTTTTTAATGCCAGATGCCTAGGGCAAAAATAGATATGCAGTGGCAGTAGAAACCCTTAGTCAGTAGGGTCTAGTCCTCAAAGTCAATTTAAAAGACCTATCGATGAGACTAAAGACATATAATATTATATAATATTATAAAATTAACATCTCCATCATAAAAAATCATGCCAGCTCTTGTGAATTTACCGACGTACGAACTAGCTATAAGTATATAGTTAAGTATATATTTAATTTTGCGATGCCCTTGCAGGGTTCATGTGTCACTTCAATGAATGTAACATCTTATCTACCATGAGTGCAATAAATAAATGAATATGAATATGAATAATTGAACACGGCAGCGTATCTACCTATAGCAGGGAAATTCTGCAAGTATCCTTTTTATATATTTTTATAACAATTTATGTTCATTATAGCTAGGGATACTAGCACAGATCTGCCCGCCGGATTTGGCCCCGGTGGATAGATGCGTCCATGGATGGCGCTATTCAGATGTCTGCAGACAAATCAGTATCCAATTCGCGAAATACATGGACGGATCTGTCCGCCGGGCGTATCCACCAGACAAATCCAACGGGCAGCCTTGCCTAAGTCTCTTTGATAACATTAGCAAGGAATATACGCACTGATCTGCCCACCGGATTTGTCTGGCGGATATGCCCGGCGGACAGTACAATTTGTCACATAACGCCGTACATGAACGGATTTGTCCGGCGGACATATCTGTGCGTATATCCCCTAACTAATATGTTTACCATTAATTGTATTCCAGCCGTAACAACTAGATGCAATAAAATACAGTCCACCCACACGTCACTAACACCTCACCCCCCAATGAAAGTACTATTTAACCGGCACTTGCGGCAGGTGAATCCCGATTCCATGCGTGTCCCCGCGCACCCCATCGATGGGGCGCGTATGTCACTATATACCCCACTCTCCCCCGTGGGTTAGGGTTGGGGCAGTATCGAGATATCGATAGAATTATTGTCTTATACAGTCCAAAGGAGTTAAGCGGGGTACGGTAAGCTCATCGGGTTTCGGGCCTTTCGGGTAAATACCTTTTTGATTCATGGAGATTGAATACGGGCAATGTCACGGCATTTAGTTATATGATTGCGGGAGGAATTTAAAATTCAGATTAATTACGAGCGAGAAAACGTAGCTTAGCAAAGTGAGCTCTTACATGCATTTAACTTCTGGGGATGCATTGCGAAGTTTTTAGATTTTTAACAGTTTGAACCGCAACAAATTTAGTACAGTCATTTCGCTACGCTCGCTCGTTAAAAAACAATTCACTTGAAGAATGACAAGAATGCGTTTTGTCTATCGATATTTTCGTTTCCACAAACTATCGATATTAATCCCATCCCTACACTTGATCGCAAGTAGATATTAAATAAATTATATTCCGTTAATAGTGATTTGTATCACAACGTTATGATTTGGACAAGTGGCCGAATTTACAGAGAGGTGGGGCCACGAAACTAGAGACAAAATAATAAGGCGAAGGTTACAAAGGTACAATAATCACAATTAATTCACCATTACGAGTATACTTATAATGCATTCCGTTGTGCATTTTTTTAAACATTGTAAATAAACAAAAACCACGTGAATTTGTTTCCATTTGATCATTGAGGAATGATACCGTTTGTATTATAAATAAGTAAATTATTGGATTGTATTACTCGTTATTTCGTGATAGGAATTACGAATTTAAATTTTTATTTTAAAGTAAAATTCTATATAGAGACCCATTCATTTATTATGTATTCTACTAATTTTGTGCGCCATGTTTGGCGGTTGACAGCTGTGACGGAATCAAAGTGCAGTATAGACTTGCAGTGACTTTCGCTACAATTTTTGGACAAAAAAATCTCAGGCCTTGGGTTTTCTGACCACCCGTCGCCGGCGGCCGGCGACCGACGCCATACAAAACATCGGATTCGATCGGATGTTTGTATGGCGTCGGTCGCCGGCCGCCGGCGACAGGTGGTCAGAAAACCCAAGGCCTCAGGGATGTCCTCTCCTGTTACGCAATGGAAAGCGTATTATGTGGGACTATTCTTTGCTACCTCAATTTGCAGGGACTGTTATAAAATGGCGGTTTATGCCAGAATTCGTATTAAACTCGATCATATTAAGGCGATTTCTACTGTAATAAACCAAAGCATAATCGATACTACGTGGAGGTTTCCTCACGGTGTTTACCTTCACCAAAAAGAGATTAGTAAATATCAAATGATATTTCGTATATTACTTTTGAAAGACAGTGATTTAACATACACCTAATATTTTATTGTAATTCTAGACAGTAATCTTTCACATCAGCTTCTGCCCTACATTGTAAATCACTTTGTATGGAGAGAACTGTCAGAGTAGGATGTCGACAATTTTTGGGACTTTGTTACCGATTTCGGAATAATATTTGTAGACAGTTATTAAACGAAATCCGCTATTTAAACCGCTCATGGACTCGCTAGTTTCACAGCCCCACGTCCCCTAGGGTTGACAAAAATGATGAGTGCATTATTATTAGTGCGCGTGAAAGTATCGCATGCGATCCCTTATGTTAGGGTCATGAGCTTTCGTGTAACACACATACATACATAAAAACGTCTATGGAGCGTGCGAATATGGTTTGACATTTATTTCTTGTTTTATGCTAAGTTAATAAGTTTAATAATTATCGTGATGTAATTTTGAATTTTTCGCTTATCGCAGGTCCCCTCACTATTAGTAGGGTTTTGTCTCAGTACAAATGCGAAAAAAATTGTGCGCATCGAGAAAAAGTTGTGAATTTTTGACCATAGATAGAGTGAGCAAAGATGAATATTTTTTAATATTGGCGGTCTGTAAAATTTTTGGACCTTCACGTCAAAATCAGGGGTCCCGTGCAATATGTTATTACTCTCAGGTTAAGACTGCTAGGGGTTGTTTGGTATCGTTTCCGTGTAAAACAGACATGCAGAATTCATTTCTGATATTAAAAATGTAAAATTTCGTATTAAACAAAAAGTTGTGCCGCGAGGAAAAACACAATTTTATTTTTATTTTTTTAGAACGTCATATAACTAATATATATCCTTTATTTCAAATAATAAAAAATATTATAAAGAAGCATATTTAATATAGATTATAGAAACATATACATTTTATACACCTTTAATACAAAAAACTTCTGGTTTTTTTTTTTACTTAAGTTGAGTAACGGAAAACAGACGTCGCGTCGTTTGAATTGTGACGGTTTATGTTAAAGTTAAGGAGGAAAAATATGTTTTTATTTATTGTATTTTTTTATTTCTGCATTTTGTGAAGTTATTATGAATAAAGTTTACTAATAACAAGCAATACATGCATTTTAAGGTCAATACGCTACGGATGTTCACGTTCACATTGATTATCGATACTTACTATGGAGAAAACATATACACCACGAAGCAAACATTTTTTTTCGCGTAGTTTTTGTATACTAAAAGCCTAAAAATTGTATATATTTAGAAACTACGTTAAATATGCTCCTTTATAATATTTTTTATTATTAGAAAAAAAATGATATATATTAGTTATATGACGTTCTAAAAAAAAACAAAAAATTGTGTTTTTCCTCGCCACACAACTTTTTTTTAATAAGAAATTTTACATTTTTAATATCACAAATGAATTCCGCATGTCTGTTTTACACGGAAATGATACCACACAACCCCTAGCAGCCTTAACCATAGAATAATAACGTATTTTACAGGACCCCTGATTTTGACGTGAAGGTCCAAAAATTTTACGGACCTCCAATACTAAAAAATATTTATCGTGGGCCATTCTATACATGGTCAAAAATTCACAACTTTTTCTCGATGCGCACAATTTTTACAAATTCGAGCTCTGCTATATGTAAATAGTAAATACTAACTATACCTAGTAAATGCCGTTAAAAATATTTTTATTTATTACAATAAAAAAATTAGTACTTTATTATAAAAACTCGATATTTAGTATTACTGACATGATTCGCAGAATTTTAATTCAATATTTTAATTAACTAAATTTGGACTCGCTCGTACAGTCGCCATCAGATATATCGAAGCAGCCAAGGTGGTCACAAATATCTGAACAACGCCTCTATTGTCAAGGCGATAAAGCGCATGCTCAGATGTTTTTGAGTACCCTGGCCGCTCCGATATATGTGATTGCGGCTATACAGTCTTACTTCCATCGACATTACGTTCATGGCCTACATATTTTCGACTTAGAAGTTTATATTCGACTTTTGTTTGGCGCCCTTTCACAAAATATGAGAGCCATGTCAAAACCATGCCCATAAAGCATATGAAAACATTTGTACAGTCCACTTGAAATATAACTTTACACTGTTGCACCTTAATCCCTTGTAATAAGATTCAAAAGTGTATACGTATATTTGACGACTACTACATTCAACCCAACATGCCCAGCGCGTGACAACTGCCCTCCGTTTTGTTGAACCAGGGACCATATAAATACCTGGACTATCAATCCAGTTCCAATAGACATAGTTATGTCTATGCAAAAGCGCAATTTCGTAATAAAACGCATTAACGTAGTCAATTGCGTCATCATACCCATTGTAATACATTCTAACTTCATACCTAATTCATCTAACTTCAATATAACTCCAATGCATTAAGGGGCTACTTTGAAAAATTAAAGGTTTTTAAAAGGGAGTGAATTTATTTTCGAATACATATTATTAGACTATATACTCTTGTTTTTGGCACAAACCGAAACACGATTGCTGAAAGTTGCCTCGATAGAAAAAAAATCCGATATTGGGTCCTTTTTCCATTTAATTTTCTAAGCTTATGTAAACTATAAGAGATTAAGCAATATAACTAAGTAAAAAATATGGTATTCTCATTTATCTTACAAGTCACAAAAGCAAAATTAGACAAAACTTTATAGATTAGCTTATTTATCGTAGTTTGGTCAAAGAGTCTGATCCTTAAGAGCGCTGCATCTCTTTCTTTCGTGCACGAGAGCCATAAAGGTGCCTCTAACGGATGGGCGTGGCTTGTCCGAATCGAAGAATGGCCTTAACAATGCAACATAGCTAGCGCCTAAATGCCTGAATCAGAAATAATCCGAATTTGCTCGAAAATTATTCCGATGCAAACCAATACTTTAAGAGTCGCCAGGACGCTCGCGTGAACTCGCGTTCCCATACAAATCAGTTCTCATTTTAAAACGACATACTTTAGAACCATGAAACTTGGCATGGGCATTCTAGTAGTAGTAGTACAGATCTAGGTCGGACATTCGTTTTCGTAGCTAAAAATTGTAATACAAAGAACGATTTATAAGACGTTATCACGTCAAAAAAACCGTATACAATTGAATAGATATACATACCCTTCTTTTTAACCGACCTCAAAAAAGGAGGAGGTTCACTACGACAGATTTTTTTTTGATAAACGCGATTTTGCACAGATACGGTCCAGTAATCACATGGTCCTTGTATCGAGCCAAAAACACACAAGTCCCATACATTAGTGACAACATGCGACGTTTTGGTCACGACGGCCCTTCTGTTCCATGCAAACACATAAAGGGTGGCCCAGGGGACAGAATGGAAAACGTGACAATTTGTACAGGGGACATTTTTTACGAACGATACAAATGCCGTGTGACTTATTAGTTTATAGGCGTAGTTTTCATGAGGCGTTTTTACAACCTCTAGTTATTTATTATATTAAAAAAAACATCATCGAGAGTAGCGAATATTTCCTGGAAATCTTATTTTACTGGTAGCGATTTTTCCATCCACAAAATTTCCCAATTTTAAATTTTCTGTTCTACTTTTTCTTCGGATGTAAAGATTCTAATAATCGTTTTTTTTATAAAGTATTATTTCTCGTCTCAAATATTAATACTTCTCCTAAAAGATATTTATTCCAATAGTTTATTCCAAACTATTAGACGGAGACCCGCCTCACGGGACTACTATTTCTGGGCAGTTTGCCCTTCGGGCATCTGAAGCTACCTAACGAACCTAACCTATATACCTAGGTACCTATTGGCTTATTGTGACTACTTATTATATTGTGAAATTTGACGAAAGAATAAATAACTTCTTAGTTTTTACTAAGAAGTTAATAACACGTGGAATAACAACCACGGGGAAAAACAATACCTATTTGCGAAAGTTAAGACTGGGAATTTTTGCGAACCAGTAAAATAAAATTTCCGGGAAGTGATCGCTACCCTCCTAGGTCTCTATCTTCAAACACAAAATGTCGCGCATAGTCACTAAAGTGACTTGAGTGTAACCGTTATATTTTATAGACTCTAGTTATTTTGAGCGAGGTAATTATAGCCCATAATAATAAAAAAAGCCCATAATATTTATAGCTGAATAATTTCTTTAAAGAGAAGCGGTGGTTTCCTGGCGGCAAGACTTTCTATCCTGAGGTCTTGGGTACAACCCTGGCTCGCACCACTGAGGTTTTCGAAACCCTTCAGTGGCACCTGGAGTTCGATTTTTGAATCTCACCGGTGCCTTTTTTTGTATGCAGCCGATGACTATTTAGTATGAAATAAGTCACCCGATGAGAATCAAAAATCGCACCTCTGGTCTAGATTATCAAAATGTCCATAAAACCAGTAAGTCCGACTCCACAAAATGAGGAATTCAAAATGTCCACACTATCAAAATGATTAGGTATACTTGTGTACGAAATGTCATTAGATATTATGCAGTCCCTTTTCAGTGGAGAAAAACATCGTGAAACTAGACCTAATATCGACGCCTGATTTCACCTTTGTCGTAAAAACTAGTGCTTACGCTAACACATAGGATTAGGTTACCAAGCGGACCCAAGGCTCAACTAAACTGTGGCAAAAGACGGAACATTTTTGGGCTTCCCGATAGTAGCGACGCGTCATAAAATTTGAAGGGAACTAAAACTCAAAAACTCAAATCCTACAAATAAACTTCACCTTCCACCAAATCAGAAACGCATAAGTTTATTTATATTTACGCAACGACCCTTCAAATATAATTTTAAAGTAATAAAAATCAAATACGACACCCCCACAACATACCAATCATATCGATGGTACCGTATCTATAAAAATAAGGGTGCCCATAAAATTGTCAATGTTACCCTCGCCGTAAATAATCATAAAGAAAAACGCAGTGTCTGTGTCTATGGTATCATTTCTGAAATAGCTTAAGGCCCTTGGGTTTTCCACTATGATATCACGTTTGTGTTGGCATGAAAGAAAATAGTCCGCTTGGAAACATTCACTGACTTTTTCGTCTCTTATAAAAAAACTGCAAATAGTCAAGGAATTCATACGCTTCGGAAATCGTACATCATGTTGTTAAATAATTATGGATAATAGTTTGCCTCTTATAATCATTTTGACAGCTATATTTGTAAGAAAGAAATATAGTATACCAGAGATGTGCTAAGTTTTAAATTAAGAAAAAATATCATACCATTTTGTCAAAACAAATCTTTTATATTACATTTAATGATGGCTGAAACAGCAGATTTGATTTGTGGTCTTTTAAGGTGTCACTTCACGACTTAATATGGATAAATACCTGAAAAAGGTACCACGACAGATAAGTTGTATGGCCTTGTACTACAAATATATTATCTTATCATAAAGAGTTAAACAAGTATGGTGTTTAAATGACTGCACTCGGTTTTATCCTCATCAAAATTCATATACCTAGTTGTGTTAAGTTTATTTTGACCACTTCACCCGTCCAAATACATCTACAATGTATTCTAAACACTCATCCTACTCTGAATTTAATAAAAAGATCCTGTGATCACAATATTGTATAATCCTTAAAAACAAATCAAATGAACATTAAGCGCTTTGGACTCACACCCTGTCAAACGCCTTTACTTAATCAATTACAACTTCAAACCGCGTTTATAACAAACCCATCAAAAACTCTATCATTGTATCACTACCAATTATAAAAACTACAGTCAATAAAGCCCCCTCTCGTATGGAACCCGTAACCGGTGCTTTATCGCCCCCGGGTCCAACGGTAGCAATTTCGGAACCCTAATTTGTAAATATGGTGCAGGGAGCGTACCGAGAATTGCTCCTTGCGGGACTCCGTTGCCGACTAGCACTAAAATTTGTACAAATTGAATTTAGATCTTATTAGAATTGGTTTTTTGTGCCTTACAGTGGTGTGATAAACTTATATTGATTCTAGTTTAGGAATTTATGGTGATTTTTGTTTTTTTTCTATGTACAGTGATTTATTTTGATAGTGGAGGGTCAGCTATAATTTTACCTTTTATAGATTTTTATTATTTTTTTATTTATTAACTTTTTTTGGAAAACCTAACAAATTTTGGGCTCTTTCTCGACATAATGAAGAGGACTGTCGGTTTAAATAAACAGTGTCCTATTTTTTTGGCTATTTTGTTACTTTATGTATGGAAAATTGGCGACTCAAAATTGGTATTTTTTTTTATCTTCGGCTAACCATTGGCTAACGACAATAGGATTGCACATGCTTGATGATGCCTACGTCAAAAAGTTTGTATGTACCTCGACAAAAAATTGTACTATGAAACATTTAAGTCACGAAACCGATGCTAATATTTAATTTTGACTAAACTACACTTATAAACTAGATACTTCGCCGCCTACTTAAAAAGGTGTATGGTACAGGACTATGCAGTGTGAACCTCCTCATATTCCTTGGTTTACAAACGTTAACTTAAGTAGAAAATTAATTAAGATAAGTTTAAGGCTTCGTTCAGGACACCTTCCTCTAAAAAAGTTTGCTTTCATGATGAAAAAAGTGACGTCCCCAAACTGCGAAGTTTGCGACGTTGTTGAGGATGTACATAACATGTTGGTTGAATGTGTGCGGAACGAAGGTAATAGGCAATTATTATTGAACTCCTTGAATGTCAATAGGTTAGATGTAGGAGCATTTCAAAGTATATTGGCTGTAGCATTGTCAGAAGAGGCTAAACAGGTATATATATTTGTTTATAACTATCTTAAGTAGTACATTGTCAGATTGTAGACGCTTATTATTTAGATTAAGGTACGATGGGACTGGCATAATCTTAAGATTAAAAGTCCGTAAATAAATAAATGAAGAAAAAAAATCAAAAAACAAAAAAAAACTTTTGCCAGTTAGTATGACAAGAATTGTAGAGAATACCCCCCACTTTTCAAAATCGTCCGTTTTTGTGAGTGCATTTCTGGACAACCATTAGTGTTAGGTAAAAAGTGAATTCATAAAAGTTGTAGAGAATTTTATAAGCTTTAATTATGTACCACAACAAAATTGTCTATGACGCATGGTTTTCTAGATGTAGGCAAAAAACCAAAAAACGGGACCTTCTTTGCCTCCCCCCTCCTCGGGCTCACCCCCGAGGGATAACTTTTAGTATGTTAGTCTCCTAGTTTTAACAAACTTCCAAAGTCAAAATTTCTGCTTTCGAATTTTCCAGCTAGAATTATTTGTTCACCACACTAAGTGCTGAAACCCTTTTGCGTTTATCAAATCGATCAAAACCCTTTTACCGTTAATTTTATTTATAGATTATGAAGATGGTAATAAAGGCCAAACGAAATGCATAACCAAAGAGCAAAAATCACCATGGCATCTGAATAAAAACAAGTGAATCGCGAGGGCGGAACACAATATGGTAGTGCATAAAATTATGTAATTTTTACTGTAGTGTATCCCTCCCCCTACGTATGGGGTCCCAGAGGACTCAACCCCTCATATGCCTTGAGACTTACATCTGCTGGTCGAGCTAATGTTGCCAGGGTGAAATATTTTTGCCAGTAAAGTGTTTTTTCTTTTTGAAGATTACTGGGGCGGGCAAATGAGTGATGTCGCCCGTAAGTATAGATCGCTGTTTGGATTAGTGAGGGTTCAATTCTTGATGGGATAAATCAGCTGCTCTTTTAGTAACGTCGAAACAAGTTGTACTTTACTCGTACTCTTGATGTTAGTAATTAACGGATGTCCCAAAAAGAACGCAAGGTTAGAATTACCTATGCTTTTAAGGGGCTACTTTGAAAAATTATAGGTTTTTTCAAACGCTCTAGTGACTAAACGGGAAAAGGGACTGAATTTATTTTCGAATATGTGTTATTAGACTATACCCTTGTTTATGGCGCAAGCCGAAACACGATTGCTGAAAGTTGCCTCGATAGAAAAAAAATCCGAAGTTGGGTCCTTTTTCCCCTTATTTTTCTTAGCTTACGTATACTATAAGAGATTAAGTAATATAACTAAGTAAAAAATATGGTATTCTGATTTATCTAAAAAGTCACATAAACAAAATTAGACAAAATTTTATAGATTCGCTTATTTATCGTAGTTTAGTCAAAAAGTCTGATCCTTAAGAGCGCTGCATCTCTTTCTTTCGTGCACAGGAGCCATAAATGTGTCTCTAACGAATGGGCGTGGCTTGTCCGAATCGAGGAACGGCCTTAAGGAGGAAATTTGACGCTGCATCGGTGAAATTTAGCCGAATAATGTAAAATAGTCTCAATTTTTTTTGACAAAAGAGTGCGTATCTTCCGGCAAAGCCTTGGAGGCCGCTTGCCCGACATGTTTATTTCACACATAACCCTATTTGTGTATTTTATGATTTTATAAACAAATAATACTATGACAAAAACAACGTCATCCCAATCTCAAAAAATGTCGTTCGTGTTCGTGTGTCTCACGCCAAAACATTTCACAAGAGTGCAAAAATAAACCTTATATACCTCGTGTGTTCATAAGTTTTGAGACGACGATAAAGTCAAGTAATGAAAATTAGATAAATAATTATCGAATTGCTTCATATTATTTTTCTTCTTATTTTGCTTCATATTATTGATCAAAGATCAATGCCCATAACTTCTACAAATAGTCTGTCCGTCAGTTTTACACTTGGAATTGGGCAGTTGGGCACCTTTTCTCGAAAATGAGGAAAAAAATTACCTTCGTATGAAAATATCCTCCCTAACGCAATACAGGCATGATAATAGAATATTGGTTATTCAGCATAGAACTCGATTTATTTCTCAATGTTTTGGTGTATAATTTAATATTTCATTCATTACAGTTTTATTATACTTCCGTTGCTTTCTCTCTACTAAACGTAAAATTTTAGGCGTCGTGCCTTCACCCCCTAAATACCAAAGTATTAAACGACTAGAATGATAAACACAGAAGACCATTTTAAATAAATTCAATATATTTTAACTACTTATAGCATGGTTGTTAATTTGAAATATTTATATAATCGTATTACATTTTAGTAACTGAACTATTTGAGTTTACATTCGTCTCAAAACTTATGAACACACGAGGTACCATATGTAGGTCTAAAGTCCTCGACTTGATATCAAGTCGTGGCGTGTGACACGAAATTTTCTGACTTCCTTTCAAGTCAATGGCGGCAAAAAGGTTGGCGATTTATTAAATTTGTGTAGGTCATAGAGGATTCAATCAACCGGAGCCATTGACAGGCGTTCCCCTCTGCCGAAAATATGACCAGTGCTCATACTTATTGTATGAACTGACGTTTATCTGACGTGACTATTTTGACGTTACGTATACATTTGACGTTCCCTGGTTTTAAGTGGATCAAGACCGTTAGCCATCAACGTATAGGTAATGCATAGGTGTTTTATAACTATTAATTATTTATACATACACACACAAATACATACAATCACGCCTATATCCCAAAAGGGGTAGGCAGAGATCACGGATTTCCATTTGCTACGATCAATGCAGCAAAACGGCTCTCCGTGAGCCACCTCTCACTAACTAATACCTATAACTATTATGCCGTGGGGTGCCCGGCCTTAGAATTGTCCCCCACAATATCGTCCCGTGGTTGCAGTAGGAGTCTGCTAAGGGAATATTCCGGGAGATGGGCAGCAGCATCTTCCGAAAGCCTAAACAACAATAAACAAAAAAACTGCACGCGCCAACCCGCCTGCCAAGCGTGGCGCGTATGGCAAACCCCCTTTTAATGGGGAGGCCTATGTTCAGCAGTGGATTTCTTATGGCAGAGATGATGATGATGATGATGATGATGATTATAACCATGTCAGAAGCAATAATACCTGATGCGGCCTCGCGTTGTGCGGCGGAGGGCCCCCGACGCCATGATGGTACACCATGTCGTGTTTCAACTGCGGCAGGGGCCCCGGCTGGGGTCCGCTCTGGTGTTTGCTGATGTCCACCGCCGCGAGGGCCTCCGCGCGGCTCAGGAGCCCGTCGTTTAGGCCTCCGAAGAGGTCACCCTGGAAGAGGAAAATTGTCTTTGATGGTTTTGATAGATTTCAGTTCCTCGTCAAATTGTACACATATGAATCGTCAGTTTATATCTGCGTCTTTTTTTCTCGTTATCGAGTAAGAATGAGACGCATACAATCTGATGATACGTCCGTCAATGTGTAGAGGCATTATCTACATGTATTTGGGTCAAATAGATTTAGGGCAACGGGCGACTTTTCTGTGGACAATATAAAAGTGAACGATTTCGGTACATTATCATTTTTAACTACTAATGCCAACTATAAGAACTCAATGAAGAAGATTTGCACGCAATAGGGAATATTACGCAAAACTCTGCGCAGAATAGAATAGAATAGAATAGAAAATAGTTCATTCGTAGACACAGATACAAACATAATAAATAGATAAGAAGAATAAGCAAAAAGAAAAAAAAAAGAAAGTGCCACGAAATGGCCGCATCTCAGCATGGTGCTAGCGATTGCCAGCGCAGGGGGCGGCACTAGCACAAACGAAGGGCCTACCGGGAAATACGAAAATAAAAATTTCGTTACCTGGTTCTGTGTCACTCTTTCATATTCGAGCGATAGAGAGGCACATGTCAAAATTTCGATTCTCTCGTTTCACGATAGGCCCTTTGTAAACAAACCGCCTTGGTGCGCAAATGACATATTTATTCGTTATAAATTATCTATGAAAACTTGTAAAAAAACTGTTTAAGGCCTAGTATGTTTTAAAAACTATGGTTTACCGGTGTGCTAGTGCTGCACTCTGGCGGCAGAATATTGCAGTAATATCCCTTGTTACAGCAAATTCTACATAGCTTTTTTACGAAATTGTTGTAGAACTGTTCTAGAACCGTTTTACCATTTCGTAAAAAAAGCTTGGCTAGTCCTGTTAAGATTGTAAAATTAATTTGTAACGGTGACCGAAGAGCTGGCGGTTTCCTCGCACAGCGTATCAGCATTGCGATACAACGAGGAAATACCGCCAGCATCCTTGGTACAATGCCGCAAGGACCTAGTTTAGATTTGAGCTAGTTATTAATTTAGTTTAGTATTTGTACTGTAGTACCTCTGTATATTTAGTTATGTAAATAAATGTTTTTCATTTTACACTATTTAAATCATGGCCACCCATATTAGTTTTGACATCGTATGTATGGGAAACGGCAAGCCGTCATATTGAGTAGGGTGACCAAATTTTTTGACACCAAATTTTTTGTGGAAAAATAATTTATTTTTGGTTGGTTGTGGATTTGAAAAGTAATTATCAACATTGACGACAAAAAATTGTGATTAACATCAAAGTTCTTCTTTAGATTCGATATCATATACCTTGGCCGCTTCTTACATGATTACCCGATTGCACCCTATATAATTTACGTGTACTTATAGAAAAGTTACAAAATGCAAGTTTTATTCAGTATTTTAAAACAAAATAAAAGTACAAGAGGTTGTCCAGATTGAGAAGTTTATATGGGAGCCCATACATTTTACATCACTTCTCTGTACGGGCAGACTCTAATTACTGTTTACTAATCACCTCAAACAAGTAATTAAAATTGAAATCTGTAACCTGCCGTACCAAACAATTGGAGCTAAACTTTAAACACGCTCAATTTTAAAAAAGTCCACACACGATCCCATCAAGAAGTCATGAGCGCTCAACCTTCGGTCGAGTATTACTCTAAATTATTTATGAGTACCCCTGGCCTGAGAACTCCAGCCGACTCCCAAACACTCGGTTTATTCGAACCACCACTTTTAAACCGAATAGTTTTCTTTTCGATTTGCCCGACGAGGTGCGGCCGGAATTCGAATCGAGGATTTACGACCCTTAGAATTCGGAGTTTAAGTTTGGATCCTTTCAAATTTTGGCGGTTTACGACCACTGTTTTTGTACAACTTAAAATGCCGTTTATTTAAACAGGGTGTTAAAAAAAGGTAAGGTGCGTTGGGGTAAGATAGAAAGGTATTTTTTTAGGGGTAAGACGAATAATCGTCCATATTCCGGAGCATTACAGACTACATTTTATCTTACCCCTAACAAAATACCTTCCTATCTTACCCCAACGCACCTTAGTGATTAATGTACAGCCGCCATCAAATATATCGGAGCGGCCAAGGTACTCAAAAATATATAAACATGCATTTTGTCGCCTTGGGAATAGAGGCGTTGTTCATATGTTTTCTGTAGCATTAAAGTGATTATTCTTCTTCTTCTTCTTCCTCCTAGCGTTTGTCTCGGCTTGAGGTCCACTTGACAACCTAATCCCATGAATTGACGTAGACAGTCGTTTTTACGAAGCGACTGCCTTTTGACCTTCCAACCCAGAGGGGAAACTAGGCCTTTTTGGGATTAGGTCCGGTTTCCTTACGATGTTTTCCTAAACCGAAAAGCGACTGGTAAGCCGTTGTCCTGATTTTTGTTTATGGTGTATAGATTAATTATACCGTTGGTCAAACATTTATATAATACTAGCGACCCGCCCCGGCTTCGCACGGGTGCAATTATACATATAAACCTTCCTGTTGACTCACTCTATCTATTAAAAAAACCGCATCAAAATCCGTTGCGTAGTTTTAAAGATCTAAGCATACATAGGGACAGACAGCAAGAAGCAACTTTGTTTTATACTATGTAGTGATGGTCACATATGGTGAAACCAAAAGATTTTTGTTTCGATTTTAACAATGTATACCACGTAGTGCACTGAAAAAAATTATCAGGGAACCTACTGAGATTACGGTAGGGTTTACTAATCAGTAAGCTTAACTGATTATTCAGTAAACTTTACTGTGATTGTAGTGGGGTCACTGGGCCGTATTCTAACTTTAAAACACGCACAGACACGATCCAACTTCAATGCAAATCCAATGCAATAACAACACAACACAGCTAACGCCTACACGTCTGAATCAAAAATGACGAATTTGCTTGAAAATTACTGCAATGCAACTACAATATAACTTCAATATTGGTTGAGTGTTGGAGTTATGTTTAAGACAGATTGGTTGTTAAGAGTCGCCAGGACGCTCGCGTGAACTCGCGTCCCCATACAAACGTAGTTCAGCTCTCATTTTAAAACGACATGTTTTAGAACCACGAAATATGGCATGGGCATTCTAGCAGTACAGCAGGCTTATGATGGCAGTACCTTGTCCGCCGATAACTTGATAAAAAGCTGACAACTTGACACATTGTCATGTTTTGCTGTGTGAATGTGTCAAGTTGTCAGCTTTTTATCAAGTTATCGGCGGACAACTACTGCCATCATAAGCCTGCTGATCTATGTCGGTAATTCGTTTTCGTTGCTAAAAATTGTAATACAAAGAAAATATAGCAAAATTAAGTTTTGTATGTAAATCTGTATCTGGCTGCATTTTCTTTGTATTACAATTTTTTGCAACGAAAACGAATTACCGACATAGATCTGTACTACTAGAATGCCCATGCCAAATTTCGTGGTTCTAAAGCATGTCGTTTTAAAATGAGAGCTGAACTACGTTTGTATGGGAACGCGAGCGTCCTGGCGACTCTTAACGTATTGTTTTTACATTTTAAAAGTAGAATACGGCTCACTGATTATTTTTTTCAGTGTGATACAGTGGCGGCGGGTCAGAATTTTTCTTAGGCAAGCCGGAACTTTTTTATTTTTAACCGACTTCAAAAAAGGAGGAGGTTCTCAATTCGACTGAATTTTTTTTTTTTTTTTTTTTTTTAATCATAATTTTTTTTTTTGTATGTATGTTACTCCATATCTCCGTGAATCGTGAACCGATTTTCAAAATTTTTTTTTGAATCGAACAGGTATAACCCCTAGATGGTCCCATTGTCACCAAGTCGGGATCTGATGATGGGATCCTGGAGAAATCGAGGGAACTCTTCAACTATTATAGGCACACCTATACTGATTTCACTATTTTTTACAGCAACTCGGCCACTTCCTCTTGGAATTGCGGATCCTAAGTGAAGTCGGTTCTTTTTTTGTTTAAAATTATTTATAAAATGGCTTTCTCCCTTTGTCTAAAGCAATGGGAATTTTGCCAATGTCGAGTATATACGTTAATCTCACTTTTATTACTTTTAATAAAATATAGGCAACGTTGTTCGGTATAGGCCTTGTTATTTGTAAAGTGATAGCTATTCTTTACAAACACGTGGCGGCCAGCCAGGATAACCGTCCGTCTAACTAAAGAGTGGCTACACGCGTTATGAGACTAATTCTTCATAAGCTGCAGATTTGTTTATAGATCACCGCACAATATAGCTATCAATATTACACACTGAACTACTAAAATGAGCAAAATACAAAAAAAACTGTTCTCAAGACGTCCGCACTACCCTACGTCCGCCGCCGGAACTTAATTTGACTTAAAACTCCTTCATGACTTGTAAGAAAACTGTTCAAGTGCTTGAAAATTAGGCAAGCCGACAGGAATCGGGTTCTGTGGACGCGCTGCCACTGTTTGACTATATCACACCAGTGGCGATATAGTCAAACAACTTTGATACTATATTATTGCTAAGACATAATGATCCTGACATATTATTATATCAACAAGAGCATGTCTAGAGAGTTGCTGGTAGCCTTGCGGTAAGACGTCCGACTTTCAATCCGGAGGTCTCGGGTTCAAACCCCGGCTCGTACTACTGAGTTTTTCGGAACTTATGTACGGAATATCATTTGATATTTACCAGTCGCTTTTCGGTGAAGAAAAACATCGTAAGGAAACCGGACCAAATCCCAGAAAAGCCCTAGTTTCCCCTCTGGGTTGGAAGGTCTGATGGCAGTCGCTTTCGTAAAAACTAGTGTCTATGCCAATTCATGGGATTAGGTTGTCAAGCGGACCCCAAGCCGGGATAAACGCTAGGAAGAAGAAGAGCATGTCTAGATAATTTTGAAAATCTCACCCGCTTATAGCTGCTTCTGGTGACTGTACTTAAGTATTAACTACAAGATGTAACAAAAGTACTGGTAGCATAATTGGTATCATATTTAAAATTACAAAAAACGAAAGAAAAAAAAGATTTTTACGCAAAAATAAAGAAATAAGTTTTTGGTTACTAATGTTAGGTTAGGAAATGTTAGTATATTTTTCGCGCGTAAAAAAACCTACTTTTTCTCAGTCGCAACACTGTACCAATTATGCCCTTAAGGGGCACTTTGAAAAATTATAGGTTTTTTCAATCGCTCTAGTTACTGAACGGGAAAAGGGACTGAATTTATTTTCGAATATGTATTATTAGACTATATACTCTTGTTTTTGGCACAAGCCGAAACACGATTGCTGAAAGTTGCCTCGATAGAAAAAAAATCCGAAGTTGGGTCCTTTTTCCCCTTATTTTTCTCAGCTTACGTAAACTATAATAGATTAAGCAATATAACTCAGTACAAAATATGGTATTCTGGTTTATCTAAAAAGTCACAGAAGCAAAATTAGACAAAACTTTATAGATTCGCTTATTTATCGTAGTTTGGTCAAAAAGTCTGATCCTTAAGAGCGCTGCATCTCTTTCTATCGTGCACGGTAGCCATAAACGTGTCTCTAACGGAGGGGCGTGGCTTGTCCGAATCGAGGAACGGCCTTAAACGGATAACCAGTATTTTCCTTACACCCTGTATATTCATTTTATTTGCTTAACCACTCGCCATTTCACGAGCCGAACGTAGAAGGTTTCAAGTGCGAATATTTAAAAGTGTATTGAATTATTTATGATTTCGTACGGCCCTTTGGCACGCTACAGACGCGGACACGTCAAACGGACATGTTTAAACATTCACGAGCATACATAATACGTTTATGTGGATATGACTTCACATGTGACGGCCGGCGCTTACGCTTTTTTTTTTTCTTCTTATGGACTTTAGGCGGTATTGCCTGTAGCCAATGTCAAGTATAAAAAGGCGGGAAATAAGAGCTTGTAAGATTCAATCTTTAGGTACAATGCATGGTACAATGTCTTCAGTCGATAAGTATTTTGTTTAATCAAATAAGTTGTAGGCAACGTTGTTCGGTAGAAGTGGCATAAGCCTTGTTAGTTGCTATTTGTAGAGTGATAGCTCCCTACAAAAGGCTCGAGGAGGCTACAGGTTGTTCTGAACCAATCAATGGTTACACGCCTTTTAAGACTAATTCTTCATTATCCGCACACTTGTTCGTTAGATCACCGCACAATAAGCTATCTATATTACACACTGAACCACGAAAATGAACAAAAGACAAATAATTAATCCTAACGAGCTGCGACCATGATGAGCTCAACCCATAGACTCGGCGCTTACGCTTTTTTACTCGAACACAACCTTTTATATAAAAACTGAGTGTCTATGAAGTAGGTATCTCTATATTCCGACTAAAAAGTGTAAATAAATAAATAATAAATAAATATAAAACTTCCGTGAGACTCTAACATATTATAGTAGTTTATGTAACTGTTACGTAATAGGGGTCCTTAAAACACGAGTGTGGTTTTATGAAACGAACGAGTGTTTTAAGGCCTAATTACGTACAGTTGCATACACTGCTTTATCTACATACATATTATAAACCCGAAATGACGCGTTCTAAAACTGTTAAAATGGCTGCCATTTCACAGATTGCATCGCCATGGCCAACTCGATTGTGTCGGCGGGGCGCGTGCCGGCTGTCGAGGAGCAGGTCGGATTTTCATGATGATATCGAATTTTTGCTAATTATTTGATAATAAATAACATCGTTACAGATAAGACATTTGTTCTAACTTCTAACAAAACAGACTCTTTTTATTGGTCATAACGTGCGGTTTTTGAACGCATCATGGAGGGTTTATGATATGAGTGTAGAAAAAAAATATTTATAACGGATTTACGTTAGTAACCCGTTATATGTAAATATTTTAAATAAATATTATGGGACAATCTTACACAAATCAACCCAGTCCCACAGTAAGCTCAATAAGGCTTGTGTTGTGGGTACTAGGCGACGAGAGATAGATATAGATAAATACTTAAATACATAGAAAACATCCATAACTCATGAACAAATATCTGCGATTAGCGCACAAATATGCCCTGACCAGGATTCGAACCCGGGACCTCCTGCTTCATAGGCAGAGTCACTACCAACTAGGCTAGGAGGCCGTTCAAAGGAAAGGAAAAAAGGAAAAAGAAAGGAAAAAAGAAGGAAAGAAGAAAGAGGAGGAAAGGAGTGTAGAAATTAAAAACGGGCAACATCGTAGTGTCGTCCCTTTCAAATCAATCTAAGACTAGTGGTTCTGTGAACCGTAGACATCGGATAACATAAATAACGCGACAGCAAACTTTCCCCCCTCATTTTCCCCCCAATCAAAAAAATGGCTTGTCGAGCCAAATATATTTTTTGGCAAATAGATCAAGGAACGTACATGCCAAGTTTCATCGAAATCGGATGAAAAATGCGACCTCTAGACCGACACTGACCAACCAACATACCAACCAACCAACCAACCAATACACACATATCAAAATGCCAAATCGTCGTACCAGTGAAAACGGAGACGTTCGTCGCCTCGCTACGCTCGGCTCCTCAGTCAAAAACGGGACGACACTTCGATGTTGCCACTCTTAAATTTCCACACTTTTTGGTCGGAATATACTCGGTGATTTAGTTTTCGATACGTTCCGCTTCTTGTGCTGTGTTAAAAATCCCATACAAATTAAGACCTAACGCAAACGCAATCGTTACGTTACTTAGAGCATTTAACCAACCGGAGCTACCATTGACAGGCGTTCCCCTCTGCCGAAAATATGACCACTGGTCATATTTATTGTCTGGACTGACGTTTATCTGACGTCGCTATTTTGACGTAACGTATGCATTTGACGTTCCCCTACACCGCAATAATCGGCAGACTCTTTTTATATAGAAAATAACAGACATGGCCGGTCCGGTTGGTTGAATAGTTTAAGTTACGTTACGTTAGTGAAACGAATACACTAAGCGCGAGCGTTTTTCTCCTCATTCACGAAAAACGCTCCATTTTACCGCTCAGATTCATGAACACGACAAGGGAGCTCATACGTTTGTTTCACACGCTTGCTTCGTGGCCCGATTCGAAGGTGCCGGTAGCGCCTGTGGTGCGAACCCAATTTTAAGTTCTCCCGGGTATGATGTGTAGTGAGATTTGCCGTTACGCAAGCGGGCGGTAAATGTTTCTTACCGCCCGGAGTGACGTAAAGTGTATTTTAATATGCTGGCTATTTAAAGATACAACAAAAATAATTATATTGTGCAAGTTAGTATTTTTTGATATGATCATATTTATTTCTCTTTTTTATTCTGAGTCCAGTGATCTTCTTTCAAACATAATATTCCTAGATTTAATCTTAGATGTCATGTATGGCCTTTAGACTATTTTCACTCAAATAGCACAAGACCCAACTCGACCCTCAATAAATTATCCACCCTGTATATTAAACAGTATTCCAAGCTATGTCGACCTTCTAAATGTAATTGCTGATTGCATTTTAACCCACTCTCACATATATTACAATAATCATAATTTATTTTAGTGCCACCCCTGAAACCGTATACGATTGTACATTCGACGTCAAAGATATGTTTACACTTTTGCACCTTACTCCTTTGTAATAAGGCTCAAAAGTGTAAACATATCTTTGATGTCGAATTAGGGATGATGACACATGTTGAATTATGCAATAAAATTTAGTTGATAGGATGCAAAATGATCAAAATATCCAAATAAAGTAAACATTAAAAAAATCTATTAAAATGATGCAAAGATTTAGAGAAATTTCAATTTTTTTCGAATACGTAAGTACGAAATTTAAAAAACCAATGATAATATTCGATTTCTAACATTTTATTGTGAAATATATTGTAAAGCATTAGCAACCATACATAAACGCAATATTTCACTGTAAAAATAGCAATTTCATAATTTTTCCATACTTTAAACAGGGCAACTATGAAGCCGTGACGTCACTGCTTCATATCATTTTGTTAGGAGCGTTTTGAGAAACAAAAGCAAATCTCAGACTTTAAGTCTCTTTTCTGTCTTTTATGTTGATTTAAGGCAATTGGCCCCATATAGACATTTGATCATCACAACAAAACGAATCGAATGATACCACGCATGAAAAAAATTCATCTAGCCTATTTAATATTCACTTTGACGAAACAATAGGGTACTTTCCAGTAGATAAACTTAATTGTTTCGATGCATTCATAAAATCTAAATTTCAAAAATAAACCGCAAAATCCAGGTGTAACATGTGTTTGCGCATTAAATGATTATGATTATAAAAGAGATGTATATGACACCATGAAATTGTAAATACCGTTAGTTTATAATCTAGCGAGATTGTAAACTATCGAAAGATTATTTTTCGTTAGATTATGCCGCGTCACACTCGCTTCGCTCGCTCGGCGTCACGCGTTGATTTGTCGCGGTTGACCTAACACACTCTTCGTCGCTTCGCTCGTCGTCGCACCTATCTAGGCTCTAGAAACCGACCAATCAGCGTGCGAGGGGCTTTACGTTTGACAATATAACGGTTCCTCGTCGATAGTTTATAATCTAACGAAAAATAATCCGTTAAATTGTAACCAGCTCGTTACGGTTCACAATCTTTTGATAGTGTACAATCTCTCTAGTTAGATTACCCAAGTAGCACACTTTCTTCTCTTACATATTCGGTATCTTTAGGTGGCTTTGATATAGATGGCGCAATCGACTGAGCTTCAAAAAGTTCTTAGGCTGTGGTAGTCTACAGCCTTGGCCAGAAGTGTTGAGCACTAATGCGATTTTCATACAAAACTGGAAAGTTTAGTCCATCGTTTCCATCTTTGTTTAAGTTATTTTGTCAATTAATTTAAACTAATAGGCATGTTTTGTTGAAGTTAGTAGTAACTGCATAGAATATTTGCAATATGTCGCACCGACTTAAACTTACATTTTTGGTACCTTCTGTTTTCATATTTTTTAAGTACCTTGAAAGTGTTATTAAGTGAAGTTTTCTATATTTATAAATAAAATATAACATTTACCGTTACCGTACATTGTTAGGATAGGGAAATAATGCTTAACATCAAAATTGTAAACAAAAAACACCTATGCTCAACACTTCTGGCCAAGGCTGTATATCTCTATAGTCTCTGATATAACCGATCCATAGTAAATATCATTGTCTAAATCTCGCTTAGGGATTAGTGAATTCAATATAGTCAAGTGTCTTTTTAACTACAATAGGGTTGTCGCAGTAATTGTTAGTCGATTACGCGTTCACAGTCGATTAGAGCGGGACAAGGGGTAACTTGATCGTGACGGGTGGCAACCCTGCTAATCCCCATAATATAATTATATATGAGAATTAATGTTTGTTTATAGGGCTCTCTGCCTTTTCGCCGAAAATTGGGTTGCCGAATTTCACTTGCCAACCAACTTTTCGCAAAGGTTTCATTTGGCCGAATTTGATTTCCCAACTTTACATAATCCAACCTAACCTAACCCAGCCCAGTAGGTAATTTTCATTTCCCAACTGCGCGAGCATAGGTAAATGAGTTGAATATTGGTTCTTAAGAGGATGATAAGAGCTAAATTCCCTCCCTATCGTTTTCAGCGCGAGTGAAAGAGAAACACTGCGTTACGATTAGTATGGGAGCTCATTGCAAATTTTGCAAATTGATGGATTAAAAAAAAACTATGCATTAATTGAGAAATTTAAGGCAACGAAGTTTTTAGTATTAGTGTGGTGGAATGTTGTCCTTAATTACAGACATATAAGCCAAGAAACTTGAGACGTGCAATTGTTTTAAGCTAATTTTAGATATGACTTTGGAATTATTTTCTATCGAGCCGATTTCGTCCAATAGGGAATATTACGCAAAACTCTGCGTAAGGGGCGGCACTAGCACAACAAGAGGGCCTACCTCGAAACACAAAAATAAAAGTTTCGTTACCTGGTTCTCTGTCACTCTTACATATTAGAGCGATAGAGAGGCAAAAGTCAAAATTTCGATTCTTTCGTTTCACGATTAGGCCCTCTGTAAACAAACCGTCTTGGTGCACAAATGACATATTTATTCGTTATAAATTATATATGAAAACTTATATAAAACTGTTTAAGGCCTAGTATGTATTAAGAACTCTATGGTTTACCGGTGTGCTAGTGCTGCACTCTGGTGGCAGAACATTGCAGTAATATCCCCTATTGTGTAGGTATTGGAATTAACCAAGTTCTTTTAAATATAATGAATATTAACGTATATTTTTTTTACTTTTCCAAAACAAGTAGGTAGAGCTATATGACTGTTTAAGTAAAGTCAATTTGAAGGTCATCGGGTCTTCTCAGCCTCTTAACAAACACATCCTTCGCATCGCATCCTCGCTCATCTCTAGAAACGCATCCCTGCGCATCATGTTTTAGATCCCACGCTATTTTGACAGAGTACGCTTACTGTCAGGGGTCGTAAGGACTCTTCACACAGTAAGTAGCGTTTGTATTGACATACAGATCAACAGTTCTAAATATTGACACTAGGTATATTGTATATTGCCGTGATAATTATCATAATCAATATAATATGACGGTTACACTCACGTCTCTGTAGTTATTTCGCGCGATGTGATTTGGAGAGTCGTCTCCATCTCAGGCATTAAGACTTGTTAGAACGTGAAGGCTATAGTGACAGACGATAAAAGCCCGACCATATTAGGCTAGTTGGTATTCCAATAGTACATTACACAACTAGGGTGGTAAAACAAAGAAAGTCCGAGATCGCAGAAGTTTGCGGCCCGAGCTGCAAGCGAGGGACGTAAATATGCGATCGAGGGCTTTCTTTATTACCTCCCGTGTTGTGTACATCATTTTGCCAGAAAGCGTCCTTTTCCGTACGCGCAGTGTGTGGAAAAAGCCACTTTATGGCCAGGTGTGGCATAAAAATCTTTTTCACCTCAGCAGTTCGAACAAACCTACTTTTCCATCACTCCAGGGAGTGAAATTCTGTTTCTAGAAGCTTTTCGTCATAATGATGATACCTTTTATTCAGGAATGAAAACAAATGTGTTTTTTTAACTTTAATATGTTCTCACTACTGAGGTGAAAACTTTTATGTGTCACACGAGAGAAAAGTTCTCGTGTTCTTGAGATCCCTCGCTACACTCAAGCTTCTAACTTAGAATCACTCGCTTCGCTCGTGATTCAATTATAGGATCTTTAGCTTGCTCGGGACTCAAATTCAACACTCGCAAGAAAAACCAACTTTCCTCTCTTGTTGCACAAATAACTATTGTTGTATGATTGGTAGGGATCTAGTTATGATCTATTCAGAGACAAAGCTGAGCAGGGTCTATGAGCGTTCTAGGGGCGCGCATCCTATCGTAACGACCAAATGTGGCAACCCTGATGGGTACTGGCGAGTAGAAAAGTACTAAACAAGAACTGTGGGCCTGCCGCGAACATCACAAATTGAAAATTCCTTATCTCCCTCTCTATCGCACTTGATAATGCGAGCGAAAGAGATGCAGGTAACGAAATTTTTATTTTCGAAGTTCCCGGTAAACCCTCCTAGCATAGCGTTAAGAGTCGCCAGGACGCTCGCGTTCCCATACAAACGTAGTTTAGTTCTCATTTTCAAACGACATGCTTTAGAACCACGAAATTTGGCATGGGCATTCTAGTAGTACAGATCTATGTTGGTAATTCGTTTTCGTTGCTAAAAATTGTAATACAAAGAAAATACAGCCAGATACAAATTTACATACAAAACTTATTTTTGCTATGTTTTCTTTGTATCACAATTTTTAGCAACAAAAACGAATTACCGACATAGATCTATACTGCTAGAATGCCCATGCCAAATTTCTTGGTTCTAAAGCATGTCGTTTTAAAATGAGAGCTGAACTACGTTTGTATGGGGACGCGAGTTCACGCGAGCGTCCTGGCGACTCTTAAGTTTTACCACTCTATCACGGTGTTTTGTGAATTAGTATTTATTTTAAATATTTATAGGTATAATAGCAAGAGTAATTAGGCTGCGTTTCCACCAGAGATGACCGAGGATGTGTTGCGAGAATGTGTTTGTTAACCAATCCTAGAGCTGCGTTGTGCGAGGATAAACAAATGAATAGATAGAACAATATATGACAGACATATATGCATGGCACAAACCAGAATCTATAAAATCATCTAACATTTAGAGGACACAGTTCAAGTAAGAAGGAATATCAAACGTATTGCGAAGCAGTCAGGTTTGGATTTTATTTTTATTTTCATTTTAATTACACAATAGGCAGGTCTGTCTCTCAAGCTGTTTTGATATGCCTTCTTGAAGAACTACGCATTATTGTATATAGTATCTTTAATGTATTTGTAGTACTGTTTTGAAAAAATAAGTCCCGCCGAGTTTCTTGCCGGTAATAAGTAATACTTCTCGGGTCAGAGGTGTAGGGTTAGAACCGGTGGTAGTTTCTTTTCTCTCTGACGTTCATAAGTGCATTGTAATGTGCCTAAATTGAAGAATAAATATCTTTTATCTTTTTATCTTTTATCTGAAGTTATTCTATTGGTTTTCATTACTCGCAACACATCCTGGCTCATCTCTGGTGGAAACACTGCCTTAATAGGTACTTTCTCAGGAGCCTTAGCCGTGGGGTGCCCGGCCTTAGAATTGTCCCCCACCATATCGTCCCGTGGTTGCTGTAGGAGTCTGCTAAGGGAATATACCGGGAGATGGGCAGCAGCATCTTCCGAAAGCCTACAAACAATAAACAAAAAAACTGCGCGCGCCAACCCGCCTGCCAAGCGTGGCGCGTATGGCAAACCCCCCCTTAATGATAAGTTCCATTAGTCGCTTCCGACCGTTACTTATGGAGGTCCAAAGGGGAGGCCTATGTTCAGCAGTGGACGTCTTATGGCTGAGATGATGATGATGATGAATAGGGACTTTCGTATTAATTAGGTAGAATTTCAAAGCAATTAATTCTAGAGCTGAAATACGCGTCCGCCCAAGGACACAATACAAAATAATTTTAAAACACGTTTGAAGATGGCTAATAGCATACCGTCACTAGCCTACATAATTTAGTCGGTTTCTTTGTTGCCCTTCAAAAACCGGTGGAGGATAACCAATGTTTATATAGTACAATATACCTCTCTTACTCTTACTAATAGCCTCTTTGTAGTAAGCAATAAGTAATCATAATGTGAGACTGTGACAAGGACCAACGATAATAGCGTCTTCTCTATCATACTTATTAACAGTTCTATAAGACCATCTCGTTCGGTCTTGGTGTTATGGCTCCTCCACATGATGGGCCATCATAGAGACGCAGCTATTAGAGGAAGCTAACGATATTGCGATCTCGTTCCGTCGTATAGCTGCGTCCCTATGATGACCTTTCATGTAGAGCCAGCCTTATTATTACCTTGCCCAGGCTAATACCTAATTGATTCCTATAAAAACATCTTCGAACTCGCGGAGCGTAAGCGAAGTGAGTTCTTACAAAGAACTCCAGACCGAACTGTCACCTGGCTACTGAGACGTCTCGGCATTTGGATGGCTTTTTGATTTCAATAGTTTGTGTGACGACAACTTTAGTAAAGTTTTTCTGATCTTTTTGAAATTTCTTGGGGCTGTAGCAGAGATACATAAAATTTGTAAGTTCGTATATGAGAGGGATCGATCAAGTGGTTATGGAGCTAGAAGGAGAAAAAAAATCTTCCTTAGGGTCTTGTTATATTGGTCAACTCGTTTGCAAGTAAATAGCGAGTGCTCAGTTCGAGGCGGACTACTAGTTATTTTCCAAACTCCCACATCAGGATGAAAGGAAATAGTCGCTAAAAATACGACCCTAATACCATTTCATTTTGACAAAGTTAAGTACATCAATTTATAAAACAGATATCTCTATTTGTATTACCGGACCGTACGTCCCTTGACACTGTAAAATTCCACTTATGAAATGACAGACCTAGCTTTACTGCCGCGGCCATCTTTTAATATGGCTTATAGCGGTAATAAAACTAGCCTCGTGTCACCGGTTATTGCTAGAAGCTATATTAGGTAATGTTAAAACATGACCAGGAATATATGACCCATGTCAAGGGGGCGCTATTATTCTCATTTATATGGCCACAGTTCCGTACAGTCAAAAAGCATATTAATCTCTATGGTATAATGTCTCTATGGTGTAATGAACGCTGTGGTGATTCATTTAATTAATAGTCATCCGCATGGCGGCGATGTGGTTCGCCACCCATCACGTCTCGTTCTTCACGGGGGCGAGAAGTGGCTCACATAGCTGTTCTGCTGCATTGATCGTAGCAAATGGAAATCCGTGATCTCTGCCTACCCCTTTTGGGATATAGGCGTGATTATATGTATGTATATCAGTACTTGTACCTATAATCAAAAAAATGTCTATTCAAGGCCGGAATATCAGGCAATATTCGTAAAAGACTTATAAAAGTATACATCTGGAGCATAGCCCTGTACGGATGCGAAACGTGGACAATGAAGCAACGGGATAGAGAGAGGTTGGAGGCGTTTGAGATGTGGTGCTGGCGTCGTATGGAGAAGATCAGTTGGAAGGAGAAGAAAACCAATGAAGAAGTTCTATGTAGAATAAAAGAAAAGAGAAATTTGTTGAGAACCATAGAAAATAGGAGAGGAAGGATGCTTGGACATCTGCTACGACATGACGAATTTATTAAGAACATCATAGAAGGTAAAGTTGAAGCTGAAAGGAAGCCAGGAAAGCCAAGAATAGCGTACATGGATCAAGTCAAGGAAAAAATAAACGTCGTGTCATATCAGGCCATCAAGGAGAAGGCAAAGGATAGATATACATGGAAAATGCTCCACCGACAAGAGCCCAGCTCTTAAATAATTGATGATGACCTATAATCAAAAAGTATATTAATCTCTATGGTATAATGTCATCTTGATTTGTTTACCTGTCAGCTCTGATGTTGATTTGTAAATGTTTCGTAGCGAAATAGTTTCATTTCCCGAGCGTTGTAGTTAAAGCAGTTTATTACATACATTATTCACAATTTGCTCTTGAATACTTATAGTTGTGGGCATTTCTTGTGATTTATTATTTAATATTCAACAATTTACGATTATTTAAGGAAACCGCCACAATGACACTGATGACAGTGACAACCTATCATTAAAATTATTGCCAGTGTAAGAAATTAGTTGTATAGTATAGTGTATCTGGGCCTGGGCTAATATTGTATAAAATGGTGTTGGTTGCTATTCAGTTGTGCTTGGAATTAAACAACTGGTATTTTGTGTAAGGAAAATTACTGCGTAACGGTATTTGGAACATACAAAAAAACACAAGACAAATTCAATTTGTGTAACCAAAAGCCACAAGCACAAGCCTTTTGTAAATGTGTCAGTATTTTGGTAAAATTATTTGGCGGCCGGCCTTATGCTTCTATGGGGTTGGCCGGTCGAAAGTATTTACAGATGGCGCCAGCATAGCTGGTACCTGTCAGTCCTAAACACAAATAGTGTCAAAATCTTGTTTTTTTTTTTTAATTGGCCTGGATGGGCTAGCCATCTGGCCAAACCGTTGACAGTTGCCAACCCCATTGCTCTAATCCAATATTTTATTTATTTTTTATTTGTCGTATGGCTACATGTCGGTGGATATAAATAGGCATATCTACTCTGGGGTAGTAGTAGTAATGGAAAAGCAGATGATGAAGAAAATCCAGTGAGTGCTGCGAGGTCCAGGCGGGTGATTTTTGAGATTCGAGCACTCGAAAGTGACATTTACAACTCCGAATAAAACAAATATTATATTTTAAAAATAACAGCGATAGGAATTTAATATCATGAGTATTTAAACTATTAATTTCATGCCAAAAAATTAGCGGTAAGCTTTTGTGTGCGATTATTATCGAGCTTAAACTTTTTGAATTCGGACGCTCGAAAGTCAAAAATTGGCCCCCAGATGGGACAGTGCAGCTGCCAACTTTGTTATTCTTTCGGCACCCAGGGATCACGTGTAGTGTTGTCTAAGGTATTTTATACGGACGCAGAGTAACATTGATGACGTAAATGCCAACCGTCAAATGGTGCCTTGACCAAAGTCACAAATTACCTAAAAACTAACTTGATCAGTACTAAGCCCTCTCCGCTAATCTCAACGGTAGTTTATTAATAAATGAACATCCATAACGCTTGTGCGCGCGGCAGTACGGCGGGATTAGCATGATGCGCCGTTACCGGCACATTACGGGTAATCCCCGAGTTTAACATCAAAGGCGAATGCGCACTAGCACCGCACGCGAGTTCGTCCGCGTATGTAGACCAGACACTGTCAGTAATAATGACATCATTTCTCTGCTCATGCTTCATATACAGCCTTGGCCAGAAGTGTTGAGCATAGGTGTTTTTTGTTTACAATTTTGATGTTAAGCATTATTTCCCTATCCTAACAATGTACGGTAACGGAAAATGTTATATTTTATTTACTAGTAGTCCGCCTCTCGAACTGAGAACTCGCGATTTACTTGCAAACGAGTTGACCAATATAACAAGACCCTAAGGAGGATTTTTATTCTCCCTCTAGCTCCATAACCACTTGATCGATCCTGCTCATATACGAACTTACAAATTTTATGTATGTCTGCTACAGCCCCAAGAAATTTCATAAAGATCAGAAAAACGTTACTAAAGTTATCGTCGGACAAACTATTGAAATCAAAAAGCCATCCAAATGCCGAGACGTCCCAGGAGCCAGTTCGGTCTGGAGTTGTTTGTAAGAACTCACTTCGCTTACGCTCCGCGAGTTCGATAAATATAGAAAACTTCACTTAATAACACTTTCATGTACTTAAAAATATGAAAACAGAAGGTACCAAAAATGTAAATTTAAGTCGGTGCGACATAACATATTGCAAATATTCTATGCAGTTACTACTAACTTCAACAAAACATGCCTATTAGTTTAAATTAATTGACAAAATAACTTAAACAAAGATGGAAACGATGGACTAAACTTTCCAGTTTTGTATGAAAATCGCATTGGTGCTCAACACTTCTGGCCAAGGCTGTATATAGAACTAGCGACCCGCCCCGGCTTCGCACGGGTGTAATTATATATATGAACTTTCCTCTTGAGTCACTCTAGATTATAGTATTAGTTTTAAAGATGTAAGCATAGGCACATACATAGGGACAGATAGCAGGAAGCAACCTTGTTTTATACTATGTAGTGATGGTGAAAGGACCGCGATAGAAATAATGACATTCAACTTAAAATTAATAATGATAGTGAAGGCCTTATTATATGGGGACGAAGGACCAATTTTGACTTTCTGTAATGGCCTAGTTTTAATACACTATTTAAGAATAGGGAATATTACGCAAAACTCTGCGTAGGGGGCGGCACTTGCACATCCAGAGGGCCTACCACGAAACACGAAAATAAAAATTTCGTTACCTGGTTCTCTGTCACTCTTTCATATTCGAGCGACAGAGAGGCACATGTCAAAATTTCGACTCTCTCGTTTCACGATAGGCCCTTTATAAACAAACCGCCTTGGTGCGCAAATGACATATTTAGGGTGACAACACACCTAGCGGAATTCCTCGCGGAATTAGCGGAAGTAGCGGAAATTTGTCTATGGTAGCGGAAATTTGTCTATGGTTTCCATACAAAAAATCTGCTACCATAGACAAATTTCCGCTACTTCCGCTAATTCCGCGAGGAATTCCGCTAGGTGTGTTGTCACCCTTATTCGTTATAAATTATCTATGAAAACTTGTAAAAAAACTGTTTAAGGCCTAGTATGTATTAAAAACTCTATGGTTTACCGGTGTGCTAGTGCTGCACTCTGGTGGCAGAATATTGCAGTAATATCCCCTATTCTGAAAAAAACGATGAAATCAGTGCGATCGAGATTTTCACTACATAGTTGGCAGCACCGTGGCGATTTTTTTATTGGTGGATTTTGACAGCTGCTGTCACAAAGACCTCTCGCCATCTAGTGAAAATCTCGATCGCGGAAACCCTCATTAGTTTTCTATCGAACTCGCGGAGCGTAAGCGAAGTGAGTTCTCACAAACAACTCCAGACCGAACTGTCACCTGGCTACTGGGACGTCTCGGCATTTGGATGGCTTTTTGATTTCGATAGTTTGTCCGACGATAACTTTAGTAACGTTTTTCTGATCTTTACGAAATTTCTTGGGGCTGTAGCAGAGATACATAAAATTTGTAAGTCCGTATATGAGCAGGATCGATCAAGTGGTTATGGAGCTAGAAGGAGAAAAAAAATCTCCTTTGGGTCTTGTTATATTAGTCAACTCGTTTGCAAGTAAATCGCGAGTTCTCAGTTCGAGGCGGACTACTAGTTTTAAGTGAGTTGGCCGGAATATATTAACAATATTATCGAATTCTTGTTTTTATTTGGAATATTCTGACCTGAATGCGCTTAAATTCAAATCCCATAAAACAATACTAGCGACAGGTATGCTAGCGCAATCTGACAGACCTTTGACAGTAGTCATCCTACATAATTAATGATAATGACATACAATCATAGTAGTATAGTACGGAACCCTAAAAAGTATCGTATTAAACACTGACATTTCATAAAAAGCCTATCGGAGCGGACTTAATTGGAAACGGCTCTATCGTGATATGTCAAGCGTTATATGCACTGTATATTATGTTATACATATACAGGGTGGAAAGATAACTCGGGCCCTGGAGGGAAACTACCCTAAAACGTTGAGATAGCTCAATTAACTGAAAGGAAACATTATTTTATTTTTAAAAAGAGACATATCTGCATTTACAAATTTTCGAGAAAATGTACAGTTCACAAAAAAAACTACACCTTTTGTAATTTTTGTCAAAAACAATTTTTATGACAATTGATGGGAATCGATCCTATTTCCAACAAGAATACAAACTTCTTAATACCAACCAAATTTACGCCACAAGAGAAGCCATAAATAATGAAAAAAAAAAACATACAATTTTAGTATGGAAAAAAGGGAAAATTAGAAAAAAAACTGTGAATGTAGTTTTACTTTTTAGGCAAAATAAAAGAATGTTTCCTTTCAGTAAACTGAGCTATCACAACGTTTTAAGGTAGTTTCCTTCCAGGGCCCGACTTATCTTTCCACCCTGTATACACTGACTTGCCTAAATGGTAAAGGAAGGGCACAATAGGGTACTTTTCAGTAGATACATTTAATTGTTTCGTTGCATTCATAAAATCAAAATTTCAAATATACACGGTAAAATCCAGGTGTAACATGTGCTTGCGCTTTAAATGATTTTATAATGGTTAAAACTTTTATTGAACTCGCGGAGCGTAAGCGAAGTGAGTTTTTACAAACAACTTCAGAACGAACTGTCACCTGGCTACTGGGACGTCTCGGCATTTGGATGGCTTTTTGATTCCGATAGTTTGTCTGACGATAACTTTAGTAACGTTTTTCTGATCTTTATGAAATTTCTTGGGGCTGTAGCAGAGATACATAAAATTTGTAAGTTCGTATATGAGCAGGATCGATTCATGCAATACCGGTATTGGTTGTATGGGCTATCCCGGAATTCCGGTATTAGCCCATACAAGCAATACCGGTATTGCATGTCGTAGGATCGATCAAGTGGTTACGGAGCTGGAAGGAGAAAAAAATCCTCCTTGGGGTCTTCTTATATTGGTCAACTAGTTTGCAAGTAAATCGCGAGTTCTCAGTTCGAGGCGGACTACTAGTTTTAAATTAAGAACATTTCAGTTACAAAATGGGAAATTAATACAAATGCATCCGCTGTGTCAACGATCATCGTTTCCAATTTGGACTTCAATTATATCGAGACAGGTTTCATTTTGCAATAAAGCACTTTAGTTTCATTATCCGATGTCAAACAAGTGACGATATTAATTTGACGGTTGTATTCGAAATTCGAATATTATAGTTAGGGAGGCGAATAGGGGAATTTTCTGCAATACTCGAGCGTGGCAGTTTAAGATATGAGAGATACCTTAGACCTAATAGAACAACCTTGTAAAGTATTTAGCTCTATATGTAGTGACGCGCGCCTAGGATAGACGATCAGATTAGTAAAAAAAAATGGATAGTCTGAAATACTCGAGCGCATCAGATTAAGATATTGGGGGTTGATTTTAGTGTTTAAAGACTAAATTTAACTAATCTGACGATAAGTCCTTGACGCCGCCGAGTTATAGGGTCGCGAACTTGTAAAAAAAAACGTTAATCCGGCATTCTCGAGCGCGATATTTTATTTTTTTATTTTGAAGAATATAATCTAAAACTTACTAAAAATACAAAATCTGCCGGTTTCCGCATGACCGGAAGTGTGGAGGAGCCAATTCGTCTTCCTAAGAACGCGTTACGGCATATAAGTCGCGAACGATACATTTTACAAAAAAAAAAGTTTAAATAAACAAAAAAGGTAATTTTATTTTACATAAAAAAGGTCTCTTTACATTTTTGTCCAAAGTTAAAACTTTTTGACTTGAAGCATCATAAAAACTCAAACTCCCGGTCAGATTAAGAGAACCCACCAACATTTTTGTCAGATTAAAAAAATATGCTTTCAGGATACCGAGATAAACCTCCCCTATGAAAATCTGACGCGCTCGAGTATTTCAAAAGAACTTTTTTTTTTTGCATTTTCAAAAATTCATCGTAACTTATCGTCACGCCGAAATCGTCAGTTTTTTTAAAGGGAGCTTCCTTGGGGCCTACTTAACACCCCTTCCGAAAATCTGACGCGCTCGAGTAATTTTTTTTTTTTGCATTTTTGAATACTTTATATGCCTACCCCCACCACGCAAACCGGCAGATTAGTATACCGTTGTTATCGGAGGCACTCGGGGCATACGTAGTATGAATATCTGACGCGCTCGAGAATGCCCAAGTAACTGTTTTTTTTAACATTTTTGAAAAACCGTACACGCCAAACCCACCGCTAAAATGGTTTTTGCCATAAGAGCTTTTCTTTTCGAAATTATTTTATCTTTCGATTTTGATAGGTCTCGACGGCGCCGTTGAATTACGCCATTTAGCTACCTCGCCTCCCTAACTATTATGTATTTCATTTTTAAAAGTCGTATGTCCGTGATTTATAGTCTGGTCAACCAATAAGGGCAGTAACAGTGGAAGTAATAAGCTATACTCATCCCTTTTTTAGTAGCGAGGGTACTAGCGTAAGAAAGAGATAGTATGATTCTCTCTGTCTATGCTAGAAGTAGAACAGACCCTGGCCCGACTATATTAATTATTATTAGAATTTTATCTGCATGATGTAAGGACGCTATTTGGGATTATGATGTTAATTGACGTTTTCATTCTGAATGAGTGTTTTCTGAATCGATGTTTTCACTACGTGGCAGCACCCTGGCGAGATGCAATGCAATGCAGCTGTCACTGTCATAATCCACCAATCATGGTAAATCCATTGTGAAGAAGACATACCTAGACTTGCGGCCATCTTGTCGAGCAAGGTGGTTTGGTTTCGGGAAAACTTCTTATTTTATGTTCATTTTCGTGATTCAATGTGTAATATATAGCTTATTCTGCAGTGATTTAACGAACTAGTGAGCAACTAATGAAGAATTAGTCTCGAAACATGTGTAACCCCTGTTTGAGTTAGATATCCGTTAGTCCACGTGCTGTTTGTAGGGAGTAGCTATCTCCTTATAAAAAGCCTAACCTCACCGTACAACGTCCAGCTCTTAGAGCGAAATTTTAATTAATTAACCGTACACTTGTCGTATCTACTTCGACATTGGCAAAATTGTCCCAATATTGTGGACAGAATGCCATATTTTAAAAATTAAATTGAATTATTGAAAGACATACCTAAGATTTTTTGAAGTGAATACGTTTAACGCTGCCGATATATAATTAAAATTTAATTTTATACTCTTTCGCTCGACCAGCACGGTGTCATCTTGAATGTAGTCGACTATTTGGCTCAATCAGATGTCTACTCCCGTGGCTCAGTGGGCGCTGCTTTGACTGCGGAGCCGAAGGTCGGAGGTTCGAATCCACAGCGTACACTATCTTTTTCCATGTTTTTTCAATTTTTAGAATTTCGTTTTTATATTCTAATTTCTTCCCCTTTCTATTTTAATTTCCACATTACGAAGTTTTCACTTCTTCCGCGCGGAGGGACTCCACGCACTATTTTTGTCGTAGTTTTCCCCTAGACTCCTTATTTGATTTGATACTTAATTATTAATTACAGTAAAGTTGGCTTACTTTGGCCATGAAGGATAATTTTGGGCTTTGGCATTTTGATCCGGATTTTGTTAAAAGCGCTGAATCTAACTGAACTGTTAATTTTTTACATGTTTCATCCGACCTTTTTACATGTAATTTTTAAGTGGGCCAAAATTACCCTCCATTGGGTCAAAGCAACCCGAGTTTTTGATACTTAACTTGACTTTTGTACTTACATTGTGCCTGGGAGACCAAGAGTTACACATCAGTGACGCATCTTCCAGTATTCGACTCTGCAATAGAAATCATCGTTTGTACAGATATTTATAGAGCGCATGCACATATACTTGAGTGTAATGAAGACGGGTGATTTCGTAAAGAATGGTGACTCATTTTCAATGAAGTTGTGTATATATTTTTTTGTAAATATGTTTATTAGTAGCTTTTTCTTTTGTATATATTATTTGCTACGTGTTTTATTATACTTTTATTACATTAATAAATGTAATAGGATTTTAAAAGGTAATAATTTTGGACGTTAGTAGATTATTCGAAAATTAAATAAATTAAACAGATTTTTTTGGTAATTTTTAATTATTCAATGGTTTCCGGGAAAAGATAATCCACATTCTAACATTAAATATTAGATTTCTCCTCCCCCCCACCAAGATTGGTTGCAAATGTAGTAATTACTACTAGTAAATGGACATGAAACGTATTTATGAATAATGGTATTTAACCAGGAATATTTATTGCATGGTACTGTTCGAATTTCTCACTGAAGTTGTTCGTTTACATATCTCTTATAGACTAACGACTTTTTAATAATTACTTACGAATATAAAAGAAACCGGGCCAAGTGTCGGACCTCGCATAATGGAGGGTTCCGCACATGTTCCGTAACTAGGTACTATCAAAAATTCAAAAAAAAATATATCACTATAACTCAACAATGCCTTAATCGATGTTCAAAATATTTTTTGTGGAAAATTATTATTCAAAGTTGTAATCTTTTGAATTAGAGGGGTGATGTGGATAAGTTTATTTAGTGATGGGAATGATGAGGAAAATATTTTAATTAGGTATCAGTTTTCTGTCTTAATTATAATTTTAAACAAAAGAAAACCGACTTCACTCTACACCTTTCCAAAAGGAAATTCCTGAAATATTGTAAAAAAATATTTAAATCTCTATAGGTGTGCCCATAATATTTTAAGAGTTCCCTCGATTTCTCCAGGATCCTATCATCAGATCCTTACCTGGTTACAATGGGCCCAACTGTGAAGTACCTAATAGTATACCAACTCTTTCAAATCAAAAACATAACTCTCTAAATCGGTCCAGCCGTCTTCGAATCGGTTATGTATGAATGAATTAGTTTATTATTTAACATATATATTTAGAATTAGCAGCTATATTCAGTTTAGAATTTCCCACGTTTGTTATAATTTCCCGCACCTATTACCTTCTTTTTATCTCTGTTTGGCCCGACGGTTAACTAGTTGAGAATGCCTTTTGGCAATAAGTTCGCCGTTAGTACTCCCTTTATTGTGCAATAACGTTTAAATAAATAAATTATAATCGATGAACTGAAAAAAAATCCAAAAACGAGAACCTCCTCGTTCGAAATCTTGATGTCACTTGAAAATACTTCATTGTTAAAACAGTTTCCCGCAATTTCCTATATATAGATAATGAAAGGCTACCCTCAATTCTTGAGCTTTATTTTAAAGATGGCCGATCGACTCCACGGTTATCTAATGATACGTTTTTGTCATATATTATTCAGGTATGAGAAGCGGTTTCGTTAAAAAACACGCAAAGGGCATGCTTTTGTCATTTCTACTTTCCACCAAGGGACATAAAGACTGCTTTCCCCCATGGGTCGTTATAGGGGACGCGGTTATACGATGGAACGAGATCGCAATATTGTTTGGTATCTAAGGCATATCACCTTTTTTATTTGGAAAATTTTAGGTGATTCTGACTCAGAATCACGAGCTCTTACGATTTTGTTAGGACAAAAATGTGTCCCAAGCTTTTTTCCATTCCGTTACAATTTTTCCATAGACTTCTTATGGCGGTAACGGAATGGAAGGAACAAAAAACGTGTGAAAAGTTTTGGGTCACATTTTGTGTCCTACTCAGATCGAAAGAGCTGGTGATTCTGAGTCGAAATCAACAAAATGATTTGTATTGAAAATTGATTTTTCATGTAAGTCGCAATATCTTCTTTCTGGGAAATAAAACTCTTAATTACCTAAGAGTCGCCAGGACGCTCGCGTGAACTCGCGTCCCCATACAAACGTAGTTCAGCTCTCATTTTAAAACGACATGCTTTAGAACCAGGAAATTTAGCATGGGCATTCTAGCCGTACAGATCTATGTCGGTAATTCATTTTCGTTGCTAAAAATTGTAGTACAAAGAAAAAATAGCAAAAAATTAGTTTTGTATGTAAATCTGTATCTGGCTGTATTTTCTTTGTATAACAATTTTTTGCAACGAAAACGAATTAGCAACATAGATCTGTACTGCTAGAATGCCCATGCCAAATTTCGTGGTTCTAAAGCATGTCGTTTTAAAATGAGAGCTAAACTACGTTTGTATGGGAACGCGAGCGTCCTGGCGACTCTTAAGATGCTGACAACACCCGATGACCTTCAAATTGACTTTAATTAAACAGTCTTATAGCTATAACTACTTGTTTTGGAAAAGTAAAAAAAATACATGATAATATGTAACATTTAATTGATTAAGGCAATTGATAATATTCATTATATTTAAAAAAACTTCGTTAATTCCAATACACGATTGGACGAAATCGGCTCGATAGAATATGATTCCAAAGTTACATTTTAAAATTAGCTTTAAACAATTGCACGTCTTTAGTTTCTTGGCTTATATTATATCTCTGTAATTAAGGACAAAATTCCACCACACTAATACTAAAAACTTCGTTGCCTTATACAGGCAGCCTGAGACAAAATCACGACAACATCTTACTTATCACAAACTTTATGCGAAATTGTGTCGTGAACTCGTGAATCAATCAATCTACGTTGAAGATATGAAGGATGCGACGTCACAACGTGATATGACGTCGCGTTGTGGCACGACATGTAATCAATTGGATCGATCTACCATAAATACCATACTGAGCACAAAAATACTGCCAACATTATTTCAAAACCTAAAAACATTGAGTGTTTCCACATGGCAGCACCGTCGCGAGAGGTCTAGCTGTCATATCATAATCCACCAATCATGTGGATTTTGACAGCTGCTGTCAAAGGGACCTCGTCACAGGCGCCACTTAGGTTTCAGGAACCCCTCATCAGCCATTTATTGATTTGGTGACTAGGAGGGGCCAATGGGGAAGGCCGGTGAAAACTTTTGTAGAGGGCGCTGTTCCAGATTCCCACAGATTCCATACAATGAGAGAAAGAGACACATACAGCGAGAGAAAGAGACAGAAGATGAATGGCTCTTAACTATAATATCCATCACTGGGATGATTCTAGCGACTTCACATACGCGTTTCTTCCAGCTCGATATACTGCACAATATTGATGTAGCACAGTAGAAATTCGCCG
This sequence comes from Pammene fasciana, assembly GCA_911728535.1. Classification (NCBI taxonomy): domain Eukaryota; kingdom Metazoa; phylum Arthropoda; class Insecta; order Lepidoptera; family Tortricidae; genus Pammene; species Pammene fasciana. The sequence continues at coordinate 45,029,546 of OU452272.1, read as the reverse complement.
CATCGTGTATGCAGTCAAAAAGATTTTCTTAGGCAAAAACCTTCCTTACAGCATTTTAATTTTAGTGTATTTCAGAAACCGGTGGATTTCAATTTCGGAGATTGCTCATGTGACAAAAGCTTGAGTCATTTTCGCGAAATAGACAAAACTACTTCGCGCCATACAAATTTAGCTTTTCTGACCCAATGTTGGAGATGTCACTTTGACAGTTGCCTTCGCCGTTTTCCTAAAATAAGACAATTGGTTTTACTTTTGGAACGTTAACCTATCTATTTATACTCGTAGCTATTGTAGACTTAGAGCTTTAAACCAACCGGAGTGGCCATTGACAGGCCTTCCCCTCTGCCGAAAATATATGACCAGTGGTCATACTCATTGACTGACGTTTATCTGACGTGGCTATTTTGACGTTTCGCATACATTTGACGTTCCCCTCCCCCGCAAACATCGGCAGACCTTTTTTGTATAGAAAATGACAAACATGGCCGATCCGGACAAACAAACCAAGAAAGGGGGGGGGGGGGTAAGCGTCAGAGGGAGGGGGGCGGACAGTAGTGTGCGTTAAACACCATACCAACCTAAAGTTATAATGCTATTTCAAAATTTTATTAGTTTGTTTTTCAGAATATGTATAGGGAAAAAAAAAATATATCTTCAACCAAGAATACCAATACGAAAATATTATTGTTTAAACAAAGTCAATATTTTCTTGAACTAATTTTATATCTTTCGCCCAAGATATATTTTACTTCAATAAAGACATTTTACTTGAATACAGATCACTTTCTTTGCAAATTGTTTTCGTTATAGGCATACAAAATAATAATGTTTTGACGAAGAGGATTTGTCTTCAATGAAGATTTTTCTTTCACCTCCATAGCTCGGAAAGGCCTTTTTTATTATTTAAAAACAGATAGCAAAACTGCATTTTATTCACAAGAGTGCAAAGAATATTTGAAATTGGAACGTGTGATTAGTTCTTTTTTTGTAACATAATGATATGTAAAGGCCACTCCACACAGGACAATGTTCCTGTTTTGTAAATGTGTTTTTTTCTTAAGTTTTTGAATTTTTTTTCCAGATGTTTTTATACTACGTAGTATTTTCCTCGTTTTAGTTTTAGGTGTAAAGTTTAGATTTGTGTTAAACACGGTTGCAAAGTAATTTTTACGTCTCGTGTGTTGCAACACTCGCTACGCTCAGGTTTCTATTTTTGTGTTTCGTGGTTCAACCATAGAATCCGTTCACTAGCTCGTAGTTTAACCCTAGAATCCATTCGCTAGCTCGTGTTTCAATTCCATCCTCGCGGTTAAAATACAACTTTGCTCCCTTGTCGAACTCGCGGAGCGTAAGCGAAGTGAGTTCTTACAAACAACTCCAGACCTAACTGTCACCGCTACTGGGACGTCTCGGCATTTGGATGGCTTTTTGATTTCGATAGTTACTCGGATGATAACTTTAGTAACGTTTTTCTGATCTTTGTGAAATTTCTTGGGGCTGTAGCAGGGATACATAAAATTTGTAAGTTCGTATATGGGCAGGATCGATCAAGTGGTTATGGAGCTAGAAGGAGAAAAAAAATCCTCCGAAGGTCTTGTTATATTGGTCAACTCGTTTGCAGGTAAATCGCGAGTTCTCAGTTCGAGGCGGACTACTAGTATAACAAATAACTATTTCCGTTTAGCTTGACCGGATCACATAGCCCTCGTGGTATGAAAAGTAGTTGGAATGATCGCCACTAAACGGTGTTTGAATTCTTTACAAATGCACGCCGGCGCCGGTAATGGTTGAACAAACAGTTTGACAAATAGAACGATGATTCTATTAGTGGTTCCGTTCTGCCTACGTTTCTAATAGGTAGTATTGGTGTAGCATGTTACAGCAGTGCATAATGTAGTATGTTACAGCGGGCCCGGAAAGAAGGGATTATCGATTAAGTTCGTGACGCCGGGAATCTATTTTCACGCCGTACTTACGGAATATCTATACTTAAAAACCTAAAATGTGGCGTTTGCAAGTCAAAGGTACAACATTGTCGGTTGTTAATAGAGTTTATTTCCAAATAAATGTTTATGGCAGTAACGCCTTCTTGGCGACCGACAAGGTATTATTAAAGTACCTTTTACTTGAAAACAAATGTTGACTGTAGGTCATTAACGAGAAATAATACAAACTCGTGTTCCTGAAAATTCAGGCTTAATGGGTCTCTTTACGGGATCAGCTACTGCAGCGACATCTATGGTAGTTGAGTTTTCGTGCCAAAGTAGAATCGCTTAACGAAATAGATGGAACTGAGACCTATTGCATCAGCAACGTATCAGATGACGTTAGTACGTTTGCTTATATTTTACCTGTTGTCCGAATAAAATGATTCAAACATTTTTAGAAAATCAACAAGAAGTCCAAAAACTTTTAGTGCTGCCCTTACGAACGTTACCAAACTAGGCATACGCAACACGTAGTTTCTCTGTCTATTGTACTGTGACGTATCTAAATGAAGACTGACATGACCAATGAGACGGCAAAAAAAAACTTATAGGGACCGGGCGCGTTGGAGAGTCTGCCATATTTTGGGCTTAATCGAAACCTGAATCTACGCCACCCCAATAGACAGTGCTGCCTCCAACATTTGACTCACGTAACCTTGCACGTTGTAGGTACTGCCATCTAGTGGATTAATCACTTCGCGCCATTAAACACGGGCGTCCTGTGCTGCCCTCTTCAGTTTACGCACGTTCCCTATATCGTAAAAATTGTTAATATGCACAAAAGCTAAATCTAAATGGCATGGATTGTGATTCACCTTGAATAAATATCGCATACCGTATTTATAAGTAAGATGTCAGATATAAATGAACGGTATTCTTCCGATCAGCTACACTTAATAGCTATTAGGGATATACGCACAGATCTGCCCGCCGGATTTGTCTGGCGCATATGCCCGGTGGACAGATCCGTCCATGTATAGCGCGAATTGGACACGGATTTGTCTGCGCACATATCTGAATAGCGCCATACATGGACGGAACTGTCCGCCGGGCATATCTGGCGGGCAGATATGTGCGTGTGTCCCTAGCTAATACTAGTAAAAGACAATTGAGAAAATCAATAACAAAGTTTCTACACAATTACGTACATTCCGAAAACTTTTAGTGCTACCCTCGTGCGTAACTACGTTCTCAAACTACGTAGGTATCTACTCGTATATCCAACATGCAGTTCGTCTGTCTGTCACAGTGGAACGTCGCTAATGAAGACTGACATGACTAATCAAATGGCAAAAAGACCTTGAAAATGGTAAATGGGCATAGTTTTTTCGCTAGAATTGTATGTACAGTCAAGGAATTTGATTCGCGTACCGTTTCGTTGATTTATTGCTTGAAATGTCGGAATATCATAAGGCTTATATTTCTTTAAGCAAGCGAAGAAACATAGGCCTTAGTTAGTACTATTAATTGTCATTAGTAATTTAGACTTAAGACGGTACGCGAATCAAATTCCTTGACTGTACCTGCAGTCGCAATTAAATATATGAAAACGGCCAAGGTACTCAAAATATCCGAACAGCACTTTATCGCCTTGACAATAGACTCGTTGTTCCGATATTTGTGACTACCATAGCTCAGACAATTCATCGCAAAGAAGTCGCAAAACGAATATAAGTTCCGAAATAAAAGAAGATATATTAAATTTGTATTATGTACAGTTATTTTACTATTATGTACAGCGTCTGTTTGATGTAACTGGTGACCGAAGAGCTGGCGGTTTCCTCGCACAGCGTATCAGCATTGCGATACAACGAGGAAATGCCGCCAGCATCCTTGGTACAATGCCGCAAGGGCCTAGTTTAGATTTGAGCTAGTTATTAATTTAGTTTAGTATTTGCACTGTAGTACCTCTGTATATTTAGTTATGTAAATAAATGATTGAAAATTTTAATAATATATTTCTATATAATATTCATAACCACAACCCAAAAAGTCTCTAAAGTGTGCATCTTGTTCCATATAATAGTATTTTGTGCAACAGTTACATAATGAGAATTCTCGGGTCTGTTTTTACAAAATTCGGCTTCGCCTCATTTTGTAACTTCGACCCTCGAATCTTAAGAACCCTTATTATGTACCGTTGCACACAATAGTTTTTATACGAGTGCCGAAGCAAGCCGGTAAGAATTGAGTTCGACGAAAGCCGTGCACAACCTACTGCTTCTATGTAATCTCGTAACGTTCGATCTCCCGGTGGATTGTGCCGGCGGCGACACGCAATGCGGGGCCCGACAACAGTTTCACAATATTGTATGGAAATCCTTTCTGTCATTGTTATGGATGCTACAATATGCGACCATAGAAGCTCTATCAAAAAGTATGCGCTAGTAGTTCCGCCACCACAATCTCAATTCGAGTATTACAGTCGCCGAGTATAAAAAATAATTTTTTGTTGGCGATATATTTGATGGCGACTGTACTCAAGTGACCATTAGTGTTCGATAGAACAGTGAAATAAATGTCTTGGCCATTACTTTGTACCTTTCGCAAACGGAACTAATCGAATAAAAATTGTTACCAGACGATTGATTACAGAAATAAAATACTGTAACAACCAACACAACACGGAATGTTTGTTCATCGAGTTATTTATTTATACTAGCCCGCGCACGAGGGGCTACTTTGAAAAATTATAGGTTTTTTCAAACGCTCTAGTGACTAAACGGGAAAAAGGAGTGAAGTTATTTTCAAATATATATTACTAGCTGTACCCGCGCGGCTTCGCTCGCGTGTGTTGCAGTTGATTCTGTTACTTTTCGTTATCCTCAACAGTCCATTGCTGAACGCTTTCTACTTGTTAAATTTTATAAAGTCAGTTTAGCAGTTTAGCTAAAACCGACTTCTTCCATATAACTTCGACATCCCAAAAGATCGACGGAAAGCGTCTAAGATTGGACTGTGTCAGCCATGGTCAAGATAAGCATGTGAGTGGGAAGATCTGGTGAGCTAAAAAGTCTTTTTCTCCCATCTTGAATGTTTAACCTAACAGTACTTGGTATACTTAGCAATAGTACGGTGAATTTTTTCTTTGTGCAGGGGGCGCCGCCCCCCGAGCCCCCTTTCTTTGCCGCCCGTCACGTGCTAAACCCTATCAAAACTCGTTTTCTCCCATCTTGAATGTTTAACCTAACAATTCCTGCTATACTTAGCAATAGTACGGTGAATTTTGTCTTTATGAGGGGGGCTCCGCCCCCCGAGCCCCCCTTGTTTACCGCCTATTCCGTGGTAAGCCCTATCAAAACTCTTTTTCTCCCATCTTAAATGATTAACCTAACAATTTTTGGCATCATTAGCAATACTACGGTGTTTTTTTATGCGGGGGGCTTCGCCCCCCGAGCCCCCCTTTAATTGCGGCCCATCACGTGATACACCCTGTCAAAACCCTTTATCTCCCATCTTGAATGTTTAACCTAACAGTTCTTGGTATACTTAGCAATAGTACGGGGTATTTTTTCTTTATGCGGGGGGCTCCGACCCCCGAGCCCCTTTGTTTAACGCCTATCCCGTGGTAAGCCCTATCAAAACTCTTTTTCTCCCATCTTAAATGATTAACCTAACAATTTTTGGTATCATTAGCAATCAACGGTGTTTTTCCTTTATGCGGGGGGCTCCACCCCCCGAGCTCCCCTTGCTTACCGCCTATTCCGTGGTAAGCCCTATCAAAACTCTTTTTCTCCCATCTTAAATGATTAACCTAACAATTTTTGGTATAATTAGAAATACTACGGTGTTTTTTTATGCGGGGGGCTCTGCCCCCCGTGCCCCCCTTTAATTGCGGCCCGTCACGTAAAACACCCTGTCAAAACCCTTTTTCTTCCATCTTGAATGTTTAACCTAACAGTTCTTGGTATACTTAGCAATAGTACGGGGTATTTTTTCTTTATGCGGGGGGCTCCGCCCCCCCAACCTCCCTCGTTTACCGCCTATCCCGTGGTAAGCCCTATCAAAACTCTTTTTCTCCCATCTTAAATAATTAACCTAACAATTTTTGGTATAATTAGCAATACTACGGTGTTTTTTCTTTATGCCCGAACCCCCCTTTAATTGCGGCTCGTCACGTGATACACCCTGTCAAAACTCTTTTTCTCTCATTTTGATTGTTTAACCTAACAGTTCTTGGTATACTTAGCAATAGTACAGTGTGTTTTTTTTCTTTATGCGGGGGGCTCCGCCCCCCGAGCCCCCCTTTCTTTGCTGCCCGTCACGTGCTAAACCCTATCAAAACTCTTTTTCTCCCATCTTGAATGTTTAACCTAACAATTCTTGCTATACTTAGCAATAGTACGGAGTGTTTTTTCTTTAGGCGGGGGGCTCCGCCCCCCGAGCCCCCCTTTGTTTGCTGCCCGGCACATGATATACCCTATCAAAACTCTTTTTCTCCCATCTTGATTGTTAAACCTAACAGTTCTTGGTATACTTAGCAATAGTACAGTGAATTTTTTCTTTATGCGGGGGGCTCCGCCCCCCGAGCCCCCTTTCTTTGCCGCCCGTCACGTGCTAAACCCTATCAAAACTCGTTTTCTCCCATCTTGAATGTTTAACCTAACAATTCTTGCTATACTTAGCAATAGTACGGTGAATTTTGTCTTTATGAGGGGGGCTCCGCCCCCCGAGCCCCCCTTGTTTACCGCCTATTCCGTGGTAAGCCCTATCAAAACTCTTTTTCTCCCATCTTAAATGATTAACCTAACAATTTTTGGCATCATTAGCAATACTACGGTGTTTTTTTATGCGGGGGGCTTCGCCCCCCGAGCCCCCCTTTAATTGCGGCCCATCACGTGATACACCCTGTCAAAACCCTTTATCTCCCATCTTGAATGTTTAACCTAACAGTTCTTGGTATACTTAGCAATAGTACGGGGTATTTTTTCTTTATGCGGGGGGCTCCGACCCCCGAGCCCCTTTGTTTAACGCCTATCCCGTGGTAAGCCCTATCAAAACTCTTTTTCTCCCATCTTAAATGATTAACCTAACAATTTTTGGTATCATTAGCAATCAACGGTGTTTTTTCTTTATGCGGGGGGCTCCACCCCTCGAGCCCCCCTTGTTTACCGCCTATTCCGTGGTAAGCCCTATCAAAACTCTTTTTCTCCCATCTTAAATGATTAACCTAACAAATTTTGGTATAATTAGAAATACTACGGTGTTTTTTTTATGCGGGGGGCTCTGCCCCCCGTGCCCTCCTTTAATTGCGGCCCGTCACGTAAAACACCCTGTCAAAACCCTTTTTCTTCCATCTTGAATGTTTAACCTAACAATTCTTGCTATACTTAGCAATAGTACGGTGAATTTTGTCTTTATGCGGGGGGCTCCGCCCCCCGAGGCCCCCTTGTTTACCGCCTATTCCGTGGTAAGCCCTATCAAAACTCTTTTTCTCCCATCTTAAATGATTAACCTAACAATTTTTGGCATCATTAGCAATACTACGGTGTTTTTTTATGCGGGGGGCTTCGCCCCCCGAGCCCCCTTTAATTGCGGCCCGTCACGTGATACACCCTGTCAAAACCCTTTTTCTCCCATCTTGAATGTTTAACCTAACAGTTCTTGGTATACTTAGCAATAGTACGGGGTATTTTTTCTTTATGCGGGGGGCTCCGCCCCCCCAACCTCCCTCGTTTACTGCCTATCCCGTGGTAAGCCCTATCAAAACTCTTTTTCTCCCATCTTAAATGATTAACCTAACAATTTTTGGTATAATTAGCAATACTACGGTGTTTTTTCTTTATGCCCGAACCCCCCTTTAATTGCGGCTCGTCACGTGATACACCCTGTCAAAACTCTTTTTCTCTCATTTTGATTGTTTAACCTAACAGTTCTTGGTATACTTAGCAATATTACAGTGTATTTTTTCTTTATGCGGGGGGCTCCGCCCCCCGAGCCCCCCTTTCTTTGCTGCCCGTCACGTGCTAAACCCTATCAAAACTCTTTTTCTCCCATCTTGAATGTTTAACCTAACAATTCTTGCTATACTTAGCAATAGTACGGAGTGTTTTTTCTTTAGGCGGGGGGCTCGGCCCCCCGAGCCCCCCTTTGTTTGCGGCCCGGCACATGATATACCCTATCAAAACTCTTTTTCTCCCATCTTGATTGTTTAACCTAACAGTTCTTGGTATACTTAGCAATAGTACAGTGAATTTTTTCTTTATGCGGGGGGCTCCGCCCCCCGAGCTCCCTTTCTTTGCCGCCCGTCACGTGCTAAACCCTATCAAAACTCTTTTTCTCCCATCTTAAATGATTAACCTAACAATTTTTGGTATCATTAGCAATCTACGGTGTTTTTTCTTTATGCGGGGGGCTCCGCCCCCCAAGCCTCCCTTTTTTTACGGCCCGTCACGTGCTAAACCCTATTAAAACTCTTTTTCTCCCATCTTGAATGTTTAACCTAACAATTTTTGGTATACTTAGCAATAGTGCGGGGTGTTATTTCTTTATGCGGGGGGCTCCGCCCCCCGAGCCCCCCTCGTTTACCGCCTATCCCGTGGTAAGCCCTATCAAAACTCTTTTTCTCCCATCTTAAATGATTAACCTAACAATTTTTGGTATAATTAGCAATACTACGGAGTATTTTTTCTTTATGCGAGCCCCCCTTTCTTTGCCGCCTGTCACGTGCTAAACCCTATCAAAACTCTTTTTCTCCCATTTTTAATGTTTAACTTAACAATTCTTGGTATAATTAGCAATAGTACGGTGTGTTTTTTTATGCGGGGGGCTCCGCCCCCCGAGCCCCCCTTTGTTTGCGGCCCGGCACGTGATATACCCTGTCAAAACTCTTTTTCTCCCATCTTGATTGTTTAACCTAACAGTTCTTGGTATACTTAGCAATAGTACAGTGAATTTTTTCTTTATGCGGGGGGCTCCGCCCCCCGAGCCCCCTTTTTTTGCCGCCCGTCACGTGCTAAACCCTATCAAAACTCTTTTTCTCTCATCTTGAATGTTTAACCTAACAATTCTTGGTATAATTAGCAATAGTACGGTGTGTTTTTTTATGCGGGGGGCTCCGCCCCCCGAGCCCCCCTTTGTTTGCGGCCCGGCACGTGATATACCCTGTCAAAACTCTTTTTCTCCCATCTTGAATGTTTAATCTAACATTTTTTGGTACAATTAGCAATAGTCCGGTGGGTTTTTTTCCTTTTTCGCGGGGTGCTCCCCGACCCCCTCCCCCTTTTATCAACCACCTCGTGGAAAATTCTCCCATCTTGAACATTCAAACATTTTTGGTAACAATAGCAATAGTAGTGTGTTTTTCTTTATGCGAGTCCCCTTTAACCATCTATTACGTAAATTCTATCAAAACTGATTTTTCTTCCGTCTTTAACATTCAACTTAACAGTTTGTTGAATTTTGTAATTCTAATTTATTTTTTCCCCTTGCATAGGCTTATATTGGCCATATGGTTGACGACTGGTAGAGAATACAATTTGGTATTATACTTACTCGCCATTTCGTGCAATATCATCAGTGTTTTCAACAGCTCTGTTGATGAGATAGGCGTTGCTAAGCAACCGCGTGCTAGCGCGCCAGGCGTCAGCAAAAAGAAGTAAGGAAGAGGTAGCATAGATAGTACCTACCTACTATAGCCATCTAGGGATATCTCTGCGAACTCGTGTTGCATTTAGTTTGCACCTAAACTACATATGTAGTGGTCAGATTTTGCGTAAAGAGGACTCGGTAGTAACAAAGTTCTGCGAGAGATAGCGTTACCTAATCGTATAGCCAAAGACATGTCTAGATACCCCTTTTGATGGTACGTATTTTTTACTTTTCCACTATATTTAACCAGTATATTATTATTTAACACATTTATTTCTTTATACGAATGAATATGAACTAACCGAAAGTAGTTAAACCAATATCAATTTGCTGCTTGAGCTTAACACTCATATTCATTTCACATACAAAGTTTAAACCCCCCTTAATCCCCCTTAAATCCAAAATGTTCGTATTTTTTATAGCCTATGTCCTGACCAGAGGTCTGTTGAACCTGCTAGTGAAGTTTTTATCGAAATCGGTTCAGGCGTTTTGACGCCAACTCTCCCCATCCAAACAGACAAACAGACAAACAGACAAACAGACAAAAATTCTAAAAATTGTCGAAACGTGTTCTGTTATCGATTCTAAGAGCTACTGACTCATTTTTTTACTAATATCTCCAATGTACAGATTTTTTACCCTCTTCACCTTTATTATATGTATAGATGTATAGATAGATTAGACTATATACTCTTGTTTTTGACACAAGCCGAAACACGATTGCCGAAAGTTGCCTCGATAGAAAAAAGACCTAAGTTGGGTCCTTTTTCTAATTATTTTTCTTAGCTTACGTAAACTATAAGAGATTAAGCAATATAACTAAGTAAAAAATATGGTATTCTGGTTTATCTAAAAAGTCACAGAAGCAAAATTAGACAAAACTTTATAGATTCGCTTATTTATCGTAGTTTGTTCAAAAAGTCTGATCCTTAAGAGCGCTGCATCTCTTTCTTTCGTGCACGGGAGCCATAAACGTGTCTCTAACGGATGTGCGTGGCCTGTCCGAATCGAGGAATGGCCTTAACTAGAGTCCGGAAAGTCAATTCTTAGACTCAACCAATAGCATTATCCAGCATAGTACAAAATAAGTTATTGCTATCACTGTCTATCAACTACTTCCAGGACACCTCATTGATTAGCAAAATGTATGTAACTTAGTTAGCCCGGCCTTAGAATTGTCCCGTGGTTGCAGTAGAATTCTGCTAAGGGAATATACAGGGAGATGGGCAGCAGCATCTTCCGAAAGTCTACAAACAATGAACAAAAAAACTGCGCGCGCCAACCCGCCTGGCACTATGGCAAACCCCCCTTTAAGGGGAGGCCTATGTTCAGCAGTGGACGTCTTATGGCTGAGATGATGATGATGATGTAACTTAGTCCTAGTCTTAGTCTGTGTAGGACGTCCATCACAAGATGGACAGACGACCTTATAAAGGTCGCCGGAAGACGCTGGATGCAAGTCGCTTCCGACCGATACGTATGGAGGTCCAAAGGGGAGGCCTACGTTCAGCAGTGTACGTCTTATGGCTGAGATGATGAAGATGATGATGATGTAACTTAGTGAATTCCGCATATCGTAAAATGGGGTAAGAAGAGATGAGGTGGGCAGTTGGGTCATGAATGGGCATGCTAGAGGGGCGAGTTGGTGTTTTTAGACCAAGGTAAATTAATAACCAATGTAATGTACTAGACTACTAGTACGGGCGGCGGCCGTAGGATCTGCTACGTAACGTGATACAAAGATAAGCCCCATGGCACATGTTCATAAAAGTGGTGCAGAGTTCCGGAAAAATAGTAAAAAAAAAACAGAATTGGCCGAAAGCACAAAAAAGTATTTTTAGGTATAGAAAAACCCAGTCTGCCAGTTCCTGCATGGCCGGAAGTGCCCCGGCAGACCAGTTTAAAAGTAACGAATTTGACTCCAAATGTACGTCACAAGTGTCATCTTTGTATCGAATGATGTAGGTAGATACCATCTATTTGTTAAACCGGAAGTGGTACTTTTTTGTGCTTTCGGCCAATTCTATTTTTTTTTTACTATTTTTCCGGAACTCAGCATCACTTTTATGAACATGTGCCATAGGGCTTATCTTTTTATCACGTTACGTAGCAGATCTTACGGCCGCCGCCCGTACTATACGGGGTTCTTCGGACATGGAGTGTACAAGATTCTAAAGGGTAGCGCGCATGTGACACCTCTGGTGTTGTAGAGGTCTCAATGCGTGTTGCCGACCCTTCAGAACCCATAGGCTGCGGTAGTTTACCATCAGGCGAGTCAAATGCTTGTTTGTCACCGTTGTGTTATAAACTAGTAGTCCGCCTCGAACTGAGAACTCGCGATTTACTTACGAGTTGACCAATATAACAAGACCCTAAGGAGGATTTTTTTTCTCCTTCTAGCTCCATAACCACTTGATCGATCCTGCTCATATACGAACTTACAAATTTTATGTATCTCTGCTACAGCCCCAAGAAATTTCATAAAGATCAGAAAAACGTTACTAAAGTTATCGTCGGACAAACCATCGAAATCAAAAAGCCATCCAAATGCCGAGACGTCCCAGTAGCTAGGTGACAGTTCGGTCTGCAGTTGTTTGTAAGAACTCACTTCGCTTACGCTCCGCGAGTTCGAAAAGAAGTCTGTCTCAACTGTTGAAGAATTTTACGTGGTGGACTAAGTAACAGCTAATCGCTTCGTTTTCAGGCAAATAAAAGTGTACTTGACGTTGAAGCGGTTGAAGGTATGATTAGCGGTGGCCATTTTGAATGTCTCACGGCAATATTGTAAGGTGGTTGACTTCACAGAGGGCCGATTTTTTACTTTTTGATCGCTAGAATTCAAAAGCGAGTGATTGAAAGTAATCTCAGGTTTTTCTTGACCATTATTTTCGCATGAACCTAAAACTAGTATAGTCTGCTTCGAACTAAAAACTAAAAACAAGACCCATTAGATGATTTTTTCCCAAATTCTAGCTCCATGACTCCTCGATCGATCCTGCTTATATACGAACTCTCAACTGCTATAACCCCATAAAATTGCATGATGATCAGAAAAACGTTACTAAAGTTATCGTCGAACAAACTCTCAAAATCAAAAAGCCATCGAAATGCCGAGACGCCCCAGTATCTAGAAGTTATTCGTAAGAACTCGCTTCCGCTCGTTAGATTACGTATTTGTGACGTCACTCAAAATTGGAGCTCTGAAACTTTGAAAAATTATAGGTTTTTTCAAACGCTCTATTGACTAAACGGGAAAAGGGACTGAATTTATTTTCGAATATATATTATTAGACTATATACTCTTGTTTATGGCACAAGCCAAAACACGATTGCTGAAAGTTGCCTCGATAGAAAAAAAATCCGAAGTTGGGTCCTTTTTCCCCTTATTTTTCTTAGCTTACGTAGACTATAAGGGATTAAGCAATATAACTAAGTAAAACATATGGCATTCTGGTTTATCTAAAAAGTCACAGAAACAAAATTAGACAAAACTTTATAGATTCGCTTATTTATCGTAGTTTAGTCAAAAAGTCTGATCCTTAAGAGCGCTGCATCTCTTTCTTTCGTGCACGGGAGCCATAAACGTGTCTCTTACGGATGGGCGTGGCTTGTCCGAATCGAGGAACGGCCTTAATACGTCAGACTTTCAATAGTTTCAATCTGTTAGTCTCGGGTTCGAACCCCGGCTCTTTCCACCATTTTTTGCAGAAAATATCATTTGATATTTACATTTACCAGTCACTTTCAAGGAAAATATTGTGAGGAAACCGGATCTCATCCCAATAAGGCTTAGTTTTCCCTCTTGGTTGGAAGGTGGATGGCAGTTTGCTTTCTTAAAACCTAAGTCATCGCAATCCTAGCCGTTAGTGCTGGCTTTTTGGCACGGCTCTTGAGCCTGGGGTCCGTTCGACAACTTAATGTTAATGTTAAATGGACTTGGCGTAGGCACTATATCTTAAAAACATACTTATGGTTATAGATTATATGGCTCTACATATTTTTTCTCCCACCCAGGGCTGTCCGAATATACCCCATGTTTGTTAGCGGATTTTTTGTAGTTTTCAAAAATTATGTTTTTTTTTAGTATTGATACTTTAGAATTTCTGAGAAAAAAAAACATAACTCGAAAACTAAAAAGAATCGGCTAACTTACAGTCGCCATCAAAGATATCGGAGCGGCCAGGGTACTCAAAAATATCTGAACATGCACTTTATCGCCCTGATAATAGAGGCGTTGTTCAGATATTTCTGACCACCTTGGCCGCTCCGATATATCTGATGGCGATTGTACACGTGGAGGGGGTATATTCTGACAGCGCTGAGTGGAGGACTTTAATTTATTTCTTTGAACGTCGGACTACCCTATATGTATTTACCCTCGGTAGTGAAGCCTACGAAGACATAGAGCCTGCGAAGTTTCAGTTGATGACACGTCCGATCGCGCGAAGTGGAGAGAAAGGACGAGAAAAGCAGACCCCACAATCAGATGGGAATAATCATGCTGAGGAGAGAGAGAGTGAAGCCTACGAAGACATGAGAGCCTGCGAAGTTTCAGTTGATGACACGTCCGATCACGCGAAGTGGAGAGAAAGGAAGAGAAAAGCAGACCCCACAATCAGATGGGAATAATCATGCTGAGGAGAGAGAGAGTGAAGCCTACGAAGCAGGAGAGATCCAGGACTCCAATCCCGGCAAGGGCATTTATGTGCGTACTTATCGATCTACGTACATATATATCTCTTGAGATACATACGTAGATGATTTCTATTTGTTTAAGTATTTATATATGATTTATGTAAGATTATATTGTACCATATTATTTAGTATAGTACATTACGTACCTAGGGCGGTAAAATAAAGAATGTATCAGATTACAGGTATTTGTGGCCCGAACCGAAGGTAAGGGCCATTAACAAGTGATCTGAGGCCTTCTTTATTATCGCCCGTGGTGCGTATACAATTTTACGCCTTCTCCTGGGTGTGAAGTGAGATTTGCTGCTGCGCCCGTGGGCAGCAAATCTCACTTACCGCCCAGAGTGACGTAAAATATATAATATGAGCTCTAACGTCGAACTCATCATAAAAGTCCACGGTATATCAATGAAAAGACACGTGCAAACTATTTAAAATGACGCTTAAACAGAACCGGATTTCCCATTACGTTTAAATGTACCTATACCTTCATAAAACACCATCATTTTCCTTTCAACTCAAAGCAATCGATATAATTACACTCTTCGCGGAAATTACAGCTCTCAAGCTAAAACAAACTTTAATCTTTACACGCAAAGACTAGAGTGGAAAGTTTAGGACAGCTAATAGTACGGAGCGCCATTTTACTTGACAGCTTAAAAGAGTTTAATGAGGAGAAAATAAGGCAGCCATCTTGGATCGGCGTGAACGAGCCGGAGGCGAATTCGACTTGGGTTATTGACATTTGCTGTATGGCAACCATTTTGGTGTAAGTCAATCTAGAAAGAAGGTATATTGTGTGTATAAGTGGGCTAGTACATACTGACCTTTGACTATTAAACCAACCGGACCGGCCATGTCTGTCATTTTGTATACAAAAAAAGTCTGCCGGTTTTTGCGGGGGAGGGGAACGTCGAATGTATGCGAAACGTCAAAATAGCCACGTCAGATAAACGTCAGTCCATACAATGAGTAGTACTGGTCATACATTTCATTTTCGGCAGAGGGGAACGCCTGTCAATGGCCACTCCGGTTGGTTTAAAGCTCTAAGATACTGACCGTCAAATGGGATAAAATGAGACACGCGGGGTAACTAATGAGTAATGAGAAGAAATTTAGGCCCATTTCAAGAGTGCTGAATTGGCAATTACTATGAAGTTTTATTTGTTTTTATACTCGGCGACTGTAATACTCGAATTGAGATTGTGGTGGCGGAACTACTAGTGCATACTTTTTGATAGAGCTTCTATGGTCGCATATTGTAGCATCCATAACAATGACAGAAAGGATTTCCATACAATATTGTGAAACTGTTGTCGGGCCCCGCATTGCGTGTCGCCGCCGGCACAATCCACCGGGAGATCGAACGTTACGAGATTACATAGAAGCAGTAGGTTGTGCACGGCTTTCGTCGAACTCAATTCTTACCGGCTTGCTTAAGCACTCGTATAAAAACTATTGTGTGCAACGGTACATAATAAGGGTTCTTAAAATTCTCGGGTCTGTTTTTACAAAATTCGGCTTCGCCTCATTTTGTAACTTCGACCCTCGAATCTTAAGAACCCTCATTATGTAATTGTTGCACAAAATACTATTGTATTTTTGGCAATCACCCATTAATGAGAAGGTGAATTCTTACACTCGTTTTCTTTTAAATCTGCTGTGTTTCTTTATATCCCACTTGTCTCAAATTAGTTTGAATTATCGAGAGCGTGGAATTGCATATGTAGTGGTTGTACCGTGTTGTGCCTCTTTGTGTGCGGATTCAAATAAAGAATGCCTGTAAACAAACAATACTACACAGATAGAAATAATATCTTAATTCAAAACGCAAAACTCTCTTGCACGCGGTTTCTTAAAGAGAGTAATAAATACCTTAGACCAATAAAGATGACTTGAGTTAAAAATATCATGATTTTTAAAAGAAGAATTAAAATTATTCAGCTTTAGCTTTACCCATTTTTAAAGCGAATAGTAATGATTTGAGTTAAGATAATAATTATTTACGGCAAAAAAGCACCAAAATTTTCCTTTAAGAGTTTTATGTGTTTACGTCAAAAGCGATTAGTTCTTGGTTTGATGTTTTCAATCTACAGCTAAGAGCCAAAGCTAATTCAAAGAAATAGCGCCAAAAGTTTTAGCCAAGAGAGATTAATTTTTGCTTTGATGTTTTCAACCTACAATCAAGAGCCACAGCTATTCCAAAGAAGAAGCACATAATTTTTGCTTTGAAACATTTAAGTCTTGGACGTTAGTTACCCTGCGCATCAATAGATGTCTCTGCGTGTAGGTTAGAACACGCGAACGTCTGTTCGACGTAACTTCAAGACCCTCGGCGCTTTACCCGGGCTTATTTGAGATTCACAATAGCAATCTCAGCTCTAGTTAATACGGTTATAAATTGTGAGTATATAAATAATCATAATTTATATTTGTATTATCTAGCTTTAGTTAAACTTCCTTTCTTGGGATTAGTCCCGAGAAACACAGTTTCTGCTACTAGCTTTTTAAGTAGTGCACTGAGACACTAAGGCGATTATCACACTGACGACGGATCCGCATGCGGCGCCGGTGTGCGAGCGAGATAGCGCTATACACATGCAGAGCGCTATCTCGCTCGCGCACCGGTGCCGCATGCGGATCCGCGCCAGTGTGATAACCGCCTTAGAAAATGTTATTGTTTGTTTCAAGTAATCGATTTCATACGCCAAGAAATTTTAGATCTTGGTGTGAAAATATCAAATTTTACATCAAGTAACACATGCTCTTGAACTAATGCGTTTTCTTGTTTCCGTGGAGAAATTCAATTCTCAATTTAAACTATGAGTCTTCATCCAAGAAACAAAGTTTCTTGGCTTAAGTTCTTTATGTATTGCACTAAGACACATAAAGTTCAATTTAAAAAAAATACAATACAAAAACAAAATTCAAACGCCCTTCGTGAGAATATTAAGCTATTTTAAAGAGAAGATTTTTATATCTCGGATAAAGTATTGAATTTATTAGGTTAAGTAATAAACTTTGAAACAGTTTATATCTTGAAATAAAGAATTTTATTTTTTCCTTATATGGGAAACTGGATATCTCTTGATTCAAATAGGTTTCTTTGGTTGAAGAGATTTTTTCTATCTGTGTACTACATATGCAATTCCACGCTCTCGATAATTCATCTATACCATTTGATGGTACACTTTTTTCCTAACCAAAGTTGAACCTTGTTACCGAGGAAAAGTGTCCTTCATAGGTGACTAGAAATAATTTTAAACAAAAAAAGAACCGACTTCACTTAGGATCCGCTATTCCAAGAGGAAGTGGCCGAGTTGCTGTAAAAAATAGTGAAATCACTATAGGTGTGCCTATAATAGTTGAAGAGTTCCCTCGATTTCTCCAGGGTCCCATCATCAGATCCCGACTTGGTGACAATGGGACCATCTAGGGGTTATACCTGTTCGATTAAAAAAAATATTTGAAAATCGTTTCACGATTCACGGAGATATGGAGTAACATACATACAAAAAAAAAATGAAAAAAAAATTCAGTCGAATTGAGAACCTCCTCCTTTTTTGAAGTCGGTTCAATAGAAAGTATCAGAGTACCTACACCCATATAATATATACCAGCTTCCTTATACTGTGGCGTAACGTAAGAGGCATTGGTACTTGCAACCTTTACGAAATTGACACTCTTTGGTATTTTGTCATGTTGTACACATTGCCTGATTACTTTTTTATTCAAAACGTCCCTTTACCTTATTTTTAACCGACTTCAAAAAAGGAGGAGGTTCTCAATTCGACAGCTTTTTTTAATCATATTTTTTTTATGTATGTCCCATTGTCACCAAGTTGGGGTCTGATGATGGGATCCTGGAGAAATCGAGGGAACTCTTCAACTATTATAGGCACCTATAGTGATTTCACTTTTTTTTACAGCAACTCGTCGGTTCTTTTTTTGTTTACAATTATTCGGTGTCACTTTTTTGTCAAGTATTTCCTCTATCTTATATTAATTAACCTTCATGAAGACAATTTTATTTTACCAACATTTAATATTTCTTTTCGTAAAAATGGCGGCCATGATGAATGGCCTCTAACCCCCTATTAACGGCGATGTCCCTGCACAGATAGAAATAATATCTTAATTCAAAACGCAAAACTCTCTTGCACGCGGTTTCTTAAAGAGAGTAATAAATACCTTAGACCAATAAACATGACTTGAGTTAAAAATATCATGATTTTTAAAAGAAGATTTAAAATTATTTAGCTTTATCTTTACCCATTTTTAAAGCGAATAGTAATGATTTGAGTTAAGATAATAATTATTTACGGCAAAAAAGCACCATAATTTTCCTTTAAGAGTTTTATGTGTTTACGTAAGAGCGATTAGTTCTTGGTTTGATGTTTTCAAGCTACAGCTAAGAGCCAAAGCTAATTCAAAGAAGTAGCACAAAAAGTTTGATTTGAGATTTTTAAGTTTTTAGGCAAGAGAGATTAATTTTTGCTTTGATGTTTTCAACCTACAATCAAGAGCCACAGCTATTCCAAAGAAGAAGCACATAATTTCCAAAACCATGGTAGTCGCAGTTGCCTCTTCAGGCGCATTAGTCCCGGCTGACTGCACAGGCGTGTAATACAATTCAATTATTAATTATGATGAATATATTAACACGGAATTTACAGTGTAGATACATAATACCTATACACCAATGCATTGAGCAGCTACCTAATTTAATTAATAATTGAACAGCTTGAAGAAAGTCTGTGCCAATGCGTCCAAATAATTCTAAGGCGATTATCACACTGGCGACGGATCCGCATGTGGCGCCGGTGCGCGAGCGAGATAGCGCTCTGCACGTGTATAGCGCTATCTCGCTCGCGCACCGGCGTCGCATGCGGATCCGTCGCCAGTGTTATAATCGCCTAAGGGAAGCCGGGGCTAAATTTGGCTTTCCTTTTCCCCGTGAGCTGTCGTAAAAGTACTCAACCGGCTGAAAATAAGAGAAGCCGGTGGGCATCGAGTTCTATGGATGCTTAGCCACTGGTATTTACTGTTAGGAAACAAATTGGAATAGTATTTTAAAAATAGTTTTTTTATTATAATTGTTAAGTTGGCTCGGGTCTCAATATAAACACGAGAGGTTAAACAACAACTTTGCTCCCTAATATAATTAATAATTATTGTATCCTGTCTCATAATTGGAACTATCTCTATACCAAATTTCATCTATCTAAAACGGTTCAGCGGTTATTGATTCTCAATACAAAATTCCACCCCTCTTTTCACTTCCTATGATATCTAGGATAAAAACTATTCTGTGGCCTTTTCCTGGACTCGACTCGGACATTTACAGGGAGCAAAAGTGACTTTTGATCCCTCTGCGATTTGTTGCCCATTTACAGGGAGCAAAAGTGACTTTTGATCCCTCTGCGTTTTTTTTTAAATTTTCCTTGTCTTTGCAACCGATTAAAATGAGACAACATTATATAACTTCTCTTTCTAGCAGATAGCTAGTTTAGTACCTTTGAATTCGTTTTTCGCAAAGAAGGAGTGAAAAGTAGAGTGTACTACGCGGTAGCAAAATTATTTCTTTTTATCTAAATTGGTTCAGCATGAACAGATAAGAGACAGATACACTTCCGAATAAAAAAAGCGGCTAGAATTGAGTTAGTACGAATGTAAATTCTTACGTATCTAAGTACTATCAGAAGTCTCGAGTTAAAAAATCTGCCGGAACAGATTAACTCTTCCGGGTTCTTAAAGGATTCAAACAACCGGAGCGGCCATTGACAGGCGTTTCCCTCTGCCGGAAATATATGACCAGTGGTCATACTTATCGTATGGACTGACGTTTATCTGACGTGACTATTTTGACGTTACGTAAATTTGACGTTCCTCTCCCCCGCGAAAAAACTTGCTGCCTGCTCTTGTGTCGGAGGCCAAGACTCATTTTGGGTCGTTGTGCCAAATAAGTAAGTACCTTAAGTATAAAAATGACAAACATGGCCACTCCGGTTGGTTGAATTTTCTAAGTCCGGGTTTTAAGGCAATACTTCGTCACTGTTGTTACCTTATAAACAAGAGTTAATGTGATCCGGCTCTATTAGTACATTTGAAGGGTACACGGAAAGAACATGTCTAGTTACTTTGACAACATTTTGAGTTATAGCGGTTTTAAAGTTTGGAACGATTCAATTAACCATACAATTTTCGTAACTAGATGGTTTTTATGGATTAAAAAGTGGATTTATGTTAAAAATTCCAGCTGTTACAGAAGTTGTTACTAAATTGTTAATTGCAAGCTCAACATTTTGATACAAAAATCTCATTTTACGAAAAAAGGGACTAGACACGTTCTTTCCGTGTACCCTTCATTTGCTTATTTTACTAAATATTTATAAATTTTGACATTATTTTCTGAATTTTATACACAAAATAATATCAAAATGTGTTACGTTACCCGAAAACAACCAAGTCTAAAACCTTTTGAAGACACTACAGACAACGACAAATATCCGCCTAAAAAGCACATTTTGATTAAACTGCCTAAACTTCCTCCGTATTAAAATTTTCCAACCCTCCGCGTCGGGGACGTGCCAAAGAAGCCTTTATTACCGTGTACTTAAGGGTGTGAAAGGGTGGAAGGGGGGTCGTATTTAGTCTCGCCATTTAGGCCGGTCCAAAGGGCTGAGTTAATTATGTATGCAACCCTGAGATGTCACAGTCGGTCTGCGAGCTTTTACGAAACAATATTATACTGAAACTCGCCTCCGCCCGCGTCGTTGTTCGTTATGTTTCACGAAATAACGCTTTAAGCGATATTATTCCTTCTACGTAGGGTTGCCAGGCCCAAAAACACTAAAGCCGGACTTCGCGCTTAATTTAGCCGGACATTTTACCCTGAAAGCCGGACATAACTTTTTTGATAGCTAATTTTAGCCTTTTATAAAGCCGGACAGTTGTTCGAAAAGCCGGACAACATTTTATAACAAAAGAAACGATTTCATAATGTATATCAAACCTATTCGTCGTCCTACCTACCTAACCTAGTCGTTAAATTTTGTCTGAGAAAGGAACTAAACAAATTTTAGCTATCAGGGGTCTACTATGTGAATAACCACCATAGATATCCATTTCGGACAATGACGAATATCCCTTTATTACTTAAAATTAAAGAGTTCTGCCTTTTGGCAAATGATAACTATTTTAATAGGTACACTTATTTAACAATTTTATCAACTTGTTAACAGCTCTCGGAGCAGTTGCTTCTTTTCTTTATTTACGGTCGACTTTGGACTCGTACCACTCGCGTGGCAGTCAGACGAAAAGCCTAACAAAAGCCGGACAGGCCGGACGAGCAAATATTTAGCCGGACACGCCCGTAAAAAGCCAAACATGTCCGGCTAAAGCCGGACACCTGGCAACCCTACTTCTACGCCCTCAGCCCTACGGCCTCCTAGCCTAGTTGGTAGTGATAGTGACCCTGCCTATGAAGTAGGAGGTCCTGGGTTCGCAATCTGGTCAGGGCATTTATTTGTGTGTTTATCACGGATATTTGTTCCTGAGTTATGGATGTTTTCTATGTATTTAAGTATTTATCTCGTCACCTATTCATCTATTATATAATTTATATATATCGTCACCTAGTACCTTAGAGCTTTAAACCAAGCGGAGTAGCCATTGATAGGCGATCCCACGGCGATCCCCACTGCCGAATGAATATGACCATGGTCATACTAAATACAACTTAGTTCACGAAAACAACGCCCCGAGCGTTACACTGGGACAATCTTACACAAATCAACCCAGTCCCACAGTAAGCTCAATAAGGCTTGTGTTATGGGTACTAGGCTTTGATTATTAAACCAACCGGATGCGACACGCGCTCTCATTTCTATCGGGAAAAGTCTGCCGTTTTTTGCGGGGGAGGGGAACGTCAAATGTATGCGACCACTGCAGTGGTCATACTCATTGTATGGACTGACGTTTATTTGACGTGGCTATTTTGACGTTTCGCATACATTTGACGTTCCCCTCCCCGCGAAAAACGGCAGACTTTTCCCGATAGAAATGAGAGCGCGTGTCGCATCCGGTTGGTTTAATAATCAAAGCCTCATAACACAAGCCTTATTGAGCTTACTGTGGGACTGGGTTGATTTGTGTAAGATTGTACCAGTGTAACGCTCGGGGCGTTGTTTTCGTGAACTAAGTTGTATTTATGTTTGTTTCAAGAAAAAGCGCTACGTGATATCGCCCAAGTTTTGTCGCGGCGAGCATGTGAAACAAACGTATGAGGTCCTTTGTTACATTCACGAAACTGAGCGTCAAATTGGAGCCTTTTTTCTGGAACCACACGTAAACACTCCGGGAGAGTTTCGTGAATAATGCTTGTTACAAAATAGCTTACCTAAGCTGTCAGTCTTCAAAGGAGGTTATGCCGGCGAGCATTGAGCTTTGAGATTGACATGCTCTCAATAATAAAGGCTTGTCAAGTAGAATTAAAGATAATGGTAGCTAAGCCGCAAACAATTCCCGTTAAATTTACAGAACCTAAATGATTCTAGCAATTTCCTTAATGGTCTAAGAGCTGGCCACGTTAGATGTGACACAATAATGAGAGTTTTGTAAACCAGTCCAGTTAGATTGCATACCCGTCCCTATTGCTAGATTCGGGCATCTGGCAGCTTTTAAAGTTTTTAAGTTTGAAAAAAGTAATACCGAAATAGGTAAAAACTGCTGAAATTGTGTCATTTATAGAGAACAGGGCCTATATTTTAACATTAGAACAAAAAACATTGTGTATTATTGGGAAAACAAAAACAGTAGACGAGTAACCAAAAATTATATTATACATCATTTGGCACTACTTCCCCCAACCGAAACTTTTGGATATTATATAATCTAATGAATGACATATTTTTTCATAATATTGGATCGAAGCCATAGAGCTCTAGAATTTGTTTTCTTCAAGTTATTTGCATTCTTTCCTCCACCACTTTACAGCTGCCAGGTCCGGATCTATAAATAAGCATAGTATAGCAAACTAACTAGAGGGGTTTCGTTGCTCTTATTATTGTGTCATATCTGACGTGGCCAGCTCTCCGTCTATAAGGCGATCGGCTGTCTACGGCAAATGTCGGCCTGCGCGACGTCTTTTAAAGGCCTTCTACACGATCGGGACCAACCGCCAACCATCGGGTCCTTGGTCAGGTTGATATAAAAATGGCCAGTATATGCCCGGCGGACATATCCGTCCATCGCGAATTGGACACGGATTTGCTGCACATCTTTATATCACAATAAATAGACGGATCTTTCCGCCGGGCATATCCGCCGGACGTCCGGCGGGCAGATCTGTGCGTGTATATGTACCTAGTTATTATGGTTCATAAATACTTGTCCAGCTAATTTTGACTAATTAGCTTGCTTAGTTATTGTTGGAAACATTCTTTTGCTGATTGTACAAAATGTCTTAGTAAGCAATCTATATAATTATGTAATTAAATATGAAGGAGAATTATGAAAGTGGTCATAAACGTCGCCCATGATAGTTGTTCGTGAGAATTGTACAACTTCTTGTTATTGATAAGTGTCTCAAATAGTTTTCGTGTGTTTCGTTATTCAGGCAATTAAAAAAGTGTTTTTCTGAAGAGATCGGCAAAGCGCATTTGATAACTATGGAGTTGCAGGTGTTCATAGTTTACCACCATTTTGGAATATAAACAATCCGACGTGATATTTCGCTAGTGGAAGAGATACTTAACACAATAGTTAGAGTCAAAATCACAAATATACTTTGAACCGACTCTTTACTTACTCTATATTCGTTGATCAGGGAAATAAAAAAAAATGCTTTAAAATTGATTAAGTATTGTAAGTTGTAACCGATCCTACAATCTTGTAAGGAAAACTACTTTATTTTTACGTTTACTACACGGAAAAAAATTATTATGCCAAGAATACCAATGCGAAAGTATTATTGTTTAAACCTATTTTTTTAACGTGTAGTTGTATTACTCCCAAAATATTATAGGAACATGTAAATAATACTTTTAGTTTGTTTAATTTTAGTCTTTTCTTTTATTACTGTTTAATAACTAACAAATATATCTCACATGTATACTAACAAAAAATATGGATTGTTGAATCTGAAATAAATATTATTCATTCATTCATTCATAAACATAAGTAAATGTTTTCTTGGACTTATCTTTAGCTCAAGATATATTTTACTTCAATAAAGACATTTTTATTGTTTTGACGAGGAGGATTTATCTTCGTTGAAGAGAAAAAGAGAATTCTTTTTTTCCGTGTATCTTATATCTTGAATTTAACAGAACGATTTAAAATTTATACGCAGTAAAATCTAAGTATTTATGACTATATGAACAATTGTCCCAGAATTCACTAGATTTTCTCTCCAGATTACAGTATTCTAGTATCGTGATTCTTTATTGTCCTAGTGCAAAAAGGCATAGCTTTCCACACGCTACATAGGTAAATAATGATTCACTTTCCGACCATGAAGAGATTTAAAACCTTTAAGCTGTTGTAGTGTTAATAAAATATGAAAGGGTTATATGACTTATATGTTCAATTAAACCCTGCAATAAGAAAGATATAAAAGGAAAGTATGATTACTGTTGTCATAAACACTTCGCTTTAATACATGCCAATTAAAAAAACTTGCAATTAACTACTATTCATTCGATAATTAACCCTTATACTAGACCTATAAAGACTATCTTGTCTTGACAGCGCTGTGACTTATTACTTTATGGAACCGGGTACTTGATGTGTTATTAGGAACTAAAAATAGGACCGGACGTGTAGGAAACGCAGTAGCAACACGTCCTTTTCTTACACGTTTCGTTAGAAAGAGAGAATAGATGGTACCGAGCCTCGGGGAATCAAAGAGATTTTAACCACATATTTGTGAGGTCAAAAAAAGTAAGCGTAATTTTTGGTTTTTGAAAATTTTAAAAAGTACACACACATATACTTAGTTACTTACATAAAAAGTGTAAGTAATTGGTGAAACTATTATTTAAAATGAATTGGTATTTTTTCGGAATAATTAGTCCAGGCAAAGTTTTATTTGTAACGTCGATATCTGTCAATAGATGTAGCTTAGCCTACAGGCGACATCGTCATCAAAATGGCGTTTTGCACTGAGACACAAAGAAGAGTTTCTTTATTGCTTTTAACTCTGAAACTAGGCTACTTCCAGAAAATTTTATATGATATTTTCGTCTCTCTCTAGTGAACTTAAAAGTGTCCATAGGTTAGCTAAGGATATATCTGAATAGCGCCATACACGAACGGATCTGTCCGCCGGGCATATCTGCCGGACAAATCCGGCGGGCAGATCTGTGCGTGTGCTATTCCTAGCTATTGGTACCATTGATAAGGCGGGTAGTTTGCCAGCTTTTCAACTGACAAGATTTCGAAGGAGGAGGTTCTCAATTCGTCGGGATCTTTGTTTTTTTGCTATTTTTTTACGTATGTTCACCGATTACTCGGAGACCGGACCGATTTCGAAAATTCTTTACAAGAGTATACTTCACAGTTAGTCCCATTGTCACTAGGTCCGGATCTGATGATGGGATCCTGGAGAAATCGAGGGAACTCTTCAACTATTATAGGCACACCTATAGTGATTTCACTATTTTTTACAGCAACCCGGCCATTACTTCTTGGAAAAGCGGATCCTAAGTGAAGTCGGTTCTTATTGTGTATTGTATTTTGCCAAATATTACACCAGAGAAGGTGGCACAACAGAAAACCGTCGTGTCACCAAAATAATAGTTTTAATTTATAATGTAATATGTATGCTAGTCTATAAGGTATTTATCTATGGGCCACTAGTTGCCTGAAAATAAACGTTTTTCATTTCATTTCATTTTCATTTCATTTCATTTCATTTCATTTCATTTCATAAATCAGTATTTTATAAATCTTTTACAAACAGCCGAATTAATTAACGCGCATATCCGCTTCCCAACTACAAACTTAAAAACCTTTCATCCCAAAAACTAAATCCAAACTGGATTGCATTAATTATCAATTCAAGCCCCTCTCCCTCTAACATTAAACAATATCTCTCATTGGCTATTTTTATATACGAAATTTCCATAAGCCTGCCTGCACCCCTAAAGGGCTAAGTCTCGACTCTATTAAAGAACGTCACAAGTGCCAGACAACTTGTATGGAGCTTTTCTCGTTTTGCACTTGAGTCGTGGCTTAAATTTAAGGGGGAATTAGAAGGGAAACTCCTTAAGAGAGTGATTATGTAAGTATAATTGTACGCTGAGTGCTCGGTAATTTTTTTTAACGTCCCAAGTTCTGGAGGGTTCAGGTGCGAAGGGGCCGATTTTGGGTTGGGGTGTTTGTGACAAGCCTTAATGTATGTAGATATTCTCTGGCCTAAAGGTTGTCTGGTAGATGAATTAAGCCTGCTTTTTGTAACTTTAAGTAAGTATATTATTTATTTATTATGAGTACACTAGTAGCTACTAGGTGGAGTAGCAGTGCAGGTGACATTTCTCTTACATATTCGGTATCTTTAGGGGGCTTTGACATAGATGTCACAATCGACATGAGCTTCAAAAAGTTAGGCTGTGGTCGCCTATATCTCTATAGTCTCTGCTTTAACTAAATGAATAAAGTTCGGAACTTATCTAAGATTTCACTGAAAAAAAGGATAAACGAACTGCTTCGGTTATTTCATCAATAATCTAAATCATAATTCGGTAGAGTTAATGAAGTTTATTTGTTAATAAGATATAGCTTACCTACACGGAAAAAAAGGTTCCGGGATATTCTCAATCTAAGACATTATTTTATTATGTTGAAAATATTTCCTCTTGACAAGTATTTATTTCCTGTAACGAAAATAAAATAAAGTATTAAACATAACGAAGCGAATATATTCTTACAGATTTTCTAGTTTTCTCTTACCTAAGATAATACTTGTTTGATTAAAGTACAATCTCTCTTATTTACTAAATATACTCTTGAAACAATACATTTTTGTATTTCTATTTTAAGAAAACGTGGTTTTATTAAGCGAAGAATCATATTTTTGGTATAGGAAATAAATACTTGTCACGAGGAAATATTTCCAAGATAATAATAATGTCTTGGATTGAGAATATCCCGGAAGCTTTTTTTCCGTGTATCATCTACCTGTACCATTTCATTTATTTTTGTAACCTCATTTTTTTTAATTGTGGGAAGTTTAAGTTCTGTGTTTTGTTCCTTCCATTCAGTTACCGCAAGAAGTCTATGGAAAAATGGTGACGGAATGGAAAATAAAACTTGGGACATATTTTTTTGTCCTAATAAAATCGAAAGAGCTCGTGATTCTGAGTCGAAATCACGTAAAATTTTCCAAAGTAAAAAAAATTATCACCGACACCTTTAAATAAAATGGCCCACCTACTTCTTTAATTACCTACTTACTTCATATAAATATACATATTTTTACCTATCCTCACTAATTGTTACTGCCAAATTATTCTTATTACATACTTTATTGTGGACAGTAATTACTGTAAGTAGTGTTAATTCATAACAACTTAAGTTTCTTTTTTTTTTTTTTGATGTGTGTTATATTTATTTAAATAACATACTTATATTAAAACTAAATTATTAAGTTTCTAATTATCCATTTATATATCATTTGTATACGTTTTGTTAGCGTATGTGGTTGAGATAGTGTAGCCTTAGTTAGTACAAGGAAAAAAAAGCTTCCGGCATATTCTCAATCTAAGACATTATTATATTATGTTGAAAATATTTCCTCGTGACAAGAATTTATTTCCTTTAACGAAAATAAATTAAAGTTTTAAATATAACGAAGCGAATAATTTGCTTCTTACAGATTTTCTAGTTTTCTTTTACCTAGGATAATACTTGTTTGATTAAAGTACAAATCTCTCTTATTTACTCAATAAGAACTCTTGAAACAATACATTTTGCATTTCTATTTCAAGAAAACGTGGTTTTATTAAGCGAAGAGTCATATTTTTGGTAAAGGAAATAAATACTTGTCACGGAAATATTTTCAAGATAATATTAATGTCTTGGATTGAGAATATCCCGGAAGCTTTTTTTCCGTGTAAGTACCTATTAGTTAAGTATGTTGTCACTACCTGTGATTTCCTATAATTGGCTTCCTGTATTTACTACAATGTATAATGTTTGGCAACAGCTGTTGGATTTCGATATAAATAAAATAAAATTAAAAATAACAAAAAATTTAGTAAGTAAGTATGCTTTAGTTTTTTAAGTTACTGGTACGGTACTTAGACGAAGTTTGGTTGCTTGTAGTCAATTATTTTATCCATTATTAGGTATAATAATGTTTGTAGTAACTGTACAGTCGACCAAGAAAGTGGTCTACCAGTTTTGACAAAAGTTTCTGCGAGGACTAACGATCGCTAAGGTTGACTTTTCTAACGGAGTTTAAAACATGCACGACCTTGATGTCTCATGACGTTCAAAAGAACCTCAACCGTAGGGTGATAGACCACATTTTTGGCCGACTGTACCAGTAATTGTTGATTGGGGTGAATTATTATTAAGTTTCTAAGTCATATTAAAGTGTCACAAAACTGACAAAATAAGACTTTTTTTATTAATTTAAAAATGTCACAGTAATATCTCTACATGATGGGCTACATAGGGACGCAGCTATACGACGGAATGAGATCGCAATATCGTTAGCTCACTCTAACGCATACCTGCGTCCCTATAATGACCCATCATGTCGAGGAGCGATAAGACCTAGTTGTTATCTACTTGCACAACGAGAGACAAAATAAATCTGAAAATGTAATACAATTTACTGTCTCTAAAGCTTAGTTACACTGCCGTTGAACGAGGTTCTGGGTAGGGAATGCAACCCGGGTTTTTTCACTATGAAAATACCCGGGTTTTCCGATATTACCCGGGTATTTTCATACTAAAAAACCCGGGTTGCATTCCCTAGTTCTGGGTTCAAATCCGGGCCTTCATATGTGTTTATCACGAGTAATTTTTCCTAAATAATGTTTTTTTACGGTATTTAAATGTACCTCAGTCAATTAAACTTTTCATTGGCCTTCGTTGGCTTTGCTATGGGCACGTCCCTTGGACAACTCACGATTTTCTACGTATGAAGATGTCCTTCGGAAAAAAGTTGATTCGCTCATCTGAGTAAAAGTGGAGTAAAATTACTTAGTACTAAAACTACTCAAAACAGAAACTAGATAGAACTCGTTTCCCACCGGCCTGCCAACCAAATTGTCGCGCCTACAGTACCCTCCCCCTACTTACCTATACCCTAGGTATATTTATAGTAAGGGGAGGATGCTATAACTATAACAATTACCGCGTAACGACTATTGTTATATGCTTGTAATGGAGGGTAAGAGCAATCTGGACTAATGCAGATGGGGTGCTGCCATCTAGTTGCAACTAGTTATAGACAGTCTTCTCCTATACTTCGTTTTTTTTTTCAGATTAGAAAAATCGTGCGATTGTCGTCATGCGATTTTTGGGAAAACGATTTTAAAATTTGTTATTTTGCATCGTATTGGCTTAAGCGTATCACTAATAGTGGAAAAAAGTAGTTTCATTTATATTTTGCCCAGATATGGCTGAAAAAAATACAGCTAAACTGTCGAAATCGACCGTTATTTTTCTAATCTGAAAAAAAACGAGGTATAGTGCCGTAGCATAGACTTCAATATATAGTAGGCGGCCATAGCCTGAGAACTTTTTGAGGCTCCGACTATTTAGCGCCATCTAGTTCAGAGCCACCTAAACATAGCCAATATGTATGAGATAAAATCAGCGCCACCTAGTAACGACTAGTGTACTACTAGTACGTTATAAATTCGGCTCAGAAATCTTATTCTGAATTTTCGCACTCGTATCAGTCATGAAATCTAATTTAGGAAAATACCGGAAATGACCAGATCAAACTTAATAGGGATATACGCACAGATCTGCCCGCCGGATTTGTCCAGTGGATATCCCCGGCGGACAGATCCGTCCATGTATGGCGCTATTCAGGTGTGTCCGCAGTCAATCCGTGTCCATTCCGCCGGGCATATCCGCCGGACAAATCCAGCGGGCAGATCTAGCTTTTAATCAATTTTAATTCGCCTAAAACTGCCTTCATGATAATATATTGTGACGTCATAGTTGTGATGCGTCTTATAAATAAACTACAAATTAATAAAACTAGTAGTCCGCCTCGAAAAAGCGCTGGTAGCCTTGCGGTAAGACGTCCGACTTTCAATCCGGAGGTCTCGGGTTCAAACCCCGGCTCGTACCACTGAGTTTTTTGGAACTTATGTACGGAATATCATTTGATATTTACCAGTCGCTTTTCGGTTCACCGAAACGATTCACGAAAACGTTTCCTTCAGGAAAACATCGTAAGGAAACCGGACCTAATCCCAAAAAGGGCCTAGTTTCCCCTCTGGGTTCCAAAGGTCTGATGGCAGTCGCTTTCGTAAAAACTAGTGTCTATGCCAATTCATGGAATTAGGTTGTCAAGCGGACCCCAAGCCGGGATAAACGCTAGGAAGAAGAGAAGAATAGTAGTCCGCCTCGAACTGAGAACTCGCGATTTACTGCATACGAGTTCAGTTGACCAATATAACAAGACCTTAGGAGGATTGTTTTTCTCCTTCTAGATCCATAACCACTTGATCGATCCTGCTCATATACGAACTTACAAATTTTATGTATCTCTGCTACAGCCCCAAGACATTTCATAAAGATCAGAAAAACGTTACTAAAATTATCGTCGGACAAACTATCGAAATCAAAAAGCCATCCAAATGCGGAGACGTCCCAGTAGCCAGGTGACAGTTCGGTCTGGAGTTGTTTGTAAGAACTCACTTCGCTTACGCTCCGCGAGTTCGATAATAAAATCCTTATTATCAGAAATGGTAACAAAGAAGTCCTTGACTTCTGTGCTAGATCGAAACCTATGTTACTACATGTAATTAAGAAATCATTTGTACATTCACTAAAGAGCTAATTTGCCTCATTAAACCCTTACAAACTGTGGCCATATTCCGAAACTGTGGCAAGCACTTCAATCGAAGCTGTCACTGGCACAAACATTTGATCAAACCCGAATGCAGTAAGTGCGGCTCGCTACACGAAAATTCTCGCTAGGGGGCGTGGCTGGTCGATAAAAAGGCGTGGCTTGAGATTTGAAGCTGCGTGCAAAGTCAGCACACGTACCAAAGCGGACCTTGTTGCTATATTGTTAGGGTTGCAAATGGGGGTTGTTTGTAAGCTTGTAATATAATTGATTGACAACGATGGACTGACAGACGTCTGGCCCGAGTTTTGGCTTTTTATTGTAGGTGTGCACTGTGATTTAATTTTGTTTAATTGCCCGCAAAATGTCGAGTCTCTTTGAAGGCCTGGATTGAAGGTTCCTATACATTTTGAACAGTATTTAATTTGTACGTGACTTCACACACTTAATTTATAGTTTTGTGGAGCAATTTGTCATAGCCGTACAGTCGCCATCCGATATACAAGCTGTAACAAAAATACTGGTGATCCTTTTAAGGGCGTAATTGGTATCGTATTCTAATAAAAAAAATTAGGAAAACAATTTTTTTACGCGAAAGCATTTTTTGGTTTTGTATGGAGGGTTGGCCGGCAATTTTATTTCGCGTCCAAATTTTTTTGACTTCTACTTTTCTTACTCGCAATTATGCCCTTAAACGGATCACCAGTATTTTTGGTACATCGTATTGGAGCTGCTATGGTGGTCACAAATATCTGAACAACGCCTCTATTGTCAAGGCGATAAGCATGTTTAGATATTATGAGTACCGTGGCCGCTCCGATATATTCGATGACTGTACGAGTGTACATATAAGAAGTCTGAACCACTGATTGCAATAATAAAAAAAAAAATTTTTTATTACCTTTGACTCAATTGGCTACTGGCTATTCAACTCAATCGGCTGCCTACTCTTAAGAGGATGATAAGAGCTAAATTCCCTCCCTATCTATTTCAGCGCGAGGGAAAGAGAAACACTGCATTACGATTACTATGGGAGCTCATTGCAAATTTTGCAAAATCTCGAATAAAAAAAAAACCTTGCATT
The DNA here is from genome assembly GCA_911728535.1 of Pammene fasciana. Classification (NCBI taxonomy): domain Eukaryota; kingdom Metazoa; phylum Arthropoda; class Insecta; order Lepidoptera; family Tortricidae; genus Pammene; species Pammene fasciana. The sequence goes on along the minus strand of OU452272.1, from coordinate 44,997,148 downwards.
AATTGAGAACTACCTATAAAAGTTTTTAGTGTTAGTGTGGTGGAATTTTGTCCTTAATTACGGACATATAAGCCAAGAAACTAAAGACGTGCAATTGTTTAAAGCTAATTTTAAGATGTAACTTTGGAATTATTTTCTATCTAGCCGATTTAGTTCAATCGTGTATTGGGATTAACGAAGTTCTTTTAAATATAATGAATAGTAACATATATATTTTTTTAGTTTTCTAAAACAAGTAGTTATAGCTATATGACTGTTTAAGTAAAGTCAATTTGAAGGTCATCGGGTGTTGTCAGCCTCTTAAGGCCGGTGTCCCGGGTTTTGAAAAATAAGGAATATTTTTAAATTATTTTTACAAACAGAAAAGCTGAGTCTATATGATTTAACAGACTCTGTTTATTGCACTGTCGATTCAAATAATGTAATGTAATACAGCCTTGGCCAGAAGTGTTGAGCACCAATGCGATTTTCATACAAAACTGGAAAGTTTAGTCCATCGTTTCCATCTTTGTTTAAGTTATTTTGTCAATTAATTTAAACTAATAGGCATGTTTTGTTGAAGTTAGTAGTAACTGCATAGAATATTTGCAATATGTCGCACCGACTTAAATTTACATTTTTGGTACCTTCTGTTTTCATATTTTTTAAGTACCTTGAAAGTGTTATTAAGTGGAGTTTTCTATATTTATAAATAAAATATAACATTTACCGTTACCGTACATTGTTAGGATAGGGAAATAATGCTTAACATCAAAATTGTAAACAAAAAACACCTATGCTCAACACTTCTGGCCAAGGCTGTAGATGAGATTAAATTATACACCGTGTCCAACGCTTTCGTCCAAAACCATTTAGCCTAATTCTGACCAAATACTATACAGAATTGGTAAGTAATTCCTAAGACCATTTCATTTGAGAACAAGTTTTGGACTAAAACTAAGTTAGGATGCGAAGTGATTGCACTGAATTATTCAATGTTGGACCAATAGATTAACCGGTGGATTTATTTGGATTTATTGATTGGAAATTTTAGATATAAAATATACTGTTAAATATACCCGGTGTAACATGAGGAAACCGAATAATTTAAGACTGATACTGATCATAATTGAAGACTAAAATTTCATACAAGCTTTCCTGAATTTTGCCTAGTTTCCGAGTTACGACCAATTAAAAAAACACATTTCTCATTGTTACTCAGCGAAACACGATTTTCAGATGGCGATTTCACAAGTATGGGGCGTAGTCTAAAGACATCTTTTATTGACAGATGTCAAAGTGACAATAAACATTTTGTAGAAACTGTTTCTTATAAAAAAAAATTTAGAAATTTTTTTAAACCGATAATTTTATTATGACACTTACTTAATATGTACAAAAGCATTCAAAAACGAAAAAAAAACCATATTGTATTAAAAAACATATTTTGACATAAATTTAAACAATGTTTTTTTCTTCTATTGACCTCAGAAATGCGTGGTTCAAATCTTTCTGTTTCCTCAATGTTACACCGCGTATAGGTGATAACTTTTAGTTTATTTATTTTCAGTGCTGCTTAATAACTAACAACCATGGGCCATTGTTGCCTTTTAAATAAAATAAATTAAATAAAATTAAATTAATGAGATGCTCACTAGTATTGCTTTAAAAATGGGAAAGAGCCGCCAGGACCTTCGCGTGAACTCGCGTTCCCATACAAACGTAGTTCAGCGCTTATTTTAAAACGACATGCTTTAGAACCACGAAATTTGGCATGGGCATTCTAGTAGTACAGATCTCGGTCGGACATTTGTTTTCGTTGCTAAAAATTGTAATACAAAGAAACTATAGCAAAAATAAATTTTGTATGTAAATCAAATCTGGCTGTATTTTCTTTGAACGAATGTCCGACCTAGATCTGTACTACTAGAATGCCCATGCCAAATTTCATAGTTCTAAAGCATGCCGTTTTGTCATGTCGTAAATGTTATGTCATAATACACTTTTTTGAAAAATTTTCTTTTTATTTGATATGAACAGTTTTTGAGCCTAAATTTTAACTTACAACTTTTAATACTCAAAATAATACTCTACTCATCTTGTAAAAAAAATATTTTTCTCACTTTGAGTATCGGAATAGACATAAATGATCAATATGATCATACAATGAATAAAAACTGCAACATCATCTCAGTGAAATACCTTTTTGAAACTTAATTAAAAGAAGCACTTGTCCCGTCTCATCATAACTCCCCGTTTCAAAGTCGGCAAACTATCACCCGTTCCGCAATGAATCAGAACCGCATAATGACCGGTACTCGAAACTCATAATGTCAAGCCCGCTTATAAAAATCACCCTAAATCATAACAGATGGCAAGCCAATAAAAAGAGGGTAGGCAGAAAAGCGGGCAAAAATGGTACTAAAATTCACCCTTGTAACTCGTATGGAGCGCGCGACACTAGCGCCACACCCAGGGGTATACACAACCTGGTCGCAATTATAAAACCCTATGCACTTGATGTGTACCGGATGTTTGGGTGGATCCGCCATCTTGTCTAACTACACGCTTCCGGGCAGGGATTGACAACCGCCCGGATATGGGTTTTCGCATTCTAATGGAAATGCGGCTTTAAGCGGTGTAATACGCACGTTTAGATTATTAATATTTTATAAAGGATAGGTACTGTAATTTTGGGCCGTGCGCGTTGTCCGGTGTATTAATGTGTTAGTGGGGATTTTACTGCGTATTACTGTTTTGCGTTTGGGTACGAAGCTTTTACCGAGCTTATGTTTAACTTGTACCTTTACTTTAAAACTGTGAAATATTAATTGTTTTATGTTTTTTTTGTTTGTTTATCAACCGCATTAAATGTGTACATTTTTTATTGAAAGAAAAATCATATTTTCCTTCATAATTTATTCACTAAATTATGTTTTAATTTTAATATTGTAAATTATAGTCTGGCCAACCAAAAAGTGCAGTAACAGTAGAAGTAATAAGCTATACTCATCCCTTTTTTAATGCTGAAGGTACGACTGTAAGAAAAAGACAGTATGATTATCTCTGTCTATGCATGAAGTAAAATAGACCCTGTCCAAACTATATGTTTTAATTAAAAAAAATTTTTTTAATTTCAGACATAGTATCTCCATATAAATGTTAGTTTTGGTACAGAATTAAAAGCTATGATTATATTACATACTGATATACACAATGTTACTATTATTAAAAGAGCCAAAACAAAAAATAATTTTAAATGTTCCACTAACAGGAGCAGCTAGTAAATATTTTATCCACTACCTGGTCCTGCCAATGAGAACCTCCACCCAGTACTTGACTAGCGGACAATCCAGGCGCTCCGCCAACACCCTCAGCATACTGTTGCTGCTGCCACGCATCCGCCTCAGCATCGAGGCAATTCTTTTCCGCCTAATGGCAAAAAAGTCATCTGCCCGCGCTTCGGCAAATGATCCGGTCAATAACTTTAAGATTAATAGATAGAACTTAAGTTATGTTTTGGGATACTTTTGTGGACACTAATCTAATAATAATAAATAGAAAACATACTAAACCGCGTAGGTAAATCCGTCACATATACAATTGACAAGCAAACGTCTCAGTGTATGTCTGTCTGCCGACGATTTTTCTTTAATATCCTCTCCCCCAACTATCCGAGGCCCGCCTTTATCTCGTTAATCAACCTAATTCAGCAAGCCCAACAAACAATTGTTTTATTCAGTCCTAACTTCAGACATGTCAACCTACCAATAAAGTCATCCGAACTGCTAAGTATCTCGAACACACTTTATCGATTTAAGGCCCGCACGTCAGTTTACAGGGGATATTGATAGCTGGTGACAACCCTGACGTTCCCTATACACCTATAACGACGGATATAATCAAAACCAAGCGATAACCACTCGTATTGGAACGTAATAGAGTTCGACTAGCATTTGTGGAACGGCAAACGTTTGCTTGTTTTGTAAAGACGCTAACTTTAACGTAAGGTAGTTGTAAAAATGTGGGGTAATGGAGAGTGTGTCTTATGTGGGCGACTTAGGGTGTTGACGTTGGTTGGCGGACGGTAAAGTTTACGTTGGTAGGTAAGGAAAACTTACTTGGTGTAAGAAAATATTTTTCTAGGGGAGGCTTAGGCGGATTGTGTTTTGAGCCGAGCCTTTTTATAAATGTCTCATCGATCTGGTCAAGATTTCTTTGGGTTGAGTGGATTTGGATAAGCCGTTTGGCGCGGTGAACTCTGTTCGGGTTTGCGATAGTGATTTTGACGTTGATCGGGTTTTTTCTTACTTCTCCTGGTAAATCAGGAGTTTACTGTATGTTGGAGTAAGTGAGTAAGTAGATATTGCCTATTGCACCAAAAGAGAGAATCGTATATTAAACAGTATTTATACGTAGCTATTATTGTTTATATAAAATTTTCTTTTTTGGCGACCTAAGCAAGTGTTTGTATATATGTATGTATACATTTACAGTTTAACGTAAGTAGGTTTTTTAATTGAGTTGGCAAATAGTATGATATATTTCAGTGATAGCGTAGTATTTGGTGTGAAAATAATGAACATTCACTAAAGTTAACTTAGTAAATATTTCACGTCCGTATTTTAAAAAATCCAGCTTAACCAGGGTTTTGTAACTTTAAAACCGCACAGCGAAAACACAAATAATGAAAAGAGCCAACGTTCGCGCACCCCTGGGCATTGCGTGCCGGAAGTGCTGTCCCCTGACCACCGCACGTGCTTCTAATTACTGTCGGAAAACGTTCTCAACCCCTGCTCAGGTGCGCTACCGGCCAATTTAAAAATGTAGAAACGGTTGCTGACGTGCGGGATGGTCAAGTGTTCTTGGTATATCGGAGCGGCCAAGGTGGTCACAAATATCTGAACATGCACTTTATCGCCCTGATAATAGAGGCGCTGTTCAGATATTTGTGAGTACCTTGGCCGCTCCCATATATCTGATGGCGACTGTACAAACAACTTCTGGCTGGGACTGAGATGTCTCGGCATTTCGATGGCTTTTAGATTTTGACAGTTTATTCCGCGATAACTTTAGCAACGTTTTTCTGATTTTTATGAAATTTGTTGTGATTGTAGCAGAGATACATACAATTTGAGAATTCATAATATGAGCTGGATCGATCAAGGGGTTATGGAGCTACACGCGAAAAAATCATCACATGGGCCTTGTTATACTGGCCAATTCGTTTTGCAAGTAAATCGTGAGTTCTCAGTTTGAGGCGGACTACTAATGAATCACTACATAGTATAAAACAAAGTCGCTTCCTGCTGGCTGTCCCTATGTATGCTTAGATCTTTAAAACTAAGCAACGGATTTTGATGCGGTTTTTTTAATAGATAGAGTGATTCATGGGGAAGGTTCATATGTATAATTGCACCCGTGCGAAAGCCGGGGCGGGTCACTAGTATAAACTAAAAGAATCTTTTAATTCAACTTTTAAATATAATACCTACAGCCTTGGCCAGAAGTGTTGAGCATAGGTGTTTTTTGTTTACAATTTTGATGTTAAGCATTATTCCCCTATCCTAACAATGTACGGTAACGGTAAATGTTATATTTTATTTATAAATATAGAAAACTTCACTTAATAACACTTTCAAGGTACTTAAAAAATATGAAAACAGAAGGTACCAAAAATGTAAATTTAAGTAGGTGCGACATATTGCAAATATTCTATGCAGTTACTACTAACTTCAACAAAACATGCCTATTAGTTTAAATTAATTGACAAAATAACCTAAACAAAGATGGAAACGATGGACTAAACTTTCCAGTTTTGTATGAAAATCGCATTGGTGCTCAACACTTCTGGCCAAGGCTGTATTATGGTCAACGCGCCAGTCAGTGTTAAGGGATGATAACCCTACTCTTGCCCCTGGATCGATTCAAAATGCCTGTTATTTGGTCCGTGCCCACATGGTAGCTCCCACGGGGCGACACGCTATACTATATAGTAAATAGAATTAACGCGAATAGAACAAAAGCGCTGAAGCGCTGTAGTGGAGTACAACAACGCCTTTTTAACCTATAAAAATGACAAAACTCACAAGTCCGATTTTATATTGTGCCCCGTTAGAATACGTTAAGTACTAATAATGACAAATATTTTCTAACAATTGTGAGCATTGCGCTAGGTATAATACACGTATTTGTTTGCTACACAAAGAAAAGATTATGCAAGTTTTATTTTTCTCTACCAGACTATCGCTTTTTATTATTGCTACATAACTTCACATTTTAAAACGGCTTTGTCAATAGCATTCGTCGTCTTAGCCATTTGTCGTTCGTTTAGAATTCAAGGTCACGCATATTTTTACAAATTGTTTACAAATATGCTCACATAATCTATTGACCAAACTGTTATAAAATGACAGATGATATTGAAATAGTTGAATGCAATAGTGTGGTAAAGAAAAATTTAATTTGGATAATCTTTTCTTTGTGTTATTAACAAATATCTATATAATACCTAGCTCATCGTCAATAACTGTTAGAAAATATTTTTTACTGTGACTAATCATATTATATTCTCTAACTAAAAATAAAAATCGCACTTGTGAATTATAAAAGTTCAAAACTGTTCCTGTACCGTACTACTGGTAGCCTTGCGGTAAGACGTCCGACTTTCAATCCGGAGGTCTCGGGTTCAAACCCCGGCTCGTACCACTGAGTTTTTCTGAACTTATGTACGGAATATCATTTGATATTTACCAGTCGCTTTTCGGTTAAGGAAAACATCGTAAGGAAACCGGACCTAATCTCAAAAAGGGCCTAGTTTCCCCTCTGGGTTGGAAGGTCTGATGGCAGTCGCTTTCGTAAAAACTAGTGTCTATGCCAATTCATGGAATTAGGTTGTCAAGCGGACCCCAAGCCGGGATAAACGCTAGGAAGAAGAAGAACGCGAATAGAACAAAGACGAGGTGTATTCTGATTTTACTATATCTTTTACTCACTCTGCCCCGTTGCCTAACTGCATGTAACTTTAGTACAGCCGCCATCAAATATCGGAGCGGCCAGGGCACTCAAAAACACCTGAACATGCACTTTATAGCCTTGATAATAAAGGCGTTTTCAAGATAATAATAATGTCTTGGATTGAGTATATCCCGGCTTTTTTTTTACTCGTGCATTTCTTCGAGAAAAGTCAATTCATTCGCACACTTTGTCACTTGCAAAGTAGGCGCAAAGTTAGCGCGGTGTAACTTTACCTACGTGGCCGCATATAATGTGTGTGTACTCAATAAACTAGTAGCTTAAGAGATTGATAAGAGCTAAATTCGCTCCCTATCTTTTTCAGCGCGAGTGAAAGAGAAACACTGCCTTACGGTTAGTATGGGAGCTCATTGCAAATTTTGCAAAATGATGAATTAAAAAAAAACTATGCATTAATTGAGAAATGTAAGGCAACGAAGTTTTTAGTATTAGTGTGGTGGAATGTTGTCCTTAATTACAGACATAATATATAAGCCAAGAAACTAAAGACGTGCAATTGTTTTAAGCTAATTTTAGATGTAACTTTGGAATTATTTTCTATCGAGCCGATTTCGTCCAATCGTGTATTGGAATCAACCAAGTTCTTTTAAATATAATGAATATTAATATATATTTTTTTCACTTCTCCAAAACAAGTAGTTATAGCTATATGACTGTTTAAGTAAAGTCAATTTGAAGGTCATCGGGTCTTGTCAGCCTCTTAAACAATAGTTAGTTCCCGTGGAAAAGGACGATTAAAGACATTGAAAACAAAAGACCACGGACCACCTGTGTTATGATTCTTATGAATCATAGGTATTATATATTTATGGTGATACATCATCGTCATCATCATCTCAGCCATAAGATGTCATATTTTTGGTAAAGGAAATAAATACTTGTCACGAGGCAATATTTCCAAGATAATAATAATGTCTTGGATTGAGAATATCCCGGAAGCTTTTTTTTTCCGTGCACTTACCCAACAATTGTAAAGAACAGTATAAGACGAAAAGTAGGCGGCACAGAGTATATTGAATAGTGGGGTATAGAGATATCAGTCAAGACTTTCGGATGCCGCGCCATCTATAAAAAGTTCACCGCAACTTTTCATCAGTATATACATTTATAGCTACGTATACAGCTATAATAGCGATGGCGGGCTTATTAAATTTAATGATTTTATTTATATCGCCATTGCAAAGGTCTGAGCAAACTGAACCAGGCCACATCATTTGTGAACATTCACACATGATACTGTATAGCCATCTGTAGTTGATTCACCGAAGCCTATCCGAGTTCATATATTCTCTACTTTGTTCTAACTGAAAACACCGTGGTAGGCGGTTACAATTTTGGTGCCGCAAACCCAGGATTATAATGAAAGTCTAGATCTCTATACCTAGGTAGTTAGCACATACCATAATCTTAGCACAATGGACTCCATTCAAGCGGGGTTCCCTCGGGTCCCAACTTAATTCCAAGTTTGCCAACCCTATCGTTTATTTAAGCGTCGCGGGGTTGTGCAAGTTAGCTCCGGCTTCCTCATCTATGAATTTTAAGATGGAATGACGTTGCAGAGGGCTCTGGGGAGCCGAGTTCAAAGTCATTGTCGGTGGGTGTTGGGAAGAATAATTCGTAATTATTCGGAGTTACATTTTTTACATAGATATATATTTATTTATTAAGTTAGTGTTTTAAATGAGTCATATGTTGTTATTAATAAATTATAAGCTCGTAGTCCGCCTCGAACTGGGAACTCACGATTTACTTGCAAACGAGTTGGCCAATATAACAAGACCCATATGCAGCTTTGCGCCTTCTAAGTCCACAACCCCTTGATCGATCCAGCTCATAACCGAACTCTCAAATTTTATGTATCTCTGCTACAACCCCAACAAATTTCATAAACATCAGAAAAACGTTACTAAAGTTATCGTCGAACAAACTCTCGAAATCAAAGTCCATCGAAATCCTAAGACGTCCCAGTAGACAGAAGTTGTTTGTAAGAACTCGCTTCGCTTTCGCTCCCGCTTGTTCGATAAACTGAAAAATATGCCATAGACGAAAGAAAAATGACCGACGTCCGGCACAGTCAACGGCAAAAATATATATGCATCTTATTTCATCGTAATAGGGTTCAAAATTGATTACATATTATTGGCTTTGACTGTACTAAGGGCTGGAATCGAATTACCATCGACATTCAGCGTTTCCCCTTCGCCTAGCGTTTGTCCTGGCTTTTGCCACGGCTCATTAGAGCCTGAGGTCCGCTTGGCAACCTAATCTTATACATTGGCGTAGGCAGTAGTTTTTTATGAAAGCGATTGCCATCTGACTTACTCAGAAGGGAAACTAGGCCGTATTGAGATCAGTTACTCACTGAAAAGCGACTGGTAAACATCAAATGCTAAGTCATACCAGAGACTATAGAGAATAGACGACCACAGCCTAAGAACTTTTTGAAGCTCAAGTCGATTGCGCCCTCTGTCCGAAAGCCGCCTAAAGATACCGAACTTGTAAGAAGAAATGTCACCTGCACTGCTACTCCACCTAGTAGCTACTAGAGTACTACTAATAGTACGCTATTTGTTACTAGGTGGAGTATCAGTGCAGGTGACATATCTCTTACATTTTCGGTATCTTTAGGTGGCTTTGACATAGATGGCGCAATTGACTTGAGCTTCAAAAAGTTCTTAGGCTGTGGCGGTCTATATCTCTATAGTCTCTGCTATAACTAACCACATGAGTATTTCCCATAAAAATAACTCCCTATGGTCAATATTACACTCCAGGGTCAGTAATTCGACTTCCCGGATTCAAAACTCGATTAAAACGCACCAAAAGTTTTCAAAAATCGGTAAAAATCTGTCAGAAGCCGTCACAGACCATTTTCCGGCAGAGCTTCCACTCTATACTAATTGCCAGCATTAGCTATTCCATTTGTTGGGCGAATGTACTGACGAGCTCTCTGTCACTATAAAACCATGTCAGAGGTAACTACGGGGGATATGGCAAATCTGGTTATTTGTCACGATATGGCAGATAACAGTCGATCTACATACACCGATAAAATAATACTAGTACTCAATCAACCGGCCAAGAGCATGTCGGGCCATGCTCAGTCTAGAGTTCCGTAGTTGCCAGCCTGTTACAATTCATAAATTCAAAAGGTCGTTTCTTACGGGAAATATGGAGGCGCTTACGTCATTGCACTTACATCTACTACATGATAACTCAAAAACGGCTCAACCGATTTAATTCAATATTAGTTTTCATTGAAGGTACTTGTTAGGCCTCACTTTCATTAATTTGTTGAAAATTTTTAGACACACGGTTCAAAAGTTAGATGGGGGGGGACGTGTAAACATATGTAGCAGTGAACGGGCAAAGGGACCACTTTGTCGATTTGGAGTTACTTGTACTTAAAAATATTTATAACTCACGTAATTTTTTTTTTTTTTTTTTTTTTTTTTTTTTTTTTTTTTTTTTTTTTTTTTTTTTTTTTTTTTTTTACTTTCCACATATGTGAACGAGTTTAGTGCAAGGGACCACTTTGTCGATTTACAAGGACACATTTTTCTTTCACTAATAGATAGTGATATCGACAAAGTGGTCCCTTTGTCCGTACACGGGCACATATTATTGACGTTGACTGTACCTTCTCTGTCAGTCTTGTTACGGTATAAAACTGGCCGGCTACAAATCTTCACGAGCCATATTCAGTAAATTTTGTTTAAATCTATCTGTACCTCCAAGGATCTTTTTTTAAATATGTGTAACCATATATGTCAGCAGTAAGACAAATCACATATTTCAAATTGGAAATACAACACACACAAAACACAAAAGTCCATTTTTTGGGAAGACAAAAGCCTATTTATTTGCGAGATTACTAAAGGAACATTATAAAAAAAAAATTGGAAATTCTCCATTACAATGAAAAAAATAAATGTGAAGAACTCTGGAACATCACGGGATTCGAACCCGCGTCCTTCGGATTTCCGTTCCGACGTGCTTCCAATTACAGACGATCCTCTATCCATGGGCATGATGATTTTTTTTCTTGCATGGTACCTATCAATCGATTCGTTTTGTTATGAGGATCAAATGTCTATATGGGGCCAATTGCCTTAAATCAACATAAAAGACAGAGAAGAGACTTAAAGTCTGAGATTTGCATTTGTTTCTCAAAACGCTCCTAACAAAATGATATGAAGCAGTCACGTCACGGCTAGATAGTTGCCCTGTTTAAAGTAGGTATGGAAAAATTAAAAAAATTGCTATTTATTTCACAATAAAATGTACAAAATCGATTGGTATCATTGGTTTTTTTAGATTTCGTACTAAAAAAGATCTTAAAACTTTGAAATTGACTTTTTGCACCATTCCAATATATTTTTTATAACTCACTTTATTTGGATATTTTGATCATTTTGCATCTTATCGACTAAATTTTATTGCATAATTAAACATGTGTCATCATCCCTAATAAATAAAAATAATTTGGTTTGTTCACTAGTAGATATCATTTCTTACACTTCTACTTACATCTAACCACAAATTTTATATACTAATCCCTCAATAAAACTTTATTCACGAAATCCGAAGCCGCGAACGGGTACGTATCATCATACATTTTATGCCCATACACTATATCATAGAGAAATGACGTATCTCCATACTTTAATCATATACATACGGCCTTTTGGTGTTCGGCAGTGAATCTTTATGATGGGGGATACCGATACGTTCTCAGTTCGTTCTTGTATGTTTATATGTTTGTATGGTAATGTAGGGTTTTTTATAGGGTGATACACTTTGGAATGGAATCCGACTAGAAGGATGTGCTAGAATATCCTGCTTCTACCTATAGGATGTCCCTATAACTTCGTTTTTTTGAGATTAGAAAAAAGTTGATAGAAGGATGTACCATCGGGTTCATAATTGCATGGCCAATTTATCAATGAATTCATTCATAAATTGCATGCATTTTTGAACCCGATGGTACAGGGTTCTTTATCAGGCACGATACGGCATGATACATGTCACAAGTGTCAAAGTGCCTACCCGGCCATTAAAAATATTTAAATATAAGTATTATAGTAAAGCCATGCGTACGTATTTGTAAATGTTAAATTGAATAATATTAATTATTTTACAGTATTATAATAACTGTCATTTGCCCGAAATAATTTATTCATCATACATACATTGTTAATGTTCTTGTGAATGTTGTACAATAAAAAACCTGGAGAAAAAGAGGTTCGAAACATATAGTTTTTGATTTAGCACGTACGTGCGTCACTGTCAGTTTTTCAATTGTCCTGTGTCTGTAACGTGATAATCAAAACGAAATTGTGTTTTTATTGTTGTTATGGATTATAATCTGCTAATTGTCATTATTTATTTACAAATTTGAACTCTTCATCATGTATACTAATCGTTTGTTGGTGTGCTTGCAGTGTGTCTAAACAGGTCAGAATTAGAACAGATTGGCAACTTCTATTTCTATGTTTACTCAATTTCTAATCTCAAGAAAAACCAAGTAAAAAAACAAAACTTTAGACTCCCTGTTAAGAAAGAATCCTGGTTTTGCGGTACCAAATTGTAACCGCCTACTTTTTGTTTTTTGTATTTCTACTTACAAAGGTCGCCGGAAGACGCTGGATGCGAGCCGCTTCCGACCGGTACTTATGGAGGTCTAAAGGGGAGGCCTATGTTCAGCAGTCGACGTCTTATGGCTGAGATGATGATGATGATGATGATGATGATGATGACTTTTTGTCTTATGCTGTTTTATCTTTACAATACCTAGTGGGTAAGTGGGTTTTTTCTCTGTCAAGGTTTTCCCAAAGGGCTACAGTATTATGAATTATGATGTTCTTCAAAAAAGGAGCGGCTTCTAAAGGGTCGGCAACGAGCATGTGACAGTTCCGGAGAATGATGCAGGCATCCATAGGCTTCGGTAGCGGCTTACCACCAGTCAGGACGAATGCTTGTTTGCCACCATCGAGGTACAGTCAGCAGAAGTAGCTAAGCTGGTATGTTCAAAATGACCTACACACGCTTATTCTCTTAACAATAAAGTCGTGTCCAGCTCATTTTGAGCACCCTAGCCGCATAGCTACTTTTGCAGCTGACTATACAGGGTGTAACAAAAATACTGGTGATCCGTTTAAGGGCTTAATTGGTATCGTATTGCCACTAAGAAAAATTAGGAGAAAAATTTATTGACTTTTTGTTTTGTATGGGACACGTCGTATCAGCTGAGCTGACCAACCCTCCATACAAAATCAAAATTTTTTTCGCGAGAAATTTTTGTCTTCTTACTTTTTCATAATGAGAATACGATACCAATCATGCTGTTAAAAGGGTTACCAGTAATTTTGTTACACCTTGTATAAAAAAATCGAACTTTTTTTAAATATATTTAATGGCTTTCTCCCTTTGTCATAGCCTCATAGCAATGGGAATTTTGCCAATGACTACGTTACAATAAAATATAGGCAACGTTGTTCGGTAGAGGCCTTGCTGATTGTAAGGTGAGCCTCCCTACAAACACGTGGACCCCGGATAACCGTTCGTTCGACTAAAGGGTGGTTACGCGAGTTTTGAGACTAATTCTTCATTAGCTGAACACTAGTTCGTTAGATCACCGCACAATAAGCTATCAATATTACACACTGAACTACGTAAATGAGCAAAAAACAAAGAACTACTCTAAAGACGCCGCCGCCATCTTGAGCTCAAACGATTATCCAATCGAACGTTTGACCTTGAAGCAACGTTAACGTCTTTGTCACGTCAAATTTCAAATTTCGAAATACCTTCAACCCAACGGCTGAAAGACGTAAGCAATATATATCCAGGCATGTTTCTGGGGCGAATTTTCTCTTAGCAGAACTAAGAATTCATGAATAATTTATAAGACACGTCCTTTCATACAAATATTTTTATTATTCCCCTCTTTGGGTTATAAAGGTCACAATCGCGTGCGCGCGTTTCTAGCTTACTTAGGCTGTGTAGTGTAGTCGCGGTGGTGTAGTCACGCGAAACTAGCCCTTACTGGATCGACACAATAGTGTGCACTACACAAAGCTTCTTTTGTTTGAAGGTATATTTCTTGCATCGTACGGTTTATTTTAGGGTGGTTGGGGCAAAGACGTCTTTTCTGAGGTCGTCGTCCGATCAATTTGTGACTTTATGTTATTTGAGGTAAGTCAGGTTTTTGCTTGAGCGGGTTGGTATGAAATTGATTCTTGTACCGTGTCTGATAAGGCTGTTTCAAAGGCTTGTCGTACTGCGAATACTGCGATAAAGGCACTGCATAGGAAACTAAATATAATGTTGAAAAGTTGTAAGGTCGGCGACCTTAATGACGACGAAGACGCTGGATGCAAGTCGCTTCCGACCGATACTTATGGAGTCCAAAGGTGAGGCCTATGTTCAGCAGTGGACGTGTTATGGCTGAGATGATGATGATGATGAAAGTTGTATGAAATAAGGATGATGACACATGTTGAATTATGCAATTTTAGTTGATAGGATGCAAAATGATCAAAATATCCAAATAAAGTAAACATTAAAAAAAGTTATTCAAATGGTTCAAAGCTAACAGCAGAGACTATAGAGTTAAAGACGACCACAGCCTAAGAACTTTTTGAAGCTCAAGTAAATTGCGCCATCTATGTCAAAGCCACCTAAAGATACCGAAAATGTAAGCGAAATGTCACCTGCACTGCTACTCCACCTAGTAACAAATAGCGTACTAGTAGTACACTAGTAGCTACTAGGTGGAGTAGCAAAGCAGGTGACATTTCTCTTACATTTTCGGTACCATTAGGGGGCTTTGACATACTTAGATGGCGCGATCGACATGAGCTTCAAAAAGTTCTTAGGCTGTGGTCGTCTATAAGTATCTCCATAGTCTCTGCTATCAGGCTTCAATATTTCAAAATTTTACAATTTTTTAAGGTACGAAATTTAGTAAAACCATTTACACCATTAGATTTTTAAAATTTTATTGTGAAATAAATTGTATAGCAACCATATACACAAACGCAACACTTCACTATAAAAATAGCATATTTTCACAATTTCATATTTTTTGTTAGGAGCGTTTTTGAGAAAAAAATGCAATTTTCAGCCTTTGTCTCTTCTCTGTATAGGTTATAAAATCTACTGAGATGACAGGTGTCAAAAACCGCTTCTTAGATTGCACAAGGTATAGTAATATTTGCAGTTGAAAAGCAGTCGATATTAGGCTGAATCGATTTTGTATAGCAAAACTATTTTCTTCTTTAAACCATCTTCTTTAAATAGGTACACATTTGTCCAAAAAGGTCCCCATTTTTGGATGTTTTGTTGAGATGGAGCTACACTATATACCATCGCTAGGTATTTAGTGACAAATCGAGCATTTTCGAACTCGCGGAGCGTAAGCGAAGTGAGTTCTTACAAACAACTCCAGACCGAACTGTCACCTGGCTACTGGGACGTCTCGGCATTTGGATGGCTTTTTGATTTACATAGTTTGTCCGACAATAGCTTTAGTAACGTTTTTCTGATTTTTATGAAATTTCTTGGGGCTGTAGCAGAGATACATAAAATTTGTAAGTTCGTATATGAGCAGGATCGATCTAGGTTATGGAGCTAGAAGGAGAAAAAAATCCTCCAAAGGGTCTTGTCATATTGGTCAACTCGTTTGTAAGTAAATCGGGAGTCTGAGAACTCGAGGCGGACTACTAGTTTAAAGTAGAACGTTGTTTTAGTATTAGCATAGAGTAACTTATATAATATATAAGAGCCGCACAGCCTAAGAACTTTTTGAAGCTTAAACCTATCATGCCATCTAGTTGAGAGCGACCTAAAGATACCCAAAATGTAAGAGGAATTGTCACCTTCATCTAGTAACGAATAGCGTACTAGTAGTACACACTACATTTTGGCTATCATTAGGTCGCTCTCAACTAGATGGCGCTAAATACTTGGAGTCGGAGCCTCAAAAAGTTCTTAGACTATGGCCGTCTACTATATCTTAAGTCTATGGTATTAGTGTAGTTCATATCATATGTTGTTTTTATTTTTAGTTCTACCTAATTATAACATTTACCGATTTAAAACGTCAATTGAATTGTTAAAACCCATTTGTGATAAATATTTCGTCAGTATTTTTAAAGTAAACCTTGTAAGTACAGTCGACCAAAAATGTGGTCAACCACCATACGGTTGCGGTTCGTTTGAACGTCATGAGACAACAAGGTCGTGCATGTTCAAACTCCTTTAGAAAAGTCAACCTTAGCGATCGTTAGATCTCGCAGAAAAAAGATAAAAAAAAAGATAAAAGATATTTATTCTTCAATTTAGGCACATTACAATGCACTTATGAACGTCAGAGAGAAAAAGAAACTACCACCGGTTCTAACCCTACACCTCTGACCCGAGAAGTATTACTTATTACCGGCAACTCCGGCAAGAAACTCGGCGGGACTTATTTTTTCAAAACAGTAATACTAATACATTAAAGATACTATATACAATAATGCGTAGTTCTTCAAGAAGGCATATCAAAACAGCTTGAGAGACAAACATGTACCTGCCTATTATGTAATTAAAATGAAAAATAAAAATAAAATCCTAATCTGACTGCTTCGCAATACGTTTGATACGTTTGAAACTTTTGTCAAAACTGGCAGACCACTTTCTTGGCCCACAGTACATAGCTTACAGCCTTCGAGCTTCTTACAGTTCTTGTGCATAATAAAAAAGTCCCATGGGAGTATAATTTTACTCCCACTACGCCTGCGTAAAATAGTACTCTTTGTGAGCAAGTGTGATGAAAAAAAAATTTAAATATCAAAGCACTACGAAAGATTTTTTTAATAAATTCCTAAGGGATGAAAAGGGGTTGAAAGTTGTTTTCAACCCCGAGGCCATCGGCGGATACTAGTATTAACTACTAAAATCAATAAGGAAAGCTAGATAAAGGTGCCTTAGTTATAATGCTTTTATTTAATAATATAGCTTTTTAACCGACGACAAAAAAGGAGGAGGTTCTCAATTCGACTGATTTTTTTTTATCATTATTATGTTTTTTTTTGTATGTATGTTACTCCATACCTCCGTGAATCGTGAACCGATTTTCAAATTTTTTTTTTTAATCGAACAGGTATAACCCCTAGATGGTCCCATTGTCACCAAGTCAGGGTCTGATGATGGGATCCTGGAGAAATCGAAAGAACTCTTCAACTATTATTTTTTTTTTTATTTATTTATTTAGAAAACCAACAGCGATACAGAGTTATAACTTAGGCTAAAGTACATTGTAGTATATAGGCACACCTATAGTGATTTCACTATTTTTTACAGCAACTCGGCCACTTCCTCTTGGAATAGCGGATCCTAAGTGAAGTCGGTTCTTTTTTTGTTTTAAATTATTATCAAATAATATATTATAACAGTGGCGGCGTGTCAGAAATATCTGCAGGGAAGCCGGACCTAATTTAGCATAATTTTATAAGCCATATAAACCCACCCAACTGCCTACTCAACTGGCTTTTAGGCAAGACGGTGGGAATAGAGTTCTATTTACGCTCCGCGACTGATATATAGGGTTAACATTATAAACTATATATTGGACAAAATTTATGTTGTTTCAATAACATCATCTGTTATTGGCATTGATTTTAATTTGATATTCAACCAGATCGGACCTCTCAACAGTTAGGCTTACACAACTTTTTATTTTATTGACACCAACTGGTTATCATGTTTATGTCAAATATATATAACAAAAAAACTGCTTATATGATAAATCAACTATCATTTGGTTAAGTATCATTTTGATACCAAATCAGTCCGTTTGATTAGAGTTTGTCCGGAAAGAATAGTGTCATGATTAATATGGGAGCTCATACATTCTACGACACTATTATTTTCGCACAGATTACACGGATTAGAATCAAACAGAATAGCTCTGACATGAAGGGACTATTTTGAAATCCATTATGGCGTCTTCAGCGCAATTTTAACACCAAACTCGCGCGCGATTTCGAGACATTGCCTTCTAGGTAGGTGCAACGAAATCAATCGATGGATCAAAAACCGCAATGTATTAAAATCGCAGGTAACTAGTCGCTTTCGTTTGGTCTTTATCAGATTAACATTTATAACTTTTACCGTAGAACCTAACACTTTCACGTTAATTCCAAACGAAATTACCCAAAACCAGCTGGAAGCTCAAAATCCGCGTTCTACTTTTTTTACCAACACGAAATGAAATAAGCAACGTCATTACCTAAAATTAAAAGAAAATTATCACGTGAAAACTGGCTGAAATAAAACTACCGCCATCACGAAAATATAGGCGTAAGTATATCATACATACCCTTCTCGTTCGCTCCCATCGGCGCCTGAGGGGCCGTAAACGAGACGGCTAGCTAGCGGGCGTCTTATATTATTCATGGGATGCGAGCGTGCGGCGAGACAGCTATATGCGGGTGTCGGTGGGAGCGACAGGATAAGACGCGGGTCCTCAAGACTGGCTTCAAATGAAACAGTAGCTTGGGGTGTAGGATTGTTCAACTTAAGTATATATATTATAGTGAGGGAAATATTATGTTCATAATAAAATGCATTTATTGCAGAGTTGTTTGAGACTGGTATTCTGTAAATGCTGTTTTGGATCGTAAAATTGTTATGGTGTCTGTGGCAATTAAAAAACTGGTTTTTTATTTTTATTTTATTGATGTAAATGTAGATTAGTAAAATAGATTATACTTTTTAGGGTTCCGTACCAAATTGGTAAAATAGGAACCCTTATAACTCTGTCTGTCAAAAAGCCTTTTTTTTAGTTCTAATCATTCTTGCAATTTTAAGTTTTTTTTAAATATACGTCTAGAAATTCAGGTCTTTTTTACTACATCTAATTTTCAAATAAAAAAAACAATGAAAAATTACCCATTCTTGCTTGGTTGATTTTTTTTCTATTAGTGACTCTTTAGCTATCTTTGCAGATTATTTGAACCAATAAGTACAGTCGCCATCAAATATATCGGAGCGGGCACGGTACTCAAAAATATCTGAACAAGTACTGTATCGCCTTGATAATAGAGGCGTTGTTCAGATATTTGTGACCACCTTGGCCGCTCCGATATATCTGATGGCGACTGTACATATGTAATGTAACTTTATATGTGATATTTAATATGTTATAAGTAATTAACTTTGACTATTAAACTTTTTTTTACATCATCCACATTTTTACAGAGTCACCATGAAAACAGGCGTAAAAATGTTCTTATGTGATAATACCTTGTCTCGAAAAACTTAAGAATTGTGACCTTAATTATTTGTATTTTAATTTTAGTCGCGAGTTCAAGTCTCGCGTGGGTCTCGATTTTACTACATTTTGTTTATTTTTTAATATCTAAGATACCTACACGTTTCATGTCCATTTACAAGCCAAGTTTAAAAGATTATAAATAAAAAAATATTTGTATGATCTTTTAAACATACTATGGCAGTACCCTATGGGTGATTTGAGTAAATTAATAACTATAAATGTACTATGCCATTTTATAAACAATCGCCATCAGATATATCGGAGCGGCCCTGGTGGTCACAAATATCTGAACAACGCCTCTATTGTCAAGGGCGATAAATGCATGTTCAGATATCTTTGAGTACCTTGGCCGCTCCGATATATTTGATGGCGACTGTTCTACTGCGCTAATTTTGATTATGAGTGTAGATTTTATATTTTACAAGTATTTTTATTATTGATACCAATAATGTTGCGCATAAATAAAAATAAAAATTGATTTATATTTTTTCCCATACACGATCCCCCTTTATAATGTTATCCTTCTTTTTGAAAGGCGGTTAATTACATAGTCTACATCAATAATAGTAGGAAAATCGATTGACAACATAATTCATTAAAATGAGTGTATTAGATTTAACGATACGCTTGAAATACGACACTAAAACAAAATTCTCGTAGTCTACTAGAAGAAATAACTTTATCACTTTTGAAATTTAGACTATTATAGCAGAAAAAAATCTTATTTATTCACTTTTATTTTGTTTTGTCACTTTAAACCATGATTTATGTATTTTTTTAATTTTAATCACTTCACTTTTATTTAAAACTGCCGTCGTATTGTCTGGATCCCTGGAAATATATTTAATAACACACGAAAAAAACATATAATAATAACATCGGTCCATGACACATACTTTAGGCCTAATAATTTAATATCTGCAATAGGTTAATAATATTAATACATTAATTTTGAAAATATGCAGGTATAGTATGTTATTTAAGGAATAAAGAATAATTTTTAGCTGACTAATACACATATTACCCTAAAACCATTTTTTGTATAATTCATATTCATTGGAGTATAATTAACATGTATTTAGCCTTTTTTGCTGGTTAATATAATTATTAACATTAGAAGAGATATACAAATATGAATCTTTTAAACAAAAATAACATTCTCTATACATCCTTATCTAAGTAGGTTTAAAATCAGAATAAAAACATATTTGTATTTTTTAAAATAAAATACTTTATTTCGAATTTAAAAGATTTTTGTAATGAATTAGACTTTTCATCAGAATATACTTAAACAAATCTGTATTTTTAAACAACTCCTATAATTATCAGAATACAAGGCAACATTTAGTTATTTATATTAAATTTAAAATTATAACGAACCTATAAAACTGCACCAATTTTTTTTACCTATTTATTTTTTAATGTATCTAGTCTAAACCCGTAGCAGTCACACCAGTGCTACGAGAACCGTAGCCGTCGGGCGTAGGCTACGCCCCGGACGCCGAGGCGCCGCCCCGTCGGCAGAAATACCTAAGTCGCTACGAGACTCTTAATATACAAGCCAGGGGGTATATTTGAGGAACATTATAGTCCGGGGTGAGGGCCTGGAGATCTGTATTACAGTTTTTTTTTTTTTTTTTTACCTAGTCAGACTCCAGTCTCTCACAAAGTCACAAAGGGTATAACTTAAGTGTAACCTATTCTTTTTCATATGTTATAACTGTGAATGTATCCTTTATAAAATAACACGGTTACACTCACGGCACTTTAGTCACGTCTTGCGACATGTTCCGGAGAGCCTAGGTCTTCTTCAAGCACTAGGAGTGCTACTTGCACCGGCCCGTGGCGCACTGCTGCGTCTCGCGTCGCCGACTGCTGCTGCGTGTGTGTTATTTTATAATGTTAATATGTCTCACGAAAGTTTAAATTTAATAATGTAGCCTTTGTGAGGTGAAAATAAACATATATTTGTTATTTGATTATCTGTTACCGATTTGACTTTAATGACGATTACACTTTTACGGTTACTGATGTTACGTGTCGCTAGAAAATCGTTTCTAGCGCTATAGTGCCGTGTTCTAATTATAAAATACATTTAAAAATAACTATATTATTTTAAACATAACTCCATCAAATAATCAACTAATAAGTTGTATCATTGTAGCATCGGAATAATTTTCAAGCAAATTCTAATATTCCTGATTCAGATATTAAGGCACTAGCTGTATTCCGTAGTTGTATTAAAGTTGGGTCGTGTCTAAACGTGTTTTACAGTTGCTATAACTTGTGCAATCTAAGAAGCAGTTTTTGACACCTGTCATCTACTGAGATGACAGGTGTCAAAAACCGCTTCTTAGATTGCACAAGGTATAGTCAAGCATCAATTCTGAAGGATTCTGACGAAGTTGATATCATCCAAATAGTTTTATTTCCTTCTCAACATTGATATACGTCAGAACGAGATGTCAACAATTTTACTGCTTTTGTTTAATTAATTAATTGTCTTCTTAGTTTTGATGTCATTTTGATAACGATAAAACATCGAAACTTTGTTAGTTGGTTGTTTTCGGTTTAGAATGAAGCCTATTAAAACACATTACATATAAAACCTAAAAAAATATATTTTTATGAGCGTACAAAACGCGAAAGTTTTAAAACTTTCAATTGTTATACAGATATTATTGTATAAGCACCCACTTTGTGATCAATTACACTCATACTATGTTTTTTTGTTAACGTTTGAGCTATTCTAGTTTTTTTTTTATAAAAATAAAAAAACGTTGGAAATATTAGGTCGTAACAAAAATATTCTTTTTTAACGGGGACATTATATTTAACGTCGCATTACTTGATATATTATGGAGCCATTTACATGTTATCATTTTGTTTTATCTCTTTAAGAATACATAATAAACCATTTTATTAAACGTTATGATTAGAACAATGTTAGATATGTACACGATTACATTTATTTAAAAAAATGTTATCGTCAATAATATAACTATAAATTACTAGTAATAAATTTACTTTTAATTTTTTACCATAGTATGCTTTTGAATTAAAAAATTGGTATAATTAAAAATCAAAATAGCGCTCGAATTAATTGTTTACGAAATATTCTGAAATGTAATTTAGGTAAAGGTAATTAATTATCTGGCTATCTGAATTTTTTTCAAAAAGCATTAGAATATTCAAATCTAAGTAAAAAAAACTATATTCTCTAACATCTGGTCACATTCGCAGGCCTATTTGATAGAAAATATGAAAATATAATCTAAAAGTTTATTTTTTATTTCCGTACCGTAATTGAATGTAATTTATTATTAAAATAAGTAAAATCACTAAAACCTGTACCATTAATTTTTCGTTGAAAGAATAAAAAGCTGTAGATAAAATATTTGATGCGTTGCTTTGTTTTCTATTTAAATTTTTGTACATTTTTTTGTGTAGGTATATTAATTTTTATTCTACTTACAATATACTCATTTGTTACACATTTGGCTTTAGATATATTTTAATTGCTTTCAGCTAACATTGTTGTATAAAATCTCTATTTATTAAATATACTTGCGCCAATTCAATAAAAATAAAATTAAACATCATTAAAATTTCCACCAAACCCAAATCTATTTAATTCCCACGCACTCCCAACCCAGAATTAATAACAATTCCCATAAAAATTAGCGTCTCAACACCAAAATTACAAATCGCTTCCGACCCTCCAGACTGATAGGGCGTAATATCCTCGAGTTACAAATGGCCGCCTAATAAAAGGCCCACGAAACAATCCAACTGCAATGAGATCCGTCGGCGGCGATTACGCGCGGAAACTTGGAAATCCGGGGAATTTATGAGTGTGTAATCCGCTTTTGTAATTTTACGGTACTCATTGTAATTTTACGGTACTCATTTTGAAGTTTAGCGAGATTATGATGTGTAGGTGTTGGTGAATTGCCTTTTTTCATTTTATAGGTTTATAAGGTGTTAGTCAATTATAAGATGTTAAATTATATTATTTTAATAGTAGAGGCATACGTATTATATTAGATAAGACGAGTTAAATAGCGATGGAAATGTTAATTACCTAAATGTATTGAAATATTCGTATCTACCTTTTGTTCATTTTGGTAAAAACAAATTGAAATTAAACTTACCTTGTTTTAGGAGAAATAAGCTTTAGTATTTTTTCAAAAATTGTTTTATTTATTTATTACTAAATAAAGTGTTAATCAAGATTCAGCAGCTATATAATATTATGTAATCTGTGGTTATATCTTGATATTAACATATGTAATTAAACAATTAAAGAGTTTTTAATTTGCGTTTAAGTGTAAATATCACTTCAAAGTAGGTAGATATTATTTCACAATAGGTTTCGTTTTGTACAGTCGACGTCAAACAGACGTTTACACTTTTGCACCTTATTGCAAAGAATATAGGTGAAAAAGTGTAAACATATCTTTGACGTCGACTGTACAGTTTTTATCTAAACAAATTATTAATAAATATTATGTAATCACTTGTTATCTTTCTTGCTGTTTTTTAAATTATTTATTTAATGGACGTCCAATTTAAATATTCATAGAACTGTTATAAATATATACACCACAGTTATGTATCATGGACCGAGTTGATAATTCGCAAAACACAAAACAAAAACAATAAAAAAATGGAGCTCCATTTATTCGCCATTGCCATCGCAAGCAAAAAACCATCGCTTAGCATAAATACATATAAATACACCTGAAAAAAAAGAGTATTAGTTTGTTGTTTTTTTTCTAGATTTTTTTGCTCCCGAAAAAATATTTTTTGGTACCTGTAATAAAAAAAACGGTACTCACAGATGGATTAGGCACGCAGCGCCTCGGGTCGGGGCTCCGGTACGTCGGGCTGTACCTCCCAGGGAAGCAGCCGGGGGGCGCCATGAGCCCCCCGCCCGACTTCATCTTGTCCGGGGAGTACATGGCACATGACCCCCAAGGGTCGTCCTCCAATTTTAACACCTTGGAGGGTGAGTGGTACTGCCTGTCGAAAATCTTGGCGGTTGTATGTCGCACGGGTTTGAGCACGCGGCGCGTCCGCTCTCGTCGCCGGACTGTGACCGACTGGGCCACGCCCCACGCGCCCCGTGTGGGGGATGTTTACGCCGGCGGCCCCACAAATTATTGAAATATTTAATTCGTCCATTCACTCCGGCTGCCTTTTCGCGCGTCTCTGGGTGTAATCGATAAATTAATGGTAATGTTGTTAATCTATGACAAAACAATAGTAACCTTCATTGGGTATTTAGTTTTAATAAAAATGCGCAAAACAGAATTAATCGGTACCGATTAAAGGCAACGAATCGATTAAAACAAAATTTTCAATTAATTAAAATTAATGAAATATCATAAATCAGTCAATAGTAACATGAGGAGACATTATAGATAAAAAATCTTAAGTTTATAACTACAAATATAGCCTCCACATTATTAGGGCATACAGGAGTTCGATTTTTGAATCTCACCGGTGCCTTTTTAGGGTTCCGTAGCCAAAATGGCAAAAACGGAACCCTTATAGTTTCGCCATGTCCGTCCGTCCGTCCGTCCGCGGTCTAGCTCAGTGACCGTTAGCACTAGAAAGCTGAAATTTGGTTTGAATATGTGCATTAACCAAGCCGACAAAACGGTAGAATAAAAACGAGAAAAATATATTTTATTAGGGTAACTCCCGTACACGTGAAGTGCGTGAAGTGGGGGGCCGAAATTTTTTTTCGTTCCAACCAAGTTGTGTGGGGTATCGTTGGATAGGTCTTTTAAAAAGAATTATTAGGGTCTTCTAAAACAGTTTTTGGATAAAGCTAATACTCTCGGAAAGAATAGCTCCGAAAGTTTAAAACAGGGCGTCCCCCCCATCTAACTTTTGAATCGTGGGTCCTAAAATTTTGAAAAAATTCATGAAACTGAGGCCTAATGAGTACCTTCAATGAAAACTATATTGAAATAAATCGGTTGAGCCGTTTTTGAGTTATCATTCAAAAACCCATAGTGAAAGGACGTAAGTAAAAATGACGTAAGCGCCGCCAAATTTCCCGTAAGAAACGACCTTTTGAATTAATGGTCTCAGTTTACGGAACCCTACACTGAGCATGACCCGACATGCTCTTGGCCGGTTTTTTTTGTATGCAGCCGATGACTATTTAGTACGAAATAAGTCACCCGGTGAGATTCAAAAATCGAACTCCAGGGCTCGGAACCGGTTATCGCAAAAACCCCGATATAACCCAATACATTTAATTATTTGATGGTTTTTATGAAGAAACCAATATTGTATTAAGGTAACTTCATATTATAAGATTTCTCGATTAAATATGAAATAGTAAACGAAATATTTAAATCTAAACATAAAAACCGGCCAAGAGCATGTCGGGCCATGCTCAGTGTAGGGTTCCGTAAACTGAGACCATTAATTCAAAAGGTCGTTTCTTACGGGAAATTTGGCGGCGCTTACGTCATTTTTACTTACGTCATTTCACTATGGGTTTTTGAATGATAACTCAAAAACGGCTCAACAGATTTATTTCAATATAGTTTTCATTGAAGGTACTCATTAGGCCTCAGTTTCGGATCATGGGCGTTTTTCGCGTTTTTATTCTACCGTTTTGTTGGCTTGGTTAATGCATATATTTAAATTAAATTTCAGCTTTCTAGTGCTAACGGTCACTGAGCTAGACCGCGGACGGACGGACGGACGGACGGACGGACATGGCGAAACTATAAGGGTTCCGTTTTTGTCATTTTGGCTACGGAACCCTAAAAATGGCTCCTCGAGCAGACGTTTTATGACAATGAGCAGCTATTTATTAGTTAACCTTTTCGACGCCATGTCAAAGGCAAAACCTACCACTCAGACGCCACGATATCTAAATGTCAAAAATGAAGTTAAACTTTATGCGTTTGCTTGTAGGTCTATTTTGCTCTGTGGTCGGTGACCGATATATCGGTCTTTGGCGTTGGACCTGTGGTGCCGATATATACGTCTTTGGCGTGGAAAAGGTTAAAATGATGTACAAATTTAGACACACATACTCGTAGTACTGACATGTAATTTTATTTTTGAATAAATAATGATAATGATTATGATTACGAAAGAAAGAAAAAAACATATTAGTGTATAGCAAATACTCGTTTCCAAGCCATTATGAGACTACCCGAATCATTAGATCCAAAACATGGAAACAAGCATGGTATAGATGAATTATCGAGAGCGTGGAATTGCATATGTAGTAGTATTGTTTGTGCACAGGCACTCTATATTTGAATCCGCACACAAAGAGGCACAACACGGTACAACCACTACATATGCAATTCCACGCTCTCGATAATTCAACTATAATCAAATATATTCGCTGTGTGCATTATTGTGGCGCCATCTCTTGGGCAGGTGGTCAATCTCTTTTTTCCTTTTTTATAAATAGGTTGTATTCCTTGCTTATATGAAATGTAACTGGCTGATTCACTATTTTGACAGCAGACAGGGGATTTGCAGTTTCATTTCTTGTCACATTGAGCACTGCGACCGTTCTCGTTGCCCCCACCAGCATGCACTTCGCACATAGCGAATACTAACATCAATAGTTTGTTACATCAAAACCTAACACTGGCTTTGTAAGCTGTAGAGAGGTCTTAAGACTATAATGGCGCTTAAGTTCCTTGTGCCAACTTCAACCCTCTTGAAAATGTTCTTCTCTCGCGCGCGAAAAAAAACAGAGCACATACACCAAAAAAAAGCTTCCGGGATATTCTCAATCCAAGACATTATTATTATCTTGAAAATATTTCTTCGTGACAAGTACTTATTTATTTCTTTTACCAAAAATATGATACTTCGCTTAATAAAACCACGTTTTCTTAAAATAGAAATCCAAAAATGTATTGTTTTAAGAGTATATTGAGTAAATAAGAAAGATTGTACTTTAATCAAACAATTATTATCTTAGGTAAAAGAAAACTAGAAAATCTGTAAGAATATGTTCGCTTCGTTATATTTAAAACTTTATTTTATTTTCGTTAAAGGAAATAAATACTTTCCACGAAGAAATATTTTCAACAAAATATAATAATGTCTTATAATAACATTTATTTACATAACTAAATATACAGTACTACAGTACAATTTTTTTTATTAGCCTATTTTCGTGTCCCACTGCTGGGCAAAGGCCTCCCCTCTTCTCCTACAATCAGTACTGTTTGTAGTTAAAAAAAAAACTACAAACAGTACAAATACTAAACTAAATTAATAACTAGCTCAAATCTAAATGTCTTAGATTGAGAATATCCCGGACCCTTTTTTCGTGTATAGCACTTTTTAGCCCTGGGCTTCAAAAACGTCAGTTAGGATAGACGCTACATTTTTTTTGAGCTATCTGCTGAGCCATGTAATTATTGATCGATGGTTGTCATTGTATTTGCGAATAGATATTTAAAAAAATCTTTAAAGCAAATCAAATTATTTTGTTTCATATTTTTCACCTCAGCAGTTCGAGCAAGCCTTCTTTCCTCACTCCCTGAAGTGACGAAAGTGCGACTTTCTTCACTCCAGGGAGTGACGAAAGTTGCTACTTTTGAAATTTTGTTTCTAGAAGGTTTTCATCATAATGATGATTCCTTTCATTCAGGAATGTAAATAAATGTGTTTTTTTAACTTTAATATGTTCGCACTACTGAGGTGAATAGTTGTATGTGTCACACGAGAGGTTTTTTTTTTACATCTCGTGTTCTCAAGATTCAAACTTAGAATCTTTCGCTTACTCGGGACTCAAAATCAACACTCGCAAGAAAAACCAACTTTCCTCTCTTGTTGCACAAATAACTATTGTTGAATTTTTTTTTCACCACCATTTCTCACCATCTCATTCTCATTTTTGCACCATCTCTCTCGCTATAGGTACCAGAATCGCGTAATTTATTCGGATAGGAGGTGCACGCACGAAATGCATGCCCTTAGAGATGGTCATACATTGCATATACTTGAGAATTTCAACCGGTACCGCCGTGACCGGGTGGTGTAGGCTTTTTTGCGACAGTAGGTTTGCCAGACAATATTTCACACTAGTTATACCTGCCTCAGAACCATATACAGTTCGTGAGCTCTCAGAAGAACATTCGGGTTTTAGAAAGAGACTTCGGGTGTCAATGAACAGTGACACGTGGAAAAGCAGAATAGCAATATTACCTTCGTGTGTCATCGCCGATTCCCGAAGGTTCTTCTTAAAGCCCACGAACTGTAAGTAAATGATATAAATTACATTGTTTAGAAATAAAGGAAAAGTAGAAAAATCCACTGCCTCAGGCGAGACTCGAACTCGCGACTCTGGTAAATATGCCCATCGCTCTGACAACTGAGCTACTGAGACTTACCTGATGGTTGCGAATTTCTCTACCATATTCTTTATTTATATAAATTAAACTAAAAGTAATATACAAGTGTATTACAGACGCCAACGTGCTCTATGTGCGTCCTATGACACGTGTAGGGGCAGCATCCGCTTAGTACCCTCATTTTTAAGGGGCTACTTTGAAAAAATATAGGTTTTTTCAAAGGCTCTAGTGACTAAACGGGAAAAGGGGCTGAATTTATTTTCGTACATATATTATTAGACTATATACTCTTGTTTTTGACACAAGCCGAAACACGATTGCTGAAAGTTGCCTCGATAGAAAAAAATCCGAAGTTGGGTCCTTTTTCTCCTTATTTTTCTTAGCTTACGTAAACTATAAGAGATTAAGCAATATATCTTAGTAAAAAATATGGTATTCTGGTTTAAAATCTAAAAAGTCACAGAAGCAAAATTAGACAAAACTTTATAGATTCGCGTATTTATTGTAGTTTAGTCAAAAAGTCTGATCCTTAAGAGCGCTGCATCTCTTTCTTTCGTGCACGGGAGCCATAAACGTGTCTCTTATGAATGGGCGTGGCATGTCCGAATCGAGGAACGGCCTTAATTATATTGTTGAAAGTCTCTGCGCGTTGGCTTTGGCCGCACACGCGTCCCAAAGTTCCGGAACACCATAGTTCCGTAATCGGGTAAGACATTTAAAAAAAAATCGAACCTGTAATATTACGCCGCCTGTTGTTACCTAATTTTAAGTTTATTGTAATATTTCTGTTTATTACTATTGTATTTTGGTGCAATAAAGAATATTTATTTACTTACTTTTAACGGCCTCCTAGCCTAGTGGGTAGTGAACCTGCCTATGAAGCAGGAGGTCCCGGGTTCGAATCCTGGTCAGGGCATTTATTTGTGTGTTTATCACGGATATTTGTTCCTGAGTTATGGATGTTATCTATGTATTTAAGTATTTATCTATATTATATATATCGTCGCCTAGTACCCACAACACAAGCCTTATTGAGCTTACTGTGGGACTAGGTTGATTTGTGTAAGATTGTCCCATTAAGGCCATTATATATATTTTTTTTTTACTTATTAATGCAAAAGTAACTGTCTGTCTGTCACTGTCACCTACCTCCCTATTTATCCTACTCTCTCTATCCTACTCATTTCACACGAACTATAGAGAAAAATATAAATTATTTTTCGGAAATTTTATCATTCATCCTTTGGATATCTGAAAAGAAGATAATTCATTAATTTATTCAGCCAAAGAGTTTCAACTAATGACCGATTGATTCCTAATTTGATAACTTTTGTAACTCAGTTACGTGACGTTTTCCGTTGCGTCACGGCGTCACCGTGACGTGGGGTTGCAAGCCATGCACGGGGCTAAAAGGGTCACTGCATTAGAGGAGCAATTCAAAAGCTTTAGCGTTTTTGTATGACCTGTCTTTTTGTTGCGTCACGACGTCAATGAGAAGTGGGATTGCAAGCCATGCACGGACTAAAAGGGTCACTGCATTAGAGGAGTGAGTCACAAGCTTTAGCGTTTTTGTGACGTCACGGCATCATTGTGACGCGGGGTTGCAGTGCAAGTCATGCACGGGCTAAAATGGTCACTGCATTGAAGGAGAAAGCCTCGAGCTTTAGCGTATTTTTAGCGTTTTTGTACGACCTATCTTTTTGTTGCGTCACGGCGTCACGGTGACGCGGGGTTGCAAGCCATGCCGGGCTAAAAGGGTCACTGCATTAGAGGAGTGAGTCACAAGCTTTAGCGTTTTTGGTGACGTCACGGCATCACTGTGTCGCAGGGTTGCAATGCAAGTCATGCACGGGCTAAAATGGTCACTGCATTGAAGGAGAAATCCTCGAGCTTTAGCGTATTTTTAGCGCTTTTGTACGACCTATCTTTTTGTTGCATCACGGCGTCATTGTGACGTGGGATTGCAAGCCATGTGAGGGCTAAAAGGGTCACTGTGTTAGAGGAGCAAGTCACAAGCTTTAGCGTTTTTGTATGACCTGTGTTTGTGTTGCGTCACGACGTCAATGACACGTGGGGTTGCGTGGAATGCACGGGCTAAAAGGGCCATTGCATTATTGGATCGAGTCACAAGCTTTAGCGTTTCTGTATGACCTGTCTTTTTGTTGCGTCACGGCGTCACAGTGACGCGGGGTTGCAAGCCATGCACGGACTAAAAGGGTCACTGCATTAGAGGAGCAAGTCACAAGCTTTAGCGTTTTTGTATGACCTGTATTTGTGTTGCGTCACGACGTCAATGACACGTGGGGTTGCGTGGAATGCACGGGCTAAAAGGGCCATTGCATTATTGGATCGAGTCACAAGCTTTAGCGTTTCTGTATGACCTGTCTTTTTGTTGCGTCACGGCGTCACAGTGACGCGGGGTTGCAAGCCATGCACGGACTAAAAGGGTCACTGCGTTAGAGGAGTGAGTAACAAGCTTTAGCGTTTTTGTGAGGTCACGGCATCATTGTGACGCGGAGTTGCAGTGCAAGTCATGCACGGGCTAAAATGGTCACTGCATTGAAGGAGAAAGCCTCGAGCTTTAGCGTATTTTTAGCGTTTTTGTACGACCTATTTTTTTGTTGCATCACGACGTCACGGTGACGCGGGGTTGCAAGCCATGTACGGGCTAAAAGGGTCACAGCATTAGAGGAGCGAGTCACAAGCATTAGCGTTTTTGCATGACCTGTCTTTTTGTTGCGTCACGGCGTCACAGTTACGCGGGGCTGCAAGCCATGCCGGGCTAAAAGGGTCACAGCATTAGAGGAGCGAGTCACAAGCTTTAGCGTTTTTGCATGACCTGTCTTTTTGTTGCGTCACGGCGTCACAGTTACGCGGGGTTGCAAGCCATGCACGGACTAAAAGGGTCACAGCATTAGAGGAGCGAGTCACAAGCTTTAGCGTTTTTGCATGACCTGTCTTTTTGTTGCGTCACGGCGTCACAGTGACGCGGGCTTGCAAGCCATGCACGGACTAAAAGGGTCACTGCATTAGAGGAAGTCACAAGCTTTAGCGTTTTCGCATGACCTGTCTTTTTGTTGCGTCACGGCGTCACAGTGACGCGGGGTTGCAAGCCATGCACGGGCTAAAAGGGTCACTGCATTAGAGGAGCGAGTCACAAGCTTAAGCGTTTTTGTATGCAGCAAAACAGATTTTTTTGTAGCTCACCATGTGCACAGTCACTATCAAATATATCAGAGCGGGTACTCAAAAATATCTGAACATGCACTTTATACATACTAATAAAATTCTTAGGGGTGTCATCTCCTGTTACTAAATGACCTTAACTGGACGATTTATGGGTTGATCCCAGAGTAAGTTGCCATGTAATATCATATTTTTGAATTAAAAAAAAAACAACAACTAAGGAAATCTAGTACAATCCGAAATCGCTGTCGCCCGTCCCCGGGCGGTCCACACGCTCCCGAAGGAGCTACGCTAGCGATAAAAGCCTCATACATAATGGACGATGGCCGAAATCGAAAAATTAAAAACAACGCCATCTGCCGGCCGCGTGCCGCCGAACGGCTTAACTGCAAATTACGTGAAAGGGGTGTAATAGGGGTTTTGCCGACTTCTGCTCATCAGGGGAGGGTTATTTTTGGACATACGAATGTCCATCGAATATACTAAGGTACTATTTTTAATTCAGAATAATAGACTACTATTCTGAATTAAAAATAGTACCTTAGTATTGGCTATGTGCGAAGTGCATGGTGGGGGTAACGTGAACGATCGCAGCGCACAATGTAACAAGAAATTGGGCTCTTGTCAATGTCACATTTCAAAATATTTGATATCACCCGTAGGGTCAATTGTCAAAATAGTGAATCAGCCAGTGACATTTCATATAAGCAAGGAGTATATGCCATTAATAAAAAAGAAAAAAAACCCTTTCACCCCCTGCCCAAGAGATGGCGCCACACTCATGCACACAGCCAATATTGTACCTACCTTGTAATGTACCTGATTGTACCTACTATTCGTAGTAATTTGACAGCTCTTGCCATACAAAGTGGTTTTACAATGTATGACAGTAGCTGTCATATAGTCCCCTCCGTTATGGGAGAGGGCCTAAGTGATAGTTCAGATCTGGATACGGGTACCAACTTTTAGTATGTTGTTGGGCACGACACTAGGACCCCAAAACTGCCGAGAGACGGGGACGTCGATGAATGTCTCCCGTGTAATGACGTCATCAAAATGGCTGCCGCTTTGTTGCGAAAAGTGTAAATTTCATCCAAACTGTGCATTGCACCTATACGTTTGTAGTATCAAACGAAAGAAGATTAAATGTGCTATATTGTTGTAATACATTATATACTACTGTATATTACAGTTTGACAGCTATAAACGAAAACCCAAAATCAGGCTAAAAAATAATTCGGATATTTGCATTTTACAACAAAATTATAAGTCCAACTTTAAAGCCGAGTACTACAATAACAAAACCGGCTATTTAAGCTATACATTGCTAAAAATTATTAAAATCTGGTAATAATTGTGGCAGCTATGTTAAAAAACATGTCGGCAGTGCCGAGCTAATTCCTTAGAGTGAAAAAATAACAATTTTCACAATTTACAGAATATCCGCAGAAGCTTTGAGTATATTGTTGGTCAAATAATTTGGAGCCCCTATATGTCGGAAAAATATCTCTATAGTGACTGAGGTCCAAATAATGACGTCATGAACGTGACCGCTACCGAAATTTGTAAAACGGAAATTAAAGCTATACCATGATACATACACACATGTGTATAGCATCGATCGAAAGCTTATTGAATTTACTACAATACATACATACATTATTTGTGAAAATAATGTATAGTTTAGGAGTTGTTGACAAAATAAAATATTCTTTTCGGAAAATAAAATGTATATGTTAATTCTGTGGCCAAATAAAATACAATACACTAATGTTTTGTATAGCATTAAAAACACCAACTATTCAGCTTTAAAACACAGTTTGAATTTATAAAATTTGATAAGAACTATAAAAGTTGTGCTTACAACTCTAAAGCACACTAACTATTTTACCTACAATGCACTCATACTATGAGAAGCTTGGGCCTAATTATTGACTAGTTTTTTCTAAATTTTGTAAGGATTTAGGGTTCCTTGTCATTAAAGTAAATAAAAAAATCGGCCAAGTGCGAGTTGACTCGCGCTCCGAGGGTTCCATATACATCACACAATTTTAACAATTTGTATTTTTAAGACCAACTTTCTCTTGACCGCAGACTTTTTAGTGTTTTTTTCTTTAATGTACAGGCAAAAAACTATATTAGGTTTTTTTTTCTAAAATGTAGGTTCGTCGGTTTCCGGGGGACGGAGAGCAATGGAAAATTTTCGCCTTATTTCTTAAATAACTTCAAAACTATTAAAATTTAAATTATAAAAGTTATATATTTGTAGTTTTCACATCAAATCCTTTCATTTGATATAAAACAAGGTATAGTTTGTAAGTAATTTAAGAAATAAGGCAAAAAAAATCCATTGCTCTCTGTCCCCCGGAAACCGACGAACCTACATTTAAAAAAAAATACGTAATATAGTTCTTTACCTGTACATTACAGAAAAAAAACACTAAAAAGTCTGCGGTCAAGCGTAAGTTGGTCTTAAAAATACAAATTGTTAAAATTGTGTGATGTATATGGAACCCTCGGAGCGCGAGTCAACTCGCACTTGGCCGATTTTTTTATTAACTTTAATGACAAGGAACCCTAAATCCTTACAAAATTTAGAAAAAACTAGTCAATAATTAGGCCCAAGCTTCTCATAGTATGAGTGCATTGTAGGTAAAATAGTTAGTGTGCTTTAGAGTTGTAAGCACAACTTTTATAGTTCTTATCAAATTTTATAAATTCAAACTGTGTTTTAAAGCTGAATAGTTGGTGTTTTTAATGCTATACAAAACATTAGTGTATTGTATTTTATTTGGCCACAGAATTAACATATACATTTTATTTTCCGAAAAGAATATTTTATTTTGTCAACAACTCCTAAACTATACATTATTTTCACAAATAATGTATGTATGTATTGTAGTAAATTCAATAAGCTTTCGATCGATGCTATACACATGTGTGTATGTGTCATGGTATAGCTTTAATTTCCGTTTTACAAATTTCGGTAGCGGTCACGTTCATGACGTCATTATTTGGACCTCAGTCACTATAGAGATATTTTTCCGACATATAGGGGCTCCAAATTATTTGACCAACAATATACTCAAAGCTTCTGCGGATATTCTGTAAATTGTGAAAATTGTTATTTTTTCACTCTAAGGAAATAGCTCGGCACTGCCGACATGTTTTTTAACATAGCTGCCACAATTATTACCAGATTTTAATAATTTTTAGCAATGTATAGCTTAAATAGCCGGTTTTGTTATTGTAGTACTCGGCTTTAAAGTTGGACTTATAATTTTGTTGTAAAATGCAAATATCCGAATTATTTTTTAGCCTGATTTTGGATTTTCGTTTATAGCTGTCAAACTGTAATATACAGTAGTATATAATGTATTACAACAATATAGCACATTTAATCTTCTTTCGTTTGATACTACACACGTATAGGTGCAATGCACAGTTTGGATGAAATTTACACTTTTCGCAACGAAGCGGCAGCCATTTTGATGACGTCATTAATCGAGAGACATTCATCGACGTCCCCGTCTCTCGGTGGTGTCGTACCCTTCAACATACTAAAAGAAGGTAACCGTATCCAGCTCTGA
This sequence comes from Pammene fasciana, assembly GCA_911728535.1. Lineage (NCBI taxonomy): Eukaryota > Metazoa > Arthropoda > Insecta > Lepidoptera > Tortricidae > Pammene > Pammene fasciana. The sequence goes on along the minus strand of OU452272.1, from coordinate 44,961,674 downwards.
ACTATATTCCCATAAGGGAGAGCACTAATAGTACTGTATTCGATGAGGATTTTTCGATCGATTTATTCACTAGATGGCCGCACCGTGATGAGAGGTCTTTTTGACCCAGCTGTCAAAATCTAGCAGTAAAAAAAATATGTTAAACATGATTGGTGGATTACGATACCTATATCTCTCATCACCAGACCTAGGAATCGATGGGGCAACATTTTATGACAGGTAGGGAGTTCCCATATCGATAAACTAAATTATCGATGCTTTTTCCATATACTAGCGATCGTCCCAGCATTGTGTATATTTTTTGTGAGTATTGTTCTGAAGACGAGTATAATGTTCTGACAAATCATATTTTAAGCGATCGCTAGGTAATAAACAACATCGTACTATGAAATAGTTAATATTATGTCTTTATCAAACCCTTTTTATATAATTAGATAAATATAAGTTACCCTTATTATTTTGTTTAATTTATAATTTTTAATAAAACCATATTTTGACAAACAAAACCTGGAGTGGTCACTAGTATATGGAACAAGTATCGATACTTGAGTTTATCGATATGGGAACTCCCTCGATCGATTCCTAGGTCTGCTCATCACAGTGCTGCCGCTGTGATGAGAGATCTAACTCTAACATATTTTTTTTATTGCTAGATTTTGACAGCTGGGTCAAAATGACCTCTCATCAGTCTCATCACAGATATATATAAGAGAAACAAACCAATTAGGAATTTGGCTTTATTCAGCATAAAACAATAGCTACTGACAAGACAAGTAATTGACGTTGAAACAACCATAGATACACGTCATTCACCCCCTCCTAAGATGTCTGGTAGTCCTCCAGATAGGCCGGCGGACGCCGGTCGCGAGTAGAGCGACGTACTTCAACTTGAGGAGCGCCAGATGGTCCCGGTTCTTGCTCTGCTGTCGCTCTAGTAGCATCAACCGACGCAGGCGGTCCTTCTGACCTAACTTCAGCTGGTTCCTCAGCCAAAGCTTCGGACTCGTCGTTCTCATCAGAGAAAATGGAAGAATATTCATCATCTGAGGGGAAAGGTGCCAGATGTCGATTCGATATTACACCTTCTCTTCCATCTGAGTATCTGACGTGAGAATAATTTGGGTTACTTTGTAGGAGGTGACCTTCTTCCACAATAGGATCATATTTTGAATTACGTACGCTCTTCTTTATTAAGATAGGTCCTGGGGTAGTCAGCCAAGCTGGCAGTGATACTCCATTTGAACTCCTTCGAGGGTGACTAAACATTCTCTCGTGAGGAGTAGCGTTTGTAGCTGTGCACAACAAGGACCGTATGGAGTGTAAGCTTAAGGATAGAACCTTTTCCCATTCTGCTATTTCTAAGCCTTTGGATTTTAAACTCAACTGAATGGTTCTCCACAAGGTGAAGTTCAGGCGTTCAACTTGACCGTTGCCTTGAGCGTTGTACGGAGTGGTGCGGCTGCAAGCTATTCCTAGAGAGACAAGATACTGGGCAAGTTCCTGAGACATAAACGAAGTTCCCCTGTCCGAGTGTATGTACATGGGCGTGCCAAAAATGAAGAATATCTGATTCAGACAGTTGATAACAGTGCTTGAGGTCATGTCCTTACATGCAAAAGCGAAAGGGAAACGGCTATATTCATCTATGACAGTTAGTATATATTTATTTTGCGACTTCGACGGTAGAGGTCCCTTAAAATCAATATTCAGTCGCTCTAAGGGAGCTGTTGCTTTGATAAGCTGTCCACTCGTAGTTGCATACCGTGGCTTTATTTCAGCGCAAACTTTGCAGTTGGCAGTCATTTGTCGAATGTCGTTAAGTGAATAAGGTAGGTTTTTAGATCGCACCCAATGATTCATGCGAACGATTCCTGGATGACAGAGGTTGTCATGTAGAGCTTTTAAGTTATCGGTGTTCATATGCGCGCATACTCTAGTTAATGCGTCGGCGACTGTATTTTCCTTGCCAGGGCGATATATTATATCATACTTGAAACATGACAGCTCTAACCTCCAACGTTCAATCTTCTCATTCTTTATCTTACTTGAATGAATCTGGTTAAACATAAACGCTACGGACTGTTGGTCTGTTATTAAAAGGAAATGCCTACCGATAAGATAATGTCGCCATTTACGTAATGCTTCAACAATTGCGGCGGCTTCCTTTTCGATTGAAGACTGCCTCTTTTCGGAATCGTTCAGGGATCGTGAGAAATACGCTACAGGATGCCCATTTTGAGAAAGAGTCGCGGCCAGCGCATTCTCAGAAGCATCAGTTTCCACGGTAAACATTGCGTTTTCATCAACAGCCGATAAGGAAGCTTTAGCGATATCACTTTTTATTTCATTAAATGAACTTAGTGCTATATCAGAAAGGGGAAATTTGTTTGTTGACAGCAGCGGCTTAATTCTTTCAGAAAAGTTGTGTATCCATCTGGAGTAATGTGCGAAAAGTCCTAAAGCTCTTTTTAATGCAGCCGCGTTTTCAGGCGCTGGTAGTTCAAGGAGTGGTTTCAGTCGGTTTTCGTCGGGTTGGATCGTATTATTTCTTATAGTATAGCCAAGTAGGTTTATTACTTCCTTGCTGAATACACATTTGTTTTCATTTAGAGTCAGATTGTATTTGGTGGTGGCTTTCTTGAATTTGGACAGATTTATATCATGCTCTTCTTTTGTTTTTCCGCATACAGTAACGTCATCTAGGTATGCAAAAGTACCGCTTAAATGTTCTTGTTCTATGATATAGTTTAGGGTGCGCTGGAAAGCCGCTACACCGTTGGTAACCCCGAATGGGATCCGAGTAAATTGATACAGTTTTCCGTTTGCTTCAAACGCAGTAAATAATCGTTCCTTGTGAAGAATTGGTACTTGGTGGTACGCACTTTTTAAGTCAATTTGACTGAAATAATTGTATTGGGCTGCCTTTGTGACAATTGTTTCTATTTTTGGCAATGGAAAGGCATCCAATTCTGTATATTTATTAATAGTTTGAGAGTAATCTATTACCATCCTCTTCTTGTGTAGACCGCCGCCGGTGATTAGAACTTGGGCTCGCCAGGGTGAGACGCTAGGTTCGATGATACCATCTTCGAGTAATTTTGAAACTTCTGACTTTATGAAATGTTCGTCACCATCGCTGTGGCGCCTAGAATGAACCGCTATCGGCTTGGTGTGAGGAGAAAGATTGGTAAACAGTGACGCAGGCGGTACCGAAGCTTCCATGACATTACAGATCCGTAGTGGTTCTCGTGTTCCTCCGAACAGCATTTCTACCGAAGAGTGGGTTTTTAAAACATCGTGACCAATAATAGCATCTGCGCAAAGGTTGTTAACAACCAGAAGAGTTTGGTGTTCGTATCGGTGCTTCTCAATTTGTATGTTTACATTGCAAATACCTTCGACGTGTAAAACGTGACTAAGTTCAGCGAGCGTGATAGTTCGACGTTTTGGTTTTATTTTTATTTTGAGTATCTCCACGAGACTTCTGTGAATAAAACTTTCGGAGCTTCCAGTATCAATCAGAGCTTCGGCTTTATATTCGTTAATAAATATTGGTGTGGTGGCTTTCCTTAGACTACTTGGAGAAGCAGCAGAGATCGTTGACAATAGTGCATTATCATCACGTTGGACATTATCACATATGACAGCATTTGCTCCTTGTGGCGGCTTAGATCGACACACGTTTGCAAAATGACCAATTTTAGAACAGAATTGGCAAGTAGCGTTTACAGCGGGGCATTTTATACGCTGGTGAACATTCCCGCCGCAGAAAAAGCAACGTCTTCTCGAATTTCGAAATGTATTAGGCGTAGAAGCCGCTAAGTTGCTCGTGTTTTCAGATACGGGTATTGCGTTAAGATTTAATGGAGTATTATTGGCGTTGCTGAATGCTTGAGAGTTAATTCCAGCATCTTCGAGCGAAATTGCCAAGTTAACAGCTTCGTCTAGACTCAGGTTTAATTTTTCTAACAGTCTTTCTCTAATTTTCTGGGAACTAATGCCAGCGATAAAAGCTCCGCGCATCGACTCGTTTTGATGTTGGTCCGCCGTTACTTGCGTAAAATTACATTCGAGGGCAAGAAGTTTTAAGGATCGAATGTAGTCTTTGACGGTTTCATCTGGTTTTTGTTTACGCGTAGCTAGCATATGTCTGGCAAGTATTTCGTTTTTGGGCTTTACATATATTTTCTTCAATGTAGCAATGGCGTCGTCATACGTTTCGCTCGCACGTATATAAGAAAATATTGTAGGAGACAGGTGGTTTACCAGAAGCTTCAGTTTGATGGAGTCGTTTGAGCCGGGAGCGCATTCTTCAGACAAGAAGTTTTGAAATGTAAAATACCAATGCGCCCATTTCAAATCTGATCCGGTAGCACTTGGTTCTTCGTCAAATCGCTCGGGGCGAAGATAGCGTGTCATACTCGTAGACATAATATTTTTATTATCGGTCATTTTTGTTCATTGCTTCTGATACAATTTATGCTGAATAAATTGATATATATAAGAGAAACAAACCAATTAGGAATTTGGCTTCCCAAGTAGCAAACAGGAATAGTGGCTAAACCTTATATATCTTAACTGCTTCTAAAATTAGAATTAGCTAAATTTAAAAAGACTTTCTTAAGTAATTTTAGTCTTAAAAACTAAATAGTTTTAAGGTACCCCTACTTTAGCAAATTAAGAATACCTAAAACCTACTTAAGTATTTTTAAAACTATTAAGTGTTAAGTCTGTCTACGATTAAGTCTAAAAATGTGTTTTTTACTCAACTCAGATTATTTCAAGGCTGACTTAAGACTCAATGGTATAATTCAAGTATCGGTTTAGAATCGCAAAGTAAAAACTGATTTTGATGAATAAACTTAAGATGATTGTAACACCAAGTTGCATAAATTGGTTTACTAAAGACTAATTGTATTCTTTTTTCACTAAATTTACTCAAGTTTAAGTAAATATAAGTTTAACGGGACGTTTTTCAACAAACTAGAACCAGTTATAGATGGATGAAATAAAAAGTTTATTTAATGTTTTTGTGGTTTTGCTCTCCACGGGTATAAAATTCGTTTAGAAAATATCACGTCTGAATCATTAAATATTAAAGGAATGCCTGGGTCATTGGCCCGATATTCGTATTAGCGAATATTAGCGGCAAATATTCGTATTCGCATTAATTTTCAAAACACAACATGGCTGGTAATTATTACTTTGTGCCTTTTGCGTGTGAGACGACTATTGAAGCGGACCAATATCGAAATATAGGAATTCCTGTATTGGACATTTTTCGTCAAATTTTATTTAAAATTGATGAAATGAACGGGTAAAACTACAAATTTGCAGCTATTTAGTCTAAATTTTGGTAATATTTTACTTAGTCGGTCTTTAAGTTCTGCCACAAGAGTTTTGACTGATAAAACAAAATACAAAACTTTTATTCAAAAAATATATACATAAAGAAAGCTTATTTCATACAGATTAAAATATACTATGATTAATTTAAAATCACGATCGCGTATTTTATAGATCCTTGTAAACTTGGTGATTGTTGTCTGACAAAAACACGCCGATGATTTGTGAAAAGTATACTTCACACAAGTTGGTGAAGATCATGCTTTAGTTGTCCAGGAGTTACAAATTGTTATTTTTAGGAAAGTAGAAGATTAAATCAGATTCCGAAACCTATATTTAGTTGACTTACAAGTCTATACTTCAGATATTCTCCTCCTGAACCTTACCGTATTTTTCAGTTATGACCAAAACGCTTAGATTTTGCTGCTATACATCAAGGTAGTCTAACAAAATTGTGTATACCAGTCTTCTTGTCGGTCAGACCCATGTTAATTATATATTTCAAGGAAGGTAAAAGACCAAGCTAATGCAGCCTGCAAGATTTTAGTCTCTTATGAATTGAATAAATATAATTAGGGTCTAAAATAACTCAAATAGGGCGCGTGTTTTTAACGTTATTCTTTATTGCGCTTTTTAAAATGTTACAAGGAATTGTGTAAAACTGCCACAAGTATTTGCATTAAATAATATCTTAAATTGATCACTGTTAAATAGGCTTTCTAACCATAAATGAAAATAGTAAGGATTTGCTAACAGTTCCTATTTTACCAACCAGAACCCGAGTGACAGAACTTATGAACCGACTAAGTATATTATTTTATCTTTGGTTCTTAAGTTTAAGTTAAGGATATTTATAGGGCCTAGACATATATCCCTTTGGTCGGATCCGATTTCAGGACTCTGGGTAGGGTCACCAGGAGTTGAGCAATTACATTTATCCGATGACCGAACAATGTTGCCAAGGTGATGAACTAGTTATAAAAACATTTGGTTATTTCGGCCTCATTCGCAAGAGCGATTTGTTAAAACGAAGAGCCTATTTCCTATATTTTATTAATATTTTAATAAATAATATTGTTTTGTGTTTCTTTTAGATGGCTGTAACAGTTTTAAAAATATTTCTCATTTATAATAAAAATATGAAAGGGACGTATTTTATGTCATCCTAAAATCTTATTCATAATTTTTTTTTTTGTTATTTGTTATGACTTAAAATTTTATAAATAAGTAAATTGGTTGGTAATACAGGTGTCAAAGTCGGCTAGATCGTCTGATGCCTTTTCTATCATCCTTTCCTATATCGGATTCCACAAAACGGATATAAATTTTCACGGTTGGGGTGAGGAAATTTTAACTAAGTAGCTAGAGGGCCCTGCAATTCCGGTATTGTTTGTATGGCTGATTCCGATTTAATTGTAACCGTACCAGAGGCCCTTATGGCTCAATAGTAGCGCCGTTGATTAATTACAAATTGAGCCTCATAATAAGGTTTATTTTGATTTCGATTGATTGACGATTTTTATGTAATGGACATAAGACATTTTATTAAGAGTCGCCAGGACGCTCGCGTGAACTCGCTTCCCCATATAAACGTAGTTCAGCTCTCATTTTAAAACAACATGCTTTGGAACCACGAAATTTGGCATGGGTATTCTAGTAGTACAGATCTAGGTCTGAAATTCGTTTACGTTGCAAAAAATTGTAATACAAAGAAAATATATATTATATTTTCTGTTTGTAATTTGTGTATATTCTGTTTCTTTAATTTGAGGTGTGCAATAAAGAATATTTATGTTATGTTATAGCAAAAATAAGTTTTGTATGTAAATCTGTAACTGGTTGTATTTTCTTTGTATTACAATTTTTAGCAACGAAAACGAATTACCGACCTAGATCTGTACTACTAAAATGCCCATGCCAAATTTCGTGGTTCTAAAGCAAGTCGTTTTAAAATGAGAGCTGAACTACGCTTATATGGAAACGCGAGCGTCCTGGCGACTCTTAAGGAATTTAAATAACTAAGACGCGTAAAATAAGAAAATCCGTCAATAAAATTTTAGAGAATTGCTTTTCACGAAAAGAAATATATCGTTTTTCGCAGAGAAATCTTCTACACAGTGTATTGGTAATGGGTTCTCTGCCTTTTTGCCGAAAATTGTATTGCCGAATTTCATTTGCCAACCAACTTTTCGCAGAAGTTTCATTTGGCCGAATAACTTTTACCAAATAATTATTTCGCAACCATTTCATTTCCCAACCCCATAGTTGGGAAATGAAAATTGCCTAGTAGGTTGGGTGGGATCCTGCCATTTGACCAAAATATTTTTGACCAAATTTCATTTCCCAACCAAACTTTCCCAACCGCACATTTGTCAACCCAATCTTTCCCATATACTTATTATTTGTCAATTTAAAGTTTCGACAAATGATCATTTCCCAAATTATTACTCAAGCAACTTTCAATAGACCAACTGATGTTTCGCCAAATGTTTCACTTGGACAAAAAATGTTTCACAATTTTAATTTTGTCAAATAGATGCTTACACAAATGATTTTTATCCAAATAAATGTTTAGACAAAAAATGTTTCCTCAATCCTCATTTTGTCAAATAAATCAGTGGACAAATGAAACATATCCAAAGCATAGCTTAGTAAAATATTGTTTGTTAAATGTTTTAATTGGACAGAAAATATTTACTCAACTTTTATTTTATCAAATAAATACTGGACAAATGGTTTAAATCCAAAGCAATGTTTAGTCCAATAGCTTACTGGACATGGATTTGTCTGCGTATGCATCTGAAATCTGAATAGCGCCATACATGGACGGATTTGTCCGCCGAGCATATTTACCAGAAAAATCCAGCGTTAAAAACCAGAAAAGTAGGTTAGGCTAGGTTAGACCCGCGACCCCCACGGAAACAAACCTCTGCCAGAAAAGTAGGTTAGGTTAGATAAGAACTGTGACCTCCCATCGAAACGAACTTCTGCCAGAAGAAGTAGGTTAGGTTAGGATAGAACCGCGACCCCACGGAAATGAACTTCTGTAAGAAAAATAGGTTAGGTTAGGTTAGAACTGCGATCCCACGGAAATGAACTTCTGTCAGAAAAGTAGGTTAGGTTAGAACTGCGACCCCACGGAAACGAACTTCTATCAGAAAAGTAGGTTAGGTTAGGTTAGAACCGCAAACCCCACGGAAATTAATTTCTGTCACAAAAGTAGGTTAGGTTAGATAAGAACTGTGACCTCCCATCGAAACGAACTTCTGCCAGAAGAAGTAGGTTAGGTTAGGATAGAACCGCGACCCCACGGAAATGAACTTCTGTAAGAAAAATAGGTTAGGTTAGGTTAGAACTGCGACCCCACGGGAACGAACTTTTGTCAGAAAAGTAGGTTAGGTTAGAACCGCGACCCCACGGAAATTAATTTCTGTCATAAATCCTAGTAAACGGTAACATTAACTGTCTTATTATTTGCCATCATTTGTTTGTTGATGCCATAATTTGGGATATGATTATAAATTGAACGAATTTTTGTAAAATGCAAAAACTATACCAAACGGATTTTTGTTTAAAAGACAATTTGCCTGATTACGATTTGGAATAAATTAGTTTGCTGAATGATGATTTGGAATATGAAATTTTGTGAAATAAAAAATTACCAAACGGGTCATTTGCTAAAAAAATATTTGCTGAATGAAACGTTTGCCATGACTTGTTTTGCGTTTCGTATGTTTTGGCAACTAATGCATTCGGTTAATTAAAAATTGGTGAAGTGAAAATTGTCAAAATAAGGAATTGCCGAAAATTTATTTGCATATTGTTGAGTTGCCAAAAAAATGTTTGCATATTATTTAGTTGGGAAATGATTATTTGGTATTTATGTTTTTGGGAAACATTATTTGGGAAGTGAAAATCTGGCAAATAATTTTTGGTAATACATCAGTAATCCAGGTTGGGTTAGGTTAGGTTGGAACCGAGAAAACGGTTCTCTGCCTTTTCGCCGAAAATCATGTTGCCAAATCTCACTTGCCAACCAACTTTTCGCAGAAGTTTCATTTGGCCGAATTTCATTTCCCAACTTTACATAATCCAACCTAACCTTTTTTTTGTTTAGGGGGGGGGGGGGGGGGGGGGGGGGGGAAATGCGTTACGCATACCACTCGAGTGCCCAGAGGGTGGCCCGAGTGGTTATGTGGGACTCCCGTCCAGGCTAATGAGGCCCACGGTGTACCCACTAAAAACCCCCCCCACTTGCCGCCTCGCCGCCTTGTTAGTGGGGTTACAGGAACGCTTACGCATACATCCGCGACCCCACCGGCGGCAGCCACTCGCAAGCGGCTCCTCCGCAGTTGCCCGAAGGCCCACCACGATAGGCGTGTCAGATGGATGGGCACGCCTTCCTCCACGGCCTTCATCCTGTAATGTGACGGACCCCCCCCCCGAGCCCGCCACGTGGAAGCCATGGGTGCCAGTAGATGATTTACCGGCACCCAGCGGCGGATCAGGTCTATAGTTCCGCCGCCAACCACAAATCGGCTGCAGAAGATAGGAAGAACGGCGCACCTTATCACCGGCACTTCTCTTCTTCTGCAGCCCCACCGATACCGTTTCAGCGGAACGGCCCCGCCAAGTTCGCAGGGGGTAGGGAGAGTTGCGCACCGTAATACCATCACGCCTCTCCCCCTGCAATCCCACCTCGGCCGCAGAGGATAGGGAGAACGGCTCACCGCAATACCGGCACTCCTCTTCCTCTGCGGACCACCTCCAACGCGTCACAAGCGGGCTCAACGAGCCCACTTGGAGCGCCCTCCTCGGGCCAGCCGGCGCCCCAAACTGCCCGGTCCTGGGTGCCTCTTCACTTCACCGTGGGTGACCAAGCCACGGTTACTAAGCCCCTCCACCACAACAAGGTGGGCACCCGGCGGGGGGAACATTTTTTTTTGACGCAGGGAAAATGCATTTATGCATCCCCCCCCGGGCCCGGGGAAGGCCCATAGTGGGGGGTATGTCCCCGCCCCTCCAGAAGGGAGAGAAATACCCACTAAAAACCCTGCGGCGTTACCCGTCTCTGCCGTTGTAGGGGAGCATCATGGGGTCACTAATATTCTACCACAATGCTCCCCCGGCCGTCCCGGTCGTTGGGAAATGAAATGGTTGCGAAATAATTATTTGGTAAAAGTTATTCGGCCAAATGAAACTTTTGCGAAAAGTTGGTTGGCAAATGAAATTCGGCAATAAAATTTTCGGCGAAAAGGCTGGATACCATGTTTCTCTGCCTTTTCGCCGAAAATCATATTGCTAAATTTCACTTGCCTACTAACTTTTCGCAGAAGTTTCATTTGGCCGAATTTCATTTCCCAACTTTACATAATCCAACCTAACCTAACCCAACCTAGTAGGCAAAGTTTATTTCCAAACTATGAGGTTGGGAAATGAAATGGTTGCGAAATAATTATTTGGTAAAAGTTATTCGGCCAAATGAAACTTCTGCGAAAAGTTGGTTGGCAAATGAAATTCGGCAATACAATTTTCGGCGAAAAGGCTGGATACCATGTTTCTCTGCCTTTTCGCCGAAAATCATATTGCCAAATTTCACTTGCCAACCAACTTTTTGCAGAAGTTTCATTTGGCCGAATTTCATTTCCCAACTTTACATAATCCAACCTAACCTAACCCAACCTAGTAGGCAATTTTCATTTCCCAACTATGGGGTTGGGAAATGAAATGGTTGCGAAATAATTATTTGGTAAAAGTTATTCGGCCAAATGAAACTTCTGCCAAAAGTTGGTTGGCAAATGAAATTCGGCAATACAATTTTCGGCGAAAAGGCAGAGAACCATTATTTCATCGTAGGGGAAGAAAAAAAATGGATTTGGAAAATGTATAATAGATATTTGTACAACGAGAGAAGAAAGTTAATATTTGCTTCGAGTGCTAATTTTGAGTCCTGAGCAAGCGAAAGATTCTATAATAGAATCTTGAGCGTAGAGAAGGACTCAAAAGCACAAGATGTAAATAACTTTATTCTTATGTTGAACACACTATTTTTCATCTCAGCGGAGAGAGCATGGAAAAATACAACCTGAGAGATGCTTAATCCTTCTTCGTCAATTTATTCGCTCGTTTTTTCTTATAATTTTCTTACACTTGAGCTTAAAAACCTCAATAATTCGTTAATAACACAATCATCGAAACATGTTAATAAAATTATTTTATAAATATCTACGACCATTATGACATTTGCCAACTTTTTTTATTTGCGTTCGGTTACTCTTCTTCCTTCCCTTAGTATATTTCACACGTTAATCTTGTAATTTTTCCACTTATACTTATTTATTTTGATATAAAGAAGAAGAACATAAATTATTTTAAGTTTAGTATGGTTAAACATTTAAAAAATTATTAAATTATATTTACAAATTAGTTACTTGTGCGCGTTTCCTAACGTTTCTTTCTGGCTTTGTGTCAGGGTTTGCTATTGAAAATTTAGAATACGAATTAAAATTAAGTAATTAGATTGAATGACATTTAAAATATTTCTGTCTCTCTCTATTTACTAACGACGTGAAAAAGACAACGCGAACAGACTCTTAGTGTTTCGAATTTGTATTAGATCTAGCCCACGTAATTGACATTTTAATTCCAACGTCAGTTCAAGGTCATTTTGTCTCACTCAGTGAGCAAAATCGTATTTTGCTCACTGAATTTAGGCAGCAAAGAACCCTCGTTCGAACTGCTGAGGTGAAAATTAACTTTTTTAATCAGTTTCTAAGCAATTTCCAAATGAATTAAGTAAAAAAAATCCGAGTAAGTGCTAGAAATGGACAGCCAGCAAAAATAATGTTTTTTTTTGTAATAGGTACAAATCGGCTCAGATTTATGAATTGTACATTTCATTGTGTAGGCAAGGGAAGAAAAAATCTGGAAAGCAGAAGTTCATTTGCCACACAAGTTTAATTAATTATTTAATTAATTTAGTAGCACTTCTCTAGTCAGTTTTGGTATATTTTTAGAATTGCCCCAAAAACCCTTTCATTTAATAACACACACAATAGGTTTCTGAAAAAAAATCCCATACAAAAAAATGATGATTAAGCACTCCCCTGAAATAAAACAACTTTAAACGGATTATATCGCGTATACTAAATTTAAATTACATCCCGACGTTTCGAACACTTTACAGCGATCGTGGTCACGGGTTGACTGAGGAAAAATATATTTACCCCTATCTAAAATACAATGTACAGAAAAACTACCAACACGTGTAAATATTAAATACAAACAAAAAAGGTGAGTGTAGTGTACATGCCAGAAGGGCCGATAAAGCTAGTTATAAAATACCTAATTAATCTAATTATTGATTTACTACTATTACACAGAGAGTCAACTTAGATAAAATTAAGTTTTAATCCCTATGTAATATTTTATTGCTCTATGTTTTTTATTTTAGTTTTTTCAATATTGTGTCGCACTCCGTGCCTTCACTCACTTACTCACGTAAAGTCCGGAAGACCTGCGTTAACCCAACCAGGCCAGCATCATACTGAGTCGTGACCGTTTCGTGGCTTAGATGTGATAGGTATGTCATGTTAGATTAGTAGGTATCCTGCCTTTTCGCCGAAAATTGTATTGCCAACTTTCACTTGCCAACCAACTTTTCGCAGATGTTTCGTTTGGCCGAATAACTTTTACTAAATAATTATTTCGCAACCATTTTATTGCCCAACCCCATAGTTGGGAAATGAAAATTACCTACTAGGTTGGGTTAGGTTAGGTTGGATTATGTAAAGTTGGGAAATAAAATTTGGCTAAATGAAACTTCTGCGAAAAGTTGGTTGGCAAGTGAAATTCGGCAATACAATTTTCAGCGAAAAAGCAGAGAATCATTTGTCGTTAGATTGTTTTTTTTTTCTTTCTCATATTCCTTACCTGTTTTTTTTATGTGTGAATACCATGTAACCGTTCGCCACGAATAATTATTTATATTTCTATTTAATGGTTTATGTTGCATAAAGAATACCGTCAATGGACGGCAACTTGCATTCACTAAATCAAACTAAAGATTCTGTAAAGTCCCATTAAGTATTAAGTAGAACTACACTAATTCAGTTTTAAGTATTAGTTAAGTATAATATCTCTAAACCAGTACTACTCTAAATCAAAATTTTCTATACTTTATCTAAAGTAACCTTACAAAATCAGTATCGTCTTAAGTCATAGTTCGTTAAGAATAATAAGACTTAACGCCATTTTATACTTTTGGTAAAAAAGAAATTGAAAAATTCCGACGCTAAATCATACAAAATTTAAGCACATTGAAGTTAGATTTTTGTTATAGTGATAATAATTGCATTTATATCTCGAACATTTACAGAAAAGTAGTATTCCGCTCTGTATGTAAGCAAATTTTTCATTTAGCATCATATCATTCCTAATATTTATTGCTATTTTTCCAGTATTTTGTAGGCCCGTCTATTTTATAGCCCTTTCGATCAATTTTACACGATAAACAATCATGCGTTATAGTTTCTAAATGCCTATAGTGACATAAAACGGTATTTCGTAAACGTAAAGAAAATAGTTAATCGCCATTTTGATAATCCTTCAATGAATTCTTGTTATAGTTTATAAAAGTTCGCCATGTTTTCTAAAATACAACTCCATGAGTAAAAAAAGTTTTAAAATTTTCTTTGTTAAGAGGGGATCGAATTTGTGCAACTCAGTGTTAATAGTTTAAAGTAAGTCTTGTAGATATCTTTAAGTTTATTTCTTGGTATTAAGTCAACCTTCGAGATATCTTGAAACCAAAGTTTAGAGATCTGTTAAACCCCCATTCTTAAGTAGGGTTTAAGTTTGTCTAAGCAATAGTATTAACTCTTTCTTGATATTGACTATAAGTTTGTGCCCACTTTTTCTAAACTGTATCTAAAGTATATCTTCAAGGGATATTCAGGGACATAATGGTCTTAACCAAGACAACAGCAAAAATTTGTCTAATTGTCTTCAAGATATCCACAAACCCTTTTTAAGACATTCCATTGCTACTTGGGTTTATTCAGCATAAAACAATAGCTACTGACAAGACAAGTAATTGACGTTGAAACAACCATAGATACACGTCACTGGAGTGGTCACTAGTATATGGAACAAGTATCGATACTTGAGTTTATCGATATGGGAACTCCCTCGATCGATTCCTAGGTCTGCTCATCACAGTGCTGCCGCTGTGATGAGAGATCTAACTCTAACATATTTTTTTTATTGCTAGATTTTGACAGCTGGGTCAAAATGACCTCTCATCAGTCTCATCACAGTGCGACCATGTTCAGAAAATCAATCGAACCGAAAACTAGTATTTTATGCCTATTTAACCTGGAATAGAATATTACAATCGTGACTGAATCAGTCAAAAAAGTTATAACTCCCGTGGGAGTGAAATGCGATTTACTTCCCGCTTCACTGGCGTGAAATAGCACGTTTTATGAGCAAGTGATGAAAATTATCTTTATACATCCATTGTCGCTAACACCCGTTTTGCTAAGCGATATACAGGATGGAAATACACGTATACCTACTCGTAATATATATATATGTAAGCGAGGGGTTGAATTTGCAGGGTTATGATCTCTGCTAATTACTAGGGGTGCATGAGACAATGTTGAATTAAAATGCGTTAAATTATTATGAGGGGTGATGGTGTAGTTATGATTTGCTGGTGAAATGGCTGTTTGGCTTTGGGTTCGATGGTCGGGAAGTGAAGTGGTATTTGTAGGGCGATTACACGGAAAAAATAGTTATTTGTGCAACAAGAGAGGAAAGTTGTTTTTTCTTGCGAGTGTTGATTTTGAGTCCCGAGTAAGCGAAAGATTCTATAATTGAATCACGAGCGAAGCGAGTGATTCTAAGTTTGAATCTTGAGCGTAGAGAGGGATCCCAAGAACACGAGATGTAAAAAAAAATCCTCTCGTGTGACACATACAACTTTTCACCTCAGTACGAACATATTAAAGTTAAAAAAACACATTTATTTACATTCCTGAATGAAAGGCATCATAATTATGACGAAAATCTTCTAGAAACTAAATATCAGTTCCTGGAGTGACGAAAGTGGCAGCTTTCGTCCCTCCCTGGAGTGATGAAAGTCGCACTTTCGTCACTCCAGGGAGTGAGGAAAGTAGGCTTGTTCGAACTGCTGAGGTGAAAAGGATATTTTCAGCCAAGAATAATAATGCAAAAATATTTTGTTTAAACATAAGTAAATATTTTCTTGGACTAATTTTATATCTTTGGCCCAAGATCATAGGCAGGGTCACTACCGACTAGGCTAGGAGGCTGTTAACGTTACCACAGAGTGTATGAATGTTTAGCTAATGGAATGTATTTTCGTAGCAACGCTTGTAGCGCCCTCTAGTATGTAATCATATACTTATTACAGGATTACGTAGACTATTTTACATCTCTGCATTTACCTGACGTATGTTGACGACGAGGGACCTCTCTTGTTCCTTTAGCCGTCAACTCAGTGAATCAGTGGGTCAGCAACGCGCATGTGACACCTCTGGCGTTGCAGGCGTCCATAGGCTACTGTAGCTGCTTACCATCAGGTGGGCCGTATGCTTGTTTGCCACCGTCTTTGTATAAAAAAAACCTAAAAACATTTCAAAATTCGAAAATACCTCTATTTTGACAATTTTTAGACAACAAAGTATAGAGGAGACAAGTTTTAGGGGGTTAGCGTCTCAACCTTTGACAATTTAGGGCCCCAACGGTTAAGGGCACTGTTCCATAACGGCACGCGCCGCACGGGGCACTAAACTGATTTGTCTATGGAATACGCCATCAGAATGTACTCTACAAATTGTTTTGTTAATTTGATAAGGAAAATTGTGATGTCACAGATAATGTCATGTAAGCAGTATAGTTACTATTAAAAATATGTATTTTTTAGATAATTTAATTCAATGCTTTGATACAATAACAAGTTGCGCATAACTAATCACTAAGTATAATTAGTTACAAATACATTAACTATTATATCTACAATACCACTTTTAAGTTAGGGAGTATGCGCAATTATTACATTATGTTATACCTCCTCACCCAGTCCTAAACGCTGGTGCGACCAGGAGGCCGATGAACTCCAGATGCCGATGGCAAAGGCCCTTCACCAAGCAGAAGACCGCAACTAATGGAGCTTTGATTATGAGAGTTTGTTCGACGATAACTTTAGTAACGTTTTTCTGATGCTTATGAAATTTGTTGAGATTGTAGCATAGATACGGTCCGTGAGCTTTAAGAAGAACCTTCGGGAATCGGCGATGACACACGAAGGTAATTTTGCTGTTCGGCTTTTTCATGTGTCACTGTTGATTGATACCCGATGTCTCTTTCTAAAACCCGAAGGTTCTTTTTAGAGCTCACTGTACATATACTTAATTTGAGAATTCGTATACTTATGAGAAAGATCTATCAAGGGGTTGTGGAGCCACGTCACATAAACGTCAGTCGATACAAAAGCATGATCACTGGTCATATGTTTTCGGCAGATGGGAACGCCTGTCAATGTGGAAACCAGTTGGTTGTATGCTGTAAGATGTTTACCTAATTTCTAGTCTTAAAGAAACGAAGTATAGTTACAATACTGGCTTGCTATATTTGTAGTAGGTAATATAAAATTCGGGGGCCGATACACAAACCACCGGAAACAAATTGTGGTCATATTCGGTTCCGTTTTGATTTTCAAAACAATTCGAATTAATAACGATATGGTGTAGGAGCACCTCTTTTATTAAAAAAAGTACAATATTTTAGTTTAGGTTGTAGGGCGTGCCAAAGAATCAGACATACATACTGTACGTAGGTAGGTATATTTACGGTCAATTGAAAAGTCAAATAAGGTAAACATATGGCTGACTTACTAGGCAAAAAAAAAGCAATTTGACAAGATTTCTGCCCGAGACGCAGGGTAACGCGGACGTTTTGGGAATAGTTTTTTTTTTGCTCATTCTTGTAGTTCAGTGTGTAATATTGATAATTTATTGTGCGGTGATCTATAAACAATGCAGCTTATGAAGAATTAGTCTCATAACGCGTGTATAGCCACTCTTTAGTTAGACGGACGGTTATCCTGGCTGGCCGCCACATGTTTGTAAGGAATAGCTTTGAATAGCTTAATATTTTATTACAAGTAATAAACTTTTATTACTTGTAATAAACACACTTGTGATTAACGACTAATCTTGACTTGGAAAAATTCCCATTGCTTTGGACAAAGGGAGAAAGCCATAATAATAATTTAAAAAAGCATTTGACACATGACAAAGTATTTTAATAGTAGTTTATGTAACTGTTACGTAATATGGGTCCTTAAAACACGAGTGTGGTTTTATGAAACAAACGAAGTGAGTTTCATAATAAGATCACACGAGTGTTTTAAGGCCTAATTACGTACAGTTGCATACACTGCTTTATCTACACACATATTATAAACCCGAAATGATGATTGAATGACTGCTATTGCACGGATTGCACGCCATCGCCATGACCAACTCGATTGTGTCGGCGGTCGGGCGGCGCATGCCGGCGGGCGGATTTTCATAATGATATCGAATTTTTGCTTATTATTTGATAATAATAACATCGTTACAGATAACACATTTGTTCTAACTACTAACGAAACAATCTATTTTTATGGTGGTCATAACGTGCGGGTTTTGAACGCATCATGGAGGGTTTATTTCACTGAAATATAAATAATACAAATATATTTTTACTAAAAACTAATATTAATTACAAGTTTATCTGTATATATTAGTAATAAAAACATGGGTGTTCTTTAAAAGTGGTTGATCTAAATAAAGATAAATGTCCAAATGGGTTTGTTTATATAATTTAACTTTTCTTTTGACGCTAAATTTATCTGCGTAATTCTTAGGGTGGGTTGCACGCGTAATTAACGGGCTCATCAACGTTAAATATGGCGACGGAGCTGTCATCCCATAGTAAACTGTCAACTAAGTATTCATACAAGAAACCCGTGACCACGAACGCTGTAAAGTGTTCGAAACGTCGGGATGTAATTTAAATTCAGTATACGCGATGTAATCCGTTCAAATTTATTTTATTTTATTCATAGAAGATTTTTTTAACGATGACGTTGACGTTTGGGGCAACCAGCCCTTACTCTTGACAGTCTCTATAATCTAGTCTCTCTTTTGTATGTATACATACACATTATTTACATTAATAAACTTCTGTATATAAAATCATAACCCGTATAACCCTCCCGCCATAAAGGGGTAGGGAACTTTGTAATGGAGATTAGAGCTTTTCATTATAATTAGGATTTTAATTGAGGTGGGCGGAAAATATACGTTTCGCGTTGTTTTCGCGGTACGGTCGGCAAAAAGGTTATTCTGCTTACCTTTTGCCTCAAAAAGGTACCTTC
This sequence comes from Pammene fasciana, assembly GCA_911728535.1. Lineage (NCBI taxonomy): Eukaryota > Metazoa > Arthropoda > Insecta > Lepidoptera > Tortricidae > Pammene > Pammene fasciana. The sequence goes on along the minus strand of OU452272.1, from coordinate 44,942,878 downwards.
GGAGTTTTTTTGGTACGCACTTTTAATGCTGGTTGTACTTAGTAGATATCATTTTCATGTAAGTTGTCATATTTTATGGAAGGACCACATTTCAGCTCAATTAGACACCGGAAAGTGGTTGAAATTAAACTTACAAGATTTGAAGCGCTTAACGGGGTCGAGGTAAATATTAAAAAAAAAACAGTCGAATTGAGAACCTCCTCCTTTTTTGAAATCGGTTAAAAAGTGAATATAAACCTCACAAAATGGCGTCTTTGCGGTTTCCAAAGCTAGCATATGCTTAATAATAAGCGATTTCGTTTTCAAATCGTTACCGGACTCTCAATTATTCTTTGTATTTATCGAACTCGCGGAGCGTAAGCGAAGTGAGTTCTTACCAACAACTCCAGACCGAACTGTCACCTGGCTACTGGGACGTCTCGGCATTTGGATGGCTTTTTGATTTCGATAGTTTGTCCGAAGATAACTTTAGTAACATTTTTCTGATCTTTATGAAATTTCTTGGGGCTGTAGCAGAGATACATAAAATTTGTAGGTTCGTATATGAGCAGGATCGATCAAGTGGTTATGGAGCTAGAAGGAGAAAACAAATCCTCCTTAGGGTCTTGTTATATTGGTCAACGCGTTTGCAAGTAAATCGCGAGTTCTCAGTTCGAGGCGGGCTACTAGTACTAATAATATGTACTAAGTGGGCAATGCCATAGCTTCACGGAGCACGGTTCTTTATTCTTGTTTGCCACTGAGATGGTATAAGAAGAATTAGTTACTTGTTTTAATACATGTTTTTGCTGGCGCTACCGACATGTTCGGGTCGGCTCGGGTGCTTCCGCAGCCGCATCCGCCGGAAGTCTGTCTCACTCTTCCGCGAAAAACTGTTCAGCGAATTATGCTCGCACAGTCGGTTTTGATGCAGGGTGCTTTTTTAAACATATTGTTTTAGGTGATTAGGCAGGTCAGACTGGACAATTTTTAAACGACTTCAATTCCATAGAAGAAGGTTCTGCATTCGGTTTGGTGTTTTTTTTACTAAGGGATTAAATCCGAAAATGAGAGATATTTTTTTTGGTTATTTCATACTTCGCAGCCATATTTTGGCCAATCAGAGCTGATGCAAGACTCCTACTTGACTTCTTTTGTCAGGGCACTTACGGGCAAGCGCACCTACCATATCGAAATATCCATGTTATATTACTAAAGCCATTTTATTTTTGCCAAGTAATTATTGTTGTATGCTCGTAAGTATTGCGTCAGTAGTATGTCATCATCAAAAACATAGTTTTCGATATGGAAGGTGCGTTTACCCCGCAGGCACACTAGCCCCGACTGACCTTATACAGGGTGGAAAGATAAGTCGGGCCCTGGAGGGAAACTACCTTAATACGTTGAGATAGCTCAATTAACTGAAAGGAAACATTATTTTATTTTTAAAAAGAGACATATCTGTATTTACAAATTTTCGAGAGAATGTACAATTCACAAAAAAACTACTCATTTTGTAATTTTTGTCATAAACAATTTTTATGACAATTCATGACAAACGATCCTATTTCCAGCAAGAATACAAACTTCTTAATACCAACCAAATTTACGGCACAAGAGAAGCCATAAATAACGAAAAAAGAAAAATCATACAATTTTAGTATCGAAAAAAGGGAAAATTAGAAAAAAATCTGAGAATGCAGTTTTACTTTTTAGGAAAAATAAAGGAATGTTTCCTTTCAGTGTATTGAGCTATCTCAACGTTTTAAGGTAGTTTCCCTCCAGGGCCCGACTTATCTTTCCAGCCTGTATATTACTGGACCGCGATTAGAATGGGATTAGAGTTGACAGGTTTTCCATATGCTTACGTCAAAATTTGTATGGGTTGACAACTAACTCAATCCCATTCTCATCGCGATTCAGTAATACCTTCATGCATACAAAGGCCAATGTTCATTGTTCAGCAGTGGACGTCTTATGGCTGAGATGATGATTCAAAGTCGCAAAAGTCTCTGTTTGTCAGTTACCCCTGTTAACATAGTCAGAAAGACTACAAAATAAAGTAGAATGCCAACCTCATCTATTATTCCCGTACTGCACTGTACAAAGATATAATTAGGCCCTTAGGTACTAATCCCGAGAACCGCAGTATTCACCAATCCCAAGGGAGGAAAAGTTCAAGGAAAGCTTTGTTAGGGCATACTATGTTGCATTTCAAGTCAAACGTACATTAAAAGCTAGGGCACGCACAGATCTGCCTGCCGGATTTGTCTGGCGGATATGCCCGGCGGACAGATCCGTCCGTGTATGGCGCTATTCAGATGTGTCCGTAAACAAATCTAGGTATGTCCTATTCGCGCTATACATGGACGCGTCTGTCCGTCGGGCAGATCTGTGCGTAGATCCCTAGTTAATGTCGGTTGTTAATACAGTTTATTTCTGAATGATTTTCTATGTCATTAACGCCTTATCGGCAACCAGCAATGATCAGATGTACCTTTTGCTTGAAAATGACACCTATAGAGACCGCTACGTGCACAGATCTGTCCACGGACGGATCCAATTAAGAAGAGCCTAAACCTGCTTCTTAAGCTGGCTGGTGTTTTAGTGAGTGAGACATACATGTAGGTACAACATGTCGGTTCAGGGATATTGCTGTTTTTTTATATTTATAAGTAGGTATTATTAAGGGGCTACTTTGAAAAATTATAGGTTTTTTCAAACGCTCTATTGACTAAAAGAGAAAAGGGACTGAATTTATTTTCTAATACATAATATTAGACTATATACTCTTGTTTATGGCACAAGCCGAAACACGATTGCTGAAAGTTGCCTCGATAGAAAAAAAATCGGAAGTTGTGTCCTTTTTCCCTTATTTTTCTTAGCTTACGTAAACTATAAGAGATTAAGCAATATAATTAAGTAAAAAATATGGTATTCTGGTTTAAATCTAAAAAGTCACAGAAGCAAAATCAGACAAAACTTTATAGATTCGCTCATTATCGTAGTTTAGTCAAAAAGTCTGATCATTAAGAGCGCTGCATCTCTTTCTTTCGCGCACGGCAGCCATAAATGTGTCTCTTACGGATGGGCGTGGCTTGTCCGAATCGAGGAACGGCCTTAATGATGAAAACCACTTTTGTCTCCTTTTGGGAACGGAAGAGATAACTTTTGTTTTTGGCCGACTCGACTGCTGAATGAGGGATGTTTTAAAAAAGTATGTATGTATGTCTATTTCTAAGGCTCGCCCTACAGCCTAGTAATTAGATTCCTCTCCATTATGGGAAAGACTTAAGAGTCGCCAGGACGCTCGCGTTCCCATACAAACGTAGTTTAGCGCTCATTTTAAAACGACATGCTTTAGAACCACGAAATTTGGCATGGTCATTTTAGTAGTACAGATCTATGTCGGTAATTCGTTTTCGTTGCAAAAAAATTGTAATACAAAGAAAATACAGCCAGATACATACAAAACTTATTTTTACTATATTTTCTTTGTATTACAATTTTAAGAAACAAAAATGAATTACCGACATAGATACTGCTAGAATGCCCATGCCAAATTTCATGGTTCTAAAGCATGTCGTTTTAAAATGAGAGCTGAACTACGTTTGTATGGGGACGCGAGTTCACGCGTGCGTCCTGGCGACTCTTAAGTCATATTTAAATAGTAAATAAAAAAACAAAACGGTGCCAGTGTCATGAATTAAATCGTTCGCGTAATTATACTGCAGTCGGATATTTTTTAAATTCGTCTTATTCAATTAATACTTATAGTATAAGACCCCACTTATGTTTAATTAAAAAAACAGGACAAGTGCATTCACTCGAAATAACTAGTGTCAAACAGCGGTGTCGCGACACACGTCCCGTCCGCTCTCCCGAGACCGCGACACGTGCTTTTAACGTTGCAAATAGATTAGTTTCCAGTGCAGTAGTTACTATTCGTTGAGCATGATTGTGGCGCCATCTAGCAATGCACCAAGAAGTTTCCAAAGTTGCGAAATTTTCCATACGGAATGTTGGCAGAACTAAAATTTTACGAACAGTAAAAATTATTCAGGTAGTCGCTGGACACCGCCGTTATCAGCTATTTTAACTGAATGCATCATTATCGAGTTTATAAAAAATAAAAATAATACATTTTTTGATAATTCCCATAGGGACTTTTCTCAGTGGAAATTTAATTTAAATTCTCGTGTAAGTTTCCGGAAATTTCCGAGAATGTAACTGAATTTTTGAGAATATTCTGCAACTTGTATCTCTGGCTCAATCTTTTTTCTTTTTTTTTAGGATGGATTCATTATTTTAATAGTTGAGCCAGTTGAGGTGACATAGATGTTGTCAAATATTTTGAAATAGCGAATACAGAATTCATACATAGTTCTCAAAGACATTATCAGTTAGGTATAGATGAATTATCGAGAGCGTGGAATTGCATATGTAGTAGTATTGTTTGTGTACAGGCATTCTATATTTGAATCCGCACACATAGAGGCACAACACGGTACAACCACTACATATGCAATTCCACGCTCTCGATAATTCAACTATATCACACATTTCTCTGGGATTATCACTTATGTACAAATGTTGCTATATTAATAAATAAATATTGTGGAGAAAATCTTACACAAATCGATCTAGTCCCACAATAAGCTCAAAAAGCCTGTGTTGTGGGTACTAGACGACGATACATACCGGGTGTTTCCTGTAATAGGAGCAATTAATAAATTAAAACGTAGATTCTACCCCTAAAACCAGACAACGTTTGTTTAGCAACTTTTAAAAATAACTTATGGTTTGACTTTTATTTCACTTTAAAGATTATTCGAACACGCAATGTATTCCGAAATTGATTATGTCTGTAAGGTGACAAGGCTGACAAGTAATGTCAATTTGACGGATTTTAACGTACATTGGAAATACTATTTAATTTGTATGGAAAAGAAACATACTAAAAAATACATATTTTTTAAAAGTTGTTGAACAAATGTTTTATTGTTTGAGGAGTAGAATCTACGTTTTAATTTATTGCTCATGTTACAGGCAACACTCTGTATAATAGACACATATAGATAAATACTTAAATACATAGAAAACATCCATAACAAAGGAAAATATATCTGTGATAAACACACAAGTAAATGCCCTGACTAAAACAAATATACAGAGTGAAAGTAAATAAAAGTCCGTGACAAATATTAAACTTCGACTAAATAAATCTAATTCACGAGCGTGAGAATTGATAAAAATATTACATTTACCATAATTGTTTTTTTAATCGCGCCCACGCTGCCTTTATTGTGACGTCACGTCAATCCAGAAAACGTCACGGTACACCAAATTCCCAAAATTCGATCCCCATCTACCGTCGTCAACAATTAGTAACTTGACATTAATTTTGATGTAAACTTTGCCCGATGGGGCTTTAAGTGGGAGCGTGCGTGCCACGCGACCGAATCCGGACCCATCCAGAATGCATAGAGCCACCCTGTATACCTCAAACGCGTTACATAACCTCCAAACTTAACTACACTGTCCAAAAAAATTTTTACCTTATTCGTAAAGAGATATAGGTTACATTCAAATGAACAATTGGACAATTATACGATCTTTCCAAAGTAACGACGCGTATTAGATTTCAACGCGTTTACAAATTTATATATACAGCCGATTTTTACCTTCTCCCTTGAATAGTTAACGCTATTTCAGTTTCGCGACAGCAAAGTTATGTTGGTGTTAATTTCTTAAGAGTGCCTAGAGGTTTTGGTCGATCAAGTTTAGTGTAGTTATCTAGTATTTGTATTGAGATATCTATTGTAATTTTTGGGGGCGAGATAAGTGTTTTACTCTTTTTAATGGCAATTGGGTGTGAAGTGGAAAATCGTAATATATTTAGCAGCAGAAATAGGTAAGCGGACGATATGCTTAAGAGTCGCCAGGACGCTCGCGTGAACTCTCGTTCCCATACAAACGTAGTTTAGCTCTCATTTTAAAACAACATGCTTTAGAACCATGAAATTTGGGATGTGCATTATAGTAGTACAGATCTAGGTCGGAAATTCATTTTCGTTGCTAAAAATTAATACAAAGAAACTATAGCAAAAATAAGTTTTGTATGTAAATCTGTAACTAGCTGTATTTTCTTTGTATTACCTAGAATGTCCGACCTAGATTTGTACTACTAGAATGCTCATGCCAAATTTCATGGTTCTGAAGCATGTCATTTTAAAATGAGAGCTGAACTACGTTTGTATGGGAACGCGAGTGTCCTGGCAACTCTTAAAATGATGTTGATACAAATTTTGTACATGATTTTTTTTTAATTTTAAAAAATTACGTAAGCCTTTGAAACTGCTCTAACAATTTGATACAGACTTCTAACTATCCATACGCTCAGCGCAATATGCGTGTGCGCAATATCAGTGTAACTTGTTCCACTTGTGTTACAAATTGTAATTTTGTGATAAGGTTCAATAAATACGTATTTTTTTAGGAAAATTATCAAAATGGTCAAAACTGGCACAAAGGAGTTAGGCGCGAGAGAAATAAGTGTTTCTTACTTTCTACGTTTAGTTTAAACGCTTGGACGTGACGACATGGAAAAATATGTATTTTGTTAATTCATTAATAATAAAAAATGTTTCAAATTATCTTACGTTGAACTGTTATCATTCAAGTATCTTAATCGAAGACAAATCCTCTTCGGCAAAACATTTTTTTATATATGTATAACGAAAATAATTTGCCTAGAAAGTGATCTTTATTCAAGTAAAATGTCTTTATTGAAGTGAAATATATCTTGGGCTAAAGATATAACATTAGTTCATGAAAATATTTACAGTTAAAACATTAATATTTTCGTATTGGTATTCTTGGCTGAAGATATTCATTTTTTCCGTGTACCAGATACACTGTACTTATAGCATATTGTATATTTATTAACAATGGTGGAGCCATACAATGTATATCAAGTTAAAATGGAAAAGATGTATGCGATACATACATATATTCCGTTTTAGTTAAGTTCGCGAGGTCTACAGCACAGCTCACAGTCACCCTATTCTTCACTCCACTTTACACATAACTTACACATTGCGAAACACAATTAAATTTGTGTGGTTTTAAACTTTACCACGAACATGGAATGAATTCCAGTCAATCGGGCGAGGGGTCTAAATTTAGGGCTCCGCGGGGACACATGGATCTCACCAATTTCCCAAGGCCCTGGGAGTAGGGGACTCTTAATGTATTACACGGGGCTATCAAAAGAAATGGAACAAGTGAAAATTGGCTGACGACCTCCGTACCTTAGTCTCGTCTGTAGTAATTAAGCAATAGGTAGACTAGTTTGTTGGAAAACCTACCTCATTGGTTTTTCTTGCGAGTGTTGATTTTGAGTCCCGAGTAAGCGAAAGATTCTATAATTGAATCACGAGCGAAGCGAGTGATTCTAGGTTTGAATCTTGAGCGTAGCGAGGGAGCTCAAGAACACGAGATGTAAAATAAATTTCCTCTCGTGTGACACATAGAACTTTTCACCTCAGTAGTGAGAACATATTAAAGTTAAAAAAAACCATTTATTTACATTCCCGAATGAAAGGCATCATCAGTATGACGAAAACCTTCTAGAAACAAGATTCCACTCCCTGGAGTGATGAAAGTCGCACTTTTGTCACTCCAGGGAGTGAAGAAAGTAGGCTTGTTCGAACTGCGGAGGTGAAAATACTAAAATACCTGATGAGTAGTAAAATTAAACTTCTTCCATTCGAAAGCACTAATCAAGCTGTTACTTGGTAGCCGATCATATATTTGGACCTTTTGCAAAGTTTAATGTTTTAAACTGAAGCCCCGTGTAAATGAGACCACGGGACAGTTTCAATGAAAACGTGACATTATATATTGTTTATCAACAATTGCCAGAGATAATCTGAGAATGAGGAATTAAATCGTGGTCACACTACAACTTACGACACATATTGTATGATTCGTATGAACAATGACAAGAAAGCTGCATATAACATTTTCACCTGGTCTATGGGTTGAGCTCATCATGGTCGCAGCTCGTTGGGATTAATTATTTGTCTTTTGTTCATTTTCGTGGTTCAGTGTGTAATATAGATAGCTTATTGTGCGGTGATCTAACGAACAAGTGTGCGGATAATGAAGAATTAGTCTTAAAAGGCGTGTAACCATTGATTGGTTCAGAACAACCTGTAGCCTCCTCGAGCCTTTTGTAGGGAGCTATCACTCTACAAATAGCAACTAACAAGGCTTATGCCACTTCTACCGAACAACGTTGCCTAAAACTTATTTGATTAAACAAAATACTTATCGATTGAAGACATTGTACCATGCATTGTACCTAAAGATTGAATCTTACAAGCTCTTATTTCCCGCCTTTTTATACTTGACATTGGCTACAGGCAATACCGCCTAAAGTCCATAAGAAGAAAAAAAAAAACATTTTCACCTCAGCAGTTCGAACAAGCCTACTTTCCTCACTCTTTTGTTTCTAGAAGCTTTTCGTCATAATAATGATGCCTTTCATTCGGGAATGTAAATAAATGTGTTTTTTTAACTTTAATATGTTCTCACTACTGAGGTGAAAAGTTGCATGTGTCACACGAGAGGAAACTTTTTTACATCTCGTGTTCTTGAGATCCCTCGCTACTCTCAAGATTCAAACTTAGAATCACTCGCTTCGCTCGTGATTCAATTATAGAATCTTTCGCTTACTCGGGACTCAAAATCAACACTCGCAAGAAAAACTAACTTTCCTCTCTTGTTGCACAAATAACTATTTTTTTCTCGTTTGTTTTTCTATTTATCAGAGTCAGAATCAATTTTTTATTTGTGATAACCGTAAATTACATACAAAAGCGTAGCAAAAAAAGAATAATTCGTAACGAAAATTTAAAAATTAAGTCGTTAATTGTTGTTCTAATTACGTCGCCGTTGTCATCCTAGTAACTTTATGATTGTGATGGTACAAAGCAAAAGTTTTTTCTACTTGATTATGGCAACTCCCAGACCAACTGGCAATCTGCCGGTGTTGCCAGCGCAAACTTTATAATCCAAGTAAAACGCCCGAGGCGTGTTTGAGCCGAAAATAAAAACAACATTTGCACAGCGGAGAGGGCAATAAAAAATTAATTACATTTTTAATCTAACAAGAGCGATGCTGTGTCGCTGGATGTGACACGGAAAAAAAATCTTCATATAAGACAAATCCTCTTGGTCAACACATTAAATTCAATTTAAATACTCATGTAAGTTTTCAGAAATTTCCGAAAATGTAACCGAATTTTTGAGAATGTTCTGCAACTTGTACCATGTGGTTCATAATTGCATGGCCAATTTATCAATGAATTCATTCACAAATTGCCCATGCATTTTTCATAAGCATAGAGGTATATTGAAAGCATTGATTTATTTGCATGTTCTCTGAATGAATTCACTAAGTGCAAAGGCTGCATTGTTTATATTATGTTATAGGCGTAATGATATTATCTAGATGTAGTAGGCATATACTTTAGGTTTTAAACTTTAAAATAGTTACACTATTGTCTTAGGCTTAGCACCTGTAAAAATAGTTGTAAGTGTGGAAATAAATAAAATAAATAAATAAAATAAATATTAAAATTTGTATTCGTTCAAAACTATACGAGTACATATTTAGGCTCTGAATCAACATGCCTTTCAAAAACTAGCCCAACAGAAGATTCAAGCCGGGCCACCCGCCTTCATCATGTTCTCTTTCGTCTACCTATAACATATATTTCTTATTTATATATTATAAATAAAAATGTTGAAGTTGATAACTTGATATTTTCTGGTGAAACTATCCCAGTCTCATCCAGCGCTCTACATCCGTCTCATTCCCGCTCGGGGCGCGCAGGCGGCCCTAATGTGATTTTTAAAGACCATAGGATGCCGATTAGATGTGTTGCCAGGGGACTTCACCTCAAGGTCCGGTGGGGTAGCGTTCTCTACTTTATTAGACTCCTTTGGTCGTAAAAAAAATTGAAAACTCCTTCGCTGGGACTCAAACTCGCGACTCTTTGCCTAAGAAACCTGATATCCCTATAAATAAATTTTAAAATACCACATTTTGTCTAAATATAAGCGATATACCCCAGTAAAAAAAATACTGTTGATCCGTTTAAGGGCTCAGTTGGTATCGAATTACGAGTAAGAAAAAGTAAGAGGGAAATTATTTGGACGTGATTTTTTTTTGGATAGGACACTTCGTCTCAGCCGGCCAACCCTCCATACAAAACTAAAATTTTTCTTCGCGAGAATTTTATTTTCTCACTTTTACATAATTGGAACACGATACCACTACCCTTAAAAGCATCACCAGTATTTTTAACTGACTTGAAAAAAGGAGGAGGTTCTCAGATAGACAGATAAAAAAAAACATTATTATTATTATTATTTTGTATGTATGTTACTCGATATCTCCGTGAATCGTGTATATCCCCTAGATGGTCCCATTGTCACCAAGTCGGGGTCTGATGATGGGATCCTGGAGAAATCGAGGGAACTCTTCAACTATTATAGGCACACCTATAGTGATTTCAGTATTTTTTACAGCAACTCGGTCACTTCCTCTTGGAATAGCGGATCCTAAGTGAAGTCGGTTCTTTTTTTGTTTAAAATTATTATTAGACCTTATATATCGTAAGACTATATGTAACGCAACTTTTAAATAATGCGAATTATAGCCTAAATTCTTACCCAGGAATTACCTACCTACAGATACCATTACTAGAAAAAAAACATCTCGCAACAAAAATCAAAGCTCTAATCGCCACCTCCGCGCAAAAGCGTAATAAGTATTATCTAAAATAAAATAAGTATAATAATCCGAGTCCATTCATATGATAACCAGCACTCAATCTAAAAAGCATTATCCTTTTAAAAACCTGCTCGCTTTGCTTGTAACAAGATCGTACCGACGTCAGGCAACCCTAACTAGATCTCGCACAGACTAAATTGAATTAGGGTAGATTTGACCCGGTGGTAGCCCTAGCTATACTACCACGGACATTCACAAACACACCTTAATGTCATGGTTTTTAAAGTCTAATTCCAATTGGAGATCGATTACATCTCCTAGCGAATGATAGTGGATTTTATGCGTTAGAAGTTTAGGTTGAATCTTAACTGGCATTAGGTTTGTGTATTAGGGGTGACCATCAATACATATTTGCGTCTAATAGCTAAAAACCAACAGATGTAGGCATTTCACGGGTATAATACCGTACTTAGCAGGATTTATGGACTTTGATCTCTCTGTTTTGTCAGGTGGGGGCCTTAATGCGTGTATGTTCGTCTGTTCTAAGCCTAAACTGGGCAGAAAGCTTGTTAAGTGCTTTGGAGCCTTGAGACCTCTGGTTGCATTTAGATTTTTTTAAACAATGACGGTTAATTTCTAATACTTTCAATATTTCGACGTGCTCGATAAACGAATTATCAGTCGCCATCAAATATAACGGAGCGGCCAAGGTGGTCACAAATATCTGAACAACGCCTTTATTGTCAAGTGGATAAAGTGCTTGTTCAGATATTTTTGAGTACCCTGGCGGCTCCGATATATTTGATGGCGACTGTACTTCTGAGAACACTAAGTTCATCAAGTTTTTTTTAAAGTGACATAATATGTCATATTTTACTGTCACGTTTACATGCGGTATTTTGTCATGCGAGGTAATCTAAGGCGATTATCACTGGCGCCGCAACCGCATGCGGCGACGGTGTGCAAGCGTGACAGCGCTATACACACACAGAGCGCTATCTCGCTCGCGCACTGCGGAAACCGCAGCAGTGTGAAAGACGCCTAATGATTTGGTCTACAGGAGGAAATTCCAACTTTAAAAAACTTGATTTATTGCTATACAAATTTGATATCAATATGTTTTCTGTCATCAAAATAATACATAATTCATTACAATTTTGAAAACCAACGTCACTACATCACTTGATGTATCATATCATAAAGTATTGTAGTTAAGGAGTCTCACTTTGATAGTTAAGTATCTCCTCGTATTTGATACGGCATGAAATGAAAACTAATATTTTGGTAACAAGAAAAACCCCGAAAAATCCGGGTGGGACCGATATACTTAACCTACGTCTAAAAGAAAGATGAGCACTGTGAACATCTGGCAAGCAATGTACAAGTTGCAGAACATTCTCAAAACCTCAGTAACATTCTCGGAAATTTCCGGAAACTTACACGAGAATTTAAATTAAATTTCCAATGAGAAAATCCCCTGGGAATTATCAAAAAAATATTATCAGTATTATTACAAACGCGTAAATGAGACAGTCAGTTAGTAGTAGTTTATATGACTGTTACGAAATAGGGGTCACACTCGTGTGATCTTATTATGAAACTCACTTCGTTCGTTTCATAAAACCACACTCGTGTTTTAAGGCCTAATTACGTACAGTTGCATACACTGCTTTATCTACACACATATTATAAACCCTAAATTATGAATTAATGACTGCCATTACACGGATTGCACCGCCATCGCCATGGCCAACTCATTGTGTCGGTCGGCGGGGCGCGTGCCGGCGGTCGAGGAGCAGGCCGGATTTACATAATGATATCGAATTTTTGCTTATTATTTGATAATAATAACATCGTTACAGATAAGACATTTGTTCTAACTTCTTACAAAACAGTCTATTTTTATGGTGGTCAACACTTGCGGTTTTTGAACGCATCATGGAGGGTTTATGATATGGGTGTAGATAAAATAAGTAATAACGGCGATGTCTTCCTGAATATTTTTTTTTGTTTGTAAAATTTAAGTTCTGGGAACATTCCGTATGGAAGAATTCGCAACTTTGGCAACTTCTCCTTGCTGCTTTGCTACATTTGGCACAAATAAGTAGCATTATATTCCTCGAATAGGCCTCTAAATTTTTGACACAATCAGCAGCAAAAGTGGCTAAGCGAGCGGGGTGATCAAAATTATCTAGACACGACCTTGTTTTCTGAACAATAAAGTCGTGTCTACCTTATTATGAACACCTTGCCCGGATAGATAACTCTGCTTGCTACACGGAGAGAAAAAAATTACTAGAAATGAGTAAAAAATTGTCATTCCCAGGACAAGTAAACGTTTACTAAAAACAAGGAAACTTTTGCTAAAAACAAGTACACGTTTACTAAAAACAAGTAAACTTTACTAAAAACAGGGAAGCGTCTACTTGTTTTTAGTAAATGTTTACTTGTTTTTAGTAAATTGTTTACTTGTCCTGGGAATTACTATTTTTTACTTGTTTCTAGTAAAATTTTCTCTCCGTGTACTAATTAGGTAATAATTGATTATACAAGCTAGAAATAGTACATTACACACCTTGGGCGGTACGTTAAACAAGAGCCCATATCGCAGGCATTTGTGACCCGAACCGAAGGTGAGGTCAATACTGGGTGTGAACATGCGAAGTAAGATTTGCTGCTGTGCGCACGGGCGGTAAATATCACTTACCGCTCAGAGTGATGAAAATAAACTTTACTTACTAACTTTAAAATCTGAATGTTAATTCAATTCAATGACGTACGTGGTGATATTAAGTAATAAGAACTTACTGGCATTTTAAATATATTATTGATAACTTTTTTCTTACTTCGAGTATTTATTTAAAAAAAAACCACGAACGGTGGCAAACAAGCATACGGCCCGCCTGATGGTAAGCAGTTACCGTAGCTTATGGATGCCTGCAACCCCAGAGGATTCACATGCGCGTTGCCTATCCTTTAAGAACCTAAACACTCCTTTTTTGAAGAACCTCATATTGTAGCCCTCTAAATGATTTTTTTTAATATTTTAAAATCGTATTAATTTCAAATGCCATCTTTGGCAATAACTAGGTATCCAAAAGCGGAAAAAATCGAATAAAATTACAAAGTAAATATAATACAATAAAGCCGGCACAATACAATAAGCATTAAAAGCGATATAATCAACTAACAATGACCGGCAAAATAATGATTAGCGACCCCTCGAACAAGTTACAATAAAATTAAACAAACATTCGGGGCAACCCGACAAATGAGGCAGTAAACCGAGCACAAAGTAACTGCAAAACTCGAAACCGAGACAAACTCACCCTTATTCCTTACCACTTAAGAGCGGTGTTACTTTTCGTCAGCGTATTCTTAAACTTGCCGATCGGCACTCGCGCGCCAATGTAAATACAACTTACTGTCATCATGATAACATTGAATTTCCTTTGAAAGGATGCAGATGTCAAAAGCTAGGGTTGTCGGATGCTGCAAAACAGTAGGGCGTGTGTCGATTACTGGGTATTATATGTTGCTTGGGTCGAGTTAAGTGGCCTGGGGTTATATTTTGATCTCCAGAAGTAATTAATTTTTGTACGTTGAATAATTTTAAACAAAAAAAGAACCGACTTCACTTAGGATCCGCTATTCCAAGAGGAAGTGGCCGAGTTGCTGTAAAAAATGGTGAAATCACTATAGGTGTGCCTATAATAGTTGAAGAGTTCCCTCGATATCTCCAGGATCCCATCATCAGACCCCGACTTGGTGACAATGGGACCATCGAAGGGTTATACCCGTTCAATTTAAAAAAATATATTTGAAAATCGGTTCATGATTCACGGAGATATCGAGTAACATAGGTACATACAAGAAATAAAAAAAAAAAATGATAAAAAAACAGTCGAATTGAGAACCTCCTCCTTTTTTGAAGTCGAATTTCAAATTTTTATTTAATCGAACGGGTATAACCCCTAGATGGTCCCATTGTCACCAAGTCGGGGTCTGATGATGGGATCCTGGAGAAATCGAGGGAACTCTTCAACTATTATAGGCACACCTATAGTGATTTCACTATTTTTTTACAGCAACTCGGCCACTTCCTCTTGGAATAGCGGATCCTAAGTGAAGTCGGTTCTTTTTTTGTTTAAAATTATTTTTTATGTAACGAATGGGTTATTTCTCTTCCGAATCACGAGGACTATCGATTTTAGTTATAAAAAAGTGTCCTTAATTTTTTGTCAGACTTGTGACGGTTTCCACATCCATTCTGTATGTACCGTTACAAAACTGATAAATTAATTTTCTATAATAAATCAAGGAGAATATGGAAAATATTTGCACGCTTGCATGCAGGCCGAATGCACTGAACTGTATTTTAATTATAAGAACTGTATATTAACTGTGTTCCATGCAAATAAATTCTTTGAATCTTAAAAAAAAAAAAAACTTTTTTCAAAAATTTCATGTTGATCAGAAAACCCCCAGCTAGTCTCCTGCTGGCTCTATGGCAGGTGAAGGAGAAAAATGTTCGTAGATGTCAGGATTTCTATCTTGCACCTTTAGAGTACAACTAAGTGCATTTCACTAGATTAGCTTGTGATTCAAAATATAAGAGATAGCGTGTTCAAAATTTACTAGTAGATATTGGACCCGGAGTATGTCCTTAAACTACGTCCGGACACGGGAGGTACCAAAAAAAATCACTTTGAGGCAAGCGTGTGCTCAACAATAAGAGTGACAAAGATGTGATTGCTGCAAATTGTGACCATAGGTAACAGAATCAACACTAAATTAGAGACTATAGAGATATAGACCGCCACAGCCTAAGAACTTTTTGAAGCTCAAGTCAATTGCGCCATCTATGTCAAAGACCCCTAAAGATACCGAAAATGTAAGAGAAATGTCACCTGCACTGCTACTCCACCTAGTAGCTACTAGTGTACTCTTAGAGCTTTAAACCAATCGGAGTGGCCATTGACAGACATTCCCCTCTGCCGAAAATGTATGACCAGTGGTCATACTCATTGTATGGACTGACGTTTATTTGACGTGGCTATTTTGACGTTTCGCATACATTTGACGTTCCCCTCCCCCGCAAAAAACGGCAGACTTTTTCCGATCGAAATGAGAGCGCGTCTCGCATTCGGTTGGTTTAATAATCAAAGAGTGTACTACTAGTACGCTATTTGTTACTAGGTGGGGTATCTCTATAGTCTCTGACTATATCATTAAAAAAATAGATGTAATTTTATGCTATTTATTTTAGAGTAAAAAGCTACCCACAAAAAATTGGGTAAATACCAGTATCGCTAAAGTTTGTACCGTACACTACCCCCTCTTTCCCCGCCATCCGTCACTTGTTTGCCGTAAATAATAGCTCGCGGGTTTATTTATATCCGTATTATGGAATCACTGTTAGGTTACGCCTTCCGAAGCGTTCGGCGGAGCGTCGAGCAGTGGGGCCACTCGCATACATTTTGATAGTAGTTGTTAACATGGACGCGGAGCTTGAGCGTCCAATCAGTTTAAATGGAATTACTGTTACGAGTATCAACATGGTTTGTAGGAGGTTACGGTGATTGAATGATTTTGACGTAATAGATAAACTCTGGCCACAAAATATTAGTAGAAGAGCCCATGACACTGAACCTAGTTCGATAAGTCTCCCGGATGATATATATATAATTAGACGCGTTTTTAATAGCAGAACACGAAATGCCTATGCTGCAATGCAAAAAAATGGGCGGCATATTAAAAAAATTTTTTTGAAAAATTAAAAAAAAATCGGTCTCTAGTACGATAAATCTCCCAGGTTTCCTTTGTTCCTCGAAGCAGAGGAGAGTTAGGGCTATACGATAATGCGGTGCTGCAAGCCCCCATGACAGGCCTTGTCAGTTGCTGCAGCATTATAAGGGATCGATTTTTTTAGGTATCTAGTACGATCGATCTCCTCTAGAAACCAATGCTCATCTGAAAGATCATTACTTTCTGTGTAAGAAAAACCACTGCTGCATTTCCCAAAAATGGGTGAAGGTGGTTGCTGCAGCGATTGAAGGTCGCCCTCCGAGCAGTTCCATACGGCGTTACAATTCAACCGATTTTATTCAATATAGTTTTCATTAGAAGTACTTATCAGGCCTCACTTCCATGACTTTTTTCTTTTTTTTTGGACCCACGGTTCCAAAGTTAGATGGGGGAACGCTCTTTTTTTAACTTTCAGAGCGATTATTTAAGAAACTATTAGTTATATCTAAAAACTGTTAATGAAAGCCTATATTGATTTTAAAAGACCTATCTAAAGATACCCTACACGATAGGGTTAGAACGAGAAAAAAAAATCACACCCCACTTCATGTGTAAGGGAGGTACCCTAATAAAAAATATTTTTCCAGTTTTTATTATCCCACTTTTTCGGCGTGATTAATGCACACACTCATACGAAATTTCAGCTTTATAGTGCTAATGGTCACTGAGCTAGACCGCGGACAGACGGACCGACGGACAGACTACGGAACCCTAAAAAGCGCTGGTAGCCTGGCGGTAAGACGTCTAGCTGACTTTCATTCTGGAGTTCTTGGGTTGAATTGAAACCCCGGCTACCACTACCACTGAGTTTTCCAGAACATAGAGAAATAATAAGCCTTATAGAGTGCTCACTCCATACAACTGGTTATTAGCCCGCAAGCTTGACATTTTGAAGGCTAGACGACTAAGGGGTCGAAGGAGAAGCGGGCAGGAGGTGTGATTAGGGCACCCGTTGTAAACCCTTGGTATTCACGCCAGTTGTATGGAGTGAGCACTCTATAAGGCTTATTATTTCTCTATGTTCTGGAAAACTCAGTGGTAGTGGTAGCCGGGGTTTCAACCCAAGAACTCCAGAATGAAAGTCAGCTAGACGTCTTACCGCCAGGCTACCAGCGCTTTTTAGGGTTCCGTAGTCTGTCCGTCGGTCCGTCTGTCCGCGGTCTAGCTCAGTGACCATTAGCACTATAAAGCTGAAATTTCGTATGAGTGTGTGCATTAATCACGCCGAAAAAGTGGGATAATAAAAACTGGAAAAATATTTTTTATTAGGGTACCTCCCTTACACATGAAGTGGGGTGTGATTTTTTTTCTCGTTCTAACCCTATCGTGTAGGGTATCTTTAGATAGGTCTTTTAAAATCAATATAGGCTTTCATTAACAGTTTTTAGATAAAACTAAGTTTCTTAAATAATCGCTCTGAAAGTTAAAAAAAGAGCGTTCCCCCATCTAACTTTGTAACCGTGGGTCCAAAAAAATTGAAAAAAGTCATGGAAGTGAGGCCTGATAAGTACTTCTAATGAAAACTATATTGAATAAAATCGGTTGAATTGTAACGCCGTATGGAACTGCTCGGAGGGCGACCTTCAATCGCTGCAGCAACCACCTTCACCCATTTTTGGGAAATGCAGCAGTGGTTTTTCTTACACAGAAAGTAATGATCTTTCAGATGAGCATTGGTTTCTAGAGGAGATCGATCGTACTAGATACCTAAAAAAATCGATCCCTTATAATGCTGCAGCAACTGACAAGGCCTGTCATGGGGGCTTGCAGCACCGCATTATCGTATAGCCCTAACTCTCCTCTGCTTCGAGGAACAAAGGAAACCTGGGAGATTTATCGTACTAGAGACCGATTTTTTATTAATTTTTCAAAAAAAAATTTTTTATATGCCGCCCATTTTTTCGCATTGCAGCATAGGCATTTCGTGTTATGCTATTAAAAACGCGTCTAATTATATATATATCATCCGGGAGACTTATCGAACTAGGTTCAGTGTCATGGGCTCTTCTACTATATTGTGACAGTCTCGATAAAAAGATACCATTCGGTGGCGCCGCTTACGCTCTTATTGCTCGAATTATTGAATTTGTATTAACGTACAACGTAAGCATCTCCCGGCGAATGGTAGGTACCTTTTCTAAAAACACACAGTTATGTTAATATACAACTAGGTACCTAAATATCTAATTTATTACCTACTTAATTTGACCAATCCAACTGTTATTTTAGTACCGTCGCCATTAAATTGAATGGAGCGGCCAATACTCAAAATTATCAGAACACGCACTTTATTGACTAGAAAATGCAGGCGTTGTTCAGATATTGGTGATCACCTTGGCCGCTCAGATATATCTGATGACAACTGTACTTAAATATACAATACATTTCGTATATTAAGTATTTTATCTGTGACTGTGACCGTGGTACAAATCGACGCAAATAAACGAGTGGGATTTTAATAAACTCATAAAAGTATCGAAGTAAATACGAGTATAACTAGCCAATGCCGTCATAAAAGATAAGATAAAGATAAAAAATATTTATTCTTCAATTTAGGCACTTATGAACGTCAGAGAGAAAAAAAACTACTACCGGGCCTAACCCTACACCTCTGACCGGCAAGAAACTCCGCGGGACTTATATTCTCAAAAAAGTTGAATGAATTGAAGAAGACACATCAAAACAGCTTCAGAGACAGACAATGTACCTACCTATTGCGTAATTAAAAGAAAAAGAAAATGGCAGTTATAGGGACTGCCGATAGAAGTGAAAACTTTCAGTATTAAATCGTCTTCTCCGAGCACCATATATTATAAATATTATAATCATAAGAGAAAAATACTACTTCCAAAATTAAACTTAATTTGAACGACTATAAGTTTAAATATCGGACGAGCCTTCCAACCCAAGGAAAATCTTGTGATGCGTTTTTGTTTTCGTGACGGTGTCGGTGACCCGAACTCATAAGATTTTCTCGTACCAAAAATTGCCCAACGCGGCTAAAGAAGTTTTCACTTCAAAAATAAATTAAAAACCAAATCTGACTGCTTCATTGCAGCTGAGTTGCCCACCCTTGCTCTATGTAACGAAAGTTAAGACAGAATTCTTAACTAAGTATTTTGAAATACCAACAATATTATTCATTATGTGATATCACTTATCATAATGATATTTGCCACTTGAGAAATCATCAAATCAAGCTAAGATTTCTAGAGTTGAGTTGAGTTGAATGGGATGCTTCGTTTCCAAGGTTACTCTCCCATAGACTTGGAGATTAAAAACAAATTTTTCCTCGAAAACAAGGAAATATGTGCTCGTAATTATTTGATTAAAAAAGTGTAGCAACATAAAACTGTTAGTGTTGAACCGAGGGACCGGTATCTCAGATTTTGTTGGCAATTATTTATTTACAGCATTAACACAGAGTGGGGCCCGGCTGCCGTACAAATGTATTTTTGGGAGTTTCTCCATTTTCGCTAGTCTTACATTGTCCAATTCAAGTGTTTGTTAGACAACTCTTTATCTCTCAAATAATAGTGAAGAGTGAATTTCTTCAAAAACTTTTTTTTGGTTCCTACATTTTATAAGTCTTTGTGAGGTATAAAAGTTTTTGCAGGCTATTCACTGTTCAAAATTCCGTAGTTGAGTCATTTATTTTATTATATTATGTATTCTTCTAGTTTCTAACAAATGTTTGGCCGCCATGTTTCGCGGTGACAGCTGTCAGTTGCTTGGCATCATTTCAGTGGTCCAAGAGCGAATATATGTATGGACTAAGTGCCGGCCACTTAAACTCATGACGAAAAAAGATTTACTCATGCCATCTCGGAGCGATCAGTTGAGACGGATGCTGGCTCAATTGGTCTTGACTGGAAAGAGCTGGAAGTAGCCGCTCAAGATCGCGACAAATGGAAAACTCTTCTGCGAGCCATATGTCCCTAATGAGGGATAACAGAAAAAAATCATCATCATCATCAAAGTTATCTAAATGCCAAGTTATCGAAAGGCCGGAGCCTGCTGTGGGATGCCACATGCTTGTGTACTTTTGCTCCCACTCATGTCGGTCACACAAGCAAGAAAGCAGGTGCGGCGGCCGAGGCTGCTGCCAAGTTCAAACACGGCAAATATGCCAACCTTGGGCCAGTGTACGACTTTGTTCCGGTTGCTGTTGAGACAGCTGGGCCATGGTGTGCCGAGGCCAAGAGGCTGGTTAGGGGGATCGGGTGCCGGTTGAGGGACAGGGGCTGCGACCCCCGTGCTGGCTCTTATCTGGTCCAGCAGATATCTTTAGCCATTCAGCGTGGCAATGCAGCTGGCGTATTTGGAACATTTGGGCCAGGTAGGGATCAGTACGGGTGTTAAATTTCTTTTTATGTTAGTTTTAAGTAGGTATGTTTTGACGAGGCCTGTTGCGGATTTGTTTTTGTATTTTTTGTTGACGAAGCATGTAGTGGATTCCGATTTTGGCAGTAGCAACATTGACGAAACCTGCGCTGTGGATGCGAGGTGTGTAACATTTCTTTTTCTTATAATAAATGGACGATTTTCTAAATGCACAACAATTTCTGATACGTCTTAACACATGCGGTCTACGGCAAGGCTCTCTACAGACGTAAGCGACTAATCACCTGCGATTTTTAATAAATTGCCATTTTTGATCCATCGATTGATTTCGTTGCACCCTAGACGGCAACATCTCGAAATCGCGCGCGAGTTTTGTGTCGAAATTGCGCCGATTGTAGAGGCCATAAGAGTCTTTGCCCAGTCAGCATCACCACCTATCAGGAAAATATTACGCTATCTACCTCCCCTAAACAACTGCCTTATATACGAACATTGAATGTTAAAAGCTTATAAAAGAAATAACGACCCAAATCCGCTTGTGCCTCCTGTCCGCGAGCGTTATCGCCCTTACGCCATTACTGCGCTTTATGATGTAATTCGGTAAAGTTCGCAAGTGTACTCGGCTATAGAACTTGCCAAGCGAATTTGGAGCTTACAGTTTGGTAATATAGACGTGTATGGCGAGCGAGATTGACGGTGGACATTCGGAAATCGTCGGCTGAAGGTGCGAAGTTAAACCGAATGGCATCTAATAAAATTCGTACAGTTTAGGTGTGCTGTACAAACGCCGTTTTTGGAAATTTTGTAATGCAGGATTGTAATGTTTACCTACACTTTATGTAAATTATAATAAATATTTTGATTAGTTCTAGTTGAATTGATAAAATAACAATTTTATCATAAACCCCTATCCGACATGCCAAAGTGTGACACATGAATATCGTCAAAACTATAAAAAATGTCGTATCTCACACTGCTACTCTAAGTTAAAACGCAGTAACTCTATATGCATCTCATACATAGTACTTAACCACATTTTTCTTTTGAGTGCCAGAACAAGATACATTTTTTTCAAAGTATTGACGATACCCATTCCTGATTACTACTTATTTTAGTTTCCTTTTTTCCGATTGTCCTCAAAGTTTAAAATTTTATATTAAGTATTTTTAAACTTCATAAAAGAAAAAAAATTTAGATCCTGTCATTTGATTGAAATATAAATTGTATGTGAAGTCTACCGTTGAAAAGCACTGTTTAACGGTCATCGTTTTCATGACAAAAGACAGTCTACGTCTACATAGTTTATTATTGCTAAGGCAAGGCTCGCGTCGACCCCTGACGATGGAGAAGTTATCGAAGTTGCGAAATTTTCCATAAGGAATGTTCTCACAACTTAAATTTTACGTACAATAAAAAATATTTTTTCTACTCCTGCATTCTAATTTACCAATAAAATGACTGACATGTATATTCAAAGCATATACTTTATGAACGTTGTCATAAGATGACTCAAAAGTCGACTCTTAGGGATATAATGGCTCTGTTGCCGGGGCGGGCCCCGCACCGCCGCCGCCCGCCGCTGTAGACAAGCGGGGCGCCGGCACAATCTGCCGGGAGATTGAAGACAATTGTATAGACGCAGCAGGTCATTCGTCGAACCCGATGCTTGCCGGCTTGCCTAGCACTCGTAGAAAAATTATTGTGTGCAACGGTACATAATTGTGTAGATCTTAAAAATCTCGGGTCTGTTTTTACAAAATTCGGCTTCGCCTCATTTTGTAACTTCTACCTTCGTATCTTAAGAACCCTTATTATGTAACTGTTGCACAAAATACTATAGGAAGGCGCTGGACACCGCCGTTATCAATTATTTTGAGTGACTATCTCATTTACGAGTATATAAAAATTAAAAGAAAAGATAAATAAACTACTAATAATACACTTTTTGATAATTCCCATAGAGAGTGCTATTATTGGAAATATAAATTAAATTCTCGTGTAAATTTCCGGAAATTTCCGAGAATTTTGCTAATTTTTTGAGAATGTTCTGTAACTTGTGCATTGCTAGGCAAGACCTTGAATTGTTTCTGTATACTTAGGGTTTGCAATCCAGATCCAAAATGTATGTAATTCGGATCTGACGGATCTTCCATACATTTCAGATCCACCGCGCAAGCTCTGTATATTGTTATACGGATCAGTTACCTGGCTTCATAATAATGATGTCACAAAGCTAGTTCGTCACTCTAGAGGGTAAACTTTGCTAGTTTGCACGCGACAAGTTATCTTATAAGGCGATCCCTTAATAATTAAAACGTAGAGATGGGATTCGCCTACACCTATTCGCTGTGTGCATGATTGTGGCGCCATCTTTTGGGCTAGGGTTCAATTTTTCTTTTTTTATGAATGTCTTGGTACAGGCGACGTCAAAAATATGTTTACACTTTGTAATAAGGTCCAAAAGTGTAAAGATGTTTTTGACGTCGAATGTACATGCGATGTCAAAGATATGTATACACTTTTGCACCTTATTATAAAGGCGTAAGGTGGAAAAGTGTAAACATATCTTTGACGTCGACTGTACTCCTTGCTTAGGTATTCGCTATGTGCGAAGTGTATGGTGGGGGTAACGAGAACGATCGCAGTGCTCAATGTGACAAGAAATGAAACTGCAAATCCCCTGTCTGCTGTCAAAATAGTGAATCAGCCAGTTACATTTCATATAAGCAAGGAATACGACCTATTTATAAAAAAGGAAAAAAAGCGATTGACCACCTGCCCAAGAGATGGCGCCACAATCAAGCGACGAAATGTCTCTGACTGATTCACTATTTTGACAGTCGACCGAATGGAGGTGACATAGGTGATGTTCCTTTGCAGTTTAATTTCTTGTCACATTTGTACACTGCGATCTTTTACTTTACCCCCACCATGCACTTCGCACATAGCGAATACCGTTTCTCTTCTTCTTATTCCTAGCATTTGTCCCGACTTGGGGTCCGCTTGACAACCTAATCCCATGAACTGGCGCAGGCACTTGTTTTTAAGAAAGTGACTGCCTTCCTTCCAACCCACAGGAGAAACTAGGCCTTATCAGGATTAGGTCCAGTTTCCTTACGCTGTTTTCCTTCACCGAAAAGCGACTGGTAAATACCAAATAATATTCCGTAGGTACATAAGTTCCGAAAAACTCAGCGGTTGAGCCGGGGTTTGAACCCGAGACCTCCGGATTGAAAGTCGGACGTCTTACCGCTAGGCTACTAGCGCTTTTTAGCGAATACTGTTTCTAGTTAAAATATTTCTAAAATAAAGAAAAAATATACCTAAATACAGGGTGATTTTTCAATAACTAGCCATATTGTGTGAGGAGTTGGTAGGCCATACTAAACTTTATTATGGCGCCAACTCCGAAATCTCAAAAAAATTCTTGGCTGTTTCATTCGGCCGATCAGAGGTTGACGTTTTGTAGGGAGGCCAAATTTTTTTGTGGGATTTCGGGGTTAAAGATAAAGATAAAGATAATTTATTGTCAAAACTGTGTACAAAGGTATAACATGTCATATATTTACAATATAAGTAGGTAGGTGTCAACAGTTTGCCCATTTCGAGCGTACAATGGTTGGTTTGTGCTTTAATTTAAATAATATGAAGCTAAAGATGTAACTCTGCCAAAAGCATGCAGCATTAATAAATTTGACTAGCAACCGAGTAAGTATACATTAAAAAAAAAAAAAAAAAAAAAAAAAAAAAAAAAAAAAAAAAAAAAAAAAAAAAAAAAAAACTACAACTACTTACTATTACTTTGTGCAAATATGTAAAATATAGTTAAAAACTTAAATAAAGTTTCACATGCGTCGTCAAGTTTTAATATAAAAAAATATATTTGGGTTGGTCCCATAGAAAGAGTTGTTCAGTAGGACTTACCTGATCATAGGGATAGGGCTAATGCGCCCACGCAGGCTGAAACGGGTTTTAAGGCCGTTCCTCGATTCGGACAAGCCACGCCCATTCGTTAGAGACACGCTTATGGCTCCCGTGCACGAAAGAAAGAGATGCAGCGCTCTTAAGGATCAGACTTTTTGACCAAACTACGATAAATTAGCGAATCTATAAAGTTTTGTCCAATTTTGCTTCTGTGACTTTTTAGATAAATCAGAATACCATATTTTTTACTTAGTTATATTGCTTAATCTTTTATAGTTTACGTAAGCTAAGAAAAATAAGGGGAAAAAGGACCCAACTTCGGTTTTTTTTACTATCGAGGCAACTTTCAGCATTCGTGTTTTGGGTTTTTTTTTTTTTTTTTTTACAAATGAATCTAAAATAATACAAAATTATTTAACTGTGTACTATATACGTAACTAAAATATCTAAACATACTAAAGAGATTTCTGCTAACTATGTACCCATAATCGCTTATTTCTTATTGTCTATTAAACAAAATTTGTCGAACCTTATTCTTGAATACGGACAAACTATGAGCGAAAATATCTATTTCATTAAGTGATACATTATACATACTGCAAGTGCGCCTAAAGAAAGAATTTTTTGCATACTTTGAGCCCCAAGATGAGATAGAAAAGGTAGGCTTAGAACGTGAGTGGAAACGAGAAATTTTGAACGAAATGTTTTCCAATAATACTTTAGAATCTATATGATTTCTAATAATTTTAAATAAAAACAAAACATCTAGATTTACTCTTGCTCTTGGCTTGTGCCAAAAACAAGAGTATATAGTCTAATAATATATATCTGAAAATAAATTCAGTCCCTTTTCCCGTTTAGTCACTAGAGAGTTTGAAAAAATCTATAATTTTTCAAAGTAGCCCCTTAAGCTTCGCATACCTATACATATGAATTATCTCGATACATCAAATTCCACATGCTTAAATTCCTTTTTCTTACATTTAACCTAATTGTCTTTTGTGTTTAAGTTACATACTCATACTCATCTCAGTAATCCCCATCCTCGTCCGCACAGCGCCCCGCCCTACTCGTTACGCGGGTACCGCTAACTGAGCCTTGTCATAGTCATAACAATGCCATATACAGGTTGCTCCACTTTGCGAGATAGGATGAATCAACTTTTTTTCTCCTTTTGGCATAGGTTACTTTCCCTGGATCGAACTGATTTGACCAAGGCATTTAAAAACGTATAATTACAATAGTTATCCTTTAATGTCAGCAGATATACATTTTAAACCTCCTTTAATATTTAGACTGGTTCTCTGCCTTTTCGCCGAAAATTGTATTGTCGAATTTCATTTGCCAACCAACTTTTCGCAGAAGTTTCATTTTACCGAATTTCATTTCCCAACTTTACATAATCCAACCTAACCTAACCCAACCTAGTAGGTAATTTTCATTTCCCAACTATGGGGTTGGGAAATTAAATGGTTGCGAAATAATTATTTGCTAAAAGTTATTCGGCCGATTGAAACATCTGCGAAAAGTTGGTTGGCAAGTGAAATACAATTTTCGGCGAAAAGGCAGGATACCATTTAGACTATTTACGTTTGTGTATACTGCTTATCAGACAGATACTTTGTTTATTTTGTAGTTTATTTGGCAACAGCAAACACCTTAGTGGAATAATTTCAACGGTGACCATACTTTCTGTAATGATACGTGGTTCAAAACGTTATATTATCAATATTTACTAACTGGCATATTAACAATCTAAATTTAAAATTCATATTCTTCATTTTAGAATTTTCGTTTCCTCTGGGTTAGTCAGCTAGGTGGCAGCATTCGTAAAAACTAGTCCTTACGCCATCATTAGAATTCCGTGCTTCATCGAACCGTGACAAAAACCATATATGAGCATTATGATCACAAAAACAATACCGAAAAAATTCGACATCATCCCCGTGAAATATTCGCATCATCCCGTATAGTCAACCCTTTCCAAAAGTAATTACCATAGGGCAGAGAGCAATCAAAAACATAGCAAAAACAACTCGCTATCATTTATTAATATTAAATAAGTCGTAATCACCTCGCGAACCTAATCTAAATTTAATTATGACTTTCCTTAGGGATTGTACTAAGCCACTGGATTTTGAGCTTAGGCACAAAAATAGACAATAGTAGTAAGTTTTTGCTTAATAATAGCCATCCTATAGGCACTTGAAATAGTATTTTTTAACACAGTTGCTCAAATCTAGTAGTAGTTTATAATGCGAGAAGTTGGATTTCTTGCACTAGCGCGTTTTACTTTTCCAGCCAATCACAGCTCAGGATTCATGATCACCGCCCCGCATCGCACGGCGCGAGTGTTCGGATGAGGTAACCTCAAAGTGACATTTATTGTAAATTTTTATAATTTTTTCGCAACTTTATTAAAAAACGTCGTTCGATACACGGACGGAATGTCATTCTTCACTCGTCCCGAGTTTTGCCACTCGCCTGCGGCTCGTGACCAAATGTCTCGGTACTCGTTGAATAATGACATCCTTTCCGACCTAGTATCGAAATGTACTATTAAACAATCATGACATAATGAACTGTTTTTCAGTCGAGTACCTACAGTGTTTAGCCTAGGAAGCTTGCTGAGTAACTAAAGTGAGGTACGAGATTGAAAACAAAGTATGCATATACAGTCATGGGAATATGTGACCCAGGTGGCCAAGTTGTTTAAGGCGTCTGCCGCAAATGCAGAAGACGCTGGTTCGATCCCAGCCTTGGTCACCGGAGGCTTAGGTCACTCTTTCCTTTGTATATGACATAAATAAATTATATATTCGATATTTTTGTATATGTTGGACTAATTTTAACGCTTTGTAATTTCTTTGTGACTAGCTATTTCCTTAGTACAATTTTTACGGAAAAAGTCGACCTAAGCGACGCCTTTGCCAATTTTAGTGTGCTGATTATATTTTTCTATAGCATGGTACTTCAATGCTGTATCATACGAAATAATTCCCCAGATTTCGAATAGACCTGGCAACACTGACATGCGGTAAGCGTACGGTTGTAAAAAATGCATAGGGTACCGTACATGCTTATATTTTATATGGTATTTTGTCATATGGCCAACCGCGCACGTGACCGGGCTACGGGATGTACGGAATACGTTACTGGGGGACGTGTTATATTATAAAACTTATACTTAATGTATTATGGAAGATTCGGTGCTTGGCATGATGGTGAGAGTTTGGTCTGTCGATGGAAAGTGGATATTGCATAAACGCTTGCAATTAGGCTTTGATAAATGTTTATAAAAGACAAGCTGCGATCAAATAATTGAAGATTTTGTGAAAGGAAAATGTGACTTTAGTTATATAAAATAGGCTATAGAGTACCATTTTGTGCGCACACAAGTTTTTTGCAGAAATCGCAAAGCGTCTGGTTGATGTAACTGGTGACCGAAGAGCTGGCGGTTTCCTCGCACAGCGTATCAGCATTGCGATACAACGAGGAAATGCCGCCAGCATCCTTGGTACAATGCCGCAAGGGCCTAGTTTAGATTTGAGCTAGTTATTAATTTAGTTTAGTATTTGTACTGTAGTACCTCTGTATATTTAGTTATGAAAATATATTGAGAAATAGGCTAAATGCATGTCCTACTACAAATCATCAGTCATCACTACTTGGAAAAAATCTGGTATCTCACACCTTTTCTCTAAGTTTCAAACGCAGTAACTCTATTTGCATCACATTACATAACAAGATACAAGTTTTTTTCCAAGTGATGTAATGTTAAAGGAGTCTGTACTTTCGTAGCATATGAAAAAGTCAAGAGAATCACCGATATGTAATAAAGAACGGGATACACAATCAACCCAAAGGTCAGTTTTATTAGACCTTAGTCAGTGATAAGACTGGCCGGTTATATACATCTTCAAGAGCCATATTTTCGGTTAATCTGGTTTGAGACTGAACCTCTGCTATTATTTCTAACTCAATGTTGAGAATGGTAAATACCCCGTTTTAAATAGTTCTTGTAACGTATGTATTACAGTTTCTGAGCGCTGGTAGCCTTGCGGTAAGACGTCCGACTTTCAATCCGGAGGTCTCGGGTTCAAACCCTGGCTCGTACCACTGAGTTTTTTGGAACTTATGTACGGAATATCATTTGATATTTACCAGTCGGTTTTCGGTGAAGGAAAACAGACCTAATCCCAAAAAGGTCTAGTTTTCCCTCTCGTTTGGAAGTTCAGATGGCAGTCGCTTTTGTAAACACTAATATCTACGCCAATACATGGGATTAGGTTGTCAAGCGGACCCCAAGCCGGGATAAATGCTAGTAGGAAGAAGTATTACAATTTCTAAAAGTGCCACGTTTTTCAAAAACTGCGTTAAATAAATGGACCAAAATAAAGGACCATTCGTGCAAATGTTTGACTAGTCATTAAATTATCGCTTGCCACAAAACTGAGACATAAGGCTCGATCTACACCGACGGTTTGCTCCATAAATCATTTTAATATGAGTTACCCTTTAATATAAGGGGGTTGAACGGCTTTTGCGGCGAGGGTGAAGAATGGCTGTTTTAACTGTTGTTTCGTTAACGGGGATGTTACAAATGAGAATTTTTTAACATTATTTCGAGTTTATGGAAGGTAAGAAGGTCTACATTTTACAGAATAAGTATTATTAGACTGCGTTAAGTGATAAACGATCGAAATATTAAAAATATTGGGGACAATCTTGATCAAAATTTCTGAGAGTTAAAGGAGTTCTACGGCCGGACAATTCTAAGACCGTGGGGTGCCCATCCTTAGAATTGTCCCCCACCATATCGTCCCGTGGTTGCAGTAGGAGTCTGCTAAGGGAATATACCGGGAGATGGGCAGCAGCATCTTCCGAAAGCCTAAACAACAATAAAAAAAAACTGCGCGCGCCAACCCGCCTGCCAAGCGTGGCGCGTATGGCACCCCCCCCCTTAATAAAGGCCGAGGCCTATGTTCAGCAGTGGACGTCTTATGGCTGAGATGATGATGGTGATGAAAGGATTTCTAATTCATTTTATGCTTATTTTATGTATCTGTCCATAGTAATCCAGCGTGGAAATGCAGCAAGCCTTATGGGCACCTTTGCACAGGGAACGGCAGGGCTATGGTTTGTTTGTTTAAATTATTTGTATACTGTTTATTTATTTTCTCTTCCTGTTTTATGTAAATAAATAAGGCTTTTATGTATTATGTCTACTGATTATTTTGTATGTGTCTATTTATGTACCGATTACGAATGTACAAGTTGCAGAACATTCTCATAATTTCAGTAACATTCTCGGAAATTTTCGGAAACTTACACGAGAATTTAAATTAAATTTCTAAGGAGAACATTCGCTATGATTATTATCAAAAAAATATACTAGTGGTTTTGTAAACCGTAGACTTCGGAGAACATAAATAACGCGACAGCAAACTTCCCTCCTTTTCCCCCTCATTTTCCCCCCGATCAAAATAATGGCTCTACAAGTTTTGGCAAATAAATCAAGGAACGTACATGCCAAGTTTCATCGAAATCGGATGAAAAATGCGACCTCTAGACCGACACTGACCAACCAACGAACCAACCAATACACACACATCAATCTGCCAAATCGTCGTACCAGTGAGAGACCCCAGACCCAACACGCACCCGCGCGCCCGTGCGTCCTCTCCTTGTGAGTTAAAACGGAGACGTTCGTCGCCTCGCTACGCTCGGCTCCTCAGTCAATTACTTCTATTATTTTTGTAAACTCGTGAATGAGCCAATTAACATAATTGATAACGGCGGTGTCCAGCGACTTCCTGAATATTTTTTATTGTTCGTAAAATTTAATTTCCGAGAAAATTCCGTATAGAAAATTTCGCAATTTTGGAAACTCTCCTTGGTCCATTGCTAGTACCTATGTATAATTTCATATTATGTTTAACAGATATGCTCTTGTCGGTGGAGCAATGTCCATGCCTGTCTGTCATTTGCCTTCTCCTTTACAGCCTGATACGACACGACGTTTATTTTTTCCTTTACTTGGTCCATGTACCTATGCTCTCCTTAGCTTTCCTGACTTTCTGCATCAACTCTATTTCCTATGATGATTTTTATAAACTTGTCGTATGTACGTAGCAGGTGACCAAACATCAATTCTGTTATGCTGTTAGGAATATACAGGGCGGTCCAAAGCTTGACGTTCAAAAATTTTTTTTAGATTCTCCACATCAAGGACTATCAGAATATACCCCATGTATGTTAGCCGATTTTTTATAGTTCAGGAGCTATGATTTTATTTTGACAAAAATTCTGGTATGATGCTTTTTATTTATAAAAAAAAAACTAATCGTATTCTTCAAGAGATTTCTTTTGTAACATTAAGCTTGCCTAAGGAGCAGCCGTCAGTAAAAAAATCATCATCATCATCAGCCGAAATAAGTTGCGAAATTGATAAGTAAATAAATAAAATGTATTCGAATGCTAAAATGAGATGGAATAACCTTGTTTTTTTTTTATTAATTTCTTTTGTAACAAGACGCCTACTTAAGAAGCAAATGCTGGTAAAAAGTTTAGATTTATTACTTTGATGAAAATCAGACCTAGATTTCGGGTTAAAAAAATACAACCGAGTTTTAAGAGCTATGTGTCTTATTCAAACTTTGCTAGAAAGTCATGCAAGTTTTTGGGGTTGAAATCAAATAAAACACAAATTAGATAAGTAGGAAATAAAATTTATTTTATAAAAGGTTTTCAAAAGTCCGGCCTCCTACATCAATGCAAAGCCTACAACACCTCAAAAAATTATCTTTTAGCTTTCTGAAAGCTTCTCTGCTTTCTTTTATTGTTCTCTCGCTTTCTTGCAGCTTTTCTCTAAGTTCCACTTCTGAGTTCGAATCTCTTGCTTATGGGTGTACCTCGGAATTCCTAATAACGTTTGTCCTAAAATCACTTGCCCTAACCGTTTTGTCCTAATTGTCATTTGCCCTAATGATCAATTACCCTAACAGTCACTTGTCATAATGTAATGAATGTCCTAATGCTCATTTGTCCTAAAATTGTTTACCATAATGTTTAAAAATCCTAATTTTATTTGCCATAACATTTGAAACCCCTAATGACGTTTGTCCTAAAATTACTTACCCTAACCGTTTTGTCCTAATTGTCATTTGCCCTAATGATCAATTATCCTAATAATTACTTGTCATAATGTAATGTTTGCCCTAAAGCTCGTTTGCCCTAAAAATTCTTACCATAATGTTCGAATATCCTACTTTTATTTGCCATAACGGCGTAGGTTAGGGTTATTTTTTTATGACCCTAAAAACGAAACTGCTCCCAGAGATAGGTAGGTTAGGGTTATTTTTTTTTGATGACCCTAAAAACGAATTAATTGTTGTTATAAGCAGAAACGTCTGCAAACGATATTTCAATTTTATAATTTTCCATTTTTTTTTCCATTTTTCCATTTTCCTTTCAATTATAAAATTGAAATATCGTTTGCAGACGTTTCTGCTTATAACAACAATTAATTAGTACGGGTTAGCGCATTGTTATCGATGTTATTCCAATATGACTTGGAACTTCGGTGCCGTTAATGTGTATATGCACTTACGGTAGATGTCGCTACACGTCTTCCTCTGACGTAAGCAAAAAGGAGTAACAGATGGAAAGATTCACCGGGGTTGAGTAAGCGTCGATAGCACAGTTGGCAGTGCGATCGGACCGGTATTCCGAGAGGTCGCAAGTTCGAGTCTTGCTCGACGCGGTGAATTTTTCCATTTTCCTTTCAATTATAAAATTGAAATATCGTTTGCAGACGTTTCTGCTTATAACAACAATTAATTAGTACGGGTTAGCGCATTGTTATCGATGTTATTCCAATATGACTTGGAACTTCGGTGCCGTTAATGTGTATATGCACTTACGGTAGATGTCGCTACACGTCTCCCTCTGACGTAAGCAAAAAGGAGTAACAGATGGAAAGATTCACCGGGGTTGAGTAAGCGTCGATAGCACAGTTGGCAGTGCGATCGGACCGGTGTTCCGAGAGGTCGCAAGTTCGAGTCTTGCTCGACGCGGTGAATTTTTCCATTTTCCTTTCAATTATAAAACCTAAAAACGAAACTGCTCCCAGAGATAGGTAGGTTAGGGTTATTTTTTTTTTTGATGACCCTAAAAACGAAACTGCTCCCAGAGATAGGTAGGTTAGGGTTATTTTTTTTTGATGACCCTAAAAACGAAACTGCTCCCAGAGATAGGTAGGTTAGGGTTATTTTTTTTTGATGACCCTAAAATCGAAACTTGTCCCAGAGATAGGTACTATAGGTAGGTTAGGGTTATTTTTTTTATGACCCTAAAAACGAAACTGCTCCCAGAGATAGGTAAGTTAGGGTTATTTTTTTTGATGACCCTAAAAACGAAACTGCTCCCAGAGATAGGTAGGTTAGGGTTATTTTTTTATGACCCTAAAAACGAAACTGCTCCCAGAGATAGGTAAGTTAGGGTTATTTTTTTTGATAACCCTAAAAACGAAACTGTTCCCAGAGATAGTTAGGTTAGGGTTATTTTTTTTGATGACACTAAAAACAAAACTGCTCCCAGAGATAGGTTGGTTAGGGTTATTTTTATGACCCTAAAAACATATGAGCATTTAGGGCAAGTGACAATTAGGAAAAATTACCAGTAGGACATTTAATAATATGGTATGAAATAATAGGAAAAATAATATTAGTTCATTTGAAATTAGGTGTTTTGATCATTAGGACAAATAACTTTCAGGTCAAATAATAATTATGACAAATTAATATTATGGAAAAAAAAGTTAGGGCAACTGATGAATAGGTCAAATGATATTAGGTAATAACATATTAGGGAAAATAAAATTCATTGATACGATGATAGGGCAACTGCAATTAGGACAAATGAGCATTAGGGCAAATGATCATTAGGACAAATAGCATTAGGGAATACAAAAATAGGACAAAAAACTTTAGGGATTCAGATATAGATCCCTTGCTTATACTATTTCCTTGTAATAACCCCAAACAAAAAAGTCAATGGGATTTAAATCCGGTGAACGAGGAGGCCATTGGATTGGTCCACCGCGTCCGATCCATCTGATGGGGTAGGTTTCATTCAGGTGTTGTCGTACCGCAATTGAATAGTGGCAAGGAGCACCATCATTTTGAAACACCATATCTCGTCTTATCTGCAAGTTGACATCTTCCAACAATCCGTTCAGCTCGGTCCATAAGAAATTAAGGTATTCGGCTCCGTTTAGTCTTGCTGGCAATTCAAAGGGCCCAATTAGCTGACCATCAATTACGCCTGACCACATGTTCACACTGAACCGCACCTGAAAGTTGGAACCTCTCCCAAGATGCGGATTCTCGATAGCCCAGCAGTGGTAATTAAAATTATGCATGTTGAACACACCAGTCCTTTCAAATCGCGATTCGTCTGTCCATAAGATTTTATCAAAAAAATTTGGATCTTCTGCAGTTTTATCTAACATCGCTTGACAAAATTCTACGCGTTTTTCGTAATCGCCTTGGTGAAGCTGCTGGACGCGTTGAATGTGGTAAGCGTGATATCAAAACATTTGTTACCAACGATACAAGGGTATTTAAGGTAGAGTATTTTGTAAGTAATTATCTCTGTGACTTACAGATAATCTTGTCTAGTTCTTAAATAGGAAGGAAGGATAGCTCGACAACATTAATTGATAAAATCTTATGGACAGACGAATCGCGATTTGAAAGGACTGGTGTGTTCAACATGCATAATTACCACTGCTGGGCTATCGAGAATCCGCATCTTGGGAGAGGTTCCAACTTTCAGGTGCGGTTCAGTGTTAACATGTGGTCAGGCGTAATTGATGGTCAGCTAATTGGGCCCTTTGAATTGCCAGCAAGACTAAACGGAGCCGAATACCTTAATTTCTTACGGACCGAGCTGAACGGATTGTTGGAAGATGTCAACTTGCAGATAAGACGAGATATGGTGTTTCAAAATGATGGTGCTCCTTGCCACTATTCAATTGCGGTACGACAACACCTGAATGAAACCTACCCCAACAGATGGATCGGACGCGGTGGACCAATCCAATGGCCTCCTCGTTCACCGGATTTAAATCCCATTGACTTTTTTGTTTGGGGTTATTACAAGGAAATAGTATACGCAAGAGATTCGAACTCAGAAGTGGAACTTAGAGAAAAGCTGCAAGAAAGCGAGAGAATAATAAAAGAAAACAGAGAAGCTTTCAGAAAGCTAAAAGATAATTTTTTGAGGCGTTGTAGGCTTTGCATTGATGTAGGAGGCCGGACTTTTGAAAACCTTTTATAAAATAAATTTTATTTCCTACTTATCTAATTTGTGTTTTATTTGATTTCAACCCCAAAAACTTGCATGACTTTCTAGCAAAGTTTGAATAAGACACATAGCTCTTAAAACTCGGTTGTATTTTTTTAACCCGAAATCTAGGTCTGATTTTCATCAAAGTAATAAATCTAAACTTTTTACCAGCATTTGCTTCTTAAGTAGGCGTCTTGTTACAAAAGAAATTAATAAAAAAAAACAAGGTTATTCCATCTCATTTTAGCATTCGAATACATTTTATTTATTTACTTATCAATTTCGCAACTTATTTCGGCTGATGATGATGATGATTTTTTTACTGACGGCTGCTCCTTAGGCAAGCTTAATGTTACAAAAGAAATCTCTTGAAGAATACGATTAGTTTTTTTTTATAAATAAAAAGCATCATACCAGAATTTTTGACAAAAAAAATCATAGCTCCTAAACTATAAAAAATCGGCTAACATACATGGGGTATATTCTGATAGTCCTTGATGTGGAGAATCTAAAAAAAATTTTTGAACGTCAAGCTTTGGACCGCCCTGTATAATTATTTTGTTCAAATTTCTGTTATTCGATGTTTTGTTATGATTTGCACCTCATACGATTATTGTATACTAGATTTATCCTAACGAATTAAGATAAGAAAGAAAAACTATTTTTGGCGTAACTATTTTTTTAATGCACCAAAAGTATTTTTAAAACATTTATGAAGTGACACTTGTGTCCTAACAAGAAAAACAGTAAGTTCAGATGAGATACAACTTTTTCAACCGAAATATATTCGGTTCACACAATTGGAAGCGGGTCCATAGAGACATTTCACAAAAAACAACTCAAACAGGCCTCTCAGCAGTCCCCAAGCACCAACAAATGAAAACTCCATCCTACTAATAGATCGTTCACACTAACGACGTCATTTTTAAAAGGGTCAAACACATAATTAATCTCTGTCTCGGTTGCGTAAATGCGAAGGCCCGTGTTGCTTACAATTTGTATTTGTTAAGACT
Organism: Pammene fasciana; assembly: GCA_911728535.1. NCBI lineage: Eukaryota > Metazoa > Arthropoda > Insecta > Lepidoptera > Tortricidae > Pammene > Pammene fasciana. The sequence goes on along the minus strand of OU452272.1, from coordinate 44,906,650 downwards.
AAGGGTGGACAATCTTGGGGCCGCAATGCTACATGTGTAAGCAATTATGAACAAGTTAGGCCGTTTAGAAGCTGAGCAGGTTTGTGGGGAAATAAGAAAAATTTGGGTAATAATGATGACCGATATGTAACTTGGTTATCGAATGCGTTTCAATTGTGTTTGTTAATTGTGCTGATGGCAACGCCAGCGCATGGGAAGCGAATGGGGTTGACGTTTATGAAATGTTCAAAATGAAAATTCTTGCATTTGTAATACTAAGTAATGGCTACTCATTTTATAACCGTCTTCTTCTTCTACCTAGCGTTATCCCGGCTATTGCCAGGGTCCGCTTTTCTGCTCGCTTTCCTCCACTTTGCACGATCCTGGGCGTCTTCTTTCATGAGCCCGTTTTCGCTCATGTCGGCCTCCACGACATTCAGCCATCGCTTCTTTGGTCTAAACTGGTGGACTGGTGGTGGTTGGTGGTTTGGTGGTTTGGTTTGGTTTGGTAACTGTAAGAAAAAAATTACTTATTACATTGTCTTTTATCCGGAACACTACGCTGCGCTCCAAAACACGCATAGCTGACGTGGGCAAGAAGACCACCAGACTTAAGTGGGACTGGGCCGGACACGTCTGCCGCATGCATCCGGATAGGTGGGCATGTGTAGCCACCAAGTGGATGCCGCAAAAGAGGCGCGGACGGGGCAGGCCCAAACAGAGATGGCGGAACGATTTGGACGCTTTCCTCAGCACCTGGCCGAAAAAAGCGGGGGACCGAGAGTTATGGAAAACAGCGGGAGAGGCCTTTGCCCAGCAGTATAGGCTAATTAAAAAAAAATTGTCTTTTATATAAGGCCAGGAGTTCGATTTTTGAATCTCACCGGTGACTTTTTTTGTATGCAGCCGATGACTATTTAGTACGAAATAAGTCACCCGATGAGATTCAAAAATCGAACTCCAGAAGTAAGTTAATTATTTATTACGGTCTTATATATACCGTGTGCAATCTAAGAAGCGGTTTTTGACACCTGTCATCTCAGTAAATTTTATAGCCAAAAATCGATTTTTAAATTTAAAAAAATAATTTTATTTAATAAAATAATTTTATTTTAATCTTTTTAATCGATTTTTTTTATTCGATATTTTTTTTTCAAGGTATAGCTAAGGCCTGACTAACAATGTACAAGTTGCAGAACATCCCAAAAATTCAGTAGTTTTCTGATTTCTCTGAGTTATCGATCCAAAGTCAATTGATTAGCTTCTTTATTAAATGGTTAAATTTACGGTGTTATTCAGGAAGTTCGCTAGGAAGGTAAACGAACGACTAATTCAGTTGGGACGTTTGTCCCGGGTACAGTCACCGACAATAACATATTCCTACACGAAAGCCGCAAAAATATGTGCCACGCTCTTATTTGTAGGGCCATAAGAGCGTGTCCCACATTTTTGCGGCCTTCGTTTAGGAAGATACTAAGTGCCGGTGATTGTACATGTCGTCTCGGGGATTAACGGCATAAGAACTTACCAAAATGTTTTACTTATTTATACGTAATCTTGGATTTATAATCAAATAAAAGTTTTTCCTTCTATTAAGTTGTTACATATGTGGTGAAATTTTAACCACCGTTCATATTAAGTGAGGTGATTAAGAGTCGCCAGGACGCTCGCGTGAACTCGCGTTCCCATACAAACGTAGTTTAGCTCTCATTTTAAAACAACATGCTTTAGAACCATGAAATTTGGCATGGGCATTATAGTAGTAAAGATCTAGGTCGGAAATTCATTTTCGTTGCTAAAAATTGTAATACAAAGAAACTATAGCAAAAATAAGTTTTGTATGTAAATCTGTAACTGGCTGTATTATCTTTGTATTACAATTTTTAGCAACGAAAACAAATGTCCGACGTAGATCTGTACTACTAGAATGCCCATGCCAAATTTCATGGTTCTAAAGCATGTCGTTTTAAAATGAGAGCTGAACTACGTTTGTATGGGGACGCGAGTTCACGCGTGCGTCCTGGCGACTCTTAAGTCATATTTAAATAGTAAATAAAAAAACAAAACGGTGCCAGTGAAACAACGAAACAACGAAAACAAATGTCCGACGTAGATCTGTACTACTAGAATGCCCATGCCAAATTTCATGGTTCTAAAGCATGTCGTTTTAAAATGAGAGCTGAACTACGTTTGTATGGGAACGCGAGCGTCCTGGCAACTCAACTCGAACATTTACAATCGGACCAACCACGAAATCCCAAAAACAAAATTGGTTTCCTCATAGAAGGAGAAGATGGTCCCATAGTAAAACTTATTTATTACTAGCTGTACCCGCGCGGCTTCGCTCGCGTGCGTTGCAGTAGGTTCTGTCACTTTTCGTTACCCTCAACAGTCCATTGCTAAACGCTTTCTACATGTCATATTTCATACAGTATGTTTAGCAGTTTAGCTAAAATTGACTTCTTGCATATAACTTCGACATCCCAAAAGATCGACTGAAAGCGTCTGAGATTTGACTGTGTCAGCCATGGCAAATTAGCAATAGTACAGTGTGTTTTTTGTTTATGCGGGGGGCTCTGCCCCCCGAGCGCCCCTTTCTTTACAGCCCATCACGTGGTAAACTCTATCAAAACTCTTTTTCTCCCATCTCAAATGTTCAACGTATCAGTTTTTGGTATAATTTGCAGTATTTTATTTGCCCCCCGTTCTTTACCGCCCATCACGTAGTAAACTCTCTCAAAACTCTTCTCCCATCTCAAATGTCCAACCTAGAAATTTTTGGTATGATAAGCAATATTGCGGTGTGTTTTTTCTTTCTTGGCCCCCCTTTCTATCCCGCCCATCACATGGTAATCTTTATCAAAACTCTTTTTCTCCCATCTCAAATGTCTAACCTAACAATTTTTGGTAATAGTACGGTGTGTTTCTTCTGTATGTGGGGGGAGGAGCCCCCTGAGCCCCCTACTTTTTGCCGCCCATAACGTGGTTAACTCTATAAAAACTCTTTTTCTCCCATTTCAAATGTTCATCGTAACAATTTTTGGTATAATAAGCAATAGTACGGTGAGTTTTTTCTTTATGCGGGGGGCTCCGCCCCCCGAGTCCCCCTTTCTTTGCGGCCCGTCACGTAGTAAACTCTATCAAAACTCTTTTTCTCCCATCTCAAATGTTCGACGTAACAATTTTTGGTATAATAAGCAATAGTACGGTGTGTTTTTTCTTTATACGGGGGGCTCCGCCGCCCGAGCTCCCCTTTCATTGCGGCCCGTCACGTAGTAAACTCTATCAAAACTCTTTTTCCCCCATCTCAAATGTTCGACGTAACAATTTTTGGTATAATAAGCAATAGTACGGTGTGTTTTTTCTTTATGCGGGGGGCTCTGCCCCCCGAGCCCCCCTTTCTTTGCGGACCGTCACGTACTAAACTCTATCAAAACTCTATTTCCCCCATCTCAAATGTTCGACGTAACAATTTTTGGTATAATGAGCAATAGTACGGTGTGTTTTTTCTTTATGCGGGGGGCTCCGCCCCCCGAGCCCCCCTTTCTTTACGGCCCGTCACGTAGTAAACTCTATCAAACCTCTTTTTCCCCCATCTCAAATGTTCGACGTAACAATTTTTGGTATAATAAACAATAGTACGGTGTATTTTTCCTTTATGCGAAGGGCTCCGCCCCCCGAACCCCCCTTTCCTTGCGGCCCATCACGTAGTAAACACTATCAAAACTCTTTTTCTCCCATCTCAAATGTTCGACGTAAAAATTTTTGGTATAATAAGCAACAGTGCGGTGTATTTTTTCTTTATACGGGGGGCTCAGCCCCCCGAGCCCCCCTTTCTTTGCGGCCCATCACGTAGTAAACTCTATCAAACTCTTTTTCTCCCATCTCAAATGTTCGACGTAATAATTTTTGGTATAATAAGCAATAGTACACTGTGTTTTTTCTTTATGCGGGGGGCTCTGCCCCTCGAGCCCCCCTTTCTTTGCGGCCCATCAAGTAGTAAACTCTATCAAGCTCTTTTTCTCCCATCTCAAAAGTTCGACGTAACAATTTTTGGTATAATAAGTAATAGTACAGTGTGTTTTTTCTTTATACGGGGGGCCCCGCCCCCCGAGCCTCCCTTTCTTTGCGGCCCATCGCGCGGCAAACTCTATCAAAACTCTTTTTCTCCCATCTCAAATGTTTGACGTAACAATTTTTGGTATAATAAGCAATAGTACGGTGAGTTTTTCCTTTATGCGGGGGGCTCCGCCCCCCGAACCCCCATTTCTTTGCGGCCCATCACGTAGTATACTCTATCAAAAGCTTTTTCTCCCATCTCAAATGTTCGACGTAACAATTTTTGGTATAATAAGCAACAGTGAGGTGTATTTTTTCTTTATGCGGGGGCTCCGCCCCCCGAGCCCCCTTTCTTTGCGGCCCATCACGTAGTAAACTCTATCAAACACTTTTTCTCCCATCTCAAATGTTCGACGTAACAATTTTTGGTATAATAAGCAATAGTACAGTGTGTTTTTTCTTTATGCGGGCGGCTCTGCCCCTCGAGCCCCCCTTTCTTTGCGGCCCATCAAGTAGTAAATTCTATCAAACTCTTTTTCTCCCATCTCAAATGTTCGACGTAACAATTTTTGGTATAATAAGCAATAGTATAGTGTGTTTTTTCTTTATGCGGGGGGCTCCGCCCCCCGAGCCCCCCTTTCTTTGCGGCCCATCGCGCGGCAAACTCTATCAAAACTCTTTTTCTCCCATCTCAAATGTTTGACGTAACAATTTTTGGTATAATAAGCAATAGTACAGTGTGTTTTTTCTTTATGCGGGGGGCTCCGCCCCCCGAGCCCCCCTTTCTTTGCGGCCCGTCACGCGGCAAACTCTATCAAAACTCTTTTTCTCCCATCTCAAATGTTCGACGTAACAATTTTTGGTATAATAAGCAATAGTACAGTGTGTTATTTCTTTATGCGGGGGGCTCCGCCCCCCGAGCCCCCCTTTCTTTGCGGCCCATCGCGCGGCAAACTCTATCAAAACTCTTTTTCTCCCATCTCAAATGTTTGACGTAACAATTTTTGGTATAATAAGCAATAGTACGGTGTGTTTTTCCTTTATGCGGGGGGCTCCGCCCCCCGAACCCCCCTTTCTTTGCGGCCCATCACGTAGTAAACTCTATCAAACACTTTTTCTCCCATCTCAAATGTTCGACGTAACAATTTTTGGTATAATAAGCAATAGTACAGTGTGTTTTTTCTTTATGCGGGGGGCTCTGCCCCTCGAGCCCCCCTTTCTTTGCGGCCCATCAAGTAGTAAACTCTATCAAACTCTTTTTCTCCCATCTCAAATGTTCGACGTAACAATTTTTGGTATAATAAGCAATAGTACAGTGTGTTTTTTCTTTATGCGGGCGGCTCTGCCCCTCGAGCCCCCCTTTCTTTGCGGCCCATCAAGTAGTAAATTCTATCAAACTCTTTTTCTCCCATCTCAAATGTTCGACGTAACAATTTTTGGTATAATAAGCAATAGTATAGTGTGTTGTTTCTTTATGCGGGGGGCTCCGCCCCCCGAGCCCCCCTTTCTTTACGGCCCATCGCGCGGCAAACTCTATCAAAACTCTTTTTCTCCCATCTCAAATGTTTGACGTAACAATTTTTGGTATAATAAGCAATAGTACAGTGTGTAATTTCTTTATGCGGGGGGCTCCGCCCCCCGAGCCCCCCTTTCTTTGCGGCCCATCGCGCGGCAAACTCTATCAAAACTCTTTTTCTCCCATCTCAAATGTTTGACGTAACAATTTTTGGTATAATAAGCAATAGTACGGTGTGTTTTTCCTTTATGCGGGGGGCTCCGCCCCCCGAACCCCCCTTTCTTTGCGGCCCATCACGTAGTAAACTCTATCAAACACTTTTTCTCCCATCTCAAATGTTCGACGTAACAATTTTTGGTATAATAAGCAATAGTACAGTGTGTTTTTTCTTTATGCGGGGGGCTCTGCCCCTCGAGCCCCCCTTTCTTTGCGGCCCATCAAGTAGTAAACTCTATCAAACTCTTTTTCTCCCATCTCAAATGTTCGACGTAACAATTTTTGGTATAATAAGCAAAAGTACAGTGTGTTTTTTCTTTATGCGGGCGGCTCTGCCCCTCGAGCCCCCCTTTCTTTGCGGCCCATCAAGTAGTAAATTCTATCAAACTCTTTTTCTCCCATCTCAAATGTTCGACGTAACAATTTTTGGTATAATAAGCAATAGTATAGTGTGTTGTTTCTTTATGCGGGGGGCTCCGCCCCCCGAGCCCCCCTTTCTTTGCGGCCCATCGCGCGGCAAACTCTATCAAAACTCTTTTTCTCCCATCTCAAATGTTTGACGTAACAATTTTTGGTATAATAAGCAATAGTACAGTGTGTTTTTTCTTTATGCGGGGGGCTCCGCCCCCCGAGCCCCCCTTTCTTTGCGGCCCGTCACGCGTCAAACTCTATCAAAACTCTTTTTCTCCCATCTCAAATGTTCGACGTAACAATTTTTGGTATAATAAGCAATAGTACAGTGTGTTATTTCTTTATGCGGGGGGCTCCGCCCCCCGAGCCCCCCTTTCTTTGCGGCCCATCGCGCGGCAAACTCTATCAAAACTCTTTTTCTCCCATCTCAAATGTTTGACGTAACAATTTTTGGTATAATAAGCAATAGTACGGTGTGATTTTCCTTTATGCGGGGGGCTCCGCCCCCCGAACCCCCCTTTCTTTGCGGCCCATCACGTAGTAAACTCTATCAAACACTTTTTCTCCCATCTCAAATGTTCGACGTAACAATTTTTGGTATAATAAGCAATAGTACAGTGTGTTTTTTCTTTATGCGGGGGGCTCTGCCCCTCGAGCCCCCCTTTCTTTGCGGCCCATCAAGTAGTAAACTCTATCAAACTCTTTTTCTCCCATCTCAAATGTTCGACGTAACAATTTTTGGTATAATAAGCAATAGTACAGTGTGTTATTTCTTTATGCGGGGGGCTCCGCCCCCCAAGCCCCCCTTTCTTTGAGGCCCATCGCGCGGCAAACTCTATCAAAACTCTTTTTCTCCCATCTCAAATGTTTGACGTAACAATTTTTGGTATAATAAGCAATAGTACAGTGTGTTTTTTCTTTATGCGGGGGGCTCGGCCCCCCGAGCCCCCCTTTCTTTGCGGCCCGTCACGCGGCAAACTCTACCAAAACTCTTTTTCTCCCATCTCAAATGTTTGACGTAACAATTTTTGGTATAATAAGCAATAGTCCTGTGTGTTTTTTCTTTATGCGGGGGGCTCCGCCCTCCGAGCCGCCCTTTCTTTGCGGCCCATCACGTAGTAAACTCTATCAAACTCTTTTTCTCCCATCTCAAATGTTCGACGTAACAATTTTTGGTATAATAAGCAATAGTACAGTGTGTTTTTTCTTTATGCGGGGCCTCCGCCCCCCGAGCCCCCCTTTCTTTGCGGCCCATCACACGGCAAACTCTGTCAAAACTCTTTTTCTCCCATCTCAAATGTTTGACGTAACAATTTTTGGTATAATAAACAATAGTACAGTATATTTTTTCTTTATGCGGGGGGCTCCGCCCCCCGAGCCCCCCTTTCTTTGCGGCCCGTCACGCGGCAAACTCTACCAAAACTCTTTTTCTCCTATCTCAAATGTTTGACGTAACAATTTTTGGTATAATAAGCAATAGTCCTGTGTGTTTTTTCTTTATGCGGGGGCCTCCGCCCCCCGAGCCCCCCTTTCTTTGCGGCCCATCACGTAGTAAACTCTATCAAAACTCTTTTTCTCCCATCTCAAATGTTCAACGTAGCAGTTTTTGGTATAATTTGCAATATTACCGTTTTTTTTGATTGCGAGGGGCTCCGCCCCCCGAGCCCCCCGTTCTTTACCGCCCGTCACGTAGTGAACTCTATCAAAACTCTTCTTCTCCCATCTCAAATGCTCAACGTAACAATTTTCGGTATATTTAGCTATAGTGTGGTGTCTTTTTTTCTTTTTGCGCCCCCCTCTCTTTGACGCCCATCACGCGGAGAACTCTATCTAAACTCTTTTTCGGTAGGGTGTGCCGGTACTTTTCGATTTCCGTGTTTCACTATGTTCCGTTTGTTTTTTTATAGTTAGTTAATTTAACTTTTATTCTTGCACCTTTTGTACATGCCTGTTGTATAGACCCAATGGTTGACTGGTGGAAAATACCATTTGGTATGATGTCCGCCGTTTGGTCTCACAGTTTTGTATTTCCTGCAATATAGTGTAAATAAAAAAAGATTCTTATAGGGAGGTAACGCGCACATAAAACCTCTGGATTTACAGGCGTCCATTGGCTACCCTAAGTGCTTACCATCAGGCGGGTCGTATGATTGTTTGCCATCGCCGTGGTTTAAAAAATATATAGTTGAAATACAAATGCATAAGTATTTATTTCCCATATAAAGGCATTTCCCATACAAAGTTTAAACCCCCCTTAAACCCCCTTAAATCCAAAAAGTTCGTATTTTTTATAGCCTATGTCCTGACCAGCGGTCTGTAGAACCTGCTAGTGAAGTTTTTATCGAAATCGGTTCAGGCGTTTTGACGCCAACTCTCCCCATCCAAACAGACAAACAGACAAACAGACAAACAGACAAAAATTCTAAAAATCGTCGAAACGTGTTCTGTTATCGATTCTTAGAGCTACTAACTCATTTTTTTACTAATATCTCCAATGTACAGATTTTTTACCCTCTTCACCTTTATTATATGTATAGATAGATAGATGGCCTACCAAATCGCCTCGCACAATATGACTGGTTATTGGAAAAGTATGTGATGCACCTTAATATTTTCGAATAATGTGCGTTTTAATTGCCTATCAAAAACAAAGTTGTTTCTGAAAACAACAAGCAATACCTACCTATCAATGGCGGAGCGTCCATAGAACTCACTTCCCACCGGCTTCCCTTATTTTCAGCCGGTTAAGTAGGTAATTTTACAGCAACCCATGGAGAAATTGCAACCCAAAAGTCTATTATTTCAAACGTTTAAGCACAGTGTTGTTATGTTATTGTTTTTATTTAGTGGTTTGATTGTATTAAAAAATCCTACTTTGAGTGTCTTTGGCGTATGTGCCGCCACTATTATCTAGTTTTAAGTTAGGTTAAGCAGGGCCCTACTGAAAACCAGCGCCACGGCTTGCCGCGGCATAACGCTGAGTAGGGATCCTATTTTAACGTCTCATTGTGCCTGTTTGATTTGTTCTTTCTACTCTATTAATGTTAAATTTTTGTGGCGTTAAAATAATAGTAGATTGTACAACAAGTGCATAAAACGAGCCATTTTACGCGAGGCGTTTATCTATCCGAGCGAGCTCGCGAGCGAGGATTGATATAAAGTCGAGCGTAAAATGGGTTTTATGGACACGTTGCACACTCTACTTTTCGCTTCGATTGCGAGAAAATAAAGCAATTTCAGGTTGTAACACAAAATTACAACGAAAAATAAATGCAGTTCCCGCCTGTTAACTTTTTTTTCAGTAGGTACGTGACAAAGGTCGTAGTGAATTTTTTAAATAAAGTTTAGGAAGTTGTTTGCTTGCGGCTGTTGGACCAACTGCCTTGGTATTCGACGAAGATTTTACTTTAGGCCCAAGTGCATAAAAAGCGATTTTAGGTCGTCTACGCAAGGCTTAAAGACGAACTTTTAGAGCAAGAGAAGTGAAAATGTATTTTCTTTCTTTCTTTCTTTCAAAATAGTCTCGGCTTGCTTAAGAAATATCTTGACGCACCACCACTGCTACATATGTACGAAAAACTTACCAATCCCAAAAAAAACCTTGTTATTTCTTATGGAGCTATTATTTTTAGAGTTCCCCAGAACACTTTTTATCCGAACATTTCTTCAGAGCATTCTCTTGTATCTCTCCGTATGATGGCGGGTTTTCTTTGCTTTTAAATTAAATAAATAATTCACACAATTTGCGAGCAATAGCGAGGTGTACTCTTTTGGTAGAGTTTCTCGCCCGCCGGGAACAATAATGCTGGGGGCGGTAAAATGGTGCTCTGGTTACGTAATGTGTATTATTTGTGCTGTTCTTAAGTAAAAGGTTTCGGATTGTAAGGCCACGGACTTAAATGACTGAGCCATTTACCCAAGCCTAAGAAAATGACTGTGCTGAATGTCTCGTACAGCACTTTCTCGGTCAGTTTTATTAGACTTTCACACCCTATCCCTATCTAAGTATGTATAGATACTCGTAGCTATACTAGTAGTTACGTAGCTACTTATGATTAGAAGAGTATTAGTGTTCGATACGCTTAACCCCAATAGTTGGCAGACTTTTGTCACCTTGATTGCGAATGACGTAACTTTAAAGATGACATGTACTGGGGCATTTATCTATATTTTCATATACAGAGCGAGGTTTAAAATTGGTTCTAAATGTGATGCTGCCAGGAGACCAGGCATTCCAGGCAGTAAAATCTTACTTACTTTATTTACTTATTTGGCGCAACGACCCAAAATGAGTCTAGGCCTCCGACACAAGAGCACGCCAATTTGCTCGGTCCTGCGCTATTTCACGCCAGGTTTCACCGGCACCGAGCTCATGAAGATCAGCTCCTACCCTGTCTGCCCAGCGATACTTAGGATGACCGACAGGACGGCGTCCAGTCGGTCGATCTAAATATACTCTTTTTACTGAGCGATCTTCTCCCATCCTCTCGAGGTGGCCGAGCCAGCGAAGACGATGTGCTTTAGTCTCACCAATTATATTAGGTTCGGCCACCAGTTCTTGGATTTCGGCATTTTTGCGGACCCTCAAACTACCATCGTCTGCTTTAATGGGTCCCAGAATCTTTCTTCTCAGTAAAATCTTGTAGGTATTAAAACACTTGCCAGTCAGAAAAGGTCGGGATATAAAATCTAGTTATACAAACGACATTATGAAGCGTTTACAATTTACGAGCATTTTACTTTTTTGTCCTATACATAGCTCGAATGATACAATAAAGGGTCATCCTTTGGCACGGTGTTCCGAACCGTTTCCGACACGACACTTCCGACACTTTCATTTTGTATAGAAAGCGTCACGTCACATAAATATTTTCAGTAATAATGATTCCGAAAGTTTAAGAAATTGTACAACATGTAACATGTACCTTACCTTAACCTTAGATATTTTAACCTTTTGAAAGCCAATAAGTCGTGTGGTATAGATATTGCTGATCTAGATTATATTTGGTAGCACCGTAAAATTGCGAATAGGGGATATTACTGCAATGTTCTGCCACCAGAGTGCAGCACTAGCACATCGGGTAACCATAGAGTTCTTAATACATGCTAGGCCTTAAACAGGTTATTTTTAAGTTTTCATTATTTTCGTGTTTTGCGATAGGCCCTCTTTTTGTACTAGTGCCGCCCCCATACGCAGAGTTTTGCGTAACATTCCCTATTGAGCAGCATTTTAAGCACCCGTCTCTACGTAAAGGTGTGTTCACATCGGTACTCTAAAGCATTGTCAAATTTCCAGCAAAGTTTGCTTGGCGGCCTTTGTGCCGCACATAAATAGTAAACAAGCCATGTTAACATGCTTATAGCCTTTATTAATGACACTGGACAGGCTTTGTTGGGAAATTGCGTTTACTTTGCTATACCTTTGAGACACGAAATAAAAAGATAGCTTTAGAGTTAATCTTAGATATGACGACGAATGAAGAGGGGAGGAATGTTAGGGTTTGTGTACTAAGTAAATGAGTTATTTTTATATTTGCGGCATTTGTCGTTGAAACTTTAGGTGGTGTTGAAAAAACTGTTTGAGGTCACAGGGCTGGCTCGTTTCTCGCCCAAAGGATTGGCATAGCGATCCAGAGGGGGAATGCAGCCAGCCTTACGGGAACCCTTCCTCAGGTTCAGACCTTGGTGATCTTACCTAAATTCTCAGTTTTTTATTAGTTTTAATGCTAGTTTTAGGTCATATTTTATTATATTGTAACTTTATTTTTAATTTTTATAAAAACTTCAATTTATTTAAAAAAATAACATTAATACAAGTCACAAGAGTATCATTAACATAACATAACGTAACTTTATTAGTTAAGGTGCTTTTCAGTTTTAAATAAATATCATCTCATTTTAGACTAAATGCCTTTGCATTTAAGACTGAGCAGATATACCAAAGGCAAGTACTTAATCTCTCTACGGATCAAAGAGATATCTGAAGGGAGAGACTGTTAGATTTACTACGACGAGCGAAGCGAGGATGTTACGAGTAGAACGCTAAATACTATACAAAAGACCGTTAAGCTGGTCAAGTGAAGATACGGTCTTCAGAGCATCAGCTGACGGTCTTTCCACCTCGATACTGCTGGCTGACGATTCATGTTTATAAATGTTGGGTCTATTTCAACAGTACTAGTTTTTTGTGTCATTCCGGTGTAATTCTTCATCTACGTTTCTTTGATTTTTCTTTTAATGTCAATCGACACCTCAGACTGTTCTTTGATAAGCCTCTTACAGAGCACTTGATATCTTAAGCCTTTTTAGAATTATCGGAGATTTAAAAAAATTACTCGCACGTGAATGATAAGTATACACAGGAATGATATAACACTCCACCTGAATGACATTTTTCCACCGGAATGAAAAAAATGACTCGCACGTGAATGATAAGTATGCAAAGGAATGATATAACACTTCACCTGAATGACATATCATTCCGGTGTTATTTTCATTCTGGTGGGTATTAAAGTCATTTTACTACACCGAAATCACCGGAATGAAATCGGTGGAATGATAAACCGAGGTGAAATAAAATTATAAAAAAATAACTAAATCCCACATTCTTTAACTATCGCGATATTTAAACTCACAAGTACAAAATACACGATCTGTAAATATTTGAAAAATAACAAATATGAAACAAAAAACATATAGCAAACTCCGGAATGATATTTTTTTTGTCCCCGTAACATCGAAATGACATGACCATGTGTGTAGCAGATCTATTAAGCATCACGTAGACATCTTCTTGCGGTGAGAGCCTCGGCACAACTTACTCTCAAAGTGCGCAGGGGGCGGGGGGGCGTACGAAGTCAAACTTAGCCAATAAACGTCGATGAAATTTGTCAGCGGTAATAAGGATTATTTTGCCGGACAAATTTCTTTACGCATAATAAGGGGGTTTATTAAAGAGTTAGTAAGCAAGTAATATTTTAAAGGATTCATTATTGATATGGTAAGTATTATAATGAACTAAAAAATAATTTGATATCTTGTATAGTTTTAGAGTTATGCGGCATTAAACAAGAATAACTGGGTTCCGGACAACCCACCTGAATGAAAAATTGGGCCTTTATTTATTTTTCTCAATGATCAAATTATTTAATATTTTAATATTAGTTAATGCCCGAGGTCGGTAGCTAATAGATGTTTCCAAAAAAAAATAGTTTATGACTATTTTGACTTTCTGCACTAGCGTTTTCAGTCTTGCCATCAAATTTTATTGCTTGGGATATTCACCCACAGCACGTAAACTATCAGCCGACAAATTTTTAATGGCCATTTTTGAAAAAGATTTAAGGTCTGCCGTTTCTCAAGGGCACAGGACGGCAGCTGACCTTAACGAGGCTTCATTAATATGTTTGAGGCCTCGACCGCACCCTCTATTGGCAGTACGAGAAAACTCACCGCTACCCCGTGCGTTGACACTCCTCAATGCGCTTCTGAGGGCCTACCGCGAAGTTCGAAAATCGACAAAACGATGGTCCCGTCTCTATCGCTCTTGCATATACGAAAGAGAGTGATGGAAATATTCGATTCGATGAACGAAGTGCTTCGCGGTTATAGGCCTGGCATCAGCGCCTGAATGTGACTTGTTTGCTTGTAGATGGGTGGTTGTGTGCCGTGAATGCTTGAGGTTTTGCGAGTTGATGGATGATAGGTTATCCAGCACTTGTTCATAATCAGTGGAATGTCGTTACTCTTATTATGTCAATGTTGCTATTAGTATACTTTTAATATATCTAGTTACTCGGCGCATTGGTGCACACTGTAATGCCGACTGTAATGATTTTGTTGTTAAATAAATTATAAAATTAAATAAATTACATCGTCCTTAACCATTTCACAAGTTATCTACTGCGTGGTCATGAAATGTATTCTTGGCTTAAGGTTTTGACGTACGTAACAGTACTAACATATCCTCCAGCGGCCCAGCAATACAAATGAAAAATCGAAAACTTGCCACTGAAAGGGTGTAGCAGGATAAGCCTTCAAAAATTGCCCCCAAAGCTTTGAGTTCAAAACTACTACCAGTTGATGCCCCGTCAAATGAAAATAATCCACACCAATTTTTAACCCTCTACTGCCGCCTGGAACCCCGTGACATTCATTTAACCCTAAAAAGTTTTTATTTTTTTTCTCAAAAAGTATAAAACGGACAATTATGAAATTTTTCATAAATGTTGATGTCATCTATACAAACTATCAAAAAAAAAACTAACTCTCTACTTACTTATTTTCCTAGAAAAAAACCTAAATAAAAAAATAAAACACCCTGTATATCAGTTCAAGCTCGTCGTACTATCACCATTTTTGTACTAATTATTAACCAACTACCTATCTACATAATATATAAGTTTCATGTAAATAACAAAGGTGGAACAGTGTGAAAATATAAGTATTGTTCATGCCTACATGGTACGCATGTAGGCATGTAACACGCTTACCTAACTTACGATGACGATATTTAAAAAAAAATATCGGCCCGCCTAACGGGACGCCATTCGTTATTGATTTTTTTAATTTGCAAAGGAGGATGAATGAAACTCATTAATACTTATTCGTGCAAGTATTTTTATTTATATGTTTTTAGTAACGTAACATAAGTGTTACTCCATGACAACAAACTAACTATAAGATGCTAACTACTAACATAAAATACAGCCTGTATTTAGTCTTCATCGCTGTTTTCATTTATTACAGTCGTGAGAATTTCTGCTGGCTTTATAATTCTAGATATATATCTAGCATTCGTTAGATAGTAAATCACTGCAGCAATATGTGAGCAACAGCAGCAACCTGCAGTTCGGTTTCCATTCGGGCAAGTGCAGTAATGGTCGGTGATGCTTGCGTAATTGTTTTGATTGGGAATGTAACGAATGAAAATATGATAAGTCTTTTTATTTATATGTCGCGATTTGATATGAATTCTTAGAATTTCATTTTCCTTTAAATACTCTATGTTAATTGACCCGTCCGGATTCTGTAGTTCCGCTAAGTAGCATATTGATTGTTTTAATTGATATGAACCTCCGAAGAATATATGCAAATCATCCTGTGTCAGCTCTGGAAAGTCCAATAGGTCATTGCTTGATATGTTTTTAAAGATAGTTTTCTTTCTTATCCATCCATTTTCCTCAACTAACTGTGCCATGTTATTAACTGTCATGTCAGATTTAGTTTTTAAATGTGTTATTATTGCATCAGTGTTATTTGTGTCACTAAGCAATCTCCTTCCGTATTTATTATTTAAAAAACAAGCAATTCTACATAATGAGCCGATATTTGGTAATATTTTATTGTCGACTTTATGATCGAGTAAACGATATTTTTGTTTTATTATCCCGTGAACAGATTCCACTACCCATCTTACTTTAGTTACAACCCGCGATTTGTTAGCTTCAGTAGTGTCAAGCTGTGCTCTGTTTCCTTTTAAGGCAGGCATTAACACGTTCAGTCCCTTACCCTCCAAATCATTTACTATATCTCGGAAACCGCGGTCAACTACTACTATATCACCGGGTTTCAATAGCTTGGATAAACCGTTTTTATCAGACATTATTTTTTTCATTATCGATGCATCGTTCAAGTTAGCGTTGAATGGTCCAACCATATCTATCACATACCCATCAGTTGTGCATATTGTAAAGGGTTTACACAGAGGAGTTTTTTTTTGTCCGGAATAAGATTTTTTCTGATATATATTATTAGAACTTTTCTGATGTCTAATGTACGTGCCATCACATATAATAATAAGCTGCTCATTACTAGCATCAAGTATTTTTTTTGCTACCTCACTAGTTCGAGACTGTATTATTTCTCTGGTGGTTGAATATATTCCGAAATATGATGGAAGAACTTTTTTTTCAAAGGCTGTTTTAACTGAAGTCACATACTCAGAGACTAATTGATGATACTCTAATCCAAGAATGGAGGCCAATAGTTCGTCACTATTTCCCGTCCTAAGTTTCATTAAAAATACTATTATAGCCTGTATTGATGTTCTATTAATAAACTTTCGTAAGCCTAATATCTCATCTAATTCGTAAATATCAGGCCATGTCAATCCTGTAAAGGCTATCAGTTGTTGGTCTGTAATAGTGCCCCTTGTATACAAAAAGAAACCGCAAATCGATGTACAGTTTAGCCGTTTGGCACACGCATACTAGAGGTCAAAACAAAATTTTTCATCCGCAGTTCTTAAAAAAATTTCCCTTAGGAGGGGGGTGCTGATTCATCATTTTTTTTGTATGGGAAAAAAAAATTTTTTTTTCAAAAACCTATCGTGTGTGGTATCATATGAAAGGGCTAGTAGAGGCGGTTCTAATAATATACCACATCATTATATTTCAGCCATTTTTTTTAAATTAAAACAAAAATAATTTTCAAAACACACCAAGTTTGGGCTCCCCCAGATACGATATGGCTGGTTTTTTTTTGGTACTTTATATCAAAAATGATAATAGATATCCTCATATCTAACCCCAAGAAAGCAATTTTGAAAATAGTTTCATTTAGTATTTTTTTTTAATTTTTCAATATTATCAAGTAACGCAGTACAAAATGCACTGGAGTAGGACTATAGTAGAACTCTACTTCAGTACATTTTGTACTGCGTTATTTTGTAATATTGAAAAATAAAAAATAAATACTTAATGAAATTATTTTCAAAATTGCTTTCTTGAGGTCAGATATGAGGATATCTATTATCATTTTTGATATAAAGTACCAAAAAAAAACCAGCCATATCGTATCTGGGGGAGCCCAAACTTGGTATGTTTTGAAAATTATTTTTGTTTTAATTAAAAAAAAAATGGCTGAAATATAATGATGTGGTATATTATTAGAACCGCCTCTATTAGCCCTTTCATATGATACCACACATGATAGGTTTTTGAAAAAAAAATATTTTTTTTCCCATACAAAAAAAATGATGAATCAGCACCCCCCTCCTAAGGGAATTTTTTTTAAGAACTGCGGATGAAAATTTATGTTTTGACCTCTAGTATGCGTGTGCCAAATGGCTAAACTGTACATCGATTTGCGGTATTACTGTAAAATTAGACTCGTACACCGTGCACTATAATGCAATGATTTGATAATGCATTAAATGGTGTGCAGCCATGACTCAAATTAAAAATATGACTTATGTCTGACAAAGGTACTGAGCTGTAGTTGGAATACGGCCTAAGGTGCAATATATCATTTTCGAAAAACTTTTTCTTCATTAAGTGGCTCTTGCAACATCTATTATTTAAGGGTACATAAATACGTTTTACTGAATAGCACTGTAATCTTGCCTCAAATGGTACAACTGTTAGATTTTTGCTAGAGCCACATATACAGCAGTATTTATGTGTTGCAAATTAACAAAAAAAAAATGATTACGGATGGCTTCCCGGTTGGCGGGCCGATATCTTTTACTAGTGTCGTCAACGTTTGGTAAGCGTGTTACATACATGGTACGTACTGAACAATACTTATATTTTCACACTGTTCCACCTTTGTTATTTACATGAAACTTATATATTATGTAGATAGGTAGTTGGTTAATAATTAGTACAAAAATGGTGATAGTACGACGAGCTTGAACTGATATACAGGGTGTTTTATTTTTTTATTTAGGTTTTTTTCTAGGAAAATAAGTAAGTAGAGAGTTAGTTTTTTTTTTGATAGTTTGTATAGATGACATCAACATTTATGAAAAATTTCATAATTGTCCGTTTTATACTTTTTGAGAAAAAAAATAAAAACTTTTTAGGGTTAAATGAATGTCACGGGGTTCCAGGCGGCAGTAGAGGGTTAAAAATTGGTGTGGATTATTTTCATTTGACGGGGCATCAACTGGTAGTAGTTTTGAACTCAAAGCTTTGGGGGCAATTTTTGAAGGCTTATCCTGCTACACCCTTTAAACCAAGAACATAAAGAAACAGAGTCGATTTTATTTTGTTTCAAAATTGAACGCTACAAAACAAATGCAACTCTATGGAAATAGAATGGATGATTCAAATTTCATCGAAGACAATAAGTACTACAAGTAGGACCTTGGGCCTTACGAGGATAGAGTAACTTATATAATAGAGCAGCATGCAGTCTAAGAACGTTTTGAAGCTTAAGTCTAGCGTAACGACTAGTGGACTAAGTACGTGTAGTTGATAGACTTAAGCTTCAACAACTTCCTAGACTGTGGTGTATAAGTTACACTAGGTACTAACAAATTACTACAAAATAGTGTAGAGTCGAAGTGCTCCTTTTTAACCTCCTGAGACCTCTGTGAAGATATTTTTAAACACCTCGTTTACTTAGCTTCTTCTGCTCCTGACTTTTACAGTCATCATATCAGTCGCCTTTAGATATATCGGAGCGGCTAAGGTGGCCACAAATATCTGAACAACGCCTCTATCGTCAAAGCCATAAAGTGCACATTCAGATATTTTTGAATACCGTGGCCGCTCCTATATATGTGATGGCAACTGTAAACTCTGTACAGATTAAAATTTAGTCAATCTAACTACTAATGATGATGATTTGATGAGGCAGAAGTCGCAACATTGCTTTCGGCTCCACCTATGAACGCAAATAAGTACTACTAATGCCCCTTGTCAACCATTAGGGATTAGGGAAACATAACCCGAACGTAATATTTCCTTGATTAATGCCATCTAGTGGAAAATGGGAGTCACTACGTGCATTGAGGGTTCTATTCCCACGCAAACCACGCAAAGGTTCAACCTCATACAGTGTGTCTCTGTAATAGGAGCAATAAATTAAAACGTAGATTCTACTCCTTAAACCAGGAAACGTTTGTTCAGCGACTTTTAAAAATAACGTATGGTTTGATTTTTAGGACAGTTTAAAGTTTTTTCGAACACACAATGTATTCCGAAATTGACTATGTCTGTAGGGTGACAAGCAATGTCAATACGACGGATTTTAACGTTCATTGAAAATACTATTTAGTTTGTATGAAAAAGAGACAATCTACAAAATACATATTTTTTTTAAGTTGTTGAACAAAAGTTTTGTGGTTTGAGGAGTAGAATCTATGTTTTAATTTATTGCTCCTATTACAGAGACACACTGTTTGTGTGTGGTGTAGGTTCTGCCACCTAGCGGACTAATTTAACAACTTGAATATCTCAAATGACCCTTTACAACTAGGGAATATTACGCAAAACTCTGCGTAGGGGGCGGCACTAGCACAAACAGAGGCCCTACCACGTAACACGAAAATAAAAATTTCGTTGCCTGGTTCTCTGTCACTCTTACATATTCGAGCGATAGAGAGGCAGATGTCAAACAAATTATTCTCTCGTTTCACGATAGTCCCTCTCTAAGCTCTGTAAATAAACCGTCTTGGTGCACAAATGACATATTTATTCGTTATAAATTATCTATGAAAACTTGTAAAAAGCTAGTATGTATTAAGAACTCTATGGTTTACCGATGTGCTAGTGCTGCACTCTGGCGGCTGAACATTGCAGTAATATCCCCTATTGAAATAAAATACAAATTCATTTCATTACTTTCATATTTAATATAATAAATAAGCCACAATACATAATGTACTAACAGAATCATCAATAATTGATTTTTTAACCTAAATTTTATTTCTCTTGTCTTTGGCGAACTTAAACATATATAAAAAAAAACTTAATCAGCATTAAAAGTATGGTGTTACATAAATAAAGATAACGTAAATGTACTTATTAAAAAGGTTACTGTTAATGATTGGGGTTAAATTTAAAAATAAAACAGTTGTGTTAGGTACGCAGAGACTGACGGATATGGATGTAAACGTACAGCATAAACCATTGATAGTAGGACCTTCCCATTAGGAACATAATTATGTTTTAAATAAGCGAGCGAGCAAGGCAAACGGTTATGTCTTAGACGTGATGTCACGTGCTGGCGCTGAGGGCACGATATCCGTGCGCGTGATTTGACGGCTTTGGCGGAATCCCGCGACGGTTCCTAATACATTAGAAAAGCTGTCAGCTGTAGCCGTCTTTGGCGTCCATGGTACGACTTTCCGATGTCATATATTGGCCATGTGCGAAGTGCATGGTGGGGGTAACGTGAACGATCGCAGCGCGCAATGTAACAAGAAATTGGGCTCTTGTCAATATCACATTTCAAAATATTTGACATCACCCGTAGGGTCAACTGTCAAAATAGTGAATCAGCCAGTGACATTTCAAATAAGCAAGGAGTATATGCCATTAATAAAAAAGAAAAAAACCCTTTCACCCCCTGCTCAAGAGATGGCGCCACACTCATGCACACAGCCAATAGACGACAGTGGCTGTCAAAAGATTAAAACTAGTGTTTACATCAATTCATGGGATCAGGTTGCCGAGCGGACCCTAGTTTCATTGAGCCATGGCAAAAAGCCGCGACACACGCTTTTAATAGTGTAATTTTGTCTTAGTTGGATAAAAAAATGCTTTTAACACAATAGGTACAACTAAGAGAAAAGAGAAAAATTTAAACTTATGTAACACCACAGAAAACTTATGCAACACCACAATATCTATATTTCTGCTGACAATTGTTTATGATATTAACATACATTAGACAGGCCTATGGTGTTTGTAAAATGTATTTACCGAGTTCCGATGTTACGACCAAACCGGTCATAAACTCTAAAAAGTAACGGTTACACTTGCGTCTCTTAGTCACTTGTAACTGTTATAATCAGTGGCGGCGCGTCCATAGAACACGATTCCCTTCGGCTTGCCTAAGTTTCAGGCGCCTGAGCAGTTTTCCTACAGCTCATGAAGAAATTTTAAGCCAAATTCAGCACAGGCTTGCCTAAGAAAAAAATTGACCCACCACCACAGATATTTATAGTGTTGGTATGTAATGTCTCACGAAAGTTTAAATTTAATTGACATAAACCCGTCCAATGTTACTCAATAAGGGCCGGTTGCACCAAACTGTCTGTGAACGTAATGGTCTAAGAGCTGGCCACGTCAGATGTGACACAATAATGAGAGGTTTGTAATCAGTCCAGTTAGATTGCATAACCATCCTTATTGCTAGATCCGGGCATCTGGCAGCTTTTAATGGGTGGAGATCAGAGTGACAGACCAACAAAGTTTTTAAGTTGAAAAAAAGTAATACCGCAATAGGTAAAAACTGCTGAAGTTGTGTCATTTATAGAGAACAGGGCCTTTATTTTAACATTAGAACAAAAAACATTGTGTATTATTGCGCAAACAAGAACAGTAGGCGAGTAACCAAAAATTACATTATACATCATTTGACACTACTTCCGCCAATCGAAACTTTTGGATATTATATAATCTAATTAATTGCATAATTTTTCATAATATGGGATCAAAACCAGAACTCTAGAATTTATTTTCTTCAAGTTATTTGCTTTCTTTTACCTCCACCACTTTACAGCTGCCAGATGTCCGGATCTAGAAATAAGCATAGTATAGCAAAATAACTAGAGGGGTTTCGTTGCTCTCATTATTGTGTCATATCTGACGTGGCCAGCTCTCCGTCTATAAACGTAATCGTAAAAAAAAACTTGTATGAAAAGTTTGACAGTTTTCTATGGGATGACAGCTCCGTCGCCATATTTAACGTTGAAGAGTCTGTTTATTGCGCGTGGTGCAACCCACCCTAAATGTACAAAACGTGAGTGTGTTAAAATGTTATAAATCTATGTTTACCTACTAACTATAATCTGTTAAAACAACTATTTACATGTTACTGCCAACCACAATATGGCACTATTTAGTAACAGGTGGCAGATTATATTAAATGCAGACCTTAAATGCATTGAATAAGTACAATATAATGTGTTTCTGTAATAGGAGCAATAAATTAAAACGTAGATTCTACTCCTCATACCAGGAAACGTTTGTTCAGCGACTTTTAAAAATAACGTATGGTTTGATTTTTAGGACACTTTAAAGTTTTTTCGAACACGCAATGTATTCCGAAATTGACTATGTCTGTAGGGTGACAAGTCATGTCAATTAGACGGATTTTAACGTTCATTGAAAATACTATTTAGTTTGTATGAAAAAGAGACAATCTACAAAATACATATATTTTTTAAGTTGTTGAACAAAAGTTTTGTAGTTTGAGGAGTAGAATCTATGTTTTAATTTATTGCTCCTATTACAGAAACATACTGTATAATGGCAGTTACGAACTTTCATTTACAAAGTTTTAAGTATGTTTCATTGATGTAAAATAAAATATAAGTAAATACCAAATTGAGTTGATGTTATGTGTTAGTCTGTATTTTTATAAAATAAAAATGGCGCCAATAGCCAATTTTCGCCGTGTGCTTAAACCACATTTTATTATTTTATTTAGACTATATAGGTACTTACTTTTGCAAAAGTTAACAATTTTTGTAAACTAACATTACTATTACAAACTCTATTTAGTCACTAGGCTAAATTTTTATAATTATTAAGGCACATCATTATTAAGTTACGAAACAAAACATAATTTTAGTCTAGGACCTATCTCACTTTAACCTTTAAAAAAACGCCTACCATCAAACATACTATGTTTGTGCCCAAACGTCAAGCATATTTAGAAATAAGCTTATTATTATTATGATTGTATGTACGTTTTATTGTTTTGTAGAAAATTAATTAAAATCAAACTTTCCTCACAACTAAAACAGATGAAGATCAAAATAAAAATATGAAATCAATCTCATCATCTTCGCGACCATGAGGACAATGTCGTCCTCGAAACGTCGAAGGAAATTTGAAAATTATATACGCGGTTAAGTCCCGTTTATTACAAATAATCATGAGTAAAAACCGTGAAAGTCTAAATCAGTGTAATTTATCTCATCAACGGGGCACGATCATTTCCGTCGACGTGATAGGACGTCTATGGCGGTCAAAGGGTTTGCATATTAATTAAAAACAATAAGCCTCAAGATCGCCTCTTGTAAAATAAATGAACGTATTCCTTTCCATTATTATGTTGAATGTGATAACCACAGACTGCTTATTTTAGTCACCGACACTTTTGCATTTTGGGTCACAACACATAGGCTCAATTTTACTTTACTAGTATCACTGAAAGACGAGAGAATAATTATTTTTCACCATTTTATACAAAAATTTTAAAACTCAATTCAGAAGTACGAGTAAGTACAAAAGTACCGTGCCGAAACTAAATGTGTACAGTCGACGTCAAATATAAGTCTACACGTTTGCACCTTATAAGGTCCAAAATTTTTAATATATACCTTTGAAATCGAATGCATACAACAAAAAAAAATTCTGTGAAGAATATAATTTTCATGTGCTAGATATTGACTTGAAATGAATTTTAAAAAGGCCCAATTTCCACATAAAAAAAGGAAAGGACAGACGTATAAAGTGGACCAAATTAACAAACATTGCCATTTTGTTCAATGGAAACTGAAGTGAAATGATTGCACCGTCATTTGCATGTTCCTCATTGGTCCATTTTGTGCATACGACACATACATAAAAAGATTTCTACCAATCACACAACTCTCATGCTTAAGTGTAGTCCAGTGCCTAACTGTAGGAGGCCCTCCTCGGCCCCTCCGTGGGTTCCAAAACAATCCTCTTGAAGCATCCTTCTGGGAGCTGGTCGAGGATATCCTTCACGTTGTTCACTTCTAGGCGGAGGGACTCGTGCTCGTTTTTGTACTGGTCTATCCATCTGCAAGAAAAAAAACTAAAGTTGGAATCGCACACTTGTATACAGCCTTGGCCAGAAGTGCTGAGCACCAATGCGTTTTTCATACAAAACTGGAAAGTTTAGTCCATCGTTTCCATCTTTGTTTAAGTTATTTTATCAATTAATTTAAACTAATAGGCATGTTTTGTTGAAGTTAGTAGTAACTGCATAGAATATTTGCAATATGTCGCACCGACTAAAATTAACATTTTTGGTACCTTCTGTTTTCATATTTTTTAAGTACCTTAAAATTGTTATTAAGTGAAGTTTTCTATATTTATAAATAAAATATAACATTTACCGCTACCGTACATTGTTAGGATAGGGAAATAATGCTTAACATCAAAATTGTAAACAAAAAACACCTATACTCAACACTTCTGGCCAAGGCTGTACTTAGGTAAAAAAACGCGATTGATGTTTGGTTATAAATGTGTATAAAAAACGGATAAAGATCAAAATAAAATACCTACAGAAACATCAATACGACGCACGATGCCTAGGGCACGGCGGTGGTTTCCATCGACGTGATAGGACGTCTTTGGCGTCAAAAGGTAAAGCATATAAGAGAATGTGGTATTTTTTACGTTACTTCGGAGGCAAACAAACATACAGCATGATGGCAAGCCATCTTCGTAACCTATGGACGCTTGCTAATCCATGTTTCATGCGCATATTTAAGTGATATGTTGCAAATACATGTTTATTATATAGGAGACCATGTTTACCTAATGTGGTTCTGCTTGGCTTCCTTCAACGCTTTGATCTTGCCGTCAAGGTCTAACGCTGCTAGCTCTGCCTGCACCTTGTTGAGATTTTCCTCTGTAATAAAAAACAATATTACACCAGAGCCATTAAAGTACTTGTACTTATGTACAGTCGCCATCAGATATATCGGAGCGGTCAAGGTGGTCACAAATATCTGAACAACGCCTCTATTGTCAAGGCGATAAAGTGCATGCTCAGATGTTTTTGAGCACCTTGGCCGCTCCGATATATTTGATGGCGACTGTACAAAAGCGGGACAAATGCGAGTTTATCCTTTTTTTTTATTTGCAATTTTAAATGGAAGATTATGTGTCATTCTCATACCTTATTTTGACTCTTTTGCACAATTTTTTTGCAGAAGAAGGAACTCCATAACCTATAATTTTTTGGGAAATTCATGTTGGTATTTACCAGTCACTCACGGTGAAGTAAACTATGTGTAGAGAGTGTATGTGTGAAGGATTTCCCACTCAGGGCCAACGAGGGGATTTTAGCCCAATCACTCTCGTGGGGAAAGAGACCTTAGTGGCTAATGCTGGATTAATATTACATTAACTGTTATTATTTGTTTACCTATATTTTCTACATTTTGATTGCCGCAGATTTTATTACTTATACTTCGTTTTTTTCAGATTAGAAAAATCGTGCGATTGTCGTCGTGCGATTTTTGGGAAAACGATTTTTAAATTTGCCATTTTGCATCTTATTGGCTTAATCGTATCACTAATAGTGGAAAAAAGTAATCACATTTAAATTTTGGCCAGAAATGGCTGAGAAAAATAAAGATGAATTGTCGAAATCGACCGTTATTTTTCTAATCTGAAAAAAAACGAGGTATAAAACTTGACCTAACACTTAAAAATATAAAGCACTCAGTATACCAAAGTCAACTTACCCAGTCGGTCTAGGGCTTCGCTGTCCAGGGTCGGAAGATTCCTGAGCTCATCCTTGATGACCCCGAGATCAGCCAAACCCTTGTTGACTTGCTTTTCGGCCTCTTGAGCGTCGGTATTGGCTTGGCCGACCTGTTGAAATTTTACATTAATTATAAATTATACTTTGTTTTCGATTGCAATTTGAGTCTGACCAATGAATTTCATTTCAGCATTTGTCTACGTCAAATAATGTATATGGAAACATGCCATTTAATAACGGTACCTGCACATTTTATAGAGCCCATTATAGAGTTGGCATGGTCGGTCTCTTGTTTTATTTACTCGTGATACAGTCCGTGAGTTTTAAGAAGAACCTACGGGAATCGGCGATGACACACGAAGGTAATATTGCTGTTCTGCTTTTTCATGTGTCACTGCTGATTGATACCCGACGCCCCGTTCTAAAACCCGAAGGTTCTTTTGAGAGCTCACGGACTGTACTTACCTACACGTAACAAACATCGACATAGTAACTTTACCTTCATCTTGGCATCTCTAGTGAGTTGAAGATTCTCATCAGCTTGCTTCTCAAGGTCTGCGATTTGCTTGGCCGTGCCTTCGACGCGGGCTGGGGATCAAAAATTTCGTTTTACTTGTTATAGTTTTCCTTTCACTCAGGGACTCGCACGATGTTATCCTGACTTATATGTGTTCACAAATTGTTGGAACTTGGTGTTGTTTAAATTCCAATAAATTTTAGAATCATAGGCCAGATTGATTCTATTATTTTGGACCCAAAAAGTGTCCCAATTAATAGGTGCCTAGTATTTTAGTGTCAATGGAATAATAGTGTTAGTAAAAAATACACAGAAAATATTAAATAAACTCACTGGACAGTTTCTCAGCCTCGTCTCTGAGTTTGCCAGCATCAGCTCTTGAGGTAGAAGCCTTCTTTTTAATTTCGTGAGCAGCCTGTAAAAGAGAAAGATAATTAACAATAAGTTTTACTTAAACTTTACAATTGTAGAGTATATTAGCGCTGGCAAATAGCGCAGGCTAGTAATGCTACAGGTTTTGGGTACCTACGGAACCACAAAAGTTATAAAATGCCAACCATCATTAAAATGGTTTTAGGACTGGCATTTCATAATTTTCGAACGGACGGCTATTGATGTTAGTGGCGTCAGTGGCTTACCGATGCCAAGACTGGCCGCCGTCATTGGCGTTCAAAAAGTTAAAAACGGCTACCAACTGTGACCTACCTCACTAGCCTTCTCAGCGTAATCCTTCTGTGCGAGTTGGGCCAAGTCCCTGGCCTCTTTAGCCTTGTTGGACGCCTCGTCCAGCGCCTCTGCGATACTGTTGATGCTGGCTTCGGCCGAGGCCACCTTGTCCTGGATGGCTGGGATGTCCTGCCTGGCCTGTTCGGCCTGTTGTCGGGACTCGTTCACTTGATCACTGAATTCTAAAAGAACATGTACAGTCCGTGAGCTTTAAGAAGAACCTTCGGGAATCGGCGATGACACACGAAGGTAATATTGCTGTTCTGCTTTTTCATGTGTCAATGTTGATTGATACCCGACGTCTCTTTCTAAAACCCGAAGGTTTACAAATGCCTATAAATAACACATGGTACGTTGGTACGCGTACTTAAATAACACAAAAAAAAAACTATTTTCATAAACTAAACTAATCTAAACGTGAATTAGATACGTATTCTTAAAGGCACTTCGGTTTTTAATACCGCCAAGCATCGGACAGAAAAATCGGGCCATTGACGCCAGAGCGCGCGAGCGCACTCGGTTATATTGTGGACGTGATATCACGTTCTGGTGCTGAGGGCACGACTTTCCGTGCGATGCGCGTGATTTGACTTCTTTGGTGGTCAAAGGGTTAGTGAGAATTAGATAGAAAAGTGTGAGGCACAGTTGTTTTTTTGGAAGAATTTCGTTTGCGTCCTTAGCCAAATTGTTATTTTTGAAGTCAGTTCAAAAGGCCAAAATTAACAAGCAATTATTAGGTGCAATTTAACTTTTTCAACAACATGACTTAAAAGGTTACCTTTCAACGTCTGATATATCTCATTGGCCTCCTTCAGCGTCACGTTAGCCAGGTTGACGTCACTCTTGGCCTGCGCCTGCAGTTCATCGAGTCTGGCCAGCAGCTCGCTCAGCTCGTCTTGCCTCTGCTGGCCTTGGCTGTGCAGGTCTTTGCCGCGTCTGATGGCGTCTTCCAAGTTGTGGAGCATGTCGCGGTTGGCGGTTATCAGGCTGTCCAGGTCTGATGAGCGTTGGTCGATCTGCTCAACAAAATTTAGTTACGATATATCGTAGTTACACATACTTAGAACATTATAGACGTACGAACTTCGCTTCCGGTTATACTTATCGAACTCGCGGAGCGTAAGCGAAGTGAGTTCTTACAAACAACTCCAGACCCAACTGTCACCTGGCTACTGGGACGTCTCGGCATTTGGATGGCTTTTTGATTTAGATAGTTTGTCCGACGATAACTTTAGTAACATGTTTCTGATCATTATGAAATTTGTTGGGGCTGTAGCAGAGATACATAAAATTTGTAAATTCGTATAGAACAGGATCGATTAAGTGGTTATGGAGCTAGAAGGAGAAAAAAAATCCTCCTCAAGGTCTTGTTATATTGGTCAACTCGTTTGCAAGTAAATCGCGAGTTCTGAGTTCGAGGCGGACTACTAGTTCACAACATATTATGATAAAAAAAAAAGATAAAAGATAAAAAATATTTATTCTTCAATTTAGGCACATTACAATGCACTTATGAACGTCAGAGAGAAAAAGAAACTACCACCGGTTCTGACCCTACACCTCTGACCCGAGAAGGATTACTTATTACCGGCAAGAAATCGGCGGGACTTATTTTTTCAAAACAGTAATACTAATACATTAAAGATACTATATACAATAATGCGTAGTTCTTCAAGAAGGCATATCAAAACAGCTTGAGAGACAGACATGTACCTGCCTATTGTGTAATTAAAATGAAAAATAAAAATAATATCCAAATCTGACTGCTTCGCAATACGTACGTATGCGAGTACCTAAGTGACTAGTAAAAGTTGACCTGAATATTCGTAGGATTCCCGCTTTCCGTTGTCTTGCTTCCGCTGGCCTATTTTAAATGTATCGCTCGGTCGGTCCTTTGTGAATAGCAATGTCTAAGAACGATGGGTTTTTCAAAAAAAGGCGTTAATTGTGCCACTAAATGTACTTATTCTGATTGTGATTCTCTGAGTCATCAGTAGTCATCACATTAGCGTGGCAGCTGAGTGATAAAACGTGCAGCTTTCGATTCGAAGGTCGCGGGTTTGAAATCCAGCTGTGGTCACGAAACTCATGTACGAATTAATATTTGATATTCACGTACATTTTCGGTGAAGGAAAGCATCATGAGGAAACTGGCCGTAATTCTAACCTGGGCCGGAACCATGTTGGAAGAAATAATTTCGAAATTTTCTCGTATTTCGAAACAATTTGGATACAATTATCCACGCCATTTTTCGGTATAGATCGTCGAGCAGAACTAAGGCTTCCTCGGGAAGAATAAGCTCTGTGGGTCCTTTCGTTAAAGTGTACACCAGTGGCGGCACGTCTATAGAATACGATTCCCGTCGGCTTGCCTAAGTTTCAGGCGCCTGAGCAATTTTCCTACAACTTATAAAGAAATTTTATGCCAAATTCCGCACCGGCTTGCAGAAAACTTTTAACCCACCGCGACTGGTGTACACAGTCGTTCTTATAAATATTTACGTCACTCTGGGCGGTAAGTGAGATTTGCCTCCCACGGGCGCAGCAGCAAATCTCACTTCACGCCCAGGGGAAGACGTCAAATTGTGTACGTACCTTACCTTCGGTTCGGGCTACAAATGCCCGCGACCTGAGCCGTTCTTTATTTTACCGCCCTAGGTACGTAATGTGCTATTCTAAACGACTTACCGTCTTATTCATCTCCGTAGCGTCCTGTTTCAGTTTAGCCAACTTGATGTCTGGTAACAGGGTTGTGTTAACTTCAGCGTAGAGCCCCAAAGCCTCGTCATATACAGCCTTAGCCCGCTTAAGGGCTGCATCGGCGTGCTCCGTCATGCTATTCAGCTTGCCTGATGCTGCGTTCAGGTCGTTCGCCAAGATCTGGACCTCGTTACTGTAGGGAAAGGGAATTGAATTTTTAAACAGAAATAAATGTGGATTTCAATAATTTCATGGTAAATTCTTAAGATAAGACAATGGGTACAGTACAAGGCGACCTTAGGTCAACGAGGCAACTGTCAAAGGTTTTGCCACATGTCACCAGTCACCAGTCACCTGTCACCAGTTTTGTTCTATGGAATTTAGACTAAAGGAAAATCCATTCTATTCCAAATAAATTACATTTTCACTTCTCATGCTCTTAAAATGTTACTTCAGTCTCTGCAGATCGGGACTAAAACTCTTTATTAATCTCTAGGGACTAAAACATTTTTTTTAATTTACTTTGGAAACCCCTAAACAGCCACTCACGGTGTTTATGAATGGACGATTACCGTCCTTTTTAGTGATTGTGCATAGACAATTTTGGACCACGCATATAAAATGACAACTGTGCGAAAATATTAAACAAACTCGATTTAAAAAAAAAATACGAAAAAAAACATAAACCGACTAATAAATTTTATTGATAATTTAAATTTTTGCCATTATAAATATTGAGATTTTGTTATGTAGAATGTCGTTATTTTTTCCTCGCATTCAAAGTAAAAAGTAGAGTGTTTAACGCGAGACTAAACAACCATAATGACCCTCGAACTATCTCGTGCCATTATGGCTTGTTTTAGTCCCCTGTCAATCTACTATATTTCACAGTAACCTATACTGCTGACGTCATCTGATGTCTCATTACCTACATGTCCCACCTCCGGTGTAATATTTAGAGTAATAAGTAAGACGTCTATTTGTTATCCTTCGCTGCTTACCTGATATTAGCCTGCTTGTTCATCCCATCCTTAGCCAGATTATTGGCCGCTATGGACGTGTTAAACGCCTTCTCAGCAATGTCTTTGATGTTGTGTGCCTCGTTCTCCAACTTGTCGGCCAACAACCGAGATTCCTTGGCCAAGGCGGACATCTCGACGGATTGTTTGCCGAACTGGTCGGAGCGGTTGCGCGCTTTGAGGAGGGCTGAGGCGCCTTCACCGTCCAAGTATTCTAGCGCACTCTAGAGGAGAAAAGAGAACATTAGAAAATCCATTTTGTACCTAAGTTAGATCCACAAGTAAGTTGTAAGCTAAGTCAGACCTAACTAAAAGTTAAATTGGGGATAAGACAATCTACTCATTTATCGAACTCGCGGAGCGTAAGCGAAGTGAGTTCTTACAAGCAACTCCAGACTGAACTGTCACCTGGCTACTGGGACGTCTCGGCATTTGGATGGCTTTTTGATTTCGGTAGTTTGTCTGACGATAACTTTAGTAACGTTTTTCTGATCTTTATGAAATTTCTTGGGGCTGTAGCAGAGATACATAAAATTTGTAAGTTCGTATATGAACAGGATCGATCAAGTGGTTATGGAGCTAGAGGGAGAAAAAAAATCCTCCGAAGGGTCTTCAACTCAACTCAACTCGTTTGCAAGTAAATCGCGAGTCTCAGTTCGAGGCGGACTACTAGTTTTACTAATCGAAAAATTCTACGTCTTTTAGGTATATGCATCGGGTATCTGGAGTAAATGATGTTATTGCCTAACCATCCAACTTAAAGCTAGTGAAAGATGATATTCAAGAAACGAGTGAATGCCAATCTATTGTCAATACTATCAGACAGACCGCATGCTTATTTCATCATTAGCCCTTTGATCGCCAAAGCCGTCATATCACGCGCACGGAAAGTCGTGCCGTCAGCGCCATGACGTGATATCACGTACAAAATAGAACCGATTTGCCTTTGGCGTTCAAAAGGCTAATGTAATATAAAGATATTACGAAATTTAAATGATATATACCTTGGAAATATTATGACTTTCGATAATAATTTCATTCGTTATTCAGTTATACTAGTTTCTGATTCAAAAATACCTACATTGATCTCCTTTTGCGCTGCTTCGATGGTGTCCTTGGCTTTAGAGACGTTTCCTTTGCTCCGGTCTACAGATTCGTTGCCCTCGTCACTGAGACGCTCGATCTTTACCAACATATCCCTGAAAATATCAACAATTTAGTCATGTCATTCAGTAAAAAAAAACAAATATAAATGTGATTAATTGGACAAATATAATTATCTGTTTTCTTTTTAGTCGTTGTACTCTTTGCGGAGTTTTGTGGGCAAGTAGCAGTACCTATCAGGTACATACGTGTACCCATAAAAGAAGGTTGTGTTCATATATTTTTGTCCAATAAATCGCATCTACAGGGTGTCCCAGAAATCGACGTCAAGCCGTGAATGGATGATAGACCAAGTTATAACAGTTATCAGAAAAATACAAAAAAAAAAATCTATCACATGTTCTTCAAAAATTATGGTCACTTTAAAAATTTACTAGAATATTCACGCCCTGGTCTCTTAACTTCTAAGTGACCATAATTTTTGAAGAACATGTGATAGATTTTTTTTTGTATTTTTCTGATAACTGTTATAACTTGGTCTATCATTCATTCACTGCTTGACGTCGATTTCTGGGACACCCTGTATATCTTTAAAACTCGACTGTACAAACTTTTTCATATAGAGGAATATCTTCCAATAAAACTTTATACCTACTTGAAACACACTATTGAGTGAAAACGTCAGTATGATAAATAAACCAGCATTATGTCAGTATAGCTATGTACTTCTAAATTATTTGTCCAAGCTAGACAGAAACGGAGTTGAATGTAGAAGCCTGTTCCTGTTGTTCCCTTTGCTGTTGGAGAATCGTTGCGCCACTGCAATTCGTAAGTTTGCTCTGGGACTCTCAAACAGACGTCACGTAGACGCTCAGCTAGTTCAGCCAGGGAGTCAGTGAGGCTCGCATCACCTCCTTCCAGCTGTGACTTGGCTTCCTCGCTCAGACGTTGAATGTCCTCTCTGAAGCGTTGTAGCTTCTTATCGAAGTCCACGTTCTGTACCACCATTTTTACTTACTCGACGTCATGTAGCCGCTCAGCCAGTTCCGCCAGGGAGTCAGTGAGGCTCGCATCACCTCCTTCCACCTGTAACTTGGCTTCCTCGCTCAGACGCTGAGTGTCACCTCTGATGCGTTGTAGCTCCTTATCGAAGTCCACGTTATGTACCACCATTTTTACTTACTCGACGTCATGTAGCCGCTCAGCCAGTTCCGCCAGGGAGTCAGTGAGGCTCGCATCACCTCTTTCCAGCTGTGACTTGGCTTCCTCGCTCAGACGTTGAATGTCCTCTCTGAAGCGTTGCAGCTTCTTATCGAAGTCTACGTGTTCGATCACAGTTGTTACTTACTCGACGTCATGTAGCCGCTCAGCCAGTTCCGCCAGGGAGTCAGTGAGGCTCGCATCACCTCCTTCCAGCTGTGACTTGGCTTCCTCGCTCAGACGCTGAATATCCTCCCTGACGCGTTGTAGCTCCTTGTCGAAGTCCGCGTTTTCGACCACCGTTGGTGCTTTAGAGATTTTGGAGAGGATCTGGATAACATAAGATATTATTTTCATTTGAAAAGAAAACCACAAAACCCAAAGAAAATTGATCATTTAGGGTATTTTTAGTTTGATTGTCAAGGTTTATATTTACAGTCCGTGAGCTCTAAAAAGAACCTTCGGGTTTTAGAAAGAGACGTCGGGTATCAATCGGCAGTGACACATGAAAAAGCAGAACAGCAATATTACCTTCGTGTGTCATCGCCGATTCCCGAAGGTTCTTCTTAAAGCTCACGGACTGTACTCGCCTTAATACAATTGGGTATTATAAACTTTCAAAGCAACAAAATTTGATGCCAAAAAAATTTATTTATCACTTACTTAGGTTTTAAAAATGTATCTTGGAAGCGGCCATTATTTAGTTTATACGATTTCTTGGTCGAATTCCTTCAATTTCTTCAACACTAAATTACCTCGTCAAGTTCTTTGAGCTCCTTCCTGTGTAGAGTGACAGCATCCTGCACGAGATTGTAGCAGTGCGGGCAACTCTCACATCCCTGCCCGTCGGCACGCTTCTTCTTGTTCTCCATACATCTGGAAAGGAAAAAACTTATTTTAAAACAAGTACCGAACTCCGTTTTTTGGTACACACTATTGCTGCTTACTATACCTGAATTATAGCATTGGCATGTATATTACAGAAGTACAAACAGCAACACACTTAACTGACTATGCCGTTGCAATAAGGTTTACAAACGGCCAGTTAACAGTGTTGATGGTACTTATACTATATATATTTCAGCTCAATCAGATATCGGTGATTGATTGAAATTTAGCTTACAAGATTTAAAGCACATGCATATAGGTCAAGCTGTTAAGTGTGTAACAAAAATCAGGAAATCCTTCTGTTCCTCTCTTCGGAGGATCTTCTTTCCATCAAAGAAATGATCATTCAAATCTATTCGTAACTGATGGAGTAATTGCCAAATATACGAAAAAACATTAAGCCGAATTGAGAACCTCTTGAAAATTTGAAGTCAGTGCCGTACCGTATTTAAGCACTAGTATTTCAGTTTTTGAACCGACGGCTATCGACGTCAGTGGCGTCAGTATCCCGACTCGACGTCATTGGCGCTCAGAAGGTAAACGTGCCTGTCACACCGCCGCCCTTCCACGTTCTCCTGGCACTCGCACTGGCCGTCAGCGTTGCACTGGTAGTTGGTGGGCTATTGACGTCAGTGGCGATGCCGTGACTGGGCGTCATTGGCGCTCAACGTACCTGTCACACCGGCGTCCCTCCACGTTCTCCTGGCACTCGCACTGGCCGTCAGCGTTGCACTGGTAGTTGGTGGCATATTGACGTCAGTGGTGATGCCGTGACTGGGCGTCATTGGCGCTCAACGTACCTGTCACACCGCCGTCCCTCCACGTTCTCCTGGCACTCGCACTGGCCGTCAGCGTTGCACTGGTAGTTGGTGGAGCCCCATTCGTCACAGTCGCAGTCCTGGCAGCCTTCGGACGAAAAGCCGTAGTGGTATTCGCGGCAGCGATCGCAGTTTAAGCTGGAAACGGTATAGCAAGGTAGAAGGAATTCTACATATTATTGTTCCAAATATTCCATTTAAAAGACATTATAACTAGTAGTCCGCCTCAAACTGAGAACTCGCGATTTACTTGCAAACGAGTTGACCAATATAACAAGACCCGAAGGATATTTAAATTTCTCCTTCTAGCTCCATAACCACTGGATCGATCCTGCTCATATACGAACTTACAAATTTTATGTACCTACCTCTACAGCCCCAAGAAATTTCATAAAGATCAGAAAAACGTTACTAAAGTTATCGTCAGACAAAACAAACTATCGAAATCAAAAAGCCTCCCAAATGCCGAGACGCCCCAGTAGCCAGGTGACAGATCGGTCCGGTCTGGAGTTGTTTGTAAGAACTCACTTCGCTTACGCTCCGTGAGTTCGATTAAAATAGAAATTAAGATACTGTCTAGCTAGCAAGCACAATAAACTCTTTACGTTTCAAATAAAATAATAACAATATCAAAAATGAGCAGCCGTTTTTGCATAAATTAAGTTGAAATAAATGAAAACTTCCTTCATCGTAGGTAACCAAAAAGTGCTCCAATTGTCGAGATTAACATAGATTTCAAACATTCGGCTACTAGGTATTTAAGGTTGTCTGGTAGAGATCGCTTTTTAGCGATAAGACCGCCAATTGTTTTACCTCTACTTTTCTGTTTGTAACTTGTGTATACTCTGTTTCTTCAATTTGAGGTGTGCAATAAAGAATATTTATGTTATGTTATGTTATGTTATTTAAAGGCACACCATAAAATTAATTGAACCGAAAAAAATTATTATAATGACTTACACAGCATACAATCCAAATTCATACCAAAATGTCGCTTTTGTGCTGACCGTTTGCCGTATGCTTTGTAAATTATTATTTTTTGATATGCGGATTATCCCTTAAAAAATCAATCAATAAATTGAATACCTATACCTATTCACCTACTTCGTTCTATTGTCTTAAATATTTAGAGTGGCTGATTAACAAATTACAGCTTTAATAGTATTTTGTGCAACAGTTACATAATGAGGGTTCTTAAGATTCGAGGGTCGAAGTTACAAAATGAGGCGAAGCCGAATTTTGTAAAAACAGACCCGAGAATTTTAAGAACCCTTATTATGTACCGTTGCACACAATAGTTTTTATACGAGTGCTTAAGCAAGCCGGTAAGAATTGAGTTCGACGAAAGCCGTGCACAACCTACTGCTTCTATGTAATCTCGTAACGTTCGATCTCCCGGTGGATTGTGCCGGCGGCGACACGCAATGCGGGGCCCGACAACAGTTTCACAATATTGTATGGAAATCCTTTCTGTGATTGTTATGGATGCTACAATATGCGACCATAGAAGCTCTATCGAAAAGTATGCGCTAGTAGTTCCGCCACCACAATCTCAATTCGAGTATTACAGTCGCCGAGTATAAAAAGACACTAAACTCATTGGAAAGAGCTGTAAGTAGCCGCTCAAGATCGCGAGAAATGGAAAACTCTTCTGCGAGCCCTATGTCCTTGAGAATACATCATCATCATCAAACTCACCCATCAATACCCGGTTTGCAGTAACACTGTCCTGAATAGGGGTCGCAGGTGGAGTTGTAGGAACCTTCCAGGTTACATTCACAGGACTTGCAGCCTTCCCCTGATCTTATGTTGTAGTAGCCATCCTGCAAGTTATTGTATTTGCCAATTAAATGAGTTCAAGTGAGACCTAGTTTATTAATTCGTGAGTGAGACCGTGAGGCGAATTATTTTAGAACAGTGTGGACAGACAAAAGATCCTATAACCCTTAGATGCCAAGCATCGGACAGAAAAATATGCCACTAACGCCAGACACGTGAGCGCACTTGGCAATTTTGGACGTGATATCACGCGATGTCGCTGAAAGCCAAATTTTTTGTGCGCGTATATTGACGTCTTTGGTAGGGTAGGAAAATACCCTTTTATTTCAATCATAAGCAGACCTATTTTTTAATAGAGATTTTCTAACAATCACAAGGATACATATACCTAAGTATTACACTAATCTGTTTGGCGGGTACCTTTGTCTTTAACTTTATCGTAACGTCACCTACCTCACAACGATCACACTGTCTGCCAATAACTTGAGGCTTGTAGGTATAATATCTGATCAGCCCGTCGCACTGAGGCGTGCCATCCGTAATTTCAGCCGTGCCGTGCTCGAATCGTTCTTAACGTCATCATTACGTCACTTACCTCGCAACGTTCACACTGTCTGCCAATGACATGAGACGTGCACTGTAGCGTGCCGTCCGTGCTCTCAAATGTGCCGTGCTCGTATCAACATATCCCTAAATGTCACCGTTATGTCACCTACCTCACAACGATCACACTGTCTGCCGATAACATGAGGTCCACAGGTACAGTATCCGGTGAGCCCGTCGCACTGAGGCGTGCCGTCCGTGTTCTCAAACGTGCAGTTATCGTATCAACGTAGCCCTAAAAGTCACCAATACATCACCTACCTCACAACGATCACACTGCCTGCCGATAACATGAGGTCTGCAGGTACAGTACCCCGTGAGCCCGTCGCACTGAGGCGTGCCGTCCGTGCTTTCAACCGTGCCGTGCTCATCGCACTCGCACGGTTTGCAATCACCCTTCTTTGTCGGGTCTAGAGCGTCGCCGAAGAAGCCTGGAAGAGTTTTTAGCACTTAGTATGGATAGAGAGAATGTCAGTATTTGTCAGTACATAAATAAATGTTTCATTCTTTATCACTTTTATCATAAAACTTGCCTTAATAAAGTAAATAGGAGAAGCAATTATACTATCCGCAAAACTAACTAGCTAGCGAGTGGGATCACAAGGTCGTTTCAACTTGTTAAGTCCATGCAAGAGTTTAGCTGATGCCTTCCCACCTTGCCTGGTCTGAGCTTATTATAGGGGATATTACTATAAGTGTTTTATCTTACCGCTCAAGCACTTGTCACAATGCTCCCCAGCTGTATTATAAATACATTTGAGACACTCTCCAGTGGTCCGGTTGCAGTTGCCAACAGCGTTGGGGTCGACGTTGCCATTGCACTGGCACTCTTCGCATTCCTTGGCCGGCCCGAATTGGCCAGTCGGGTCGCCGAAGTGGCCGTCGGCACAGACTTCGCATCTTGGTCCTGGGAACACACAAAACCAAAGTTAGGAGATGGGGATGTCGGGGCTTCCGACCTCCTTGCCAACCGACATACTTTTCTGGAACGACGGACCATTAAATTCAAAATTAGACACGACAAACAATAGACGAGACAAACAGTCAGTCGACGACAGACAACACACGGCGACAGACTCCGTACGAACCAGACCAGATGGTTCATTTGGTCCTGGGGGTATACAGTATTATTGTCAAGCATATTTGCAACTTAGTGTTCATTGGAGACTATATTTTAGGTACATACACTTTTATATTTCTTCGCATATGATGAAGGGCCCTTATCATAGGATCGCGTTACTATAGTAACCCTTCGCCTCTCACATCTAAGTTAATGTAACCATAGAAACTAAGAGAGTACTTACCAGCGTATCCGTTAGGGCAGTCAGTACACCAGATACTCTGGTCAGCCAACTGCACGCAACCACTGCTCTTCGGGCACGGGCAGGGCTTGCAGTCGTCCGGTGTCCCCGCAATCGCGTTACCGTAGTAACCCTTGGCACACCTCTCGCAGTTGCTGCCGGCGGTGTTGTGCTTGCAGATACAGAATCCTGGGAAGATATTGGTAGACGTTAGATTGGTGTTTGACGTCACGAAACTGACGCCATGTTATATAGAATTGTGCGAGTTGGAAGGTCTGCCATATTGTACGAGAAAATGCAAGCTACTTGGAGTGTCATCTTGTGGATTAAATCGTAAATGTATGCTACCTGACATCAATAATAGTTGCTGCCCCCTATAATTCACGCTACCATTAATTTGCTAAGTAATATATTGGATTGCTGATAAATACTTAGTGCGGGTAAGGGCAAGTGAAGTAAGTGTACAGTCAGCAGCAAAATTGGACAAGGCGTTAAAAATTAGCTTGAAACGTACGAGTATTTAGTGTCGCGAAACCAAGAGTGTCTGTAGATCATTTTGAACACCTTTCCAGTTTGACAAATCGACTGTGCACTATCCAAAAGACACTCAAACTACTTAGTTATACTTTAGTCACATTTCACACACGTCCAGTAAACGCAATAAATATGTTCACTTTTTTTCACCTTACTACATTGTAATAAGGTTCAAAAGTACACATATTTTAGGCGTACCAAGCATCGGATCAGTTTTTAATAATTATATTGGCGGTAAATGTTGGTCCTTCGAACCAGATCTTTTAGCTGCTCTTATATGCAAGGGTCTACCAACGATCAGGTGGATACTGTACCAGTAGCTGTGTCACAGATGTGTGCATGCTTGTTGCAGTCACAGAGTATGCAGGTGGAGTAGGGTCCTCCGTTGGCAGGCTCATGCCGGTAGCCTGGGGCGCACTCCTCACAATAGTCTCCAACGTAGGCCGCTGGGCAGCTGCATTTCTGGTCCTTCGAACCGGATCTTTTAGCAGGTCTTACATGCTAAGGTCTACCAACGATCAGGTGAACATACCAGTAGCTGTGTCACAGATGTGTGCATGCTTGTTGCAGTCGCAGAGTATGCAGGGGGCGCACTCCTCACAGTAGTCTCCAACGTAGGCCGCTGGGCAGCTGCATTTCTGGTCCTTCGAACCGGATCTTTTAGCAGGTCTTACATGCTAAGGTCTACCAACGATCAGGTGAACATACCAGTAGCTGTGTCACAGATGTGTGCATGCTTGTTGCAGTCGCAGAGTATGCAGGTGGAGTAGGGTCCTCCGTTGGCAGGCTCATGCCGGTAGCCTGGGGAGCACTCCTCGCAGTAGTCTCCAACGTAGGCCGCTGGGCAGCTGCATTTCTGGTCCTTCGGACCGGATCTTTTAGCAGGTCTTACATGCTAAGGTCTACCAACGATCAGGTGAACATACCAGTAGCTGTGTCACAGATGTGTGTATGCTTGTTGCAGTCACAGAGTATGCAGGTGGAGTAGGGGCCTCCGTTGGCAGGCTCATGCCGGTAGCCTGGGGCGCACTCCTCACAGTAGTCTCCAACGTAGGCCGCTGGGCAGCTGCATTTCTGGTCCTTCGAACCGGAACTTTTAGCAGGCCTTACATGCTCGGGTCTACCAACGATCAGTTGAACATACCAGTAGCCGTGTCACAGATGTGTGCATGCTTGTTGCAGTCGCAGAGTATGCAGGTGGAGTAGGGGCCTCCGTTGGCAGGCTCATGCCGGTAGCCTGGGGCGCACTCCTCACAATAGTCTCCGACGTAGGCCGCTGGGCAGCTGCATTTCTGGTCCTTCGAACTGGAACTTTTAGCAGGTCTTACATGCTAAGGTCTACCAACGATCAGGTGAACATACCAGTAGCCGTGTCACAGATGTGTGCATGCTTGTTGCAGTCGCAGAGTATGCAGGTGGAGTAGGGGCCTCCGTTGGCAGGCTCATGCCGGTAGCCTGGGGCGCACTCCTCACAGTAGTCTCCAACGTAGGCCGCTGGGCAGCTGCATTTCTGGTCCTTCGAACCGGAACTTTTAGCAGGTCTTACATGCTAAGGTCTACCAACGATCAGGTGAACATACCAGTAGCTGTGTCACAGATGTGTGCATGCTTGTTGCAGTCACAGAGTATGCAGGTGGAATAGGGGCCTCCGTTGGCAGGCTCATGCCGGTAGCCTGGGGCGCACTCCTCACAATAGTCTCCGACGTAGGCCGCTGGGCAGCTGCATTTCTCCACCCAGTTGGCTGGCCCTAGACCCTTTTCTCGACCGACCTGGAGTAAAGGGTTCATTGATGATGTTAAAAAAATGAAAATAAAGTATGTTAATGGTGAAAAAGATACAGAATAAGAAGTCAAAAGCGTAGGCAAAGATTGTGGTGTGCGGTTATAGCGGTGGTTTTCAGAATAGTCACTTTTCGCTCGGTTGTCTTTGGAAAAAGGGGACGAATTCGATTAGAACCCCTTTAACTGTACCACGTTTGTCGGCTATGATTCGGGTATTATATTACTAGCGGCTTTGCACGGGTGCTATTATACATATAAACCTTCCTCTTGAATCACTCTATCTATTAATAAAAACCGCATCAAAATCCGTTGCATAGTTTTAAAGATCTAAGCATACATAGGGACAAACAGCAGGAAGCGACTTTGTTTTATACTATGTAGTGATGAATTCAATATGTAACCGGCAATTACTTCCCTAAGTAAATAAATGCTCGCTTGGGCCATGGTATGTAAGAAATAGTGGAAGTTCATCTTCAGTAGTTCCAGGAATAAAAATAGCATATAAAATCTTTCAGCCGAAATCTTAAGGGCCAAACATAAGGGTCTAAACATAGCAAGATCTCACCTTCGCAGTTTCAAGCTTAACATTCATCAGATAACCGACACCGTTCCTGTTGAATGTGCCCCTAATCT
Organism: Pammene fasciana; assembly: GCA_911728535.1. NCBI lineage: Eukaryota > Metazoa > Arthropoda > Insecta > Lepidoptera > Tortricidae > Pammene > Pammene fasciana. The sequence continues at coordinate 44,865,434 of OU452272.1, read as the reverse complement.
TGATGGCGGTGAGGTTCTGCAGGATGGACATGAAGTCAAAGTTGGAGAGCGTGGGTGTCCATCCATATCGAGGGTCCTCGTGGAGGGTGAAGGAGAACTCTTGTGCCTGGAACAAATTATATATACAGATGTTAGGAGCTGTTTTTGTACAGCCTCAGTGCAACTAGCTTCTAAGGGACTTGAGCAGCGTTCACTGAAGCCACTTACAAAACCTACTACTAAAGGTTTTTTATAAGATTTTTGTAGGTTTAGACCATAAAGCTAAGGTTTAGACACATTTTGACCATTGTCGTAGGTAAAATACGGATGCAGCTTTTAGCCAATGAGATTGTTTAACTATCTATAAACAGGTCAACTCGAGAATAATGAGCATAATAGTAGATTGTTCAACAAGGGACTGAAACAAGCCATAATGACACGAGATGTTTAGCCACCCGAGCGTAGCGAGAGTGGATATAGTTCGAGGGTCATTATTGTTGTTTAGTCTCGCGTTAAACACTCTACTTTTCACTTTGAATGCGAGGAAAAAATAACGACATTCTACACAATATCTCAATATTTATAATGGCAGAAATTGAAATTATCAATAAAATTTGTTAGGCGGTTTATGTTTTTTTTTTGTATTTTTGTATTTTTTTTTAAATCGAGTTTGTTTAATATTTTCGCACAGTTGTCATTTTGAGGTTATATTATATGCGTGGTCCAAAATTGTCTATGCACAATCACTAAAAAGGGCGGTAATCGTCCATTCATAAACACCGTGAATGGCTGTTTAGGGATTTCCAAAGTAAATTAAAAAAAAATGTTTTAGTCCCTAGAGATTAATAAAGAGTTTTAGTCCCGATCTGCAGGCTTATGATGGCAGTAGTTGTCCGTCGATAACTTGATAAAAAGCTGACAACTTGACACATTCACACAGCAAAACATGACAATGTGTCAAGTTGTCAGCTTTTTATCAAGTTATCGGCGGACAACTACTGCCATCATAAGCCTGCTGCAGAGACTAAAGTAACATATTAAGCATGAGAAGTGAAAAAAATATTATTATCACTGCATGCGGCTGTACTCACTTGTGTTTATAGTCACTACGCGCAACATGTTTCGGAGAGCTTAGCTTAGGTATCCGCATGCAGTGATATTAGTGTTAATATGTCTCACGAAAGTTTAAATTCAAAAGCATAAAAATACTTTAAATATTTCATTAACTAGGAATAAATCTATTATGTTGGTATGAGCATAGAGAAATAATAAGCCTTATAGAGTTCTTACTCCATACAACTGGTTATTAGCCCGCAAGCTTGACATTTTGAAGGCTAGACGACTAAGGGGTTGAGGGAGGAGCGGGCAGGAGGTGTGATTAGGGCACCCGTTGTAAAACCTTGGTATTCACGCCCCCTGCCCGCTCCTCCCTCAACCCCTTAGTCGTCTAGCCTTCAAAATGTCAAGGTTGCGGGCTAATAACCAGTTGTATGGAGTGAGAACTCTATAAGGCTTATTATTTCTCTATGGTATGGAGTCACTTATTTAATAGCATGGCTTGAGAAGTATCAGTAGCCTTTACCTGATCAGAAGGTTCGGGGTTCTGTTGCGCGTATATATTGATGGCCACTGAAGAAGTCGCCCCCTCTAGAATGATATCCTGGGCCGACGGATACCCCCTACTCTCTCCCAGGCGTAGGGTGAACTTCAGCTTGTGGTTGTAGGATGGTCGCTGGTCGCCCAAGAACTGATTGGAGGCCAGGAAGTACACCGTTTCTGCGCCTGACGATCGGACTTCTGCGGGGACGGGAGATAAAGTTTTTATTAGGTATTAAACATCGTGCGTCGTCAAACGTCATACGAGGAAACCTGCATACATCCGCGGAGAAATTCAAAGGTGTATGTGAAGTTGCCAACCCGCTTTGGGCCAGCGTGGGGACTATAGCCTGATCCCTCTCGTGCATGAGAGGAGGCCTGTGCCCAGCAGTGGGACGTATAGAGGCTAACATATTATTATATTAAACATTATTTCTTTAAAATTATTCTGTTTTTAATAACTTGAGCGCTTTATACTGATTTCGCAGTCAGTTTCGTTTGCTAACCAATGATATACAGCGCCGGACAACAACTGGACGCCCTCTTGAGCGTCCACTCAGTAGGTATAAACATTAAGGAATTGAGCGCCCCGTTCGTGTCTATGCTGACTTACCAATATTTTGAGTAAGCGTTAAACAACGTGCTCTTTTGTCCATCTCAGCGCTTCATATCTCTGAGCCTCTAGAACGAGCGCTCAGTTTGTAGGCTGGTATCTATGCTGATTTTCTCAAACTGAACTACAGTGTACTCTTCTGTCTATCTTAGCGCTTCATTTCTTTGAGCCTCTAATAGGGCGCTTAGATTCTAGATTGGTCTTTACGCTGACTCATCAATATTCTGAGTGTTAGCCTTGAACTGCAACGTAGCTGGCGCTCTCCTGTCCGTTACAGTGCCCCATTTCTATGAGTTTTTAGAAACGAGTGCTTAGTTTGTATGTTATTTTTACGATGACACTTACCGATATTCTGAGTGTTAGCGTTGAACTGCATCGTAGCTGGCGCTCTCATGTTCGTCTCGGCGCTTCTTTTTCTGAGTTTTTAGAAACGAGCGCTTAGTTTGTATGTTAGTATTTCTACGCTGACTTACCAATGTTCTGAGTGTTAGCGTTGGTGCTCTCATGTTCGTCTCAGCGCTCCATTTCTCTGATCCTATAGAAACGAGTATAGGTTGGTATGTACGCTGACTTACCAATGTTCTGAGTGTTAGCGTTGGTGCTCTCATGTTCGTCTCAGCTCTCCATTTCTCTGATCCTATAGAAACGAGCGCTCAGTTTCTAGGTTGGTATGTACGCTGACTTACCAATATTCTGACTGTTAGCATTGGTGCTCTCATGTTCGTCTCAGCGCTCCATTTCTCTGATCCTATAGAAACGAGCGCTCAGTTTCTAGGTTGGTATGTACGCTGACTTACCAATGTTCTGAGTGTTAGCATTGGAGCTCTCATGTTCGTCTCAGCGCTCCATTTCTCTGATTCTATAGAAACGAGCGCTCAGTTTCTAGGTTGGTATGTACGCTGACTTACCAATATTCTGACTGTTAGCATTGGTGCTCTCATGTTCGTCTCAGCGCTCCATTTCTCTGATCCTATAGAAACGAGCGCTCAGTTTCTAGGTTGGTATGTACGCTGACTTACCAATGTTCTGAGTGTTAGCGTTGAACTGCAACGTCTCTGGGTCTCTCCTGTTCGTCTCGGCGCTTCATTTTTCTGAGCCTATAGAAACAAGCGCTCAGTTTCTAGGTTGGTATTGACGCTGACTTACCAATATTCTGAGTGTTAGCGTTGAACTGCAACGTCGCTGGCTCTCTCCTGTCCGTCTCGGCACTCCATTTCTCTGAGTCCCTAAGGAAATGAGCGCTCAGCTCGTAGGCTTGGTATTTGGGCGCCGAGTTGCACTGGGACGAGTGTCCGAAGCAGAAGCATGGGGTGCAACCGAACTCGTTATCTAGGTCCAGGTTAAAGAAGCCTGGCTTGCACCTGGAAAGGAAAGTTTTATGTGAATAGAAGCAAGCTTGTTTACACAATGTATAAACTAGTAGTCCGCCTAAAACTCGCGATTTTCTTGCAAACGAGTTGACTAATATAACAAGACCCATATGAAGATTTTTTTTCGCCTTCTAAATCCACAACCCCTTCATCTAAATTTATTGTATCTCTGCTACAACCTCAACGAATTTCATAAAGATCAGAAAAACTTTATTAAAGTTATCGTGGAACAAACTCTCAAAATCAAAACGTCATCGAAATCGCCCGCATCGTTGCTGTCACTCTAGATACTCACTCGCGACATCTCCTGCCTTCAACGTTCTGCTTGCACTGACACGTTCCAGTGACCGCGTCGCACTGTAGCATATTGTTGTAACTGCCCGCGTCGTTGCAGTCACTCTAGATACTCACTCACGACATCTCCTGCCTTCAACGTTCTGCTTGCACTGACACGTTCCAGTGACCGGGTCGCACTGTGACATATTGTTGTAACTGCCCGCGTCGTTGCAGTCACTCTAGATACTCACTCGCGACATCACCTGTCTTCAACGTTCTGCTTGCACTGACACGTTCCAGTGACCGGGTCGCACTGTAGCATATTGTTGTAACTGCCCGCGTCGTTGCAGTCACTCTAGATACTCACTCGCGACATCTCCTGCCTTCAACGTTCTGCTTGCATTGGCAAGTTCCAGTGACAGGATCGCACTGTAGGATATGGTTGTAACTGCCCGCGCCGTTGCTGTCACTCTAGATACTCACTCGCGACATCTCCTGCCTTCAACGTTCTGCTTGCATTGGCAAGTTCCAGTGACAGGATCGCCCTGTAGCATATTGTTGTAACTGCCCGCGTCGTTGCAGTCACTCTAGATACTCACTCGCGACATCTCCTGCCTTCAACGTTCTGCTTGCATTGGCAAGTTCCAGTGACAGGATCGCACTGTAGGATATTGTTGGAATTAACTGCCCGCATCGTTGCTGTCACTCTAGATACTCACTCGCGACATCTCCTGCCTTCAACGTTCTGCTTGCACTGGCACGTTCCAGTGACCGGGTCGCACTGTGGCATATTGTTATAACTGCCCGCATCGTTGCAGTCGCAGGGCTTGCACCCAAGCGCGGTGAAGTCGTAGTGGTTCGGTGCGCAGGCGTCGCATTTGTCGCCGGTCACGCCCGGCTTGCATTGGCATTTGCCCTCGGCGTTGCATTGGAGGCTTCGGGAACCTGGGATTATAAAAAAAGTGTTGGTGTGATATATCAAGTGAATCAAATATATAGACTAAAAAAATGAGATGTGAAGACTGTGCATCGATTTTTGTTTACATTTTGATTTGACATCACGTCACTTCTATATCTATAATGAATCACAGTCTATGCAGTGTAACTTTTAAGTTTTGCCGTTCCGATTTCTAAAGTACTTCGGACTTACCAGTGGCATCACAGTTGCACGGCAGACATATGTCCTCCTGGGACGAGTAGTAGTTCTCCCTGCACCTCTCACAGTTCGGGCCGTCTCTGTTCTCGGCGCAGTCGATGCAGTGTCCGCCGTGCCCTGTGTGCTCGTACAGATCCTTGTCGAAGTAGCATTTGTTGGAGAAACCGTTGCAGTTGCAAGCTGGAAGGATGTTAGGTTAAATGGTTACAGTCACTTGAAGAATTGGGCTCTATTGCCTAGGTAATAAGGCTAACTGGGGCTGTCGGGATCAAATGAGTGACGCTGCAATGCACGTTGCGTGTCAAGAGATTTGAGCAATGAGGCCTCGCGCATACATGTGTATTTGTTTGTTATGAACGCCACACGAAAACGCTGGAGCGACCATTCAGTTTCCAGCCTTAAGGTGTGGGTAGTAATGGTACAGTCGCCATCAGATATATCGGAGCGGCCAGGGTGGTCACAAATATCTGAACAACGCCTCTATTTTCGAGGCGATAAAGTACATGCTCAGATATTTTTGAGTACCTTGGCCGCTCCGATATATTTGATGGCGACTGTACCAATAAGGTTAGAAAATTAAAGATACATTTTAAGGTACAGCTTTGCTAAACTTGCAATAAGCGAAATTTACAAGGTCCTTAACCAATCAAATCTATAGAATTCTGTCTTTGGTCGATCTAAAAAATACTTAAATATGACATTCGCTTGCGGCAGCATTGTATATTAAATCAAAATATAATTACGTCAACAAAATACTGGTAAGTGTATGAATTTTACATATAAATACCGCAGTACGTATGAGCTAGTACCTAGATTGTTAACAAAGGAATGGAAATATTCTGTTAATGCTAAAGCAGAGACTATAGAGATATACCGCGTGTATATTTGATATTACCACAAAAGGAAACCAGAAGCAGGTTTTGATGTTTTTAATCGACATTGCAATAAATCTTTAGTTGATTGCTAATTAACACCGAGTAATTATTTTTTTAATTTATTTCACTCAGCAATGTACTGCGTATACAGTACAATGTGACACATATCAATTGTGACGTTTTAAAGGCAAAGTAATCAGGTAGGAGCAATACATTGCGTGCTGAAATATTTTATATGGAAAAATGAAAGTCGTAAAATTTTAAGAAAACATATGTATGGAAGTACCTATGTTTATTAGGGTCTATACTAACTACCCATAGCTTATGTGGTAATATCAAAAATACACGCTGTAGACGGCCACAGCCTAAGAACTTTTTGAAGCTCAAGTCAATTGCGCCATCTATGTCAAAGACCTCTAAAGATACCGAAAATGTAAGAGAAATGTCACCTGCACTGCTACTCCACCTGGTAGCTACTAGTGTACTACTAGTACGTTATTTGTTACTAGGTGGAGTAGCAGTGCAGGTGACATTTCTCTTACATATTCGGTATCTTTAGGTGGCTTTGACATAGATGGCGCTATCGACATGAGCTTCAAAAATGTCTTAGGCTGTCTATATCTCTACAGTTTCTGCTCTTACTGATGGGCATTAAGTAACGTGCTGAGTTTATTTTCATCTTCACTTTGCGGTGCAGTAACTATTATTACGAATGTCTTAACTCACCCTTGCACTCGAACACGTTGGTGGTGGTGGCCCGGCCCCACGGCGCGTCGTTGTAGGAGTCCCTGCATTTCTCGCAGGACCGCCCGGCCGTGTTGTGCTCGCATCTGTTGGGTTACAATTTAGTCCTCATCAGTACTGGCGACTAAGAGGCATAGCTGGGCATTAACTCGTTGATCCGTTAATCGTTAATTAACGAAGTTAACATTTTGATTAACGGATTACCTTTTAAAAATGTTAACGGACACGTTAACTTCCGTTAATATGCAGAAGTCCGTTAACCGTTAATCCAATGCCTAATAGTTACCGCACGGCATCCCGGCGCGGCGCGAAAAACGGGTTCAGACGAGACGAGTGCCGGGCGGCGCGTGGCAGTGAGTGAAACGAAAACAAAACTAGAAACTAGCCGCCGCGTGCGAGTGAGAAAGAAAACTGCGAAGAGATTTGTTTCGTTTGATCATGAAGGGGAATATGCACCTTATATGGTATAAGGTGCATCTTATACCCGACGATTTTACACATATTAACGGATTAACGATTAACGTTAACTTGCGTTCATTCTTCCGAAATGTAACGCTTTAACGTTTTTAAACGAAGCGAACTTTTTTGTAGCTGATTAACGATTAACGAAGTTAACTATTTAATTAACGGTGCCCAGCTATGTTAAGAGGATACAAAGTAGTACGTGATGTCGCGAAAGCTAGCAGTCTCAGAACACCTTACTTACCCCCTTATTCTTAGCTATTTAATTTTTTATTTTGTATAAGCCAAGAGACAGGCGCGGGCTGAAACAAGCAAACAACAGCGCTGTGCAGCCGACCAAGCTCGCAGCAAATGCTGAGCTCCGAGCCTATTGTCGTGAAATTAGTAGTTTAATAGTTCTTAAGTTGTTTTTTTTTCCTTTCCATTCTTATGTATTGTTTTTTCTGTTTACTTCTAGTGTATGTTAGCTGCCTTTTTTGTGTGTCTATTTTTTTTGCGACAGTAAACGATTTTTTATTTATTTTATTTTTATTTTATTCATAAGCGTCTCTCAGGTCTTAATTAATTAATTTATCCTTTGTCTCTTTCCAACAAACACAACTGTTAAAGTCACAGATACTTAAGGACATACATAAATTAACTAACTGAGGCCTGAGAGACGTTTCTGAATAAGGAGGTTAGTTTATCTTGACCTCACAGGCTATTTACAGACGGGATAAGAAGTATAATGCCAAGAACGAACGGAATGGTCTAATGGCACTTTAAGTAGGTGTGTTAAGAAGGCGGTATAATCGTTGGTCCTTGCCAAAGGCACACATTGTGGTTGTCGCTAACTAATACTAGTGGTTCTGTGAACCGTAGACTTCGGAGAACATAAATAACGCGACAGCAAACTTTCAAACAATTTTTGCAAATAAATCAAGGAACGTACATGCCAAGTTTCATCGAAATCGGATGAAAAATGCGACCTCTAGACCGACACTGACCAACCAACCAACCAACCAATATACACACATTAAAATGCCAAATCGTCGTACCAGTGAAAACGGAGACGTTCGTCGCCTCGCTACGCTCCGCTCCTCAAAAGCCATATGTAAGTACAATACAATACAAAAATAAAATTTTCTTTTTATGTATCCTGTCATTATTAAGTACAATACATATCATATAAGCTTTTTGTTCCCCGCCACAAGACATTGTACAACAAGGAAATTGCATTATTTATTATAAGTATGTAGCTTGGTTACGGTTGCGCGGTTGCTATCGGCGATTTTGAAAAGGAAGTCAGAAATTAGGCCCTGATGGGCTTTCAATGAGTAGCTGCAACAAGGATGCAATGGGGTTCATCTCCACGAAATGACAGCTACCACCTCGGAACATATCGGATACGTTTTCGGGGTTGTCAAAATCCCTTTTGTTTATTTGCGGCATGACCATAGACAAGATAAAATATTTAAGTAGTTTATAGTAGAAGTTTTGTATTAAAATAATAATTAGATTGGGCAAATAAGGTAATAAATTTCACATTTATCTAGTTTTGTATTAAAATTACTGATAGATTAGGAAGATTGAGGCAGATTGGGGCAGGTCCAGCAATAATACTAATTGCGTACTTGTCAACCAGTTCAAAAGGGAATATTCTATGGGAACGTCATCTGTCAACTTTTATCTGTTAAAGTTCTGTCAAACAGTGATTTTGTAGGGGAGATGAGTTTCTGTATGAAATACTATTATATTATTCTGTGGAATTACCCAACAACGATAATTTTTTAATAAAATACATACCTGCAAGTCATGACGCCGTTCTGTCTGTCGCAAATGGAGGCGTGTCCGTTGCAGGTGCACCGCGCCCCGACCGCCACGTCAGCTATGGCGTACCAATAGGACTGGAGCACGGAGCTGTCGCCGAAGATCTCGTCTCCGAACGTGTTCAGGCGGTCCAGCGAGATGCGGATGTCGGTCGCTGTTACCCATTCCTTTGAAAATATGAAGTGTATAGTCTGGTTGGCGAATAAGTGCAGTAACAGTGGAAGTCATAAGGTATACTGGTCTGGTAGTAGTGAGGGTACTCGCTTAAGAAAGAGACAGTAGGATTTTCTTTGTCTCTGCTTGAAAATAGACCCTGGAAAAAATATAAGTAAGATACTTGGTACAGTTTAATGAGGAATATCAATCAAGTGACTGGTTAACTTCTTCGTTTCGTTACATGGTGACAGTTGCAGGTCAGTTTTGGATGAATTGGCTTAGAAGTGGAGCATGTAGCGTACACGAAGAGAACCCTTCTAAAATTCCTCTAGTCCCAGCTTGATAAACTTTACCTGTAGCTCAGGGCTAAAAGCCGAAGGTCTGCTCAAAGTCAAGAACAGCATGTAGCCTCCAGAGAGGGGGCAATGTCAGAGTAATCCGTCGTACAAAATTCGCCTGGTAAACTCTATATTTTACCTGAAGTTCAGGGCTGCTGTCAAACGTGTAAGCCGATGGTCTTCCCTCCAAAGTCGAGAACAGCACGTTGCCTCCAGAGAGGGGGGCAATATCGGAGTACTCGCTGGTACACAGGGCCCTGGTCTCCGCTTGAAGGTCGGCTGCCCGCTGTTCTTGGACGCCGTACATGTCACGGCAGGAGGCACTGGACATTGAAAAGACTATATTAGGGACCGCTTTTATCAAAATATCTGATGGAAAGATAGTTACTTATAAGATAATTACCAAACTACGCAATAATACCTAGCAGACGAGTCATGAAGAGGAGAAAAAGACAAGATTTTAAAATATACCATGCGCACATACACAGCTCTCAGAAGGATAATTGTGGCAATATACATGGCATTTTGGCTGAAGATGCTTTCCTCATATGGTGTACTGTCGACCGAGAAAGTGGTCTACCAGTTTTGACAAAAGTTTCTGCGAAATCTAACGATCGCTAAGGTTGACTTTTCTAACGGAGTTTGAAACATGCATGACCTTGTTGTCTCATGACGTTCGAACGAACGTCAACCGTAGGGTGGTTGACCACATTTTTGGCCGACTGTACAGATTCATTATTGTATTTTAGCAAAAAGCGTATGCCAAAAGGTTACCAGACCCTGCATAGCCGCGCAACCCCCACTGCCACGCTTAAAGTAATTTCAGTCTATAGTTAGGTGCTAATTACTGGAAGTGATAGTAAACTTAGTACGTCTCCATGGCAACCATTAATGTCTAACTCTTTCTTACGCCTCACGTTCACGGAACAATCGAGCGTTCCCTGTCTAGCATTGCGTGTTCCCCTTCCGCATCCAATCTTCTTGGCAGCTTTGGTTTCAAAGAATCCCCGCTAATAGCTCACCGAAGGAAGCCCACTAACTGCTCGATAGGAGAAATAATTCGTGTATAGCTGAATTTTGGTTAAGTTGTAGATAAAGGTGTCTTACACAACATACTAAAAGTACCCATGGATAGGGGTGCCGCTAACGGGGAGAGGGGGGTGTAAAGGTCCCCTTTTTTGGCTTTTCGTAAATAACTCAGTAGCGGTGGCTCATACGAAAAAATGTTCTTCTACTTAATTAATCCACAAATGATTTTGTACAAAAAAGGTTCTTTACACTTTTTTGCTGAGATCAATGTATAATGACATTTCGAGGAAATACGATAATCACTTTTTGAAACTTTCGGAGCTATTAATTACGAAACTATTAGTATTGTCTAAAAATTGTTTTAGAAAACCCATATTTATATTAAAAGACCTATCCAACGACACCCCACACATTAGGGATGGATTAAAAAACAGAATTTATCCCCCACTTCATGTGTTCGGGATGTATCCTAAAAATATATATTTTTTCAGATTTTGTTTTCTAACTTTGTCTGCGTGTTCAAAACACATACTCATACGAAGTTTAACTAATTCTAGTACTAACCATCACTGCGCAAAGCCGTGAATGGACAGACTGGGACAAACGGACAGAGAAAATATAAGGTTAGGAAGTTGATTGCAGGCGTCCATAGGCTATGGGAACTGCTTACCATCAGACGGGACGTATGCTTGTTTGCCACCGTCGTGGCATAAAAAATTAAAAGTAAAAAAATACCCTCTTCAACCTGCTCAGTGATGGTTAGTACTTGAATAGTTAAACTTCGTATGAGTATGTGTTTTGAACACGCAGACAAAGTTTTAAAACAAAATCTGAAAAATATTGTTTTTTGGGGTACCTCCCGAATACATGAAGTGGGAGGTAAATTCTTTTTTTTACTCCACCCCTAGTGTTTGGGGTGTCGTTGGATAGGTCTTTTAATATAAATATGGGTTTTCTAAAACAACTTTTAGACAAAACTAATAGTTTCGTAAAGAATAGCTCCGAAAGTTTCAAAAAGTGATTATCGTATTTCCTCGAAATCTCATTATACATTGATCCCCGCAAAAAAGTGTAAAGAACCTTTTTTGTAGAAAATTATTTGTGGATTAATTAAGTAGAAGAACATTTTTTCGTATGAGCCACCGCTACTGAGTTATTTACGAAAAGCCAAAAAAGGGGACCTTTACACCCCCCTCTCCCCGTTAGCGGCACCCCTATCCATGGGTACTTTTGGTATGTTGTGTAAGACACCTTTGTCTACAACTATACCAAAATTCAGCTATACACGAATTATTTCCCCTAAGTTTTCCTTCGTTTGGAGGGCTATAAGCGGAGAGAGTTATCTTGTATATGAGTTTACCTGAAGTACTGATACGGTTCCCACTCCGAGTTTTCACTGGCTCTCCGATAGATGGCGAAGCTCTGCGGTCGTGGTGAGTAAAACACGATACGAATGTACGTTATGTCGTACGATTTGCCTGTAGACAATATCAGAATCTACAGTTTGGTCTGATATAGTAATTAAAATCTATCTAGTTTATGGTCATCTTGACTGAGGAATATCACACGCCTAAACTTTAAATAAACTGGTCTCTGATTATTTATCTTGGTTCATAGGTCTTAGATAAATCACAAAGGGCGGACGACGGATGCAATTTACGTCAAAATAACGTCAAACGGTATACATAATGTGGATATGACTACAATTGGTTTAAAAAAGAGAACATAATTGCCAAATAGTTACATAATATAATTTTTATTTTTGAAGTAAATAATCATATATTTTTTCTATATTACATATAGAATATCAGTCCTTTAATTTTAATTTGATGGTTTACTAGGTGTGTATTCGTAAAGTGATACTTCACCATTATTAATTATGAAATTTATGAATAACGCTTTTTCGTTTCGCAAATAAATTTACTTGAAATGTTGTACAAAATATTGAGCCTTTAGAAGTATCTTAAATTAGATCCGGTTTATCAAGTATCCATTTACGAATTGTGGTTTCATTTGACATAATTATTTTAAATGTAAATATTGAAGGAAATGCACATAAAGTCCCAATTGCAAATATTTTTATATACATAAATATTACTCGAAATTTTATAAAAGTCTTATCCACCTTATGCTTTCGTCACGATATTGCATCCATTGTCCGCCCTTTGTAAATCAGATATACCATTTATGGGATTACAGCCAGTCTGGTGATGTAACGGAAAAGGTATAATTAAGTCTTTTCATAAGAATACTCATGCAAAAATGAAATGAATGAATTATTTAAATATATAAAAAACTTTACTTTGGTTCCAAGACAGTTGGAAATATCCTTCAGATATATTTTATCCCCATTCGGGTAAGTACACACTCTCCTCCCTCCTTACCAGTTGAAGATATCCCCTATCCATCTGGTAAGGTGCCCATAAGGCTGGCTGCGTTACCTCGCTGAATGGCCATTCCGCTGAGCGAGGAACGAGTCGCCTTGCGGTCACCGGTGGAGCGGGTCAGCATATATGACAGCTTTGTGAAAAGCTTTAGAGCCCCAAGAGGAAATGTCACCTGCACTGCTACTCCATCTAGTAGCTACTAGTGTACTACTAGTACGCTAATCGTCACTAGGTGGAGTAGCAGTGCAGGTGGCATTTCCTCTTACATTTTGGGTATCTTTAAGTCGCTTTAGAACAGATGGAGTGATGGATTTCAGCTTCAAAAAGTTCTTAGGCTTTGCTGCTCTACTATATAAGTTCACAATAGTCCCAGAGTCTATAACTGTTTCTTACCTAAGTGCAGGGTCAGATTAACTTGGTTAGGGTACTGGATCCCCTCTTTCATGGTCTCCGATTGCCACCAGGTGATGTCGTTGTGGGAGTCATAGTGAGTGTCGGTCAAGAATCTGCTGGAGAACTGCCCAGGCTTGCAGGTTTCGCATGACCTGAAACTGAGGTTTAAATGTGTTATTATTAATTCTGTAGGTATACTATTTTTTAGAGCGAGCCATACTGAACCGGCTATGTCATGTTCGCATTCAGCCAAGAAAATCTCCCTAATAATTTTACACCATAACACGTCTGCAAGAGACGTGATGGCCAATGATGATTATAAGACAGGCTAAAACAGGTTGTTTACAACTGTTACCTTAAGACCAACCTCGAAAACTCGAAGAAAAGGTTTAGGCTTAGTGACACTCCAGCGCGGGGCGTGAGCGCAGTGCGAACGTCCAAATGTCGCTATATATGTCGCGAGATATGTAGAAACATGTGGCCGAGTGCAAAGCATAGTTAACCTTACTGTCCAGATGTTAAGCGTGATATTTACCTGCTAGAAGCCCCTGCAGCTGTCTGCGTACAGAACTGCGTCTCACCGCGGTCCCCGCAGGTGTTGGTAGCTTCCATGGGCACCTCGTAGGCTGCGTTCACGAATTCGGGGATGCATCTCTGTGGATAGTGAACCTTACTGTCTAGATGTTAAGCGTGATATTTACCTGCTAGAAGCCCCTGCAGCTGTCTGCGTACAGAACTGCGTCTCACCGCGGTCCCCGCAGGTGTTGGTAGCTTCCATGGGCACCTCGTACGCTGCGTTCACGAATTCGGGGATGCATCTCTGTGGATAGTGAACCTTACTGTCCAGATGTTAAGCGTGATATTTACCTGCTAGAAGCCCCTGCAGCTGTCTGCGTACAGAAATGCGTCTCACCGCGGTCCCCCCAGGTGTTGGTCGCTTCCATGGGCACCTCGTACGCTGCGTTCACGAATTCGGGGATGCATCTCTGTGGATAGTGAACCTTACTGTCCAGATGTTAAGCGTGATATTTACCTGCTAGAAGCCCCTGCAGCTGTCTAAGTACAGAAATGCGTCTCACCGCGGTCCCCCCAGGTGTTGGTAGCTTCCATGGGCACCTCGTAGGCTGCGTTCACGAATTCGGGGATGCATCTCTGTGGATAGTGAACCTTACTGTCCAGATGTTAAGCGTGATATTTACCTGCTAGAAGCCCCTGCAGCCGTCTGCGTACAGAACTGCGTCTCACCGCGGTCACCGCAGGTGTTGGTAGCTTTCATGGGCACCTCGTAGGCTGCGTTCACGAATTCGGGGATGCATCTCTGTGGATAATGAACCTTACTGTCCAGATGTTAAGCGTGATATTTACCTGCTAGAAGCCCCTGCAGCTGTCTGCGTACAGAACTGCGTCTCGCCGCGATCCCCGCAGGTGTTGGTAGCTTCCATGGGCACCTCGTAGGCTGCGTTCACGAATTCGGGGATGCATCTCTGTGGATAGTGAACCTTACTGTCCAGATGTTAAGCGTGATATTTACCTGCTAGAAGCCCCTGCAGCCGTCTGCGTACAGAACTGCGTCTCACCGCGGTCCCCGCAGGTGTTGGTCGCTTCCATGGGCACCTCGTAGGCTGCGTTCACGAATTCGGGGATGCATCTCTGTGAGTACAGAAAAATGGGTTGTAGTCAACGGCTGGCGGCTGGCGCTAGTGTTGTACCGTACCGTTCTAATAGGAAATGAGAATATTTACCATAGTAAATGGAGAACGTACGCTCTCGAGAACGGTACAGTTTTAGCTGGGGAGACATATATAGGCAGTCAACTTAGACAGAAGGGAGAGAGCCTCCGCTTCGAAGCGATTATGATGCAAAGGCTGTGCGTCCATCGTTGTATACCCCTAGCGTTACGGCCACTTTTGAACGTGCGAATGTTTTTTTTTTTGGTAACTTGGTATGGTATACAGAAATGAAAAATCCAAATGACTTTTTAAAGAATAGCTGCAACGACTAGACTAAAGACGTGTTATTGGCCGTTTTTGTTTACTTTTGGGTAAATACTTACTATAAAAACGGAGAGAAATATACGTTTCAGTCCAGGGAAAGACATTCCACTTTGTCGATATGGAGTTATTAGTATTTGTTGAAACTCCGCAATATGCGCTATATTAGTGAAAGTTGAAGAAGAAATATCTTGTACCTACCTAGGTATCTTTTTGTTTCCTTTAAATGTTCATGTCAATTGACAAGTGGCCTCTTTCGCTAAACTCGTCCACATATAGTATCATTGACGACTCGAATAGATCCCCATGCAGTTAACAGAAAATATAATCTAAACTTTCGCTTGATATTTATAGCAAATTCACGTTAAACTTTAATAGTTTTTAAACCGGCATTATATTAAACAGATTTAATGATCGAAGGGATAAAAACAGTAAACAGTGGACATGAGACTTATGTACATAAAACAGCGTAAAAGCATAGGAATTGAATGGTATATGAGACCTTATGGTAATGAAATAGATATCGAAGGCCGACAGTGGGTTGAACGATGACATCACGATAGCAAAACGTTTTAACAGTTAGTGTAGATAATTAGGGTACAGTTAGGAGCTGAAATTACTAATTTGACTAGATTTTTTATTAATCCAAGCTATTGAATAATAGTAGTTTATGTGGCTGGAGCATTCCACGAAAAGGTGAACTTTTGTCGGGGACGTGACGCATATGGCAGCTACCTTAAAGAGCTGCATAAATCTGTAGAATATACCGTCAAACTTAAAGCCGAGTTATCAAATGTTATCACGCCAAATATCAGCTTCTTCTCATTTCCAGAAGTACTTAAAATGTAGCGTCACGTCTGACACTTTCCGTGGAATGAACCGGCTACATAATGCCCTAATTATGTATAATTACATACACAGGTTTATCTACACACATATACTCGTAAATCCTCAATGACGTGTTCGGGAACCATTAGAAAGATCGCCATTGCACCGCCATGGCCAACTGGATTGTGGGTGGTCGGGGAGGAGGACGTGCACAATTAATGACTAACTATTATCCAATTTTCATACATCATTGTAATGTTCGAAATTTGAATGTAATTAAATAGTATCGATACTCTAAAGTAAACTTTACGATGCACCACAGATATAGATTTCTTTATATACCAAGGCCATTAGCTTATTGTTAGTTGTTCTGAACATATTATAGGGAATTTATGATGTGACTGTAGATAAATTAGAACACCCGATCGCTACTGAACCGAGGACTGCATGATGGCAGTTCGTAAAAACTAGTGTCTATGCCAATTCATGGGATTAGGTTGTCAAGTGGACCCCAAGCCGGGATAAACGCTAGGAAGAAGAAGAGAGATCGCTACTGAACCCGTAGACTTAGGACCCCTTAGACGAATATTCCACGCAGTCATAGCTGCTAAATGCTTAGCTTTACCATAAATATTTTCATTCTAAAGTGAGCAATGTGGGCATATAACATACCTAAGTACGACTACCACTAGCCATGTCACAACCGGTACCCTGACAAATCGAATAGGCCCCCAATAGTAAAACCCCAAACCATTAAAACGGTGACTTCATAACAGTAATAAATGTACAAGGAAACGTTAAACACCGCGCGTTAAAATTTCAGAAATAGCAACCCTAAAATAGACCACGCTTCTAGAGGCCATTCACATCTACCTACCTGCAAACTTATGCTTGCATCCGATTCACACCTCATTTACAGATACAAGCTTTGCGGCTATGAAATTAAAGTTCAGTTTTAAATGACACGAGTTTAATAGCGACACGTGTTTCTTTGTTCTGAGTTCCTAGATTTGCTTAGGGTTGGGACTTGTGATTTTGTTATCGTTTCTTTGTTTTCTGGTTCTAAGATAACACTGATAATGTTATCTTATTCATACAAATCGTCACTACTTAAGAAAAAAAAACTTATACCTTGTTCTGTCATTCAAAAGAAAAATGTGGTAACTGCTGTATGCAATGGCTTTAATTACTGCGTTTCAACTTAGAGAAGAAGTGTGAGTTACTAGATTTTTTCGAAGTAGTGACGAATTATAAAGACCATTTAAATTGTAGATTGAGTAATTAATAGTAGCTTAAATATAACTACGTAACGATATACAAAAATAAAAATATTTAATAATTATTAGAACGATTATGAGTTACTGTGCGTTTCAACTTAGAGAAGAAGTGTAAGATACTAGATTTTTTCTAAGTAGTGACGAAATATAAAGACCATTTAAATTGTAGATTGAGTTATTAAAAGCGTTAGATTAAGTAGCTTAAATATAACTAAGTAACGATATACAAAAATAAAAATATTTAATAATTATTACAACGATTATGAGTTACTGTGCGTTTCAACTTAGAGAAGAAGTGTAAGATACCTACTAGATTTTTTCTAAGTAGTGACGAAATATAAAGACCATTTAAATAGTAGATTGAGTAATTAATAGCGTTAGATTATCAAGCTTAAACATAACAACGTAACGATGTACAAAACAAAAAATATTAAAAAAATATTAGAACGATAAAATACTCGCTTTGCTCGCCACTCCTTTTTACAATCTTAAACTGTGCAGAATATAATGGAATACGGTTACATTGTTCCTTTCAAAGTTGGTGTAAACATTCAACCGAATACTTTGCGTCTGAATGTTCGTGTCTCTGTACAGTCGCCATCAAATATCGGAGCGGCCAGGATGCTCAAAAATACCTGAACATAAACTTTATCGTTTTGACTATAGAGGCGTTGTTCAGATATTTGCGACCACCTTGGCCGCTCCGATATATATGATGGCGACTGTACTAAAAGAAATTGATTATATGTTAACTTTAGGGACTTCCCCTTCGGTAACGCGATCTTTGTATTGGCTTCAAGCTGCTGACTAAGCCCATGTTAGTATCATATATCACATTTCAAGGTACTGCATATCTGCATGAAAGAATTTTGTTAGCTGTGCCGAATGATATCAATGTTTTTGTCACTAGCTTCTCAAATTGAGTTCACGCTTGAGCGACGGGCGGCATACCGTTCAGAGCGTTCAACGACGCGTGCATATCAAACATATGAAAAAGTAAGGGAGTGGCCTCAGTAAACGAATTCAAATCTCTTGGAAGCTCGGCGAACCGCTCATCGCGTAGTCGAATGCTTGCCATTGAGCCCTTATAGTACCGCTGTGTCTTATGTAAGCGAATCGCAAACACGAAGCAACATGGTGCAGCGCGAAGCGGCGCTAAAAAAGCAAAAGAGTCGACAGCAATTGAAATGTCCTACATAGCTAAACAACACGCGAATGAACGCGATGCGGCGCGGCGTGAAACGAAACGAACGCGAACAGTTTTGTTTTTGATGTTTTCGCGCGATTTGGACGCTTCCATTCTCTCACACGGCCTAAAAGCCCATTCACACAGGAGGCGGTCGGAGCTCTGCGTTCGCGTTAAATATAAGTCCAATAAACGCGGACGCGAATCGCCGGCGACCGCTATGTTGACATACGAAGCTGAAACGTGGCCACTTACCGTGCATCGTGTTCGCCAGCTCAAAGTTCCTCAGCGAGCTATGGAAAGAGCTACTCGTATGCTCGGAGTTTTTCTTAGGGATCGAATCCGGAACGACGTTATTCGTCAGAGAACCAAGGTTACCGACATAGCTCAGCGAATAAGCAAGCTGAAGTGGCAGTGGGCAGGCCACATATGCCGAAGAACCGATGGTCGTTGGGGAAAGCTGGTTCTTGGGTGGAGACCGTATGACAGCACACGCAGTGCTTGGCGTCCTGCAGCAAGGGGCGATGATATTCGTAAGGTGGCGGGTACATATTGGAAGAGGAGAGCTGAAGATCGAGCTTAGTGGCGTGCCATGGGAGAGGCCTATGTCCAGCAGTGGACTGATACAGGCTGATGATGATGATGATGTACCTACAGCCTTGGCCAGAAGTGTTGAGCACCAATGCGATTTTCATACAAAACTGGAAAGTTTAGTCCATCGTTTCCATCTTTGTTTAAGTTATTTTGTCAATTAATTTAAACAAATAGGCATGTTTTGTTGAAGTTAGTAGTAACTGCATAGAATATTTGCAATATGTCGCACCTACTTAAATTTACATTTTTGGTACCTTCTGTTTTCATATTTTTTAAGTACCTTGCAAGTGTTATTAAGTGAAGTTTTCTATATTTATAAATAAAATATAACATTTACCGTTACCGTACATTGTTAGGATAGGGAAATAATGCTTAACATCAAAATTGTAAACAAAAAACACCTATGCTCTATACTTCTGGCCAAGGCTGTATTTCATTTCCTATAGTGCAGACTCTAAGAGTACACGATTATTCTAACATTATAGTCACCATTATATGAAACAGAAACAGGATACCGATAGCGATAAGTAGTTTCCCTGGCGATAAGAGAGGAACGACCGCCGGCAGTGATAACCTTTTGAACCATTAAAAACGGTTAAACTTTACTAATTGTAATATCTATTTGGTAGGTCATTCACTGATTTACATTCATTCATGTTTTAAGAAACACGTATTTCACAGCAGACATAGGTCTTAAGTGGCACGAACATAATTGTCGCACAGAATGGTATATCACTGATATGGGCGGCCAAAAGTCAATTTTTAAAAACTGATTGTGGGTAGAATAATGATGTAGGTTCAGAAAGTCTACTTATTGACGCACTATAATTTGTCAATGCATTCGATCTTATCGCTAAACTATGCTCGTATAGTTAAGTATTTGAAGTGCACTTATTTTCTCGAGCGACACATATCTAATCGGTGACTTTTAATAGTGAATTTGTATGTTTTCGCGGTAGAATATATAATAAGTTACCTTAAATGTTATGATGGCAGGTAAGAATGTTTCGTTTGTATATGTTTTTAATATGATTGATTATGTTATGACGATATGGTAGTCATTCAAAAGTACATCCTTCCATCCTGTCGTAGAGACTTCCTAACAATATTATTGATTAATATTTTAGAGACCTAAGGTAAAATCCACAATTCCACGGACTGATTTGACAGCTCCTAGCATACAAAGCGATTGTCAAATGTATGAAAAGAACTGTCAAATCAGTCCGCGGATTTATGAATTGAAATTGAAATTTTTCTTATAGTGATTTGATTTAAATGTTTTTTAGAGTATATCGGGCATTTGAAGTTGGAACGGTGGAAGAAATGCTCTATTACATATTTCACCTCACCCAAATTCTCACCGGCCAGTTTGGCAATGGCTATTAAACAATATTCTAAGGCTGGCTCTACATAATGGGCCATCATAGGGACGCAGCTATACGACTGAACGAGATGGCAATATCGTTAGCTCCCTCTAACGCATAGCTGCGTCCCTATGATGGCCCATCACGTGGAGGCGCCATAACATAACTTTAAAATCACACCCTCTGCCCATCTGACCTAATAACCCATAGATCATCTTCTCAGATGGTGCTAATGGCCCCTCTACATGATGGGCCATCATAGGGACGCAGCTATGCGCTAGAGCATAGAGAAATAATAAGCCTTATAGAGTTCTCACTCCATACAACTGGTTATTAGCCCGCAAGCTTGACATTTTGAAGGCTAGACGACTAAGGGGTTGAGGGAGGAGCGGGCAGGGGGCGTGAATACCAAGATTTTACAACGGGTGCCCTAATCACACCTCCTGCCCGCTCCTCCCTCAACCCCTTAGTCGTCTAGCCTTCAAAATGTCAAACGTGCGGGCTAATAACCAGTTGTATGGAGTGAGAACTCTATAAGGCTTATTATTTCTCTATGGCTAGAGGGAGCTAACGATATTGCGATCTCCTTCCGTTGTATAGCTGCGTCCCTATGATGGCCCATCATGTAGAGCCAGCCTAACAACTCACGACTGGATCATGATCATGACATCGTTTGACACAATTTCCAAATAGGCGCGTTTGCTGTTGTGATCACCTTGGCGGCTTCGATATATCTGATGGCCCCTCTACATGATGGGCCGTCATAGGGACGCAGCTATGCGCTAGAGGGAGCTAACGATATTGCGATCTCCTTCCGTTGTATAGCTGCGTCCCTATGATGGCCCATCATGTACAGCAGCCATGATGGCCAGTACAGTCAGCAGCAAAAGTAGCTAAGCGGGTAGGGTGTTCAAAATGAGCTGGACACGACTTTATTGTTAAGAGAATAAGAGTGTGTGTCTTAGAGCATTCAGTATGGAGTAGCATTCGATGCATATTTGCCAACAAAAAAGTCTGTCACCTTTTGCGGGGGGTGAGGAAATATCACATGCAAAAGATTACTTACAAATGCAAAACAAAACTATGTCGTTACACACACACATTATGATAACGAAACTATCACAAACTTATTTTGATGCACACAAACATATCACACATAGAAAGACTTCGTAGAGACATGGTTTAGGAACACGGAAATGCCAATGTGATCGGTTAAACTAATAGGGTGAGGTTTTAGGTCGATAACTGAAGTCGATAATTCTATCGATATATTTGACATGTAATATTTAGTTCCATACTCAACTTAAATTTAAATTTGCAATAATTGATGTAGGTAATTTTATTTATCCTCTTTCGATCCTAATGGGAAAAATAGTGAATTTATCTACCTACTTGCTTTTTTCATTCCGTTACCATTTTTCATAGACTTTATATACATAACGGTTACGGATACAAAATACATACTTACTTATAATGAAAAACGTAATATTTTGATACACTATTTTTTAATATGATCAAAGAGGTCCGTAATATAGAGTAGCAGTAGGTATAATATACTCTTTGTAATTTCAAAATAAAATGTTTAAAGTGGCCCACTTGCACAAACATTGACTTAGGAAATTGATACTCAATCGTGCAATTAAATACAAGGTGTAACAAAAAACCCTGGCAATCCCGTTAAGGGCATATTTGGTGCCGTATTCTGATAAGAAAAAAATAGATAAAATATTTTTTGATGTAGAAAATTTTTTTATTTAGATGGACGATCGGCCTACTTGGACGACCGGCCCCATACAAAAATTTTTTTTTTGCTTTAAAATTTTTTCTTGTACTTTTTCCTAATCAGAATAGGATACCAAATATGCCGTTAACGGGATTGCCAGGGTTTTTTGTTACACTCTGTATTTTTATAACCATTAAATACAATAACACAATAAATACGGCGTTTTTTAAATTATTTTTATTAACTGTAAAATAAATTAACAATGTTACTCTCCGTTTAAATTTTAACTACATCTTTTAGATCTTTAAGTACCTAGTATCTAAAATGATTATCGAACTACATGATTGTATTTATTGATTCTTGAAATGAATCAATTTTTTATAAATGTGGCGGATGAGGCAGTCCATATTTTTTTTATTTCAGGGTCCTTCGGAAAACTGCAACATAATTACATTAAAAAAAAGTATTCATTTGGCAGGCAATTTTATACCTAATAATAAATATTAGCATCGACACAATGTTGCTTTAATCAATCGACACTTTCCATGCTCTACTTGAAGTGTCGGTAGTCTCGGTACGCCCTTCTGTTATTTTCAATAATTAACTCTATTACAATTGAAATTAGGTTCATTTAATAAATTATGGACTTCAAGTCTCGTGGGGATGATCGCTGACGTCACCAAAATATTGAGTAATATTTTTTATACTAATATATACTCTGTTTTATATGCCATTAAGTTATTTTTGCAAAACATGAAAAAACGAAGTCTCGTGAGGGTGATCATATTTCATTGCAATCAATTCAGTCGATTGCAATCCAAATCGTTTATTTACTTAATATTAATCGATTCAGTTTGACGTGTGATAAAAATATTCTCATAAAATAAACATTTTATTTATACAATAATATTTAAATTACTTACGAATGGAACGTTATGCCATCTTTTTCTTTGTTCGATGTTGTCGAACGTTTATTGCACGTGCTCACAGCACATGCAGGCATTTTCTCGATGTCTGTGACAGTCTGTGCTTTGGTTTGAGACGATTTTGTGACTGAGCATGAATCGATAGTGACACCGTATTTATGCACGTACATGCACGTCAGTGCAAGATTGTCGACAGAGGGGAAGTTACTTAAAGGCGAGTCCAGTATGAATAGTCTAAGGTGTGTGTAGGTCATTTTGAACACCCTACCCGCTTAGCTACTTCTGCTGCTTACTGTACAGACGCCGATATTTGCCGTATATGATCGTCCTAAGACTGCAAAGGAAATAGATGTAAAAAACCGACAACGCTTCGTTGAAAATAGACCAGCGTAAGCAAGACTACTGAATAAGCTGAATGCTCCTAAGTTGGAGGTCACGTTATACCAGTAAATACTCGAATAGGTTTTGTTGTTTTTTGGATCATTACGTAGGCAGAAACATCTAAAAATAACTACAAATATACAACATTTTGGAATATAATAACTGATAGGATTTTTAAATGTTAGTTTTATCAAAAGTTCTAATATCTTTTAGGTAATATCTTTGCTTATTTCTATACTTTATGTACATTCGCCATCAAATATATCTAAGCAGCCAGGGTACTCAAAAAAGTCTGAACATGCACTTTATCGCCTTGTCAATAGAGGTGTTGTTCAGATATTTGAGACCACCTCGGCCGCTCCGATATATCTGATGGCAACTGTACCTACATCAACAAAATTATTGTGCTTAAGAAACTAAACATTATGCACAGCTAAAACTTTATAATTAAAAGTCCAAAATTTACTACTTATTTATACTAAATTATACTTACAGTCGCCATCAAATATATATTGAGCGGCCAGGGTACTCAAAAATATCTGAACACGCACTTTATCGTCTTAACGATAGAGGCGTTGTTCAGATATTTGTAACCACTGGCCGCTCCGATATATCTGATGGCGACTGTACTTCACGAGCAAAAGCTACATTTGCACAAACAAGTTACAAAAGAAACATTTGGTATATTTCGTTTGAGAACTCGTTAATAATATTTGCATGACTAAAACTTATCAAAACTAC
Source organism: Pammene fasciana (assembly GCA_911728535.1). Taxonomy (NCBI): domain Eukaryota; kingdom Metazoa; phylum Arthropoda; class Insecta; order Lepidoptera; family Tortricidae; genus Pammene; species Pammene fasciana. The sequence continues at coordinate 44,841,240 of OU452272.1, read as the reverse complement.
AACTTCTCAATACAAATGTGTAGTTCCCAAACAAAAGACACACGGCATTCTTACTCAAGTTATCCATTTCAATCGCACAGCGCAACGCAAAGCAAACAAAGTTCCATACCTGCGGGGTCCCGTCAAAATCGTAGCAGCTAGCTAGCTTGCTGTTCCCAGGATGCTGGGTATGGTAAAGGTCTTGGGCGAGGCCTAGGGTCAGGAGGCCTAGGAACGCTAACTGGCATAGTGCCATCGTGTGTACGGGCCGGCGTGTCGGCGGGCACTGGGGGACGGGTGAGAGGTACACAAAGAGTGGGGGGGTAGAGTGGACGGGTGGCTTTTGCCTCAGTGAGGACTTGACTAAATATTGTTCGTTTGTTGTATGATGCGCGCGCGTTTTTATAAACAATGTTATTATCAAATTATATGCTGCTTTTTTATTTATGTTAGAATATTTTTTTTATAAACGTAGGTACGTATTAATCACCTTTGTAGGTCAATTTTTTTGTAGCCATACAACTTTATGGCAAATTTTTGTAACAAAACTGAGAAAATTGAGGACAGATTAGATAAAGGTATAAAAATATTACTATTGTACAGTCGACGTCATAAATATGTTTACATTTTTGCATCTTATTACAGTCGCCATCAGATATATCGGACCGGCCAAGGTGGTCCAAATATCTGAACAACGCCTCTATTGTCAAGGCGATAAAGTACATGTTCAGATATTTTTGAGTACCCTGGCCGCTCAGATATATTTGATGGCGACTGTACAATGGAGTAAGATGAAAAAGTGTAAATATATCTTTGACGTCGACTGTACAAAAACTAACCTTCGTTTCGTAGAAGAGAAACTTTAATAAAAATAAGTTTTATCAGTGTATGATGTTAACAACACATTTGTGCATTTTTATACTCGTGATGCCCACCAATACAGTCCGTGAGCTTTAAAAAGAACCTTCGGGAATCGGCGATGACACACGAAGGTAATATTGCTGTTCTGCTTTTTCATGTGTCAATGTTGATTGATGCCCAATCCCTATCTAAAACCCGAAGGTTCTTTTAAGTGCTCACGGACTGTACATCATTTTACCCTTTTAAATAACTTCAAAGATAACTGCCTACAAAGTGTGTTTTATTTATTCCCATGCAGGCAAAAATAAATCAATATAAAAGATTTATTTAGTAAGGACGCTTTTACACGTCAAGTACCTAAACAAGCAAAAGTAAAAAAATAAACTACACAGGTTCCAACCCTAAACCTCCAAAAAGAATTATGACCGGAAATAAACTCGTGCGAATTATTTTTCATTCAAAACAGTAATACCTACATACATTAAATCTTAAATATTATGCGTATACAGTTCCTAATTAACAGTATGCTTTCAACCTCGTGTCCTATCTTTTATTATTGCTACTCTCTGGCACGCCAGACGAGTCGAGATCTGAGCGGGCCGCGGGCGCCGACCGCTTTTTATAAAGGGCCCAAAAGGCCCTTTTGTCTGCTTGGCCGTAAATGCCATGCGCATTATCCAAAATGGCATCCCAAATGTGCATTGAAGTGGAATGTTTATTTTGCAAGAGTATAAACATGATAATTAGGGCTATGGGTTTAGGTTACCTTGCCTCTACATGATGGGCCATCATAGGGACGCAGCTATACCCTCGTAAGGCCCAAGGTCCTACTTGTAGTACTTATTGTCTTCGATGAAATTTGAATCATCCATTCTATTTTCATAGAGTTGCATTTGTTTTGTAGCGTTCGATTTTGAAACAAAATAAAATCGACTCTGTTTCTTTGTGTTCTTGGTTTAAATTTCAGTGCTAAGTTTTCGATTTTTCATTTGTATGGCTGGGCCGCAGGAGGATACAACAGAACGAGATCGCAATATCGTTAGCTCCCTCTAACGCATAGCTGCGTCCCTATGACGGCCCATCATGTATTAGAGAAGCCATTACATAGTAGAGAATTAAACTTAACTAGTAGTCCGCCTCGAACTGAGTACTCACGATTTACTTACAAATGAGTTGTCCATTATAAAGAGACCAATATGAAGATTTTTTTCGCCTTCCCTTGTTCGATCCAGCTCATAAACGAACTCTCAAAATATATTCTCATAAAGATCAGAAAAACGTTACTAAGGCTCAAAACACACCTAGCGGAATGGAGGCAAATTAGTAGGCAAAGTCAATGGTAGCTTAAATTTGTCTATGGCCTCCATACATTGCATTGCCTAAATTTATTAATTCAGGAACAAATATCCGTGATAAACACACAAGCAAATGCTCTGACCAGGATACGAATGGGACCTCCTACTTCATAGGCTGAAATTAATGTGTCGATTAACTAATATTAGCACCGCCCACAACTTCTCTGCTTTGCCTTAAGGTTGACTGGTAGAGAATGCCTCTTGGCATTAAGTTCGCCTTTTGTACTGTAAGATTTTCTTTTGTGCAATAAAGATTAAATAAATAAATAAATAAATGTGTTTGCCTAATTTATGTTTGAACAGGGTGGTGATTTTTGAGATCAAAGCCCTCGAAAGTGACATTGAAAACTCCGAATAATAAAACGATGATATTAAGTTTTAAAATAACAGCGAAGGACATTTTAAATCATAATTATTTAAACTATTAATTTCATGCAAAAAAATTGTGGACAAACTTTTGTGTGCGATTATCTTTGAGCTTATTTGAATTCGAGCATTCGGCTGCTCAAAAATCGCCCCCCTGGAATTCGATTTTTGAATCTCACCGGTGCCTTTTTAGGGTTCCGTACCTTAAAAGGAAATAACGGAACCCTTATAGGATCACTTTGTTGTCCGTCTGTCTGTCTGTCTGTCTGTCTGTCTGTCTGTCTGTCTGTCTGTCTGTCAAGACCATTTTTCTCAGGAACGCGTAGAGGTATCAAGCTGAAATTTATACCAAATACTTAAGTCTATTGTCCATTGAACCTGTGAAAAAATCAAACTTAAAAGCCAACGCAATCAAAAGATACAGTCGTTTATGCTGCAAATTTTAGAGTTTTCGGCACTCGCAAAACCTACGGGGTACTTCCCGTGAACTCAGAAACTTGAAATTTGGCACGAAGCAACGTCATGTAGCATAGACAAAGGAAAAATTATAAAAAGTAGATATTTTTAGTAAAATCATACAAAAAAATATATTTAAAATTTTAAACTTACTACCTTTTTCCTCGTAAACGCGTGAAGTTATTAAGTTGAAATTCATGTCAAATACTCAAGGCTATAGGATTTTTCAGATGTAGCAAAACCAAACTTTTATGTCAACGCAATCAAAAGAAATAGCAATTTAAGTTGCATATTTTGAAACTGAGTACTCACAAGAAACTCAAAACCTAAAGGGTACTTCCCGTAAACTCAGAAACTTGAAACTTGGCACGAAAAAACTTCATATAGCACAGACAAAGGAAAAATTACGAAAAGTAGTTTTTTTTTGTAAAATCATACAAATAATTTTTTTTTAAATTTTAACTTACTACCATTTTCCTCGTAAACGCGTGAAGTTATTAAATTAAAATTCATGTCAAATACTCAGGGCTATAGTACCTTTCAGATGTAGCAAAACCAAATCTCTATGTCAACGCAATCAAAAGGAATAGCAATTTAAGTTGCATATTTTGAAACTGAATACTCGCGAGAAGCTCAAAACCTAAAGGGTACTTCCCGTAAGCTCAGAATCTTGAAACTTGGCACGAAGCAACGTCATATAGCACAGACAAAGGAAAAATTATAAAAAGTAGACATTTTTAGTAGGGTCATACAAAAAATATTTTTTTTAATTTTAAACTTACTACCTTTTTCCTCGTAAACGCGTAAAGGTATTCAATTGAAATTCATATCAAATACTCAGGTCTGTAATAGCTTTCAGCTGTGGCAAAAACAAACTTTTATGTCAACGCAATCAAAAGAAATAGCAATTTAAGTTGCATATTTTGGAGCTGAGTAATCGCAAGAAACTCAAAACCTAAAGGGTACTTCCCGTAAACTCAGAAACTTGAAACTTGGCACGAAGAAACTTCATATAGCACAGACAAAGGAAAAATTACGAAAAGTAGACATTTTTAGTAAAATCGTACATAAAATATTTTTTAAAATTTTAAACTTACTACCTGTTTCCTCGTAAACGCGTAGAGGTATTAAATTGAAATTCATATCATATACTCAGCTCTATAATATCTTTCTGCTGTAGCAAAACGAAACTTTCATGTCCACGCAATCATAAGAAATAGCAATTGTAATAGGTTTTTACGGAACCCTCGGTGCGCGAGTCCGACTCGCACTTGGCCGGTTTTTTTTGTATGCAGCCGATGACTATTTAGTATGAAATAAGTCACCCGATGAGAATCAAAAATCGCACCTCTGGGGGCCGATTTTTGACAGCCGGACGCTCGAATTCAAAAAATTCAAGCTCGAAAATAATCGCACACAAAAGTTTGTCGCCAATTTTTCCACATGGAATTAATAGTTTAAATAATCATTATTTTAAATTTCTATCGCTTTTATTTTTAAAACATAATTTCATCGTTTTATTCAGAGTTTTAAATGTCACTTTCGAGTGCTCGAATCTCAAAAATCACCCCCCTGGTCCGCATTTTGAGCTGAAACTATTACATTGCCTAAAGTTTTCTACATAAGTACCTAGTTGTAGTCCGTCAGATGTGTTGCACGTGTGCGTTAGCGCTGGTGACGTCATGCCGGAACATGGATTTATTTGGCTTATTACACTCAGAGCTTTGAACGCCTTACGAGTTCTCTATAATAACATGTTTAGGGGTCTGATTGGACTCTCTACACGGAAAAAAAGCTTCCTGGATATTCTCAATCCAAGACATTATTATTTTCTTGAAAATATTTCCTCGTGACAAGTATTTATTTCCTTTACCAAAAATATGATTCTTCGCTTAATAAAACCACGTTTTCATAAAATAGAAATACAAAAATGTATTGTTTCAAGAGTATATTGAGTAAATAAGAAAGATTGGACTTTAATCAAACAAGTATTACATTAGGTAAAAAAAAAAATAGAAAATCTGTAAGAATATATTCGCTTCGTTATATTTAAAACTTTAATTTATTTTCGTTAAAGAAAATAAATGCTTGTCACGAGGAAATATTTTCAACATAAAATAATGTCTTAGGTTGAGAATATCCCGGAAGCTTTTTTTTCGTGTAGATTCTGCAGCGCTTCTGGTATGTTTGCCGATGCCCATGTTGATGATTTTCATGCAGTAATGCGAAAAAAATTATATCAATCATAAGCAGAATCCAGGGTAGTTCCAACTAGCAATGCACCGAGGAGAAGTTTCATAAGTTACGAAACTCCTATGGAGAATATTCTCTGGAACTTAAATTTAATAAACAATCTTATCGTGTCAGGACCGAAGTAGACACACGCCATTTTAAATATTATGCCTGCCTGCTTTACTAATGTGTGGCGTATAATAATATATATTACACAAAATGTTAAAATTCTCATGGGAACATTCTCACAGAGAACTTTCTAAGTTTCTTTCATGTAATTTCTCGGAAATTTTCGAGAACATTTCTGCAATTTGTACAATGCTAGTTCCAACGGCATCCTAAATATGTTATGTTAAAGTTCGACAGTCTTTTGCAAAGACACTTGGATGTCGGCACCAATAAATCCCCGCTCTGGGGATGTTTATTATATGAATTAAGAATCGCCAGGACGCTCGCGTTCCCATACAAACGTAGTTTAGCTCTCATTTTAAAACGACATGCTTCAGAACCATGAAATTTGGCATGGGCATTCTAGTAGTGCAGGGGGTAATTTTTGAGATTCGAGTACTCGAAAGTGACATTTACAACTCAGAATAAAACGATGAAATGATGTTTAAAAAAAAACAGCGATAGGAATTTGAAATCATGAGTATTTAAACTATTAATTTCATGCGAAAAAATTGGCGGTAAGCTTTTGTGTGCGATTATTTTCGAGCCTAAACTTTTTGAATTAGGGCGCTTGAAAGTCAAAAATTGGCCCCCAGATCTAGGTTGGACATTCGATTTGGTTGCAAAAAATTGTAATACAAAGAAAATACAGCCAGTTACAGATTTACATACAAAACTTATTTTTGCTATATTTTCTTTGTATAACAATTTTTAGCAACGAAAACAAATGTCCGACCTAGATCTGTACTATTAGAATGCCCAAGCCAAATTTCATGGTTCTAAAGCATGTCGTTTTAAAATGAGAGTTGAACTACGTTTGTATGGGAACGTGACTTCACGCGAGCGTCCTCGCGACTCTTAAGTAGTCCTTAGAGTAACTAGCCTAGTATACTTATAAGGATCTCATTATATATTACTAGTTAACACAACTGTGGACAATTAGTTGTCTAAAAATATAAATTCATTAATTAAAATAAATAAAATACATTATTTACTAAGACTCTGTCAGTCCGTCCGTCTGTCTGTCTGTCTGTCACCAGGCTGTATCTCATGAACCGTGGCAGTAACACAGTTGACATTTTCACAGATGATGTGTTTCTGTTGCATACATAGGACACGAAAAGCTGAAGGTGGGATCTTTAACTGGTGTTTATAAGTTTCTAGATGATTAGGAAAGGCCAACCCAACCCAGAGAACCCAAAAAACACGCACAATTTCTGACAAATTTACCAGCCAAAAAATATATTGTGATTCGGAGTTTTTTCCCAAGTAAATAATATTCAGTAAGAACGGTATTGCCTCGCACAAATGGCCGTATACATTACAATAGTACATTACGTAACTAGGGCGGTAAAATAAAGAAAGGGCTCAGATCGCTGGCATTTGTGGCCCGAACCGAAGGTAAGGGCCATAAACAAGCGATCTGAGGTCTTCCTTATTACCGCCCGTGGTACGTACATCATTTTACGTCTTCGCCTGGGTGTGAAGTGTGATTTGCCGCTGCGCCCTAGGGCGGTAAATCTCACTTAGCGCCCAGAGTGACGTAAATTATATTATCGAACGAGCCGAGCGTAAACAAAAGTGAGTTCTTACAAACAACTTCTGGCTTAACTGGGACGTCGCGGCATTTCGATGGCTTTTATTTTGAGAGTTAGTTCGATGATAACTTTACTAACATTTTTCTGATCTTACTGAAATTTGTTGGGGTTGTTGTAGAGGTACATACAATTTGAGAGTTAAAATTCTGGGTTCTGTTATACAGAGTGTTTCCTGTAATACGAGCAATAAATTAAAACGCAGATTTTACTCGTCAAACAACAACACTTTTGTTCAACAACTTTTAATAAAGATGTATTTTGTAGATTGCCTCTTTTTCATACAAACTAAATCGTATTTTCAATGTACGTTAAAATCCGTCTATTTGACACCTACAGACATCATCAATGTCGGAATACATTGCGTGTTCGGAAAAACTTTAAAGTGTCCTAAAAATCAAACCATAAGCTATTTTTAAAAGTCACTGAAAAAACGTTGTCTGGTTTGAGGAGTAGAATCTACGCTTTAATTTATTGCTCCTATTACAGGAAACACCCGTATTGGTCCTCGTTTGCAGGTAAATCGCGAGTTCTCAGTTCGAGGCGGACTACTAGTTTAGATACATTTGATTCAGTCCTAGTTAACATTGTATTAGTTTATCACAAAAACCATATAGTTTTTGTGATAAAGGGTCAATAGAATAGGGAAGGTTATCGGCCAATTCTAAACATTGACTCCATGTTTGACTTCAATCGTGTAAAAATAATTTTCTCAAACATGCAATGTAATATTCTCTTCACGTTCCTTATAATAAAATACTGGTCAATAATACATCGTTTTTGTGGTTTTTAGGATTCCGTAGTCAACTAGGAACCCTTATAGTTTCGCCATGTCCGTCTGTCTGTCCGCGGCTTAGCTCAGTGATCGTTAGCAGTAGAAAGCTAAAATTTGGTACGAGTATGTACATTAGAACTGAAAGAACAAATCAAATTATTTTTCCAGCCTTGGGCACCGGAGGCGTTGGTCACTTTTTCCTTTGTATATGACATCTATACAAGTTTATAAAGTATGTACATTATTCACGCTGACAAAGTGGTAGAATAAAAACTAGAAAAATATTTTTAATTAGGGTACCTCCCGTACACATGAAGTGGGGGTGATTTTTTATTGTACGGGATGTACATGTCGAAACTATAAGGGTTTCTAGTTGACTACGGAATCCTAAAAACAACCTTTTGAGTGGGTAATTTTGTGATTGGCCGGCAACTACGGAACCCTACCCTGAGCATGGCTCGACATGCTCTTGACTGGTTTATTTGTATGAGTATGTATATACCTATAGTAAATAATGTAGGTTAGTTTGTAGATGAGTAATTACGAAGGGGCACAGCTGTATAAAAAACGCCGAATCCTTAAAAGTGTTCAAAAAGGCGCTCAAGCATCACATTAATTGTTAAAACTGTACTCATTATAGTATTTTATGCAATAGTTGTATAATAGGGTTCAAAAAGGGCGAGTGGTGTGTGTAATAAAGACGCCATGAGCCTTTTTTGAGCTACTTATACAACGTTGTATACATTACTTTTTCTACGACTAGGTATTAAATAAATAATGCTAAATATGCAACAACTATTCCAAGAATGCTAAACACACACAGCAATACAGCATGAATACAGCATAAGAAAGAGCGAGAAGTTGAATAGTGACAAATGACAGTCGACAGAACGTAGAAGACACGGTATTTTGGGCCCGTTACTATTTATCATATATATTAATGACTTGCCCAAAGCAACTTCTCATAAAGTGATAATGTTTGCGGACGATACGACGATCATTATAAAATGTAATAATAGCCTAACTTTCAATCAAGACATTAATAATTCCTTAAATGACATAATACATTGGATGGACATGAATGACTTAAAAATTAACATTAGTAAAACTAAACTTATGCGAATTAGATCATATAATTCTAATACCATGCCAATTACAGTAATATATCGAAATCAAAATGTAGATGAAGTAACCAGTATAAAGTTTCTAGGATTCACTTTAGATGAACATCTGCACTGGAAAGATCACATCGAGCAAATTTGTAACCGGCTGAATAGATTTGTGTTTGCTCTCCGTAGGCTAAGAAATACTGTTTCTGAGGAAGCTGCTCTGACAGCTTATCATGGATACGTGTCCTCTGTTCTCCACTACGGCCTAATACTGTGGGGTAATTCTGTCGATGTAGAGAGAGCTTTCATAGTTCAAAAAAAATGTGTTCGGGCTGTCTGTGGGGCTTGGCCCGATGCTCATTGTGTCCCTCTTTTTAAACGACTGCACATTCTCCCTCTACCTTGTTTATATATAAGAGACATATGTATCTTAGTTAATAACAACCGACATTTATTTAAAACACGTGGTGAAGTAATGAACAGGGTCACTCGACAAAAAATTATGAATTTATTGTACAAACCACGTGCTTACAAAATGATTTATGACAAAAACGTATTTAACATGTGTATAGTCATATATAATGGATTACCTAATGACATAAAATCACTTGAAGGAAATAGTTTTAAGAAAAAATTGACTAGCTGGCTTTTGGATGAATGTTTCTACAGTGTAAAAAATTATTTGGTTTATGTTCAAAATTATAATCTTAATCATTGACATATTTAGTATTAATATTATTTAGGTTAGTCCTGACATAGTTATGTAAATATGATGTTTTTTTTTATTTAATCTGTATACTTATACATTGCCTGTTTGAAAATATTTGCACGCTTGCATGCAGGCCGAATGCACTGAACTGTATTTTAATTATAAGAACTGTATATTAACTGTGTTCCATGCAAATAAATTCTTTGAATCTTTGAATCTTTGAATCTTTTTTTTTTCAACTTGGTTCCAGGAAGAGTAGGTATCTATAGTCTGGCAAACCAAAAGCGCAGTAACAGTCAGAGTAACATGCTATACCCATCCCTTTTTTAGTAGTGAGAGTACTAGCATTAGAAAAAGACAGTATGATTCTCCCTGTCTATGCTTGAAGTGGAACAAACTCTGGCCAAACTATATTCACTATATCGGACCCAAGTTTTTCACGGCTCTCTACCACAACGGATCCAGGGATATTGGCATGGCCCGTGTAACAGGCATCCCCAGTAGGGTAGACCGGGGACAATTGAACCACTTTTTGAATAACTGTTCATAGTTCAGAATTTAAAGGTGCTGAACCAAAACCGTATAAACTTTTGAAATAGTAGGTTTTTGATCTACGAATTTCTGAGGGTAATTGATAATAAACGGTAAGGGTATGGTAAAAAATCCAGTTTTTCTTCAATAATTCCTTGTGTTACAATTGACCCGTCGTAGTGTGGGTCGATAGTACCAAAAATTTAAAGGTAAATATAACACAAATTATTTGTTTATTATGTAAATATTTATTCGTTTCTGCCTAAAACTTAACCAATCTCTTCAGTTAAATCAGTCTTAAGAATGAGAAGATTCAATAACACTAATTGAAATCAGCAGTTACATTGAACTTCCATAACTATGAATATCTCACTTTGTAATAATAATACACTCATACAATCAAAACCACATCCAAAGATTGCTTACAGTATTCTAACTCAACATCAATTTTTACAAAAAACTAAAAAAATATTGAGTTATTCAGCAATCATATTTTCTATACAGTTACTGTCGCCCCTGTTACAATCAACCCCGCCTGAAAACAAGAAAAAATACTGTCATTTTATACTTTTTAACCTTTTTTTTTCAAAACAAACTATACACACTTCTGCTGTATAAAGATGGATCCTGATAACGTACCACGTAACATAATGACACGTAGCATAATGACTTCTAAATGACAGTAATAACAAAAAGACAAAAAATAGCCATGGGGTCGATTGTACCGCAGTGTCAATTGTAACGCTACTATTGACCCCGGCTCACATGGTACTAGTGCCCCCGAATACCCAAAATTATATAAAATACTAACCTAACTCACTGTCATACTCTGCCACAAAACCAACGTTGGTAACTAACTAATCATAATTCAATACCAATTTAACTATAGAATTATTTAGCATTCAGTAATAAGTCAATAAAAAACTCGTAAATACTTACTTTGATCATACGAAAACAAAAATAGCCTCCTAGCACATCCGTTACGCGTCGCAGCGAGCGGCTGACTTGTGAGCAGGTCCGAACAAGTCTCGGGCACCTTCGTGTATACTCACAAATGCAAATTATGTAATAGTTGCGAAAATATGAACGATGGTACTATTGCCCCGTGGTACTATTGTCCCCGGTCTACCCTACCTGTGCCAGTACTGTCTAGTGTCTATGTCGCCGATAGACAACATATAATTGATATGCAGCAAGAACAGCGTTGGGGATAGCACGGAGCCTTACGGGACACCAGCGTTTATGCCTATCCTTTCAGAGCAACTACCGTGGACTACGGCTCGTATGCTTCTGCCGGACAAAAAGCTGGCAACCCATCTGCACTATCCCTCGGGAAGCCCGTAAGATGGCAACTTCGACAGAAGACCTCGATGCCAGACACGATCGAACGCCTTAGCTATATCAAGGCTGACTGCCAATGTCTCTCCCTGCCTCTCAATGGCTGAAACCCAGCGGTGAGTGAACAGACATAAATCAGGAGCATACCGGTTGAGCACAACTGCTGGTATGCCTTCCGGCCCACTCGACTTGTGAACGTTGATGTATTGAACATAGCAATTTTTGAGCTAACTTAAAAATACTTGTAATAGTAAGACTCCACATTCAGGGTATACCAAAATTGGCATCCTACCATTGAATTAAACATTAAAAAGGAAGATTTTTTATTTTTATTTATTATTTTATTTTAGAGTGTATCTTATTATGAATCCATTGTAAATAAGGGCTGACTGGGGTATATTCTGAAATAGGAGCATTAAAAGTTCCACTCCTGCATACTCCGATCACTCTTCCGTCAAGCACCAGCGGCCCACCGGAATCTCCTGGCCGAGCCTGCTGCTTCCTATTGGAACACTTCGGCGTTACGCACAGAATCTTAATACCCGTATATTCTATGTGTTCACAAGTAGACACGATACCCTCGCCAATTTGAAGAGGCATTAACTGTGTTTTATTTATTACTGCCCAATCAAACTTGAAATTCTTGCTAGTCATTCCAAAACCAGCGTATTTAACTTATAGTCCGAATAATGTTTTATAATCGAGTGCTATTAGTTTTGCAATAGGTCTGGGTATTTTTTCAACAAAAAGTAAACCTATATCATTCCTTCCGAATGCACGTTGGTAATGAGGGTGATTATGTATTTTGATGACGCTTGCATATAGCTTGGTTTCATTTGCTGGTTTTGTGAAATCTCCATATTTGACGTCGATGTTTTTATTGTTTCCTGCCGTGCAGTGCGCCGCAGTCAGGACCCAGTCTTCCATTATAAGGCTGCCGGTACAAATTCTGAGTCGAGGCCATTTACGTTGCAACACCACGACAAAAGGAAACTCGTTCCGTGGGTCCGTCTCCCCTTTATACACCCTGAGACCTCTTCGTCTAGGTGCACTACTTTCGCTTAGATGGACGAGTAACTCCAAAATAAATAAAAAGTGCATTCTAAATTTTATGCGAAGATATTTTTTTATTTAGTATAATGAAGCAAATTGTGTTCTTAACGAAGTTAGTAAACAAAAAGTGGAAAATAAAGTAGATGTAGTTTCATAGTTCAATTTCATTACTTTTTATGGCATTTCGTAACAAAAACAATTTCTATAAATAAATAAATTCGCATAAAGATTAAAATTAATGATATTTCAACATACACACCCTATTTCAAGTAGGTTTTAGGTTAGAGCGTTATCAACTTATCACACTTGCGATTTGCGAGCGAGTTTTGTACGGGAGCGAACACGCCGCGAGTTCGCCGCGTACTATACGAGTTTTGCATAGAAATCGCTTTCAAATGGCTCAGGGGTGATAAGGCCCTTAAGGTGGTTGTGATGACAGTCGTCGTCATAAAACGATGTACGTTGTACGTATTTGAGTCAAAGCTTTTGGACTAAGAGCTGGCCACGTATGATATGACACAATAATGAGAGCAACAGAACCCGTCCAGTTAGAAAGATTGATGTACTATCCTTATTGCTAGATCCGGGTATCTGGCAGCTTTTAATGGGTGGAGCTCAGTGTCACAGACTAGCATATTTTTGACTTCGACTTCGAGTCGGACATTCATTTTCGGTGCTAAAAATTGTAATACAAAGAAACTATAGCAAAAATAAGTTTTGTATGTAAATCTGTAACTGGCTGTATTTTCTTTATATTACAATTTTTAGCAACGAAAACGGATGTCCGACCTAGATCTGTACTACTAGAATGCCCATGCCAAATTTCATGGTTCTAAAGCATGTCGTTTTAAAATGAGAGCTGAACTACGTTTGTATGGGAACGCGAGCGCCCTGGCGACTCTTCCTTCAAAAAAACTTCTGATAGTTAGACTCCATATTGAGGCTCTAAGTACTTACCAAAATTGGCACCCAAGCATTGAATTAAACATTAAAAACGTAGATTTTTTCATTTTATTTATTATTTTACGGTACACGGAAAAAAGGATATCTTCAGCCAAGAATACCAATTGCAAAATATTATTGTTTAAATATAAGTAAGTATTTTCTTAGCCTAATTTTATATCTTTAGCCCAATACATTTTACTTGAATAAAGATCACTTTCTAGGTAAATTGATTTCGTTATACCTATACAAAACAATATTGTTATGACGAAGAGGAATTGTCTTCGATGAAGATACTTTTAGATACTTTTCCGTGTATCGTGTTATGAATCCATTGTAAATAAGGGCTGACTGGGGTATATTCTGTAACAGGAATCATGAAACTTACACTCCTGGCTACTCCGATCACTCTCCCGTCAAGCACCAGCGGCCCCCCGGAATCTGCTGGCCGAGCCTGCTGCTTCCTATTGGAACACTTCGGCATTACGCACAGAACCTTAACACCCGTATATTCTATGTTTCCACAAGTAGTCACGATACCCTCGCCAATATGAAGAGGCATTACCTTGTGTTTTTCTATTACTTCTGATTTATAAACATCATTATACTCCTTGCTAGTAATTCCAAAACCAGCGTATTTAACTTGTAGTCCGAAGAATGTTTTATAATCGAGTGCCATTAGTTTTGCAATAGGTCTGGGTATTTTTTCAACAAAAAGTAAACCTATATCATTCCTTCCGAGTTCATCTTGGTAATGAGGGTGCCTATGTGCTTCGATGACGCGTGCAAACTTCTTAGTTTCGTTTGCTGGTTTTGTGAAATCTCCATATTTGACGTCGCTACGATAGGGTTTTGTTGGTGGCGTGCAGTGCGCCGCAGTCAGGATCCAGTCTTCCATTATAAGGCTGCCGCTACAACCTCTGCGTCGAGAATCTTTTCTTTGAAACGCCACGACAAAAGGAAACTCGTTCCGTGAGTCCGTCTCCCCTTTATACACTCTGAGACCTCTTCGTCTAGGTGCACTACTTTCGCTTAGATGGACGAGTAACTCCAAAATAAATAAAAAGTGCATTCCAAATTTATGCAAAGATATTTTTTTATTTAGTGAAATGAAGCAAATTGTTTTCTTAACGAAGTTTCAAAACAAAAAATGGAAAATAAAGTGGATGTTGTTTCATAGTTCAATTTCATTACTTTTTATGGGATTTCGTAACAAAAACAATTTCTATAAATAAATAAATTCGCATAAAGATTAAAATTAATGATATTTCAACATACACACCCTATTTCAAGTAGGTTTTAGGTTAGAGCGTTATCAACTTATCACACTTGCGATTTGCGAGCGAGTTTTGTACGGGAGCGAACACGCCGCGAGTTCGCCGCTTACGATACGAGTTTTGCATAGAAATCGCTTTCAAATGGCTCAAGTGTGATAAGGCCCTTAAGGTGGTTGTGATGACAGTCGTCGTCATAAAACGATGTACGTTGTACGTATTTGAGTCAAAGCTATTGGACTAAGAGCTGGCCGCGTATGATATGACACAATAATGAGAGCAACAGAACCCGTCCAGTTAGAAAGATTGATGTACTATCCTTATTGCTAGATACGGGTATCTGGCAGCTTTTAATGGGTGGAGCTCAGTGTTACAGACTAGCATATTTTTGACTTCGACTTGGAGTAGGACATTCATTTTCGGTGCTGAAAATTGTAATACAAAGAAACTATAGCAAAAATAAGTTTTGTATGTAAATCTGTAACTGGCTGTATTTTCTTTGTATTACAATTTTTAGCAACGAAAATGAATGTCCGACCTAGATCTGTACTACTAGAATGCCCATGCCAAATTTCATGGTTCTAAAGCATGTCGTTTTAAAATGAGAGCTGAACTACGTTTGTATGGGAACGCGAGCGCCCTGGCGACTCTTCCTTCAAAAAAACTTCTGATAGTAAGACTCCATATTGAGGCTCTAAGTACTTACCAAAATTGGCACCCAAGCATTGAATTAAACATTAAAAACGTAGATTTTTTCATTTTATTTATTATTTTACGGTACACGGAAAAAAGGATATCTTCAGCCAAGAATACCAATTGCAAAATATTATTGTTTAAATATAAGTAAGTATTTTCTTAGCCTAATTTTATATCTTAAGCCCAATACATTTTACTTGAATAAAGATCACTTTCTAGGTAAATTGTTTTCGTTATATACAAAACAATATTGTTATGACGAAGAGGATTTGTCTTCGATGAAGATACTTTTAGATACGTTTTTTTCCGTGTATCGTGTTATGAATCCAATGTAAATAAGGGCTGACTGGGGTATATTCTGTAACAGGAACATTGAAACTTCCACTCCTGCATACACCGATCACTCTCCCGTCAAGCACCAGCGGCCCCCCGGAATCTGCTGGCCGAGCCTGCTGCTTGCTATTGGAACACTTCGGCATTACGCACAGAACTTTAACATCCCTAGATTCTGTGTTTCCACAAGTAGTCACGATACCCTCGCCAATATGAAGAGGCATTAACTTATGTTTTTCTATTACTTCTGATTTATAAACATCATTATACTTCTTGCTAGTAATTCCAAAACCAGCGTATTTAACTTGTAGTCCGAAGAATGTTTTATAATCGAGTGCCATTAGTTTTGCAATAGGTCTGGGTATTTTTTCAACAAAAAGTAAACCTATATCATTCCTTCCGAGTTCATCTTGGTAATGAGGGTGCCTATGTGCTTCGATGACGCGTGCAAACTTCTTAGTTTCGTTTGCTGGTTTTGTGAAATCTCCATATTTGACGTCGCTACGATAGGGTTTTGTTGGTGGCGTGCAGTGCGCCGCAGTCAGGACCCAGTCTTCCATTATAAGGCTGCCGCTACAACCTCTTCGTCGAGAATTTTTTGCTTGAAACGCCACGACAAAAGGAAACTCGTTCCGTGAGTCCGTCTCCCCTTTATACACCCTGAGACCTCTTCGTCTAGGTGCTCTACTTTCGCTTATATGGACGAGTAAGCCCAAAATAAATAAAAAGTGCATTTTAAATTTATACGAAGATATTTTATTATTTAGTGAAATGAAGTAAATTGTGTTCTTAACGAAGTTTCAAAAGAAAAAGTGGAAAATATAGTAGATGTAGTTTCATAGTTCAATTTTATTACTTTTTATGGCATTTCGTAACAAAAACAATTTCTGTAAATAAATAAATTCCCATAAAGATTAAAATTAATGATACTTCAAGATATACAACCTATTTCAAATAGGTTTTAGGTTAGAGCGTTATCACACTTGCGATTTGCGAGCGAGTTTTGTACGGGAGCGAACACGCCGCGAGTTCGCCGCATACGATACGAGTTTTGCATAGAAATCGCTTTCAAATGGCTCAAGTGTGATAAGGCCCTTAAGGTGGTTGTGATGACAGTCGTCGTCATAAAACGATGTACGTTGTACGTATTTGAGTCAAAGCTTTTGGACTAAGAGCTGGCCACGTATGATATGACACAATAATGAGAGCAACAGAACCCGTCCAGTTAGAAAGATTGATGTACTATCCTTATTGCTAGATCCGGGTATCTGGCAGCTTTTCATGGGTGGAGCTCAGTGTTACAGACTAGCATACTTTTGACTTCGACTTCGAGTCGGACATTCATTTTCGGTGCTAAAAATTGTAATACAAAGAAACTATAGCAAAAATAAGTTTTGTATGTAAATCTGTAACTGGCTGTATTTTCTTTGTATTACAATTTTTAGCAACGAAAACGAATGCCCGACCTAGATCTGTACTACTAGAATGCCCATGCCAAATTTCATGGTTCTAAAGCATGTCGTTTTAAAATGAGAGCTGAACTACGTTTGTATGGGAACGCGAGCGCCCTGGCGACTCTTCCTTCAAAAAAACTTCTGATAGTAAGACTCCACATTGAGGCTACAGGTACTTACCAAAATTGGCACCCAAGCATTGAATTAAACATTAAAAACGTAGATTTTTTCATTTTATTTATTATTTTACGGTACACGGAAAAAAGGATATCTTCAGCCAAGAATACCAATTGCAAAATATTTTTGTTTAAATATAAGTAAGTATTTTCTTAGCCTAATTTTATATCTTTAGCCCAATACATTTTACTTGAATAAAGATCACTTTCTAGGTAAATTGATTTCGTTGTATACAAAACAATATTGTTATGACGAAGAGGATTTGTCTTCGATGAAGATACTTTTAGATACTTTTCCGTGTATCGTGTTATGAATCCATTGTAAATAAGGGCTGACTGGGGTATATTCTGTAACAGGAATCATGAAACTTACACTCCTGGCTACTCCGATCACTCTCCCGTCAAGCACCAGCGGCCCCCCGGAATCTGCTGGCCGAGCCTGCTGCTTCCTATTGGAACACTTCGGCATTACGCACAGAACCTTAACACCCGTATATTCTATGTTTCCACAAGTAGTCACGATACCCTCGCCAATATGAAGAGGCATTACCTTGTGTTTTTTTATTACTTCTGATTTATAAACATCATTATACTTCGGGCTAGTAATTCCAAAACCAGCGTATTTAACTTGTAGTCCGAAGAATGTTTTATAATCGAGTGCCATTAGTTTTGCAATAGGTCGGGGTATTTTTTCAACAAAAAGTAAACCTATATCATTCCTTCCGAATGCACGTTGGTAATGAGGGTGATTATGTATTTTGATGACGCTTGCATATAGCTTGGTTTCATTTGCTGGTTTTGTGAAATCTCCATATTTGACGTCGATGTTTTTATTGTTTCCTGCCGTGCAGTGCGCCGCAGTCAGGACCCAGTCTTCCATTATAAGGCTGCCGCTACAAGTTCTTTCTCGAGAATCTATATAATGAAACGCCACGACAAAAGGAAACTCGTTCCGTGAGTCCGTCTCTCCTTTATAGACTCTGAGACCTCTTCGTCTAGGTGCACTACTTTCGCTTAGATGTACGAGAAAGCCCAAAATAAATAAAAAGTGCATTTTAAATTTATACGAAGATATTTTATTATTTAGTGGTATGAAGTAAATTGTGTTCTTAACGAAGTTTCAAAACAAAAAGTGGAAAATAAAGTAGATGTAGTTTCATAGTTCAATTTTTATTACTTTTTATGGCATTTCGTAACAAAATCAATTTCTGTAAATAAATAAATTCCCATAAAGATTAAAATTAATGATACTTCAAGATATACAACCTATTTTCAGGTAGGTTTTAGGTTAGAGCGTTATCACACTTGCGATTTGCGAGCGAGTTTTGTACGGGAGCGAACACGCCGCGAGTTCGCCGCTTACGATACGAGTTTTGTATAGAAATCGCTTTCAAATGGGTCAAGTGTGATAAGGCCCTTAAGGTGGTTGTGATGACAGTCGTCATCATAAAACGATGTACTTTAAATGGTTGTATTAGAGTCAGAGCTTTTGGACTAAGAGCTGGCCACGTATGATATGACACAATAATGAGAGCAACAGAACCCATCTAGTTAGATTGATGTACTATCCTTATTGCTAGATCCGGACATCTGGCAGCTTTTAATGGGTGGAGCTCAGATATACAGACAAGCATTTTTTTACTTGGAAAATAATACAACCAAAATAGGTAAACACTGCCGAAGTTGTCTCAGTTATCGAGAACAGAGCTTATATTTTACGCATTAATACATTTATTATTATAGCGGAAACAAAAACAGTAGGCGACAAACTATGATATGAATTACATTATACGTCGTTTGGCACCTCTTTTCCCATCAGAAACTTCTGGCAATGATATAATCTAATTATTTAAATAATTTCTCAAAATATTGCATCAAAACCAGAACTCTAGGATTTGTTTTAAGTGGTTTGCATTCTTTGACCTCCACCACTTTACTGCTGCCAGATGTCCAGATCTATAAATAAGCATAGTACAGGGCAACTGAGTAAAGGGGTTTAATTGCTCTCATTATTGTGTCATATCTGACGTGGCTAGCTCTTCGCCTATTTCACAATATTTCGTCAGGTCTCCAAATAAGTCAAGTCAATATTGTCTTTATACAAGTAAGCATAGCAAGAAGTACTTTCGAATCGTCAGTAACAATAAAATTGCGCACGCACAATTTTTTTTGCATATTTCGCTCGTGCGCTGGCGCCGCATGCGGATCCGTTGCCAGTGTGATAATCGCCATACTTGCTGCACATAATTAATTAATTACGCAAGTAATATACACTCTGTTTTTAATTTGTGGTATTTGTATACAGTGTGTAATAGAACTCACTAGTGAAATAATTTATTAAGATGTTTTTTTAAGCTACACTTAACTGTGACCCAATAATAAATTTTTCAAAAGTTTATCATCAGCAATGTACTGTAAACATGGCATTGAAAGTAACTGACAACGAGCGTTTAACGCGAGTGTGTTTGCATTACATTGCTGGCCGAATTAATTTGTACGGATAATTTTTTTATTGCAATTTTAAGTAAAAATTATCTAATTACATTTCTTATGTCCTATCATTCGCCCATATTAGATTTACACACTGTATACTAAGTAACCACAGCCTTTATAATCTTTTGTTTATAAATTTGGGTGCGTTTAACTTTCGAATGATGCTCTTATCACTACCGTGGTCCATTGACCCCTGTTATCAGTCAGTTTGGATGACTTCCGACGCTGCGGTAGATTTAAGATGCATTATTTAATAGTGACGTAATCTAATGTAACGTCTTAGTCGAAGCAGAGAGTAACTTATATAGTAAAACAGCACAGCCTAAGAACTTTTTGAAACTCAAATCATTTGCGCCCTCTGTCCGATAGCCCCCCAAAGATACCCAAAACGTAAGAGGATATGTCACCTGCACTGCTACTCCACCTAGTAACAAATAACTTATAAGGACCGTATCGTTTATTAGGGTTCCGTACCTCAAAAGGAAAAAAACGGAACCCTTATAGGATCACTTTGTTTTCCGTCTGTCTGTTATGGGTACAACTTTACTTAGCCGTTTTGTTTGGTATTAAATTTTTATTTCAAATTCACACATGTGTTTAATCAGTATTTAATAAGGTACACATTTAGTCATGGGAGCTCGACGTAAAGCATATGGTTTGTACGAAATGTACCCAATCCTCTCGAGTAAAAATAACGACTCTGTACAAATACTACAAGCCAATTTGCGATTTACAAACAAGACAATATCATTAAAAAAAAAACATTGTGTGGTTTTATGAAATCACGATGCAAGTGAAACTTTACTATGTTAGCATGGCGCTTAGAAATTGGTGCCCAATTGGTTTGTCAGGTAGACGTACAGAGCTGGAATGACTTGCCAAATGTAATTCATTAAACATAATCAAAATATGTTTCTAAAATTTAGAAAAAAAAAATTCGTCCCACGGGGTTTAAACCCTCGCCCATTCGATCGTAAGTCTCATGCCATACCACAGTGCCACCGCTGCAGTTACGCTAAGACGCGAAATATAGATTTGTATAGGTACCGCGGTTATCAGCGTTACAGCTTGTAACGCATGTCGCGCGGAAGACAGGCCTAAATTTTTGAGGCGATGGAATAAAAGTTTCACTTTAAAAATCGTACTATGTAAACAGCAATCGGACATAAGTAGTCTAAGCATTTCTTATCGTTATAAAAAAAAGCTTAGGATCCGTGCATGGTGGCCTTTTAGAACTTTGACATCTAATATAACTATCACGGAGCGTTTCTTTACTTTCTATCGACCCACTCTAGCGATGGATCAACGCCATGAATGTCCGTTAGGCTTTGGTTTTTAGCTTATTATTCTAGCTGTCTCTTTCATTTCGCTTGCATCAGAAATTGAAGGGGTTGGAAAACGTGTATTGTTAGTAGTAAAACCGATTGTTAGTAGTAAAAGTAAGAATTATTCATAAAGTTTATGATATTTGTCGGCACTCGGTAAACAAGTCGCAGCCAGGTGCAAAACACAAGAAATTGTTCAGAAGCGTCAGGGAGCGGAAAATTGGAGTGAGCTGGTGTGCTATGGTGCTATGGCCGTCTATTACATCTTGTCTATGCTAGTGCATAGCACTTACATCGCTTTATTCCAAGTGCAGTTTGCTGCACTTTGCACTAATTGCCATGCAAACACGTGAGACTAAGATACTTCAGTGTTTGTAAAGCTAGTATATGGTGTGCACAAACAATTCGTTTCAAAACTACTAGAACGATTTAGTTGAACAGAAAGACAGATATGTAAGTGAATAACAGTACTTATTTTATACAATCGTCACATAATGAAGAGCTTTTCAGTCGTGTACCGTGTTTAGGCCACGAAGCTTGCTGAATGACCTAAATAAGGTGATCTATGGGTACAGGAGATTGAAAAGCTTAATTATGTCACTATTGTGTTACTTTTTCTATTACGAGTGCCTTACTGCCCGCTCTATACAATATATTGTATACGAACAATCTGTTTTTACAAGTGCTCAAAATAGGCAAACCGGTAAGAATTAAGTCCAACGAATGCCTTACAACCTGCTACCTCTAATTAATTTAGTAACTTCAATCTCCCGGTGGATTCTGGCGGTGGTGAAGGAGGACGTTGTACTATAATATTGTATATGAAAATCCATATCAGCATCGTTGACGATGCTATAATGCGACCGTAGAAGCTCCAGCGAAAAGCGATCGAGTGGTTCGGTCTGCAAAGTTTCAATTCAAGCATTATTATAGTCGAGTAGAAAATCATGAGAGAATAAATCGTGAACAAAAACAATCCTACCTTTTTTTAAGTCGGTTAAAACTGCCAAAATGGAAACATTGTCGCTTTAGTTATCCGAGATAGTTATTTAACCCGTTAATAGCGCGCGTATACAGGGTGCCCGTCAACCCGGTTCATACAGGGTGCTTGTGCCGATGGGGGTCGGTGGCGTTTTAACCCTTAAATGGATGGATGTAAACGAGCTCACCCCTTTTAACTGCCCGCTTTGCTTAGCACTCACTAATTACGGGGATCGGGTAGGAAAGGGTGTAACTGAGAAAAGCTAGTTTTTACAAAAAGTTTTTTTTTTTTGTGACAAACATTAATTGCTAAATGCTAACTGTACTTTACTTTGTACAATAAAGACGAATGCAACGAGCCCAAACATGACGGGATACTCCATCATCAGATCAACTCCGTGTCTATCATACTATTGTCACATGATAGGTATAAAACGGCTATTACACATTGCAACCTGCAGGGCCCAATCTGTCATGTTGGAAGGTGTAATTAAAGGTAGGGCCTGTAGGGAGCTGAAGGAGGGGCAGGGAGAGGCAGGGTACACAACAGATTGGGCCCTGCAGGTTGCAATTTGTAATAGTCGTTTTACAAATGCGTGCAAAATTGAATTCATTCGATAACCGGGAAGTGTGTCAAATTTTACTTGCAAGGTACAGACAATGACAGGTGGGCTATTTGACATGCCAAACTGTGAACGTGGATATCACAGTTGAATCGCTACTGGATAGCTAGCTGGTTAACTAGCTGGTTATACTGCTATCCATCTGGCCACAGGTGTCCACACCTAACTGTCAAATTTACAGTAGGCCGCGCTAGATTTTTCTATTGATTTTGACGTAAGTGTATATCACTCTTTTGTATATCCAAAAAGATTTCGGCTGTCATAAAAGTGTGATATCATAGTTGTCTCACTAGCGACTGTCAGTTCTGTCACGTTGATTAGAGGCCCAGGTGAAATAAATTAATGCTTGTAATAAATCAGAATAATTTTAAACAAAAAAGAACCGACTTCACTTAGGATCCGCTATTCCAAGAGGAAGTGGCCGAGTTGCTGTAAAAAATAGTGAAATCACTATACCTACGTGTGCCTATAATAGTTGAAGAGTTCCCTCGATTTCTCCAGGATCCCATCATCAGACCCCGACTTGGTGCCAACGGGACCATCTAGGGGTTATACTTGATCGATAAAAAATAATAATTTAAAAATCGGTTCACGATTCACGGAGATATCGAGTAACTTACCTACATACAAAAAAAAATCTGTGAATTGAGAACCTCCTCCTTTTTTGAAGTCGGTTAAAAATATTTTAATGCTAAAGTGGCTGGGTTACATTCGACATTTGTAAAAAATAGGTATTGCATATTAGCTCTTGGAATGAGACTGCTGCACGGAGGAGAAACGCTAGGTGTTGTGTTTTTGCTGTATTCCACTAATACAATACACGGAGCTTTTTTATTTGCTTTAATTTCAGCATATGGTTAGGTGCGAGTATTACTCCGTGATACAAAGGAAGCCTATTTTAGTAAGGTATCACACACAGGTGCATCATTTATTACAGTGTCTCAGAATACAAAATGATATAATGGAGGTGTATAATCATACGCGTTTAACATCCCGGTTCACAAGTGGGAAGAGCTTGCCGAGGACAGAGACAAATGGCGCAAACTGGTGCTTGACGGGCGAAAAATACATGAGCAAGCCTGGTTTAGGACACTCGCTGAGAAGCCAGCGAAGCGACATCAGTGCTGCGCTAGTTTGCCGTCGGGAACTTATACCTGCCATCATTGCGGTCGCGTTTGCCGCTCCCGCATTGGCTTGTACAGTCATGAAAGGCGTTGTCACCCTTCCTGACACTGTTTAAATAGTCTGCAATAGACTCAAAGGCCGTTGAAATTCATAAAGATAGATTTAACTATCGATTATCTCAGAACCGGAGCTAATTAGGACACTGGTGTCTTTGAGAATTATACTTAATTTAGGCTCCGGAATGTACCCTTGCAATTAGAGCAAATATAAAAAAAAAAACACCAAACCGAATGCAGAACCTCCTTCCTCAATGGAATTGAAGTCGGTTAAAAACAGGAATACCATCGGAAATCGTAGTCAAAATCTATTTTTCACATAAATCCAGCACTTCAGTAATATAGTTTGGCCAGAGTTTGTTCCACTTCAAGCATAGACAGGGAGAATCATACTGTCTTTTTCTAATGCTAGTACTCTCACTACTAAAAAAGGGATGGGTATAGCATGTTACTCTGACTGTTACTGCGCTTTTGGTTTGCCAGACTATAAAACTAAACATTAATTACTCAAAATGTCGTGTAAATCAAGATACCAATTTGGTTTAGTGTGTAATTAAAATTGAGAGTTACGCTTACGCGGTTTTGCCACGTGGGCGACTCACGGCCGCAGTTGCTGTCAGGCGGCGGTGTCGACACCATGGACAAGGTACTTGACATTTTATTTAATAAATAATTTTAAACAAAACAAAAAAAGAATTGACTTCACTTAGGATCCGCTATTCCAAGAAGAAGTGGACGAGTTGCTGTAAGAAATAGTGGAATCACTATAGGTGTGCCTATAATAGTTGAAGAGTTCCCTCGATTTCTCCAGGATCCCATCATCAGATCTGGATCTGGTGACAATGGGACCAACTGTGAAGTATACTCTCTCAAACAAAAAAGTATTTTCCAAATCGGTCCAGCCGTCTTCGAATAATCGATGAACATTGTACATTATGAGGTGAGCCGTATGTTTGTTTGCGACTGTCGTGTTAAGAAAATTGTCTTCAGTATTCAGCCACGTTGGTCATGACATAATCCAATTAATTAAGTACATTAATTCCTATAATATTGCTTCAAACCCAGAACTAGAATTTATTTTCTTCGAGTTATTTGCATTTATTGACCATCACCACTTTACAGCTGCCAGATGTCCGGATCTAGAAATAAGCATAGTATAGCAGACTAGACGGGGTTACGCTGCTCTCATTATTGTGTCATATCTGACGTGGCCAGGTCCGTCTACTATATTTGCCCACCAGGAGTATGATGGTCGCCCTCTTTCTCTTCGTCTCCGGTAGATAGAGCGCTATTTGTACCACATGATTGTTTTCTCGTCATTTGTTTTTTTTGTAAAAACTTAATTTTGTTTTATTTGATTAAATTAATTTGTTTATGATTTAATTTACTTTACATATATATTGTTTTTCTTGAATTAACGATTGATTTATCATGTTTATAGAACAAAGAACGAGGGATTCTGAAGCTCGAACCGAAGACATGGGAGCGAAGCGAGCTCACACCACAGGTACAGTCAGTTTCGACTCTTCACTTAGGATCCGCTATTCCAAGAGGAAGTCCCATACAGCCATTTTAGTCGCAGTTACCACATTTTGTCGACACTTTGTGTAGACACAAAAATATTTGTTACCATTTTTGGTCGCCGTTACGATACTGTTCGGTTGAGGCGACTAAATTATTGTATGAGTTTTAAAAAGTGGGGACGAGTCGACACAGTCGCATTTTGGTTACTTTGTTACGTCGCCGTGTCGTAACATTGTTACCAGTTTGCACTTATAGCGCAAATCATCCATTCATTCGTTCACTCATTTGCTGTCACTGCTATCAGTCCACAAAGTTGACGTAAGTAAAATTGTTAAATATATTTGTGAACGCCATTGCTGTTATGGACGAAAGTATTTATTTTAAGGTTTCAGACATTTTTCGTGTTTTCAGGATGTTAACATTATTGCGCAAAAAAGTAGCAATTTCAAATTTGCCAACGCGCCACTAAAGTAATTGGAATTTAACGATTGTAAACAAGTGTAATATTGATTTTACTAAACTTATTTTTACATTTTCAGACTTAAAAAGCCCCTTATAAGGTAAAGCAACGATTGCTAATAACAAAAAAAGCTATTATGGTATTAAAAAACCATTTTACTATAAAATATTTAAAAAATAAACTATTTTAAGAACATACATAATTCAGTTACAATCGGTCACAAAGTTACCACATTATGTCGACACGGTCTCGACTTAAAACTCCAACATTATCAAATTTGTAAAATGGTGGACCGTCCTTTTATGTTTCCAGAGATTCTCAAACTTCGGGAAAATTATGGAAATACCATTTTGTATAGTTTCGACGATGGAAGGCACTTCACTTATGATATCGCTTGTTTACAGCAAGTGGGTTGTTGATAATAATTTTAGTCATCTTTTTTTTACCACAAATAACAGTAATGTGTGGACACAATGACCACACTTAATTACTAAAAATCACTCGGTCACATTGTGTGTATACTGTTACCACACATTGAAACCAAACCAAACACAGTTACATTGTGTCGTAACAGTTACGAAACATTTTGTACTTGCAACTACTTTCACAAATCTGCTACCGAAAATGGCTGTCTGGGGTGGCCGAGTAAAAAAAAGTAATATCACTATAGGTGTGCCTTTTATAGTTGAAGAGTTCCCTCTATTTCTACAGGATCCCATCATCAGATCTAGACCTGGTGACAATGGGATCAACTGTGAGGTCTACTTTTTCAAAAAAATTGTACATTACACAACTAGGGTGGTGGCGATTGAGGGCTTTCTTTATTACCTCCCGTGTTGTGTACATCGTTTTATGTCTACACTTGGCCAGAAAGCGTGTTATGGCCAGGTGTGGCATAAAAATAATTTTCCAAATCGGTCCAGTCGTCTTGTGAAAACACTCAGTTTCAAGTTTTCATAAAAACGGCCTATATTTGGGATCAAATATAGGCCATTCTTGATAGATAAAAGTAAAATTATGTTAACAAACCTATTTACCTTCTTTGCTTCGAAATTACATAGGTAGTTTCACTGTTAATTTATACTTATAAACTGGTTATTTGTTCCTTTTTCCTTTTAGTTATCCACTATACTTATATTTCAGTGAAAATTAATTTAGTGAACTAGTAGTCCGCCTCGAACTAAGAACTCGCGATTTACTTGCAAACGAATGACCAATATAACAAGACCCTAAGGAGAATTTTTTTTTCTCCTTCTAGCTCCATAACTACTTGATGGATCCTGCTCATATACGAACTTACAAATTGTATGTACCTCTGCTACAGCCCCAAGAAATTTCATAAAGATCAGAAAAACGTTACTAAAGTTATCGTCAGACAAACTATCGAAATCAAAAAGCCATCCAAATGCCGAGACGTCCCAGTAGCCAGGTGACAGTTCGGTTCGGTCTGGAGTTGTTTGTAAAAACTCACTTCGCTTACGCTCCGCGAGTTCGATAATATTTTGTCATGTGCCAAATGCTTTCTTGCCTCGATATTCAGCTGTTAGTCAGCCATATTTATTTACTCATTACCTATTTTGATAAAAACCACGAGCTTTACGACTTCCTCGAAACATCAGGATAATAATAAAAGTAAGTTACGAAATTAAGTTCTGTTTTTGTCAAAATAAAAATCGTATCAGTATATTTATTTACCCTATTAAATTTTTCAATTTTTTTTTTATTAGCCTATTTTCGTGTCCCACTGCTGGGCAAAGGCCTCCCCTCTTCTCCTCCATTCAGCCCTGTTTGTAGTATTTTCCCGCCATTCTATAAAGAATGCGTCCAGGTCATCCCGCCATCTCCTTTTTGTTCTGCCTTTACCCCGGCGGCCGTCTATGGTGTCTCGTGGGTCCCACTCAGTAGCCATTTTGGCCCACCGTTCAGGGTGCACCCGGGCAGACATGCCCGGCCCAGTCCCACTTTAGCTTAGCGGTCTTGACGCCCACATCTACAATGCGAGTTCTGGAGCGCAGTTCCGTGTTTCTGATTCGGTCAGTTCTTCCATTGAACCCGAAATTTAGTAGCAAATTAAGGAAGTTCCATAAAATAAAAGTGAAATAAATTACATAGGAAAGTCCAGGAAAATGTGTACAGTAATTAAAATAATGTATGTGATTTGCAACGTTTCTTCTTAATTAAAACAATGTAATTCCTTTTATGGCTTTGTAATGGCGTCACCGGGCATTTAGTGAAAACCACTTATGCTTAGACCACAGATTACTTTACCCTTTCCATACATACATTAGGGTGGTCCAAAAATATTAAGTTTAGATTTTTTATCTCCACCAGCTTCTTTTAGTTTCAATACTCCTAAAAGATATTTGCACCTAATTTGAGAACAATTAAACTTTATTTTGGGGGTCGCTATGAATGACACAATTTTGCGATACAAAAATGTATGAAGAGAAATTATACAATCAATAATTATTAATTGGAAATGTTTTTGATAGTGTTTATACACTATTTATATTAAGTTATAACTGAGTAACTAATAAAGCGCTTAAATTTTAAATTTTAGGGTAATTCAGATTTTTCCATTTGTATGGGGATATTATAAATATTAAAATCATAGCGACCAGTAAATTATCATCAAATGAGCTCAAGTTTTGGATATAGACTTCATTTTCTTAACAGAACAAAAGGAGTCTGGTGGAGATAAGATTTGTAATACTTTTTTCTTCTCCATACATTCATGGACCACCCTAACATACATACATACATACATTCATACATACATACATACATACATTCATACATACATACATACATACATATGTATAGTCAGCAGCAGAAGTAGCGGGTGACGTATTGAAAATGATCTAGGCACGACTTTATTGTCAAGAGAGTAACAATCACTTTGCTGACAACTATACGTAACACTTGAAGTTGGTGCTTAATATTAATTTTCATCACACTTGCTCGTAAAAGCTGTTGTTACATGTATGCGATACGGGCCGTAAATCCTTGATTTCGACCTAGGGCTGTAATGTAATTCTCATCTCTCTCTTGCTCAGACGAGGCGGGCTGTAAATATTTACAGCCCGCCTCGTTCGCCCATGTCGCCCGCCCAGGCTGCCGCCCCGCACGCTCGAGAGTCGGGC
The DNA here is from genome assembly GCA_911728535.1 of Pammene fasciana. Taxonomy (NCBI): domain Eukaryota; kingdom Metazoa; phylum Arthropoda; class Insecta; order Lepidoptera; family Tortricidae; genus Pammene; species Pammene fasciana. The sequence goes on along the minus strand of OU452272.1, from coordinate 44,812,108 downwards.
ACTCGCGGTGCCGCAGCCCGGAGCGCGGCGGGCGCGGTCACGATACCATACCAACACTAAACTGCCACGCGTGTTTACTCAATAAAAGTACGAAATTAGGCAGAATTTTTATTTTTTCCTCACAAGTGTGATGAAAAACATTGTGTGTACTACGGGCGGTACATTAATTACGAACTCGTGTGAATTAAGCCCTCGCCTTCGGCATTGGGCTTCAATTCACACTTGTTCGTAAATTCTTGTTTACCGCCCTTGATACACAATGTACTATTAATAAAAAATTCGTCGTCTAGCAAATTCTCATCTCATCTAGTAGTAAAATGATCTGTGACGATGTCTAGTAATTCTAGTAAGTATGTACAGTCGCCATCAAATATATCGGATCGGCCAAGGTACTCAAAATATCTGAACATGGACTTTATCGCCTTGACATTAGAGGCGTTGTTCAGATATTTCTGACCACCTTGTGGTCGCTCCGATTATTTGCATTGGTGACTGTACCATTCTGACTCGACGTAAAGTCAGTAGATATAGTATCTTAGCACGCGAGGTCATTATTATCTGAACACTCAGTTTACTTGATGATGATAACGATGATGATGATGATGATGATAAAGATGATGAAGAAGAAGAAGAAGATGATGATGATGATGATGATGAAGAAGAAGAAGAAGAGGATGATGTGTTTTCCAAGTGCGGTATATTAGACATGTTGTATCAAAATTGGTTCAGAAATATCAGGGACTTTCCTACATTTTTAATTGATAATAAATAGTACGAAATTGCGGGTAAAAGGTATTAAAACCTGACTGTCGTAGCAAAAAAAAAACTTTAACTTAAATCAAACTTACAAGTAAAAGCCAACATTCTTTGCATTTACAACCCAGTTTTAGGACTAATAAGGTATACAGGGTGAATTTTAAGTCGTGAATCGAAATATGTTTTTCTAAGTCTATAAACAACGACCAATTTAATGCCCCGACTCTCACTATAGTTCGTTTTTTTTTTTAGATTAGAAAAAAGTTGAAAGGCGCATGTACAGGGTTCTTTATCAGGCACGATACGGCATGATACATGTCACAAGTGTCAAAGTGCCAATGCGGCCAATAAAAAATATTTAAATATATTTGTATTTATAATAAAGCTATGCGCAGGTATTTGTAAATGTTAAATTGAATAATATTAATTATTTTACAGTATTGTGATAGTAGTCATTTTCACGAAAGAATTTATTTTTATCATTGTAAATGTTTTAGTGAATGTTGCACAACAAAAAACCTGGAGAAAAACAGGTTAGAAACATATGGTTTTCGATTTATAACGTACGCGTGTGTCTCTGTCAGTTTTTCAATTGTCATGTGTCTCTAACGTGATAATCGGCTGTTTAACATTTTTTTGATGTAAAATTAAGTAAAGCTCATTTTTCGTTAGGAAAAATTACTAAATTTATGCTATTGATAGTTCGTAATCAAAGAGTCAATTCAATTCACCAATTATCTTAATAAGTCGGTGTAATAGCATGAAACCGCCATTAAAAGAAAAATATATGACAAAAACAATATTAAAAAAAAATCAAAATTTTGTTTGATTTTAGTGAGAGTCGGGGCATTAAATTGTTCGTTGTTTATAGAGTTAGAAAAACATATTTCGATTCACGACTTAAAATTCACCCTGTATAGAATGGAAAGAACCGTTTTTATAGTGAATATCTATCAAGATGCCTAAATCACTAGTTAATTATAAGCAATATAGCGCTACTGGGTAGGGATTTAATGGAATTAGTCACTAGGGTTGCCACCTGAAATATTTATACTGTATAATAATATAATAATATTTCCACGAGGAACTCCAATGAATTTAACAGTGTTCCACGTCATATTTACTTAGAGACGTTAACGTCCTACTTAACTTGTCTGGAAACCGCCTATAATCTGAAAAAATAAAAAATAAATTGTGTATCAATAATAAAAACCTTTACGTCACTCTGGGCGCTAAGTGAGATTTACCGCCCTAGGGCGCAGCGGCAAATCTCACTTCACACCCAGGAGAAGACGTAAAATTATGTGCGCACCACGGGCGGTAATAAAGAAGGCCTCAGATCGCTTGTTTGTGGCCCTTACCTACGGTTCGGGCCACAAATGCCAGCGATCTGAGCCCTTCTTTATTTTACCGCCCTAGGTACGTTATGTACTATTTTAGGCGATGGTGCCTTATTGACAGATATCTAATTTATAAGAACACAAATTTTTCGTCCGCTGAATTGTACAATAATACTGTTTTTGTATTTTATTTGATCATTCCTACAACTTTTGTTACAATAAGTCAAAAAAATACTAGCATATTTGGAAAAAAATCTACTTTTATTTCAAAAGATAACTTATTTTTTTTGCCAAATTGTATAATTATTTTTTTGCCAAACTCAGTTCGTTGGCAAAAGGTGCACACTAAAATAAAATATTTACCATTTTCTGCTATAACTAATATAAAATTTAATAGAGTTTCACCAGAAATACGCATAGCGCTTAAAACTCACATTAAAAATGTTTTTTTACTTCTCATGCTCGTAAAGTTTCACTTTATGCTGGGTATAGGCGGACTAAAACTCAATTTTATGCACAAGTGCATAAAAAATTGCCATTGTCAAAATAGCCTTAGAAGAAGTCAATTTTTTATGCACTTGTGCATAAAATTGAGTTTTAGTCCGCCTATACCCAGCATAAAGTGAAACTTCTTATGAAAGAAATTCCTATTCTTTTTATTTCCTCACAATCGAAGTAAAAAGTAGAGTGTATAACTCGTCCATAAAACCCATTTTACGCTCGTACTTTATATCCATCCTCGCTCGCAAGCTCGCTCGTATGGATAAACGCCTCGCGTAAAATGGTGCGTTTTATGCACTTGTTGTACAATCTACTGTTGTGGCACCCCTAACGAGAAGTGTTAATCAAGGCGTCGATTGGCATTCATTGGTAGAGGACTTACCGCCCGCCGGCACGACAGAGGTGGAGTCCCTCTTATTAACCTATTTTTTATGTCATAACACACGAAATATTGTTTCTACAGATAATTCTTCAAAATGTAATAATAAAAAAGCGACAACATAGCCTACTCCTTTCTGAAAGCAAATGCCCGGGCTACTGATGTATAAAATACTCAAATCTTTACAGGTGGGACTGTTATTGAAGAGTTCTCTCGATTTCTCCAGGATCCCTTCATCCGATCCTGACCAGCAGGCTTATGATGGCAGTAGTTGTCCGCCGATAACTTGATAAAAAGCTGACAACTTGACACATTCACACAGCAAAACATGACAATGTGTCAAGTTGTCAGCTTTTTATCAAGTTATCGGCGGACAACTACTGCCATCATAAGCCTGCTGATGACAATGGGCGCAACTATCAATTATAAACAAACAAAAAAGGATATTCCAAATAGGTCTAGCGTGAACGTACATAAAAAAATAGCTATTGATATCCTTCGCAATCTTGAAGTTTATAGATGTTGATAAGAAGTTCGGCCGTAACGTTGTGCAATCTAAGAAACGGTTTTTGACACCTTTCATCTCAGTACATTTTATAACTTTTAGGCTATATAAAATGTACTGAGATTTTTTTTTAATCGAACGGGTATATCCCCTAGATGGCCCCATTATCACCAAGCCTGGGTCTGATGATGGGATCCTGGAGAAATCGAGGGAACTCTTCAACTATTGTAGGCACACCTATAGTGATTTCACTATTTTTTACAGCAACTCGGCCACTTCCTCTTGGAATAGCGGATCCTAAGTGAAGTCGGTTCTTTTTTGTTTAAAATTATTCGTCAATTGCAAAAGCATCAAAAAACTCATTCCACAAAAGTCTGCATCATTATCGAACATGCCTAGGTACATACTTTTACGAGAATCGGTTGAGAATTACCTAAGGGCCATGTATTTCTAATATCGAAAGTTCGCTATCTCCCTCTCTATTCCACTTGCTAATTCGAACGAAAGAGACGCAGATATAGAAATTTCGATATTCAAGGTTCGTTGTAGGTTCTATAGAGGAACAACCGAACATCCGTCGGTGTTAATTTCTGAGAAGTCGCATGAGATCATTGCTTGTAGTTCCCCCACCAGGCACTTCAGCAATTCATTGCACTATCCACAGGGAGTATAGTACTGGCGTGACGAATGTAACTATATCATAGTGGACAGGCGTGCGCGAAAGCTTTCAAGATAGAAGACTATATTTTATACTTTGCCTTGGGGTGCCCGGCTTTAGAATTGTCCCCCACCATATCGTCCCGTGGTTGCAGTAGGAGTCTGCTAAGGGAATTTACCGGGAGATGGGCAGCAGCATCTTCCGAAAGCCTACAATCAATAAACAAAAAAAACTCCGCGCGCCAACCCGCCTGCCAAGCGTGGCGCGTATGGCAAAAGGGGAGACCTATGTTCAGCAGTGGACGTCTTATGACTGAGATGATGATGATGATGATGATTTTCTATAATCGTTTCAGCCGAGTACTGTAAGGTACTGGATTGAAAAGATTAAATATGTGGGGTGGCCAAAAAATATTCAGTGCCCGTTGGCTGTAAGGTTAAGGCCGTTCCTCGATTCGGACAAGCCACGCCCATCCGTTAGAGACACGTTTATGGCTCCCGTGCACGAAAGAAAGAGATGCAGCGCTCTTAAGGATCAGACTTTTTGACTAAACTACGATAAATAAGCGAATCTATAAAGTTTTGTCTAGTTTTGTTTCTGTGACTTTTTACATAAACCAGAATACTATATTTTTTACTTAGTTATATTGCTTAATCTCTTATAGTTTACGTAAGCTAAGAAAAATAAGGAGATAAAGGACCCAACTTCGGATTTTTTTTCTATCGAGGCAACTTTCAGCAATCGTGTTTCGGCTTGTGCCATAAACAAGAGTATATAGTCTAATAATATATATTCGAAAATAGATTCAGTCCCTTTTCCCGTTTAGTAAATACAGCGTTTGAAAAAACCTATAATTTTTCAAAGTAGCCCCTTAATTGGACGCTACCAATCCTCTCTACACGGTTTTAGAACCTCTCAGACCGACTTGATTTTTGTATGGCCATTGAACGGCAGTGGTGAGTAATGTCCATGCAAAGTCCAAAAATCAAATCGACCTGAGAGGTCCTAGAACCATCTAGGGAGGATTGGTAGCGGCCCAAAAACTGCCAAAAGATATCACACAAGAGCAAAAATATACAAAATTTGTTTACAAGTTAAAGAAATACTTAATAGAGAAATGTTTCTATTCAACGCTAGAGTTCTTTGACTCTAGTTAATCTTAAAATGTAATGCAGTGTATGAAAATATAATTAGATTTAGGTTGTGATCTCATTACCAGGATATATATTATCTGTAGTTTTAAGTACCTTTTGTAATAAAGTTTAAGTTTACATTTGCAATACCCTATTAGGGTATCATGTTTATTGTTATTCTCTAACACCAACGTGAGAGCAAATAAAGTTATTCTATTCTATTCTATTCTAACTTACAGCCAACGGGAATTCAGTTTTTTTTGGCCGCCTGTATTTTTTGTTCACAATATCTTATTGTGTTGATTATTTTCGCTGTTGTTATAGTAACGGGTGAGCACGAGCAGCTACGGAACCTTACACTGAGTAATGTTATTGCCATTAAAACGTCTTTATTATCCCAATTATAATAAACGCATGGAAATGTCATTTTCCACCAACCAGTCCCACTGGTCTGGAGCTCGTGGCTCGAATACATTTCAGAACCCGTGGAGTAATGACACACTTCCCGGCCTTGCATCACTATTTTCTCACTGAGCCGTAAACTATTGTTTCCCTGAGCGCGAGTGTACACAATTCCAAGTTATATCTGACCACACCTCGAACGCTCTGTATTCATTTCCGATAATAAGGGACGACGCACACTTCATGTTATATTATCTTTATCTTGTACAGTCGCCATCAGATACATATATCGGAGCGGCCAAGGTGGTCACAAATATCTGCACAACCTCTATTGTCAAGGCGATAAAGTGCATGTTCAGATATTATTGAGTACCTACCTTGGCCGCTCCGATATATTCGATGGTTACTGTACAGTCAACGTCAAATATATTTTTATGCTTTTCCACCTTAGGTACTCCTATCTATGTAATACTCGTAAGGTCCAAATATCTTTGACGTCGACTGTACATATATTACCTATGTATACCCTAATGAATTCTTCGAGATAGCGCTATACACATGCAGAGCGCTATCTCGCTCGCGCACCGGCGCCGCATGCGGATCCGATCGCCAGTGTGATAATTGCCTTAACAATAAAGTCGTGTCCAGCTCATTTTGAACACCCTGCCCGCTTAGTTACTTTTGCTGCTGACTGTACAGGAAAACATTTTAGGTTGCTGGTTGCTGGGCCAAACCTACCCTTAACATTATGTTATCATTTTTACATACCGAAAACATCTAAAGTAAAATATTCCAAAAACTATTACTTATAATGCTAATAACATTTAAAGAAAAACCTCGCGTGTTTCCCAGCGGCCGCGAATCGCTCCATTCCCTCATTAATATTCCCGTCTAACACTGATCACAGGCAGTAAATAGTCTAATTTATGTGCCAATGTGCGTCGCCCCGGCCAGTCTTGGGTCGCCCCTGCAGCTTAGCGGTTTGCACTAGGCCGGGAAATTGCAAATTGCTGGAGTGGTTTTTTTAAAAACGGAAAAGTGAGGATAATTTGGATGATATCACATTTGTTTTAATCATAGATTTTTGGAGGATAGTGTAAACGGGTCGATTTTGCTAATTTCCATTAAAAATTACCTGTTTTCATAGTTCTTGGGAGTACGATGTGATAAAAAAATATTTTCTTATATCGGCGTAAGTAGTAAGTTCATCAAACACAGTTTTTTTGAAAAATCGTAGTAGGTTTATAAATTATAACATGGTTTGAAAGACTATACATACATACAAACAAATCTTAAGGTCTTTCTTTAGAGACGTGTACGATTCAAAACCTGATCTGCATTCGCGCGTTTAAAATTCTCTAACTTACGTGTAAACTAAACCACGCTGTTCAAAATTAATGACTATCTTTGTACATTAGCTATTAAGAGTCGCCAGGACGCTCGCGTGAACTCGCGTTCCCATACAAACGTAGTTCAGCTCTCGTTTTAAAACGACATGCTTTAGAACCATGAAATTTGGCATGGGCATTCTACTAGTACAGATCTAGGTCGGACATTCATTATCGTTGCTAAAAATGTATTTTTCGCAAAGATAACTGCACCTTAAAGATAATAAGCACACGAATCTTAGTAATATACTTGAATAATATAATTTATAATGTAGGTATTAGATATCTATCACTTGTTAGTTACGGTCAATTCTTGCTTGAGATTTTCAAGCAAAGCAAGTAACTCCCAAATTTTTTTTAAAGGACTCAGTTTTATTGCTGACTGTACCTAGTAGTATTGTCATGTAAACTACGGAAGTATACCACAATTCAGCTCAGTCAGACACCGGGAAGTGGTTGAAATTTAACCGGTGCTAGTTTCTTTTCTCTCTGACGTTCATAAGTGCATTGTAATGTGCCTAAATTGAAGAATAAATATCTTTTATCTTTTTTTTTTAACTTACAAGAGTTGATGAATGACATAAACAAATAAATAAACAAACAATTTACGGGGTCAAGCTAATTAAAACTGTGTAAGTAATAAAAACTACGCTTTCAAAATCATTAAAATATCATTTTTAATACAATTGCTCAAAAAAGTGCTTTTCTTGTAGTGGTTTAGCGTGCGGAAAGTTTGATATCGCGCACTAGTGCTTTTTACTTTTCCAGCCAATCACAGCTAATGACAGTGACAGACAGCCAATCACAGCGCCGCACCGCACCGCGCGGAGCGTTATGTACTAAAGTAACCTCAAAGTGAATAATTGTCAATTTTATAATTTCGCAACTGTATTAAAAAATGTCGTTCGATACTCGTGCGTAAATGTCTCCGGACTAATATCGAAATGTACTATTATAAGTAAAAAGTAAGAAATTGCATAAAATGTAAACTTTTAATATTCCTACAAAAATAGAAGATAATTCTGAAACTGTTTGAGAATAAATATTATACTTAATTTAAAAATTAACTAACATACTCGTATCGTACCTAACAATAATTTTAAACAAAAAAAAAGAACCGACTTCACTTAGGATCCGCTTTTCCAAGTGGAAATTCCCGAGTTGCTGTAAAAAATACTGAAATCACTACATGTGTGCTTATCATAAATTCAAGAACTCCCTCGATTTCTCCAGGATCCCATTATCAGATCCGGGCCTGGTGACAATGGGACCAACTGTGAAGTATATACTCTTTCCAACAAAAAACGATAATTCCAACTACTAGGTGGAGTAGCAGTGCAGGTGACATTTCCTCTTACATTTTCGGTATCTTTAGGTGGCTTTGACATAGATGGCGCAATTGAGTCTATATCTCTATAATCTCTGGTAGCAGCGAGGCGGTTTGATTATTTTTAATTTGTAATTATTATTTTTAGGTTTACTTCGATTAAATTGTCGATTAATTTCAGATAAAAACATTTTTAATCGAATGGCTACAGATCAATTAAATATTTTTTTTCTATTAAATATTAGCTGAAATGAAATCATAAGCGTGATCAGAAAGTCATCATATGGAAAAAATTAACCCCGAATTTGGCCTTGCATATTTCTATGTATTTAAATTCTATGTATTTAAGTGCTTATCTATATCTATCTATTATCGAACTCGCGGAGCGTAAGCGAAGTGAGTTCTTACAAACAACTCCAGACCGAACTGTCACCTAGCTACTGGGACGTCTCGGCATTTGGATGGCTTTTTGATTTCGATAGTTTGCCCGACGATAACTTTAGTAACGTTTTTCTGATCTTTATGAAATTTCTTGGGGCTGTAGCAGAGATACATAACATTTGTAAGTTCGTATATGAGCAGGATCGAACAAGTGGTTATGGAGCTAGAAGGAGAAAAAAAATCCTCCTTGGGGTCTTGTTATATTGGTCAACTCGTTTGCAAGTAAATCGCGAGTGCACAGTTCGAGGCGGACTACTAGTATATATTGTCACCTAGTACCCATAACACAAGCCTTATTGAGCTTACCGTGGGACTAGGTTGATTTGTGTAAGATTGTCCCATTATATTTATTATATTTGAAACTCATTAATTTACGTAATTCGTCCGTCTTGGGTCACCGACTTACATAAATGTGTAACAGGCTGTATGCTTGTTTATCACCGACGCGGTATATAAAAACGAAAGCCAAGCAAAACCACTAAAAGTGATTAGAATCCTTATGTTAGTTTAAGTGAAAGTGATTATACCGGGAAACAATTGGCAAATGGAAGCCCCACAGTAATTAAAGTTTAATGAATATGTTTGGTTCACACGCACTGCCTTATTTGGTTGAGTTTTAAGTGAAAATAAATAAGTTTTTGTAAAAAAATAAGTGTGGTGTATTCGGGTTATTCCGAAAACCCTTTAACGATTACTCATGATGAGTCAATTTTCGAAATTATCCGCCACTGTTTGGCTTGAAGCGAGCGAGCTTTCAACGCCCGGCTGTCACCATCAAATATATCGTAGCGGCCAGGGTTGTTGTTGTTCATCTTAGGGCACCCAGGAGGTGCATAGGGCCACACAAGATCCTTCCACACCTTTCTGTCCTGAGCAACCGTCTTGGCCTCTCTCCAGTTCATTCCTACGGCTCGTAGCTCGCTCTCAGCGCTCCTCCGCTACGTGTGTATGGGGCGTCCCCTGTCTCGCTTATTAGTACAGTCATTTTATTTTCACTGATATAGGAAAAATTACAAAGGCTGTAGCCGTGTTTCTATCATTATGCCTTTCTATCAAATGTTCTTATTATTTTATTATTAAATACACCTTGTTCCAAAAAGTTTTTCCCATGAAGTACCAAAGCTAATATTTTGAATTTGTTCTTAAAACACATTCCTTGCAACACATCCTTGCTCATATCATATCTGGTGAAAACGCAGCCTTGGGAATTTTTGGTTGAAATTTGAGCCCTTGCTTTATTGTTGCCAGGCTTCATACGAGCTCGTCCCAGCCTCTCCGCAGCCGTCCGTAGATCGCCTCTCAGTAACCTGGGACCCCAGCATGACCTCAGGAGTGAACCTGTTCCATCTACCAGAAACAGTGACCAGCAATGAAGTCAAGTTCTCTCCTGGAGGTATGTGAACATTAATTCTAAAGCTACCAGCACAACTGTCCTGGCACTCAAGATGCGATCTCAGGACTTACCAGTTCCAATTACCTGAGTCGGATGAAAAGTCAAGTTAGCCGCTTTTGTATGGACTTTGCTCCTAGGGCTATCAGCTTAACTGACTTGGTCCGTCTTTAACCTGGTACTCAAGATGCAATGTCAGGAGTTACCAGTTCCATTTTCCTGAGTCAAAACAGAAATCTAGTTAGGTGCTAGAGGTTTGTATGAACATCGCTCCTAGGTTCACCAGTTCAACTATCCTTGGTGGACCATCTGTTCCGAAACTCAAGGTGCGACACGTCAGGAATTAACTGTTTCAACTACCTGAGTAGGATCAGAAGTCAAGTTATCTGCTAGAGGTTGGTGGCTTCTACTAGCTGAACTGTCCCGGACCATCTGTATCCTGGGACTCGAGTTATGAAGTCAAAAGTCACCAGTTTCATTTCATGTACCTGAGTTAGATCAGAAGTCATGTCAGAAATTTTTCAAGTAATGCGTCCAATATTCGACGAAAACGGTTTGGTGTACTATAAAAGCTATTGGTTTGGTCATATTTATTTGTCTTGTTCTCTTTCTCACTCTCTTTTTATGTCTGTGTTCCGTCCTTGTCACGTTTATTTGCACTTTCCACTTACCACTATGCACTAATTTACTAATCATATCAGCTCTTAAAATTGTCATTGCCAGTTACTGGACTAAACCAAAATGTTCAGTTGCCATCAGATATATCGTAGCAACCGAAATGTTTAAAAAGTATCTGAGCGAGCATTTTAACCTAACGCCGTGACAACAGATTCGAGTCCAGATATCTATGGCCACCTCGGCTGCTCCAATATATCTGACAACTGTTCAAAGTTAATGGGAATTAGCTAATACTTCTAATTTTAATAGATACCATATTTCACGCCGATAGCGTGATAGCGCGCTATTTTTCCCATCGGCGATTTGTCTGCCAAAGCGAATACCCGAGGTGACCCGATTTCTGCATTATTATGTATTTAATGCCATTCGATAGCTCAGCGAATTATTTTAATGATTTGTATTCACGATTTTTGTGATTATTCATTGTTATAATATGCGTGTAACCGTATGTGAGCAATTTTGGTTTCTTGGAGTTAATTTTGATTTTTGTAACTTTTATTGGCGTTTTACCCAAGAGAGCTAAGCGAATTACTAACTTTAATGACAATTAAGTTAAAACCCCATTATACAAATTTCCAGAGGTCTTCTTTGGTACCCTTCATTGGTAATATATATGAAATTTAGAGACTGCCCATTGACTGTAAAGTTTTTCATATCCAAAGCACTACTTTCCTCCATTCTCATTCTCATGAACGTTTATAAATATCTCAACGTTCCATAGACGGTTCCGAAGACGAGGACTACTCCAGCATCAGTGCTGTTCTGAGACAGCGGCGATGCAGCATCCGAAGGTCAAGGAAGGGGCGCCGTCGGACCTCGTCGCCATTTTTACCGGATGAAGGTCGCTCGAGGCGCAGGTCTTCGGTCTTCACAACCAGTTCCGGGGAGTAAGTAGCTTAAGTTGGATGACACTTCAAGAAGACTCGAGGACGTGGTCTACCTTTCATTGGATAAGTCACTCATGATTAAGGTCTTCAATGGTCACAACCAATTTTGGGTAGTAAGTAGATGATGATTCAAACAGGCCCTCTGAGGTCAGGTTAATCAACTTCACACTTTGATGTTCATAAGTTCTAGGAAGTAGTACCTTCATAAACAAAAGACGGAGGACGAATGGGAAACACCGTAGGACCTCGTTGCCCTTTCTACCGGACGAAAGGTCGCTCGAAGGTCCTCTGTGTCCACAAACAGTTCTAGGGAGTAAGTAGCTTTGTCAATAAAACTTGGATGACGATTCAAGGCCCTTGGACTTCGTTGACCTTCCTTCTGGACAAGAGTCGGTTCATGGAGATTCACTGAGGTCTTCATGTTCCCAACAAGTTCTGGGGAGTAAGTACCTATCTAACAAAAGACGTTAGACGTTAACGTGCCGCTCGACTCGCGGCTAATGTCCCTTGTCTTCGGTGTTCATAATCAGTACTGGAGAGTAAGCTTTGTTAAAAAGGGCTCATCCAGAAATTATGTGTAATCAAATTTCGCCTAATTATACAATAAGTAAAATAATGTAACTTTTCTTAATTTTCTAGAACCGCGATCTCAATGGACGAGCAGGGAGCGGTCACCCAAGAGGAAATTTTCAAAAACATCCGGATGCATAAGGAGGTGCTGAGCTCCGTTAAGCAGCAACCCCTGGATCTGCGGCGGAAACTCAAGCTGGTTCATTTGGTAACTAGGCCATTGTTATATTTGAGGGCTATTTTGGCAATAACTTACACAGAAATTAAGTCATTGTTTTTACTCTTTCTGCTTGGTCTTTCATTATTTTACTCTTAAATAAAAAAAAAATATTTCGCAGGCCAAGCGGTACATCAAATGTCATGAGGGTCAACTCCAGGAGCGTTTGGCGCAGTCCAAAAGTACAAGAGACATCTATGCGAGGTTCAACATTCTGTTGGCGGCGGTGAGCTTAACTTGGTATATTCTTAACAAGAGAGGCAAGAACCATAGATCTCATATACCTCGATGGCAAGAACTCACTAAACACCAATAAATTATTTTAGACAAAAAAGAGACTTCACTTCCGCTTTGCCTTACCAAGAACAAATGCACTAGCAAAAAATACTCAATTCACTTTTGGCCTGCCTACATTTGAAGAGTTCCTTCGATTTCTCCAGGATCTCATCACGAGATCCTACCTAATGACAACTATCAAGCTTACCCTGTAAAACGAAAAATTATTTACTAATTCGGTCCTGCCATCTTCGAATATTCGGTGAACATATTTAAGTAAACAAGAAGAACAGATCCCAACTAATTGAACACCTCCTTCAAAATGTTGAAATCTGTTGACAAATTACAGTTTCTTTTAGGCCTTACTTAACAGAACGTTGTAGTAAAACTAGTACTGTTTTTCAGAAATGGCACCAGCTAAAGCGCGAAGCCGCCAATACCTCCAACCTCCTCATTCCTTGGGAGCTCCGCATCAAAGAGATCGAGTCACACTTCGGCTCCGTGGTCGCCTCGTACTTTACGTTCCTTCGCTGGCTGTTCTGGGTCAATCTCGTCATTGCCTTCATTTTGCTGGTCTTTGTTATCGTTCCAGAGGTATTTTGTTTGAACATTTATCTTCATAACTTCATTACATTTTGTCTCGCCAACTGGTAGTCATAGTCAATAATTTTATTTGCATTAAAACATAACAATGCATGCTAATACAATTTTAAGTAGTAACTTGCAAAAGACAAGTCAAATAGGATAATAATTAATATAGAATATGTAATTATTAAAATTAACGTGATAAAAATTAGAGCAAATAAAAGAAGAATAAATTAAACTAGATATCAAGTACGGTACATTAATGAGTAAAAAAAGACACTATACGATCCGATGATTACTTACTCAGCACAGTATGACTAAATAATAATAAAAATATACTTTTACTTTTAAATATCATTTCATTAGCCTTACAGAAATATATTTTTCGGTAGTCATTATATATGAAGACTATTCTATGTATAAACATGTATCTTTTTAGTGCCTAACTGCCAACCAAAATGAAGATGGTGAAAGAAAGAGGATAACAGACGAGGAAAAATTAAATGCAACAAATCTACTTACGTTGTGGGAATTCGAAGGATTCTTGAGGGTATCGCCTATCTTCTACGGGTAAGTGTCGCAAATCTTGTACTTCCTTAATAAGATTTGAAGCATTGTCATTATCGTTATATCTATGACTCTATCAACTCTTTTTCTCCAGTCCGGTCGTTCTCTCATCGCTAAGAAGCGTGGGCATCACCGGATGGTTAAAATTTCATGTATCTCTTCTTTGATTCTTTGTCTCTCTTCGAAATTTCAAACTCTGTCCATCTGGTAGGAGACTTGAATGCTTGATCTTTATAATAGCTGCAGTTAATTGAATTTCATTGCTGAATAGTCGTACTATATTAACTATATATTATCGGCTGTTCGCAGGGCTGATAAAATCAGAGAAACTGAATGGCTGTCCAAAATTCATACAGGGCTCCGCATCTCTCACTTTACATAACAGAGCCCTAAGTAACACAAATAGCTTATTTACAGCTTGCCCTTTAGATTTTGGTAAATAGCCTCTGATTCGATCATAAGTCTACTTGAGAAATTTCGACTGGTCCGCCCTTGACCAAGTGATTTAACCTATTAGGCTTTCTCACTTTTTCTCCGGGGCTGGATCACTAATCGTAGCTGTATTTTTTACAGATATTACAGTAGTATAGAACGTTCACAGTACAGGATGCCTCTTGCATATTTTCTCACTGGGGTTGCTGTGTACATCTATGCGTTTGTCGCCATATTGAAAAAGTGAGTGTATTATAACAGGATATAACCGCCTTGCAAATCAATTATCAATATAAATAGTAACGGTAACTACTCCATTTGATCTTCAAGAAATTAATGACCTGACTAGGATTTCTGTATATCGCATAAAGATATTACCTGCCCTGAAAAAAGCACATACGATATTAACTACTACACTGAGCTTGCACCTTTTTTTACCCTATAATATTATGCATAACCCTGAGGTATCACATATTTCTCGTTTTTAGAATGGCCGAAAATTCTCGAATGTCCAAGCTCTCCGAGAAAGAAGATGAGTGCATATTTTCCTGGAAATTGTTCACCGGCTGGGATTTCATGATAGGCAACACGGAAACGGCGCAGAACCGGACCGCCTCCGTCATTCTAGGGTTTAAAGAGGCACTGCTGGAAGAAGCTGAAAAGAAGAAGGATGTCAGGAAGTAAGGCATGGTTGGCTTTTTACCATAATCAGCCTAGTTTTGTCCCGGATTTTTCCATCGGCTCAATGGAGCTTGAAGTTCACTCTACAATATTAAGGCTTAGTGTAACCATGTGAGCTACTAAAAATGGTAAAGTAGACTTCATTGGTATCAGGTCCAGTTAGGTCACGATATTTTCCTTCACCAAAAAGCGAGTGTCATTAAATATTCTGTACTTATATAAGTTCCAAGAAACAAATTAAAATTAACTAAATTCTGTACAATGAGTCTGTAGTCTCTATCATAGAGAGCCTTCTTCCCAATGCCAATAATATCCTTTCCAGCTGGCGAATCATCGCTCGTCGCGTTTTCGTCAACCTCTCTGTCATCATGCTCCTCGCTATATCTGTCTTCGCGGTTCTCGAAGTCGTTTCCAGTGATACAAAGAAATCTGGGAGCTGGTGGCATGACAACTCCACCACCATTGTAGTCACCATAATATCTTTACTATTTCCTGTTTTTTTCGAGTTCTTGGGCTTTATGGAGAAGTATCATCCAAGGACGCAGCTTCGATTGCAATTGTTCAGGTGTGTTGAAAATAGTAATATTAGTCTCTTTTTTATTAATCTATTTTACTATATTACTTTTTTAGTTCCTGTTTAAACACGTTAACTGCTTTGGTTTATATGTTCCTATAGAAACATTACGATACGCAAAAATTAAGAATTATTAATGGCCTTCATTTAAGTTAGCTAATTCGTTACAAGTAATATTATAACAGTATCAACTTGTTACAGGATTATGATATTAAATCTGTTCAACTTATTCTCGCTTATATTTGGTTTATTCTACAAAATTCAAGGAATGTCCAAAGATCTGGAATATATAAAGCCAAATACAACTGCACCCGTTAACGTAACCACGGCTAATAGTACCTTTGAAGTAAAACATATAATGATTATAACAGAGGAGATAAATTGTATAGAGGTCCAGGCTTGCCTGTCATGTGATATTTGTGTCATGCCTAGTGCAGCTGCCATGCTAGCAGTAGCATCAACGATAGCTCAAAATCTAATAAGATCTAATAACACTGATACTAAATCAGAAAGTACACACCCACATCAACATTATGATGTAAATAATAATGTTACGTATGAAAATGTCTCTGAAATAAGCAAAGGAAGTATTACAACGGAAAATCTAAAACTTTTTGTACCTTCAAGTACCAGCCAATGGGATTTTATATTGTCAATTGCAAAAAATTCAACAGAAAGTGAAGAAAGTGAAGAGAGTATCGAAGAAAATGATGTGGAAATCAATTTTTACGACGATATTACTCAGAGCACAGAAAAAAGTATTAACATGCGATCAACTACTGAAGATATAGATGTAATATCTACTACACATACTACTGACGCAACAGATAGAAACTATAGTTTTGACAATGTTGAAATTGATAATTGGAGTTTTAAAGACATCTCTAATTGGATATATACAAGCACTATTGTTGAAGAAAACAAAACAGCAAATGCGACCGATAGTACAATTGAAATGTCATCTTATGAAACGACCAGCTTAGTTATTGAAAGCACAACCAATTTCAAAGACATTTATATGTCTACAGCTAATGCGAATGCGATCACTGTTAATCAAGATAATACTAATGTTATTGAGAAAGACACAGAGACTGTTACAGAAACTACTATGAACGATGATGAAACTACTACTATGAACGATGATGAAACTACTACTATGAACGATGATGAAACTACTACTATGAACGATGATGAAACAACTCCAATGACGACAGAAACAACAACTGAGTTGACGATTAGTAGCGACACCAGTTCATTTACAAAACCAGTATCGTACTGTCCTTTTTATGTAGTCAATTGTACGACAATTTGTGGAGACATTAATGTCACGCGTGTTCTAATAATATCCGATTGCCGCGTAGCTGTAACTAGATGTTATTTAACCAGGCGCGTTTCAGCTGAGAGTTTAAATCACCATAATAACGTAACATTCAGAGCAAATTTGACGAACTCTACAGAAATAGACATAGTATATATAAAAAATAACTTGAGAATGTACAACTTAACATCGAGAACTAGGTCAAAGCTAACCAAACTGTGTTGGGAGACAATGCTTGGTCAGGAGATGGTTAAACTTACAATGATGGACTTGGTAAGAATTAATAATTCATTATTATCATGTTTATGCTTTTCCCATGGTCATAACGCTGATATTTTATTGGTCATCATATGAATCATCATATGAATTTTCAGGACACAGTTTAAATAAAATGTCCGTCAGGAGCACTCGCGTTGTACACATTTTGAATAAATAAAGCATTAAAAAGTGTCTACATCTTGACATAAATATTTCTGTTCCAGGTTTTCCTGTTGCTCAGCACCTTATTCATGGACTTCTTCCGGGCTCTCTTCGTCCGCTACATGAATCGTTGCTGGTGCTGGGACCTCGAGAAGCAGTTCCCAGAATACGGGGATTTCAAGATCGCTGAGAACATTCTTCATTTGATCAACAACCAAGGACAAGTGTGGATGGGCATGTTCTTCTCTCCTGGCCTCGTTGTGTTGAACGTCTTTAAGCTTATCATCATGATGTACCTACGCTCTTGGGCCGTTATGACTTGTAATGTACCACATGAAGTTGTATTCCGAGTCTCTAAAAGTAACAACTTCTATCTTGGGCTTCTACTAACCATGTTATTCTTGTGCGTTTTGCCAGTAGGTTATTCTATAGTCTGGATTAGGCCATCCTGGCATTGTGGGCCATTTTCTGAATACGAGAAAATATATCAGATAGTTACTATAAATCTGTCAAAAATGTCTCCCCCTTGGCTGAATTTCGCATTAAAATACATGGCGTCACCGGCGATAGTAATTCCTTTGCTTGTATTACTAATACTTATAATTTATTATTTGATATCGCTTACGAATTCATTAAGGGAAGCGAATAATGACTTAAAGGTAAGAATTTGATTTTTTTTTGTCACTTATCGTGATATTGTGTATTAAGTACTATCGATAATTTAAGGTCTTTTTTTATTATACAACAAACTTTAAAATATAATCATTATGAAATATAGGTAAGGTACCTATTGGCCAATATACCATTAGCGAAATTATAGCAGTTACAAAGTACTAGTTACTAAGTTACACAGTATTAAAAAACGAGATAAAACAAATCCCCTTTAGAACACAATAGAACTTGAACGTAATCAATGGAAAGTACTCTACGAATAAGGACGATCTTTATCGACGCAATAAATTTATCAGATGCTCACCACGCCATCCTATTTCAGATCCAACTTCGCCGAGAGCGGACGGAAGAGCGGCGCAAGATGTTTCAAATGGCTGACACACGGCGGCGAGGGACTGCTTTGGACAACACACCGTTTGCTAGGTGGAAGAAGGCGCTTCCTGGCTTCCCGCTTGGCAAATCCATTGACTCTGATGACCGAAAGACTGCCACTGAAGACGATCCTAAAGCACCAACAAAGCCACTAAAGAAAAAAGGTACGTTATTATTTTGAGAACTACATAAAATTTTAAGAGCTGAACTGGATAAAATTGAACATTATATTAAGAACTTTGTGCATTAATCTAATAATTGCACTATTAGGATTATAAATATCAGTCTTTAAGGATATTTTTTTTTGATACAGGTAATATCTTTGCAAAAATTGTTGGGCAAGCATTGGATAAGAAATCAGACATCTCTGAACTTGATAACGACCCTTCCATCTCTCCTAATAATGGTGACGAAACTGACACAGACTTTCACGAGACCCTACCAAGAGACGTACTTAAAGCAAAAGATATAACTATAATAAAAGGCGATAAGAAAATTGTTGAATTTAAGACACAAGAGAGAGATGATAATAAACTGAAAGTCAAAGATAAAGAAGATCGCACCGATAAAGCTGCCGTCGAGAAGAGAAACAACGAAACAGTGTCAAGATTTGTCACCACTAAAGTAGACGAAGTTAATGAAAAGACAAGCAAGAAAAATGATGCCCCAGAAAGAAAAAAGTCTGAAGGTGGCTCTGTTATTCCTGTTATAACTATAAGTACAACGGAAAGTGACGAAGACTTGAAACGTGGAAAAAATAAGAAAGTTAAAGAAATTTCTAGTAAGAAACAACCAGATTTAAAGTCGCTTAGGCGACAAAGCAGTGTCGATAGCGTAAAAGATCAGAAGACTGAGAAAAAGAAGCCAGAGGATGGACATAAGTACCAATATTCATTGTAATAGGATTATGTATTAACCATGTTATCATAAATTACATTTGGGTCATTGTTAAATTGTATGTGGTTAGACTCGTTAAACATTTCATACATTTAGTATGGTTGAGCGGAGCTTTACTTGTACAGACTATACACTTAATTTTTTTTTTAATCTAAATTATGACATTATGGAGTTATACCACATTTTAGATACTTACAAAGCAAATAATTGTAACTTTTTTAGAGAAAATTCGATGAATATTTTTTTATTTACTATAATAATTAATAAAACCAGAGACTATAGAGATATAGACCGCCACAGCCTAAGAACTTTTTGAAGCTCAAGTCAATTGCGCCATCTATGTCAAATACCCCTAAAGATATCGAAAATGTAAGAGAAATGTCACCTGCACTGCTACTCCACCTAGTAATAATATAGCGTACTAGTAGTACACTAGTAGCTACTAGGTGGAGTAGCAGTGCAGGTGACATTTCTCTTACATTTTCGGTATCTTTAGATCTCTATAATCTCTGATAAAACTAAATATCCCCCGGTCCCCCCAATAAGTCCCCCAGGTCTGTTCCCTGTGGAAGTGCAGCCCAGGATGGCTACATTACCTCGTTGATTGGCGATGCCTATTCTTTGCCCGACGAATGAGCCTGCCTTAGTGTAAGGCCTGAGTGGACGCTCGTGGCGGGGCGTGCAGCGGGGCGTGCAGCGGGGCGGGCGAGCGTCCATACACTTTGTGCAGCGTCGACTCCGGACACCAGTACGAGTGTCCTTTGTTTGACATGCACGCCGCCCGCCCCGCCCCGCTGCACGCCCCGCCACGAGCGTCTACTCAGGCCTTATACTTAGGGCCACGGGTTGCTTCGAATAGCGTTTTTGATAGTTTTATAAAGCACATGGGCATCTTGACTCCATGGCCCTAGAGTATACTGCAAACTTTAAGTAGTATATTATAGTTTTAGTTATTAATGTAATTTACAGTCGTAATAAAGTCAAAAATTGTAAAAATAGCAATTTTTAAAAGTTGGGCCTAAAAGTTGAATTGTAACCAGTTTCATAGTTTCATAATTAAAAAAAAATGATGGTTTTTATGTGAATAAATTCTTATCTTCTCTTCTCATGTACATACCTATATGTTAATTAAAGTATTGTTCAAATCCATTAATGTCCTTTTTCTACTCGTCGACTTTAATCTGTGTATTAGGACTTTATAGACCAGACTTAAACCTTACACATTCAAATGCTGGATAGTCTATGGCACTTCCGGGATCATTAAATAGATTTATCATAGATTTATTAAACAACCCGCCACTAAACTAAAATAATTTTGAAAAGAGAATGTCATTCACATCTCGTTAAAATGTGAAAAGTTTGTCCGGAAAGAAAAGTGTCATGGTTTATATGGGAGCTCATACATTGTACGACACTTTTCTTTTCGGGCAGACTCAACTTTATAATTTCTGAACGTACTTAATCTGTAAAATTTTCTTCTACTTGCTCTCCTTAAACTTGCTTCTACGTTGTGATTGGATTATAAAAAGACCAATCACAACTACAACGACATCTTGGAAGTAAGTTTAGACACAGTTTATTCTATCCATCTCTTTCTACTACGCACACAATCATATGTATATATCTTTTCGGTGGTTTCTGTACCACCGAATAGGCCCAGATACAATTACTTCCGGTTTGAAAAATTGTGTTTGACGTTTGATTGGGAAAAATTTAGAAAGAATTACAGAAAATCAATTCTTACTTAATACTCGTAGAAAAAGTATTGTATACAATAGTGACATAATTAAGCTTTTCAATCTCGTATCTAAAAGCTCTTGATTATGTCACTATTGTATAAAATACTATATTACAATTTTGTTAAAATATCTTGTATTATTACACAAACTATATAAACATTAAAATGAAACCTCAAAATAGTAAGCGTAAATTATAAAACCTTTATTAACTATCTAATGTAAAAACATATTATAAATTGCACCAGAAACCGATATCAACCATGGCACCAGCCATGGCCCACCAGAGGCACCATTACAGAGCATACCGTGACACACACATACGTGGAAGCGAACATAGAGTTGTACCGTGCGACTGAACGAGACCAGATAAGCCTGTGGTGTCATGATACAGCCATCTTTAATATTCTTCAACGCCTTTTCCAAAGCACGCATCCTTTTCGAAACGTACGTCTTCCCTGATCTTCTTGGTGGCCAATCTCTGCATCCCCTTTCATTATAATCGCCGATGTCTAGGAATCTTTTAAAGCATCCGTAAGCTACACTTTTGTGCCCATTACATCTATATCTTAAGGAACGTTTTCTAGTAATTTCCTTTCGGTTTTGAGTTTCAAAAACATTATGACAGAACGGTGAACCGAATTTTGTCTCGTTCCGTCCACATTCATAACAGACCCATTCAGGATAAGGATACGTTCTTGTAGTTCTAGTTGTCGTCGTCGTTGTTATCGTTGTCGTCATTGTCGTCGTTGTCGTTGGTATTGTCTCCGGTGATGCTCCCTCCGGTGCCATTGATGCTCCCTTCTGTGTCGTTGATCCTCCCTCCGGTGCCATTGATCCTCCCTCCGGTGCCATTGATCCTCCCTCCGGTGCCATTGATCCTCCCTCCGGTGCCATTGATCCTCCCTCCGGTGCCATTGATGCTCCCTTCTGTGTCGTTGCTGCTCCCTCCGATGTCATTGATGCTTCCTTCGATGTCTTTTTTGGCTTTGGTGTTTCCTCCAGTGTTGTCTCCGGTGGCGTTAGTGTTGTATCCGCTGGCAGTATTGTTGTATCCAGTGTCGTATCTGTTTCATTCGACGCTCTCATAAACGGTTCATTATAACCTTCATCATTGTCAATTTCAAATGCTTTCAAATTGTTCAGGACTTTACTCTTCTCTATCAATGCTATTTTAGTCACGAATGCTGTTGCATCGGCCTTTTGTGTGAATTTAGCTTGCAAGTATTTGTTCTTTCTGTTTTTTTTATAAAAGTATGGCACAGGTGTGTATACCGCATGCCAAGTTTGGGGTAAGGTAAGAGGAAAATTCTTTCTCATGAAGTTGCTTGAAGGAAGAGTGGGACGAGGAAAAACAGAGCCCATAACAGTATTTTTTAAAGATTTACTGGAATGAAACGTTATAGTTGGTCTGTATCTTGGGCGGAAATAATATTCATTGAAATGTACTGTAATAGGTGTTGTTCTTGGTTCCAGTGTAGAAACAAATAATCTAGTACCCGTGGGTATTATGTAAGACATAACCGGCCACATGTCTCTGGGTAATTCATAGTTGACGTAGCCGTTATCATACTAAAACAATAGTTTAATATTAGAAGTAGTCGGCAAACTTATGAACAGAAAAACATTCCGTTGACTTTATTTGTCATGGCTTACGGCCACATCAAACCCATCGGTAGTCCCTAGTGCAGTAGAAATGTTATTTAGTAGTCCTTTATTAGCGTAAGGTTAAGTACCACTGGTCTAGAAGTTACGTACCAAACACTAACCTGAAATTCTTCCATTGCCATCGTTTTCCCAAACGGATTCCATCTCTTGAGACCGCGGCCTGGGACCTAAAATAGCAAGTACTTGGGGAATTAATAATACCACGACAGTGGCAGACCAGCATACGGCCAAGCTGAGAGTAAGCAGCCACCTTAGCCTGTGGACGCCTTCAACTCCAGAGGTGTCACGTTGCTGGCCTTTTATAAAAAAGGAGAACGGCTCCTTGAGCCTCTGGTCTGGCAACATTTACTCATCGACAGAAATAGGAGCTATGAGTAGGATTTAGTGCTATTTGGCAAATTTGGCTGAGGTTTTCTGTAACGTGGAGGTACTTTTTCCGGTTTTGAGCGAGATGACATTTGCTGAGCGGTGTGTCCTACCACATTTAGCGAGTTTAAGGACACACTCGAGTCCAATTGAATGTGATACGAAAATTATCTAAGCAATATCGCTGGAGCATGCTAAACTCTAGACTCTTAGCTAAGTACGGTCAGCAGCAGAAGTTACTAAGTAGGCAAGGTGTTCAGAATAACCTATACACGCTCTTATTCTTATAACAATAAAGTTGTATCTAGCTCATTTTGAACGTCAACTGCCTACCTACTTCTGCTGCTGTACGTATGTTAATTTTACCCTGAGACTTTCTTCTCGAATAGCATTCGTCACTTGATACCAAGAATCCGTGTCGTTGTCATCATTTTCAGGTACATTCGTTATTATCAGTTTAACCATGTCACCAGGTTGGTAAACACTGTTTATATTAGCGTAATGGCTTTGGACCAATAAAGCGAATAACAACGTTTGAGTTAGTGCTAGTGTCATTTTACGCGTAGTTTTTAAATAAACAAGATATCTTTAATGTTTCTTATAAATACAATACTTATTATTATCAAGTATTTGACAATAAAGTAAATATGCCTAACATATACATTAATCCAATTCGCACTCCAATTCGTAAATAATTCCTAAAGTATTTGACATATCTATATCTATGACATATCCGACATTTGTGTCCAATTTGTGTCTACAGCATGTCTAGAGCAAAAAGTTATATCTTTCATACGGCGATCACATCAGCGTGTGCCCATGCATGTCGGAGTTCGTCGAATCATTCACGTACGAGTGCCAACACGAATGTGCGTTCACACAATCGTCTCCCCGTACACATACCCGCGAACGTGCACGCTCGCGAGTGGCAATACGCATGTCTGATCAGTGATCACTTGATTAGTCGCGCGCCATTGCCTCTGTCCGAAAGCCGCCTAAAGATACCGAAATTGTAAAAGGAAATGTCACCTGCACTGCTACTAGTGTACTACTAGTACGCTATTTGTTACTAGGTGGAGTAGCAGTGCAGGTGACATTTCCTCTTACAATTTCGGTATCTTTAGGTTGCTTTCGGACAAAGGGCGCAATTGACTTGAGCTTCAAAAAGTTCTTAGGCTGTGGCCGTCTATATCTCTTTAGTCTCTGCCCCTAAACCTGTCTACAAACCACTAGATATATGTCTAGTGAAAGTTTAAATAGGCGAAACAACACTTTCAATTGCCAAAACCGCAAACGACTACAAAATAATCACCATAATCAGAGACTATAGATAGAGATATAGACAACCACAGCCTAAGAACTTTTGAAGCTCAAGTCGATTGCGCCCTCTGTCCGAAAGCCGCCTAAAGATAGGTACCGAAATTGTAAGAGAAAATGTCACCTGCACAGCTACTCCACCTAGTAACAAATAGCGTACTAGTAGTACACTAGTAGCTACTAGGTGGAGTAGCTGTGCAGGTGACATTTCTCTTACAATTTCGGTATCTTTCTTTTCTCTGGCCTCGTCATGCGGCTCGTTCTATTCACACGCGTATGTGATCGGAGCATAAGTTTATGGTCTACAAAGTATATAGAGTATGGAGGCTAGGTAGAAAAAAAGTGGAGAATGTATCTCCTTTACTTTATTGTGTATTGAAGAGTAAAATAGTCAAAATAGTTTTTGAAGTGAAAACTTCTTTAGCCGCGTTGGGCATTTTTTGTTAGAGAGAAATCTTATGAGTTCGCGTCACCGACACCGTCACGAAAACAAAAACGCATTACAAGATTTTCCTTGGGTTGAAAAGCTCGTTCGATATTTAAACTTATAACCGATCAAATAAAGTTTAATTTTGTAAGTAATATTTTATTCTTATGCTTTTAATTATATTGATCATAGAAAATCACCATTGTAAATTGATTGTAGGTACACATTAAGTCCTATATAAGCCTTAGGTCAGTCTGTGGTCTAAAAACTGTTAAAGGTAGGTCTACCAAATAATTATGCCGTAATCTCGCAGGGTCTGTTTAGTGGACTATTTAGTTCTCAGTTTCTAGTTAGCTATAGTTTCTGAAAAAAGACTGGAACAGAGCCGTAATTTTAGTATGAAAAATTGCATGTACAAATGGGTTAAAAGGGCTACTGCACGTAAAATGAAGTCAAAATCTTTTGCTTCCTAATTTTTTGCAACCTTTCTATTGGTAGGTACCCCACACGTGTCATACTATATAGTATAGTATAATTGTTGCTCGGAGTGTCAGTAGATGTGAAAACCAGATTGATGTTGATAATTTTAATTCAAACATTATGAAATTTCAAATATTAATACGATTCCCGGTCCGGTTGACTGATTCGGATATTCCGTTCGCCCGATTTAAACACTACATTTAATTTCTATTATAATGAAAGTAGGTACCTAAGCTACTAGTGTATTTTATAAAATGAGAGATAATCCTAGGGTGAAATGAACTTATACTTTCTGTTATAAGGATGGCCAAATATTCATTTTCAGAGCATGTGAAATAAAAAGTTAGTTAAATATCCGACTTTGCTTTCTTTATGCAGATTGTTTATGTTTTAAATGGTGGCGTGAACTGTGAAGTTAATTGCTCTTATATGAAGCAACTGTAAAGTTAGGATCGTTAGGCAGGTAGGTACTTACCTAATTCCGAAAGGATCATCCCGCAGAACATGACGGCCATTTCAAGTGACAACGTAAAATAGCCATATTCTTTGCTTCAATTTCACTTTTAACTTTACAAGCAGTCTCCACAGGTTCTATTTTTACACTGTATTTTGACTCTATGAATGACGAGTAAAAAGGTTTAAACCATATATATTTCAGTGACTTTGACATATTTAAACGTGATTTGTACAACAAGTACCGCGAAATATTACTAATTTATTTCTTAATCTTAATAATTAAGTAAGCAAATATACTACTTATACCTAGTAATAGTTAATTATAAATTGTGTTCAAAAATCCATGCAGCTTTCTTTCCAACTTATTTGCAAATCAATAAAATACCGTTAACGAACATAAAATCACGGCAAGAACCGGTTTTGAACCAACGACCCTTGAAATCCCTGCGAGCTCCCAAATCCCATAAAAAAGGGTCCATCGACCGCGTGCCATTTTATTATACATTACCAAACTTTCGCCTCAATCCAGCTTTAAGAGTTGCCAGGACGCTCGCGTTCCCATACAAACGTAGTTTTGCTCTCATTTTAAAACGACATGAAATTGGCATGGGCATTCTAGTAGTACAGATCTAGGTCGAAAATTCATTTTCGTTGCTAAAAATTGTAATATAAAGAAAATACAGCCAGTTACAGATTTACATACAAAACGTATTTTTGCTATATTTTCTTTGTATTACAATTTTTAGTAACGAAAACGAATTACCGACATAGATCTGTACTGCTAGAATGCCCGTGCCAAACTTCGTGGTTCTAAATCATGTCGTTTTAAAATGAGAGCTAAACTACGTTTGTATGGGGACGCGAGTTCACGCGAGCGTCCTGGCGACTCTTAAAACGTCTATCCGCTTGGTGCAGAATTCACTCTTTTTATCTCGATCTTAAAATAATAGCTCGATTACTTTCCCAATAGTTACCAATAATGTTCTGTTTTGTATGAAAATACTATTTGAATCGGAAAGCACAGGTAGCAAATTCTATATCATAAATAGTACAGTTTGCCATCAAATAAGTATATCGGAGCGGCCAGTGCACTTAAAAAAGTTGAACATGCACTTTATCGCCTTGACAATAGAGGCGTTGTTCAAATATTTGTGACCTCCTTGGCCGCTCCGAAATATCTAATGGCGACTGTACATGACATAATTATATAGGTACTTCGTATTTTTATACAGATTGATCTCTGATTCGAGTTAATAAATAGATACTAGAACTAGTGGTTCTGTGAACCGTAGACTTCGGAGAACATAAATAACGCGGCAGCACTAAATACATAAACAACTTTTGCCCTTTCCCCCCTCATTTTCCCCCCAATCAAAAAAATGGCTCGACAATTTTTGGCAAATAAATCAAGGAACGTACATCCCAAGTTTCATCGAAATCGGATGAAAAATGCGACCTCTAGACCGACACTGACCAACCAACCAACCAACCAACCAACCAACCAACCAACCAATACACACACATCAAAATGCCAAATCGTCGTACCAGTGAAAACGGAGACGTTCGTCGCCTCGCTACGCTCGGCTCCTCAGTCAATTAATTTGCAACAAGAAAGTTGGAGTCAAAACTTGGTTACCTACCGAGACTTTTAACTTTGTTTTTAAATTATATCTATATGTTTAAGCTGCCTAACTTTGACAATAACTGCATTCCCATCCCATAAAAACCAGCATACATTAACCTCCAAACACTAACATTCCCTACGTATATTACTCACAACTTACCCTGGACAAATCTAGAATCACTACTATGTTAAGCAAATCTAAACCTTAAGCCAACTAGCTAAGATCTATCTAGTTTCTAAGCACAACACAACACGGGAACGTGCCCAGGCGCACAATATCCCGTCATTCAGCGTCGAGCCGCCGCACGCGCACCATGTGGGCGGCCATCTTTGTGCTACTCTTACACGGAGTGGCGGGGGAGATACTCACCCCCCCGTACCTTAACTTAGCGTTAGGGAAGAAAATTACGGCTACAGCAACATGTGGCGATATTGGACAGGAGTTATATTGCGAGTTGACAGGATCGACAGATGAGACTGTTATCCAAGGACAGGTTAGTGCTTTTTTTATAAGGGTGTGTTTACGCACTTTGCGGTGGTTATCCAAATGTTTGTATCGTGGAACTAATGCAGGATGTATTCCTATCTGGACTCGCTTGGGTCTCAAGATATAGTCGGAAAAACAGGAATGGGAACTGGGAATTAAAAAACAAAAATTATTCCCGTGTGTTACCGGCGGGCACAAATGGGAATACACCAAATGCAGGGCCATATTTGCCTAAATACGGCACTGTGAATATAAAGTCAACCTAAAAGTGCAGTAACAGTATAAGTAATATATTATACTCATCCCTTTTTTACTTGTGAAAGTACTGGTCTAAGAAAAAGACAGTATGTTTTTCTCTGTCTATGCTTTAAGTAAAACAAACCCTGGCCAAACTATAACTTATTTTTTGCCTTATTGCCTAAAATATATTTGTACATAAGTACTAAACTAATATTTTGACTATAATGACTATAAACTTACACTTAGAGAATTAAAGCGAGACAGCTTATTGAAACATTATATTAAATACAAAGCTTCTCGTTTCAATTGTCTTTGAGTATACTTACATATTATTGACAATATTGACGTATGCGAATTGCGAATGCTATGCTGACATCTAATATTATTATCAAATAAAATAGAATTTTTAAAGCAAGGCACTAATACATGGAGTTGTATATATTGAACGAGGTGATTAGGTACAGTCACAGCAATAGTATCTTCCTACACGAAGGCCGCAAAAATAAGTGACACGCTCTTATGGCCCTACAAATAAGAGTTTGTCACATATTTTTGCGACCTTAATAGATAATAGCCGGTGACTGTACAGTGCCTGGTCGAATCAGATTTTAGACCACTTTCGCGACAATATTCAAACGAAAATTCATCATGATCATCATCTCAGCCATAAGACGTCCACTGCTGAACAAACCCCCCCTGGTTTGCCATACGCGCCACGCTTGGCAGGCGGGTTGGCGCGCGCAGTTTTTTTGTTTATTGTTGTTTAGGCTTTCGTAAGATGCTGCTGCCCATCTCCCGGTATATTCCCTTAGCAGACTCCTATACTGCAACCACCGGACGATATGGTGGGGGGTGGGGGACAATTTTAAGGCCGGGCAGCTTCGGCAAACGAAAATTACGCTTAGTAACTAGGGAGGGAAGCAATGAGAGTGGCTTAAAGTATAAAACGCTCATTATAATAGTTATTAAAATTGGTAAATTTAACGGCTACTTCATAAGCTTCCAGATAAGTGAGCCTATATACTTAATGTAGCGATAAGTTATCTCATCCTGCCTGGCATCCCGGAGATAACGGGTTCGACGCTCGCTTTTGTTATAACTTATGAATAAAATTAGAATGAGATTATAAAATCAATTATTCTTTGCGTTTGTCTCATATTCCATCATCATCATCATCATCATCATCCTAGCGTTTATCCCGGTTTGGGGTCCGCTTGACAACCTAATCCCATGAATTGGCGTAGACACTAGTTTATACGAAAACGACTGCCATCTGACCTTCCAACCCAGAGGGGAAACTAGGCCTTTTTGGGGTTAGATCCGGTTTCCTTACGATGTTTTCCTTCACCTAAAAGCGACTGGTAAATATCAAATGATAAGTAAGATAAGTTCCGAAAAACTCAGTGGTACGAGCCGGGGTTTGAACCCGAGACCCCCGGATTGAAAGTCGGACGTCTTACCGCAAGGCTACCAGCGCTAGCTCTTTACTTATTCGAGCCCTACACCCCAGCAGTGGGTAAAAGGAAATGAAATGAAATGAAATGAAATGAAATGAAATGAAATGAAATTGGGGATGGAAAGAAGAAGAATAGTAAACGCATGCGTTTTTTTCTACCTCGTATTTAAATGTAAAGTAGATTGCTTATCTCGAGTGAAATATTTCACTTAAATACTATTTTGACGAAACGGTTTTACAAGTTTTTAGTAACTAAATATTTCTTTGAAACTTCCCTTCAATAATTTATAAGACTGACACCGGGCTCCAATGTGGAGATAATTTTGAATACCTCGCCTGCTTAGCTATTTCTGATGAACGTACCTAAAGTTTCAGTAACTAGTCACATCTACGAATTTTATCAATGATCCATATGACCCCGTTATCAAACAAAGACACGTCCATAAATAGTTTAATAATAACTTCAAAGATATCTATGCTACTCTATACATATTGCCATGAAAATGTCATGATAGTATGTGGAGCTAGAAAGGTCAGATGGGGTTTTCTAACCGTGGGGTAAATGCAACTTTCTAGACAAGCTATAGCAACTATAGCAAAATAAACCGTTGTACAGTCGCCATCAGATATCGGAGCGGTCAAGGTGGTAATAAATATCTGAACAACGTCTCTATTGTCAAGGTGATAAAGTGCATGTTCAGATGTTTTTGCGTACCCTGGCCGCTCAGATATATTTGAACTGCTCCCAATCAACCCTCTAAAGTCTAAAGGATGAATTCCATAGATATCTGATGAATTCCGACAGATATAGTTCGTTTCGCGGTTACAAGATTAAATAGTAGATTTAATGTCCTACTAATGCAAAGATACTGCATACAATGTTATACATTTACAGTCCGTGAACTCTAAAAAGAACCTTCGGGTTTTAGAAAGAGACGTCGGGCGGGAATCAAAATAATAATCATAAATAAATAATCAACAGTGACAAAATCAATAAATCAATCAACAGTGACACATGAAAAAGCAGAACAGCAAAATGACCTTCGTGTGTCATCGCCGATTCCCGAAGGTTCTTCTTAAAGCTCACGGACTGTACCTACCATCTTATGGATTTATAATTCGGTCAACCTGGTAAGTTTACAATCGTATAAAGTCGAAACCTTTTATAACGACATCAATTATAACGAAATATCGGATATTATGTCCAAGAAATAAATCCTTGGGCTAGCTTTTGTATTAAAATAACACCAGTTATTATGAATTATCGGATTTAAAGACAAAATTTGGTGGTCCCTTTGATGTTTTTATACTCGTTATAAAAGGCTTCTACTTTCTTTATTATGCCAATGAAGTAGTACTTTGCTCGCAAAATTGAACTGTCCACATCAGTCCCCGTCTCAATCCGGTGCTGTAACACGATAGCGGGGAGAAATGGGAATGATTACTATAAACAATCCTATTCCCATCTGTCTCCGGTGGGCACCGATAGGAATACATCGAAAACCTGCGCTTATATACTTTTAGCTCTTTGTGCCGTCTGTGTATTTCCATGCTAACTGGTTATTGCATGTATTCAATCATGCTGCAAAACGATTCCAAAGTAAACAAACGAGTAATTAATATCACAAAATAATAACTAAAAATGCCACGCAAGACAACGCGTTAAGTTACAACTCTCGGTCCTTGACAATATTACTCATACAGCTAATTCAATTTAAATATATCCTTTATCTGTGCATTTTAATGTATATAAAGACCAAATGGACCGCAAAGATGGTGGCGGCCATTTTTGCACCATGTGCCTGGCAAATGCGTTCCGAAAATGAATCGGTCCGGATTGAAAAGAGACCTTTGTTTATGGATGTGTTTTTATAAGACAAGGTTGTCTTTTGTTTTTTTTATAAGCTTTTATTTGACTTGCAGTGTTTGTCAGCCAGTTTGTTGTTTAGGTAAAATCTTGCAAGCCAGATTTGAACCAGTTATCTTCGATTGAGCTGAAATTTAGCATATCTGCGTAACTGGTGACAATACAATATTTTATTGGTGATATCTTGATCTGATATCCAACTGGTGATGATGGAGGCCGAAGGTGGTCATGAACTCTTGACATAAAAAATAACAAGTTTTTTTTTCAAAAAATTATTGTTTTAAGCGATTATTCCTAACTGTACACTTCTTCACACAATTTCTCTATTCGCCATGATGAATGCAACGAGCACAAGCCCGACGGGATAGTGTTGAGTTAGTTGAGACCATAAGATATCTGACTTGAGACGTTCCTTATGGCCACCTTCCAGCTCCATCATCAGATCTGCTCCATGTCATCATAATATTACATTGTCACGCGATATACATCTGCGTGCAAAATTTGGAAACCGGGAAGTGGATCAAATTTGACCCACAAGATTTGATTACACACCTTTGTCAGGTGAAACTAAATAAAAGCTCCTTGGTTCCTTGGAGCCTGGGACGGATGTTAGTGTGGGATGCTACCTGCGTATGCGTAGACACACTGGCACCGTCCCACCTCCAACGGACTAACGTAAAAGCGGGCGCAGCGGCGGAAAGCGCCGAAATTTCAAAACGTAACAAATATAAAAGTCTCGGTAGAGAGTACCATTTTTTACCTTTTGGAGTTGAAACTCTAGGTCCATGGGGTCCCAGCGCACACAAGTTTTTTGCAGAAATCGCAAAGCGTCTGGTTGATGTAACTGGTGACCGAAGAGCTGGCGGTTTCCTCGCACAGCGTATCAGCATTGCGATACAACGAGGAAATGCCGCCAGCATCCTTGGTACAATGCCGCAAGGGCCTAGTTTAGATTTGAGCTAGTTATTAATTTAGTTTAGTATTTGTACTGTAGTACCTCTGTATATTTAGTTATGTAAATAAATGTATACCTTCTCAATAAAAGCTTATGTAATAAAGTCAAGTCATCCTATTATAATCTAATAATGCTCTGGTCTTGTCTTGTAATACGATTCTAAGGATACTCAGCTATTATAAATGATGATATCATTTTGCTCTTCCGTTTTTACAATGCACTATAAACATTAGTACGTAACATGTGGCTACAATGTGCAAACTGCCTACTTATTATAGCCACAGAGTAAATAATAGTATAATACAGAGAGACCTCTGTAACGTCACATAACGTCACGAATCATGTTGTCCCTTCTTAACGCATGACAAGTTCTCTTTCGCACTTATGCAAACGTATCGGATACGTCGTGTCAAACTCAAATATTTTGACAGATTTACACTGAGTTGTACCCCCCTGTTATAGCCTAGGAATTTGTTCACAAAATAGCTTAAATTCGCTATGTTTTTGGTATCTTTAACCTTTTCATTGTGCCCTTAGGTTCTAGCGTTCATAAGTATATTGTTAGGTATAGTAAGATTTTTTAAGATGTCCGAATAACTCTGCGTAGGGGGCGGCACTAGCATATCCAGAGGGCCTACCACTACCACGAAACACGAAAATAAAAATTTCGTTACCTGGTTCTCTGTCACTCTTTCATATTCGAGCGATAGAGAGGCACATGTCAAAATTTCGATTCTCTCGTTTCACGATAGGCCCTCTGTAAACAAACCGCCTTGGTGCGCAAATGACATATTTATTCGTTATAAATTGTGTATGAAAACATGTAAAAAAACTGTTTAAGGCCTAGTATGTATTAAGAACTCTATGGTTTACCGGTGTGCTAGTGCTGCACTCTGGTGGCAGAACATTGCAGTAATATCCCCTATTATAGAAAGAAATCTGAAAAGATTCGGCTTAAAAAAGACTACCATATGTGCCTAGTTATCTATTTTTTTTACATTGACGTTACAAAAAAACCGTGGTATCGCCAAAATGATACTTTTAGTTTATGCACTATGCTAGTTTTAACCCTTTGAACGCCAAGAGCCACTAAAGTGGTCGTGTGCTGTCGTGCCCACCACGCCAAGAACCACTAAAGTGGTCATGGCAGATGCTGTCAAAGCAATTTTACTGTTGACAGTTAACGTTCAAATTCGTTTCTCACTAGTTGAGATTTTGGCGGGTATGCCATATTTTGATGCGAGAGATAAAGCGTTTAAAAGGTTATTAAGGGCCCTGGTTGCCAGATAATAAAGTTTTTTTTTCTCACCCCCAGGTTTGCGAATACTGCGATGACACGGTGGAAAACCGCCGGCACCCGCCCGAGTACGCGGTGGACGGATTGGAAACCCGGTGGCAGAGTCCACCCCTGTCCCGAGGGATGAAGTACAACGAAGTGAACCTCACCATCGACTTGGGGCAGGTGAGTTCAGAGCAGTCGCGTTCACGGGGGGGGCGGGGGGGGGCAACAGGAGCAATTGCCCCCCCCCCCCCCCTGACACGCAAGTTGTGTATTCTACGGTGGCTATATGTGCGAACTGCAAGATTTTTTGGGTAGGAAAGTGCCCCCCCCCCCTGAACGAAATCCTGATCCGCGCCTGGTTCTGAGGTTAACTCTTTTATGACAATACTTCTTAATATGTCTCTGTCATTTAGTTAAAGACAAATGAGAGACAGCTAATAAGTATCGCCCCCTTGTGTTTAAAACGCATGTAAGTAATTAGTATTAGTATTAGTAGTAATTAGTATTAGTAAATAAATTAAGTCTAGTTTCATAAATAATAAGCTGTAACTTGTTAGTTATATTCAAATGTAATATTGTATACCCGAAAGGGTTAACCGTTGCTACTTTTTATTTTAACATCAATGCTTGACACGGTAAACAATAAACGATTTCTTATTCTTATTCTTATTCTCTTATTCATGTTTTGTATCTTACGGGGGCCATAGATGCTGACCTGACCTGCAAGATTTTTTCTGAAGGAAATTGTCCCCCTGAACGAAATCCCGGATCCGCGACCGGCACGATGACTTGATCACTTTTATTTTCGTACTTAGGAATATGACACATATTTCTCACGATAAGGCGTCGCCATCAAATATATCAATGCAGGTGAGTACCCTTCAAAAATATCTGAACATTTTATCGCCTCTATAATAGAGGCGTTGTTCAGATATTTGTGACCACCTTGGCCGCTCCTATATATTTGACTGTACGCATGTCCTGGTCTAAATTTAAGTTAACGTCCTGTGTAGTAACAGAGTTGAATGAACTCGGGACTATATTTGGACGCAGAGCGTTTGGTGCAACGTTTTTATTTTCTAAATGAGCACTTAAAAGTTTTAGAAGAAATTCAAGTGAAAAAAACTATAATTTAATAGACCCGACATTGGCATCAAAAAGGCGTTATGCAATACAATTTCACATTTATACTTAATTTAGTCTGTTATTATGTCCAACACAATAGCTAGGGATACACGCACAGATGTGCCCGCCGGATCTGTCGTACGGATATGCCCGGCGGACAGATCCCTCCGTGTATGGCGTGAATTAGACATGGATCTGTCTGCGGACACATCTGAATAGCGTAGCGCCGTACATCGAAATGCCGAGACGTCCCAGCACGGTTAGCACAAGAGTGAAGCGACAGTATCTCGCGGTCGAGAAAGCCATCTGTCACTTTCTGATAAATATAGTTAGACAGTGACAGATGTCTATCTCGACCACGAGATACTGTCGCTTCACTCTTGTGCTAACCGTGCAGTAGCCAAAAGTTATTTGTAAGAACTTACGCTCCCGCTCGTTCGAAAACAAAAACTCTGAAACTAGACGAATTTCCGAAAAGTTTATAAGACATTTTAGTCTCTAAATACTATCTGAAATACACTTCTTCTTTTTCTTATCCCGGCTATTGCCAGGGTCCGCTTTCCTGCTCGCTTTCCTCCACTTTGCACGATCCTGGGCGTCTTCTTTCATGAGCCCGTTTTCGCTCATGTCGATATAATAGAAGGGATGTTTACAAAAACAACATAACTGACTACCTGAAACGATTAACAATGTTCTTAAAAAAGTGTCAACCGCTCTAAGCAGTTATGTTGTTTTTGTAAACATCCCTTCAATAATATACATTATTAAAATCTTTTGGGTCCCTCATTCACTCATTATATTGAGACGCGTAACCATATCGCCATTATTAACCGACCGTATGTTTGAATCATCTAGCGGACGGCGTGGGTCGAATGATAGTTAACATTACTTGGAATTTCAGTATCATAAACAGTAACGTTATGTTATACCTATAACCGTTGTACATATACATCTCACTGCCGGGCACAAGTCTTTCATATCATATTATACAAAAAAAGAACCGACTTCACTTAGGATCCTCAAGAGAAAATGCCCGAGTTGCTGCAAAAAATACTGAAATCACTTTAGATGTGCCTGCAATAGTTGAACAGTAACCTCGATTTCTCCAGGATCCCATCATCAGATCCGGACCTGGTGACAATGGGACCAACTGTGAAGTCTACTCTTTCAAGAAAAAAACAATTTTCTAAATCAGTTTAGCCGTCTTCGAATAATCGGTGAAATACATAAAAAAAGCAAAAAAATAAACAAAGTTCCCGACGAATTGATAACATCCTCCTTCGAAATCTTGAAGTCGGTTGAAAACGGGTGGTTAGACTTCACTTATCCTCGGCCCGATATTTACTTTACCTCTCCTTTCACTTCCCTGTATAAGTATATAAAAAAAATACTAGGGGTACCTTTTTGCTGTCTGTACCTTCACTAAAGGTACTAAAAGGCCCCCGGAAACAACGCGTATACCGCTAGCGCCGAGTTTCTGGTTACAAAACACTGCACAGGGTGGAGGGGTTTAGTCCGTAGGCAGCTGGGAGAAATCCCCACCTGAGTCGGGCATGCTGTCGGAGACCGGGCCGGCAGTATCCAATGAGGATTACCTCCACCTCTGACAAAAAAAAAAAAAAAGGTACTAAAAGGCCTTCCACACGATCGGGACCAACCGCCAACCACCGTGTCCTTGGTCGGGTTGATATATAAAATGGACAGTGTCGAAAGCGGTTGACCCGACCGATTTGGCTGATGTCAACGGCCTTGGTTGGGAGCGCATCCCTCGCGACAGGCTTCGTCCGTGGTTGGTCCCAGCCGTCTGGAACGCTGTCGGCCGACGGGAGCGGTTGGCGGTTGGTCCCGATCGTGTAGAAGGCCTTTAAGGGAATAAAAAGATTAAAATCGTGTGGTTTTACTGCCTGCGTAAATTGCGCTATAAAATGTCCAATAAAACCTATTTACAGCCTCTGTTTATATGATCTCAACATAAATCTGCTAGTAAACGTACTAAGACCGTTCTATTTCTCGCGATTATCTTATACTGCTAAAGCACCAGGACGCTCGCGTTCCCATACAAACGTAGTTCGTCAACTCTCATTTTAAAACGACATGCTTTACAACCACGAAATTTGGCATGGGCATTTTAGTAGTACAAATCTAGGTTGGACATTCGTTTTCGTTGCAAAAAATTTTAATACAAAGAAAATACA
Organism: Pammene fasciana; assembly: GCA_911728535.1. NCBI lineage: Eukaryota > Metazoa > Arthropoda > Insecta > Lepidoptera > Tortricidae > Pammene > Pammene fasciana. The sequence goes on along the minus strand of OU452272.1, from coordinate 44,775,061 downwards.
GCCAGTTACAGATTTACATACAAAACTTATTTTTGCTATATTTTCTTTTTATAACAGTTTTTGGCAACGAAAACGAATGCCCGACCTAGATCTGTACTATTAGAATGCCCATGCCAAATTTCGTGGTTCTAAAGCATGTTGTTTTAAAATGAGAGCTGAAATACGTTTGTATGGGGACGCGAGTTCACGCGAGCGTCCTGGCGACTCTTAAGATGACGGGGCCTATTCGACTAGTGTGGATAATATGACGCAACATGGAATTGTAATTAGAATCTGTAAGGAAAGAGAAGTGTCATAAAATTCATAAGTTCCAATATAAACCACGACTTTCTTTCCATACAAACTATGTCAATTTCTTTTGTGTCTTTACCTCTACCAAAATGTCACCTGCACTGCTACTCCACCTAGTAGATACTAGTGTACTAGTACACTATTCGTTAATAGATGGAGTGGCAGTGCAGGTGACATTTCCTCTTACTTTTGGGTATCTTTAGGGGGCTATGCCTCTACGGTACATACAGTAATTTGCGTTGTTCAGTAGCTACACGCCATGTCAGCCACTATAAGTACATATCTCAAATCTGAATTACGAGTTCGGATGTTATGGATTTGAGTCCTAAGGTTACCAGAGTCGACAACACTTCATTTTTAGGGTTCCGTAGCCAAAATCGCTAAAATGGAACCCTTATACTTTCTTCATGTCCATCTATCCGTCATATCGCTATGTGCGAAGTGCATGGTGGGGGTAACGTGAACGATCGCAGCGCACAATGTAACAAGAAATTGGGCTCTTGTCAATATCACATTTGAAAATATTTGACATCACCTGTAGGGTCAACTGTCAAAATAGTAAATCAGCCAGTGACATTTCATTAAAGCAAGGAGTATATGCCATTAATAAAAAAGAAGAAACCCCTTTAACCCGCCACACTCATGCGCCACACTCATGCACACAGCGATCATTTTACTAGAAAATTATTAAATAGATGTATCTTTATCTATATTAAAAAGCTTCCTGTTTCTTGATATGATTTATTGGTTACTTCATAGTTTTAGTAATTTACATATGCATCAGAATAACATGTTAATATCAATTAATACACCATGCCGTTCCGCCGATATTTTTCCTCTGACATCTCATCTTTGACGTTTCTACCAGTCCAACTTGGCGTTTCGTTCTTCCCTCGCAGACAGCTTTCTCGCACAAAGACTCACTAAAGCGATTCAGCGCGGGAATGCTGCGTGTGTGATGGGCACCTTATCGAGGGGTTAAGGTTAAGAGCGTTAATTTTATATACTTTTATTTATTTTATAATTTAGATTGAATTGTGGGAGTTTTGTTTTATAAATAGTTATTTAATTTTTTAAAATTGTGTATTTTGTGTGCCGCTACAAAAATAACTGTCTGAAAAATATCGCATCTAAATTGGTTCATCAGTTTTAGCGCTACGGTGCCACAGACAGATACATAACTCGTAGCGATCAAATTTATAACACCCTTCTTTTTACGTCAGGGGTTAATGAAGAAGAAAGTAACTCTTTACCTCTTGTTCTAGTAAGCACCGCCCACAACTTCTCTGCTTTGCCTTAAGGTTGACTGCTAGAGAATGCCTCTTGGCATTAAGTCCGCCTTTTGTACATCAAGTTTTTCTTTTGTGCAATAAAGTATAAATAAAGTCAATACTTAAAAAAAATTACAGGTTTATTAAAAGCCTTTTTATGTTTCTAGGAGTTCCACGTGGCCTATGTGTTCATCAAGATGGGCAACTCCCCTCGACCTGGTCTCTGGGCGCTGGAGAAGTCTATCGACTACGGGAAGACGTTCACACCATGGCAGTACTTTTCCGACTCCCGACAGTACGTTATGCTATACTTTACCCTTTATCTAGTTTTTTTAATACAGGATAGGCAGGCGTTTGACCACGATCTCGTGCTGTGATGATGCGGTCTACGGAGCACGCTTACCTATGAGATACCTATTTACTCTCGCCTTGAAGAGACCCAAATCGTACTCATGTGGAAAAACAGACTTGGTTAGCCTATTTGAGTGCCCCATTGATGGGCAAACACCCTCTCCCCTGGGTTTCCATGCCTCGTTCAATTCTACCCAGCAACTTCTGTCTTTGGCTATTTCCGACAAAGTGCCGTATAACTCTAAACAACATTCACGGCCTCCATAGCCCAGTTGGTATAGTGACCCTGCCTACGAAGCAGGAGGTCCCGGGTTCGAATCCTGGTAAGGGCATTTATTTGTGTGCTAATCTCAAATATTTGTTCCTGAGTTATGGATGTTTTCTATGTATATAAGTATGTATTTATCTATCTAAGTATGTATATCGTCGCCTAGCACCCATAGTACAAGCTTTGCTTAGTTTGGGGTTAGGTTGATTTGTGTAAGATTGTCCCCAAATATTTATTTATTTATAAAAATATTTATTATACATTGAAAACACAATTTATCCCCAACACAACTCCAACGCACAACAAATAATAAACCCATATTGAAGAGTTGGGGAGTTATATCGGAGTTGCATCAGATTTTCAAGAATAGTCTGATTTAGACGTTTAGGCTATAACTGTATTGCCAGAGACTATAGATAGACGACCACAGCTTAAGAACTTTTTGAAGCTCATGTCGATTGCGCTATCTATGTGAAAGCCCCCTAAAGATACCGAATATGTAAGAGAAATGTCACCTGCACAGCTACTCCACTTAGTAACAAATAGCGTAGTACTACACGAGTAGCTACTAGGTGACATTTCTCTTACATATTCGGTATCTTTAGGGGGCTTTCACATAGATGGCGCGATCGACATGAGCTTCAAAAAGTTCTTAGGCTGTGGTCATCTATATCTCTATAGTGTCTGCACGCCTAGCACATGATTGACACGTCAGTATCTCGCGCGCGAGATGGTCTATCCGTCCTTTTCTGACTGTGTCAATTAGAAAGAGACGGGTAGTCTATCTCGCGCGCGAGATACTGTCGTATCAGTCATGTGCTAGGCGTGCTGGTATTGCTTAGTCAATGCATTGTACCTACTAGTAGTTGGATCGTGTGATACGGTCCCAGTTTTTACCAGAACTTTCCATATTGCTGTATATTTCTCTTACCCTTGTTCCTTTAAGGGTTCATCTAGATACATGTGGTCACATACCTATTAATTTGACTATAGGAGACTCCTGATATTTTGAGACTTTTATGGAACTAAAGCTGCAGTACGTTAAGGGGCTACTTTGAAAAATTATAGGTTTTTTCAAACGCTGTATTGACTAAACGGGAAAAGTGACTGAATTTATTTTTTATTTGTAAGTATGTTTTAGGTTTTAGTATTAGTTTAGTTTATATGTAGTTTTTATTTGGAATAAAAAAGATTTATTTTCGAACATATATTATTATTTATTAGACTATAATATATACTCTTGTCGAACGAGCGGAGCGTAAGCGAAGATCGTTCTTACAAACAACAACTGTCACCTGGCTACTGGGACGTCTCGGCATTTGGATGGCTTTTTGATTTAGATAGTTTGTCCGACGATAACTTTAGTAACGATTTTCCGATCTTTATGAAATCTGTTGGGGTTGTAGCAGAGACCAACAAAATTTGCGAGTTCGTATATGAGCTGGATTGAGACGGGGGTTCTGAAATTAGAAGGCCTAAAAACTTTTGTAAAGGGGTCCTGTTACATTGGTCATCTTATTTGCTACTTTTACGAGCAAGTAGGTATGGTTGAGTTTGGTATCAAACGAAAGGTATTGAGTAACACTCTCGTCAAATCCTTATTACTTAACTGCTTACTGTTTCATAACAATTAGCAACATAGCATTGATTTCAAAAATATTTCCAATTATATTTTGATTTTGGTGTAAATATTTTGACAACTGACTTTTTTTTTAATTTATTAGAGCTTTGGCTGCTAGGGCCATCAGCATACTGACATTAACACATTAGTTAAACGGCTATTAGACATTGCAACCTGCAGGGCCCAACCTGTTATGTACGCTGCCTCTCCCTACCCTCCTTCAGCTGCCTACGGGCCCTACCTTTAATTACACCTTCCAACCTGACAGATTAGTGGCGTACAAATACAGAATTAACTTTTATAACTCACAAGTGCGCTATTTTTTGTAGTCTGTTAGAATACTCTGAGAACTACTCCTTATAAAAAAATATATCGGATCTTGACGTAGATTTAGGTATAAAGTAGGTATTTGTTAGAAGGCCTTATTAATTCAAGGTAAGATTATACAAGCGGTAAGTTTCTTCATGATATAATCCTATTTAACTGTTTGAACATCAACTGTCATTTACTAACGCATTTGTCAAGAGTTTGTTTCAGGATAATATAAAATGCTGAAAAAAAATTTTTTTTCACAAAAAGATTACTAAAGTGTTTTATGATTACTGAAATGTATTGAAAGCTATCAAAGATAACTATCAGTTTAATTTATAATAGATTCATCAATAGATCAGTTTTATTTAAGCATTTGAAGTTTAAAAAGCGTTGTCTTGACCATAAAAGAAATTTAGAAAATTTCCAAGTCAGCGTGTTTAGATTATTGTCGTTATAGTAATGTATATACACAAAAACTAACGAATTCATCAATAGCTGAACAGTGCACGAGCTTATCAGTTCAATTCGTCATTTGAACGCAAGGAGATTTGCGCGGCAGTCTAAGGCGCGGTCAGCAGGAGCGGTTCCACCAATCACGACGCGCCGTAGCTTGTCATTCACCTTTCATACAACATTATGATTAACCCTTAACCGGGCCAGGCAATGTTTTTACTTTTGAATACGAATTGCGGTAGCCCACAGTATTGAAATAAAATTATTTTTTTCTTGGTTTACTTTTATTTTCATTGTGCAATCATTGAAATACTTAAACTACTGTAAAAGTAAGTACAGAGCTATTTATGGCTGTGGCTCGTGAACTTAACCGTTGAATTAAAATTTCATTCATAACCAAATGTATATTAAAATCTTTATTTAATTTTAGTATTTATTGTACTACAGCAGTTTATTCATACTATTCATAGTAATAATCTAAGGTCAATGTGGGGAAATCTGGAAATACTTTATTTAAAGTTAGGTTTGATCGAATGAAACAAGGTTATAAAGAGTGTCCCAAAAAGGACGCAAGATTTGAAATTGATGAAAAACACATTTTTTTTCGTTATCGTTATAATATATTTGTATATAAAATCTTGAAATACATAAAATAAGGTTATTTGTGGAATAATACGCCAGGCAAATGTCCTCCTAGGCTTTGCTGGCACATACGCACTCTTTTGTCAAAATTGTTTATGACCATTTTGCATAGATGCGGCTGAATTTCTCCAATGCAGCGTCGAATTTCCTCTTTTAAAGCATGAGTGGGCTTATTGGCATATACTTTTCGGTTCACTGACTAACCGTCCCGCCGGCGGGTCGTGGCAGGCTCCGGCGCATAGGTATTTAACCGAGGCCGCGCGGGAGAGTTTCATAAGCCTGCCATAATAGTCTAGAGGCAAATTAAACAAAAGTCGTCTCCTTCACGATTTTCGTAGACATCTCTTCTAAATGCCTAAAACTGGTATGGATGTGTTCCTCGTAGTCTCCTGACTACGAATTGACGGGTTTTAGTTTATGGAGGGGGGGAAGGGGGCAAGTCGGTAAAAAGGGGGAGGAGGGCAGATGGCGGCCTAACGTCATCGATAGGGATTGCAATCCGGATTTGATTTATATGGGAAAATCCGTTTTTTCGGATAAAATCCGGATTTTCCCATACAAATAAAATCCGGATTGCAATCCCTAGTCATCGATTATTTTTACTTCTGGAGTCCTATGAGACCGAACGATTCGTATGAGATGTCATTCGAAAGATTCTTAAATGTACTACAATTGTTTATAAATAACCGTAGTCATCACTTTAGTCTTTTATAAAATACTTATTTAACAAAAATATGTTTTTTTTATCGTGCATGTTTGCGTAAATACTGACAAAACATGCTTATAACTCAATAAATTATAACTTTACCACAATTAATGTTATGACAAAATATACGGGAAAACTATGAGCTTTCGTTTTGATAATGATTCATTTGATAAATAACATTTCGCAAATAATCACTGAACAAACAACAATTCGTTTCAACAAGTCATTGCTAAATATGTTCATTTTTATAAATCATTATTAGACAAATATACATTTAGTAACTTCGACGCTTTATAAACATATTGTAAGACAAATTATTATTTAACCAACGTTCATTTCTAGAATAAATCGTTTTTAAAATCCGTTATTTTGCAAAATGTCAATAGATAAATTATTGTTTTTTACTGAATATAATAAGCACAATAAATAAATGCAACCTAATTGAGAACTCCCTCCCTTAATTGAAGTCGGTTAATAAGTCGGTTCCGGATAAATTTAGGGACAATAGTAAAATAAGATAAACAAGAATGGCTGACTGACAACTATATTTCTAAGCAAAAATAGCATTTGACACAAGACAAAATATTATAAAAGAATTTCGTTTTCACTGAAATATAAGTAATTCATGGATATTTTTACTAAAACTAAATGAAAATGGTAATTTTATGTGTAAAAATTGACAATAAAGCCGTGACTGTTTTTTAAAAATAAGTGATTGCGAAGCAATTAAGATAAATGGGTATGTTGACATTACGGGTATTTTACATTTCTATTAACCCCGACATATGTAAGTTACTAGAACTGTAAGGTCGCAGTTAATCTACCACGCTCCTCCTCGCTTTGCTCGTCGTCGCATCTATCTGGGCTCTCTCAAATCATAGTTGTCCGTGATAATATTCAACAAAAACAAACTTAACTTTTAAAGTACAAAATATATTTTTAAAATGTTGTACTCGTAGATAATACACGTATAAATGGCATACACACCATGAGATTATTAAACGAAGAATTTAGGTACCAAATAATGCATTTTACTAACGTTTTACCATGCGTTATTTTGTTAATTGCCCTGAATAGCAAATGAATAATTTGCCAAATAATTTTTTTGTAATATAGTGTTTTTGCAAGAAAATAATTTGACTTTTGAACTATTTGTGAAACAATAATATATAAAATTATTTATGGGAATCATTGTGAAATATTTTATTTTGTTTGTGAAATGAATATTTTATGAAATGTTGTTTGCCATATGATTGGCTACCCTATGTAATACTATATAACGGAGTATTGATGAATTTTGTTCAGAATGGGTCACTACGTTTCGTCTTACAATGGCAGCCGACCGTCGTCGTATTTTCATTATTTCTCAGAATCTATTTAACGGATCAATTCGTGATTTGTCTCAGTTGAAATTATTTTAAATTTACTGAAATAATCAGTTCTTTGAAGTCTAAGTTGCAAAATTAACCATTTTTTTAGGATTGTAACATATGTATTTACTCTAATACACTGGAAGAAACGGGCATATTTGAAGAAAAGTCATCACCGACATTTCTTCCAAATACCTAAAACTGGTATGGATATATTCCTCATTGTGATGGATGTACATGAATTTGTAGTCATCACTTTAGCCCTATACAAAATATATTATTTGAAAAAGTATGATTTTTTACCGTGCATGTTGGCGTAAGTACTGATAATACATGCTTATAGCTCAATAAATTGTAACTTTACCGCAATTAATGTTATTTTCAAATGTTTTGTTTTGTAAACGACTACATTGATGACTACGGTTATTTATAATCAATTATAGTACATTAAATAATATTTACACACGAATCTTTCAGTTCCATAGGACTCGAGATGTAAATAAATTTCGATGACGGTCGGCCACCATCTTTCCCCCTCCTTTTTTCGACTCGTCCCCTCCTCTTAAAATAAAATTGATCAATTATTCATATCCTGGAGACAAGGAGGACCATATCCATAGCCGTTTTAGGTATATATCGACGACTTTTCTGCAAACAAGCCTGTTTCCACCAGTCTATTAGGTAAAAATGTTACGTTTTCAAAAATAATCTAAAAACTGTTAATTTTACATCTCAGACCTCAATTAACCTATTATAGTAAATTTACAAATTACAAATTACAAATATTCATGTCAATAAAATATGTACAAAAACAATAATCAAATAAGAAAAAAAAAATCTCAACTTAAGACTAGCTTAAGCCTAGTCAAAAAGTCCCCCCCCGAATTGTCCCTGGCGCAAAGGTACCCATCACACTAGCTGCGTTACCACGTTGAATAGCGATGGACAACCTTTGCACCAGGTACAAACCCGCACGAGCGTCAAATTACAAATTAAATTTAAAATATATTCAAATGATACTCATCAGGATTTGATCCATAAAATAAATTCCGAGCAATAAGGGAACGTACCCAAACTACGTGAGCCGTTTAGGGGGGGGAGGGGGGTCGTCAAAATACTACTCTAGGTCACAGGGGGGAGGGGGGAGTCTTAGGTTCTGTCACGTAGTCAATAATTATGCTCAAATTTCGCGCTTCTAATTATAGGTTTCCACGCACTTTTGGCGTCACGCGGCCAGTGTCGTGTTAAAAAAGGGCAATAAGTATGTAAAATTATGTTTTTATGTGTGAGTTTTACTACGTGACAACTAGGGGGGAGGGAGGGGGTCTTAGCAATTACTACGGATGGTCACCGAGGGGGGGGGGTCAAAAACTGAAAAAAATGGGTCACGTAGTTTGGGTACGTTCCCTAATGAAAATACGACGTCGATTGACCACCACACGCTAGTTTTTTGAAAGCTCATACATTTTCCCGTCTACTTTATAATAATACATACTTTATTTATTGAGTTATAAGCATGTTTTATCACTACTTTATCTAAACAGGCACGGTAGAAAATTCATATTTTTTCAAATATTTCGTAAACGACTAATGTGATGACTGCCTCTATTTAGAAACAACTATAGTACTTTAACAACTATAGTACTTGCCGTGTGGTGCCGGCTTAGAATAGCACTACCCCATTGCATCCTGTGGGTGTCGTAAGAGGCGACTAAGGGACTATGACCGGAGGGCGGGCAGCAGCGCACTCCGTGTAACAAAGCCATCCTACTGCGATCGCCAACCCGCATGCCAAGCGTGGCGATTATGGCATTTCCCCCCCCATGAATATTAAAAATAAGCCCAGGCCCCTAGTGCCCGGCAGTCCTGCGCTTCCTGGCTCCGGTAGCGGCCAGAGAAACAGGGCAAGGGGTGCTAAAAATCACCGGTACCTATCCGGCTACCACACCAAACAACAACTGGCCCTGGCAACATATAACACGCGTACACTGCGGACCGACGAAAAGATATTGGAACTAGAGGAAGGATTGAGCAAGTTGCGATGGGACATAGTAGGGTTATCGGAAGTCCGAAGAGAGGGGGAGGACACGATAACTCTCAAATCCGGCAACTTGCTCTATTTCCGGGAGGGCGATCAACAGTCCCAAGGAGGTGTCGGGTTCCTCGTCCACAAGTCCCTCGTGAACAACGTGGTGAAGATCGAGAGTGTGTCGAGCAGGGTAGCGTACCTTATACTCAGAGTATCAAAAAGGTACTCGTTGAAGGTTATACAGGTTTACGCACCGACCTCGGCACACTCCGACGACGAGGTGGAGGCTATGTATGAGGACATATCTAGAGCCATGCATAGTTCCAAAACCTACTTCACCGTTGTGATGGGGGACTTCAACGCGAAACTGGGCAAGAGAGACGGTGACGAGCTGAAAGTGGGGCAATTTGGAATTGGGAAGCGGAATCATCGGGGACATTTGCTGGCCGGCTTCCTGGAGAAGGAGGGACTCTTTATGATGAACTCCTTCTTCAGGAAACGTGAGCACAGGAAATGGACCTGGATGAGCCCCGACGGTGCAACAAAAAATGAGATTGACTTCATCATGTCGACGAAGAAGCATATATTCAATGATGTATCTGTGATCAACACAGTCAAAACTGGGAGTGATCACCGATTGGTAAGAGGCACATTGAATATATGTATCAAGCTAGAGCGCTCTCGACTGGTGAAGTCTACGCTCCGTCCAGCACCTACCGAATACCAAAATCCCGAGAGCTTTCAGCTGGAACTTCAAAACCGTTTCGATTGCCTAGGCGGCGATGTGGACGAATATAACGACGGGTTCGTAGAAGCTGTCCATTTCACTGGGTCCAAGTTCTTTAGAACGAAACGCACCAGTAGGACTAAGAGGCTCTCTAACTCTACTCAGAATCTCATGAAGGAGAGGAACGAAATGGTTCTAAAATCTTCAGTTGATGCGATACAACTCCGGCAGCTTAATAGACGGATCTCCAAGTCCATTACCTGCGATCTTCGCTTATTTAATACGAACCGTATTCACGAAGCTATCGAGCGGAACAAGGGCTGTAAAGTATTCTCAAGAGATCTGTCTATTGGGCAAAGCCAGCTCGCTAAATTACGGACTGAAGATGGTAGAATGGTTTCATCTAAACCCGAGCTACTGAGAGAGATAGAGCGCTTTTATGGGCAGTTATATAGATCAACTCGTGGACCCGAAGTTAGCCTGGCGAATGACCATAGAGCTAGGCTTACCCGACACTATACCGATGACATCCCGGACATCAGCTTGTACGAGATCAGAATGGCCCTGAAGCAGCTCAAAAATAACAAGGCGCCAGGTGAAGATGGAATTACAGCCGAACTCCTGAAGGCGGGTGGAAAACCGGTCCTTATGGCCCTTCAGAAGCTGTTTAATTCCGTCTTACTTGAAGGGAGAACGCCAAAGGCATGGAACAGAGGGGTGGTGGTGTTGTTCTTCAAAAAAGGTGATAGCACCTTGCTGAAGAACTACCGACCCATCACACTTCTGAGCCATGTCTATAAGCTGTTTTCTAGAGTCATTACAAATCGACTCTCGTACAGGTTAGACGACTTCCAGCCTCCCGAACAAGCCGGTTTCCGAAGAGGGTTCAGTACCGTAGACCACATTCATACGCTGCGTCAGGTTATACAGAAGACTGAGGAGTATAACCTGCCCCTCTGTTTAGCGTTTGTGGACTACGAGAAAGCCTTCGATTCGATCGAGACTTGGGCTGTACTACAGGCTCTCCAGAGGTGCCAAGTGGACTACCGTTATGTCGAGGTAATGAAGTGTTTGTACGAGAACGCCTCTATGTCAGTCCGACTCCAGGACCAGAACTCGAGATCCATACCGCTGCAGCGGGGAGTCAGGCAAGGAGATGTAATTTCTCCAAAACTGTTCACCGCTGCCCTGGAGGACATTTTCAAGGGTTTGGACTGGGGAAGGCTTGGCATCAACATCAACGGCGAGTGCATCACTCATCTTCGATTTGCCGACGATATCGTAGTCCTGGCTGAGACCATGGAGGACTTAAGTACGATGCTCGACGACCTCAGTAAAGGCTCTGAGAGGGTTGGTCTAAGGATGAACATGGATAAGACGAAAGTCATGTCTAACGCCCATGTAGTACCAACCCCTATTACAGTCGGAGACTTTACGCTCGAAGTTGTAGACGATTATGTATACCTCGGACAGACAGTCCAGCTAGGTAGGTCCAATTTCGAGAAAGAGGTCAATCGTCGAATCCGTCTCGGTTGGGCAGCGTTTGGGAAGCTGAAACATATCTTTTCGTCCAATATTCCGCAGTGTCTCAAGACGAAAGTCTTTGACCAGTGTGTGTTGCCAGTGATGACCTATGGCTCTGAAACGTGGTCGCTCACAATGGGCCTCATTAAAAAGCTTAAAGTCACCCAAAGAGCAATGGAGAGGGCTATGTTAGGAGTTTCTTTGCGTGACCGTATCAGAAACGATACTATCCGTAGCAGAACCAAAGTAACCGACATAGCCCGTCGGATCGCTAAACTTAAGTGGCAATGGGCAGGGCACATTGCACGGAGAACCGATGGCCGTTGGGGCACTAAGGTTCTCGAATGGCGACCATACACCGGAAGGCGAAGAGTTGGTAGGCCCCCTACAAGGTGGACTGATGACCTGGTGAAGGTCGCTGGAGTCCGCTGGATGCGGGTGGCACAGGACCGGTCATTGTGGCGTTCAGTGGGGGAGGCCTATGTCCAGCAGTGGACGTCTTTCGGCTGAAATGATGATGATGATGATGATGATAGTACTTTAATGGTCTTTCAGATGACATCTCACACAAATCGATCGGCCCGATATGATTGGAGTTGTGAACAAATTTCGATGATGGTCGTCCGCCATCTTTCCCTCACTTTTTTCGTATCCCCCTTCATAAACTAAAACCAGTCAATTCGTATTCTGAAGACCACGGGGAACACATGTATACCAGTTTTAGGTATTTAGAAGAGATGTCGACGACTTTTCTCCAAACAGGCCGATTGCCTCCAGGGTATACTATTTCCTACCGAATATGGAACAATACAACAATAATTTTGTATGCCAATAGGCAAAACACAGAGCACCTTTGTAAATTAAGACCCTATTTGTACCACCTGTGTTATACAAATAAACATTTCATTTCATTAAAAAAATACATTTTTCGGAAAATAGTAGATTGTTTGACAAGGGTCTAAAGTAAGCCATATTACCACTAGGTGGTTATTTTCCCGAACCAAGTGAGGAAAAATTGTTCTTGTGGTAATATGGGTTTTAGACCATAGTCATACATACTATACAGACTTTACGAAATTAGACTTAAAGGACATAACAATGAGAAGTGAAATTATGTATACATATTAGCACTAGAGCTTAAATGTACGACAGACTTTTAGACCATGAGAAGTGAAAAAGTAGGAATGTCCGCTTTTTCATTAATTCGCACCATAGAGGGGCATGCTCTCAACAAAAAAAACATCGCACTTTATAGTAATCATTATCAAACCAAGCTTCGCATTAGGCAGTCATATTATTCACTCTGTGGACCAAACGTAAAGATACAATATTCGCGTGCCTACTGGGTTACCATGGAAACAGCAGACAGGCAACGGCGCGCAGCGGTCAGGCAACAGCGCGCGTCGCGTCGTGATTGGCCCCGCCGCTAGCGCCATGCCATGACGCGATAGACTCCCGCTTTAATCTCCGCGCGTTTGGATTATGTTTAGAACTGATAAGTTCAGAAAACTTCGAGCGATTGATAAAATCGTTAGAATTTTGATGCAAGTTTTACTATAAAGATAATGAACAGAATGCGCCCACTTGAAAATTTCGGAGATTTCTTATATAGCTATTAGAACGCTTTAAAAATTCAATTGTTCATTAAAAAATAATCTATTGAATAATGTGTTATAAATCAAATCTATTACTCGCCTTCGATAGTTTTTAATATATTTCAGTTAACATATACCACTTAAATTATCTTTTGGAGGAAGTATATTTTTTTTATTTGTTTTAAATTTAAATAAATACAGCCATTGGTAAATCTGTTAGTAAATGTCAGGGTACATTCATATAGTTAAATCCGATAGTCGAATGAAAAGAAATACCACTCGAATTATCTTATCTTGAATTTACGAGTGTCGCAAACAAATACCTATATTATACCTACAGCATCCTCGAAAACAGTTAGAAAAAAATTTTCGCTGTTAGTGCTCATTGTACTCTTACTGATAATAAAATAAAATCGGACTTGTGAGTTATAATTTTTTAAGGCCATATTTAACGTTCCAGTATCGGCCTAAGATTGGGCCCTGCAGGTTGCAATGTCTAATACCGCTTTTAGAGAGAGTTACCATAGACGCATAATGATAGTGACCGAAACCTATATAGGTAGTCCACAGATGAGAACGACATGTCAAAGCAACAGAGTGAGAGGCATGTGAGAGGTGGATTTAAATTTAGATGAGACAAAAACTGTCAAATCTGAAGCGATTTCGTCGCGGTAAAATTTTGCGCATCAACCGCACAATTAAATATGGACGTTTAATTTCACCGTGATGGTTAGTTGAGAAAAAAATACCCGATACCTATTTTTGGTATTTGTAGTAATTCTACTATTGCACATTTATGGCGAAACACAAGATTCGCGAGTTCACAGTTTGGGGCGAACTACTAGTTTATGGCATAAGCCGAAACACGATTGTTGAAAGTTGCCTCGATACAAAAAAAAATCCGAAGCTGGTTCCCTTTTCCTCTTATTAGGGTTCCGTACCTCAAAAGGAAAAAACTGAACCCTTATAGGATCACTTTGTTGTCCGTCTGTCTGTCTGTTTTTTAGCTTACGTAAACTATAAGAGATTAAGCAATATAACTAAGTAAAAAACACGGTTTTCTGGTTTATCTAAAAAGTCACAGAAACAAAATTAGACAAAACTTTATAGATTCGCTTATTTATCGTAGTTTAGTCAACAAGTCTGATCCTTAAGAGCGCTGCATCTCTTTTTTTCGTGCACGGAAGCCATAAACGTGTCTCTAACGGATGGGCGTGGCTTGTCCGAATCGAGGAACGGCCTTAACGTGTTGTATTTTGCAGGGACTGCGAGAGATACTTCGGAGCGCAGAGTTTGGCGCCAATCACGAGGGACGACTCAGTTATTTGCAGCACAGAGTATTCGAAGATCGTTCCGTTGTCTGGAGGAGAGGTTGGTACATTTCTTGGCTTTGTACTTCTGAACTTCTAAGGGAGATAAATTTACTACGTAGCAATGGCGGTAGGTCAAAAATTTTCTTACGCAAACCGGTGCTGAATTTGGCTCAGGCGCTGAAACTTAAGCAAGCCGGCGGGAATCGCCACTGTTACGTAGATACACTCAAAGCCAACAGAATTTGTTCAACATGGTTCGGAATTGTGTCCAAGGAGTTTTCATTGTCCGATTAACTTACACCCAGGCCTCCTAAGAAAACTTCTTGAACACAATTCCGAACCATGTTGAACAAATTCTGTTGGCTTAGGAGTCCTAAGATTATGTAACAAAAATTTACTAGTCTTTTAATGTAGCTTTTAAGATGGTATATTTTATGACATTTAAACTTACTCATCTAGCCTAAATATAGTGTATTTGACATTATTATCCAAAGAACTCAAAAATGGGAGGCGAAGAATTAAACGGTATTAGAAGAAACCTTACATTAAGCTGTTCTTTCCCCACAGATCCCAATATCGCTATTAAACTACCGTCCATCGGCCCTTAACTACTTCAACTCCTCGGTGCTGCAAGACTGGACCAGAGCTACCACCGTCCGCCTTCGTCTGCTGAGGACCAAAAACTTGCTCGGTCACCTCATGTCTGTGGCCCGACAGGACCCCACCGTCACTAGGAGAGTAAGTACTACTTTTTTGATCCGCTATTCTCGCATCAGATACGTAACAGAGTTAATTTGATATTTACTAGTAGTCCGCCTCGAACTGAGAACTCGCGATTTACTTGCAAACGAGTTGACCAATATAACAAGACCCTAAGGAGGATTTTTTTCTCCTTCTAGCTCCATAACCACTTGATCGATCCTGCTCATAGACGAACTTACAAATTTTATGTATCTCTGCTACAGCCCCAAGTAATTTCATAAAGATCAGAAAAACGTAACTAAAGTTATCGTCAGACAAACTATCGAAATCAAAAAGTCATCCAAATGCCGAGACATCCCAGTAGCCAGGTAACAGTTTGGTCTGGAGTTGTTTGTAAGAACTCGCTAAGTTCTCGAGATCGAGTATTTATGCTACACGCGCGTCTCGGCATTTTGATGGCTTTTTGATTTTTAGAGTTTGTTCGACGATAACTTTAGTAACGTTTTTCTGATCTTTACGAAACTTGTTGAGGTTGTAGCAGACATACATTTAATTTGGGAGTTCGAATATAAGAAAGAGCTATCAAGGAGTTGTGGAGCTAGAAGGCGTGAAAAAAACATTAAAAGGGTCTTTTTATATTGGTCCCCTCGTTTGCAAGGAAATCGCGAGTTCTCAATTCGAGGCGACTACTAGTTATTTTAAGTTGGAATTTTCTATCGATTTGGTTATTTACAGAGCAGACTATATGATCGTATTAACCCTTCGCCGGCAGTACTTCTACAGTATAAAGGACATTAGCATCGGCGGTCGGTGCATGTGCAATGGCCACGCGGACACCTGCGACCCCAAGCCTGACAGCGAGAACTTGCTGGTGTGCCGCTGCCAGCACAACACGTGCGGGCCCCAGTGTAACCAGTGCTGCAAGGGTTTCGAACAGAAGAAGTGGAGGATCTCGCAGAATTGGAACCGGTTTGCGTGTGAACGTGAGTGAGCTTGTGTACCATTATGGGCATTCCATGGAGAAGTTGTACAATTGCCATCAGATATATCGGAGCGGCCAAGATGGTCACAAATATCTGAACAACGCCTCTATTTTCAAGGCGATAAAGTGCATGTTCAGATATTTTTGAGTACTCTGGCTATGGTATGTTTGATGGAGACTATAGCTACCGCACATAAAAGAAGATTCTGAAGACTGGTAGATTTCGGAGTGGTCTAATTGTGACAAAAGAGTCAAAATATGATCAGAACTCCAATTAATAGAGACAAACAAACATGCCTTTGTAACGAGATATTCATGGTCTTGCCCCTCATTTAGAAGAATCAGCCAATCTCTTAGTTTTGTTTCTTTGTAATACGGCAAACAAAAATGCGGCATTTGACATGACATTCAATTTTTTTTTTAATCTCCCATACATAACCGGGAATCGAACCTGCTCGATGTCATGGGTTTTGAGCACTAATTATGTATCCTTTAAAAGCCCACTTTCCTACCCTAATTCCTTCCGCGGACTTGCTTATAGCTCCTACCTTCTTCAACAGCTTGCAACTGCCACAACCACAGCACGGAGTGCGAATACGATCCCCTCATCGACGAGCAGCATCTGTCCCTGGACATCCACGGGCGTTACGAGGGCGGAGGAGTCTGCCAGAACTGCCAGCACAACACTGACGGCGTTAACTGTAACAAGTGCAAGCCGAAGTTCTACAGACCTGTGGGAAGGAGGTGGGATGAGTACGACGTGTGTCAGCGTAAGTATATAGTCATAAACACTAGAAACCCTGCGTCCGTAGGAATCACCTTTAGACAACCCTACTCGTGATCCCTGGGTGCTAAAAGAGTAACAAACTTGGCAGCTGCACTGTCCCATCTGGACCTCGCGGCATTCACTGGAACTGGTTTCTCACTACTACTACCCAGAGAAGAAATTTAATGTCTATCTATATCCACATCCAGTAACATGTTGCCATACGATAAATAACACTAAAAAGACTCAAATTAATTTAAATGAAGGCGAGGATAACCTTATGGACAACCACTTTATCCTGGGACATCTAATCCTACGACGGAGGTGGTATCTGAGAATAAGAACTGACAACACAACATGGATACCATTAACTGTAACAAGTGCAAGCCGAAGTTTTACAGACCTGTGGGGAGATAGGATGAATATGACGTGTGTCAGCGTA
Organism: Pammene fasciana; assembly: GCA_911728535.1. Lineage (NCBI taxonomy): Eukaryota > Metazoa > Arthropoda > Insecta > Lepidoptera > Tortricidae > Pammene > Pammene fasciana. The sequence continues at coordinate 44,757,696 of OU452272.1, read as the reverse complement.
AGTATATCCTCATACAATGGAAACTGCTAAATCTACAAGATATACAATTCTGAGTCTCGTATGAATGAGCAGTGCCTAAGTGTAGATATAATATTCTTTTTGGCCAAGAAATGGCTGAAGATGATGACTTTTTCCTGTCAGATATTTGTTATGCTGGAACCACACTTCGGGTATTCGGCCAAATACGAGTATTCGTGTTGCGTCTCGTTTTTTTTTTATCATAGGGAGAGAGATATAATAACACGAATATTTGGCCGAATACCCGACGTGTGGTTTCAGCATTAGAGGTTCTGTACACACATACCTATCCAAATAGTACCATCGCCCACACTGTTAACTGCCTATCGGTGGACCTTATTCCTTTTGTAATAAGGTCCATCGACGTACAGTTAAGTGTGTTGCTGTTTGCACTTTGAGAATAAGCAGAGTGGAAAACTTTTCAGTGACGCTAGTGTTTTTATTTATGCCATTTTTCCCGCGTAATTGCAATCATAAGAAATACTAATGGCCAGTATAATTTGGGCAATTTGCCAAAAATTACCTGATCCTGATTATGAGCTGCACCTTATTTTCCAGCATGCAATTGCGATCTTCACTATTCAACCGGCAACTGCGAGGAGGGAACGGGACGGTGCGAGTGCCGTAAGGAGTACAACCCACCCAACTGCGACTCCTGCGCATATGGGTGCGTATCTGTACCCTTTAGTGTAATCGTTTCACTAACGTAACGTAACGATTGCGTTTGCATTAGGTCTTAGTTTGTATGGGATTATTAACACAGCACACCGAGCGGAATGTGTCGAAAACTTAGACCACAGAGTATCGAGTATAGAAGTACCCATATCTACTCGGTGGTTTAGTTTTCGATACGCTCCACTCCACACGTAGGCTTACTATAGAAGTCTTATAGCCTATATAATTTCCACTGCTGGGCAAAGGCCAATGACGAGATAAATAATGACTCCACAAAAATAATCATATTGAGGAGGGCGCATGGAAATGCATACTTGATTGATCAATCAAAACTTTTTTAAATAATGGGAAATTGTGTATTGGGTAATATTCAAAGCGGGGAATGGGGTACGGGGATATATGGTAACTGTAAACTGCGTGTAACTGTAATGCTGTGTAACTTATTTGCATAATAATAAAAAAATTGCGGCCTGCGTGTAGGAAGATACTATTAATGCTGACTGTACTTACTATAACAAAGGGGCTACCCAGAAATCACGTAATACATTTTGCCAAATATTGACCCCTGACCCCAATAATGTAATTTTTACAACGTTTTGTGTACAGGTACTTCAACTATCCGAACTGTGAACCTTGCACGTGCAACCTGAACGGAACCCAAGGACAACACTGCACACCTGTTGGAGGCATTGTGAGTTATAGTACATTACGTACCTAGGGCGGTAAAATAAAGAACGGCTCAGATTGCGGGTATTTGTGGCCCGAACCGAAGGTAAGGGCCATAAACAAGCGATCTGAGGCCTTCTTTATTACCGCCCGTGGTACGTACACAATTTTACGTCTTCTCCTGGGTGTGAAGTGAGATTTGCCGCTGCGCCCGTGGGCGGAAAATCTCAGTTACCGCCCAGTGTGACGTAAATTACATTTGTTATTACCGAAACCCTTTGACCGCTAAATCCGTCATACCACGCGCACGTAAAGTCGTACCGTCAGCGCCAGGACGTAATATCACGTGATAGCCGTCTGTGTTGGTAGAGTCGCCATCAGATATATCGGAGTGGCTAAGGTACTCACAAATATCTGAACAACGCTTCTATTCTCAAGGCGATAAAGTGAATGTTCTGATTTTCGAGTACCTTGGCCGCTTCGCTATATACGATGGCGTACAGTCAGCAATAAGAGGGTATTCCATAAAAAAATTAGGATTTACATGTTTTATACCACGACGGTGACAAACAAGTTTAAATAGTATGTAACTTTGCACAGATATTAACAAAAAAAAAGTGGTAAGCTGTTCGCTAATTAAAACATTATGTTGATGTGATTTCTCTGTGTGTAAACAGTGCCCTTGCAAGTCGAACTACGCTGGTAGATCCTGTGAAATCTGCGCAGACGGTTTCTACTCTCCCGAATGTAAAGGTGGGTTCAGTTGGTTCTATAAGTGGCCGATAGAGGCTCTGCTCTGGCATATACCTAGGGTGTAACAAAAAAACTGGTTTAACGGCCTCCTAGCTTTGTCGGTAGTGACCTTGCCAATGAAGCTGGAGGTCCCGGGTTCGAATCCTGGTCAGAGCATTTATTTGTGTGGATATCACGGATATTTGTTCCTGAGTTATGGATGTTTTCTATGTATTTAAGTATTTATCTATATCTATCTATTATATGTATCGTCGCCTAGTACCCACAACACAAGCCTTTTTGAGCTTACTGTGGGACTAGGTTGATTTGTGTAAGATTGTCCCACAACATTTATTTTTATTTTAACTGGTGATCGGTTTCAGGGCGTAATTGATATCGTCGTGAAAAAAAAGGAAAAAAAAATTTGCACGCGAATAATAGTTATTTGTGCAACAAGAGAGGAAAGTTGGTTTTTCTTGCGAGTGTTGATTTTGAGTCCCGAGTAAGCGAAAGATTCTATAATTGAATCACGAGCGAAGTGAGTGATTCTCGGTTTGAATCTTGAACGTAGCGACGAGGGATCTCAAGAACACGAGATGTAAAAAAAATAATTCTCTCGTGTGACACATACGACTTTTCACCTCAGTAGTGAGAACATATTAAAGTTAAAAAAACATATTTATTTACATTCCCGAATGAAAGGCATCATCATTATGACGAAAAGCTTCTAGAAACAAAATTTCACTTCCTGGAGTGAGGAAAGTAGCAACTTTCGTCACTCCCTGGAGTGATGAAAGTCGTGAGGAAAGTAGGCTTGTTCGAACTGCTGAGGTGAAAAAGTTTTTTTCTTAATTAGATTACGATACCAATTATGCCTTTATAAGGATGACCACACCTTTATAACCGTCTATTTGCGTCACTGTCTTTCGAATATGCAAGAGCAATAACGAGGAAGATAACGAAATTTCGATTTTCGACATTCGCGATAGGTGATTCTCCATACAAATAGTTGACATACCGTCAATGAGAAGCGAATGGGACAAAACTGTTAAGCCTAAAACCGGTAATAGGCCCATAGGCTGGCAACTACGGAACCCTACACTGAGCATGGCCCGACATGCTCTTGGCCGGTTATTGGATTTTGAATCTTGTACAGCCACCGGCAATATTATTTTCCTACATGGAGGCTGCAAAATTATTTGACACAGCTTATTTGTAGGGCCATAAGAGCGTGACACATATTTTTGCGGCCTTCGTGTAGGAAGATACTATTGCCGGTGACTGTAGAATTTAATTGAAAAATTATATGTAAATAGTACACACAACGCCTCACTAGGTATACACTTTTGAACCTTATTCCGCTGTAATAACGTTCAAAAGTGTATACCTAGTGAGGCGTTGTGTGTACCAACAGCTACAATTTACATTATAGAGACTTACGTATACAGGTGTCCCAGAAATCGACGTCAAGCCGTGAATGGATGATAGACCAAGTTATAACAGTTATCAGAAAAATACAAAAAAAAATCTATCACATGTTCTTCAAAAATCATGGTCACTTTAAAAATTTACTAGAAGTTAAGAGACCAGGGCGTGAATATTCTAGTAAATTTTTAAAGTGACCATAATTTTTGAAGAACATTTGATAGATTTTTTTTGTATTTTTCACGGTTTGACGTTGATTTCTGGGACACCCTGTATATCTGTACAAGGCGGGAAGAAGTTGCTAACTCGAGATGCAAAATTGAAAAAACTTGAACCTTATGAGTTTTTTTAAAGTTCAAATTTCTTCAACTTTTCGCCGCGACTTGTCAACTTCTTCCCGCCTTGTACGGATATATTCTATTTGGTTTCTTGTAATTGTTCCTTGCATATTCTTAAGTAGCTCTTTTTAAATGTTTGTAGCATTATAACGGTTGTCTCTTTCACGCAGACTGCGAGTGCAACTCCATTGGCTCCGTATCCGAAGTGTGCGACAAGGACAGCGGCAACTGCACGTGTAAGAGCAAGTTTAGCGGACGTACCTGCGATCGGTGTGAGGCCGGCTACTACAACTACCCTACTTGCAACCGTGAGTATTAGCAGAGATTACCTATAGAGATATAGACGACCACAACCTAAGAACTTTATGAAGCTCATGTCGATTGCGCCATCTATGTCAAAGCCCCCTAAAGATACCGGATATATAAGAGAAATGTCAGCTGCACAGCTACTCCACTTAGTAGCTACTATTGTACTACTCGTACGCTATTTGTTACTAGGTGGAGTAGCTGTGCAGGTGACATTTCTCTTACATATTCGGTATCTTTAGGGGGCTTTGACATAGTAGTAGTAGTAGTAGTAAAACACTTTATTGCACAAAACAAGTACATGACCAACAAAAATATAGTAAGTGTGTACAAAGGCGAACTTATCCCTTTAAGGATCTCTTCCAGCTAACCTTTAAGCAACTGAGAGATATTGGTCAGACATGGTAGACAAAGATTTGTACATTACATTGATAGCGCAATCGACATGAGCTTCAAAAAGTTCGTGTCGTCTATATCTCTATAGTCTCTGGTATTAGTTTATACCTCCTATACCTCGTTTTAGGGTACCCCCAGGGTAAAAACGGGACCCTATTACTAAGACTCCACTGGCCGTCTGTCTGTCCATCTGTATCTCATGAACCGTGATAGAGAGTTGAAATTTTCACAGATGATGTATTTCTATTGACGCTACAAAAGCAATAAATATTTAAGGGGGCTCCCATACAACAAACATAATTTTTTTGCTGTTTTTTTCTGTCACCAGAGGCCCGTTTTAAGCTACAAGTTACAATTTGTAAGCGGAAGTCTCTTTCTAACACATAGGGTTGGAAAGAGACTTCCGCTTACAAATTGTGACTTGTAGCTTTATAAAACGGGCCTCTGGCTGTATCTCATGAACCGTGATAGTTAGACAGTTGAAATGTTCACAGATGATGTGTTTCTGTTGTCTCTATAACAACAAATACTAAAAAATAGAAAAACATTAATATGTAAGGCGGCTCCCATAAAACAGACGTGATTTTTTGCAGTTTTTATAGAGAATGGTACGCAATCCTTCGTGCGCGAGTCTGACTTGCTCCTTGGCCTGTTTTTTAGGACTACAAAATAACCTTACGTAAGCAATTTTACATTCTAAATTACTACTGATAAGAATGATATTGTATCTGCTTTTTTTAAAATAGAATGTAACTGCGATACCACTGGAACTCAGTCAAGGATTTGCGACGACATCTCAGGCTCGTGCATTTGCAAGGAAGGCTTTGGAGGTGCTCGCTGCGACCAGTGTATTGCTGGGTAAGTATAATTGTCACTGGACGATTATTAAGCAGAATGTAACTGTGAGACCACTGGAACTCAGTCGAGGATAAGACGTAAAACTTTCGAAAACATTTATACCTACAGGACTGTTAATAAGCATGTCTACCTTTTTGTAAGTCGTTTGTAAATGCGGTTTTTAAGAGCCGTGCCATGAGTATGAATTGGTTGACACATCATTTATTGAGATCATTTTGAGCCAGTATTCACTATCCAAAATCCCGAGTTACTCCTGTTCAAAGTTGACGTTTGAATTTGATTTGCAGAACTGAGAACATTTTTATTTTTACCTGTAATTTACCGAAGTACCCAATCAGCAAAGTGACAATTTATTTTAAGTGTACTTGTTTAGTTTTTCTAGCTACCATAGAGAAAAAAATTAACCTAACTCACCTTCCAGTTACTACATGCAAGTGCAAGGCCGCGAGCGCACGTGCGTCCAGTGCGAGTGTTCGACCACCGGCTCGACTTCGACCAGTTGCGCCGCGGACGGCAAATGCAACTGCTTGACCAACTTCGGTGGCAAGCGTTGCGACCAGTGTTCGCCGGGGTATTACAAGTATCCGGACTGCTTGCGTGAGTGCTTTAGAATGCATTATTTGTGATATATCGCATTATTATATAAAATTGAAATTATTTGCATACCAGGATGTGAAATTATATATCAGCTAACTATTAATAATTTAGAACACACTTGTATAACTTTATGAAGAGATAAAGTATTAAGAAATCCATATAATGTTGACACTAAATAAACATGAACTTTACTTTAGACGTCACTGCGCTAGTGCATCATATACAATCCTTGTTTTAATCGATATGGCTATCTGTGATGCAAAATGCGTGATGATGATGAGGTATATAAGTACAGTCAAGGTTATAAATGAACTTTATTGAAGAGGCAATATATAAACACGCATTATTAGCTAGATAAAGAGAGACATAAAAGTGTCTTCATTTATAACACTTTCAGAATCGATATTTAAAGTTTGACTTACACTCCAACTTACATAAATATATACAATCTATAATTGCGGTAAACAATTCCAGCTTGCAATTGCGACGCCTCCGGCTCCATCGGTTCGTCTTGTGACGACGTAGGCAACTGCCACTGCAAATCCAACTTCAACGGCGTCAAGTGCGACAGCTGCAAGGAGAGCTACTACAACTACCCCGCGTGCGAGGAGTGCAACTGCGACCCTAAGGGCGTCATCGCTTCTTTTGCTGGTAAGTCTGCAAGCTGAGTTCAAATTGACTTCAAGTGCGACAGCTGCTAGGAGAGCTACTACAACTACCCCGCGTGCGAGGAGTGCAACTGCAACCCTAAGGGCGTCATCGCTTCTTTTGCTGGTGAGTCTGCAAGCTTAGCTTCAACGACATCAAGTGTGACAGCTGCAAGGAGAGCTACTACAACTACCCCGCGTGCGAGGAGTGCAACTGCGACCCTAAGGGCGTCATCGCTTCTTTTACTGGTGGTGAGTCTACAAGCTGAGCTTCAACGACATCAAGTGTGACAACTGCAAGGAGAGCTACTACAACTACCCCGCGTGCGAGGAGTGCAACTGCGACCCCAAGGGCGTCATCGTTTCTTTTGTTGGTGAGTCTGCAAGCTGAGCTTCAACAGCGTCAAGTGCGACAGCTGCAAGGCGAACTACTACAACTACGCCGCGTGCGAGGAGTGCAACTGCGACCCCAAGGGCGTCATCGCTTCCTTTGCTGGTGAGTCTGCAAGCTGAGCTTCAACAGCGTCAAGTGAAACAGCTGCAAAGAGAGCTACTACAACTACCCTGCGTGCGAGGAGTGCAACTGCGACCCTAAGGACGTCATCACTTCTTTTGCTGGTAAGTGTGCAAACGGAGTTCAAACGACTTCAAGTGAGACAGCTGCAAGGAGAGCTACTACAACTAGCTCGCGTGCGAGGAGTGCAACTGCGACCCTAAGGGCGTCACCGCTTCTTTTGCTGGTAAGTTTTTCTTTAAAAGAAACAGATGATCATGAGTAGCAGTGACAATTGACATTTGGCTATTTACCCTTCAAGATTCGCATGGGTAAATAGCCAAATGTCAATTGTCACTGCTAGCCGAACTTCAATAGTTTCAAATGCGACAGATACAAGGATAAACCTACAGTGAATGATGATGCCTTTAAATAATTTATTACTTCGGTTTATTCAACTAATTAAAAACTGGGTAGATTGCAATAGGTACCTTATGTTCCAACGTTAAAAGCTACATCTTCTTTGGTAGATTACATTGTGGTATCCAATCAGATGTTGATTCATTATTTAAATCTACCATTGTAAAGTTAAATTTCTTTTAAATGCCCGAAAGTTGAAAAAACTAAGCAGGTGCCCTTATGAAATTCCAACTATATGTCCTGCTATGACATATTATTTTAGAACAACTTGTAAAACATCTTCTTTTTCCTAGGTTGTGGATCGGTCCCGGCAGGCGAGCTATGTCAATGCAAGGAGCGCGTTCAGGGCAGAATATGCAACGATTGCAAGCCGCTCTACTGGAATCTACAGTATTACAACCCTCATGGATGTGAAGGTAGGTGTTTTGTTTCCATCCTGTTTTTTTATTGTTTTATCTCACAAACAACTCGCTGCTAGGACGTCTCGGCATTTCGATGGCTTTTTGATTTTGAAAGTTTCTTCGACGATAACTTTAGAGACATTTTTCTGATCTTCATGAAATTTGTTGGGGTTGTAGCAGAGAAACATATAGTTTAAGAGTTCGTATATGAGAAAGATCCATCAAGGGGTTGTGGAGCTAGAACGCGGGAAAAAACATTAAAAGGGTCTTGTTATATTGGTAAACTCGTTTGCAAGGAAATCGCGAGTTCTTAGTTCGAGGCGGACTATAATAGTTATAGTGACGATGACGGTGGAAAACAAACATAAAGCTTGCCTAATGGTAAAGCAAGCTGTTGCTATAGATGCCTGCAGCTCCTGAAGTATCACATATGGAGTGCTGACTCTTTAAAATGATGCACTGTGATAACCAAAACCACATGAAGATGTCGTCAATACTCTGAGCTCATAAATTATAGACGTTCTTATAGAAGACCCTAATATTACTTTAATTTGAATAACTAGCCATACACTATCCGTAAATTAAGATTTGAGGTACTACTAGATATTATATGTACCTATAGATAAGCTAAGTATAATTTATTTGTTAATATTTAGTTCTGCTACACCCAAGTCAGTATCCATGAAAAATTAAATGAAAAAAATAAAAAATAGGTAAATTTCAGGCAACTAGTGGCCCATAGATAAATACCTTAAAGACTAGCATACATATTACATTATAAACTAAAACTATTATTTTGGTGACACGACGGTTTTCTGTTGTGCCGCCTGCTCTGGTGTAATATTTGGCAGCGTTCCCCGGAACCGCCGAAATACTACACCCTTCGGCCAGAAGCCTGCGCTCTCGATGGTCTCCAGCAGCGGCCGCGGCACGCGCACCACAAACGAGCTGAAGCCATGAGATGCTGTTATAAATACCATAGTTGCAATAAAGAATTGCTTATTTACTTACTCTGGCAACCTAACTCACCGGCCGAAGCATAACACTATTTATGTATCTTCTTGTAAATGTGATACCTAGGTAAAAAAAAATTCACTGGCTTGTAGGTACCAGAATAGATGTAACTTGTAATTTGATTTTTGATCTATAGAATGCAACTGTGACGTGAGCGGAACCCTCGGCGGTTTGGGCTCATGTAACACGAAGACCGGACAGTGCATGTGCAAGCCCAATGTGGACGACCGCCAGTGCTCGGAGTGCGCAGACGGCTTCTACAATCTGGACGCTGGGAATATATTCGGGTGCTCTGGTAAGACAAAAAAATGCAATAGTTCTAAAATTACGGACAAAATTTTAGACGTCAATATTGTACGAATTCTATGTCTGTTTGTTATGAAAATGTCCGAATGCCAATTGATTTCATCAGTTGCGGCCATTTTGTATGGATTTGCTAGCTAGACTAGATATGCAATACTCGTATTCAACTTTGATTCTTATTTCTGGCTTGTTCGTATACTCTTTTGATGCTGATGATTTACATAATCATAAATAAAGACGCGCATAAAAATAATATAAAGTAAAAATGTGGGAGGTCGATTCGGCGATCATTGTGCCGATAGTTGTTTCTGCGAACGGTCTCATAGCGAAGAGTCTCGACCAACATCTTGAGAGACTTTCGCTACGGGGTTGTGGTTGGATCAAGGGTCAGATTCAGAAGGCGGTAATCCTGGACACGGCGCGCATAGTCCGAAGGTTCCTCTCTCTGCGGCCCTGACCACCGGCAGCCTGGGCCTTGCCCTGCTGCCGGCGGCACTCTAGGTTAGGTTTTTTATAATGTGTTTATGTTTTATGTTGTTTTTGTTGTGTATGGTATATTTTATTTTAATTTTACGTCACTCTGGGCGCTAAGTGAGATTTACCGCCCTAGGGCGCAGCGGAAAACCTCACTTCACACCCAGGAGAAGACGTAAAATTATGTACGCACCACGGGCGGTAATAAGGAAGGCCTCAGATCGCTGGTTTATGGCCCTTACCTTCGGTTCGGGCCACAAATGCCAGCGATCTGAGCCCTTCTTTATTTTACCGCCCAAGGTACGTAATGTACTATTATATTCATATTGTAAAAAGCCTAACTTAAGAAAGAAAATAAATATACGGTATATAGACTAAGACCTTAAAAAACTAGTCAACATCCGCATCTATTAATTTTTTTCCGGCGTTGTGATCAACATTTAGCATTGACTGAAAGGGGCTGAGCACTATCATCTTAAACTTCCAGATCCAAGAATTCACAAGTATCTAAACCTACTTTATACTCTTTAAACTATTTTTTTAATAAACTAGTATCATACTAAAAAGTCCTGCATTTCAACTCAATCATCTTCCGCAGAATGCAACTGCGATATCGGTGGCTCCACTGACAACAATTGTAACAAGACCTCTGGCCAGTGCTACTGCCACTCCCGCGTCGAAGGCCTCCGCTGCTCTCAACCAATCAGGGCTCACTATTTCCCGACCCTCCACCAGTTCCGGTACGAGCTCGAAGAAGGACAAACACCGTCAGGAGCAGTCAGATACAGGGATTCCCAGGAAGCGTTCCCCGGGCACTCTTGGAAGGGTTACGTCATGTTTTCACTGTTACAAGTAAGTGGTTTGAGCTCGCAACCAATCAAAGCTCACTATTTCCCCACCGTCCACCAGTCACAGCCGGTGTTTGTTAGTCAGATATATTGCTGCTCTCGTTCACAACACTGCTAAATAATAATGGGCAAGTTTAGAGCAAGGGACCACTTACACTATAAACTCCATATCGACAAAGTGGTATCTTTCCCTGGACTGGCACAACTACTAAAAGCATTCATGTGACCGCGCCCAATAAATTGAGTAACATACATGTTATTTTCCAGAATGAAGTGATCAACGTGGTGCAAGTTGGGAAGTCGTCGCTTTACCGCATGGTGGTCAAATACGCGAACCCGCTCAAGGATCCAGTGGTTGCCAGTATACAGATCATTCCGGAGAACCCCATAGACTCCCCGCAGACGTAAGTATTATAAATACTGGTCAAGAGCGTGACATACCATGCAAAGTGTGGAGTAACCACTATATAATATGGCTCCCTATTTGAACTGGCTGTACTCCGAGGTCTTTTACCTTTTCATATCCTGAGTATAGACCGCAATATGCTCCCAGGCATGCATCTCATTTCAACTCTACTATAAATACCTTTTCCAGTTTTTTCTTTCTGCAGTTTTTTTTAGCTTTGTGTTTTGATATTCCGAAATTTCTAAACATGATTTTTGTCTGTTAATGTATATTAGATACCAATTCTCTTTTCAGGCACAATGTACTCCTAAGACCTACGGTGAAGCCTCAGCTGGTAACAGTGGCTGGTGAGAAAGGAAACACTCCGTCCGCATTCGTTATGGATGCTGGAAACTGGACGGTCACCTTCAAGACTACGAAGGAAGTGCTCATTGTAAGTTGAAGCACCTTCTCCTAATGTTAGGAATATCACATTCGTATCCTCAAAAAAGCCAGGGCTTCCGTAAAAGAAGGGTGTACCTAATTGCTGTTTTTTACGAAGCTGCTTCCATTAAAACCGCTGAACTGATTGAAACTTTATTGGTGTTGCTTGGATAGATATACTTTCCGTCAGCTTAAATGTCAGCAACGAGAGAATTCGTCAAATGTTAAAGACTTATATTAATTTGGCAATGCTTTAGATAACTCGAGTCTTTGCTCTCAATAGCATAATTTGGTGTAGTGAAAGTTTTGATGAAGACCATTAACCTTTTCAACTCCAAGGGCGCTTAAAAGTGTCATAAGCCGATACCACCGTATAAAGGTTATAGCGTACTCTGTCAAAGTAACCTTCATTCTTTCAATTAAGTTTATATTGATTCTCTTATTACGCCAGTGATCTCGGCGTCTGAGTAACGCGTTTGTACGTATGACGTTAAAAAAGTTAAAATAATCTTTTGAGATCTCGTAAAATAAAAAAAAATCTAACTAGTCCACCTTCGTCCCAGGACTACTTCGTCCTTTTACCGGAAGCGTATTACGAAGCGACGGTCCTCAAGAAGCTGGTGGACAGACCCTGCATCATTGGAGACCAGGACCTATGCCGCGAGTTCAGGTACCCCAAGCTGGGGGGTTACCCTACTGTGGATGCCAGTGGTCTGACTACTGCTGCTAGCGAATATTTGGATGATAATGTGGTAAGTTACTTTGACGCTATTTCTGCAAAGCATCTCCTTGAAGTTGAAACAGATAAAATAAAGCCTTTTATCAATACTTATTAGAAAGGCTGCTATAACTTTGCTCCTACATAGGTATACGATTACTCGATTAGTGATTTGTATGAAAACCATTTCGGAGTACAGACTTTTACAGTGTATCTGAAAATTTAGTAATAACGGCGCCAAGCCGAAGAATAAATCTTGCCCTAAGTTTGTACTTCACTTATAAATGTTTTGCGATAACCATACATCGTAAAGTGCGAGCAAAATTCATTGAAGTACCTATTAGGGTCGTTACTGGTTGTCATACGTCATTTCAATGGTTTTCGCTCGCAGGATAACGTTATATCACATTAAATTTTGACAATCAGTTAGAAGGATATATAGGATATGGGGTCGTACATCGCCTCCTAATCAGAAATTGTTTGGCTTGTATGAAAAAAAAAAACAATATCCTACGCATCTCAAACCGACTGTACTCTTCAAAATGTAGTACACTGATTTGATATTATGTCGTATCGAAAACTTTATTTAAGATTTGCACTAACCACAAATAATTTCTTCCAGCAATTAAGTGAACTAGGCGTGCCGGCCACCACCGTTCCCGTCCTCGGCTCTCAACCACTAACCTACAACTGGATCATCAAACCCAACGGCCCCTACATCCTGCTCGTCGAATACGTGACCCCAGTCGACCGCAACGCCGTCGACATGGTCGGGAATCCCGCGAAAGTCAACAGCATCATCAACGTCAACTTCAAGACTGGCAACCAGGAGTCGCAGGGGAGACTGGTCCTTAACGAGTGCTTGTACACGAAGCCGTGTAGGCAGGTGGTGACGGACGGCAGGGCTAGGGCGTTTGTGGCTGAGGTGTTTGATGAAAATAATGAAATGACTTTGGAGGTCAGTGAAGTCCTTAACTTTTGAACGCTTTTCTGATACTTTTGAAAATTGTGTGTTAAGACTATTAGCATAAAGTAACTTATATAATAGAACAGACCAGTGTTCTACTAGTACGATATTCGTTACTAGATGGAGGTGATTTCTTCGTACATTTTGGGTATCTTTAAGTGGCTCTCGGATTTGGATACTTAAGATGGCGTGATAGACTTGAGCTTCAAAAAGTTCTGTGCTGCTCTATTATATAAGTTACTCTATGCTATTAGGTAATTACTTTCGTATATTCTATTAGGCTAATCGAAACAAAAACAAAAGCAAGAATATATTTATTAAAAAAAGCTTCGGGAAGTTTTACCTAGTGGTGCTCAACAGAAAAATAACCAGTTTTCTTGGTAAAGTAGAAATTCTTGTTCATTTAATCTGTAGGTATTTAAAATATGGATAACAGTGCTAAGAATACTAAGTACAAAGGATATTCAAGGTATAACCCTTTCAAAGATTACATTTTCTTACCAAATATTGCGGGGCCGAGTGATATTAAGGCTAGGTGACCCAGAGCTCATGGCGTCAGCTTAAGACGCTGTTTAGAATGCAACCTAGGATGTGTTCTAGGTCATTTCTTACACGAAATTTATATTTATTTTTTCAGGGCAATGCGGACAACCTGGCCGGCATAAAGTCGATAACGGCAATACCTCAATCAGAATGGCACCTGGCATACATAACTCCCAAACCGTTTACTCTGAGACGCAATGGAGAGACTTTCGTCAATGGATTCGACAACGCAAATACTAAGGAAGTAAGTTTGCAGGGCTTATAATAGTACATTACGCACCTAGGGCGGTAAAATAAAGAACGGCTCAGATTGCGGGGATTTGTGTAACAAGCGGACTAAAAATACTTATGACTTTACCAATCGTATTGGATTTGACAATATTATGTTAAATGCGTAGGCGGTGTACAAAAATAACAATGTAAAAAAAAAGCCAAAATTATAGCAACAATTGTATCTAATGAACCGACGTGTGGAACTTAGTCAAAAAAAATATTCGCGAAGTTCAAAGAAGAGCCCAAGCGACACTGCAGTATTTTGCTTTGACAGTTGACAATGTCAGTATTATCTTTAGTCTGCACTCCTCAAAACTGCGCATTACTTTTCGCTCCAACAATCGAAAAAGACTAAGTATTAATTAAATATATTAGGTAGTCACCGGCCAGCTGCTTGGCCGAGAACTGTCGAGAGAAATTTAGTGGCGGTAACGTGGAGTCGTATCTGCCTCGCACTGTTTCGGTATTTTGTGGTGTTTACAACATTTAAATTTGATCATCTACCGACGCTTAGTAGAGGTCATATCCGAAAATATTGTGCGCATTGAGAAAATTGAGATTTTTTCCATTTATCTGATCTTCTTCTTCTTCTTCTTCGTCGTTCCCTCACGAGGATCGTGACCAACTGTGATATCCCTCCGTGTGACGCGGTCGAGAGCCATACGGGCCGCGCTCTGCATGGAGCCACACGCCGTCCGGATGGTATTACACCATTTGATGGCTATCGGCCCTCTGGGACGTTCACCCTCTACTAGTCCCAGTATGATGCTTTTTTCGAGCTGGTACTGGTATTTATCTGATACAGTTTTATATTACTTACTTTTGGCTTCATCACCTAAACGGAATAAAATGGCCATTTGCCATTGAGGTAATGAAGCAAAATTAAACTATGTGACAAACACCAAAAGTTGCGGAATTAGTAGGACTACAACTTAACATGAGGGATTATACAGAAATTGATTCGATTGAGGAAACACAATCTTCCTAATGAGGGCGCCTCTGGACGGTCGACGAAGTCTTAACCACTAGAGTGTAATAAAACTAGGCAGCAAACTGTTAAAGTTGTTTCGATAAAAAATCCAGACACGCTGAGGAAACAATATCTTAAATATTTTTAGGTGAAGTTTGAGTCGTCAAACAACAGCACAAGCCCGTTTGTAGTAGCGGGTTCGAAGCCGGTCACGGTCGAGATCTCAGTGCCCACTCCTGGGCCGTACGAGTTCCTGTTGCACTACCACCAGCCAGATCATCCGGGTAAGTTGTTCATAGATTCATAGATTTGCTCCTTAAAGAAGTGCAGTGCAGAAATGTAAACTATCCTTTCAAAACTTAAATAGATATCATATAATATACAAAGGAATCATTGCCCAAGGTATCCAGGGTCATGAAGATCACAATGAATTGAAGCGATACGATATGATGATCAGACCAGCGTCTTCTGCATTCGCAGCAGAAGAGACGCCCTAACCAGTAGGCTACCCGGGTCTCAGAAGCACTCATCAAATTTTCCCGTGTGTATGCAATCTTTGCAAATTCTAAAGCACATTTGGCCAATCATCTAAGAAAGAACAATGCTATATATGTGTGTTATGCCGTGGGGTGCCCGGCCTTAGAATTGTCCCCCACCATATCGTGGTTGCAGTAGGAGTCTGTTAAGCGAATATACCGGGAGATGGGCAGCAGCATCTTCCGAAAGCCTACAAACAATAAACAAAAAAACTGCGCGCGCCAACCCGCATGCCAAGCGTGGCGCGTATGGCAAAACCCCCTTAAAGGGGAGGCATATGTTCAGCAGTGGACGTCTTATGGCTGAGATGATGATGATGATATATGTTCGCACCTTCTATCTATAATTGAAATCGAATGTAAGACAAATCAGTCTTGTTAGATATACGTCTTCTTGACAGATTCTGCACCACTTATTACAGATTAGTAACTTAATTGCTCTGGCATCCCTAAAATGGCACGCAACTTGTTCATTTCCTCCCCTCCTTCCAGAGAGCTCCATCGACGTGACCATCTCCTGTGGCAACGACATCCACGCCGGTCGAGTGACCCTGCCCTTCTGCGGCTCATCATCAGGGTGCAGGGAGCTGCTCAAACTGCCTAGCGAGTACCTTGAAGTTACAGACAACTGCTCATTGACTTTTGAGGTTAGTCCACAGTTGTACAATCGCCGGCAATTGTATCTTCACACACGAAGGCAGCAAAATTTTGTGATACGCTCTTATGGCCTTACATATGGTATTACTTATGGTCACATATTTTTGCGGCCGCCATGTAGGAAGATACTATTGCCGGTTACTCATCCTCGCTCATATGAGAAAAAAGCATTAATCCAAAACCGCGTGGAACAGATGTAAAATACCAACAAGTCTTTAATTATCCATGGATAATTTATGGATTTGTTTCGATATTTATTTCCGTACACTAAGTACATAGTGCTTGTTTGTCTATCTTATAGTTTTCTCTCATTTGCTCAAAGGTTAACTGGAAGAGATCCCTTACAGGGATAAGTTCGCCTTTGTACTTTGTTTTCTCTTTTATCATGTTTTATTGTAACTTTTTTATGTACAATAAAGTGTTTACATAAATATATACATACATACATAATTAAAGACTTGTTGAGGTTTCCTCGTTCTCTGACCGATAAAAACTATGATCCTCTGATCATTTTCATGTTCAATAAAGAGTATTTTCATCTGTATATTATTATAATAATAAATTGAATCCTCAGGGTGCCGATAACAAAGGGGTATTTCTCCAAAGCGTTCTGATCATCGAACCCAAGTACTTCACGGAGTCGGTGCTGGTGGAAGCGAATATGCTGGACTACACCAGGGAGTTTATCACCAAATGCGCCAGCAACCATTACTATATCGATCCCGAAGTCACAGGTACAGCCTCTTTCCTAAGTATTCTTATAGTATTTTGTGCAACAGTTACATAAAAAGGGTTCTTAAGATTCGAGGGTCGAAGTTACAAAACTTACAAAATGAGGCGAACCGAATTTTGTAAAAACAGACCCGAGAATTTTAAGACCTAATTATGTGCCGTTGCACACAAAAGTTTTTCTACGAGTGCTAGGCAAGCCGGTAATCATTGAGTTCGACGAATGATCTGCTGCCTCTATACAATTGTCTTCAATCTCCCGGCGGATGGTGCCGGCGCCCCCCTTTTCTACAGCGGCGGGCGGCGGCGCGCGGGGCCCGCCCCGGCAACAGACCCATTATATCCCTAAGAATCGACTTTTGAGTTTTGAGTCATCTTATGACAACGTTCATAAAGTATATGCTTTGAATATAGAATATATTATATTGTCAGTCATTTTATTGGCAAATTAAAATGCAGGAGTAGAAAAAAAACATTAGAGCCTGTGTCTTAGTTACTATTTATCGGTAATATTGCAAGTGTTTAACAAATCGATGATAATTCCGTTCGTCAGTTTGATTTACGGTAGACTGCAAAAATTAATATCCACACTATGAGTGGATTAATTCATAAATTGGGTATGCTATTCTGCAGGCAAACGAGCAGGACAGCGCTATGTATGTCGCGCTCGCGTGGTTTCCAGATCCGATAAAAATATTGTTACAGAGAATTCATTGTTTTTTAATTCCTAGTGGGTAGTATTTTCTTTTAAAATTGTGCAAACGTTGTAGCTTATGGTGAAAACTGGGTGGCCACTCAAGCGGCGATCGATTGCGCGTCTGTCACCGCGTCTATGCAAACAAATGAAGGCGTATTGTTGCTAGCTGCTCATATCCCTTGGAAGCTCCGACGCAACGCTGTTGTGAACACTCATCGCTAAGTTCGTACATTAATAACTCTGCGTTGTTCCTAGGATTCTGCCGTGACGCCGTATTCTCGATAACTGCGGAGTACAACAGCGGTACACTATCGTGCGCGTGCGACGTTGAAGGGTCCACGGACTTCGAGTGCGACCCTTTCGGCGGACAGTGCAAGTGTCGGGAGAATGTCGTTGGTAAGCATTTGATCTAAGGATGCCACATTCAGGCGATGAGAGGAGACGTAGAAGAGTCAACCAGTAGGCTGCCTTTCCGATGACGCGAGCGAAGATTAGAGGAGACGTGTCGGAATTACCTAATCAATAGGCTGCCTTTCCATTGAGGCGGAGATGAGAGGAGAAGTACAGCGATATCGCTCGGAGCGTTTTTTCCATGGCCCTTAAAACATCTCTTTGACGGCAATTAGGGAGAAGCGAGTAGCGATTATCAATCTTTTATAGCATTCTTCTAGCATTCAATGTAGCGAGATTGAAATAAAATAATCGTAAAGAAGTATTTGCTGACAGTTTTTTTGACAAATCGTAGATACATGAAAGATATGATTTATGAAATGTTTTTTTCTTTTCAGGCCGGACCTGCGAAGCCTGCAAGACAGGGTACTACGGTTTCCCCAACTGCAGACCCTGCCATTGCTCCCAGGCTGCCATTTGCGATGACGATGGTAAGATCTTTTGGAACACCCTGTTGGCTAACGAGCGTAAAAAAAAATAAGGTGTTTTATATAAAAAATACGATATTTTAAGCACAAAGGCTTTTTAAAGAAAATTCACTGAATAGAAATTGTTGTTTTTAATTATCACCTGTGTTAACCTTCCGTTCGAAGAGTTAACTATGTTTTAGACTTTTAAGTGAATTTTATTAGAAAACTAAACGTTATGTTACTTATGTTTAAAGATCTGAATGATGGTATTTTTTTATTTTAATGTCTGTCTCTCAAACAATCAAACAACAACAACAAACAGAGCAATATGTGTTTACTTTAAACTGCATCTACTTTTGTAATTTATGATTAAAACGCGTCTATAACCACTCGTCTCCAGGCCGCTGCATTTGTCCCCGCAACGTCATCGGAGAGAACTGCAATGAGTGCAAACCCCTCACGTTCAACTTCGACGAGTACCGCGGCTGCGACGATTGCAACTGCAGCCCTCTGGGCGTCGTCAACGGCAACCTGTCGTGCGACAAGCAGAGCGGGAACTGCCAGTGAGTACCCGAAACTAGTCCTTCGAACTGTGAACTCGCGATTTCCTTGAAAACGAGTTGACGGATGTACAATCGCCAGCAAATATATCGGAGCGGCCAAGGTACTCAAAATATCTGAAGATGGACCTTATAGCTTAGACAATAGAGGCGTTGTTCAGATATTTGTCACCAACTTGACTGCTCCGATATATCTGGCGCTTGTAACAAAACCTAAGGACCTACTAGCTCCATAGCCCCTTGAACGATCCTGCTCATATATGATCCTGCACTAAAATCATATTGATGTCTGCTATTTTTTATATTTCCGTTGGCGCTACAACCCTTTGTGAGTTTTGTTGAGTGCTACAACCTCAACAAATTCCATAAGGATCAGAAAAATGTTACTAAAGCTATCGCGGAACAAACGCTCAAAATCAAAAAGCCACAAAGCCAAGCACATGCCAGTAGCCTGACAGTTCTGTTGCGTCCAAAGTTGCCTGTAAACACTTCGCTTTACTGCACTCGCTCGTTTGATAACCCGGGCTACTCATGACACGTTGTACCTTAACCCCTCAGATGCAAAGAGAACGTGGTAGGCCGCGTTTGCGACCGCTGCGTCCCCGGACACTACGGGTTCCCGGATTGCTTCCAGTGCTCCTGCGATACTGACGGTACCACCGATGACGTTTGCGACCAGGACACGGCGCAGTGCTACTGTAAACGCTACGTGCGGTCCCAGGTACGACAGTTTAGATACAGACTGATGGAAAGATGATAGAAGAATATTCCTCCTTGTAACCAATCTTCTTCAACTGATTATTGAAACTCGGCTCTCGGTCACGCTTGAAGGTGACCAAATGAAAGGTATAATTATTCATAATTAGACATACAGTTAATACCTCTTAGCAGAGCAAACTTAAAGTGCTAGCGCCATTTGGCCAAACTGTTTACAGTTGCCTTCTCTATCAATATAAATACAGATTCATAAGAAGTTTCCCAAAAATTTTCTGTGATGAATTTCGCAATTATGGAAAGATTTTGTCAGTACATTTGTTGTTATAACTATACAATTTCCTATATCTCGTTACACCTTACAGACGTGGCTGACCAATTTTCTTTCACAGGCCTGCGACACATGCCAGGAGGAGTACTTCAACCTGCAGGCCAGCAACCCAGACGGCTGCACCAAGTGCTACTGTTTCGGCAGAACCACCAGATGTACCAGCTCTTACCTCACGTGGGTTAAGGTGAGCCATTCTCCAGCATACAATTCAACGGCTAGTATTAAAAGGCACTACAAAAATAATGAAAACCTTAACGCTATTATACTTACTTGTACAGATTTCTTATATTATTTCCCAAGTTCGTGTATTCTGGGAGGAGTAATCATGGGATAAATACTCTATCACGTTGTACTCGTAATTATATTTCTTTTTTCCATTTATGACAGTACGATTTATAAAATTAATGTACATTTTAAAGTCTAGATTGACTGCTCTCACTTGAATATACTTATAACCCAAATGATGCCCTGTAAATTTTTCTCACATCACTAATTTGTCTGTAATTATCATGCTCTTCTCTTTACTTATTACTATTTTCTCTAAAATCTCTTTCGTTCCATTGTCATTCTCTGTTCCACCCCTCTCCCTCCGTCTTCCAAATATCAGACTGACTAAAAATGTTATAAGTACTTTTTACCCCACAGTTTAAATCACTTGTCAACCTCTTATTTACCACAAATTGGGAACAGATGTTCATTACAATGAAAAAATCTGTTAAGAACTCTGGAACATCACAGGATTTGGATTACTGGTCCAAAATGCTTCTAATTACACCAGACGTTCCTCTATCCATCACAGCGTATTTAGTCACTATAATGATGAACAAGTCATTAGCCATCTTCTTTGTTCAGTTGGAGGGCATGACCGGCTGGCACCTCGTGAACGTTGAGACCAACCGGACCATCTCCGTGTACCCGCACACCGCACCCCCCAGCCAGGTCAACGACACCATCATCGGCGTAGAACTGGCCATTGACAAGGACCACCAGAAACTGGTGTACTTCGCTGCCCCGGAGCACTTCACTGGTACGGTTGCAGATATAAATTAGTAATCGTTAAATTGTATGGTCAAAAGTCACTGCAACATTACTTAAACGTATTTAGGTCCAAGGTGTGAAAGGCACCTATTTCCTTCAAGATTTTCGAGCTCCATTAAAATGGTTTCTTCATCAGAGTTGAACACTATACTTTTCTTTTCGAGTAAAGGGAAAGCCAAGACTAGAACACTAACTATACCTGGTCGTTTGCAGGCAAACGTCTGACATCGTACGGCGGCAGCCTCACGTACTCCATCTTCTACGTATCTCGGGACACGGGGCACGCCATCGCCGCCGCTGACGTCATCATCGGTGGACCCAATGGCTACATTTATCACAACAGTATCGGTAATTATCATTTCACTATTTATTCATCGTATGGCTACACGTCACTGGATATAGATAGGCATTTCATCTTTCAGGTGGTAATTGTAGTGGGAAAGTAGATGGTGAACAAAATCCAGTGAGTGCTGCGAGGTCCAGGTGGGACACTGCAGCTGCCAAGTTTGTTACTCTTTTAGCATCACCCAGGGATCACGATTACATTACAACCATAATAGAAGGGAAAATAAAAGGAAGAAGGCGCCGCGGGAGGCCTAGACGGGCGTTTATAACCCAGGCTAAGGAAAAGGCTAATGTAGTGTCTTATCGGGAGCTTAAAACAATTGCGGAGAGGCGAGATGAGTGGCGGTTACTCCACCGACAAGAGCAAAGCTCTTAAATAGATGATGATGATGAGGGATCACGAGTAGGGTTGTCTGAGGTGTTTTCTACAGACGCAGAATAACATTGATCCCCCATTTCACTTCACTACAAATACTATTTAAAACAGGGTGTTTCCGATGAAAAAAAGGCACTTGAAATAGGATAGATCACTATGGTGTGTGGGTAGAACGCAGCTAACACTCGCAGCAACTTCAGTTACTCCATGATAACACCGCATGTTACTCGCTAGAGATCAATAGTTCGCAATAGAAATGTTCACAACCTTTTATTGAACACAGAAACACCAGCACCGCAAACCAACTGGGTCCACAGTGTGCCTCTGACAGAAGAGTCGTTCACGAACCTCGATAACACGGCCGTCACCAGAGACCAGTTCATGAACACCCTGATCAACGTCACTGCTATCTATATCAGGGCTACGTTTGAAGACGAATCTGTTACCACGAGGTGAGTGATTGCTAGGAGTTCCTTTTCAGGCAGGGCTTGTAACCGGTTAATGCCAGGGATCTTAACCGGTATTTTCAGAAAACCCCGAAATAATGTGATATATTTAATCATTTTATGGGCTTCATGTAGAACTCAGTATTGTACTTAGATATTGCCTAGGAGTTATTAGATTGCCTCGTTAAAAATGAAATAGGAAATTAAAGAACGGAATGAGAACGAAATTAACCGGTATTTTAGTATGGAGCAAAGAACAGTTCCCGATCGCTGGTTAATGCAAAAAACCCCGAAATTATCCAATATATTTAATTATTTTATGGTTTTTATGTAAAACCCGATGTTTTATTATAGTTTTCACTTCAAATTATAGGATTTTTCGATTGAGTATAAAACAGTAACGAAAAGAACGAAAAAACAAACCGGTTTTTAGGGTTCCGTAGCCAAAATGGCAAAAACGGAACCCTTATAGTTTCGCCATGTCCGTCCGTCCGTCCGTCCGTCCGTCCGTCCGTCCGTCCGTCCGTCCGTCCGTCCGTCCGTCCGCGGTCTAGCTCAGTGACCGTTAGCACTAGAAAGCTGGAATTTGGTTTGAATATGTGCATTAATCAAGCCGACAAAACGGTAGAACAAAAATGCGAAAAATATATTTTGTTAGGGTACCTCCCGTATACGTGAAGTGGGGGGCGAATTTTTTTTTCGTTCCAACAAAGTTGTGTGGGGTATCGTTTGATAGGTCTTTTAAAAAGAATTAGGGTCTTTTATAACAGTTTTTGGATACAACTAATACTTTCGGAAATAATAGCTCCGAAAGTTTAAAACAGGGCGCCCCCCCCCCCATCTAACTTTTGAATCGTGGGTACTAAAATTTAAAAAAAAATCATGAAACTGTGGCCTAATGAGTACCTTCAACGAAAACTATATTGAAATAAATCGGTTGAGCCGTTTTTGAGTTATCATTCAAAAACCCATAGTGAAAGGATGTAAGTAAAAATGACGTAAGCGCCGCCAAATTTCCCATAAGAAACGACCTTTTGAATCAATGGTCTCAGTTTACGGAACCCTACACTGAGCATGGCCCGACATGCTCTTGGCCGGTTTTTACTATAGATTTCGGTTACGGTTACAAGCCCTGTTTTCAGGCATATGGGATAAGGCGTCTGCTTTCTTCAGTATAGTCTTTGATATGATAGTTCCACTATTCTCCGTGACATTGTCACTGGCATAAAAAATAGGATAAAAGATTACCTCTATGGATTTTTTTAAATACTGTAAACGCCTTTCCTTCCTCCTAGAGTTTGTCCCGGCTTGGGGTCTGCTTGACAACCTAATCCCATGAATGGCATAGACACTAATTTTACGAAAGTGACTGCCATTTGACTCCATTTGATTGCCATTGCCATTTGATTCCAACCCAGAGGGGAAACTAGGCCTTTTTGGGATTAGGTCCGGTTGCCTTACGATGTTTTCCTTCACCGAAACGCGCTGGTAAATATCAAATGATATTCCGTCCGTACATAAGTCTTGAAAAACTCAGTGGTACGAGCCGCGATTTGAACCCGAGACCTCCATCGGCTATTTCAAGAGACAAAAGATACTCGCTCCCGTGTAAACAAAAGAGAGACATAGCGCTCGTAACTATACTCGCCCAGCGATGATATTTATCTCTCTTTTGTTTACACGGGAGCGAGTATCTTTTGTCTCTTGGAATAGCCGATAGCTCATAGTTTATTCGCTCGCGGTGGGACCAGTTCCTTAGGCTGTTAAAAGCTTAAAAATGAATAGTCATCCAAAGTAACAATTGTAACAAACCCATTTTTCCACAGATTAATAAACGTGACACTAGATGTCGCGGTACAACCAGACTTATACTCCCCCATCACCAACCGAGCGTTCTCTGTGGAGCAATGCCAATGCCCTCCAGGCTACAGAGGCACGTCATGTGAACAGTGTGCCTCTGGGCACTACAGGCTGAGCTCGGGGCCCCACGCCGGATATTGTGTGCCTTGCGAGTGCAGCGGGCATTCTCAAGAGTGCGATGTGAACACTGGAGTTTGCTTGGTAAGTGAGATATTGTGAACAGTGTGCCTCTGGGCACTACAGGCTGAGCTCGGGGCCCCACGCCGGATATTGTGTGCCTTGCGAGTGCAGCGGGCATTCTCAAGAGTGCGATGTGAACACTGGAGTTTGCTTGGTAAGTGAGATATTGTGAACAGTGTGCCTCTGGGCACTACAGGCTGAGCTCAGGGCCCCACGCCGGATATTGTGTGCCTTGCGAGTGCAGCGGGCATTCTCAAGAGTGCGATGTGAACACTGGAGTTTGCTTGGTAAGTGAGATATTGTGAACAGTGCGCCTCTGGGCACTACAGGCTGAGCTCGGGGCTCCACGCCGGATATTGTGTGCCTTGCGAGTGCAGCGGGCATTCTCAAGAGTGCGATGTGAACACTGGAGTTTGCTTGGTAAGTGAGATATTGTGAACAGTGTGCCTCTGGGCACTACAGGCTGAGCTCAGGGCCCCACGCCGGATATTGTGTGCCTTGCGAGTGCAGCGGGCATTCTCAAGAGTGCGATGTGAACACTGGAGTTTGCTTGGTAAGTGAGATATTGTGAACAGTGCGCCTCTGGGCACTACAGGCTGAGCTCGGGGCCCCACGCCGGATATTGTGTGCCTTGCGAGTGCAGCGGGCATTCTCAAGAGTGCGATGTCAACACTGGAGTTTGCTTGGTAAGTGAGATATTGTGAACAGTGTGCCTCTGGGCACTACAGGCTGAGCTCGGGGCCCCACGCCGGATATTGTGTGCCTTGCGAGTGCAGCGGGCATTCTCAAGAGTGCGATGTGAACACTGGAGTTTGCTTGGTAAGTGAGATATTGTGAACAGTGTGCCTCTGGGCACTACAGGCTGAGCTCGGGGCCCCACGCCGGATATTGTGTGCCTTGCGAGTGCAGCGGGCATTCTCAAGAGTGCGATGTGAACACTGGAGTTTGCTTGGTAAGTGAGATACTGTGAACAGTGCGCCTCTGGGCACTACAGGCTGAGCTCGGGGCCCCACGCCGGATATTGTGTGCCTTGCGAGTGCAGCGGGCATTCTCAAGAGTGCGATGTGAACACTGGAGTTTGCTTGGTAAGTGAGATATTGTGAACAGTGCGCCTCTGTGCACTACAGGCTGAGCTCGGGGCCCCACGCCGGATATTGTGTGCCTTGCGAGTGCAGCGGGCATTCTCAAGAGTGCGATGTGAACACTGGAGTTTGCTTGGTAAGTGAGATATTGTGAACAGTGTGCCTCTGGGCACTACAGGCTGAGCTCGGGGCCCCACGCCGGATATTGTGTGCCTTGCGAGTGCAGCGGGCATTCTCAAGAGTGCGATGTGAATACTGGAGTCTGCTTGGTAAGTGACAGCTTTCGCAGGAGAGCGATGTGAATACAGGTATTTGCTTGGTAGTTGATCAATGTGATAATCTTGGGAACAGTGTGCCTCCAGCTACTCCAAGCTAAGAATATCGAATATATATAAGTGTGATAGCGTAGGCACTTCATAGAAATCTGTAGGTGGCTTGTGGTCCTTAAGTTCCGTTTATGACGTTTAGCATCCAGTTGACTTTTTATTAATCATTCTTTTTACTGCCCAGGAATGCAACGGCAACACAATGGGCGACCACTGCGAGATGTGCGTGCCCGGCTACTATGGAGACGCCACTCGTGAAGACTGCGAGATCTGCTCCTGCCCCTTGCCGTATCCTTCCAACAAGTAAGTCAACTGGGTTGAAGATCTACAGACGGTCTTTTGTTTTGGAACCATACACAAGTTTATAGATGGTTTTTCCGTGGTGTAGGAATTTGAAAAAGATATCTAAAGAGATCGAGTTGCAGATATGCATTGGAAATGAGTATCTCTCTTTTTAAATTTAGGATATCTATTGGGCCCCAAAGCTTTGGCCTCGGAGCTAAGGGTATTAGAAAACGCTTGCATTGTTTTTTTTATTCCTTTTAAACTTGCGAAAATTGTAAGAAAATGTCTAATGGCTTCAGAAATTTCATTGGAGATCTTATACAAAATGTGTTTACCCCTATGTGTAAACTTCCAGCTTTGCCCTGAGCTGCGAGACGAGGGACAACGCGCAGCTAATCTCTTGCCAGTGCAAACCTGGCTACGGTGGCCCACGATGCGAGTTCTGTGCAGCCGGGTACTACGGTGAACCTGAAGTGCTCAGTAAGTTACTACATCCTAGATTTAAAATAAGTTATTAATACAAATATTACTCGCTGCGGAACTGAGAACGGAATTATCACTATCGAACGTTTTCAGATGATTACTGCAAACCCTGCAACTGCTCCGGCAATATAAACCCTCTGGACCCGTCGTCGTGCGACAGCGTGACAGGGAACTGTCTGAAATGCGTGAACAACACGGCCGGCGCGGCGTGCAACCTCTGCGCGCCCGGGTTCTACGGAGACGCTGTGTTCAGCAAGAATTGTACCGGTTAGTACTTGATTAGACAAACCCCCTGGATCCGTCATGAGACAGTGTGACAGGGAACTGTCTGAAATGCGTTTATAACATAGTTCTACGGATATGCTGTGATCAGTAAAAAATATACCTATTGTTGAGCAAAGATATAGATAATAAAAAACTTTGGCTGTAGTATAAATGTGGCCTAGTGTGAAATAATTATTAGTATTATTACCAATTAAGATGCGACTACACATGCAATCGCGTTTTTTGTATATAAAATAAAACTAAAATTATTCTGTCTCAGTTTATAATGCGACTTTTACACAACGAAATTTAATCAATAAACCCTTCAGCAGACTAAAATAAAAATGATCTTTAGCCTGCAGCTGCGATGAATACGGCATGGACCACTGCGACCACACCACCGGCACTTGCGTGTGTCGGCCGGGCGTGATCGGCGAGCGGTGCGACGCGTGCGCATCGGACCACTTCGGGCTGAACAGTGGACTGGGCTGCATGCCGTGCCAGTGCGGGCTGGCTAGCAGGAGCACGCAGTGCGATCTCACGACTGGACAGTGCGAGTAAGTAGCTAGACCACTGACATAAATAACTTGCGTGTGCGGTCAGTCTTCGGTGAGCGTAAGCGTTGGACTAGTTTGGTCTGAACAGCGGACTGGGCTGCATGCCGTGCCAGTGCGGGCTGGCCAGCAGGAGCACGCAGTGCGATCTCACGACTGGACAGTGCGAGTAAGTAGCTAGACCACTGACATAAATAACTTGCGTGTGCGGTCAGTCTTCGGCGAGCGTAAGCGTTGGACTAGTTTGGTCTGAACAGCGGACTGGGCTGCATGCCGTGCCAGTGCGGGCTGGCTAGCAGGAGCACGCAATGCGTTATCTTACGACTGGACAGTGCGAGTAAGTAGCTAGACCACTGACATAAATAACTTGCGTGTGCGGTCAGTCTTCGGTGAGCGTAAGCGTCGAACGATTTTGGGGTGAACAGCGCGTTAAGATGCATGCCGTGCCAGTGCGTGCTGGCTAGCAAGAGCAAGTAGTGCGATCTTGTACCGGACCGCACGAGTAACTGGAACTTTTGAAACTGTGGTGTCAACTTGTTACCTTGGTAGGCTTTTAGCACAAAATGTTTAATAGGATAGGGCTTGAAGCACGTAACCAATAATGTAGTTACCCCATTTAATTTTTTTTTCAGATGCGCGTCGGGTGTAACGGGGAAACATTGCGAGCAATGCGCAGCTGGCTACTGGAACTACACTAGAGAAGGATGCGATCGTAAGTTTTACTATCAAATATTTGTTGCTTTAGAACTTCGTTTAATATCAGATTGAATCTGTACAACATTCAATATAAGGGCCCAGGCCAGGGCTTGTAACCGTAACCGAAATCCATAGTAAAAAACCGGTTTGTTTTTTCGTTCTTTTCGTTACTGTTTTATACTCAATCGAAAAATCCTATAATTTGAAGTGAAAAGAAAACTATAATAAAACATCGGGTTTTACATAATAACCATAAAATAATTAAAATTATTGGACCATTTCGGGGTTTTTTGCATTAACCGGTTACAAGCCCTGGCCCAGGCTAACGTTCGGTTTGCATGTCAGGTCGCCGTATACGGTCGCTGCGTCAGCTCACCTGAAGGCGAATTTCTCATACTAAATTCCAGTTCCCCGCACACATATACGGTTTGCCACTGTACGGCGTAAAAACCTAATGTCATATCAATATGTCACAACCGGACCTGTGCTTGTGAGATTCGATCAGGTTACCGAACCAGGCAGCGTCCACCGTACGTTTGCTTTTACCCTAAAGTGTCCGCCAAAAGTTCGGCACCTTTTCCAAGAAAAGTGTCCCAGTTTTCTATATTTTTGTCCGCAGACTGCAACTGCAACAAAGGTTACTCGCTCGGCTTCATGTGCAATGCCCAATCAGGGCAGTGTGAGTGCTTGCCTGGAGTCATCGGGGAGAAATGTGACCGCTGCCCGGAAAGGTAGGGTTCTGTGATGGTGATGCTTTTTAAAAAAGTTGTTTAGACTGAGTCGTTTACTGGGCTGTGGGCAGCGTATAAATGAATATTAACCTTTTGACCGCCGTCGTCTGATATATGAGACAAAGTGACAACGTGACTGACACCTTCATAATTTATGACAGAGTTCCAAATGGATCGTTCAATTTTGACGTATGACGGTCAAAAGGTTAAATGTCCTTCAGACGCGTCTATCCATACTAATATTATAAATGCAAAATTGTGTATGTATGTTTTTCTGCTTAAAAGTCATCGTTCTGACCGTGTCCGAATTTGTCAGTAA
Organism: Pammene fasciana; assembly: GCA_911728535.1. Lineage (NCBI taxonomy): Eukaryota > Metazoa > Arthropoda > Insecta > Lepidoptera > Tortricidae > Pammene > Pammene fasciana. Next base: position 44,728,716 of record OU452272.1, on the reverse strand, counting down.
GTTCTTCGCTTCGCTGCGCTTGCTCGACTCTTCTTCCTCCAAGCGTTTGTCCCGGCTTGATCCGCTTGACAACCTAATCCCATGAATTGGCATAGGCACTAGTTTTCACAAAAGCGACTGCCATACGACCTTCCAACCCAGAAGAGAAACAGCCTATTTGGGATTAGGTCCGGTTTCCTTACGATGTTTTCCTTCACCGAAAAGCGACTGTGGAAATATCAAATGATATTCCGTATACACAAGTGGATGCAAGTCGCTTCCGACCGATACTTATGGACGTCCAAAGGGGAGGCCTATGTTCAGCAGTGGACGTCTTATGGCTGTGATGATGATGATGATGATGATACACGAGTTCCGAATAACTTAGTAGACCTCTGACCAGGCTACCAGCGCTCTAACAGATATTTTACTAATTTTACAGATGGGTGCTAGTGCCCCAAGAGGGATGCCAGGAATGCGACTCTTGCACAGATGCTCTCGTCATTTCGGTAGAGGAGATGAGCGCGAGGCTTGCGAACGAAACGCAAGAGTTTAAGGTAAATTGCATTGCTCATTTTAAAAAGCATGTAAAAATATACCTTTTTACCCAACTATTGTTAAGCCATACAGTAAATACCTACCTATTCAACATTGCCAATTTAACTTCAAAATGTTTTTTAAATCATTATTTTTAATACTGTGCGGCTGTAGAATTATCATCAACTGTTTTTGTGAAAATAATATGTTCATAATTTCACATTAACATAACACAAGTGCCTTTTCAAGTCGTGCCCACTGAACAGATAATAAGTTGTTCCGAGGTTGTGCCCTTAGTGACAAGACAAGAACCAAAGTGTTACGCTGTCAAACACGGAAGAAAAGGATATCTTCAGCCAAGAATACCAATGCAAGAATATTATTTTATCTACACCCATACCCTAATATGTCTATTTTATGGTCAGGATCGATGAGCAAACGCCCTATATTTAGATATAAGTATCTGTGGCTGCATCTTAATGTTTACATTTGAGTATCGGTAACCGATACCTTAATTACGTTCAAATTTCGAACGTCTTCTTAGTAGTTAGAACAAATGTGTTATCTGTAACGATGTTATTATTATCAAATAATAAGCAAAAATTCGATATCATTATGAAAATCCGGGTGCGGGCATGCGCCGCCCGACCGCCGACACAATCGAGTTGGTCATGGCGATGGCGTGCAGTCCGTGCAATTGCAGTCATTCAATCATCATTTCGGGTTAATAATATGTGTGTAGATAAAGCAGTGTATGCAACTGTACGTAATTAGGCCTTAAAACACTCGCGTGATCTTATTATGAAACTCACTTCGTTCGTTTCATAAAACCACACTCGTGTTTTAAGGACCCCTATTACGTAACAGTTACATAAACTACTAGTTTAAACATAAGTAAATATTGTCTTGAACTAATTATATATCTTTAGCCCAAGATATATTTTACTTGAATCAAGACCACTTCCTAGGCAAATTGTTTCCACCTATATACGAAACAATAATGAATGAAATGAAATGAATGAATGAAATTTATAGATATTTTTCACCTCCCTAGATCGGAAAGGCCTTTTTTATTCTTTAAAAACAGATAGCAAAACTGCATTTTATTCACAAGGGAGCAAAGAATATTTGAAATTCGAACGTGTTGTGGCGGCCTGCTCGCCCGCCACTACCTAAGTCCCCGCGCCTGCGTGTTGCAGCGCGCGGTTGCCTAGCAACGAGACACACAACACTACGCTACCTAACCGTTATATATGAATTACTCTGCTGATTTTCCCAATTTAATTATTAGTGTTGTATATAACCATAAATACTCCGCCTGCGCATTTATTACTTCAATTAACAACCTGCCGTCCAACTGCTGGTAGGTAACTTTTACTCTATCTATTTACTACAGTGTTATTAGTTAGGTTTTTTGGAACGAAGTTCCATATCGGACGGTTGGCGGAGAAGTAAAAAAATACAAAAAACAAAAAAGTTAAAAATAAAAAAACTGTCAAAAAAGCCAAAAAAGTCAAAAAAGTCAAAAAGTCAAAAAAAGTAAAAAAAAATTAAAAAAAACTCAAAAAAGGACATACATTTAGTTTTTTGCTGGCTTTAGTGAGGTGAAAAGATTTGTGTTACACACGGCTGCGAAGTTATTTTTACGTCTCGTGTGTTGCAACACTCGCTTCGCTCAGGATTCTATTTTCGAACCACTCGCCTCGCTCGTGGTTCAACCCTAGAATCCATTCGCTAGCTCGTAGTTCAACCCTAGAATCCATTCCTAATAACTATTTCCGTGTATGATGATGGCGTGCGATAGTTTATCTATGTGACAAAATTATGGCCTTCAAACTTTATTAAATCACAATTTCTTTCGCAGGACAAAGCCGATTCCTTCTTCACAACGCAAAGGTTGAACTACATATCCAACCAGACCGCGGCGCTGCGTCCACGGCTCGCCGAGCTGCGTAGCGTCGACGTGAACGCTGCGACCACCGCCGTTGACACCATTGAGAACTCCGGACGCGGACTGCTTAGATCCGTGAGTTTGTCTTCTACTACACAACTTTCCACCTCCCCAACCCTCTTTGTAACTTCATATACAACCATACCATATCGCTGCGGCCGCTGCGTAGCGTAGACGTTAAGGCTGCGACCACAGCCGTTGACTCCATTGAGAACTCTGGACGCGGACTGCTTAGATCCGTGAGTTTTTCATCTACTTACTACATAACTTCCCACCTCCTCAGCCCTTCATACCTTCGCCTTTGTAACCTCATATCCAACCATAGCGGGTCGCTGCGGCTGCTCCGTAGCGTCGACGTTAACGCTGCGACCACCGCCGTTGACTCCATTGAGAACGCTGGACGCGGCCTGGTTAGATCGAAAAGTTGATAAATAAACTGTAGTTTGAGGAAGAGCAAGCAAACTCTTGCCTGCCTCGTCTTAGTGTCTATGAGTCAGATATCTCAAGACCATTAGCAGCGCAAGTTCAATGTTAGCGCAATGATCACTGCTATCGACTCTATCGATTAGGACTGCATGCTCCGATCCGTATGCTCATGTCATGGATAACTACATAACAGAGAAAAATTAGCCTGACTCCACTTTGCCTTAGAAAATCAATAACTCAAGTGCTCAATGACACCCTTTTCTTAAAATTCTTTCATCAACCTCTCAAGGATCGGTTGGAACTCGTATCACAAAACTTATCTAAAGATACTCAATGTAAAATAAAGCTTAAAATATGTTTTCTTTAGGCGGAATTCGCGGCAACAGACAGCGAGAAACAAATCACTCGCGCCGGCGTCCTGTCGTCTGACGCCGACGTCGTCCTGTCGTCTATACGCGACAGCTCCAGGGCAGCCGAGGTGATGGTACAGCACGTGGCGGATCTGGCCACAGGGTTGGAGCTGAGCCAGCAGCCGAAGGTCGACAGCGCGCTGACTGAGGCCCAGCAGATCAGGGATGACGTTAAAGGTAAGCCACTGTCGTCTGATGCCGACGTCTCATCTTTACGTGTCAATGCTAGGCACAGCCATTTATGGCTCACGAGAGTTTAACCCTTTGACCGCCAAAGATGTCAAATCACGCAAACGGAAAGTAAAATATCACGTCCAAAATATAACCGGTTTACTGATGGCACGATTCTTCCGTCCGATGATTGGCGTTCAAAAGGTACATAGGCTCCGTGATGAGTTTTAAGAAGAACCTTCGGGAATCGGCGATGACACACGAAGGTAATATTGCTGTTCTGCATTTTCATGTGTCACTGTTGATTGATACCCGACGTCTCTTTCTAAAACCCGAAGGTTCTTTTTAGAGCTCACGGACTGTACCGGTCGAGTTTCCTGCTTTTTGGTCAACACTCAATTTTCATAATCAGTTTGAGCTATACTCTAAGCTGCACCAGAAGCATATTTATTCTACCTTTTTTTACTACAGCCAAAGACCTGGCACCGAAGAAGATTCAAGCGCTGGATGTCCACACAAACGCCACACAGCAGTTGGAGAGGATGAGTCTCTTCGTTCAGCCCGTCAATCAACAGGCCACGGTATGATATGCTTACGTACCTTATTACAAAGGATTAAGGTGCAGCGTAAACAACCCTAGGATACCGGCGAAATGGCCGGCGCCGCGTCAAAAGCATACAAATGCAAATGTATGGGAGTGGCCTCAATAGCCGCTGCTCAAATATCTTGGAAGTTCTACGCAGCGATGATCGCGTCACTGATCTGATGTACCTACACTTAAAGCGAAACTAGAAATAAAGTTTGCTATTTTATTTACTTACAGCAAATCTTTATCCATATTTTTTGCAAGTTTCTTGCCTAGAAAATAGTTCAAAGCTAGAATATAAATAGTTAAGAGTTAAATGGGGTTATTCTAGTGCTAGTCTAATAATCAGTATTTTCCCTTTAACCTTTTCTTCAGCTACACGGCAGAGTTGTCCCCAAGTATTTATTTATTGCCGTCTTCCAGGACTTCGAAAAACTATGGACGGAAGCACGCAAGCTCCGCCTGAAGATGGAAGACATGATAGAACATACGGCTGCTGCCAACCTGCGGGCTGATGAGGCTGACAGACTCAAAGTTAGCAACAAGTGAGTACATCAGGGTTACACTCGATTCTCGAACAAAGACGATCAGAGCGAAATCGTTCGGATTTCGACGCTGTAGGTGGCAAATGTGTAACAAACGTATGAGTTCCCTTGTAATGTTCACGAAACTGCTTAATTTGATGAACTTCCCACGTTTCACCAATTTAGAGTCTATGCAAAGTTAGCGTGGCCAGGTTATAAGATTATCCTTCAACTTTCTATTCGGATTAAACACCAACAGTCAAAATATATTTACGTTACTTATTACTTTCACTCTAAGACGTATAATATAAATAAATTATATGGTGGATAAATTTGCAGCCGTCGGGTAAGTCTCAGTAGCTCAGTTGATCAGAGCGATCGGCATGTTTCCCAGAGCCGCAAGTTCGAGTCTTGCCTGAGGCAGCGGATTTTTCTACTAATTAATTTATCAAATCCACAGAAACTCCAAGTTCAATACAAAGGTCGCCTCTGTGGGCAACCTCAACTCCGAGGCCATGAAAGATCTCATCGACGCCGGAGCTGACATCGCCAACGCTACCAAGCTGAACACCCTGGCTGCTGCTATAGTTACCAACGCCTCAGCAGCCCTGAATAGCCTCGTTGATGAGAACAACAAGTTGGAACAGGCGCTGAAGGAGCGTGGGGAGGAGATTCCGACGTTATACCATGCGAGGGATGTGGCTAGGGAGCATGCTGAGGATCTCAAGAACCGAGTAAGTAACTAGCCAATCTTAGGTTACCTGCCGCAGATCAGAGGAGTACGGGAATCAACCATAACCGAGGGCAGGTAAGTAGCATGAAAGACCTGATCGACGCTGAAGTTGACATCGCCATCGCCACCAAGCTAAGCACCCTGGCTGCTATAGTTATCAACTCTTCAGCGGCCCTGGGCAGTCATGTTGACGAGAACAACAAGTTAGAACAGGCGCTGAAGGAGCGTGGGGAGGAGATTCCGACGTTATACCATGCGAGGGATGCGGCTAGCGAACATGCTGAGGATCTCAAGAACCGGGTAAGTAACTAGCCAATCTTAGGTTAGCTACCGCAGATGAGGGGAGACGTACGGGAACTAACCGTAACTAAGGGGAGCATATATATTTAGTGACAATTGGATTTTGTAATGCAAGAAACCTTACTGGCTCCATAGCCCTGTTTGATGTAGGTAGTTGCTTTTGCTGGGAACACTTCATTAACGCTCATCCCTCTTCATCTGAACCCATCACTCCTCATATCATATTGGTTAAAAGCTGCATAGCCGGTCGTTTCTGAGTTACTCCCGTGTGTGGTGACACATCCTTCCACATACTACAGCGTGTCTCCTCTTAAATGTCTGCCCCCCGTTATACCGGCTTATCCCTGGCCAGCTTGTACCTATCTTCATATTCTTGTCTCTTTCAGGCGAAGAACCTCCACGCCTTGGCGGAGCGAGAGAATGACACACGCCGCCAGCACGCTTACAGTGCGGCTTCGGCTTACTCTAGCATCGTGCAGGAGATCAAAGCTGCGAGGAAAGCCGCCGATGAGGCTACAGATGCCGATGCCAAGACCAATAGTATTGTAAGTTATAGCACATATTTCAGTACTGTCCTCTTGATTCCTGTCCTGGCCCATCAGAGGGTCCTTAACACCCTTCGTAATTGGCTGGCTCTACAACCCCAAAGCTGTATTCAAATCGCTTAACGATGTATTTAATTGAATGTAAGTTTCGTTTGCAAAATGAGGACTTAGCACCAACTCAAAAGTTGCATTTTCCTGTGTACTCTCAATTATCAATTAGTTTAAAACCAACTCAAATATACTACATATCTCTAATATTTACGTAACCCTAATACTAATTGCAGCAAAAGTAGCTAAGTGGGTAGGGTGTTTAAAATGAGCTTGACACGACTTTATGGTTAAGAGAATAAGAGCGTGTGTCATTTTAAACACCCTACCCGATTTGACAAAGCCTGTGGCGGATTTCATCTTGTAAAGTTTGATTGTTATGTGACGAAGCCTGTGGTTGACCTATTTTTGTATCTGTCTGACGAAGCCTGCGGCGTGGATTATAAAATTGTGGATAAAATAATTATTAAGGAAATAAATGAATTATATATTGATAAATGACTACGTAGATGTGCATAATAATTAGAGATGGGCCGACTAGTCGCCGACTAGTCGGGAAAGCCGACTATTCGGCATCATTTGTAGTCGGCGATTAGTCGGCGACTAGTCGGCAAAAAATGCCGAATATTCGGCACTTTAGTACCTACATGAAAATAAGAACTTGGCAGAAGTTTAACCCTTTTTTTAGTTATGAAATTTAATATTTCTAAGTTTTAAATGTCTTATTACTATTAGTAGTAATAGTTAGTGTTTGTTTTCTTTTTGCCATCAAACACGTCAGCGCCGGTTCGTAAACAAAACTGGTTAAAAAATTACCGCGTGATAGACGATGGCATGGCTGGCGGACGAAGCGAAACGAGCGTTTCCAATTGCACCCAAACTTAGCCAAAACCTACGATCGGCATTGCCGACTAGTCGGCCGATTAATCGGCAATTTGAAAACCGATTAGTCGGCCGATTGTGTAGTCGGCAAAAACCCTAGTCGGCCCATCTCTAATAATAATTAATAAAATCTAATAAATGCTATCAGTTTGTTTATGATTGGTCTATGATTAAGTACATTAATCTATCTTTTAAAAATACCTCCATTGAGTTCTACTGAATCTACAAGAGGTACCTATAGTCTCAAACAAAATGTATATGTCACAGTATTTTTTGAATCATATAATGACAAGTTAACTTTTTTCCCCCAGAACACCAACTTGAGCGAAAAGGTCGGCCCGGCCTTGAACAGCTCAATCTCCCTTCGAGACCAAGCGATACAAGCGCTCAGAATCGTCAACGAAGCCCTGACCCCCAACCAGACCAAGGCTGAGCTGGCCCTACAACAAGTCAAGAAAACTATAGAACAGAGCGATGACATCAACGAGGGGATTGCTGCGTAAGTCTCTCTTATAACCCTCACTACGCTCAGGATGCAATCTTAGCTGCGTAGCCCTCGCGACTAGTCTTAAACCGAGCTGGTCTTCCAACAAGTCATGATGACTATAGAATTGTCTTTCTTATAGCCCTCACTACGCTCAGGATGCAATCTGCTTAGTTTCTTGGCTCTCAAATGAACTCGCGGTACCGCTTAGCCTTCGCGACTAGTCTACAACCGAGCTGGTCTTTCAAATCATGATGACTATAGAACAGTGTGATGACATTAACGACATTGCTCCTTAAGTCTTTCTTATAACCCTCACTACGCTCAGGATGCAATCTGCTTAGTTTATTGGCTCTCAAATGAACTCGCGGTACCGCTTAGCCCTCGCGACTAGACTAAGATCTTTTACAGTGTGATAGAAATATAAATATCTTTATTCGTGACGTGACATTAGCAAAAGAACAAATAAATAACATTAACTAGGCCTAGTGTAAGTTTTTAAGATCCTCACTACGCTCGGGTTTGAATACATAATAACCAGAGCAGGGTTTTGGCAAATCTATAAGAGTTATAGATTAGTTCAACGAGCTAAATAGCGCTAATTGTTTGAATGATTCTTTACTTAGGCCCTCCCCTCTCTAACCATCGCTTTTTCAAAGCCTCAATAATACTGAGAGTTTTCAAACATCCCAAATCCCAATGTAAAATCTACAAAATACTGCCTTTTAGACCAGTAACCAATATTTGAGAATTTTTAACGAAGTTAATACTTATAACTATTTTTTCTTCAGAGCATTACCACCTGTCACCAAAAGATCCCTACAAGACGAGATGGACAAGGCTGAGAAGGTCAAACAGACGGTCAAGAACACGCTCAAGGAGATGTCTGACCTTGGAAACGATCTGACCGCCAGCAAGCAGTCAGCTCAGACGCTGCCGAAGAAGGCCGATGAGGCGCTTAAAATGAAGGATAATGTCGAAACGTTAGGTAAGTTGCAAAAAGTTTGAGTACCTGAGATGGGAGAAAGGCGGCCATCTCAGGAATAAGATACCTATAAATAGCTGTTTTTTTAAGAAGACCATGTTTTTCAAGCCAAGGAAACTTGTGCATAGTATGCAAAGTTGCAGCACGGTTCACGCTTACACTATTGAATGCCTGAAAGACTGAATTTCTATTTTGAATTCCCTCACAATATACGTAGGTAGGTTTCATTTACAATGTCATTTGTTTAAAATATTAGACGTTATTGAGGCGTTGGAATCCTTAAGAGTGCTTGAAAGCACGATTTTTAATTTATTAGTGTTCTTCCATTGATGATGTCGATAGTTTTTGACTGGGATTAGGAAGTGATTGAGTCTAAATGCAGACTTAGGGCCAGTTGCACCAAACCGTCTATTAACGTCAACGTAATCGTTAAAAAAATCTTGTATGATTTGTTTGTCAGGTTGACAACTCCGTCGCCATATTTAACGTTGATGAGCCTGTTAATTGTGCGTCGGACTGCGTGGTGCAACCCAACCTATATATTTGAGAATTGATCTTTTGCATTTTAGTCTTGTGTGAAAGTAAACTGACTGTTTTTGTAATATTTTTCATGATTTACTTTACCACCGTTTAAAAAATCTTATAAGTAACATAACCAATACCTTTTTCCTCCTAGTGAACAACTTAGATGGACTGAAGCCGAAACTCCAGCAGAAATACGACGGCGTCAAGATACAACAGGAGGACTTCGAGAGACGCCGGGCTGACGCGGCGAAGAAGCTTGGCAAGATCAAGGAACAAATCGAACAAGTTCGTAACAAACTCACATGATGCTAATTAGGCAGTTAAAATCCAAATACATGTTTAGAAATATATCGAAGCGGCTAGGGTACTCAAAAATATTTGAATATGCACTTTATTGCCTTGACGATAGAGGTGTTGTTCAGATATCTGTGACCATCTTGACCGCCGACATATCTGATGGCGACTGGTCTTACATCACAACAAACTTTTACGTCCCTCCGGGCGGAAATACACATTTGCAGCCCACGCCCAGAAGACGTAAAATTATGTACGCACCGCGGGCGGTAAAAGGCACAGACCGCTTGTTTGTTGCCCTCATCTTCGGTTCGGGCCACAAATGCCAACGATCTGAAACGTTCTTCATATACCTTACTTGCTTTATAATTTGGAACTTAATGTATGATTTTTTTCTTTTCCACTTTCCTAAGCATGAAAGAATGTAATAATTTATACTTAGTTGGTATTGCCTGTGGACTTAGAATAGGCACATTTATAATCTGCCTATTCTAAAGTCAATATATGATGACTCTTTTTCCAGGCACGAACGGTAGCCAACCGCGTGCAAGTTGGCGTCAACTTTGACCGCTTTGCTACGCTTCAGCCGCGCATCCCTGATACCATTGATGAGATGTCCACCTCCACCCACGTCTCGGCTTACTTCAAGACTAGGTCTCCTGATGGCTTCCTGTTCTACCTCGGTAACCCGGTGGGAACTAGCCTTAGGAGGACTAAATCGGTAAGAATTTAACAGGATGCTTTCTTCCTGACTGATAAAACTAAGGATAATCTTCAAACTTGGAAACCTGAAGCTTCAAGCTGCTTCGCATATCAGATACCGGCGATGAGATGTCCACCTCCATGTGTCGGCTTATTTCAAGACTCTGTCTCCTGATGGCTTCCTGTTCTACCTCGGTAACCCGGTGGGACTAGCCTTAGGAGGACTAAATCGGTAAGTATTTAACAGGATGCTTTCTTTTTTACTAATAAAACTAACGACGTCTTCAAACTTGGAAACCTGAGGCTTCAAGCTGCTTCGCATATCAGATACCGGCGATTAGATGTCCACCTCCATGTGTCGGCTTACTTCAAAACTCTGTCTCCTGATGGCTTCCTGTTCTACCTCGGTAACCCGGTGGGGACTAGCCTTAGGAGGACTAAATCGGTAAGTATTTAACAGGATGCTTTCTTTTTTACTAATAAAACTAACGACGTCTTCAAACTTGGAAACCTGAGGCTTCAAGCTGCTTCGCATATCAGATACCGGCGATGAGATGTCCACCTCCATGTGTCGGCTTACTTCAAGACTCTGTCTCCTGATGGCTTCCTGTTCTACCTCGGTAACCCGGTGGGGACTAGCCTTAGGAGGACTAAATCGGTAAGTATTTAACAGGATGCTTTCTTCTTTACTAATAAAACTAACGACGTCTTCAAACTTGGAAACCTGAGGCTTCAAGCTGCTTCGCATATCAGATACCGGCGATGAGATGTCCACCTCCATGTGCCGGCTTATTTCGAGACTCGGTCTCCTGATGGCTTCCTGTTCTTGGTAACATCGTGGGGACTAGCCTTAAGATAACCAAATCGGTGAGGATATTAAGCGATAGGGTATTTTCTTAGACTGGCTAAACCGACGTCTTCTTTCTCCAGCCTCGCATATCTTGCAGAAATAAAATTGAGGAGAAATGCGAACAAAATTGTACTGTCAAGTTCGTTTGTTCGTTCTAATTTCTAGGTCTTCTGAATCTTCTGAAAACATTTATGGCCTTTTAACACCTTACCATATTTCCCTTGACTATATTAATTAATACACTCTTTCACTTTATCATACTAGAGAAAGTGGCCGACTCATCTTAGAAATCTGGAATTTTCTGGGTCGTCCAGTCTCAATTCTTTAACGTCATTCATGAAATAGAACCTAAATCAAACTATTTTTCATACACGAGTTAATTTAGCACCAAATGATCTAGTCAAGGTCTGTATTAATTACAATAACACAATTTTTAATCATAGGACGACTTCATGGCAGTCAACATCCAGAACGGCTACCCCTACCTTGTCATGGACATCGGAGGCGGTGCTGAATCAGGCCAAGATGCCAGCAGGATCAACAGCGACAAACGAGTGGACGATGACAAGTGGTACCAGGTCATCGTTGACAGGTGAGTTCCTCCTTCTGTTGGTCAGGATTCTCTTCTAAGTCCAACCCTGATGCCTGAGGGTTGAGACCATCATAAGTCACTTCCCGAGCAGAATTAACAGCGTCAAGCGAGTGATGACAAGGGGTGCATATCAGGTCAACAGGTCAACGTTGGTAGGTAAACTCCCATCTCTCTCTAATCTGAACCTGACCTGATTTCGGATAGTATGATTTATTGATTTCCTAGCTTTAATTTGGTACTTAAGGTAGAACTTTCCATAGCGCATTGAAGTGCCCTGGGGCTACTATAATATTATTTTGTAATTCGTTGACAGGGTCGGACGCGACGTGAAGTTCACGATCCGGGAGCCGCTTGAGGACGGAACGGAGCAGAGCCACTCGAAGGATGCCACCTTAATGGGACAACCCACCATATTCAACCTGGGTACTATTCCTTTATTTTGTGTGATAGATTATCCTTGATTTTTGAGTATCGTAGTCAAGAAGGAAACTTGTCTATGATACTAGTATTTAAGGCATCGCCCCATTCGGGCAGTCATCGTAAGTTCGCGCGAGTTTTACTCTTACGAACGCACGATCACACTTGATTATTGAACTCGAATAACTAGGTGTCCTAACTGATAATCGTACAATCCCCTAAGATGCCTAAGAGTACTCTGACAGTCAAAGATTTAGTACCTACTTCGAACCAATAAACAGCGGGGTTTTGAGCTGCCCTCTACAGGTCTCGCACATTCCTTGAAGGCGATCAAAATGCGTGTCATTAAAAAAAAGTAATGGCCACGGAGTTTACGTTTCAACTGCTCAACGCGTCTTTTAAAGTCTACTTAAAATAGACCATCGGCCAACATCATTGCGGTTTTGAAGTACACGTTTATTTATAGCCTCCATTTTGATTGAAAAGGCCTGTATCAAAAATCACAGTTTTACAATTTTGTATTGATTTAAAAACAAGTAAAAATTTTTTACCCGTATTTTCCTACAGATCGCCAGAAGTCCAAATTGTACGTTGGTGGTGCCCCGTCCAACGTGGAACTGCAAGGTGTCAGTTACCCAGCGTTTGAGGGTCAGATCGAGGAGCTCATGCTGGGAGACACTCCAGTTGGCTTGTGGAACTTCGAGGCAGCTCAGAAACTGAAAGGAGCCAGGCAGAGGTGAGTGAGCATAGCTAGCCAGTCAAAGTCTTTAACAGCCCAAAGTAACACAGTCTACAAGTTCTCTAAGCATGAATTTCTGTGACCGATGCCCTGCAGTTTTGAGCGTAACGCTAATCCTTGTGTAGGTACCACAGGCTGTGTTTCAACCAGAGATGAGCAAGGATGTGTTTTTGAAAACCAATACAATCACTTCCTTTGTTTATCCTCATACATCGCAGCTCTGGGATTGGATCTTAACAAAGACATTCTATTCAACGCGTTCTCGCACATCTCTGGTGGAAACGCAGGCTTAATTTGGTACCTACAAGAAGCAATAGCGTTATGTTCAAAGCTGCAGGGCATCAGTTACAGAAACTCATGCTTGGCGACCTTTTAGACTGTACTTTGGGCTGCGCAGAAAAAGATATCCTGTAAAGACTGAGAGTAAAAATTTTTACGGAAAGAAAATGCATATTTTATACCCTCGAGTGCTACATTGTATTTTTTCAATATTCATACAAAAATGAGAATTGTGTTTCTGTTTTTTACTCATGATCGCTCAAGAGTACTTTTGGTTTCAGCGTGTTTTGATTGCATTAATTTGATTGTCACAAGAAAATAATAATGTCTTGGATTGAGAATATCCCGGAAGCTTTTTTTTTCCGTGCATTGTTCAGCAGATACTTGATGTTGGCTGGGGGAGGTTAACCCACATATAAAATTAAAATATCCAACCAAGGTTAGCTTAGACTAACACTTATAAGTATAGAATTGTCCTACATATCTTGCACCAGGTAAAAATTATGTTTCTCTTATATATTTCCAGGGACAAGCTGATAACCTCCCAATCCGGCCCTCAAGAGTACCGCTTCAATGGCCGCGCCCACGTCACCATGCCCGTCCAATCCCACGACCCTCAGAAGAACCACGTGCTCCTCTTCTTCAGGACATACGCCAAGAACGGCCTGATCTACCTGGCTGGTGATGCCACAAGCTTCTTTTCCATACAGATGCAGGATGGAAAAGTGTTCTTGCAGGTCTGTAGTTTCAAATTGCGTCTCCAGAAAAGGTATTCGCATGCTTTTATAATTTGGTGATTCAAAAAACTGTCACACAAGAGTTTCTTACAGGGCCGTAGGATAAAGGAGGGGCGTGAAAATAAAGAAAATTCCGTACCCCAAAATTGGCTAGCTTCTATCTTAAATTAACACTGCCCCATCTAAACCGGTACTTTGGCTGCGGCCTGTGCTAATCTTCCAATTTGTTATATCATATTGCATTGAAAAACCATTAAAAAATCCTTAATTCTTAAAGGTGTCCCTCGGAAACCCATCACAAGAGCTGGTTATCATTGGAACCACGAAGGAGTACAACGATGGCAAATGGCACAAGCTGGACGCCAGGCGGCACCTCCAGAGCTGCTGGCTCAGCGTCGACAACGAGAGTAGCCAGATGGTGTCGCCGTCTACCCAGGTAAATACAACAAGGATAGACTGACTGGCTCATTGGGAACGTGAATACTTACAGTCTTCAGTCTAGTTAGGCATATCCATGGTCGAACCTGACTGGTTATCTTTAGAAAAGTCGCATGATACAATGGAGTGGAAAGCGCGCTGTCGAAATACAACTTTATTGTTGAAGACGATTTAAAATGGTTTTATAAAAGACAAGAGAATCAGTTTTTTTACCTCAACTATCAAGTTAATGTTCAGCGCCACAAGAAATGGAAGTTAATTAGCCGTGAAACCAGCGTAATTTATAGTAACTTTAGCGTCCCAGAGGGCCGTTAGCCATTAAATGGTGTAATACCATCCGGACGGCGTGTGGCGCAGAGGGCGACCCTTATGGCTCTGTACCGCGTCACATGGGACATCACAGTTCGCCACAATCCTCAGTCATGAGGGAACGAAGAAGAAGAAGAAGAAGTTAAAGTTAAAATATCTCCGTAGTGCTGTGCAAGTACTTAAATATATCAAGCCACCCGGTTACTTGAACAGTTGAAACTTGGACTGCCATGACTTATTGAAAAATCTCCCAACATATATTTTTTACATAGGTGGCCCAAAATCACCAAGGTGGCGAATTTCGGCTGCTAAATTTCGTAAAAAAAAAGTTCAATTTTTGTTCTAAAAACCAGTTTCTATTATTGACTAACTTATTTTCAATAGATACCCAAATGGGCCACGCTTAAATATGATATTTTTTTTATTTTTTTTATAAGCGTTCCCGAAATGACGATAATGCATGAACTTTTGGTTTTTTATTCAAATATATACGTTAAAATTCCTTAAATTATCTGTTATATCTTGTAAAAAGTCCAATCGCAACGTTTCATAACACAGATTATACTAGGTAATTAAATTATTAAAGTACTAAATTCGTTCCAAACATGTAAATTATTAAATTTATGTAATAATAATACATAATTCTTAAAGTAATTTAGTGCCAACTAGTTACATTAACTTTTTTAAGTCATAGATTAGAAAAAAAAACCAGATTTTTTTATTTAAAATAGTTTTTTTTCATTAATTACTCCCAAAAAGTCATTCCAGGAACACCGTCATGTCCGGGCACGTTCCCGGAATTACGCGTTCCGGGAATGACGTTTCTATATAAAAGTGTGTAAAAAATAAATAATAGTCGTAAAAACGGGATTTTTTGACGCTAATGTAGAAAGAGGTCCCAATAATCTCGTAAGAAATATTGTACTAAGCGTAAATTATTTTTGTTTTCTAACAATTTTTGGCATTCCCGGAATGACACTTAATTAAGGTACGGTGCAAAAATTTCAAACAAAAACATGTTTACCTCCTAGAAATTTTACATTTTAATAAAAAACACACCAGGCATACATTTGCACTCAAGTGCTTTAAATAATTATCCAGTAGTGTTATTACATGCATTTCGCGGACAAATTATATCTTAAAAAAGTGTATGCGTTCCCGGAATGACGCACAAACTGGCGGACAGACTTTGAATAAAATTATTGGAAAAGATAATTGTATTTAATACTTAATACTTATAAATATCATTTTATTATAATGCTAACTAAGATAAGAAGTACTTTTAAGGCATTCATTTTTTTTAAACATGCATTTTAACTGTTGTTTTCGGCGGATTACGACTTGAGGACGCGTTCACGGAATGACTTTTTGGGGATAATTTTTGAAAAAAATAACATTTAATCAATAAATTAAGAAAAGATGTTTTAATGTACTGATTAAATAAGTTGATTTGAATAATCTATGAATCATTATTTCAATAGAAAATAATAAATTCTATGATTTATTTTACTCCAACACGAATTTCCCACCTTGGTGATTTTGGGCCAGGTACTACTTAACGAAATAATATTACTTGCGAAAGAAACTGCCTGCTGCAGGTTTATACTTATCTGTTTTATTGTTTCAGAGTGAAATCTACTTGGTGGACAGTCAGAACTTCGGCGGCAACAACAAGGGCATCATTCAGATCACGGACAAAGGGTTCGACGGCTGTATGCGACAGGTCTACGTGAACGAGGCCAGTGTAGACCTCAGCAAGAACAGTATAGAGTCCATCGGTGTTGGAGACGGGTGCAAGGTAAGAGAAGAAAGAGAGATAGAACGGAAACAAGTGATATGAGCGAAAGAGAGCGAGAGAGACTTAAGGGCAACTGTAAAAAGTAATGAAATAACCGCATTTCTATTTGTAAAAGCAATGAGTGAAGGAAAGAGCATGACTAGAGGCAAAATGAGTGGGAGTGATATTTACAAATAAGATAAACGAGGCCAGTGTGGACCTCAGCTATAACAGTATAGAGTCCATCGGTGTTGGAGATGGATGCAACGTAAGAGAAGATTTGGAAGAAGGGAGAGGAGACAGAGAATGGAAACTAAAGCGATATCAGTGAGAAAAACAGATGAGCATCACAAAGTGAGTGGGCGTGAGATACTTAGAAATTAACAAGACTATCCTCTTGGTTGTACATTAACGTGAGAGATATCTAAATGGTGGAAAAGGGATATAACAAGGCCATGAGAGTGAATAGTTTGTGACAGCTAACTGTAGGGAGAAAGAAAACAAATATAGCTACTGTAAAACTTGAGTGGATGCTCAATTGGAGCGGATTGCAATGCGTCCGGCGCGGCGATTATTATATTAAAATGCAAATGTATGCAAACTCTCTCAGGGTATAGTCACCGGAAATAGTATCTTCCTGAATGAAGACTGCAAAAATATGTGACACACTCTTATTTGTAGGGCCATGAGAGCGTCTCACATATTCTTGCGGCCTTCGTTTACGAAGATACTATTGCCGGTGACTATACGCTGCTCAAAATACGCCGAACGTGCCATGATGCAACCATAGCTAAACTATCTTCTTTTTCAGTTCGCCTCACTAGTATCCCTGTCTGGCGGCGACAGCTCCCTCCGCTACATGAACATATCTGCTCCGAAGCTGCAGATGACGTTGAAGTTTAAGACCGAGCAGCCGGATGGACTGATATTCGTGTATATTAGTAGGACGCAGACGCCGGCCATGCAGGACAGCTTGACGCTGTCTCTTCTTAATGGTAAGCAGTTTATAGAGCCAAGAGAGGTCTTAGGTTTTTTTGTATATGACGGTGGCAAGCATACGGCCTGGTACCATCAGGGTTGGCAGCCATTGTAGCCTATGGACACTCAAAATAGGCGCTAGACGTCGATTGCGGAAACCTGCTCTACAACCTATGGCCACCAGCAACTCCAGAGCTCAACGCAAGATGCTCAAAAGTATACGTTCTGTTATTTTATGGTAGTAAGACAATATTTTGGAAATTTTAAAGTAATTTTCCTGAACTTTCGATGAAGTTAAATACGATTGGTTCGAAAGGTTTTTACTCTTCTCGTAGACTCCAAATTTACTAGTGCATTGCGAGGTCTCACTCTGTCGAATGAAGCTTCAATCACTCTCTTAGCTCAGGGAAGGTTAGCCGGAAGAGATCCCTTAAAGGGAAAGGCATGCTTTTGTACAACCTTACTGTAGTTTTTACTGGTCATGCACTAGTATTGTGCAATAAAGTATTTTACTACTCCTATTATTATACTTTAGAATGCTGCTCGCTGCTCTCGGGGTTCTATTATAAAATCCTGCTTTTCTTTCAAGATTTAATGTATGCCCTATGCAATTTTTCTCCCTTCTGAAACAATTTACTATATTTTCTGTTTCACAGGAAAACTCGTCCTAATGAGCCCCCGTGACACACTGGACACTACGCAGACGTACAACGACTCACAGTGGCACGTCGTGACGGTGACACACGGCAAGGCGCTGAGAATGAGAGTCGACGACTACGATCACTACAGGTAGTTGTTTGTTTAGTGCTGATGAGTCGTTTCGTGACGCACTGGACACAGCGCAGACGTACAACTCACAGTGGCGTCGTGACGGTGACACACGGCAAGGCGTTGAGAATGAGAGTCGACGACTACGATCACTACAGGTAGTTGTTTGTTTAGTGCTGATGAGTCGTGTCGTGACACACTGGACACAGCGCAGACGTACGACTCACAGTGGCGTCGTGACGGTGACACACGGCAAGGCGCTGATAAAGAGAGTCGACGACTACGATCACTAGAGGTAGTTGTTTCTTTAGTGCTGATGAGTAGTGAGACACTGGACACTACGCAGACGTACGACTCACAGTGGCGTCGTGACGGTGACACACGGCAAGGCGTTGAGAATGAGAGTCGACGACTACGATCACTACAGGTAGTTGTTTGTTTAGTGCTGATGAGTCGTGACACACTGGACACAGCGCAGACGTACGACTCACAGTGGCACGTCGTGACGGTGACACACGGCAAGGCGCTGATAATGAGAGTCGACGACGACTACGATCATTACAGTGCTGTATTTCCGAAACTACATGCATACATACATACATACAATCACGCCTATATCCCAAAAGGGGTAGGCAGAGATCACGGATTTCCATTTGCTACGATTAATGCAGCAGAACGGCTCTCCGTGAGCCACTTCTCGCCCCCGTGAAGAACGAGACGTGATGGCTGGCGAACCACATCGCCGCCTTGCGGATGACTATTAATTAAATAAATCATCACAGCGTTCTCACGAGCAGTAGGGATCAGAGGTTTCCTTCTCCCTTATCCCTTAGTCGCCTCTTACGACACCCGCGGGCCACGCAGCAAAAAGCCGAGGCCACGCAGCAAGGCATTTCCGAAACTAATATCAAAAAACTACAAATTGAATTCATACTCACGGAAATAAGCAATCTATAGTTTGGGCAGAGTTTGTTTCACTTCAAGCATAGACAGGGAGAATCATACTATCTTTTGCTAATGCTAGTACTCTCACTACTAAAAAAGGGATGGATATAGCATGTTACTCTGACTGTTACTGCGCCTTTTACGTAAAATATTCCTTTCCAGTTCCGACTCGGCCCCAGACCCCCTCAACATCCACGATGGCGTCTTACTACTCGGTGGCACGCACAACTACGTGGCCACTTACAAGGCGGCAACGAAGACCGCCTTCCGCGGTTGTATCGCCGACGCGACCATTAGCGGTCGGGTGCTGAATTTGCTTGAGCCTGCTAGCAAGAGAGGGGCGACGTTTGGGAGATGTGGGGACACTATCAGTGGCTTCACTTCGTCAGGTTAGTGGCATTATCATTCCGTTTCCCTACATCCCATTCTGTACCAACGGTTGTTAAGCGTCTGTTAGACGGTTGCCAATTAGGCTCCCGACGGTCCGAGGTAACCCTGGTTGGTGCTTCATACAATTCTGTCTACACCGTTAGTCCAGACCAAGATCGCTCTGTAGGAGGGGCTTGTTGTATGCCGTCTGTACAGTCACGGTCTTCAATTTGGTACCCAGTTAAGGTGGAATATCGTATAGCTAACTGAGGGTTTACCGCGAAACACTTCGCTCGTCGTTCCGGTCGGTCGTATTAGCAAGAGTGATAGGGACGCTATCTTCTTCTTCTTCTCAGCATATTCGCGTCCACTGCTGGACCGCTATAGTTGAACCATACTATCGTGGCCCCGATTTGTTTAAAACTTTTAAACAAATATCAGCCGCAGGTAAGAGTTATTTTCGCATAGCTGATATGTGTATGTATGTGTACCTAAGTCGTAAGAACAAATATTAAATGTTCAAGTATCATTTTTTTTTTCACCTTCTACACGGTGTGTAGAAGGGAATACGCAGATTTTTAAAATTTGCCGCTTTTTTCAGAGCCGAGATAGCGTAGTTCAACTATAGTAGTCGAATTTCGAAGTAAAAGTAAATGTGTTCGTTGACTGGTTCCTTGACAACGACAACTGCATAGCTATTCAGATATCTATGATAGCTACGTTTATAAGTATGCACGACAGCTTCTGGTTAACACTGTTGCAAACATAAACTAGAAATGTCGTCTAATTTAATTTCAGCAGAATTTTAAAAGTAGGTATAAAACTTCGGTATAAGTCAAAAGTTATCAAGTTGACTTCAACATAAGTATCACGGTATTACGGTGTCACGGTGTACCGTAAAGCTGACAAACCATAGCCCACGCTGTTAATTGCCCATCGGTAGACCTTTGCCTTTTGTAAAGGTCCACCAATGTACACTTGTACAGTTAAGTCCAGTTGTGTAATTCTAAATTAAGAAGCATTTGTTATCACAGAAACGACGTGGGTCGACCCTGGGGTGAACACAAACCACGTGCTGCCGACAGTGCCGCCACCAGTACCAGATGTGCCGCTACAGGGAGAAGTGCAGACTCAGCCCCCACCCCCACCACCTGGTAATTTACTTATATATTTCCAAAAAGGTCAGGGTCGTGTCAAATAAAAGAATAGGCGTCTGCGGAGGGAAGAAAGCATGATTTTGTTTGAAAGATAGATAATTATACTTGTTTCACAATAAGGCCTATTGAGTAAAGTCAGGGTGCTAATCGTGATTAGTAAGTTTTTGTAGCAATTTATAAACAGTCAGCAGCAAAAGTAGCTAAGCGGGTAGGGTGTTCAAAATGAGCTGGACACGACTTTATTGTTAAGAGAATAAGAGCGTGTGTAGGCCATTTTGAACACACTACCCGCTTAGCTACTTCTGCTGGTGACTGTACACGTATTGATGAAAATACTTAAGTACAGATACTAATTTAATACTACAATATTAATTTAACGAGAGTCTGTGATGGCCGAGGTCCACGTATGGCCAAAGGCCCGGAATGTCCCAGCAGAAAGTGCATCTTTAACAGAAATAAATATGTTAATTTTGTACCTTCAGCCATCTTCCGCTTTCAGCATTAGACTCCTGAATGTGTATCACCTAAAATGAAGCTCAATAATACATTCCAAACATCACACCAACTCAACTAATCTATGAAACCTTGATCATTGTCGTGTCCATGCTGTCATTGAGCTTTGGCACTGATGACGTAGGTAGTCTGGTATTCACGGGCGAAGTGGGTAGCAGCAGTCAGTCACGCCAGGGCCATGAGCGAGTGCGGACGTGTTGACCCCATAGCTGACGACATAGCTAGCCTAATGCACGTCTATTCTTTGCTAGATCACATAAGACACTACAATCATAAACTCTTATTCCCCAGCCCACGTCGAGCCGACGCGTCCGCCGGTCACGCAAGCGCCGGCGCCGTCGACGCTGCGTCCGACCACGCCGCGGCCGACGCCGCAGCCCCAGCCGGGCTGTGCGTTGGCGCACGACGGGCATTACACCATCGGTGACCCCACGGAGGGGTACCGGTTTGGTTAGTTTTTATTTATCGCATGGCTACATGTCACTGGATGTAGATAGGCATTTCTTCTCTGGGGTAGTAGTGTGAAAGCAGATGATGAAGAAAATCCAGTGAGTGCTGCGAGACACATGGAACAGTGCAGCTGCAAAGTTTGTTACTCTTTTAGCACCACCCAGGGATCACGTGCAGGGTTGTTGATTATTCCACAAACAACGGTATAGATGAAACTAAATAAAAATTTGCTAATAACCTACTAAAAAGAACAGGAGATAACAGGTTTCCTTGTATCATATCATGGGTTTTTTCCTTCAATAAAGAATACCCAGGCCCCTGTTTCATCACACTTTGACGATTTTCAACGTCGCTGTTACTGGCATTAAAAACCTCCATTAGCTACTGGAACCGCTTACTCATTGAGAAGTTTTTACGCTTGTTTGTTACCGCCGTGTTGCTCAAAGAAAATGGTTTTCTTCACTTAAAAATCACCGGAAAACAAGTCAAACCACCGGAAGCTTGACAATCATCATATGCCTCATGTATTAATGGGTGCTGGTTATCAGGTACTCGAGAAGACAGCCGCATAGAGTACGCCAAGCTGCCGGGTCGGCAGTCGGATGAGCTGGACCTGATGGTGACACTGCGCACCTTCGACAAGCATGGCGGTGTGATCTTCTACGCCACTACGGAACGGGCTCCTGAGCAGTTCCTCGCCATCTTCATGAAGGATGCTCAAGTAAGTTTCTAGATTTATAGTATTTTTTTCTTTCGTAGCTACATTATCCACTCAGTTGCTTTGGGTAGCTTTAGCTACCAGCCGGATGACGGCTGCTGGACGTATCACTACCGTTTCAGTTTATAATCAGGAATTTGTAGGTACTACAGTCTACTACAGCGGCCAGGGTACAGATATTTGTGATCACATTGGGCGCTCCGATATATATAATGGTGATTGTACCATGTCAGGCGATATATTTAATTTCTGAAGAAATGACAACAAGTAAAACATTTCGGGAGTATTGACTACCTATTGAAATCTAAGGATTTCGTAATAATTAAAACAAGCAGATTTTTTAAGCATTACAACACTTATAATTTTCTTCTTGCAATCTCAATCTTCCAGATCTACTTCACTTTCAACTGCGGAGGTGACACGGCCACAATCGTCTCCCCAGACACGTACAGCGGTACCGAATGGCACGCGGTCACCGTCAGCAGAACCAATGGACACGGAAAGCTGACTGTCGACAACCAGATGGTCGGCGAGGCGAGCGTCAACTGCAACAACCCGGTGCCGTTGGCTGCTCCCTACTATTACGGAGGGTTGAAGAGTGCTGACAGCGCTAAGACGCATCTTGGAGTGAGTATTGATTTCAGACCTTACACTCCATCTAGCATTTCGACAGTAGCACAGAGTTTCACATGGTGACCGTCAGCAGCATTTGATATTGAAAGCTGACCGTCGAAAACCAGATGATCGGCAAGGCGAGCGTTAGCTGTAACAACCCAATGCCGTTGGCTGATCCGTACTATTACGGAGGGTTGAGGAATGCTGACTGCGCTAAGACGCATCTTGGAGTGAGTATCGACCATGGACCTATTATGGAGTTGGACATGGTGACCGTCGTAACGGACATGGGAAGCTGACGGTCGACAACCAGATGGTCGGCAAGGCGAGCGTTAGCTGTAACAACCCAATGCCGTTGGCTGATCCGTACTATTACAGAGGGCTGAGGAGTGCTGACAGCGCTAAGACACATCTTGGAGTGAGTATTGACTAACTTTATGCTATTTAATTTGGCTGTACTACAGTGGTACAGGATGACACACCGTGTTCATCAGCTGCACTCATGTACATTGGCACCAAGTGGCAATAAAAGGGGGTCCCAATGGCTCGGCCAAAAGGGATCGGCATTTTGCCGAAGACAGCAATTTTTATTTTTATTTATTTATCGTGTGGCTACATGTCACCGAATATAAATAGGCATTTCTTCTCTGGGGTAGTAGTAGTGAGAAAGCAGATGATGAACAAGATCCAGTGAGTGCTGCGAGGTCCAGATGGGACAGTGCAGCTGCCAAGTTTGTTACTCTTTTAGCACCACCCAGCCAGGGATCACGTGTAGGGTTGTTGGTGTTTCCTACGAACGCAGAGTAATCCACAGTTCAATGTAACGTAGAGAACGAGCACAATTTCTTTAGTGAGGGTTTTTTTATATATTTAATGGCTTTCTCCCTTTGTCATGGCAATGGGGATTCTGCCAATGACGACGTTTCACACTTTTTTATTAATATATAATAAAATATAGGCAACGTTGTTCGGTAAAGGCCTTGCTGATTGTAAGGTGATAGCCTCCCTACAACCACGTGGGCGGCCGAGACCCCGGATAACCGTTCGTTCGACTAAAGCGTGGTTACGCGCGTTTTGAGACTAATTCTTCATTAGCTGCCACTTGTTCGTTAGACCGCACAATAAGCTATCAATATTACACACTGAACTACGTAAATGAGCAAAAAACAAAGAACTACTCTAAAGACGCCGCCGCCATCTTGAGCTCAAACGATTATCCTAGTGAGGGTTTGTTTAATCGAATTCAGGTGACAGCAACGTGGGGAGAGGTCTTAGTGACAGCAGCTGTCAAAATCGATCAAAAAATGACTACACGTGATTGGTGGATTATGACAGCCAGACCTCTCGCCAAGGCCGCCATCTGGTGAACGAATCTATCGAAAAAGCCTTCATTGTGTCCTGTCTCTAAATTTGAAG
This sequence comes from Pammene fasciana, assembly GCA_911728535.1. Lineage (NCBI taxonomy): Eukaryota > Metazoa > Arthropoda > Insecta > Lepidoptera > Tortricidae > Pammene > Pammene fasciana. The sequence goes on along the minus strand of OU452272.1, from coordinate 44,704,567 downwards.
ACTAAGGGTGGGTTGCACCACGCACAATTAACAGACTCATCAACGTTAAATATGGCGACGGAGCTGTCATCCCATAGAAAACTGTCAAATTTTTCATACAAGATTTTTTTTACGATTACGTTTACGGTCACAGACAGTTTGGTGCAACCGGCCTTTATACAGGGACCCCGTATCAATATGTCATCTCGTTTATTTCTAGGGCTTCTATCAACCATTCAAGGGCTGCCTCAAGGGTCTCATAATGAACGGCCAGTACGTGACTGAGGTGCAACGAAGAGTGAACGCTCTCCGGTGCACGGACAACATTGAAGATGGCGTCTACTTCGGACCTTCGACGAATACTACCAGCAACTATTTGAAGGTAAAGCTTATAGTTTATTATAGAACATTGCTCTTTTTTATCGTATGGCTACATGTCACTGGATATACAGCCTTGGCCAGAAGTGTTGAGCACAAATGCGATTTTCATACAAAACTGGAAAGTTTAGTCCATCGTTTCCATCTTTGTTTAATTAATTTAAACTAATAGGCATGTTTTGTTGAAGTTAGTAGTAACTGCATAGAATATTTGCAATATGTCGCACCGACTTAAATTTACATTTTTGGTACCTTCTGTTTTCATATTTTTTAAGTACCTTGAAAGTGTTATTAAGTGAAGTTTTCTATATTTATAAATAAAATTTAACATATACCGTTACCGTACATTGTTAGGATAGGGAAATAATGCTTAACATCAAAATTGTAAACAAGAAACACCTATGCTCAACACTTCTGGCCAAGGCTGTAGATAGGCATTTCTTCTCTGGGTAGTACTGAGAAAGATGATGAAGAGAATCCAGTGAGTGCTGCTAGGTCCACATGTGACAGTGCAGCTGCCTTTGTTACTCTTTTAGCGTCACCCAGGTATCACGTGTAGGGTTTGCAAAGGTGTTTCCTACGGACGCAGAGTAACATTGATCCCCCTATGCTGTTGAATAGATAACTTTCCAGCAAAGAAGTGTGATACATTTTAAAGACGTAAACCAACCGAGAGTTATGGAAAACAGCGGGAGAGGCCTTTGCCCAGCAGTGGGACACTACTTTAGGCTAATTAAAAAAAAAAAAACCAACTTTAATCATACTACCTCACCTTTCTAGGAGAAAATGCCCGAGTTACTGTAAAAAAATACTCAAATCACTATAGTTGTGCCTATTTGAAGAGTTCCTTCGATTTCTTCAGGTCCCCATCATCAGATCCTGATCTGTTGACAATGGGACCAACTGTCAAGTATACTTTATCAAACTAAAAATATTTTTTATGCCACACCTGGCCATAAAGTGGCTTTTTCCGCACGCTGCGCGTACGGAAAAAGACGCTTTTTGGCCAAGTGTAGACATAAGATGATGTACACAACACGGGAGGTAATAAAGAAATCCCTCGATCGCATATTTACATCCCTCGCTTGCAGCTCGGGCCGCAAACTTCTGCGATCTCGGCCTTTGTTTGTTTTACCACCCTAGTTGTGTAATGTACTATTTCAAATTGGTCCAGCTGTCTTCGAATAATCGGTGAACATACGCAAATAAATGCAAATAAAATGCAGCAACAGGAAAGATTTCATGGAATGGAAAACCCCCTCCTTCGAAATATTGAAGTCGGCTGAAAAATAATGTCTAACCTTTCTACTTTCCCCACCAGCTCCAAGAATCCAACTTCCGCGTCGGCATCAGCCTCTCCGTCTCCATGGAGATCAAACCGCGCAACACCACCGGCCTGCTGCTGGCTGTCCACGGGAAGAAGGACTACCTTGTGCTGGAACTGCTGGAGAATGAGGTGGTGGTGAATGTGGAGAACGGGAAGGGAGAGTTCCACGCGAGCTACAAGCTCGCGGAGCCGACTTCGCTGTGTGATGGGAACTGGCATAAGATTCAAGGTAAACTTCTTCACCTGGAAGGTATCTAAAAAAGAGTTTATGAATGAATGAATGAATGAATGAATGAATGGAAAGGACATGTTTAAGGTATAGTATATTTTCTAAACATAAGATTTTTATTTTAAAAATTAGAGCACGCAACAAAATTTCGGTTGCAGATAATACATATTAGAGGATGAATTAAATTAAATTGCACATAACAAAACTTACTACTTAAGGCCGTTCCTCGATGCGGAGGAGCCACGCCCACGCGTAAGAGACACGTTTATGGATCCCGTGCACGGAAGAAAGAGATGCAGCGCTCTTAAGGATCAGACTTTTTGACTAAACTACGATAAATAAGTGAATCTATAAAGTTTTGTCTAATTTTGTTTCTGTGACTTTTTAGATAAACCAGAATACCATATTTTTTACTTAGTTATATTGCTTAATCTCTTACAGTTTACGTAAGCTAAGAAAAATAAGGGGGAAAAGGACCCAACTTCGGTTTTTTTTTCTATCGAGGCAACTTTCAGCAATCGTGTTTCAGCTTGTGCCAAAAACAAGAGTATATAGTCTAATAATATATATTCGAAAATAAATTCAGTCCCTTTTCCCGTTTAATCAATAGAGCGTTTGAAAAAACCTATAATTTATCAAAGTAGCCCCTTAATTACTTAGGGAGCGTTCAAGTATTACATAACGCAATTTTAGAAGATTTTTAACTCCCCCCCCCCCCTGATTGCGTTACGTTATACTTGAACGCTCCCTTATTAGATCACACTATGCATATATACTTAGGTATAAACAGCCACCGTCTAAGAAGTTTCTACTTCCCTCTACTACTCTGCCCCTCAGCGCCATCTAATAATTGTTACCGTTACTATTACTACGGTATTACTACAGTGACTTCGGGTTGCTCTCGTTCAGATGTCGCTTCAGACTTGGAGCTTCAGAAAATTCAGAGACTGTGCCGCTCTATTAGATATAATACTCTCTGATTATTAATGGGCGGACGACGGATGCAATTTACGTCAAAATAACGTCAAACGATATTCATAATGTGGATATGACTACAATTGGTTTAAAAAAGAGAACATAATTGCTAAATAGTTACATCATTTTATTTTTATTTTTGAAGTAAATAATCATGTATTTTTTCTATATTACATATAGAATTTCAGTCCATTAATTTTAATTTGATGGTTTACTAGGTGCGTATTCGTAAAGTGATACTTCACGATCATTAATTCTGAATTACGCTTTTTCGTTTCGCAAATAAATTTACTTGAAATTTTGTACAAAATATTGAGCCTTTAGAAGTATCTTAAATTAGATCCGGTTTATCAAGTATCCATTTGTTTCATTTGACATAATTATTTTAAATGTAAATCTTGAAGGAAATGCACATAAAGTCCCAACGTTCTGCAAATATTTTTATATACATAAATATTACTCAATTTTATTAAAGTCTTATCCACCTTATGCTTTCGTCACTATATTGCATCCATTGTCCGCCCTTTGCTGATTATACATACAGGGTGTAATCTAAAACGTGATACAAGATAATCAAACCTGAATCTATTCATGATATTGAACAACTTTTACTATGGGAGCAACTTTGTAAAAAAATAAAAAAATTGAGCTGCTCCATAGAAAAAGTCAAGGATAGGTAGACGAAAATGTATGAGAAATTTCATTTTTTTTGTAAATTTACAAAGTTGAGCCCATAGTAAAAGTTGTTCAATATCATGAATAGATTCAGGTTTGATTATCTTGTATCACGTTTTAGATTACACCCTGTATATTACATAAACATTTGGGTACAAATATCAAACAAGTAATAAATAGGTTACAAAAGTGTCTTAAAATACAGATACTCAAAACCCAACATATTACTTACAGCTGAGATAATAAAAATCGTAAAAATAAAAATATGTAGAAAAAAAAGAAGCAAAAAGATATTAGCAGAGCGTGGTTTCGATCCACGGACCTCTGGGTTATGGGCCCAGCACGCTTCCACTGCGCCACTCTGCTCTACAAACGAGCAGGCGAAATTGGCTAACGTGTTCTTTACGTTGGTTCGATACCAAGTAATCGATGACGTCACAGGAATAGGATTGTACAGTCACTTGCAACAGTTTTTCATAACATATTTTTTTGTGCAACACCATTGAAGTTGGATATATATTTATTGAAAGTGTTTATTAGGTTGGTATACATTTTGTAGGAACCCACCAGAACCCACGTCAGGAATCCCATTTTTTGGTTTTTAATTAAGTATACAAAATAGTTGAAAATACAATACTTCTACCACCTACTAATACTTGTGCTACGAATACACGATTTTTTTTTACATTTAGAATTATGTGGCAGACGGACATGATATTATCTACTTCTATGTATGGATGCTTACTTCCAATTCTATTGTTGAGTTTTTGTCAATCAATAAATTATCTCTAGACTTTATAAAAACCTGTCAATATTATTTTTTCTTCTGTTTTATACTTTTATGTACAACCCATCTTTTTTTACAGTGGCCAAAGCCCGTCACGTGGTGTCCGTCGGCGTGGACAACCACTTCGGGGACGCCGGCCTCGGCACCGGGCCGTCCACGGACACGCGCAGCGCCCTCTACATCGGCGGGCACGAGAAGGCGGTCGCGCGCGTGCGCGGCGTGCGTTCCAAGCGCGGGTTCACCGGCTGTATCAGGAACATTCAGATTAGGGAGCAGCCGATACAGATTCCGCTGTCTGCTGCCCACAGGGACACGCATGTTGGGGCCTGTCCCGTGGATTAGTGACAGTAACGTTGTTGCAAATTTTCAATATTGTATAAAAATCTTTGAAATATTAAAAAAAAAAACACTTTGTAAAAAACCTACAGGCTGACTATATTAGAATTAAATGATGACTGTAAACATATTGTATTGTATCTTTTATTTATTTATTCGGAATTTAAATATGTATTTTGTATTTTAGAAATGTATTTATTTGTGTCATACCATTAAAAAATGGTGATCAGTTTAAATAAATATCTTTTTGTTACTTCTGATTGTATAATTACAATAAGCTTATGTATTACCGAAATATATCTGCCTCCATTACCAAATCAATAGAAATAAATAGAACCAAAACCAAATTTTGTTTTATTTAAAATAATTCTCATAATGTCCTAGGTATTTCCACGGTGTTTGCAATATTTATGACTGAGGAGCCGAGCGTAGCGAGGCGACGAACGTCTCCGATTTCACTGGTACGACGATTTGGCAGATTGATGTGTGTGTATTGGTTGGTTGGTCAGTGTCGGTCTAGAGGTCGCATTTTTCATCCGATTTCGATGAAACTTGGCATGTACGTTTCTTGATTTATTTGCAAAAATTGTCGAGCCATTTTTTGACTGGGGGGAAAATGAGGAGGAAAAAGGGGGAAGTTCATCATACATTTATTCTAAGAGTAAGAGCGTTTTCACACTGTCCTATCCAATATCGGATGTTAGATGGCCCAAGGAAAAAGCTGCTAGAGAGTATCCGATGATATTAAGCGTTTTTTGTGTTAGGGATTTCTTTTGGGCATTTGGTATTTTAAGAAAAACACAAATTCTAAATTTGTCTTCTTCGTGGTCCCATCCAACATCCGATATCGGATCGGATAATGTGAACGCGCACTAAGAATCATTGGAAAAGTTATTGATATTTGGTTCCCTAAATAAAATTGATGTGCGCTTTTATATTGTACTGTTGACTGTACAATCGAAGACACATCTTTGTTTCCCTACACTTTTAATTATAGGTAACTAGCGACCCGCCCCGGCTTTCGCACGGGTGCAATTAACAATTTTATTATACATATAAACCTTCCACTTGAATCACTCTATCTATATAAATACCGCATCAAAATCCATTGCGTAGTTCTAAAGATCTAAGCATACATACAGACAGACGGCAGGTAGCGACTTTGTTTTATACTATTTAGTGATAATGTACAGTAAGATATAGGAGTTGCAGGCGTCCATAGGCTACGGTAACTGCTTATCACCAGGCGGGCCGTATGCTTGTTTGCTGCCGTCGCGGTATAAAAAAAGATAAAGAAAATACAAATACATATGTAAACATCTTTGGCGTCGACTGTACTATTTGCCGGTGACTTGAGCGCCACCTATCGGTCACCCGTTGTAGTACAAGCCGTCGTTATGAACAAAGACGGTAAACCACCCTAATGTGTATTTCGCTAATTCACCGTTATAGCTATAGATGGCGTTGAAATATATTTGTAATGAAGCAAAAGGGATTCATTATACTCTATGGGGGCTATGTATGTTTACATTAACAGATCAAGAGTAGGATGTAGGCAACTTTATCTCATCACGTAGTAGAATTCGGCTTATGCACGGTAAAAAGTTATGTACAGTCAGCCAAAAATGTGGTCTACCACCCTACGGTTGAAGTTCGTTTAAACGTCATGAGACAACAATGTCGTGCATGTTTTAAACTCCGTTAGAAATGTCAACCTTAGTGATCGTTAGATCTCGCAGAAACTTTTGTCAAAACTGGTACACCACTTTCTTGGTCGACTGTACTTGGTTGTTAAGTTATGTATTTAAGTACTTGGTAAGCAGAGCTAAATTTGGAGCAATTTGTACAGTCAGCTGCCATAGATTAATATACATATGTATTGAACTGAGATCAGTTGCTACTGTTGCTAGACGCGAGCCATTCCGCTCGGCTCCGTAGGTACTCTATTTTCAAATAAAGTTGTTTGTGGCACTTAATTTCATTGCTCGTGCCAGTGCCCTATAAAGTACCAGAGACTATAGAGATATAGACGACCACAGCCTAAGAACTTTTTGAAGCTCAAGTCGATTGCGCCCTCTGTCCGAAAGCCGCCTAAAGATACCGAAATTATAAAAAGAAATGTCACCTGCACTGCTACTCCACCTAGTAACAAATAGCATACTAGTAGTACACTAGTAGCTACTAGTACGAGTAGCAGAGCAGGTGACATTTCTTTTTATAATTTCGGTATCTTTAGGCGGCTTTCGGACAGAGGGAGCAATCGACTTGAGCTTCAAAAAGTTCTTAGGCTGTGGTCGTCTATATCTCTATAGTCTCTGAAAGTACCTAAGTACATATGCTACTCGATGAGGTAGGGTTGCCTACGGCCTACTCTTGATCTATTATGTTCATTTCGTGTAGGAAATCTACATAAAACCTCAATAACATTACGTGTCAAATAACTTTGTCATTTCATTTGACATTTTAAGTATTTGATAAAAGCTTATATACGTAATTTTGCGATTTCGTACTGCGGATATTTCAAGTTATATTATAATGAAGGTGAGTTATCAGATAATATTTTTCAAAAGATAGTTCTTTATGTACAGTCTGCCACCAAAATATATTAGCTGCTGAATAAGGTTTTAGTAAAATACTAACAACAATACACTTGTACGGCTTTACTCACTTATTTATTAGTCATAGTGAGTTCGGTTCGTCGTTAATGTCGGATGAACCAAATACGCTACCAAACACTCTTGCAGCGCCGGCGTAAGATTACCCTCAATAAGCTCTATCAAGGCCACCAGATTCTGTCAGTAATAATATAATTATGATGGGATTTTGGAAATTTCGTATTAGGTCATATTCAAAACCGAAGGTGAAGCTCCTTGGCAATTTTGTTTACCAGAAGACACACAACACTATGAGTGGAGTCTATTTGGCTGTGGTTTTCTGTAAGGTGGAGGTACTTCCCCAGTCGGGCTCTCCTCCAGATTTGAGCGAGCTGACATTCGCTGTGCTGTGCCCTACCCACAGATAACCTCAAACACTAGATAGATCATAAGTACAACTCCGGGTCACCACGCATCAGTGCTCCCGTACTAATTTTGTATGAGAGCGCGACCGCTTATTTCAATCCAGTTAACGTTTTTGATCATTACTCATGTGAGTTAAAAATATCCACAAAAATCGAGTTACAGGGGTAACGTGAACCTGGATTGTTATACTACAAATTGGTGTATAATACTATTGAGATGTGCTGTTCAAATCGTAGAAATTTACGAATAAAATTGCACTGATGTGTGGTGACCTCGTGCTCCCTGTAAAAGCTTAATGATGAGGTGTCTGTGTAGTCTGTGGCCCTACCACACATAGTGATAGAAGGCACAACAAATGTCACCTGATCTGCTACTCCACCTAGTAGCTACTAGTGTACTGCTAGTACGCTATTAATTACTAGGTGGAGTAAGTGCAGGTGACATTTCCTCTTAAAATTTGGGTATCTTTAGGGGGCTTTCGGACAGATGGCGCAATTGACTTGAGCTTCAAATAGTTCCTAGGCTGTGCTGCTCTACTATACAAGTTACTCTATGCCCCAATCAATGTCCTGGGTTACAGAAAGTGTGTGCCACCATCAGTGATCCCACCGTCTCTTCACCCCACACTCCTCGCAGTCCTCGTTCACAGCGATGTTCACCGCGACGTGACCGCACTACATCCGATACTAAAGTAAGGATTGTACAGCCATCAGATATATCGGAGCGGCCAAGGTGGTCACAAATATCTGAACAACGGCGTTATTGTCAAAACGACAAAGTGCATGTTCAGATATTCTTGGGTACCTTGGCCGCTCCGATATATTTGATGGCGACTGTACCTACAAGCAGGTAAACGATCATTGTAACCGTGCAGCGAAATGAGCTCTTGGGAATATGACGGATACTCGTCGATAGTTTATAATCTAAATGAAAAATAATACGTTAAATTGTAAGCGGTACGTTACGGTTCACAATCTTTCGATAGTTTACAATCTCGCAAGTTAGATTATAAACTAACGGTATTTAGAATTTTACGGTGTCATGTCCATTTTATTAGAGTAAAACCTACATATCTATACATAATAATATCAATGTATGGGTACAACATAAATTACTGTTCCAGATACGGGCATCCAGTGTGAATGTAAAAAAATCAGTAACAAAGGGAGCAAGAGACGGCAGCAATCCCCTGCAACGGAAAGGGCCAAAAGTTAGTTCTTAGCTCATTTATTCATTCTTAATTTTCATCACCTACCAACAAGAGATACTTAGTAGGTATCCGCCACAATGCAGTCAATATTAAGAGTCGCCAGGACGCTCGCGTTCCCATACAAACGTAGTTTAGCTCTCATTTTAAAACGACATGCTTTAGAACCATGAAATTTGGCATTGGCATTCTAGTAGTACAGATCTAGGTCAGACATTCGTTTTCGTTGTTAAAAATTCTACTACAAAGACTGTATTTTCTTTGTAGTAGAATTTTTAACAACGAAAACGAATGTCTGACCTAGATCTGTACTACTAGAATGCCAATGCCAAATTTCATGGTTCTAAAGAATGTCGTTTTAAAATCAGAGCTGAACTACGTTTGTATGGGAACGCGAGTTCGTGCGATCGTCCTAGCGACTCTATAAAAATAAGAACTAGTTAAAAGTACCTCCCCCGGACGCGCACTCATGGCTGGCTCTAAGGCATGCAATGCCGGTTATATCGGTATTTTTTCTATGTCAAATACCGGAATTCCAGCATCCAAAAATACCGGTATTTCATGTCCCAATTATAGCAGTAGCTCTTTATCACGCTCGGGTCATTTAATTTCATGATATAAAATCAGCCTACTGGCTTTGTAGTGATATACTTAAGGATTTATAAAAACAATAAATTACACAAACAGGGGGTCAGAAATACCAGAGACTATAGAGATATAGACGACCACAGCCTAAGAACTTTTTGAAGCTCAAGTCGATTGCGCCCTCTGTCCGAAAGCCTAAAGATACCGAAATTGTAAGAAGAAATGTCACCTGCACTGCTACTCCACCTAGTATCTACTAGTGTAGTACTAGTACGCTATTTGTTACTAGGTGGAGTACGAACAAACGCGATGCTAATAGAACGCGCGGACTTTTATGAATAAAGTTCTTAATATTCTTACTATTTGACTTACGCACTGTTTTTCATCACACTTGTAACTTGTGTGTACTTACAGTGTTTGCATCGTTGGGTACGACGGCTTCGAAAAAACGTAACTGTATGGCGGTCAGTGGGAACGTCTAGCGTTATCGCTCGAAGCGTTTTTTCCGTGGCCCTCGAGTCAGGGTTGTATATTTGTATAAATACTCTTATCAGGATAAAATATAAATTTAACGTTTCGTTTTGTCTTGTTTCAGAGCCAATCTCCACGTGAGTATTTTTTGTAGAGTACAGTTTGTTCGGAAATAGAAGAGTCGTGGGCTATACATTATACGGCACTTCTCTTTTCGAACATTCTCTTACAGCGATGATCGCAATAGCAAGTCATAAGCCACAACTACTGCCATCAGGGCTGACAATATCTGTACAAAATCGCGTTCTGGCAATAGGGGATATTACTGCAATGTTCTGCCGCCAGAGTGTAGCACTAGCACGTCGGTAAACCATAGTTCATAATACATACTAGGCCTTAAACAGTTTTTTACGAGTTTTCATAGACAATTTATAACGAATAAATATGTCATTGACCAGTCCAGTCCAGCCCAGACCAGCCCAGACCAGCCCAGACCAGCCCAGCCCAGACCAGCCCAGACCAGACCAGACCAGCCCAGACCAGCACAGATCAGCCCATACTAGCACATACCAGCACAGACCAGCACAGACCAGCACATACCAGCACAGACCAGCACAGACTAGCCCAGACCAGACCAGACCAGACCAGCTAAGACCAGCACAGACCAGCACAGACCAGCACAGACCAGCGCAGACCAGTCCAGACCAGCACATACCAGCACAGACTAGCCCAGACCAGGCCAGACCAGACCAGACCAGACCAGACCAGACCAGACCAGACCAGCCAAGACCAGCACAGACCAGCACAGACCAGCGCAGACTAGCCCAGACCAGACCAGACCAGCACATACCAGCACAGACCAGCACAGACTAGCCCAGACCAGACCAGACCAGCCCAGACCAACACAGACCAGCCCATACCAGCACATACCAGCACAGACCAGCCAAGACCAGCACATACCAGCACAGACCAGCACAGACCAGCCCAGACCAGCACATACCAGCACAGACCAGCACAGACCAGCCAAGACCAGCACATACCAGCACAGACCAGCACAGACTAGCCCAGACCAGACCAGACCAGCCAAGATCAGCACAGACCAGTACAGACCAGCGCAGACCAGCCCAGACCAGCACATACCAGCACAGACCAGCACAGACCAGCCCAGACCAGCCCAGACCAGCCCAGACCAGCACATACCAGCACAGACTAGCACAGATCAGCCCAGACCAGACCAGCACAGCACAGACCAGCCCAGACCAGCACATACCAGCCCAGACCAGCACATACCAGCACAGACCAGCCCAGACCAGCACATACCAGCACAGACCAGCCCAGACCAGCACATACCAGCACAGACCAGCCCAGACCAGCACATACCAGCACAGACCAGCCCAGACCAGCACAGACCAGCACAGACCAGCACATACCAGCACCAAGGCGGTTTGTTTACAGAGAGGGCCTATCGTTAAACGAGAGAATTGAAATGTTGACATTAGCCTCTCTATCACTCGAATATGTAAGAGTGACGGAGAACCAGCTAGGTAACGAAATTTTTATCTTTGTGTTTCGCGGTAGGCCCTCTGTTTGTGCTAGTGCCGCCCTCTACGCAGAGTTTTGCGTAATATTCCCTATTCAGGAAAATGCATTAACGTCATCTATCAGGTCACATACGCATCTGAGTTTCATAAATTTTGCTAAGCACTTTGACCCTTAATAATTCAACCGTCGTTCAACAGAATAGTGAAATAAGAAGTGAAACCGGGATTTTGGATTTTATATCCTTGGCATGGTTCTGGCAGAGACTATAGAGATACGACCACAGCCTAAGAACTTTTTGAAGCTCAAGTCGATTGCGCCCTCTGTCCGAAAGCCGCCTAAAGATACCGAATTAGTAAGAAGAAATGTCACCTGCACTGCTACTCCACCTAGTAGCTACTAGTGTACTACGAGTACGCTATTTGTTACTAATTCGGTTTCTTTAGGCGGCTTTCGGACAGAGGGCGCAATCGACTTGAGCTTCAAAAAGTTCTTAGGCTGTGAAACTGTAGGCTGTGTGTGTGTGTAAGATACCGAATTAGTAAGAAGAAATGTCACCTGCACTGCTACTCCACCTAGTAGCTACTAGTGTACTACTAGTACGCTATTTGTTACTAATTCGGTTTCTTTAGGCGGCTTTCGGACAGAGGGCGCAATCGACTTGAGCTTCAAAAAGTTCTTAGGCTGTGGTCGTCTTTATCTCTATAGTCTCTGGTTCTGGTTACTTAAATTTCCCAACTAATGTAGTATAGAAACCATCACACACAAAAATGGAACAAAGGAAGAGACTAATAAGACCGCTTTTGTCGAAGCCGAGCGAATGCCGACTCAAATCCTCATTTGTTTCCAGATTCCTCTGGCGATGCGGAGCCGAAATCGGCATGGCGTACAGAGATGAGACGCGGCACACACGCGCTGAGGGATGTACGCAACCATCTCGCGGATCTGCACCAGGTAAATGTCTAACTATTCATTGTTACCTTCATAGGGTCACCATCATTCGCTTCCCCTTGTCCCATTTACTTGGGGTCGCCGCAACATGTCTTTGGTTTCCACACACATCTCTGTCACCCGTCATCTTATTACTCATCTCCTTTCTCCATATCATCTCTCGGCTCTCACGCAATCCATCGACCTTTTCCTAGGTTTGCCTCTTTTCTTAGATCCCTCCACATTCATTCTTAATACATTTCTCGTAGGTATTCATTCTCCATTGATACTATCATAGGGTCCATGATGTAGGGCAACATAAATAATAGAGCTAGAAATAGTTATTTAAGCAACAAGAGAGCAAAGTTACTTTTTACTTTGAGTGCCAGTTTCCCGCATCCCAAGCTCATGCTTTGTATAAGAGAATCAAGAGCGAGCGAGACGGTTCCTGGTTTACTAAGTAACATAAAATTTCCTAACGAACTATGGAACAATCTTACAAACATTATCTCATCGGGAGATCAATGCTAGTAATAGGGAATATTAGTAATATTATATTACGCAAAACTCTGCGTAGGGGGCGGCACTAGCACATCCAGAGGGCCCCTACCGCGAAACACAAAAATGGGAATTTCGTTACCTAGTTCTCTGTCACTCTTTCATATTCGAGCGATAGAGAGGCACATGTCAAAATTTCGATTCTCTCGTTTCACGATAGGCCCTTTGTAAACAAACCGCCTTGGTGCGCAAATGACATATTTATTCGTTATAAATTATCTATGAAAACTTGTAAAAAAACTGTTTAAGGCTTAGTATGTATTAAAAACTCTATGGTTTATCGGTGTGCTAGTGCTGCACTCTGGTGGCAGAATATTGCAGTAATATCCCCTATTGCTAGCACAATGCTGAGAAGAGGCCATTTCGGGGCACTTTTTTCTCTATGTATTATGTATGTTATATTCTATCTTCCACAGAAAGCCCTATCAGGCACCTGGGGTCCCGATGAAGTGCGTGCAGCTACCAACCGCGCAGCGCAACTCTTGCGTGAAGCCGAGAGGCTCCAACGCAGGGCCACTGAGCTGCAGAGCAGTCAAGGGGTGTCCAGGAGTCCCGAACGAGCTGAACGTGATACCGCTGACTGGGGCCATTGGACGTGCCCTGCTGGATACCAGCCTGGAGATGCTTACGGTTTGTACTGGTCAGGAGTATTTTATAGACGTGTGTAGTGTATAGTGTGACGTCAACTTTTCCTGCCAGAAGTGTGGAAAATCGTGTCGTTCCCGTATCGGTCTTTATAGCCACCAAAGGTGTTGTCTCCACAGTGTTCATGTTTAAGGCCAGTGATGTAGTGTATACTGCAAAACGGGAATTAAAACAGGTACTTATACAGCGCATGGTGAGCGGTTACCGTATCTACTTAACTAGATAATTGACTAGCAGGATTGTCCTTAAAATAATTGTCAAGGGGCATTTGCATGAATCGCGAGTTCTTAGTTTGAAGCGGACTGCTACTTATACAGAGTGACCAAAAATAACTAAATTCCCGTTGGCTGTAAGGTTTTGGGACACAACTAATCCTCCCTAGATGGTTTTGGAAGATCTCAGATCGATTTGATTTTTGGCCCTACAAACATCCAAAAATCTAATTGATCGGAGAGGTTCAAAAACCATCTAGAGATAATCGGTAGCGTCAAAACCTTACAGTGAACGGGAATTTAGTTCTTATTTAGCCATTATACTTAAATAGCTAGGTCTTATTTGGTGTACAGAACCACCACTGGTCCACGAGCTGCGTATGTTGCCACCAAGCGCGCTGCTGGCGCCGGCGGTGCCGCCGCGACAGCCATCTTGCGGGCCTGGGGCGTTACGGAGCAAATCTGTATGTTAAGTATTAAATTCTTCGTGGTTGACCAATAGATAAAATATATAAAAGAGTAGTCATTTAGTGGGCTCCCTGGCACAATTGTAACTTTGATCTGAATCCCTCACTTTTCTAGTTTTATAGTCTACAAGATTGAAAATGTCCTCGAGATTTATATAGCTTCAAACTTGGAAAACCTAAAGCCAAATAAACTAGTTATCAAAACATTAGGTATACATATATCTTTTGAAAACTGTGAAAAAAATGATTTTCGACTTAACACCCTTCTCAACATAAAGTGTTCATGTTTAATGTAAATTCACTTTTACAGAACTACATCAGTTAACTTTAAATCTTTACGTCACTCTGGGCGCTAAGTGAGATTTACCGCCCTAGAACGCAGCGACAAATCTCTCTTTACACCCACGAGAAGACGTAAAGTTATGTACGCACCACGGGCGGTAATAAGGAAGGCCTCAGATCGCTTGTTTATGGCCCTTACCTTCGGTTCGGGCCACAAATACCCGCGATCTGAGCCCTTTATATAACCGCCCTAGGTACGTAATGTACTAATAATTACTGCGTGTTATTATACTTCTGCGCAGGAGTTGGAGTTGTCGCGTCGTCTGAGCGAGAGCTTGGACATGCAGGAACGTTTGGCGGCCGACAATGCTGATCTAGACGTGAAAAGGTCAGTGGAATACAGGGTGTTTTTTTCAATAACTAGCCATAAGAGGTGATTAGGTCAATTATTATGAATTTTTGAAAAAAAAACCATAGGAAAAAATATTGGCTTCCCCATAGAAAACGTCGATGTCTGATTGGCCAAAATGTATGAATTAGTCAAAATATTTTTTTTTCGGAGTTGGTCCCATAGTTTGTTTAGAGACTATAGAGATATAGACGACCACAGCCTAAGAACTTTTTGAAGCTCATGTTGATTGCGCCATCTATGTCAAAGCCCCCTAAAGATACCGAATATGTAAGAGAAATGTCACCTGCACTGCTACTCCACCTAGTAACAAATAGCGTACTAGTAGCACACTAGTAGCTACTAGGTGGAGTAGCAGTGCAGGTGACATTTTTCTTACATATTCGGTATGTTTAGGTGCCTTTGACATAGATGGCGCAATCGACATGAGCTTCAAACCTGCGGTCTATAGTCTCTGGTATGACTTACCAAATCACCTCACACAATATGGCTAATTATTAAACAAACATTCTGTATAGGCAAAAGGAATAGAGAGTCTGTTCGGAAAGAGAAGTGTCGTAATATGTATGAGCACAAATATAAATCATGACACTTCTCTTTCTGAACAAAGTCTGCAGGCCAAGTGCAGGCTCATTATTTTGTGATAACCAACCTTTTTTAAATAATTCACGTTGGCAGGTACCTAATAAATTCTTTTTAGAAACCTGTCAAAGTCAATCCATAGCCGCATTGAAATATCAAATAACCAAACTGTCCAACTGACAAAAATGACATGTTTACCTACAATGAAAAATCTATAATAAAATAACCATTAAAATAAACTGCAAAATTATGGATAACAGTTTCAATTTCACGCGCCGCTAGCAAACATTTAACTTGTAAAATCTAAAAAAACCTAGGAAGTAATACAGGTGAGTGTTGCAGGTATATTTTGTATAAGGAGTTGATGGTGAAAGAGCAAAGGCTAGAGACGGCCAGAGCACAGGCTGCGAGGCTGCAGGCGGAGCTGAAGTTACTGGCCAGAGACAACGCTCGACTACAGGTACACTTGAAAAATCTAGAAGATAATACAGGTGATGAAAGAGCAAAGGCTGGAGACAGCGAGAACAAGGGCTACGAGGTTGCAGGCGGAGCTGAAGTTGCTTGCCAGGGACAACGCTCGACTACAGGTAAACTTGAAAAATCTAGAACTTAATACAAGTGATGAAAGAGCAAAGGCTGGAAACAGTGAGAACAAAGGTTGCGAGGCTACAGGCTGAGCTGAAGTTACTGGCCAGAGACAACGCTCGACTACAGGTAAGCTTGAAAAAATTTGAAGTTAATACAAGTGATGAAAGAGCAATGGCTGGAGACAGCGAGAACAAAGGTTGCGCAGGCTGAGCTGAAGTTACTCGCCAGGGACAACGCTCGACTCCAGGTAAACTTGAAAAAACCAGAAGTTAATACATGTGATGAAAGAGCAAAGGCTGGAGACAGTGAGAACAAAGGTTGCGAGGCTGCAGGCGGAGCTAAAGTTACTGGCCAGAGACAACGCTCGACTACAGGTAAACTTGAAAAAACCAGAAGTTAATACAGGTGATGAAAGAGCAAAGGCTCGAGACAGTGAGAACAAAGGCTACGAGGTTGCAGGTGGAGCTGAAGTTACTTGCCAGGGACAACGCTCGACTCCAGGTAAACTTGAAAAAACCAGAAGTTAATACATGTGATGAAAGAGCAAAGGCTGGAGACAGTGAGAACAAAGGTTGCGAGGCTGCAGGCGGAGCTGAAGTTACTGGCCAGAGACAACGCTCGACTACAGGTAAACTTGAAAAATTTAGAAGTTAATACAAGTGATGAAAGAGCAAAGGCTGGAGACAGCGAGAACAAGGGCTACGAGGTTGCAGGCGGAGCTGAAGTTGCTTGCCAGGGACAACGCTCGACTACAGGTAAACTTGAAAAATCTAGAACTTAATACAAGTGATGAAAGAGCAAAGGCTGAAAACAGTGAGAACAAAGGTTGCGAGGCTACAGGCTGAGCTGAAGTTACTGGCCAAAGACAACGCTCGACTACAGGTAAGCTTGAAAAAATTTGAAGTTAATACAAGTGATGAAAGAGCAATGGCTGGAGACAGCGAGAACAAAGGTTGCGCAGGCTGAGCTGAAGTTACTCGCCAGGGACAACGCTCGACTCCAGGTAAACTTGAAAAAACCAGAAGTTAATACATGTGATGAAAGAGCAAAGGCTGTAGACAGTGAGAACAAAGGTTGCGAGGCTACAGGCGGAGCTAAAGTTACTGGCCAGAGTTATCGCTCGACTACAGGTAAACTTGAAAAAACCAGAAGTTAATACAGGTGATGAAAGAGCAAAGGCTCGAGACAGTGAGAACAAAGGCTACGAGGTTGCAGGTGGAGCTGAAGTTACTTGCCAGGGACAACGCTCGACTCCAGGTAAACTTGAAAAAACCAGAAGTTAATACAGGTGATGAAAGAGCAAAGGCTCGAGACAGCGAGAACAAAGGCTACGAGTACGCAGGCGGAGCTGAAGTTGCTTGCCAGGGACAACGCTCGACTACAGGTAAACTTGAAAAATCTAGAAATTAATACAAGTGATGAAAGAGCAAAGGCTAGAGACAGCGACAACAAATTCTGCGAGGCTGCCGGCTGAGCTGAAGTTTCTTGCCAGGGACAACGCTCGGCTACAGGTAAACTTGAAAAAACCAGAAGTTAATACAGGCGATGAAGGAGCAAAGGCTGGAGACGGCGAGAGCACAGGCTGCGAGGTTGCAGGCTGAGCTGAAGTTACTTGCCAGGGACAATGCTCGGCTACAGGTAAACTTGAAAAATCTGGAACTAATACAGGTGAGTTGGTGATGAAAGAGCAAAGGCTGGAGACGGCGAGAACATAGGCTGCGAGGCTGCAGGCTGAGCTCAAGTTGATGGCTAGAGATAACGCTCGGCTACAGGTAAACTTGAAAAATCTAGAACTAATACAGGTGAGTTGGTGATGAAAGAGCAAAGGCTGGAGACGGCGAGAGCACAGGCTGCGAGGCTGCAGGTCGAGCTGAAGTTACTGGCCAGAGACAACGCTCGACTACAGGCAGATTTGAAAAATCTAGGAGTAATACAGGTGAGTTTATGGTGAAATAGCAGATGCCGGAGACGGCGAGAGTACAGGCTAAGACAGGCTGCAGGCTGAGCTGATAATGCTGCCTAGATATAGTGTTCAGCTACAGGTAAACTAGAAAATTTAATATGGTTATCACTACATAGTATAAAACAAAGTCACTTCCTGCTGTCTGTCCCTATGTATGCATAGATCTTTAAAACTACGCAACGGATTTTGATGCAGTTTTTTAAAATAGATAGAGAGATTCAAGAGGAAGGTTTATATGTATAATCGCACCCTATGCTATGCTTAGATCTTTAAAACTACGCAACGGATTTTGATGCAGTTTTTTAAAATAGATATAGTGATTCAAGAGGAAGGTTTATATGTATAATTGCACCCGTGCGAAGCCGGGGCGGGTCGCTAGTTACTCATAAAAGTCATAAAATTTACCTACAGAAAAAATGGCTGATGGGTCTTTCTTTCACTTCGGTGGCCAACAAGCGTACATTCCATGTATATTACATAATATTTTGGTAACACTAATGCTTTTAATCAATGCCAGACGTCTGGTATGGAGACATTGGACGCACTTTTGATTAAAAGTCAGCTAAGATGATGCTTTTCGTATGGCTGACTATAGACAACTTAAAAACCATTTTTAATCTTAGCCTGCATAACACTTATAAATCTGTTTTTTTTTCACAGTCTACTGTCGATGCGAAGCTTGCTTCGGACACCGTCCAGGTAAAAATATGTTTTAAGTATATTTTAATAGGCCGATTTTCAAACTTATTTTGGTCAGATTACGAGTATAGCTTTGAATAAAATACCCTCAGTTACATACTATATTGACTGTGATTGTTTCTTTAAGCTTTAATATTTGTTTTGTGGATTTCAATTACTCTGTAGGTAGAGCTCGCGTTTTAATACCAACGGTGAAAAATTTTAAAAGTTTTCGTTTGTTGAAGATTCCAGAACAAGCTGAACAGGATCGCGCGGCTAGTGGCGAGCCAGCAGAATCTAACACTGACCTGGTGAGTAGTACAGTCGAAATCATATATATCGGAGCGGCCAGGGTACTCAAAAATATCTGAACGTGCAGTTTATCGCCTTGACAATAGAGGCGTTGTTCAGATATTTGTGACCACCGTGGCCGCTCCGATATATCTGATGGCGACTGTATTATAGGGACTAGGTGATCAAGGGTGAATGACTAAGAACTAGATAATGAATATTTTAAGTAAGACCGGGTTCGAACCCAGGTCCCACAGATTCGTAGCCATCTCGGTAATCTCAGTCATAAATCTTTCCCAAATCTCGGTCTCGGGTTCTGGCCTAAATGGACCGATTCTCAGTCTCGATCGAAACTATGGAACCATTAAAACTAATATATTTTTTAGGGTAGAGCAAACGGAACAAGACCGCATAAAAGACCAGATCAAATTTGCTATGCAAGGACCCGTGAACAAAGGCCATGGCAGGATAAGGAAACATCTTGTGCCTTAATAGCTTTTCCGGCTAGACATGTATGTTATAGGGTGTACCCTTGTTTCGTCGACAAACGTTTCATCGAATATTATTTCATCGACAACGATTCATCGAAACTTTAGTACAAGTAATATTGTTTGGCGTAATTTTATTTCAACTTCTATTTATTTAAATTTATCTTACTACGTAGAAATACTATTCAACGAATATTACTTAATCGCTGATTTGTTTCAAATTATCTTAATTGGCACAACTACAAAACGGTGTACCCTTGTTTCGTCGACAAACTTTTCATCGAATATTATTTCATCGACAACGATTAAATATATATAAACTAAAAATCATTGAGGTAACTCGTTTATTGCATAAAAAAAAACATAAGTGTGTAGAGACATAACTACATAAGACTTAAACTTTTAAATTTTTTGCAATGCATTTTAGCAACTTCACCTCTGAATACTCTTTTCTTCGACCCTAAAAACATAACTGCTCCCAGAGATAGGTAGGTTAGAGTTATTTTTTTTGATGACCCTAAAAACATAACTGCTCCCAGAGATAGGTAGGTTAGGGTTATTTTTTTTTTGATGACCCTTAAAACATAACTGCTCCCAGAGATAGGTAGGTTAGGGTTATTTTTTTTTGATGACCCTAAAAACATAACTGCTCCCAGAGATAGGTAGGTTAGGGTTATTTTTTTTGATGACCCTAAAAACAAAACTGACATGTGACAATGTGACGTAATAAATTTAGAAGAACTATTTATTTATAAAAAGGCCGAATGGGTCGTGGGTGGTTTAATGACTTGTCGATGAAATGAAAATACTTGAAACGTTGTCTTTGAAATAATATTCGATTAAATGTCTGTCGGCGATTCAATGGTAAATCGGAATAAATATGATTACATGTAAAAAAAATTGAATTAAAAAAACCCGAAATGAAAAGCCATGACATGAATTTTATTGAAATAAGTCAACTACCAATTAAAAGACCTCGGTTTAAAATACCTAGTAACGAGTCATCGACGGAATGACTTGTCGATGAAATGAAAATACTTGAAACGTTGTCTTTGAAATAATATTCGATGAAATGTCTGTCGGCGATTCAATGGTAAACCATGTTATAGGCCATCAAAAAGGCTATTATGTGTTAAAAAATTGGAGGTGTCCCTCTCTCAGAACTTATGAAAAAAAATGAAAAATGTTAACCCTTAAAATAAAGAAACTGTCTATGGAATGTTATGCGGTTTATAGTGACATATTGTCCGTCTCGGCTAAGTGTATTATATGTTTAAAGCACGAATTAATTAAATCTACACAAGCGGAAACATTCATGAAAAATGATTTTTCTTAATTATTTTTTTTCTTGGAAAGTAAGAAGAGGAGAATGCTGTAATTTTGTATAAGTGTTACTAACAGCAGGACCCATCATCACAAAAAAAATTAGCCGGAAAAGCTATTAAGGCACCAGATGTTCCCTTATCCTGCCATGGCCTTTGTTAAAATGATACCCAACCGAACAGAATGGCGATAAATTATGCAACGACCAACATCTATACCTGATACTGCTATTACCTGATACGACTCTCTGCTAATACAACGAGTTTATTAGGTATATTAATTGTTGTCCAACAGGTGAAACAGCTAAGCGAGTTAGAAGAGCAAGTGCGAGCGGTCCAAGAGATGGCGACCACCAGGCAGGCGAATCAGTGCGGCGGCCGGCCGTGCCCCGGCGGCGGCGGCACCAACATATGCTTCGACCAGCAGGCGAGTGGACCTAAGGAAATTTAACTTTTTACTAACGTGAAATGGATTGACAATGTCCATACAGTAGTTATTTGTGCAACAAGAGAGGAAAGTTGGTTTTTCTTGCGAGTGTATATTTTGAGTCCCGAGTAAGCGAAAGATCCTATAATTGAATCACGAGTGAAGCGAGTGATTCTAAGTTTGAATCTTGAGCGTAGCGAGGGATCTCAAGAACACGAGATGTAAAAAAACTTTCCTCTCGTGTGACACATACAACTTTTCACCTCAGTAGTGAGAACATAATTAAAGTTAAAAAACACATTTATTTACATTCACGAATGAAAGGCATCATCATTATGACGAAAAGCTTCTAGAAACAAAATTTCACTCCCTGGAGTGACGAAAGTCGCAACTTTTGTCTCTCCCTGGAGTGATGAAAGTCGCACTTTCGTCACTCCAGGGAGTGAGGAAAGTAGGCTTGTTCGAACTGCTGAGGTAAAAAATAACGTTCCCGTATTTCAGGCTAACGCACTTGCGCCATCTATCGGTCACCGCACACACTAAGTCCCATTGTCATTATGTTTTGTTCGGTAAACCACACCGTCACCCAGATCCGACGTAGCAGTCCCTTACGGACTGCGGTGACCGCCAAGAGCGTCAAGAATTATGTTTGTTCGGGGGTTGGGGATATTACTGCAATGTTCTGCCGCCAGAGTGCAGCACTAGCACATCGGTAAACCATAGAGTTCTTAATACATACTAGGCCTTAAAATTTTTTTTACAACATTTCATAGATAATTTATAACGAGTTAATATGACTTTTTTGCACCAAGGCGGTTTGTTTACAGAGGGCCTATCGTGAAACGAGAGAATCGAAATTTTGACATCTGTCTCTCTATAGCTCGAATATGTAAGAGTGACAGAGAACCAGGTAACGAAATTTTTATTTTCGTGTTTCGCGGTAGGCCCTCTGTGCTAGTGCCGCCCCCTACGCAGAGTTTTGCGTAATATTCCCTATTAACGCTGACAGATGGCGCTTCGGCACTTAATATGGAAAACAGTCGTATAACCTGAAGTTTGGAGGAACGCGATAGTATAGACATCGCCAATCCATATCTATATTATCCTAGCTAACGTGTTGACAGCGATGCGGCACGCTGTGTGCTCGCGATATTTAAATACCTATGAAACGTTACTGATTTCTTTTGACGTTAGTAATACCAGAGACTAAAAGATATAAACGACCACAGCCTAAGAACTTATTGAAGCTCATGTCGATTGCCGCGATTGAGAAATGTCACCTGCCACTGCTACTCCACCTAGTAGCTACTAGTGTACTTCTAGTAGGCTATTTGTTACTAGGTGGAGTAGCTGTGCAGGTGACATTTCTCTTACATAGTTATTCGGTATCTTTAGGGGGCTCTGACATAGATGGCGCAATCGACATGAGCTGCAAAAAGTTCTTAGGCTGTGGTCGTCTATATCTCTATAGTCTCTGGTAATACCCATGCGTTTGCTACGACTATATTAATATCTGCAGAATTAAGTGGCGACTGAGTTCATAAAGCTGTCTCCTTCTCTCTTGCCGTGGCGGTGCAAGTGTGAAATAGACGTTTTATGACCTCAGTCGCCATTTAATTCTGCGTATACTATAGCGGGCGAGTGGTCCAAAGGAAATTTAACCTTATACATTAGTGGTTCAAGTCTATGTTTGAATGACAGAGCCCGCCGCGCAAGTTTCACAACTGTTTTGTGCTATGTAGAAGAATTGTGATACTGTATAGAAGGTTGAACGCATTAACCTTAAGAAGCGCTCGTAGCCTTGCGGTAAAACGTCCGACTTTCAATCCGGAGGTCTCGGGTTCAAACCCCGGCTCGTACCATTGAGTTTTTCGGAACTTATGTACGGAATATCATTTGATATTTACCAGTCGCTTTTCGGTGAAGGAAAACAGCGTAAGGAAACCGGACCTAATCCCAAAAAGGCCTAGTTTCCCCTCTGGGTTGGAAGGTCAGATGGCAGTCGCTTTCGTAAAAACCAGTGTCTACGCCAATTCATGGGGTTAGGTTGTCAAGCGGACCCCAAGCAGGGATAAACGCTAGGAGGAAGAAGACAGTATCACAAGTCTTATCTTAAATGTGACATAATAACGGGAGCCAAGATTTGCTAACTTGGGGGACATATTTTAAAGATTAATAGGAAATAAATATAGTATAAAAAATTAATTAGTAGTTAGTTTGCTATACTATCTTTATTTACGTCACTCTGGGCGGTAAGTGAGATTTGCCGCTCACGGTCGCAGCAGCCAATCTCACTTCACACCCAGGAGAAGACGTAAAATTGTGTACGCACCACGGGCGGTAATAAAGAAGGTCTCAGATAGCTTGTTTATGGCCCTTACCTTCGGTTCGGGCCACAAATGCCCGCGATCTGAGCCGATCTTTACTTTACCGCCCTAGGTACGTATTCTACTATTCTAGAAACGGGCTATGGCCAACATTTTGAAAAAAATATCTTTAAGAATGTATTTTTTTGCAGCCCGGAATGCCGCCGATGCCGCCCATGCAACGTGATGTAAGTTTCAATAGTTTCTTTAGTTCAGCGTTTGAATATTTTTGTATATATTATATACACGGACACGTATTATACGTCGACTGTTTTACTATAAATTATTTAACAGAAGTATGGTAACTTCCATACATACCAAATATATGGAACTGCAAAGGTGTCGCTATATAGGTACCTATATTCATGAGGTACCTATGTCCGCTTGAGGTCGAGTGCGAACCTCACTCTTGCTATACCGTTTAGGACGACCAAGTCGTATTCCAAAAGGCCATCCATGGTTGCCATTTTATCACTTATCGCGCTATGCGTCACTTTCACACTTACATACTTGTTAGAACGTGATAGCTATGGTGACAGGCGATAAAAACCGGACCATAGTAGGCTAGCAAGTCTTTCTCAGTACGTGCTGTGCAGTTGTGGAATGAGTTGCCGTTGTCCTTTAGACAATCCCAGTCGGTTGCATCACTGAAGGGAAAATTACATAAATTGTGGCTTCCGAATGATTTGTGTTCTAGTTGAGTAGGTACCTAGTATTATATATGTTTAATATATATGTATATATGTATATGATTATATATTATCTGTGTATTTATTACTTAAGTTAAGTAGATAATTTGTTTCGATGTTTATTTCCGTACACTAAGTACATAGTGCTTGTTTGTCTATCTTATAGTTTTCTCTCATTTGCTCAAAGGTTAACTGGAAGAGATCCCTTACAGGGATAAGTTCGCTTTTGTACTTTGTTTTCTCTTTCATCATGTTTTATTGTAACTTTTTTATGTACAATAAAGTGTTTACATACATACATAAATACGGTTTGTTACGAATTTGGAATAGTTATTTTCACCTCAGCAGTTCGAACAAGCCTACTTTCCTCACTCCCTGTCGTGACGAAAGTGCAACTATCATCACTCCAGGGAGTTTCTAGAAGCTTTCGTCAAAATGATGATGCCTTTCATTCAGGAATGGTCAAAGATTGGGCTAGTGAAAAGAGGTCCGGACGCCTGCCATAACTATTATTATTGAAACGATCAGTCAGTCACATATAATTGAAATTTCACTAATGTTTCTTCGCAGTGTAAAATGTGCCCCCCCTGCCCCGCGATCTGCAATCCAGACTCAGCTCTGGTAAGCCATCTCCATTCAACGTAAATACGAATATGTACAGCCGCCATCAAATATGTCGGAGCGGCCAAGGTACTCAAAAATATTTGAACATGCACTTTATCGCCTTGAAAATCGAGGCGTTGTTCAGATATTTGTGGCCACCTTGGCCGCTCCGATATATCTGATGGCGACTGTACATACATAATAGTTAGTCGATATAAGTATTTGCTATAGTGATCGCGTTTATTAAGGGCCATTTTATTGAAAAAATTCTATTCCACTTTTTTCAGTTTGGAAAATTTTTGGTGATTTTGACTCTGAATAACGAGCTCTTTCGATCTGAGTAGGACACAAAATGTTTACAAATTTTGCCCATCACTACTTAAGCCCGTAGAGGCACTGCATCTTATTTTATGCAACGGCAAACAAGCATACAGCCCGCCTAATGATAAGCAGCTACTATGTAGCCTATGGACGTCTGCAACTCCAGAGGTGATGCACGGTGCCCTAATATAAAAGTAGGATTCACAGTTTTTGTTTTTAGTCAGATAGCAATCCTGTCAAAGCTGACCTAAAGATTGACAGACAACGAACATTGTATGTAAATGTTGAAGGTAGAATCATCGAATTCTGATGGATATATATGTATAATAAAATCCGTATTGTTTTTGCGCAGACGCCGGCAGAAAAGGAGATCATCGAGCTCAAAGAGAAACTGCAGAAGTCCGAAGACGAGTGCAAGAAATACATAGGAGAGGTACCTAAGTCGTTGAAAAAAAAAAACAAATTATAATGATCCAGTGTAATTTAATATTTTAGCTTTTGCGGTCAGATGAAGGTTTCTTAATAATTTCTTCTATCGATGTTTTTACCAGGCGAGGTATTTTTGACAGCACATGTCAAAATGCATCAACAAAAAAAAAACATGATTGGTGGATGACACCACGGTGCCTCTTGGTGAGAAAATCGATCAAAGAAACCCATTATTTTACATTGATTTATTATGTGTTCATCTAGAACGAATTTTGTGCGCCATGTTTGGCGGCTGACAGCTGTGACAGAATCAAAGAGTAGATTTCACAACAAATTTTTAGTACAATAAAGTTCTTCGGGATATCTCCTGTCAGATTAAAAGATGTCTAGATATTAATGACCATATTGTACTCACAAAGAAAAAAAAACTTAGTTGTTGTAACTAAAATTTAGTTATGGTAGCTAAATTACTTCCATACTATTCGCTATGTGCGAAGTGCATGGTGGGGGTAACGAGAACGATCGCAGTGCTCAATGTGACAAGAAATGAAACTGCAAATCCCCTGTCTGCTGTCAAAATAGTGAATCAGCCAGTTACATTTCATATAAGCAAGGAATACAACCTATTTATAAAAAAGGAAAATAAGAGATTGACCACCTGCCCACGAGATGGCGCCACAATCATGCACACAGCGAATGGGGACAACGAAGTTTTTAGCTACCGTAACAGAGTATTTTTTGCTACCAAAACTTAGCTGTGATAGCAAATATTTTTAGCGCAAATCACGAAATTTTGTTGATACCTATTGCTAAAGAAATTGGGTCTATTTGGTAAATAATTAGTAGCGTTAGCGAATTCTTTTAGCTAAATTTCGTTAGCAAGGGTAGCTAACTAAGCTAGCTGGTTTTAGTTGCTATAAGCGGTCCAGACACAGTCAGTAATAATGTCATTATTTCTGTACCCGTCCTTTTTTTTTATATGAAGAAGAGAAGGATTGGGTACAGAAATAATGACATTATTACTGACAGTGTCTGGACCGCTTAGAAAAGGTACAGTTGCTAACAAATTGTTTGCACCAGCAAAGGAGATTCCGAGCGAGTTAGGTACCACAGTTAAATAATTTTTCACTTCTCATGCTCTTCAAATGTTACTTTAGTCTCTGCAGATCGGGACTAAAACTCTTTATTAATCTCTAGGGACTAAAACATTATTTTTTAATTTATTTTGGAAACCCCTAAACAGCCACTCACGGTGTTTATGAATGGACGATTACCGCCCTTTTTAGTGATTGTGCATAGACAATTTTGGACCACGCATATTACCTCAAAATGACAACTATGCGAAAATATTAAACAAACTCGATTAAAAAAAAAAACAAACCGCCTAACAAATTTTATTGATAATTTAAATTTTTGCCATTATAAATATTGAGATTTTGTGTAGAATGTCGTTATTTTTTCCTTGCATTCAAAGTGAAAAGTAGAGTGTTTAACGCGAGACTAAACAAACATAATGACCCTCGAACTATGTCCACCCTCGCTACGCTCGGGTGGCTAAACATCTCCTGTCATTATGGCTTGTTTTAGTCCCTTGTTGAACAATCTACTATTTTTCCGTGCATTCATATTTTCGTTCCAGTGCGCACTGCTCCGCCAAGAGGTCTTAAAACGGAAGGAGGAGGCCGCAACGGAGAGGTGCATCGTGCGGCAAACGAAAGACAGGCTTCGAAAACTCGAGATGAAGTTTGAGGGTCTGAAGCCGCAAACGAACATGGAGGGTCCTCCTGAGAAGGCGTTTGAAGCCGTAAGCCTATTACTCAAGCTTAATCCTTTGTATGCCAGATCGTGGATGTACGAGGAAACTATTAGAAAATAAGTTTTTTTTTTCAAAATCATTTTTTTTTCATTGGTGGATTTTGACAGCTGCTGTCAAAGTCCTCTCACACACAGTGCCGCCACCTGTTTACCAGGAAACCCGCATTGATGTTACAGAAACTTGAGTTATAAGCCTTTATCATGTGTAAAGCTATTTTAAGTTTTCATTACAATTTTTCAGGAAGTGAACGTGGTTAACCTCAGGCAGATGCTTCGCGAGGCGAACACTGAGATCGATGATCAACGCACCCTGATTACCGAGATGGAGAAACAGCTGCAAGATTATAGAGTGAAGGCAAGTGCTTTACAGGGCATAGTCGCCATCAGATCGGAGCTACCAACACACAACTATCTGGACAATGCCTCTGTCAAGGCGATAAAGCGCATGTTCAGATTTTTTTTTGAGTACCCTGGCTGCTCCGATATATTTGATGACCCTACAACGTGCAAGGTTACGTGAGTCAAATGTTGGAGGCAGCTCCTATTGGCGTGAAGGCAGGTCGCGATCGGAGCGTCCACAAGACGGCAGATCCAACAGACACGGTCCCTATACATTATACAACCACTTTTGCCGAGGAGAGGCGTATGAATGTTCACTATTTCTCTCTGTATACTTATGAACTCAATATTCGTAGGCCACAGAATTAGTATACCTAATGCCTACGTTCCAACCTGCCCGGGAATGGCTTCACCATGCGATGGTAGATTATCTGAAAACGCGATCATGTGACGTCCAAAATACCATTGTATTGTGCCATTTATGATCCCTTGAGGACATCGGTCTAAAAATATAGGCTCCAGCTTCAGAACCTCTATTTCTCGTCTCATATAAAAAGGGCATATTTTGTTTCAGTTCCTCCAAGCTCAGCAGCTGTCCGAAGAGCAAGCGAGACATATCGCGGCTCTGGATTCCGAAAACGTCCGCATATCTGAGCAGATCAACTATGAGATTCAACGTGTTAAGGTAGAGTCATCAATAGTATCTTCCTACGCGAAGGCCGCAAAAATATGTGACACGCTCTTATTTGTAGATCCATAGGAGCGTGTCACGTTTGCGGCCTTCGTGTAGGAAGATACTATTGATGTATGTCATAAGTCCTCCAGGTTTTCAGTGGCATCACACGAGTACCAATATTTTCTTAGCGTATTGATGGAGCCTGGACCTTCTAAAGAATTTTCGGAAAGTGATCTTGCTGATCTTTCAATTTTCTAACATCTGAAGGCCTAATCGAAAGCCCATCCTGTGAAGTTAGTATAAATTGACTTTTAGAGTTACACAATTGAAACTTTTTTAGCTCCTGAAGGCCTTCCAAGCTTAATGTATTTAGGTTCGATTTCGGGTAAGAAATTTTGCTGCTACTAACCCTGGTGAAAATTAAGGGGCTACTTTGAAAAATTATAGGTTTTTTCAAACGCTCTAGTGACTAAACGGGAAAAGGGGCTGAATTTATTTTCGTATATATTTTATTAGACTATATACGCTTGTTTTTGGCACAAGCCGAAACACGATTGCTGAAAGTTGCCTCGATAGAAAAAAAATCCGAAGTTGGGTCCTTTTTCCCCTTATTTTTCTTAGCTTACGTAGACTATAAGAGATTAAGCAATATAACTAAGTAAAAAATATGGTATTCTGGTTTATCTAAAAAGTCACAGAAGCAAAATTAGACAAAACTTTATAGATTCGCTTATTATATTTATCGTAGTTTAGTCAAAAAGTCTGATCCTTAAGAGCGCTGCATCTCTTTCTTTCGTGCACGGGAGCCGTAAACGTGTCTCTAAAGAATGGGCGTGGCTTGTCCGAATTGAGGAACGGCCTTAAACTCAAGTAAATGAAGAGTCCCTTACTTGCCTTAGTGATTAAATGGGCAGTAGTATTAAAATACCAAGTCTTTACAAGACTTATCTTAAGTAACTTTCATGCTTACTATAATGGAGTTTTTAGTTCAGGAGGACCGCCGTTTCACGCTTCTAAAAGGAGTTGCAGCTTAGTTTACCCCTCGTACCCTGGTCAATCATCAAACTTTTATATATAATCGTGGTTTCAGATCAAGTTCCAGGAGAAACTCCAGGAGTTGACTCCTTTGCCAAAGCTGCTGAACGCCACGCATAGGCAGCTGCAAGATGCCCAGCAGCAGCAGGCGTTGGCTCAGCACAAGACTGAGCAACTGGCGAGGGAGCTCATGTGTGCCAGGGAGAAGGTGAGGTCTTAGAGAAACTTCATACTCTTTGGAGGCTAATGTAGAACCTGCTCAATGCCCAGCAGCGGCAGGCGATGGCTGAGCACTGGATTGAGCAGCTGACCAGCGAGGTCCTGTATGTCAGGGACACGGCAAGGTCCAAAAGCAACTCCAAGAGGTGACTCCCCTATAGAAGCTGATGCACATATAATAAAACCATGTACTTAAAGATATAATAGACGGCCACAGTCTAATCACCTTATTCATAAGCGGCCACTAAAGTTAACAGATTGCTGATAATCGTTTGTCCCTTTCCCACATATAGGTGTCTGGCTGGATGTCATTATTACTTCTTCTCCCACTCTTGTTGCAAAACATGGTCAGTATCTGGCTCCTGGTTTCTCCCACCATGATTTAATATTTGCTTCGTACAAAATTAAGCCTCCAAAATGTAAACCAGCTTTAATCAATATGCGCAGTTTTTCAAAAATCAATTCCGCTTTACTGTTAAAAGATGCTGCATCTATTGATTGGTCACCTGTGCTCTCGGCCTCATCGACCGATACCAAAGTCTCTCTTTTTAACCGACTTCAAAAAAGGAGGAGGTTCTCAATTCGACTGAATTTTTTTTTTTTTTTTATCATAATTTTTTTTTTTTTTGTATGTATGTTACTCCATATCTCCGTGAATCGTGAACCGATTTTCAAAATTTTTTTTTGAATCGAACCGGTATAACCCCTAGATGGTCCCATTGTCACCAAGTCGGGATCTGATGATGGGATCCTGGAGAAATCGAGGGAACTCTTCAACTATTATAGGCACACCTATAGTGATTTCACTATTTTTTACAGCAACTCGGCCACTTCCTCTTGGAATAGCGGATCCTAAGTGAAGTCGGTTCTTTTTTTGTTTAAAATTATTAATGCCACAGTCCTGGAAATCTTCGACAAGCATGCGCCCCTACACACCGTCCGCGTTAGACGCCCACCGGCCCCTTGGATGACGGAAGGCGTGCGCATGGCTATGCGAAGAAGGGACCGCGCTTTTAGGCTTTTTAAACGCGATCGTAATGAGGAGAACTGGATGCTTTTCAAGATAGCTCGTAATCGTTGCAACCAGATGGTACGTACAGCGAAACGGCGATTCATTCACCATAATGTGTCCTCCTCTTCTATGGCCGATGTCTGGAAATTCCTTAAGTCACTTGGGCTGGGTAAACCCAATAAATGTTTCAATAGCACCTCCTTTTCTCTTAACGACCTTAACAGGCATTTTTCCTCCGCCCTTTCTGTTAATAATCAGACTAAGGCCATCACTATCCTTGATATTTCGTCCCTCCCTTCACATGCTTACGACAGCTTCTCTTTCCGTCCCGTTTCTGTCTCTGAAATTAAAACTATTATCGCAGCAATAAAATCAAAAGCACTAGGTTGTGATGATGTCAGTCGTCTCATGATTGTGTCAGTTCTTGACTGTGTGCTCCCAGTGCTTGCTGACATCATCAATACCTCGTTAGCCATTGGTGAATTTCCTTTACTTTGGCGTAAAGCATTTGTTATACCACTGCCTAAAATCACAAATCCTACGTCCGTTACCAACTTTAGGCCAATTTCCATTCTGCCTTTTTTATCAAAGATTGCTGAGGCGGTGGTCCATAAACAGCTATCACGTTATATTTACTCCCTAGAACTATTAAGCCCCTTTCAATCCGGTTTCAGACCTGGCCACAGTACCTGCACTGCACTTCTTAAGGTGACTGAAGACATTCGTTGTGGCATGGAGGGTCAAATGGTTACAGTCCTTGTTTTAATCGACTTCTCTAACGCGTTTAACACTGTTGACCATGAGATCCTCCTTGCTCTTCTTAAACATTTGAACGTGTCACATTCAGCCCTTAAGTGGTTCTCTGCCTATCTGAGAGGTCGCCAGCAAGCAGTCCGAGTTGATAGGTCCTTTTCTGACTGGTGCGATCTTCCAACTGGGGTACCTCAAGGGGGTATTCTGTCCCCGCTATTATTTTCAATCTTTGTTAACTTTATCACCCCTGATCTTCACTGTTCGTACCATCTGTATGCTGACGACTTGCAACTTTACGCCCAATCATCAGTTACAGACTTTTCGACTGTCATTGAAAAGCTTAATCGGGACCTTCTACATATACAGAATTGGTCTGAGAGGTTTGGACTGTTTGTAAACCCATCTAAATGCCAGGCTATTGTCTCTGGTAGTAGTAGGCAGCTTTCTAAATTGGACCTTAACTCTGTTCCGTCTGTAAATTTCAATGGCACGTTGATACCTTTTAGTCAAAGCGTTAAGGACCTAGGCATTTTGGTGGACAGTACTTTGAGTTGGAGAGCACAGGTCGCCGAAATTAGTCGGAAAGTCATGGGTTCGCTCCATTCACTAAATAAGCTCAAACACTTTTTGCCCATAAGAACTAAGCTGCTACTAGTCAATACGTTAATTTTACCCATAATCGATTACGGTGATGTGTGTTATCCGGACTTAAACGTGGAACTACTTGATAAGTTGGATCGCCTGCTCAACAACTGTATTCGTTTCATCTTCTGTCTTCGTAAATATGATCATGTGTCCTCTTTCCGTACTCAGCTTGGCTGGCTCCCTATCCGTATTTGACGTAACCTTCGCCTATTATGCACGCTCTTTTCCGTTCTTAATGACCCACATTCTCCCGGATACCTCAAATCATTATTTAAATATTATGGCGTGACTCGTGTCCGTCAACTCCGCTCTTCTGGTAATTTGTCCCTCTCGATTCCTTGCTACCACACTGGTTTTATGTCTAACTCCTTCTCCGTCCAGGCAGCGCGCCTGTGGAACACTCTTCCTCGAAATGTGAAAGATGCCCCCAGCAAGTTCGCGTTTAAAAAAGCTGCTCGTGCTTCTTTGCTAGCAGAATAAATGTTTAAGTGTTTCAGTTTCGTGAGTATCGTCTTTATATATATTTATAGAATAAAATATGTATGTATCGCAAATTATATGTATATATTTATATATTATATTTATTTATATTTATATTTTGTATGTATTGCTTATATGTAAGTATTGTAAGTCAGGTTTCAAACGTATGATATCGTTGTCGATTAACTAATATTAGCACCGCCCACAACTTCTCTGCTTTGCCTTAAGGTTGACTGGTAGAGAATGCCTCTTGGCATTAAGTTCGCCTTTTGTACTATAAGATTTTCTTTTGTGCAATAAAGATTAAATAAATAAATAAATAGGTTGGACGGAAAGGGACAAACAATTATCAGAGGCCTCTTAACTTTAGTAGACGTTTATGAATAAGGGCGTAAGAACTTTTTGAGGCTCCAAGTCTTTAGCGCCATCTAGTCCAGAGCGACCTAAATATGTAAGAAGATATGTCACCCGCTCGAGTATGCTAGTAGTTACTAGATGGAGTAGCAGAGCAGTTGACATTTCCTCTTACATTTTGGCTATCTTTAGGTCGCTCTGGACTAGATGGTGCTAAAGACTTGGAGCCTCAAAAAGTTCTACGACTATAGCCGTCTATAACATCTTAAAGTCTATGATAATGGCCAGGGAACTCATGTGTGGCAGGGACAAGTTAAAGATTCAGAAAAACTAAGAGAAACCCTCGATACGCTCAAGATTTTAAATTAAATGTCTCGCTTGCTCAGGACTCAAGATTAGCATCTGAATTAAACACGAACTTTCTTCTCTCAACACTTCGTTGCACAAATAATTATTTCTTCTATCTTTCTTAGATCAACGTCCTGGAGTATAAATTGAACAAGCCAAAGGATGCTACGCCAGGAGTGGACCGCGTGGCCGAAGGCAAGCTGCTGGCCGCCACGCAGCAGCGAGTAGCGCAGCTAGTTGATGAAAATAATAAGTATAAATCTGAAGTGGAGCGACTCAGGTTAGTATTAATCCATTAAAAATACATTAAGGGGCTACTTTGATAAATTATAGGTTTTTTCAAACGCTCTAGTGACTAAACGGGAAAAGGGACTGAATTTATTTTCGAATATATATTAATAAATAAATAAAATAAAAAGCCTTTATTAATTCCCTACGAAATTACAATTACTTATGGTTTCAAATCTAACAGTTATATAAAATCTAAATTAATTCGTAGAGACCCCTCTTCGGGTGAAGGCCTCCTCCAGTTTCAGCCAGTTTTCCTGTCCTTGGCCTTCTCAGACCAATCTTTGCCGGCTGTAGCCACGATTTCGTCTATCCATCTTTCTTTGGGCTTTCCCCTATTTCTTGTACCCGTGAAAAGTGAAATTCTGAAAGTTGCCTCGAAAGAAAAAAAATACGAAGTTGGGTCCTATTTCCCCTTATTTTTCTTAGCTTACGTAAAGTATAAGAGATAAAGCAATATAACTACGTAAAAATATGGTATTCAGGTTTATCTAAAAAGTCACACAGGCAAAATTAGACAAAACTTTATAGATTCGCTTATTTATCGTAGTTTGGTCAAAAAGTCTGATCCTTAAGAGTGCTGCATCTCTTTCTTTCATGCACGGGAGCCATAAACGTGTCTCTAACAGATGGGCGTGGCTTGTCCGAATCGAGGAATGGCCTTAAGTGCCCGTTGCATCATAGTCATAGTCATACATAAATATATACATACATACAATCACGCCTATATCCCAAAAGGGGTAGGCAGAGATCACAGATTTCCATTTGGTACGATCAATGCAGCAAAACGGCTCTCCGTGAGCCACTTCTCGCCCCCGTGAAGAACGAGACGTGATGGGTGGCGAACCGCATCGCCGCCATGCGGATGACTATTAATTAAATAAATCACCACAGCGTTCTCACGAGCAGTAGGGATCAGAGGTTCCCTTATCCCTTAGTGGCCTCTTACGACACCCGCGGGAAGAGACAGGGTGGCACCATTCTAAAGCCGGGGCCACGCAGCAAAATAGTCAATTATTTGCAGAAAAAAGTGTACATTGAAGATGGTAAATACAGTGGGTTCGATCAACTATTTTACTACAGCGTAGCATGCAAATAAATATAATAAGTCTTAACTAAATGAACATGTCCAGTAATTGTACATATTAGTAATGAAAATTTACTCAATAATTAGAATTAATTACATTGTCATATGTCAGAAAAGCTGTTTTACAGTATATAATCGTTTCTCAAGCAGCCAATTGTATAGCCGTTCGTTTCGTTCGTTTTTTTTGAGATTAGAAAAAAGTTGAAAGAAGGATGTACAGTCCCTCCATTGACGCGAGGTTGTCCCCGGTAGTATAGCCGGGGCAGTCGGGGTAGCATCGTGGTAGAATGACTGCGAGCCCATGATGCTACCCATAATAGCACCTAGGGCAACGCCGCAGAGGGGTTTAGTGGGTATTTTTCTTACAGAAGAGTGAGTCCCACATACCCCCCATATGGATCTCCCCCAGGTCCGGGGGACGATGCGTAAACGCATTCCCCTCTGCGACAAAAAAAAAGGGTTCTTTATCAGGCACGATGGGGCATACATGTCACAAGAAGTGTCAAAGTGCCTACGCAGCCATTAAAAAATATTTAAATATATTTTGTGGTATCCTGCCTTTTTGCCGAAAATTACATTGCCGAATTTCACTTGCCAACCAACTTTTCGCAAAAGTTTCATTTGGCCGAACAACTTTTACCAAATAATTATTTCGCAACCATTTCATTTCCCAACCCTATAGTTAGGAAATGAAAATTACCTACTAGGTTGGGTTAGGTTAGGTTGGATTATGTAAAGTTGGGAAATGAAATTCGGCCAAATGAAATTTCTGCGAAAAGTTGGTTGGCAAGTGAAATTCGGCAATGTAATATTCGGCGAAAAGGCAGAGAACCATATTTTGTATTTATAGTAAAGCCATGCGTACGTATTTGTAAATGTTAAATTGAATAATATAAATTATTTTACAGTATTGTAATAGTAGTCATTTTCACGAAATAATTTATTCTTATCATTGTTAATCATAAAGCTTTATACCTGGAGGAGCCATCGCCTCATCTTTCCAAACAAAAAAGTCAAAATCTGAGGGGGGCGAGGTAGCATACGTATGGCGTTTTCAATTTAAAGGTACATCATTGTCGGTTGTTAATAAAGTTTATTTCTAAATGAATTTTTATAGCAGCATCGCCTTACTGATAAAGGACAATGATGTACCTTTCACTTGAAAATATCACGCATATTTGACAGTAAGTCACGACACTAAATGGAGCAACAAATAGTTGATTTTACATATGTTGAAATATGGTTCATTACTGGATGCAGTCCTTGCAAATGTCAAACAAAAAAGCCAAGGATCATTTTTGCTTGTATTTTCAAACAAAATATAGAAGGCAGTAATCCTTAGGGGCGTTAAATATGCATAAGTGTCAAACGTCATAATAGTTACTGCCCGTCAGAAAATAAACGATTATCGTTAGGGAGGCGAGGTAGCTAAATGGCGTAATTCAACGGCGCCGTCGAGACCTATCAAAATCGAAAGATAAAATAATTTCGAAAAGAAAAGCTCGTATGGCAAAAACCATTTTAGCGGTGGGTTTGGCGTGTACGGTTTTTCAAAAATGTTAAAAAAAACAGTTACTTGGGCATTCTCGAGCGCGTCAGATATTCATACTACGTATGCCCCGAGTGCCTCTGATAACAACGGTATACTAATCTGCCGGTTTGCGTGGTGGGGGTAGGCATATAAAGTAGTCAAAAATGCAAAAAAAAGGCATTCCTCGAGCGCGTCAGATTTTCGGAAGGGGTGTTAAGTAGGCCCCAAGGAAGCTCCCTTTAAAAAAACTGACGATTTCGGCGTGACGATAAGTTACGATGAATTTTTGAAAATGCAAAAAAAGAAAGTTTATTTGAAATACTCGAGCGCGTCAGATTTTCGTAGGGGAGGTTTATCTCGGTATCCTGAAAGCATATTTTTTTAATCTGATGAAAATGTTGGTGGGTTCTCTTAATCTGACCGGGAGTTTGAGTTTTTATGATGCTTCAAGTCAAAAAGTTTTAACTTTGGACAAAAATGTAAAGAGACCTTTTTTGTGTAAAATAAAATTACCTTTTTTGTTTATTTAAACTTTTTTTTGTAAAATGTATCGTTCGCGACTTATATGCCGTAACGCGTTCTTAGGAAGACGAAATGGCTCCTCCACACTTCCGGTCATGCGGAAACCGGCAGATTTTGTATTTTTAGTAAGTTTTAGATTATATTCTTCAAAATAAAAAAATACAATATCGCGCTCGAGAATGCCGGATTAACGTTTTTTTTTTACAAGTTCGCGACCCTATAACTCGGCGGCGTCAAGGACTTATCGTCAGATTAGTTAAATTTAGTCTTTAAACACTAAAATCAACCCCCAATATCTTAATCTGACGCGCTCGAGTATTTCAGACTATCCATTTTTTTTTACTAATCTGATCGTCTATCCTAGGCGCGCGTCACTACATATAGAGCTAAATACTTTACAAGGTTGTTCTATTAGGTCTAAGGTATCTCTCATATCTTAAACTGCCACGCTCGAGTATTGCCGAAAATTCCCCTATTCGCCTCCCTAACTATTTGAATCGATTTAGTAAACGACGCTGGATTTTCGATATGGATTAATTTTTTAATCATAATAGTAATGATAAAAAAAGTAAAACTATAATTACATGTGATATTATATTTCATATTTTTGTAAACTAGACATAATAGAACATTTTTTACACCTAAAAACAATACATAAAGGCATTTTCACGGAGCTCTTTACTCACTGAAAACGATGAACTGAATGCGTGTAATCGATTTTTGAAATAGTTTTTCTAAACCTATTAGATTTTCCTGCTAATAACGTTGACAAAGGGGAAATGTACCTAAGCTTACTCCATTATATAGAGCTTTATGTTGTTAATGTTTTAGTGAATGTTGCACAGTAAAAAACCTGGAGAAAAAGAGGTTCGAAACATATGGTTTTCGATTTATAACGTACTTGTGTGTCACTGTCAGTTTTTCAATTTGTCATGTGTCTCTAACATGATAATCAAAACTAAATTGTGTTTTTATTGCTGTTATGAATTATAGGTAATCTGCAAATTGTCATTATTTATTTACAAATGTGAACTCTTCATCATGTTAACTAATCGTTTGTTAGTGGGCTTGCATTGTGTTAGAACAGGTTAGAACAGGTTGGCAACTTTTGTTTCTATGTTTACTCAATCATCACTGTTACTATGTTCACTCGAATCAAAGATTCGAAATCTCAAAAAAAACGAAGTATAGACTTTAGTTTTTGACTTCGCCACCTAGTCATTAAATTCTTTGCTCTTTTTGGTACAATTCTTTGCAGGAAATGTTCGTAATATAGTGGTTTTTCTCTAATCCAAGAGAATCATACAACTATCTTGATCATTACAGGAACAGCGTGATTCACCTTGAGGAGACCCTTTCGGGCTCAGTGGGCCGGTTCCAGGAGAAGATAGAGGAGAACTTCAAACTGATGCAGGAACAGCAAAAGATCAAGCAAGAGACCGAGAGGGCCATCGTACGTGCTAACCAACGGACGGAGACAATACGGAAGTAAGTTGTCTAATGGTTTCAGGAGACCAGGGGTGGGTAGACGAGAACCTGAAACTGTCGGCGGAGCAGCAAAAGATCAAGGAAAATACCGAGAGGGCCATAGTTCGTGCTAACCAATGAACTGAGCTATACGCAAGTGAGCGTATGTCAAGAAGCCGGTTATAGGATAAGACAGAGGATTTCAGGTAGGTAGTCAATAGCAGATGGTTACAAAAGCAGTAATAATCTTGGCCAGTGGACAGAACAGCTGCACACCAAGAAGCTGGCCGAGTAACGATTGCTCAGTCGAACCAACAGGTGACTAAGCGGAAGTAAGTATTCTTATAACAGCCTCAAAAGGACGGCTCCAGGAGAAGTTTATTGGAAACATCAGGGTATCAGCGGAGCAGTAGAAGATCTACAAATTTAGGAGGCTCCCGCAGATTCAGTGTATGCATACAAATAAAAAGGTATTTCAAGTGGCATAAGTCATTTATAAGTTGGCCGACCGTCTGCCACACCAAGGGTAAAGCGGATGTCAACACCCGATGACCTTCCGATTGACTTTGCTTTGTTAATAGGGAATATTACGCAAAACTCTGCGGAGGGGGCGGCACTAGCACATCCAGAGGGCCTATTACGAAACACGAAAATAAAAATTTCGTTACCTGGTTCTCTGTCACTCTTTCATACTCGAGCGATAGAGAGGCACATGTCAAAATTTCGATTTTCTTGTTTCACGATAGGCCCTTTGTAAACAAACCGCCTTGGTGCGCAAATGACATATTTATTCGTTATAAATTATCTATGAAAACTTGTAAAAAAACTGTTTAAGGCCTAGTATGTATTAATAACTCTATGGTTTACCGGCGTGCTAGTTCTGCACTCTGGTGGCAGAATATTGCAGTAATATCCCCTATTCCGATACACGATTGGACGAAATCGGCTCGATATAAAATAATTGCAACATTACATATTAAAATTAGCTTTAAACAGTTGTTTGTCTTTAGTTTCTTGACTTATACGTTTGTAATTAATGAAAACAATTTACCACACTAATGCTGAAAACGTCCTTGTCTTATTTTTCTCAATTAATGCGTAGTTTTTTAATTGATCTTTTTTGTAAAATTTGCAATGAGCTCCCATTCTAATAGTAATGCAGTGTTTCCCTTTCACTCGCGCTGAAAAGATAGGGATGGAATTTAGCTGTTGGCATCCTCTTACCTGGTTTAATTTGAACGGAATTCTGAAAAACTTGATGACAGCTAGATAGTTACAAGCAAAACATTTAATTTTTAACCGACTTCAAAAAAGGAGGAGGTTCTCAATTCGACTGATTTTTTTTTTAATCATTATTATGTTTTTTTTTTGTATGTATGTTACTCCATATCTCCGTGAATCGTGAACCGATTTTCAAAAATTTTTTTTTAATCGAACAGGTATAACCTCTAGATGGTCCCATTGTCACCAAGTCAGGGTCTGATGATGGGATCCTGGAGAAATCGAGGGAACTCTTCAACTATTATAGGCACACCTATAGTGATTTCACTATTTTTTACAGCAACTCGGCCACTTCCTCTTGGAATAGCGGATCCTAAGTGAAGTCGGTTCTTTTTTGTTTAAAATTATTAGAAATATGTTGAGTTACGTTGTTGAACATCTGAAAGGAAAATCATTACATTTAATATGTTCGTAACATTTTCCATAGTCAATTCTTTACGAGTCGCCAGGACGCTCGCGTTCCCATACAAACGTAAATCAGCTCTCATTTTCTTTGTATTACAAATTTTTTGAAACGAAAACGAATGTCCGACCTAGATCTATACCTACTACTAGAATGTCCATGCCAAATTTCCTGGTTCTAAAGCATGTCGTTTTAAAATGAGAGCTGAACTACGTTTGTACGGGACGTGAGTTCACGCGAGCGTCCTGGCGACTCTCAACCTTTTATTATGATCAAGTAAATACAGCCAGTAACAGATTTACACACAAAACCTATTTTTGCTATATTTTCTTTGTATTACAATTTTTTTAGAAACGAAAACGAATGTCCGACCTAGATCTATACCTACTACTAGAATGTCCATGCCAAATTTCCTGGTTCTAAAGCATGTCGTTTTAAAATGAGAGCTGAACTACGTTTGTACGGGAACGTGAGTTCACGCGAGCGTCCTGGCGACTCTCAACCTTTTATTATGATGTAGAAAATACAGCCAGTAACAGATTTACACACAAAACCTATTTTTGCTATATTTTCTTTGTATTACAATTTTTTTAGAAACGAAAACGAATGTACGACCTAGATCTATACCTACTACTAGAATGTCCATGCCAAATTTCCTGGTTCTAAAGCAAGTCGTTTTAAAATGAGAGCTGAACTACGTTTGTACGGGAACGTGAGTTCACGCGAGCGTCCTGGCGACTCTCAACCTTTTATAATGACCAAGAAAATATAGCCAGTAACAGATTTACACACAAAACTTATTTTTGCTATATTTTCTTTGTATTACAATTTTTTTAGAAACGAAAACGAATGTCCGACCTTAGATCTATACCTACTACTAGAATGTCCATGCCAAATTTCATGGTTCTAATGCATGTCGTTTTAAAATGAGAGCTGAACTACGTTTGTACGGGACGTGAGTTCACGCGAGCGTCCTGGCGACTCTCAACCTTTTATTATGATCAAATAAATACAGCCAGTAACAGATTTACACACAAAACCTATTTTTGCTATATTTTCTTTGTATTACAATTTTTTTAGAAACGAAAACGAATGTCCGACCTAGATCTATACCTACTACTAGAATGTCCATGCCAAATTTCCTGGTTCTAAAGCATGTCGTTTTAAAATGAGAGCTGAACTACGTTTGTATGGGTACGTGAGTTCATGCGAGCGTCCTGGCGACTCTTAACCTTTTATTATGATTACAGATGCATGCAGACAACCATCGCTGAGCTGGAAATGCAACTTGCTGCTAGCAGAGCGAGGGTGGCTTCCGCCGACAAGGAACGGGAGGAGGTCAGTTCTCACACAATCACTACAATAGTATAAAACAAAGTCGCTTCGCCCCTATTTCACCACGCTAACAATTGTCACAATTTCTGACTTATCCAAATTACTGACGTCACAGGCGTCCACAGGCTACAGTAACCGCTTACCAGCAACCGAGCTGCATGCTTGTTTGCCACCACCATGATATTTTTAATAAAATTCAACATATTTATATTAAATCGTTAATAAATAGGTACTGAGTTTACTAAAGTGCTCACGAAGAACCATAGTTCTTAGAAGAATTGTAAATTCTCGACATGAGATTAGGCTTGTGTCGGAATTTCGTGACAATAGGGAATATTACGCAAAACTCTGCGTAGGGGGCGGCACTAGCACATCCAGAGGGCCTACCGCGAAACACGAAAATATAATTTTCGTTACCTGGTTCTCTGTCACTCTTTCATATTCGAGCGATAGAGGCATATGTCAAAATTTTGATTCTTTCGTTTCACGATAGGCCCTTTGTGAACAAACCGCCTTGGTGCGCAAATGACATATTTATTCGTTATAAATTATCTATGAAAACTTGTAAAAAAACTGTTTAAGGCCTAGTATGCATTAAAAACTCTATGGTTTACCGGTGTGCTAGTGCTGCACTCTGGTGGCAGAATATTGCAGTAATATCCCCTATTGTAGTGTTTCTCGATACATATGTCAAAACCTCTGTTTTGCAAAAGTATAAGTCGTAGTTTTAGTGATAATAAATGAAGTTTTTCTTTAAATACTACGCCGTTTCCGTACCCTATGGATGCCTGTGACGTCAGTAATTTGGATATGTCAGAAAATGACAATTGTCAACGTGGTGAAAAGGGGGCCTGTCTATCCCTATGTATGCTTAGATCTTTAAAACTACGCAACGGATTTTTTTAAATAGATAGATTGATTCAAGAGGAAGGTTTATATGTATAATTGCACCCGTGTGAAGCAGGGGCGGGTCGCTAGTAAATAATTAATGTTATGGGAAAATATATCACAAATCAACCGAGCCCTACAGTAAGCAGTATATCTTGTGTAGTGGGTAATTAAAATATCTTGTCGGATTTTAGAGAAGTCAAAGGTTCTTCACAGCATTCGAATATCGAAAATTGTCTTTAAAAAAAATCATATGAAATAAGTGCTGATTTATTTCAAAATCTGGGTCTACAGAACCGATAGGCGTAAACGCCTTATAATTCTATCTGAAGTGCAAATGTAGGAATATCCACTCAAAACTGGTACAAAATTGGTAGAAAGCGTGTGGAGCCCCCCAAAGCACGCAGTCTTGCGCGTTGACGTCTTCACGGAGAGAAAAAATTTACTAGAAATAAGTAAAAAATAGTCATTCCCAGGACAAGTAAACGTTTACTAAAAACAAGGAAACTTTTACTAAAAACAAGTACACATTTACTAAAAACAACTAAACTTTACTAAAAACAGGGAAGCGTCTACTTGTTTTTAGTAAATTGTTTACTTGTTTTTAGTAAATTGTTTACTTGTCCTGGGAATTACTATTTTTTACTTGTTTCTAGTAAAAATTTCTCTCCGTCTTCCATCGATTATCATACCTAAATACAGTCCGCGAGCTCTAAAAAGAACCTTCGGGTTTTAGATAGAGACGTCGGGTATCAATCAACAGTGACACATGACAGCAGAACAGCAATATTACCTTCGCGTGTCATCGCCGATTCCCGAAGGTTCTTCTTAAAGCTCACGGACTGTACTTACATGCCATGACGTCACAATGAGTGAGCACACTTCAAGAATTTGGTTTATTAATTTTGTTAAAAAATTTTGGAAAAGTTAATTACGCAAAATTTTAAGAACTGAACAAGTGCATTATATTCATCGTCGTTAATTGAGCCGATATCACTTATTTTATATTACGTTCATTGTAACACCCTGTATACAAAACACTAATAACGTGAAACAAAAGAAAGCCATTCATAGATACAACATGAGGAACAAAGAAAAACTATGTATGCCTGAATTTAAAACTAAGAGATCATACAAACAAGGGATGCCTATTAAAATTTACTTTTCACCCCTACTATTCGAAAAAGGGTAATTTGTTGCCCATTTACAGGGAGCAAAAATGACTTTTGATCCCTCTTTTAATTTTCCTTGTCTTTGCAACTGATTAAAATGAGACAACATTATATAACTTATTTCTAGCAGATAGCTAGTTTAGTACTTTTGTTTTCGTTTTTCTCATAGAAGGAGTGAAGGGTCAATTGCAGAATTTTTGTACCTTTGTCCCATCCTTTCTTAATTTTCTCATTTTCGTTACGAAAATTAACCATACATTTGTATGGCTAATTATCATAACGAAACTGAGAAAAAGAAGAAAATTTAATTTTTACTTTTCTTAATTTTTTCAGTTTCGTTACGATAATTAGCCATACAAATGTATGGTTAATTTTCGTAACGAAAATGAGAAAATTAAGAAAGGATGGGACAAAGGTACAAAAATTCTGCAATTGACCCTGAAAAGTAGACTGTACTACGCGGTAGCAAAATTATTTTGATCTCGGGTCACTTGAACCCCTCACTACGCTCAGGATTCTATGTTAGAATTCTATTCTGGAATCCTTCGCTTCGTTCGGGATTCAACACGCTACCCTCGACCGAAATAAGTCATTTTGCTCCCTTTGTAATACAATCTACTAATAGTACGGTACTGGAACAGTTTTGAACTTTTATAATTCACAAGTGCGATTTTCATTTTTAGTTAGAGAATGTAATATGATTAGTCATAGTAAAAAATATTTTCTAACAGTTATTGACGATGCGCTAGGTATTATATAGATATTTGTTAATAACACAAAGAAAAGATTATCCAAATTACATTTTTCTTTACCACACTATTGCACTCAACTATTTCAATATCATCTGTCATTTTATAACAGTTTGGTCAATAGATTATGTGAGCATATTCGTAAACAATTTGTAAAAATATGCGTGACCTTGAATTCTAAACGAACGACAAATGGCTAAGACGACGAATGCTATTGACAAAACCGCTATAAAATGTGAAGTTATGTAGCAATAATAAAAAGCGATAGTCTGGTAGAGAAAAATAAAACTTGCATAATCTTTTCTTTATGTAGCAAACAAATACGTGTATTATACCTAGCGCCATGCTCACAATTGTTAGAAAATATTTGTCATTATTAGTACTTAACGTATTCTAACGGGGCACAATATAAAATCGGACTTGTGAGTTTTGTCATTTTTATAGGTTAAAAAGGCGTTGTTGTACTCCACTATAAATACAACCTGCTACCTACAGAAATAACTTGTTTTCCACTGAAGGACTTTAAAAACAAAATTAATAGTTTATTGGAAAAAAACCCTGTGTACAGTGACTGTCAGCATCAATAGTATCTTCCCAC
Organism: Pammene fasciana; assembly: GCA_911728535.1. Classification (NCBI taxonomy): domain Eukaryota; kingdom Metazoa; phylum Arthropoda; class Insecta; order Lepidoptera; family Tortricidae; genus Pammene; species Pammene fasciana. The sequence continues at coordinate 44,659,812 of OU452272.1, read as the reverse complement.
ACGAAGGCCGCAAAAATATGTGACACGCTCCCATGGCTTTACAAATAAGAGCGTGTCACATATTTTTGCGGCCTTCGTGTAGGAAGATACTATTGATGCTGACTGTACTCTATAAAAGAGTTTAGTGATTTTATATTACCAAAGAAGTGTTTGACAGTTTATGAATTTATTAATAATTTTAATTTATTGCATTAGGTATACTTTGTTATTATGACGTGCTTAAGTAATGTAAATTACATGGTTAATAAATATCTTATCTTATCTTATCAATATTGTTTTAACGAAGAGGATTTGTCTTCGATGAAGGTACTTTTAAATACTATTTTTTTTCGTGTATCGTGTTATGGATCCATTGTAAATAAGGGCTGACTGGGGTGTATTCTGTAAAAGGAACCGTGAAACGTAAACTCCTGGCTACTCCGATCACTCTCCCGTCAAGGACCAGCGGCCCCCCGGAATCTGCTGGCCGACCCTGCTGCTTGCTATTGGAACACTTCGGCGTTACGCACAGAACCTTAATAAATTTAATCTTGTCATTCTTTATGTTTTCACAAGTAGTCACGATACCCTCGCCAATATGAAGAGGCATTACCTTGTGTTTTTTCTTTACTTCTGATTTATAAACATCATTATACTTCTAGCTCTACTTCTAGTAGTTCCAAAACCAGCGTATTTAACTTGTAGTCCGAAGAATGTTTTATAATCGAGTGCCATTAGTTTTGCAATAGGCCTGGGTATTTTTTCAACGAAAAGTAAACCTATATCATTCATTCCGAGTACATTTTGAGGGTGGATATGTGCTTCGATGATGCGTGCAAACTTCTTAGTTTCGTTTGCTGGTTTTGTGAAATCTCCATATTTGACGTCGATAGGATAGGGTTTCTTTTTTGGCGTGCAGTGTGCCGCAGTCAGGACCCAGTCTTCCATTATAAGGCTGCCGCTACAAGTTCTGCGTCGAGATTTTATAAAGTGAAACGCCACGACAAAAGGAAACTCGTTCCGTGAGTCCGTCTCCCCTTTATACACCCTGAGACCTCTTCGTCTAGGTGCACTACTTTCGCTTAGATGTACGAGAAAGCCCAAAATAAATAAAAAGTGCATTTTAAATTTATAAGAAGATATTTTGTTATTTATTGAAATGAAGCAAATTGTGTTTTTAACGAAGTTTCAAAATAAAAAAATGGAAAATAAAGTAGATGTAGTTTCATAGTTCAATTTTATTACTTTTTATGGCATTTCGTAACAAAAACAATTTCTGTAAATAAATAAATTCCCATAAAGATTAAAATTAATGATATTTCAACATATACAACCTAGGTACTTTATATATTCTACCAAAATCTTCGAAACCATTGCCGCAGGCACTATTTTTAGATTTATTTCAATTAGTTGTATGAGAGACTATTATAGTCTCTGGTTATATTTTAAAACGTACTTTACCCGTTGTTTTTTAGGGTTCCGTAGCCAAATGCCAAGACACGGAACCCTTATAGATTCGTCATGTCTGTCTGTCCGTCCGTATGTCACAGCCATTTTACTCGGAAACTATAAGACGTATCATTATCAATTTTTTACATAAAGTGTATTGTGTGTGCCGCTACTTAGTTATGTAGTGAAAATTCTGAAAACAATATTTTAAGGGGGGCACTCCATACATGCAATTAATCGTCAAAAAATATTTTTTTACCTAATATCAACATGATGCACATCAATCGATAGGTCTTTAAAAACGACATTGAAGTTTTTCTTAACATTTTTTGATTAAGTGCATGGATATATTCAGAAATTTTGACTCCGAAAATCTTAAAAAAATGTGTTTTGAACCGTTATTTAGTCCAAAAATTATGGAAAAATTCAAGAAGATACACCTTTAAATATTCTTTCAAGGAAATTTATTTTGAATATTATCGGTTCAGGCGTTTTTGAGGTATCTCCAAAAAGCTACGTACTTAGAGGCAGATACGACCTTGCGATAGTAATTTATTCGATAGTACGAAGCTACGGCTGGTTTTTTATAAATAATGGTACGGAACCCTTCATGCGCGAAATGGAAAAAAATGGAACCCTTATAGATTCGTCATGTCTGTCTGTCTGTCTGTCTGTCCGCCCGTATGTCACAGCCATTTTACTCGGAAACTATAAGACGTATCAATATCAAATTTTTACATAACGTGTATTGTGTGTGCCGCCGCTACTTAGTTATGTAGTGAAATTTCTGAAAAAAAAAAATTTAAGGGGGGCAGTCCATACATACAAGTAATTGTCAAAAAATATATTTTTACCAAATATCAACATGATGCACATCAATCCATACCATAGGTCTTTAAAAATAACATTGAGGTTTGATGGATATATTCAGAAACAATGACTCCGAAAGTAAAAAAAATTGTGTTCCCCCCCCCCCGTAACTTTTGAACTGTAAGTCCAAAAATTATGGAAAAATTCAAGAAAATACCTTTAAATATTCTTTCAAAGAAAATTATTTTGAACATTATCGGTTTACGCGTTTTTGAGTTATCTCCAAAAAACTACGTACTTAGGCAGATTCGACCTTGCGATAGTTATTTATTGTATAGTAGCTACTACGGCTGGTTTTTATAAATAATGGCACGGAACCCTTCATGCGCGAGTCCTACTCGCACTTGGCCGGCTTTTTTATTTATACCTTGTGTGGACTGTAACACGAGCAAAAAATTAAAACGTAGGTAGATTCTACTCCTCAAACAATAAAACTTTTGTTCAACAACATAAAAAAATATGTAGTCTTTAAGATTGTCTCTGTCCCATAAAAAAATAGTATTTTCAATGTAATTACGTTTAGACTTTTTATCAACCATATCTAAAGCTAAACCAATTTTTATACGATCGCACCTATTTATTCGGAAATTAGTTTTAAGTTAACCTAGGATGTAAGATTTACGCTTTGTTACCACTAACACTATTATGGACATGTCTGAATTAAATAAATTGAACATTGAATTGAATTACGCGCGACATGTTTCGGAGAGCTTAGGTCTCCATCCTCAAGCACAAAGCGTGCTAGGCGAACCGATTCACGACCCGTCGCTACGGCGCCGCGCCATCGACTGCCGGTGGCCGGCGGCAGTTGGCGCGACGCGCCGCTTGGCGCGCGCGCTCTGGGTTGTTGAGGGTGATCTTGCGCCGGCGCTGGCGCTGCCAGAGTACAATCATAGTGATAATAGTGTTAATATGTCTCACGGAAGTTTAAATTCAATGATCACAACAATGCTGTGCGTGTTTAACATTTTCAAAAAACATTTCCAGTTACGACTTAACCTGGAGAACCAGGTTACCCGCCTGCATGATAACTTTGAGGCATCGCAGCGGCGCGTGCGCTTGCTGGGTGAGCAGGTCGCCGCGCTGTACAAGGTCGTGCCGGACATGCAGCCGGTGCCGGACACGCGCCAGCCGTGCCTGTGCAAGGACTTCATGGAGAAGCTGGCGCCAGAACAACCTGTTCCGAAAAGCTAGCAAACACACAACTCGTTTTATTATGTGTCGGGCCTTTTTTTCTTGTTGAAAAATATATCCAAATTAGGCATTTACATATTAAATAATCTCTCTTGTCAGATTTGCTCGTTTGTCTTATTTGCTGTCTTCAGGTTAATTTCTTACATTACATGCGTTAATTCTATACTTACTTCATTGTTTTCGATAGGTTAGGTACCTACATATTTTGTGCTCGTACCGAAGTCTTTAAGCCTCTAAATGAGAGTTACTCACAGCACTATAGTTACGGCGGTCTAAAAATTTCAGCAAGTTCTGACTCTCTGTAAGTTTTTTGCTTATAAGTTTATTTCCTTTAACCTTTTCGACGCCATGTCAAACGCAAAACCTACCACTCAGACGCCACGACATCGAAATGTCGAAAATGAAGTTAAACTTCATGTGTGTGCTTGTAGGTCTATCTTGCTCTGTGGTCGGTGACCGATATATCGGTCTTTGGCGTTGGACCTGTGGTGCCGATATATACGTCTTTGGCGTGGAAAAGGTTGATTTCAGCATATGGACAGGTACAGTCAGCGTCAAATATATTATAACAGCCAGAGTAGCCAAATAGTTCTTGGCATGGCTGGGATCTTGACATGATTTTATTGTTAAGAGAAGAGTGTGTGTAGTGTAGGTCTATTTGAACAGTCTGCCCGCTTAGCTATTTCTGCTGCTGACTGTACGCGTGCCTTTCGCTTGATTTGACGAAGAATCAAAATAAAAGACAATTTTATAATAAACTCAACGTTGTTCTTTTATTTTACTACAGATCATCTAAGTACATGAGAATATAACATTATTAACAATAACACTATACAACTCCATAGGTTTATATTAAGGGGAAATTTAAAAAATCTATTTGTATTGGTACCTAATAAACACGGAGCTCAAATCTCTGGGAAAGAAGTTTCTCCGGGAGAAATATCTCTCAGTGAAACCTCTCTGGGAGAGAAGTTTCTCCGGGAGAAATATCTCTCAGTGAAACCTCCCTGGGAGAGAAGTTTGTCTGGGAGAAATATGTTTTAGTGAAACCTCTCTGGGAGAGAAGTTTGTCCGGGAGAAATATCTCTTGGTGAAACTTCTCTGGGAGAGAAGTTTGTCCGGGAGAAATATGTATCTCTTAGTGAAACTTCTCTGGGAGAGAAGTTTGTCCGGGAGAAATATGTATATCTCAGTGAAATTTCTCTGGGAAAGAAGTTTGTCCGGGAGAAATATGTATCTCTTAGTGAAAACTCTCTGGGAGAGAAGTTTGTCCGGGAGAAATATGTATCTCTCAGTGAAACCTCTTTGAGAGAGAAGTTTCTCTCGGAGAGATGTTTCTTTTGGGAAAAACTCTCTCTGGGGAGGTCTCTCTGAGAGAGAAGTCTCTCTGGGAGAAATCTCCCTGAAAGAAAGCACGGAGCACGGAGGTCAGTTTTCTCAAATAAAACAACATAAGAATAACTATTTAACTTAAGTTTGTTAAATAAGTAATTAAGTTCTGAAGTCCCATCAGCAATAAGGGAAAGCAATCTCAGGAGTGAATTATAAAATATGATTTTAAGCTAACATGCTCATTAACATTACAAAAACTATTTAAAACGGGATATTTCCCTTTTTTATTTTTATTTATTCACATGGTAAATATCCCGTTTTAAATAGTTATTGTAATTATAAAATAGCTGATATGACACAATAGTGAGAGCAACGAAGCCCGAAAAAATTGGAATACTATCCTTATTGCTAGCAATACCGGCCTCTGGCAGCTTTTAATAGGTGGAGGTCAGAGTGACACACTAGCAAAATTTTCAAGTTGGTATTAAAGTAATATTGAAATAGGTATAAACTGCCGAAGATATATTATTTATAGAGGGCGGCCCTATATTTTAACATAAAAAAAACATGGCGTAGGTATTATTTCAGGCGACAAGGTATTTGTTTAAGGGTCAAACATTTTTTTAAGTATTAGTAAAATTTTGCCTTTGCCCAGCAGCGGGACACCTTACCAGGCTAATAAAAAAAATTATTATGGTTATGCGCCTTTTCTGTGGACATTATAAAATTAATAAAAATCCTTTAAAAAAGCTTAATTGCCAATCTTTTTAACCGACTTCAAAAAAGGAGGAGGTTCTCAATTTGACAGATTTTTTTTTTATCATTATTATGTTTTTTTTTGTATGTATGTTACTCCATATCTCCGTGAATCGTGAACCGATTTTCAATTTTTTTTAATCGAACAGGTATAACCCCTAGATGGTCCCATTGTCACCAAGTCAGGGTCTGATGATGGGATCCTGGAGAAATCGAGGGAACTCTTCAACTATTATAGGCACACCTATAGTGATTTCACTATTTTTTACAGCAACTCGGCCACTTCCTCTTGGAATAGCAGATCCTAAGTGAAGTCGGTTCTTTTTTGTTTTAAATTATTCTATTGTCCACAGAAAAGTCGCCCGTTTTCCTAAATCTTTCTCACCCTTAAAATTAAAAACCGTTTTTCTGAAATGTTCCAAGGGCTTCTAAATTCCTAGTAGAGAAAACAAAACGACGGGAGCATAACAAAAGAAAAAAGTTGTTACACTTACCTAATTAAAACCTACAGTTTTAGGGTGCTTGAACACGTATAAATGCTGTACAAAAGAGTGTTCAAAACAAGCTTTCGTGAGTCACGTTTGTGATATTTATGCAACCATTGCAACCCCAACGTTTCATCACAATGCTTGCTTTTCTTGATTCTCTTTAACTTTAACAGCGTCATAATCTGAACATCGATCTTTTAATGAGTAGCAGGAATAAAAATGTCCTAGTGACTTCCCAACGATATTAATTTATCTACAGGCTGATTCAGGAGACGTGAGCAGAGACAAGCCTACAGAGTGAATAATGAATCGGCAGCCATCATATTTATTTAAGTGTAACAATTACACCTTTCTTTTGACGTGATAACCAGTGATCGGAATCGGAGTGAAACGATAACAAAACGTGTAACTTAAACGTAAACGTAAACTTGTCCAAGTTACAACCAAGAAAAGTACGAATATTTTTAAGCAAACTGGTCTAGGATCTCGAATCAAACTGGAATCTCTAATTGATAATGTGTGGGTATAGGGATATGAATATTTTATGGCTGTTAAGCACTCTTTTATGTCAGCTTGACAAGTTTTGTTATCGCTTCACTCCGGTGATTCCGATCACTGGTGATAACGTCTTATAAATCGATGAACACCGGTAGCATGCACGAAAAAGTGTCACGTTCCGTTCCGGTCACGTGGACAGATCGCCATGGTAACGTTACGGCCACAAACCATACGATTGAGAAACATGTAAAATTACCACCTGGTCATAAATATCTGAATCTCTATTGTTAAGACGATAAAGTGCATATTAGAGGAGCTACGCATAAAACGCCGGATGTCGACGACGTGCCAGGACCACATACTCAAATACTTCGGACACCTCTCAAGACGCTCCGCGGATAGCTTGGAGAGAATTATAATGACGGGAAAAGTTGAAGGCACGAGACTTAGAGGCCCTCCCCCTGCAAGATGGTGTGCCCAAATTACTGCACCCATGCAATTAAAACTGCAAGAAGCCATGTGCGTAGCAAGGGATAGAAGCCTGTGGAGGAACCTGATCTTCAACAGAAGGACATGATGTCACGATCCTCAGCTTTGAGGGAACGACTGATGATGATTAAAGTACATGTTCAGATATGTTTGAGTACCTTGGCCGCTCCGATATATTTGATGGCGACGGTACTGCATTTCATTTGATTATTTTCCTAAGTAAATTCAGTGATAATAATTCAATTCAATTAATAAAAGTATGCAATTTTTCATCAATGTTTTCTTATCGCGTTATCACGCAAAATTATAGTCCGTAAACCGACTTTGCAGGCAACCATTTTTTTACCTATTTGTGATGTAGAAATTGAAGGGATGTTTACAAAAACAACATAACTGCCTAGAGCGGTTGACACTTTTTTAAGAACATTGTTAATTGTTTCAGGTGTCAACCAGTGTAGTCAGTTATGTTGTTTTTGTAAACATCCCTTCAATTGTATTCTCTATAATCTTAGACTATTCAACCAACCGGACCTTAAACCGGACTTATTGATAGTTACCGATTATTATCATATTATAATTAATATTTTTGGCACAAAAACTTAATTGTCTTGCTCATGAGCGAGATACGCTCGACTTTATCACCCGAAACGGATCGGATCGGCGGATCAAACATTTTCTTAGGCAAGGCGGAGCTTAATTAGGCCTTAAATTTCTTCATGAGCTGTAGGAAAACTACTTAGATGTCTGAAAATTAGGCAAGCCGCCGTGAATCGGGTTCTATGGACCCGCCGTCATTGACGGGCTGTAATTACTTAAAATTTCAAAAAAGTGCTTAAAATATTTTCTTAATCAAACATACTTATAATACATTAATTACGTACCTAGGGCCGTAAAATAAGGAATGGCTCAGATCGCGGGGATTTGTGGCCCGAACCGAAGGTAAGGGCCATAAACAGATGTAAGAATTATTGTACACCTCATGGAGGTAGAAAATGGAGATACTCTGTTATTATTTCAACATCTATGTAACCCGTTTTCGTTCAATAAATGAAGTTTTACTTTACTTACTTTAACAAGCAATCCGAGGCCTTCTTTATTACCGCCCGTGGTGCGTACATAATTTTACGTCTTCTTCTGGGTGTGAAGTGAGATTTGCCACTGCGCCCGTGGGCGACAAATCTCACTTACCGTCCAGAGTGACGTAAATTGTTTTAAACTTATGCTTGCTTTTCCTCACTTTCCTTAACTTTAACAATGTGTGAGTTGCCAGCAGAAGTGAGGAGGGCTCTCAGAGCCTCATGAGCGAGGTACGCGGCCCGCCGAGGCGCGGCCGCATGCTTGTGGTACCGCTCCAGCGCCTCGCAGATCAGGGATCTGGCTTCGGAGACCTGCTGGTCGTCCATTAGTCGAGCGCCTTCCTGTAATATGAAGTTAAAATACTCAACCAATATTTGATGTATATTTCTTCACTACATAGTATAAAACAAAGTCGCTTCCTGCTGTCTGTCCCTATGTATGCTTAGATCTTTAAAAATACGCAACGGATTTTGATGCGGGTTTTTTAAATAGATAGAGTGATTCAAGAGGAAGGTTTATATGTATAATTGCACCCGTGCAAAGCCGGGGCGGGTCGCTAGTTACGAAATATATTTCACCTTGTCAAATACTCATTGCAAACAGACTTTGACAAAATGGTTATTGGGGAAAATTATATTGAAACTGAAAATCTTTTGCACCCTATTTGATAACTTTTTTTGTCTATAATTATAGTGTACTTTCAATTTAACTCTATGTGTACTTTTAATACGTATACACGCACACGTTTACTCTCACACACTCACACACACACACACACACACACACATTGGAGTTTTTAGATTTTTTATAGATTGTAAGCAGTGGCGGCGCGTGCATAGAACACGATTCCCGTCGGCTTGCCTAATTTTCCTGCACCTGAGCAGTTTTCCTACATTTCATGAAGAAATTGAGAGCAAAATTAAGCTTCGGCTTGCCTAAGAAAAATGTTGACCCACCGCCACTGGATTGTAGGTCCTATTATTATTCTCTATCTTGTATCTTAAATAGTTCAATAGCTCAACTTCTCCAGTAGGTACACAGATAAAAGGATATCTTAATCCAAGATATTCATTCTTGTATATAAGGAAAATCGATAATTTCTTAAATCAAGTAAAAAATATCTTGAACCAAGTAAGTTCTTCTTGGATCAACAAAATAATACTTGGTTCAACAAAATCATACTTGGTTCAAGAAATTATCGATTTTCCTTAAATACAAGAATGAATAATTATCTTGGATTAAGATATCTTTTTTTTCTGTGTATGTATATAATTGTATAATTAACAATTTTTATTGCATAAATATTCACGTCTAAAATTTAGTAAAATGGTAGGTAGCTGGTACTTTATAGCACAGGTTTATCCTATTTTACGTTTCAGAGAAAAATATTTGGACAGTGCAATTGCCACAGGCTTAATCGGGCCCTCTGTTCGACGCCTGCCGTAAACCGGGCGTTATTATTGGGCACGTACAAAATCATGGTCTCTCCTACAAAAGTTTACCTGAAACAGCTTGTGGCAGTCTTCAACAACGTTAATCCTCTTGTCAATCGTAGCCGAGTCAAACGTGATGCCACAAACCGAGCATCTGGCACCCTGCTTTGACGCTTGGCGGGATCCGGGCAATATGCCTGGGCACTCTAACGTTGGACACCTGCAATACAAACATTACGGCATTCTTTCTAATTTTTATAAAAATAAATAAATTCATTTTTATTTCAAGTAACAAGACTCATACAATGGTTAGTATACAATGTTTATTCTTATCTCTAATGTTTAGTATGTAGGTGGTAATTATATACAATATTGACTGCAAGAAACATGCATCTCACAGCAGTGCCTCAAGTAAGGACAGTCGAACCTGTCCGCAATTGAGCGCAGGATGAGGTTGGGGCTGGCCCGCACCCGGCGCACCAGGGATGAGCATCGCTTGCGCATGGTCGCATAGAAGCAATCCATACACGCCTCCGCAAACATCCCTGAAGCGCTACAGAAGCGGGGCAGCCCCAGCAGCAACCGGAACGCGTTATTGTATTGCACCCGGAGGGCTCCATGAGCTCTCTGCGTGTAATACCTCCATAAGCTGCATGTGTATAAAGATGTACAATAGGCTCTAAATAATGTAACTTTTACTTCTTTTGTACATCGGGCAAACTTACGGGCAATCATATTAGCCCTCACAGATAGAGCCCACCGTTCCCGCTCAATGTCCATGTTATCTTTTATATCCGATGTAACAATATGGCCTAAGTATTTAAAGTTTTCCACTCTCTTCAATGGTGAGCCATATAATTGAATTGGAGGCACCTCCTCCACTTTGTATTTATGTCTCACGCATTCTTTATTAAATATTTCTACGGCAGTAATGTTTAAATTGAAGCCTATTGTGACGTACGGGTTTTGAGAAAGAAAACCAGAGTGAAATTTCAAGAAAAACTACTTATTTAATACAATTCTTTCCAAGCTTTTAAGTCGAATGAAGATAACAGTCACATAAATTTATTAGGTGGTCGCGGGAACTTAGAGGCCCGTCTGGTTGCTCAGTAACGGTAACGGCCGTTATTTTAAATTTTTGAATTTTAAATTACTGGTCCGCGGACAGGGACTCCCCTTAACGATCTCCGGGCGGCGCGCAGCAGACGGTCACGGCGTAAGGTGCTGGTGATACTCAAGAAGGGCAGGCGACGGGAAATGCGTCGACCAACCGCCAGGACGTGGTGGCTCCGGAACCCCAAGTGCCTACGGCGCACTCAGCAGCCGTAACCTTGGATCCCGATCTGGGGTTACACTGCCTACATTTATAAAAATAAATGGATGTTCACTCCGTATTCAAATTAAAATACCTAACTAAATTTTCAAAAGTGTAAAAAAAAATTCGATCTGCTACACGTCCTTCTCTTCAGCGCGCAAAGGGACGTGGCTTCACTGCGCTGTGACGGAATCGAATGTGGCGGGGCCCAACGACTCGATGCGATCGGCAAGCAAGCGGCCAGCGGGGGAAAACGCGCGGAAGGTGAAACGGCTCTTTTTAGGGTTCCGTAGCCAAAATGGCAAAAACGGAACCCTTATAGTTTCGCCCCCGGTCTAGCTCAGTGACCGTTAGCACTAGAAAGCTGAAATTTGGTTTGAATATGTGCATTAACCAAGCCGACAAAACGGTAGAATAAAAACGCGAAAAATATATTTTGTTAGGGTACCTCCCGTACACGTGAAGTGGGGGGCGAAATTATTTTTCTTTCCAACCAAGTTTTGTGGGGTATCGTTGGATAGGTCTTTTAAAAATAATGTGGGTCTTCTAACACAGTTTTTGGATAAAACTAATACTTTTGGAAATAATAGCTCCGAAAGTTTAAAACAGGGCGTCCCCCCCCCCCCGTCTTTTTGAATCGTGGGTCCTAAAATTAAAAAAAAAAAATACGAAGTTGAGGCCTTATGAGTACCTTAAATGAAAACTATATTGAATTTAATTGGTTGAGCCGTTTTTGAGTTATTATCACTCAAAAACCCATAGTGAAAGGACGTAAGTAAAAATGACTTAAGCGCCGCCAAATTTCCCGTAAGAAACGACCTTTTGAATGAATGGTCTCAGTTTACGGAACCCTACACTGAGCATGGCCCGACATGCTCTTGGCCGGTTTTTCTATACGGAGAACTAGAACACGATTAGGATTCCGCGCGCAACCGACAACACCGCGCGAAATGGTTCATTTTTAATACTAAAACACTAAAAAATGTACACTACGTTTCTGCCTTCTGGCGAATATGGGTAACTCGTTCCCGCAAAGTGTGTTTTGCGTCTGAATTTGGCTGATGGTCTGAACTCTATATATCTAATAGACGGAGCTAGCCACGTCAGATATGACACAATAACGAGAGCAACGAAATTCCTCTAGTCAGTTTGCTATACTATGTTTATTTATGGATCCGGACATCTGGCAACTGTAAAGTGGCGGAGGTTAAAGAATGGAAACTACTTCAATAATACAGATCCTAGAGTTCTGGTTTTGATGCAGTATTATGAGAAATTATATCAATAATTAGATTATATCATTGTCAAAAGTTTCTATTGGCGGAAAGTATTTCAATACCTGAAGTAATTCATAGTTTGTAGCTTACTATTTCTTATACAAACCTTTATAACAGTTAGTTCTTGCATAATATTACTGCTGAATGATTATAATGATTATTCCGATTATCTCATCAAAATATGTATAAAAATTATAATTTAAAAGTATCGACCAACGCTATTATTAGTATGGATGGTAGAAGCAGTGGAAGGTAAAGATAACAATCTCTGTTACAAAGGTGTCCGTCAAAAGGCGTTGAATTGGTGGCGCCACAATAGCTATTCGCTGTGTGCATGATTGTGGCGCCATCTCTTGGGCAGGTGCTCAATCTATTTTTTTTTCTTTTTTACAGACACGTTGTATTCATTGCTTATATGAAATGTCACTGGCTGATTCGCTATTTTGACAGCTCACAGCTAGGGGCTTTTGCAGTTTCATTTCTTGTCACATTGTGCACTGCGATCGTTCTCGTTACCCCCACCATGCACATAATATATGGTGGCGCACATGCAGCGCACTTCACTCCGTCAATAACTGCTAAGGTGCTATAGCTGTACTACCGCCACTCGGAGAGATTTTGAACTATTATTTGCTGTTCACAGCTCGACACGTTTTAGACCGTTCTCCTATTTCGCTATGTACGAAGTGCATGGTGGGGGTAACGTGAACGATCGCAGTGCACAAAATAACAATACATTGGGTTCTTGTCAATCAAAATATTTGACATATGTGTGTGTTGTGTGTGTGTGATATCACCTATAGGTTCAACTGTCAAAATAGTGAACCAGCATTTGATATAAACAAGGAGGATATGCCAGTAATAAAAAAGAAATAACCCCTTTAACCCCCTGTTCAAGAGATGGCGCCACACTCATGCACACAGCGAATAGGAGATACTTATTATCCTTATACCATCCATAGCTATCAGCACAGATATCTGACAGCTAAGACAAATATTTGATAAATATACTGACACGGTCGATATCTACTTATAGAAACCATAGACAACGGCGCCTCTATCCTAAGAGAGACTATGCACTAAAGAGTTCGGTTCTCTGTGAGCATAAAGCTCTATTTTATGTCTGTGAGCGATACCTACTGTATGTGACAGATAAAAACAACAGCAACAGAAGCGAAATCAGGGGGGTACAACTCAAAGTAAATCTGTCAAAAAATTTGAGTTTGACACGACGTATCCGATACGTTTGCATAAGTGCGAAAATGAACTTGTCATGCGTTAAGAAGGGACAACATGATTCGTGACGTTACGTGACATTACAGAGGTCTCTCTGTATTATACTATTATTTACTCTGTGGCGAAATAGAGCCGCAATAGGAGCACAATGCGGTGAGATATCTACGTGTCACACTTAAGCAAGTCGAATAGTCGTCCTATAGTGCGACGGGTCCAAACTATCGCCCTTTTTAGGCACTTGGTGCACGAGGACAGTCGTCCATGAAGACGGCACTTGCCGTTTGAGGTAAGAGAGTGTGAAATGGCGCGTTAGCACGGGACACAACTGAGGAGCACACCGTTTAAGAACAACTGCTGGTATGCCGTCTGGCCCACTCGACTTGTGAACGTTGATGTTTTGAACATTATTGGTACAGCCATTTTTGAGTTACCTATCCCAAAAAAGTTTCTAATAGTAATACTCCACAGTATACCAAAATTGGCATCCTAGCATTGAACTAAACATTAAAAAGGAAGTTTTTTTTTTTCATTTTATTTATTATTTTATTATAGCGTGTATCTTGTTATGAATCCATTGTAAATAAGGGCTGACTGGGGTATATTCTGAAACAGGAACCGTGAGACTTATACTCCTGGCTACTCCGATCACTCTTCCGTCAAGCACCAGGGGCCCCCCGGAATCTCCTGGCCGAGCCTGCTGCTTCCTATTGGAACACTTCGGCGTTACGCACAGAATCTTAATAAACGTATGTTCTATGTATTCACAAGTAGTCACGATACCCTCGCCAATTTGAAGGGGCATTAACTGTGTTTTATTTATTACTGCCCAATTAACCTTAAGATTCTTGCTAGTCATTCCAAAACCAGCGTATTTAACTTGTAGTCCGAAGAACGTTTTATAATCGAGTGCCATTAGTTTTGCAAGAGTTCTGGGTATTTTTTCAACAAAAAGTAAAGATATATCATTCCTTCCGAGTGCACGTTGGTAATTAGGGTGATCATGTATTTTGATGACGCTTGCATATAGCTTGGTTTCATTTGCTGGTTTTGTGAAATCTCCATATTTGACGTCGATGTTTTTATTGTTTCCTGCCGTGCAGTGCGCCGCAGTCAGGACCCAGTCTTCCATTATAAGGCTGCCGGTACAAATTCTGAGTCGAGGCCATTTACGTTGCAACACCACGACAAAAGGAAACTCGTTCCGTGGGTCCGTCTCCCCTTTATACACCCTGAGACCTCTTCGTCTAGGTGCACTACTTTCGCTTAGATGTACGAGTAAGCCCAAAATAAATAAGAAGTGCATTTTAAATTCATAAATATTTTATGTGAAATGAATGTGTAACTAAGCAAATTGTGTTCTTAACGAAGTCTTAAACCAAAAAATGGAAAATAAAGTAGATGTAGTTTCATAGTTCAATTCCATTTCTTTTTATGACATTTCGTAACAAAAACAATTTCTGTAAATAAATAAAATCGCATAAAGATTAAAATGAATGATATTAAGCTAGGTACCGTAATACAATATTTCAACATATGCAACCTATTTCAGGTAGGTTTCAGGTCTCAAAGCAAGCATTAACTAGAGACCCCACACGTGTACCCCCGTATGGGATAGATATATATGTCGGAGCGAGCAAGCAGCGGCTTGTTGCGGAGCTACGCTATACGTGTCATAACTGATAGAATTATGATGTTCTGTTGTAATAAGTTACCTTTTAACAAGTTTGGAAAACGATGAGCAGGGTATTGCTCGGGAGTGGTCTTAGTTTGGTCCGTGCAGGTATTTACTAAAAGTCACGTTTAGATTTACCCACGTTTAAAGTAAGAAATGCGTCGGTAGTCATTAAAAGTCAAGTTGAGACCTACCCGCCGTTGAGGGTATAAAAACCACTGACCGAAGTACTTGACGATTCATTATCACTTTGACCGTCATGGGGACAGTATCTTAGTAGTGATTTAGTATTCGTTCAGGATTCATTATCGGTTTGACTAGCGAACGATCAACATCTCAGAATTCATTATTGCTTTGACTGTCGAGCAGTCAGTATCGCTTTGGTTGTGACTTAAAGACGGGTCGGTTCGGTCCTATAGTAACGGGTGGTATTTTGAGTAGCACACGGACGCAAGCTGGGAACTCTCCTCGTTTTCCTAATGCCTTATAAAACCAGTCAATGGTTTTCGTAGTTAAAGTTTTAATGAGGCCTTTGTGATTAGAAAGTATTTTGTGTGTTTGTGATTAGTGTAATCTACCCAATTTAGTCTAAGGCCTGTTTCAGATAACAAAATAAGTCCCGCTGAGTTTCTTACGCTGGTTCTTCTCAGTAGTGGCTCCCTTCCGAACCGGTGGTAGTTTATTGTCCTCCCTTAATCTGGTTTTAAGAGATTTGAAAACAATACAGTTATTAAACCAGTGTTTACGTTTTATTTCATTACCGTGCGTCCGTGTACCTGTGTTATGTGTTTAGTGTTAGGCTACCCTGATTCCTAATAATGTCACTATTTGAGAGTTTCTAACCGATCCCTAAACACCCGTTGCTGATCTCGGTCATCCGTCCATCTGACGTCTACCATCGAGAGAGGCCAGCATCAGCACGCACCCAACCGCGCCGCCCCGGCTTACGACATCAGAAGTTGGGATGAAGAAAGTACATGTCCACAAGGAGAGTTGCTTGGCTAGCACTACGCGTGTAAGGAGTAAAAGGAACTTCTTTTGTGGTGAGGTCGAACCATTGCTTTTATTATTTGGTATTGATTGACTACTCCGTCATGATTTTAAGATTTCCATTAAGTTGAATTTGAGGTTTTGTAAACAAACCATTTTAGTAATTTTGGTATACTTAACTTGGTAATAGATAAGCTAGAATTTGCATTCTAACTTCCATGTCTTTTTTATGAACATCTTTTACTAGTATTATGCCGTGGCGCGAACACGTGGTGCCTTAAGTACCTACAATAAAGGAATTGAAACAAATTTTATCACTTTCTAATAACCACGTGACGAAGGTAGTTTCTTAATTGTGAAATGATTGTAAACGTGTTCTACGCCAGCGAACTTAACGTTACAGATGGAATGTTTTTGTGGCGTGATTTCGGATTGTTTTGCTACCACGTGTCTAGGGTACTGGTAAGGTTATGTGTCTTACGTTTAGTGAATAAACCTGGTGAGTTTTACTCATTTTGTAACTTGGTGCCAAATAGTGTGGATCACGTTATGTGATTTTGACAGCCCTTACGTAAAGTTTTATGCAGTAAATGAAGTTTTTATTAAAAGTGAAACTTAAGGTTGAATTTTAAGGCCCCTACTTTATAATACCTACGTTGTTTTGATTACGAAATCACATATTTCAGAACGTTGTGCAGTATTTAAACAATTTATGATCAAGTATCATCATTTCTAAACTGTAGTCATTGGCCAGACTCCTACTTGAGCACACCATGTAAATATGTGCTACTCGTGTAAAAATTAACGTTACAGAATGCTGCAACTATGGACACTATGCTCCTGTCGATTGAGCGCCGGTTGAGCCTATGCTGGCGGTATTCACCTGGTGCTTGAGCTTACACAACTTGCTGGCATCTCAGCAACTTGGAAGTTAGGCAGTGTCATCTGTGCTTATGCATTGAAAAAAAGGGACAGGTTTCGTTCCAATTGTTTAAAACTTTGACTTAGAGAGTAATGAGTAAGCATTAAAAATGCTATAGCCTTTAGTAATCCCGTTCGTAAAGTTTTACGTGTTTGAAAAGGATTTTTCTGGGATTTAAGTTTATTCGTGAAATAAAACTCAGTCGATTGAAATTGATTTAATAAGAGTTAAAGGAAAATATAAAGTTCCTTATACATTGGCAATATACAGTTGGTTTTTAATGCGGTAACATACATGCTAACATTTTAGTTGGTTTACATGATGAAACTGATACCACACAACTTTATGTTCCCAGTTAGCTGTGGTGAAAAACAGCCTCCCTGCAGCTGGTTGGCGCCTTCATGTCCGGATGGCGCGACGGAAGCTGCCTGGGTGCGCAGCAGATGACTGGTATCGATGCTGTCCTTGGTGTGCAGACGGCAACATGTGTGAAAGCAGTTGTTTACTCGGTGAGCAGTTCCCAATTTATTGGGGTTACATTGGATTATCTGTCAGACGTGTTTCGAAATTCGATTTTTCGAAATTTTTGAGATAGTGAAAATTGAATGTAATATTTTCAATGTTGAAGTTAAAATGAGAATTAGCCAAAAAAAGTTTGTTGTAGAGTTATGAGTTGCTAAATTACATGTGGAAACTTGACGTTAACCTTAACGTGTTGATTTTTGGTTATTTTTGATGAGTCATAGTAATCAGTGAAGGATTTGAAAGCTAATTTGTTAAACAGCACTTGTTTTTTTCGTAACGGTTGAAACTGACACAGAAATGATTCAGATTGACGATGATATAACTGATGTAGCTGATTCTACTCGTAGTGATGAAGTTTGTTTATTCATGACGCTCAATGCCTATTTACATAGCCAATGTGCCTTTACTATTCGTAGACGTAGGCGTAAAACACCGGAAGTAGGTTTTTATGTCCTTTTCCGTTGCTGTGCGGCCACAACTGTGGGTGGCGTGCGTTTAGTTAGTTGCATTGGCTTTATTGTTGCTGGGGGTTGCTCGGTGCAGCATTGCGGAATGACCAGATGGTGGTCCGGTCATTCCTTTAGGGTGGCCTTTGTGACTCAGTTGCTAAGGTGTAGCATCTGCAGTTGCTAGGTCTTGCTAGGTGTAGCATTGCGAGATGACCAGATGGTGGTCCGGTCATTTCATGATGATGGTGGTCATTGTAAGCGTTATGGGGAAGCAAAATTTGTTATGATGGTGGTCATTGTGAGCGTTATGGGAAAACAAAATTTATTATGATGGTGGTCATTGTGGGAAAACAAAATTTATTATGATGGTGGTCATTGTGAGCATTATGGGAAAACACGATTTTTAATGATGGTGGTCATTGTGAACAATATGGGAAAACGCGGTTTATTAAAATTTTGTCATAAAATTTAATAACAAAACGTTGCTTATGACGAAAAGGTGTTTTTTTGATAAGATTTGTGCTGTTCGACAGAGTAGTTTTATGGATTTATGGAGATCAGATATTTTGATCACCAAACTTTTGTTTCTTATCCTTGGTCAGGTAGGCCGAGCGAAAGAGAGCCTGTGCTTTAGAAGTTTTTTTTTGTCCTTTACAGACACCTCACACTGGGACGTGTGAGACGTCAGGACGGCCGTGTCGGAGCGAGCAAGCAGCGGCTTGTTGCGGAGCTACGCTATACGTGTCATAACTGATAGAATTATGATGTTCTGTTGTAATAAGTTACCTTTTAACAAGTTTGGAAAACGATGAGCAGGAGCCATATTCGACATGGCATAATTGACATTAGCTGACGAGACCACTGCGAGATCACTTTTTTGTGACAGCCACAATCGCCATGGAATCACTCAAAAGTGATATCCACCTACGTCAAAATCAACACGTCTCGCTAGAGGATTGCCTCTATGGGCATGGGCGCCATCTTATTAGTTTTGACGTAGACGTCAGTATATTAGGGGAATCCCACGTAGCAAATAGTAAAGTAAGTAAAAGTAGGTAAAGAGAGCCAGCCCCCTTGAAGCATTTTATGAAAAGTCATTTGAAAGCGACATCTATATGTACAGTGCCACCAATAAGAATAGAAATTAAAAAGTGGCTACATCGTAGTGTCGTCCCTTTCAAATCAATCTAAAAAAACGGGACGACACTACGATGTTGCCACTTTTTAATTTCTACTATTTTTGGTGGCACTGTATTCGAGATTTGTATATAAGGGACGCGACATATGAAAATGAAAACACATAAAAATATGTTCGTCTCGTTTTAACTCACCTCTATATCCATAATCAAAAAAAGAGACGGGTATTTACGTAAAAACCCAATGCGGCCGAAAAATTCGCCATATTGTGCGCCCATGCCGTCATCGTCTGTCAGTTGAGTAGTAATTTTCATAGATATACTTACCATAGATAAACAAGATAATACACAGGCCTTGAAAAAACGAGCCGAGTGAGATGGCACACGGGGAGACCTTCATCTTCACCTCTTTCTATTAGGGTGACCACGTTAATTTCAAAAGTTAGGAATTCCTTGGGAAATCCTCGTTCAATTAATGCTAAGTATGTGTTATAATATTCAGTCCTAACAAATTTTTATTCGAAGGTACTCAACTCATTTTAAATCCTATAGTCATAATGATATTTTGTAGAAGTTCGGAAAGAGAAGTGTTGTTAGAATGCATGAGCTTTCATATCAGCCACGACACTTATCTTTCCAAACAACCATTCCTCTGCTACTTATCTATGTCTACGTAATGATTTTTCCCATTTTTGGGCTGAGGGTTTCGGTAAAGTCTTGGCAATTAGTCCACCTACGCATTCGCATCCGAAAATCACAACCAAAACAGAACTGACAAGGACGCAACTATCTCAACTTGCTGTAGAGTGAGCAGGCGGTTATTAGATACAGTCGCCATCAAATACTGCAATACTGTACTAACCACCTTATTGGCAAGATTCAGCGGCGGCGCGTCATAGGTACAGTCGTCATCAAATATATCGGACCGGCCAGGTTACTCAACATCTGAACATGCACTTTATCGCCTTGGAAGTAGAGGCGTTGTTCAAATACTTGTGACTACCTTGGCCGCTCCGATATATCTGATGGCGACTGCACATACAAGGACTTGCAATCCGGATATTTTGAATAGTAATTTGTATGGAATTATCCGGACAATTAATAATAATAATAAATATTAGGACAATCTTACACAAATCAACCTAGTCCCACAGTAAGCTCAATAAGGCTTGTTTTATGGCTACTAGGTGACGATATATCTATATCTATAGATAAATACTTAAATACATAGAAAACATCCATAACTCAGGAACAAAAATCTGTGATTAGCACACAAATAAATGCCCTGACCAGGATTCGAACCCGGGATCTCGTGCTTCATAGGCAGGGTCACTACCAACTAGGCTACGAGGCCGTTAAACAATTGCAAGCCCTAGTAGGTACATACCCATTGGGAAAGCTGCAGTTAGTGTTGTTTGAATTTAGAAAACAGTGCGTTAGCTACTTCTGCTACTGACTGGATGTGTGGAGGCTCCTATTATCTATTATCGTTGGAAAAATAAAACATAAGGAAATAAAACACACCATAGGTAGGTATTCTAGAAATATTTAAGTCGATTATCAAAATAATGCTGACAGCACAGCAAAATACAACTGTGCATCAAAACCGGATATAGATGGTCTATTATTCTCATAAAGAACAAAACTCAAACCTTAAACTTGTCTCATTAGTCATATGAAGCGGACACCCTATTTCAAGATTTAAGATTTTTAACGATATTTTTACTTACTACTAGACGGACTACTAGTTATATAATAATTATTAAAGATTTTTCGTGCTAGTTTATTAACTTATTAAAACTAGTAGTCCGCCTCGAACTGAGAACTCGCGATTTACTTGCAAACGAGTTAACCAATATAAGAAGACCCTAAGGAGGATTTTTTTTCTCCTTCTAGCTCCATAACCACTTGATGGATCCTGCTCATATACGAACTTACAAATTTTATGTATCTCTGCTACAGCCCCAAGAAATTTCACAAAGATCAGAAAAACGTTACTAAAGTTATCGTCGGACAAACTATCGAAATCAAAAAGCCATCCAAATGCCGAGACGTCCCAGTAGCCAGTTGACAATTCGGTCTGGAGTTGTTTGTGTGTTGTGTTCTCTCTTCGCTTACGCTTCGCGAGTTCGATAATTTTAAACAAAAATAGAACCGACTTCACTTAGGATCCGCTATTCCAAGAGGAAGTGGCCGAGTTGCTTTAAAAAATAGTGAAATCACTATAGATGTGCCTATAATAGTTGAAGAGATCCTCGATTTCTCCAGAATCCCATCATCAGACCCCGACTTGGTGGCAATGGGACCATCTAGGGGTTATACCTAGGGTTGCCAACTGTGATTCAGAGATTCGCGGTACATTTACGATCACATTGCGGGACCAGGCTTAAAACCGCGGGACACCTACACGCGGCCTCACTCTCACTGCAATAATGCACCTAATGGAGGGCCCCAAGAAGAAATATTCTTAAAATCACAAATCACAACCTTAAATAATAGCCGCCATACACAGCGACAGGGAGTGTCGAGCGAGCGAGTGAGCGTTGATGGCGCTAGCGCGCGTTACTCGCGGTATATTCAAGTAAAATTACACGCTTTAAAATGATTCTAACATGCAAATCAACGCTCGTTTTGGTGCTGAAGTACTGATGATCTAGTCTAGTCTGAAAACGGGACAATCGGCGTCCCGCGTGGACCCCTTGCGGGACGCATCCTCTAGGGCCCCAGAAACGGGACGTCCCGCATAAAGCGGGACGGTTGGCAACCCTAGTTATACCCGTTCGATTAAAAAAAATATTTGAAAATCGGTTCACGATTCACGGAGATATCGAGTAACATACATACAAAAAAGTAATAATAATAAAAATTGCCCCGTTGCCGGCGGCACCCTAGGTTAGGTTTTTTATAATGTTCTTATTGTTTTTGTATGTTTTAGATGTATTTTGTATTTTACTTTTATAAAAATATTGTAAAAAACCTGACTTAAGAGAAATGACAAATAAAGAAAAATTAAAAAATTAAAATGATAAAAAAAATAATAAAAAAAATTCAGTCGAATTGAGAACCTCCTCCTTTTTTGAAGTCGGTTAAAAATGTCCCCTCCGTTATGGGAGAGGGCCTAAGTGATAGTTCAGATCTGGATACGGTTACCAACTTTTAGTATGTTGTTGGGCACGACACTAGGACCCCAAAACTGCCGAGAGACGGGGACGTCGATGAATGTCTCCCGTGTAATGACGTCATCAAAATGGCTGCCGCTTTGTTGCGAAAAGTGTAAATTTCATCCAAACTGTGCATTGCACCTATACGTGTGTAGTATCAAACGAAAGAAGATTAAATGCGCTATATTGGTGTAATACATTATATACTACTGTATATTACAGTTTGACAGCTATAAACGAAAACCCAAAATCAGGCTAAAAAATAATTCGGATATTTGCATTTTACAACAAAATTATAAGTCCAACTTTAAAGCCGAGTACTACAATAACAAAACAGGCTATTTAAGCTATACATTGCTATAAAAATTATTAAAATCTGGTAATAATTGTGGCAGCTATGTTAAAAAACATGTCGGCACTGCCGAGTTATTTCCTTAGAGTGAAAAAATAACATTTTTCACAATTTACAGAATATCCGCAGAAGCTTCGAGTATATTGTTGGTCAAATAATTTGGAGCCCCTAAATGTCGGAAAAATATCTCTATAGTGACTGAGGTCCAAATAATGACGTCATGAACGTGACCGCTACCGAAATTTGTAAAACATAAATTAAAGCTATACCATGACACATACACACATGTGTGTAGCATCGATCGAAAGCTTATTGAATTTACTACAATACATACATACATTATTTGTAAAAATAATGTATAGTTCAGGAGTTGTTGACAAAATAAAATATTCTTTTAGGAAAATAAAATGTATACGTTAATTCTGTGGCCAAATAAAATACAATACACGAATGTTTTGTATAGCATTAAAAACACCAACTATTCGGCTTTAAAAAGCAGTTTGAATTTATAAAATTTGATAAGAACTATAAAAGTTGTGCTTACAACTCTAAAGCACACTAACTATTTTACCTACAATGCACTCATACTATGAGAAGCTTGGGCCTAATTATTGACTAGTTTTTTCTAAATTTTGTAAGGATTTAGGGTTCCTTGTCATTAAAGTAAATAAAAAAATCGGCCAAGTGCGAGTTGACTCGCGCTCCGAGGGTTCCACACAATTTTAACAATTTGTATTTTTAAGACCAACTTACGCTTGACCGCAGACTTATTAGTGTTTTTTCTGTAATGTACAGGTAAAGAACTATATTACGTATTTTTTTCTAAAATGTAGGTTCGTCGGTTTCCGGGGGACAGAGAGCAATGGAAAAATGTTGCCTTATTTCTTAAATTACTTACAAACTATACCTTGTTATATATCAAATGAAAGGATTTGATGTGAAAACTACAAATATATAACTTTTATAATTTAGTTTTGAAGTTATTTAAGAAATAAGGCGAAAATTTTCCATTGCTCTCCGTCCCCCGGAAACCGACGAACCTACATTTTAGAAAAAAAAACCAAATATAGTTTTTTGCCTGTACATTAAAGAAAAAAACACTATAAAGTCTGCGGTCAAGCGTAAGTTGGTCTTAAAAATACAAATTGTTAAAATTGTGTGGAACCCTCGGAGCGCGAGTCAACTCGCATTTGGCCGATTTTTTTATTTACTTTAATGACAAGGAACCCTAAATCCTTACAAAATTTAGAAAAAACTAGTCAATAATTAGGCCCAAGCTTCTCATAGTATGAGTGCATTGTAGGTAAAATAGTTAGTGTGCTTTAGAGTTGTAAGCACAACTTTTATAGTTCTTATCAAATTTTATAAATTCAAACTGCGTTTTAAAGCTGAATAGTTGGTGTTTTTAATGTTATACAAAACATTCGTGTATTGTATTTTCTTTGGCCACAGAATTAACATATACATTTTATTTTCCTAACAAAATATTTTATTTTGTCAACAACTCCTAAACTATACATTATTTTCACAAATAATGTATGTATGTATTATAGTAAATTCAATAAGCTTTCGATCAATGCTACACACATGTGTGTATGTGTCATGGTATAGCTTTAATTTATGTTTTACAAATTTCGGTAGTGGTCACGTTCATAACGTCATTATTTGGACCTCAATCACTATAGAGATATTTTTCTGACATTTAAGGGCTCCAAATTATTTGACCAACAATATACTCGAAGCTTCTGCGGATATTCTGTAAATTGTGAAAATTGTTATTTTTTCACTCTAAGGAAATAGCTCGGCACTGCCGACATGTTTTTTAACATAGCTGCCACAATTATTACCAGATTTTAATAATTTTTATAGCAATGTATAGCTTAAATAGCCTGTTTTGTTATTGTAGTACTCGGCTTTAAAGTTAGACTTATAATTTTGTTGTAAAATGCAAATATCCGAATAATTTTTTAGCCTGATTTTGGGTTTTCGTTTATAGCTGTCAAACTGTAATATACAGTAGTATATAATGTATTACAATAATATAGCACATTTAATCTTCTTTCGTTTGATACTACACACGTATAGGTGCAATGCACAGTTTGGATGAAATTTACACTTTTGGTAACGAAGCGGCAGCCATTTTTATGACGTCATTACTCGAGAGACATTCATCGACGTCCCGGTCTCTCGGCAGTTTTAGGGTCCTGGTGTCGTACCCAACAACATACTAAAAGAAGGTAACCGTATCCAGCTCTGAACTATATTCCCATAAGGGAGAGCACTATACGTAATTCTTGTAATCAAATATATTTAAAAACTTTTTTTGTTATTAATTTCACGCTAAATACTTTTTACCACAGAATTATTTTTTTTCCGAATGGCAACGTTTAGAGAGGGACAGAGGTCTCCCCGTTTTAGCATCTCTCTCGGCTCGTTTTCCTCCTTCACCTATGTCGAGCGAAAATTAACCTTAAAGTAATCACATTAGAGTATATTTGACTTATTGATATTTTTGGCTGATATTGCTCCAGTTTAAAGTTTCTTCATGATTATATGTCAATGCCTAAAATAATTATTTGACATTTGATATACTTCACATAAATAAACATAATAGGTACTGGAGCCTGCCATACTGTAAATTTATCAAAAATCTTATCGGTCGGCTTCCACAGCGATGTACAGCCAATCTCGGAATGGCTCACTCACTTCGTTCGTTTCATAAAACCACACTCGTGTTTTAAGGACCCCTATTACGTAACAGTTACATAAACTACTATTAGCGCCTTTAGCACCTCAAGTTAAGCCAGTTTTAATCGTGGTCAAATTTACTTGAGGAAATGTTACCGAGAATTCTCCCTTTATGGTGAGAATTTCCGTAAGCTAGTAATTTCTCGACGTCACATGAATTGTATCTTATGGCTTGAAAATTAATATCACATAATTTGTTTACCTGTATATATATTATCAGTTTGTATTATGTAGCAATAGCATAGCAATAAACAATATAACTACGCTCCACTTATAGAACTTGTACAAAATTATGAATATGTACTGAAAATTTATGAATTTTTACAAGAAATTCATATGTTGTCCGTTTTCTGTTTAAGATACTTAACGTAAGCTACATTTTACAATTCTTTCTTTATTATTTATACAGAAGTTTTTTGTATGAAAATTGTATAACTTATATAGTCTTTTTTTTACGAAGATAACACCACACAACCCGTAGCAGCTTTAACCAGAGGATACTAACATATTGCATGGGACCAGACCCAGAAAACCCCTCCATTTAATTAATCTTTTCGATAGGATAAACCTATTAAACCTATTAAATGGTTACATAATGATATGGTTACCCTATCACTAGGGTTAGCCTATTGTTACGGAAACCATTTTAAATAAGGTTAACCATATTCAATGTGATTTCTCTATCGAATGTCTTAACGATATAGTTTACAATAGTTTGATCGCATTCTAAAAACACTTGATAGGGTAAACTTATTGGGGGTTTTCGATTTCGGTAAGCGCTTACCTTTGGGTTAAACCAATGATGTGCTTATCGAATTGATAGGATTTGTAGTAATTTTAAACAAAAAAGAACCGACTTCACTTAGGACCCGCTATTCCAAGAAGAAGTGGCCGAGTTGCTGTAAAAAATAGTAAAATCACTATAGGTGTGCCTATAATAGTTGAAGAGTTCCCTCTATTTCTCCAGAATCCCATCATCAGACCCCGACTTGGTGACAATGGGACCATCTAGGGGTTATACCCGTTCGATTAAAAAAAATATTTGAAAATCGGTTCACGATTCACGGAGATATCGAGTAACATACATACAAAAAAATGATTAAAAACAGTCGAATTGAGAACCTCCTCCTTTTTTGAAGTCGGTTAAAAATAGTGAAATCACTATAGGTGTGCCTATAAGAGTTGCCTCGATTTTTCCAGGATCCTAAAAGATAAAAGATATTAATTCTTCAATTTAGGCACATTACAATGCACTTATGAACGTCAGAGAGAAAAGAAACTACCACCGGTTCTAACCCTACACCTCTGACCCGAGAAGTATTACTTATTACCGGCAAGAAACTCGGCGGGACTTATTTTTTCAAAACAGTACTACAAATACATTAAAGATACTATATACAATAATGCGTAGTTCTTCATCAGACCCCGACATGGTGACAATGGGACCATCTAGGGGTTATACCTGTTCAATAAAAAAATAATTGAAAATCAGTTTACGATTCACGGAGATATCGAGTAACATACATACAAAAAAATAATAAAAAAATAATGATAAAAAAAATCAGTCGAATCGAGAACTTCCTCCTTTTTTGAAGTCGGTTAATAATAACCGTATACCCCTTCATTGGTAATCGGTACCGGTCCTTGCATGGGACCCCTGTATAAATGTGAAGTGAAAATTTGGAATGGTAAGCTCAAACATAAATTAAATAAACAAATAAAACTTTATTATGGACAAATAGTCCATACATCTTGTTAGTTATAGTAATTTGCCTATAATTTAATGTTATCTAATATGTGTATGTACCCAAGCTAATAAGACTACTCTAACACGTATTAAATTACGCTCCTTATATCCTATCTTTAACAACGTGTATTGACGTCGACCGGGCTAGTATAGGGCTATCTCAACGCCGAGGATACGGATGAGACTGCCGCAAAGCCGAAACAGGATCCCACTTCTTTTTCTCATAATGGCAGCAAAGCCATCAGTTCGTGCCTCGGCAAACATGCCGGACGCGCTGCAATATCGTGGCAGAACCAGAAAAGCAAAAAATTACGATTTAAAATCTTAACATCTTATGCGTCCATCGAAATAAATAAATAAATATGTTAGCCTATATATGTCCCACTGCTGGACACAGGCCTCGTTTCATACACAAGAGGGATCGAGCTATAGTCCCCATGCTGTGCTGGTCCAAAGCAGATTGGCGACTTCACATACAACTTTGGATTTCTCCGCGTATATGTATGCAGGTTTCCTCACAAAGTTTTCCTTCACCAAATAGTAAAGTATATTTCGTATATAAGTTCCGAAAAACTCATTGGTACGAGCGGGGGTTGAAAGTCAGACGTCTAACCGCCAGGCTACCAACGCTTTTCAACTAGACTCCATACATCAAGCCACAATTTAAGTATGTTTACATGATCTCCGAGATGGGTTCTACAACGCTACGGAACGCTATGGAAGCTAACCGGTAAGTTTTTTGATAAATGTACAGTAGGGTGGGCTCCAGTTCCAGTACTAACATGGTGTTATCTATATTCGTATAAAAAAACCCGCCTTTTAGTCTCTGCCATGGGATTCCCAATGTCCTGTCAACATATCTAAAATGGTGGCTAATAGCCATAGACAAACACTCTAGCGAGACCTACTATAAATTTGACAATTAGGCGTGTCCATCTGAGGACAGATGGATATCACTCTATCACCTAGCGATTCTACTGTGACGTCCACGTCTCGTTTTTTGTCTTGTCGAATCGCGCCCCAGGGTATTGCTCGGGAGTGGTCTTAGTTTGGTCCGTGCAGGTATTTACTAAAAGTCACGTTTAGATTTACCCACGTTTAAAGTAAGAAATGCGTCGGTAGTCATTAAAAGTCAAGTTGAGACCTACCCGCCGTTGAGGGTATAAAAACCACTGACCGAAGTACTTGACGATTCATTATCACTTTGACCGTCATGGGGACAGTATCTTAGTAGTGATTTAGTATTCGTTCAGGATTCATTATCGGTTTGACTAGCGAACGATCAACATCTCAGAATTCATTATTGCTTTGACTGTCGAGCAGTCAGTATCGCTTTGGTTGTGACTTAAAGACGGGTCGGTTCGGTCCTATAGTAACGGGTGGTATTTTGAGTAGCACACGGACGCAAGCTGGGAACTCTCCTCGTTTTCCTAATGCCTTATAAAACCAGTCAATGGTTTTCGTAGTTAAAGTTTTAATGAGGCCTTTGTGATTAGAAAGTATTTTGTGTGTTTGTGATTAGTGTAATCTACCCAATTTAGTCTAAGGCCTGTTTCAGATAACAAAATAAGTCCCGCTGAGTTTCTTACGCTGGTTCTTCTCAGTAGTGGCTCCCTTCCGAACCGGTGGTAGTTTATTGTCCTCCCTTAATCTGGTTTTAAGAGATTTGAAAACAATACAGTTATTAAACCAGTGTTTACGTTTTATTTCATTACCGTGCGTCCGTGTACCTGTGTTATGTGTTTAGTGTTAGGCTACCCTGATTCCTAATAATGTCACTATTTGAGAGTTTCTAACCGATCCCTAAACACCCGTTGCTGATCTCGGTCATCCGTCCATCTGACGTCTACCATCGAGAGAGGCCAGCATCAGCACGCACCCAACCGCGCCGCCCCGGCTTACGACATATAGATGCCCATAATCACTTCTACAGCATAAAACAGAACAATTTACCAATCTTTTCCTTAGCCGACACAACTTTCTAGGAAAACTAACAGCTTTTCTCGTAGCAATCACAGAAATTCTTGAAGAAATCGCGCATTATATCTGTTTGTTACCCTCCACTGCTAGAAGTAACGCGTGGAGGGTAATAGAAACTATGACAAGGACCAACGATAATAGCACCTCTCTGCCGTATCTATTGAAAGTGTAATAAGACCATCCCGTTCTATCTTGGTATTATTAGTTCCGTGTCAGATCTATGGGTGGTATATCTATGTCTCAGGTTAAGGTGGTTGTGAGCCGTCATCATAAAACGATAAAAGATAAACAAAAAGATAAAGGATATTTATTGTTCAATTTAGGCACATTAAAATGCACTTATGAACGTCAGAAAGAAAAAGAAACTACCACCGGTTCTAACCCTACACCTCTGACCCGAGAAGTATTACTTATTACCGGCAAGAAACGGCGGGACTTATTTTTTCAAAACAGTAATACTAATCACTACATAGTATAAAACAAAGTCGCTTCCCGCTGTCTGTCCCTATAGACGGAGAGCTGGCCACGTCAGATATAACACAATAATGAGAGCAACGAAACCCCTCTAGTTAGTTTGCTATACTATGCTTATTGCTAGATCCGGACATCTGGCAGCTGTAAAGTGGTGGAGGTAAAAGAAAGCAAATAACTTGAAGAAAATAAATTCTAGAGTTCTGGTTTTGATCCAATATTATGAAAAATTATATAATTAATTAGATTATATAATATTCAAAAGTTTCGTTTAGGGGAAGTAGTGCCAAATGATGTATAATGTAATTTTTGGTTACTCGCCTACTGTTTTTGTTTGCGCAATAATACACAATGTTTTTTGTTCTAATGTTAAAATATAGGCCCTGTTCTCTATAAATGACACAATTTCAGCAGTTTTTACTTATTTCGGTATTACTTTTTTTCAACTTAAAAACTTTGTTGGTCTGTCACTCTGATCTCCACCCATTAAAAGCTGCCAGATGCCCGGATCTAGCAATAAGGATGGTTATGCAATCTAACTGGACTGATTACAAACCTCTCATTATTGTGTCACATCTGACGTGGCCAGCTCTTAGACCACTATGTACCTATGCTTAGATCTTTAAAACTATGCAACGGATTTTGATGCGGTTTTTTTAATATATACGTGATTCAAGAGGAAGGTTTGTATGTATAATTGCACCCGAGCAAAGCCGGGGCGGATCGCTAGTACATTATATGGCTAAATAGCTTTAAGACGTTGTATTAGAGTCACAGCTTTTGGACTAAGAGCTGGCCACGTATGATATGAATATGACACAATAATGAGAGCAACAGAACCTGTGTAGTTAGACTGATGTACTATCCTTATTGCTAGATCCGGGCATCTGGTATCTTTTAATGGGTTGAGCTCAGAGTTACAGACTAGCAATTTTTTTGAATTGGAAAATAATACAACCAAAATAGGTAAAAACTACCGCAGTTATCGAGGACAGAGCTTAATTATATTTTAAAAATTCAATTATTATATCATTGCCAAAAGTTTCTGCTGCGGGAAAGTAGTGCCAAAGTACTAATAATGTAATTCTTAGTTTGTCGCCTACTGTACACGGATGTGTCCGCCAGATGTCTGTCCGCTGTCTGTCCGTTATCCAATTCGCACCATACACGGGTGGATGTGTCCGCCGGGCATATCCGTCGGACAAATCCGGCGGACACATCTGTCCGTGTATCCCTCTGTTTCCGCAATAATATGAAATGTGTTTTGTTCTCATGTGACAATATAGGCCCTGCCCTCTGTAACTGAAACAATTTCGGCAGTTTTTACCTATTTTTTAACCGACTTCAATATCTCAAAAGAGAGGAGGTTATCAATTCGGTTGTATGTTTTTTTTCATGTTTGTTACTCCATAACTCCGTCATGTCTGAACCGATTTTGATTTTTTTTTTGATTGTAAGTATATATATACAGAATGGTCCCGTTTTTATCAAAACGCAGTTCTGATGATGGGATCCATGAGGAATCGAGGGAACTCCTCAAATCTTAAAGGCATACATATAGTTCTTTTTGTGTTTTTATCAACAAATCCAGCATTTTCAACCAAAAATGTGATAATTGATAAGGTGGAACTGCTGATGATGACCAGAACGGAACTCTTCAACGACGCATAGTTCACGTATGGCGATTTGCCCCAGTCGCTGTGTTTGTTTAGCAATTTAGATTTTTAAGACAAATTTGTGTCAAGTTCGAGTTCTGATGATGGGATCCATGAGGAATCGAGGGAGCTCTTCAAATCTTAAGGGCATACAAATAGTGATTGTTGTGTTTTTATCAACAAATCAAGCATTTTCAACCAAAAATGTGACAATTGATGAGGTGGAACTGCTGATGATGACCAGAACAGAACTCTTCAACGACGCATAGTTCACTTACATACTTACTTAATACATAGTTGGTCTAATCTAAGTATGTCATAGCCAAATCCCGAGAAATAAGTTAATGGCAAAAATTTGATTTTTCGCAAGATTTTATCGCTGATTCTACTTTTCTTTCCACAAGCAACTAATACTCGCCTAGACTATTCTAATAACCCCAAACACAAATAGTTTGGTTGTTTTATCTCAGAGTTTCCATGACCACTTTCTGTCTTCATCATCAGATCAGCTCCATGTCATCATAATATTGCATTATCATCTAATTTAGGTAGAGAGAGGTAGGCAGTGCAGTAGGTACAGTCAGCATCAAATATATTGTAACAGCCGTGTACCGTCAGTTACCAATTCTTTCGTGTGTTCTGTGATTAAATAATTCAGCAAATATAAGTGTTCATATAATATCTTCCCTATGCCTACAGGTAGATATATTGATACTTAACTTTGCTTACTTAATCAAAGAACACACGAAAGAATTGGTAACTGACATTAGAGTCTCGTGGAATTACCTTCAATTGTATGGAATTTATAGTGCACCATCTACAATAATCCACTCCTCTCTTTCGCCGGCCTTCCCCAATTGAAGTCCAATTCAAAAATTTTGCTAGTCTGTAACTCTGACTAGATGATCACCAGGTATAGGCGACTCACATGCTAACTCCGCGGTTAACGTAGGATTAATCCTAGTCCTGGTTTTATAAAGTATCATATGACTGTTATTGAGTGTACCTAAAGTCAAAACTTACTTCAACGGTGGTGGATCATCCCCGCACTCGGTCATAGTAGGCCACAAGCTCGGCCGTTCACAGGCGTCGCAGGCGCACGTGAACCAGTACCGCGCGGCTAACGTCCTTCGACGTGATGTGACGTCACGGAGCGAGGCTGCCGGCCCGTAGCACTCGGAGACTGTCGCGCCTGGCGTTAGAGGCCGAGTAGTAGCGAGGACGAGCCGGCGGCCGACGAAGTATCTGGACGAAGATTCAGATGAGAAAATAGCTAGAATATGCAAGAAAGGTGGAGATACGGCAGGAGCTTCGAAAGAGGGAAAGTATAGGAACAGAGGGAAGGAAAGATGAATGGAGTAATTAGGATATAGAAAGGACGGATGAAAAATAAGAAAAATAAATATAAAAAACGTGGAAGAGAAAGTGGGGAAGAAATCCGAAAGAAATAAATAGGCCTAAACAAAACATGAGCGTACGGATTTTACGAAAGGAAGAAATTCTAATAAGCAAAAAAAAAATGTAAATAGAAGGAAAATATACAGTCGACGTCAAAGATATGTTTACGCCTTTGCACCTTATTTCAATGGAGTAAGGTATAAAACTCGACTGTACAATATGGATAGTTGAGCGAACGTAATCTGGATAAGGCATTAAAAAAGATACCTGGCAACAGAAGGAAAGCAATCGTGATTAAACAGCGCCCCGGTCGGGTAAATAGCAACAGCTATATGCTGTGCGCGCGCGCCTCGGAACAGATGTCCCTCTCCTGTTCCGTTGCCACTGCGCAGCGTCTCGAACACCTCGTGAGCGTTGAACTGAAGCAGCTGGAGGTTGCGCACGATCACGGCTATGACTGACCAGCGTGCTGGGATATGAAAAGACAAAGGAAATATCCTGTACCAGTTTCTATAATAATAATTTTAAACAAAAAAAAAGAACCGACTTCACTTAGGATCCGCTTTTCCAAGTGGGAATGCCCGAGTTGCTGTAAAAAGTAGTGAAATCACTTAGGTGTGCCTCACTAGTTGAAGAGTTCCCTCGATTTCTCCAAGATCCCATCATCAGATCTGGACCTAGTTACAATAGGACCAATAGTGAAGTATACTCTTTCAAGCAAAAAAAGAATTTCCCAAATCGGTCCAGTCGTCTTCGAAAAATCCGTGAACATACATAAAAAATAATAGCAACAAAAAAACAAGCAAAGATCCCGACGAATTGATAACCTCGTCCTTCGAAATCTTGAAGTCGGTTGAAAAGCCAGTTTCTACGGGTATTTTTGTAACATGGCCAACTTGTTCAAGGGAATTAGGTAAGTCACACTGAACGACTTTACTTACACGAGTAGGAACTCCGAAGTTGTATGAAATGGTAATATATTCCACACAATCCTAGGTGTCGGCATTTTCTATGCGACAGTAAATTTTTTCGCTGTGTCGGTGCTGGTCTCATTGTAAACATTATTTAAAAAAATCTACCTAATCGCCTCTCTCAAAAACGCGTAAGGTTTCAAAAATACCAGACGTTAATTTCTTGTATTTACGTAAAAAGAATCACATGAGACAGTTAAACTAGCAGTATCTAACCTTTGTGTTTGCACACGTGGCACTGAGTGGAAACTTCAGCTGCGGCATCCATTTTAAATTAAAGCAAACATAATTATGTGAGTGACCTCATACTACTCAAATTCCTTAGGAACCTTAGTCTGCCGAACGCGTCACTGAGTACCCTCACCATTTTCCAATTCGTCAGCGGTCACTGAACTGAAGAACCCGCTTTTCACGAGGCATTCCGTCAGAAAGACGGCCACAACCAGTCGCTTCACGTAATCTTCTCCGGTACGCTGCTCCGCGTGTGTACAGAGGGAGTAGATCTGCGGGAAATATTTCGTTATGTATGATTCTCATTATAAGAACGGCGGTTACGCACATCTTGTACCAAAATATTAAGAATGTAACAGCACTTGTAAGGGTATAGAATGTCAAATAAGGTGAAAGAAATGAATGACACGAAGAGGGAAATAAATTGGACGGAATTTGAACAGCCATAATTAAAGAAAGCTTGTGTCATGTGCAAGGTAGAAAAACTATAGATTAATGAGAATGAAGACAGAATATATAGAGGCATTTAAATTGTACATTATGCACCTAGGGCGGTAAAATAATGAACGGCTCGGATCGCGGGTATTTGTGGCCCGAACTGAAGGCCATAAACAAGCGATCTGAAGCCTTTTTTATTACCGCCCGTGGTAAGTACATAATTTTACGTCTTTTCCTGGGTGTGGAGTAAGATTTCCCGCTGCACCCGAGGATATAATCGCGGTTAAAGCAGATATGAAGGAAAAAATCTCGGAAGGGCTTTGTAAGTTTTGTTATGGTGTTAGAAGTCTATTTTGCTGAAAAGTTTAAGAATTAATAATCAAATATTTATTAAACCTGTGCTGTCTTCGACTCCACATTCTCCTCATCCGCACAATTCTCTTTATCCTCCTCCGCCATCTTTAACCCCTTCCTGCTTCTATTCAGTCTCTCTTTCCTCGACTTCATCTTGGCCTTCCTCCCCCCCTCTATGTCGTCGTGGGGGAAGTCGCCGGAGACGTGGCGGGTGTAAACGTCCAGAGTCCCGGAGAGACCGAGCTGGGTGACCATGCGGAGGGCGATGTGGCTGAGGATGGACATGCCAGAGCCTGGAATTATATTTATCGTGAGTCATATTAATATTATCAAACTGAACTCTTGCATTTTAGTGACACGCTATTTTAAAGAGCTGAAGCCTCATTATTTAATCAATGTGAGTATAATAATACGTTTCTAATTACTGGAATATTTATCTATATGACGAAACGATAATTTTGAATTAACTATTGTATATTGGCCAAAAAATGAGATGAGGATGTATGATGAAGGATATAGGATGATGTTTGTATAATAAAGGAAAAAGATTTAGGATGAACGATGAAGAATGTAGGATAAAGGATGTAGGATAAAGGATGTAAGATCAAGGATTATGATGATGATCATGATGATGATGGTATGTGATGTTCAAATTATGAAGTTACCAATAAATAGGTCCTGGAAGGAGCACTCATGCTGATGATATACCATGCCTTTGTCGCGGCAGGTCAGCGAGCAGAAGGCGACTCCTGCGCACCGTGGGCACCAGATAGCTGCTTCCTCCAAGCAGAGTGATAGCCTGGGAACAAACAGTATAGTCAGGGTTCTCCAACTCTGCGCTGACTTTGCAACCGAGTTAATGTAGCCAGCCAGTATAAGCGACAAACTTTATATGCCAAAAAACGTTTTATTGTAGCAGTTAAGTGAAAAAATTTCAGTTCAGGATTTTACCTAAACGTTGATAAATGGGATGTTAACTAGTCTGATGGATCAGCTTCGTTATCAAATTATTTCTCTGTAAAACTCTCTCCTGCTAACCTCATGAAGCAGTGAATGCCGAGATGATCGGACAGAAGGTAGGGCGCGAACGGAATTTCTGCTGAGACGATGTCACCTAGATGAAGAGATAAACTGTCTCACGAGTGAGATACTGTCGCAGCACACAACTAATCTAGCTGGAGATTCTTGCTTAGGTACCTCGTGAAGCAGTGCAAGAAGTGAGTGCCGTGATGGTCGGACAGAAGGCGGAACGCGTGGACTATGTCACTTAGACAGAACTAGTCTATATGTCGCGCAAGATACTGTTGCAGTACACTACCAATCGATCTTAAGATTCTTGCTTACCTCGTGAAGCAGTGCAAGCAGTGAGTGCCGTGATAGTCCGGGAGAAGGCAGGCCGCGTACGGGTGTTCAGCTAGGACTATATCGCCTGGTCGTAGAGGGGCTCCAGCTGCGGCGAATCGACCCTGTCAAAAGCATCTTGATTAGAAGGAAGAACGTTTCAATATTAAGGGTATGAAAAATAAAAATCGAAGTGGAAACTGTAAGCCCAGAGGTAAAACGACTTGCAATCGGAATGTAATCAAGTATAAAATATCATACATAGGTAGGTAGGCATGTGGCACTCGCTTTTCAGGGAAAGAAAACATCGGGAGAAAACTGGACCTAATCCCGATAAGACCGCGTTTTATTTTGATTCAAGCCATTCATCAGACAGATGAATAAGAAACTAGGGTTACCTTTCCTTCTTCCTCGACGATTTTGACATGTTTTGATAGTGCTGGCATATTAGGCTTGCAGCCACCCACAATACTGATCTCTGGAAATGTTGTACACATAGTTAAAGTATCGAGCTATTGTATTGATGGAATGTCAGCATAGATAGTCGATAAATTGTCAAATGAGGCCACTAAATAAACTGCAGAACCTAACACCAGTACAGTCGCCATCAAATATATCGGAGCGGCCAAGGTACTCAAAAGTATCTGAAGATTCACTTTATTGCCTTGACAGTAGAAGCGTTGTTCAGATATTTGTGACCACCATGGCTGCTCCGATAGATCTGATGACGACTGTACATTGGTGTAAAAAGTAACTTAAATATTTGAGATTTACACCACGAGGAGGTAGACCCTTCAATGAGCATGATCTCCTGGGTATTTCTAAGTATAACAATAACATTTAAAGCTTAGAAGACCAATACAACACTGTAAGTAACTATTTTACAAGTACTCTGTAAAGATACAATTAATGGCAATCCCAATGATCTTCATTAAGTAGCCTGACCATCTACAACAGTTGACGAGTCATTCATTGGAGATTCGGTCTTCCCTTTACCTGAAACTTCTGCAGTATGTTCAGGAGGCTTCTGGCTAAAGTCTAGCGAATCCAGGTCTTTCTGAAGCCGCTCCCTCGATGCCGAGTCTTCAGCTCGGAGCAGTCGCAAAGCCAACTCGTATGACACCTTCGCGCGAGTCGCTTCACCGCAATCTGTCAAGCAGGTTCCTTTGAAATGTTTCATTATTGGTGATAATTCTAAATAGCTGTCTTAATTGTGTATGATCAAGAAGGTGTGCTAGATTTTAGTATTTCGCAATGGTGGCATGGAAGTTTTTAGGTTGCAATAAATTTTGGATTCATGAAACTCACGAGAAATAAAATTGACTGCCTTTTTGCAAACAGGAACGTGCTTGTTACCTCTGTAGCAGTGGCCAGTCCTCCAATAGTAATGCGCGCGCATCTTGGCGGGCAGGCGTGCGCGCAACGCGAGCCTCAGGTCGGCTAGCGCGGCAGTGGTCCCTTTGCCTCGGTGGCGCGCGAGCAGAACTGCACTGCGGGTCCATAGAGCTAGGGCTAGGGTTGCTTCTTCCTCGTCTTCTGGAATGAAAAGTATAGTTAGGGTTGTAGAGAAACTGGCTTTTGTCCGAGACTTCGTCTGCGTGGAATTAACATTCGACAAATGGAATTAATAAAACGCTTCTAAGTCAACAGTGAGCAACAAATTCATACAATTTCCTTCCCCTTTTCACCCATTTTAAAGCATGATTTCTGAGATAAAAACTATCCTATATCCTTTCACGGAACAAAAACTTGCCTTATACTAAATTTCGACTAAATCGGTTCAGCAGTTTAAGCGTGAACTAACAGAAACTTTTAGCTCTGCTTTACTAGCAAAAGTTTCTCACCAAACAGTTCAATTTACACCTTCTCCCTTTCCCCCCTTTTCTACCAACATTCTTCATCGGTATATTTAAGTTTCAACTCAACAACATATCTCTCTGCTATAAGAACAACGAATGTGTTGTATGCAATGCAACATCAAAATGAGTGGGAATAATTGGAATACTTACCAGTCACAGGGGCCTTTAGCACCGCCTCACTGGCCAGGGCTAATGCTCTCTCTATAGCATCTTCGTCATCATTCGCTCCTGCCAATTCTACTTCTGCCGCTTTTCTGCGTTCACGCGATGCGCGCGCGTCCTTCCCTCGGTAGACTGGTGCGACGCGGGACACTACTTCACGGAGTGCTTCCATTAACTGAAATAATTGTAAAAACTATAAATTTATTCAGAAAACCTCACAATGCAGTCTAGCCGTGACTCGAGCGTGCATAGCCACGTTGTTATAAGAATACTCGCCAGCGCAGAATACTCGTACCTCGTTATGGTTCCTGCACTCCTGCAGTCTAGCCGTATCGGATAGCGGCTCAAGCGCGCGTAGCCACGCCAGCGTCGTTATGGTCGCTAGTTCTGGCAACAGCGCAGAATACTCGTACCTCGTTATGGTTCCTGTACTCTTGCAGTCTAGCCGTATCGGATAGCGGCTCAAGCGCGCGTAGCCACGCCAGCCGTCGTTATGGTCGCTAGTTCTGGCAACAGCGCAGAATACTCGTACCTCATTATGGTTCCTGCACTCCTGCAGTCTAGCCGTATCGGATAGCGACTCGAGCGCGAGTAGCTACGCCGGCGTTGGTATTGCCGCTCGTTCTGGCAACAGCGTAAAATACTCGTACCTCATTATGGTTCCTGCACTCCAGCAGTCTAGCCGTATCGGATAGCGGCTCAAGCGCGCGTAGCCACGCCGGCGTCGGTATGGCCGCTAGTTCTGGTAATAGAGCTCGTAGAAAGCCACGAGCGGAGCTGCAGAGCGTCTGCGCAGAGCATGCAGCTGCGTACGCGGCGTCTGGCTGCGGGCACCGGGACATTCTAAAACAAGAAGACTTCTTATATATCTTTTCTATTAAGTTTGTATGTCATCATCTCCTGGCGTTTGTCTCGGATTTTTTTCGCGACGGCTCATTTTAAACTAGGCAACCTAAACCCATGAATTGGCGTAGGTACTATTACTTACGGAAGCAACTGCCATCAGATCTTCCAGCCCAGAGAGGAAACTAAGTTTATTGCAATTAGGTCTGTTTTCCTTCACCGAGAAGTTTCCAAAGTTGCGAAATTTTCCATACGGAATGTTCTCCGAACTTAAATTTTGCGAACAATAATAGTACATTACGTACCTAGGGCGGTAAAATAAAGAACGGTTCATATCGCGTGCATTTGTGGCCCGAAACGAATGTAAGGGCCATAAACAAGCGATCTGAGGCCTTCTTTATTACCGCCCGTGGTGGGTACACAACTTTACGTCTTCTCCTGGGTGTGAAGTGAGATTTGCCGCCTTTTTGAACACCGCCTTTATCAATTATTTTAACTGACTGTCTCATTTACGAGTTTAAAAATTAATACTAGTCCGAAGGTTCCTCTCTGCGGCCCTAACCACCGGCCTGGGCCTTGCTCCGTTGCCGGCGGCACCCTAGGTTAGGTTTTTATTACGAGTATAATGTGTTTATGCTTTATATTGAACAAACACCACCAACAGTGTCTGATGAACCAAGTGTGGCCCTCAACGCCTCTAAGCTTGCTGTGCCAGCAGTTCATAAACCTGTCAAGAAGACGGTTATTTACTCTGATGAGATTGGGTTAGGAATGGGCCCATTATTGAACTTTAGACTACAACAACAAGTGTCAAATTACTGTTACCACAACATAACTTTGTCCCATTTATGTGACCTTATTTCAAAGGGATGTTATGATAACAGCACTACATTGGTAATTTTAATGGGAAATAGTCTCAATGTTGATAAGCAAAGCATAGATAAGCTGATGTCAACTTTAAATGATATTGAGAGATCTGGAGTGGGCAAAATTATTTTATGTGCACTGCCATATTCAGAGAATATGCCTTATGAATACAATAGTAAAATATCACGCTACAACTCATTAATGTGCAACTCCATATCTCTCAATAATAAGTATCATTTCTTTGATTTAAATAAATTCATTGAGCGCTTTTGGCTAATCCCCGGGAAGATATTTTTGCCGAAGAATTATACTATGACTCTTATTGATTTGTTGGCCTTTAATATTGAGCCAAATAGAAATAATAGTGTTATAAATAGATCTCGGCAAGCGAACAGCGCCACAATGACTTTTTCACATTTAAACTAGATTGTCGGACAGCGGGAAAACATCTGAATATGAATGTTGTGCATCAGAATATTCAGGGTTTTTCCAGCAAAGAGTTAGAGATAGGTTTATTCTTAGATAATAATGATGTACAAATTATGTGTATTACAGAACATTGGCTAAAAGAAGAACATTTAATTTTTGATTTTATTAACTTTAAATTAATCAGTTTCTATGCTAGAAAATCTGCCATTCATGGTGGTTCCCTTATAATTGTTAAAAATGGCCTGAGATGTAAAGAATGGAAGGATGTTGTAAAATATTCCATAGAGAGAATTGTAGAAATTTCTTGTGTAGAATTAGAAAGTTATATTGTTATTTGTGTATATAGACCACCAACAGCGGCCGCAGCTGATTTCAACACATTTGAAAATACCATGGAAAATGTGCTGAAATTAGTGACTAATAACCGAAACTGCCGAAAGCATGTTATAGTCTGTGGAGATTTTAATGTTAATTTGCTTGAATCTTCTATTAATTCTATTAAATTGCTATGTTTATTTAAGTCGTTTAATATGTTTAATTTGTTCTTTGAACCTACCCGGGTGGGTGTCACTAGTGCAACATGCCTTGATAATATTTATTGTAACTGTGAATGTCTGGATAAGGAAATATTTAACTGTTTTAATTCTGATCACAGCGGTCAAAGGGCATCTTTTATAAAGCCAATTCAGGAAATTCCACAAACTATAACATATAGACCCATTACTGGTTATCGTTTGGAATTATTCAAAAAAGAAATTCAAAATCATCTCTCCACACTGCCTTATTCACATTTTTATGAGTCAAATAATTTGTATGAAGATTTGTTTAGTATGATTCTTTGTCAATTTAATAAACATTTCAAACTGAGAACTATTAGTGGGTCAAAAACTAAAGCTAAAGCAAAGTTTAGTGAATGGGCTACTGTAGGTATTCATAAAAGTAGAAAGAGGCTTTATGAACTTTATGGAGAGAGAGAAGTGAACAAAACTTCAGATTTTCTGGACTATGTAAAAAACTATTCAAAAATTTTCAAGAAGGTGTGTTTAACTGCTAAGGCGAACTATACTAGTGCAAAAATAAAAATGTCGGACAACAAGGTGAAAACAGTGTGGAATATTATTAATAAGGAAGCTGGTAAATGTAAATCACGCGATTGTCAAGTCAACATTGTCTCGGAGGAACAACAGGTCATGTCAAATGACGATGTTGCCTCGGCATTCGAAGATTATTTTTCTAACATAGCATTAAATACCACAAAATGCCTACAATCATCTTCGTCTCAAGCTCATTCCTTACTTTGCGCTAATATTAAGAAATGTAATACGATCTTTGAATTTGACCTAGTGGATTCCGAAAAAATTGTAAAGTCATTCAAATCACTCAATTTAAAGAAAACTGAGGACTTATGGGGAATATCAGTTGTAGTCATCAGCAATATCATAGACGACATAGCGCCTTACTTAGCCATCATTTATAACAATTCAGTTTCACAAGGTGTTTTTCCAGATCTAATGAAATGTAGTAAAGTCATACCTCTATTTAAATCGGGTGATTCTAGTGATCTAAATAATTTCCGACCGATATCGATACTTCCTGTACTAAGTAAAGTCTTTGAAAAGATAATGTTAAATGATCTACTGGGGCACTTCAACAGACATGGACTGCTTACAAGCAATCAGTTTGGTTTCACAAAGGGACGTTCCACAACCGACGCTGCTGCAGAACTCATTAAACATATTTTCAATGCTTGGCGAGACAAACGTTATGATGCAATTGGTATATTCTGTGACCTTTCAAAAGCTTTTGATTGTGTAGATCATAGAACGCTCATTCTTAAATTAGAACACTATGGTCTTTCAGAAAATGCCCTGAGTCTCATGTCTTCTTACCTTAGCAATAGAACACAAACAGTTGTTGTAAATAAAACCCAGTCTAAAGGGACTTTAGTAAAATTAGGAGTGCCACAGGGTTCCATTCTGGGCCCATTCCTGTTTTTGGTTTATATAAATGATTTACCTTGTGTAGTACAAAACCTTTGTGGTATGATTTTGTTTGCCGATGATACATCTTTAATTTTCAAAGTTGAACGGCAATCCAATGATTTATCTGTAATTAACAATACACTAGCTGGCGTACTAAACTGGTTTACTACTAACAATCTGTTACTTAATGCTAAGAAAACTAAATGTATTCGATTTGTTTTGCCAAACGTGGCACCAATGGACACTAATATAGTTATAAATGGTGAATGTTTAGATATAGTAGATAAAACTGTGTTCCTTGGTTCAACGTTGGACAAAAATTTACAATGGAGTCCTCATATAAAAAAAACTCGCTCTTAGACTAAGTTCAGCCGCTCATGCCGTTAGAAAAATTAGACAACTGACTAATATTGAGACAGCTCGCTTAGTTTATTATAGTTATTTTCATAGTGTAATGTCATATGGAATTCTGGTTTGGGGCAAAGCAGCTGACATACAGACTATTTTTGTTTTACAGAAAAGAGCCATTCGCTTTATGTATAACTTAAAGGCAGGTACATCAATTAGAGAATTATTTAAAGAAATTAATATTTTAACTCTTGCGTCCCAATATATCTATGATAATATTATTTTTGTTGTAAAGAATATACACACATTCAAGAAGAATTCTGACATCCACAGCTATAACACTAGAAATAAAAACAAGCTTGCTACCAGACGATGTCGTGTCCGCAAAGCATATAAGTCATTTTTTGGCCAGGGTATTCATATTTATAACAAGTTACCCGTCGATGTTTTGAATCTATCATTTCCCGCTCTTAAGAAATACTTGAAAAAAACTTTAATGTCAAAGGGTTATTACAGGGTCGAGGACTATATGACAGACATATATGCATGGCCCAAACCAGAATCTATAAAATCATCTAACATTTAGAGGACACAGTTCAAGTAAGAAAGAATATCAAACGTATTGCGAAGCAGTCAGATTTGGATTTTATTTTTATTTTTCATTTTAATTACACAATAGGCTGGTACATGTCTGTCTCTCAAGCTGTTTTGATATGCCTTCTTGAAGAACTACGCATTATTGTATATAGTATCTTTAATGTATTTGTAGTACTGTTTTGAAAAAATAAGTCCCGCCGAGTTTCTTGCCGGTAATAAGTAATACTTCTCGGGTCAGAGGTGTAGGGTTAGAACCGGTGGTAGTTTCTTTTCTCTCTGACGTTCATAAGTGCATTGTAATGTGCCTAAATTGAAGAATAAATATCTTTTATCTTTTTTATCTTTTTATCTTTATTATTTTTATGTGCTCTATTTTACTTCTATATTCATATCGTAGAAATGCGTAATCTAAGAAAATAAATAAACTAGTAGTTCGCCCCGAACTGTGAACTCGCGAATCTTGAGTTTCGCCATAAATGTGCAATAGTAGAATTACTACAAATACCAAAAATAGGTATCGGGTATTTTTTTCTCAACTAACCATCACGGTGAAACTAAACGTCCATATTAAATTGTGCGGTTGATGCGCAAAATTTTACCGCGACGAAATCGCTTCAGATTTGACAGTTTTTGTCTCATCTAAATTTAAATCCACCTCTCACATGCCTCTCACTCTGTTGCTTTGACATGTCGTTCTCATCTGAGGACCACATATATAGGTTTCGGTCACCATCATTATGCGTCTATGGTTACTCTCTCTAACTAATGTGTTAATGGCAGTATGCTGATGGCCCTAGCAGCCAAAGCTCTAATAAATTTAAAAAAAGGCAGTTGTCTAAATATTTACACCAAAATCAAAATATAATTGAAAATATTTTTGAAATCAATTTTATGTTGCTAATTCTTATGAAACAGTAAGCAGTTAATAAGGATTTGACGAGAGTGTTAATCAATACCTTTCGTTTGATACCAAACTCAACCATACTTGCTCGTAAAAGTAGCAAATAAGATGACCAATGTAACAGGACCCCTTTACAAAACCTTTTTAGGCCTTCTAATTTCAGAATCCCCGTCTCAATCCAGCTCATATACGAACTCGCAAATTTTGTTGGTCTCTGCTACAACCCCAACAAATTTCATAAAGATCGGAAAATCGTTACTAAAGTTATCGCCGGACAAACTGTCTAAATCAAAAAGCCATCCAAATGCCGAGACGTCCCAGTAGCCAGGTGACAGTTGTTGTTTGTAAGAACGATCTTCGCTTACGCTCCGCTCGTTCGATAAACGGAATACTAA
Source organism: Pammene fasciana (assembly GCA_911728535.1). Classification (NCBI taxonomy): domain Eukaryota; kingdom Metazoa; phylum Arthropoda; class Insecta; order Lepidoptera; family Tortricidae; genus Pammene; species Pammene fasciana. The sequence continues at coordinate 44,615,495 of OU452272.1, read as the reverse complement.
TAATATTTTTTCATTTTATAATTCCCGTAGGGAATGTTATTCATTGGAAATTTAATTTAAATTCTCGTGTTAGTTTCCGGAAATTTCTGAGAATATTACTGAATTTTTGAGAATGTTCTGGAACTTGTACATTGCTAATTACCACGTAAGTATAAGTTCGGCAAAACTTTGTGGCTACGAGACGTATTTAAACCTGAGACCTTCGGATTAAAAGTCGGACGACTTACCGCTTTAAGCTGTCTATAAATGAAGGCACATATAATTAACAATTGAATTTCCGGGTGTAAATATCAAACAGGATAAGTCAACAATATGTGTGCCCAGTAGATCTCAGTTTAATAGTATATTGTATTACAAGTGAGCGAAATGACTTATTTCGGTCGAGGGTAGCGTGTTGAATCCCGAACGAAGCGAAGGATTCCAGAATAGAATCCCGAGCGTAGCGAGGGATTCTCACGTGGAAACCTGAGCGTAGTGAGGGATTCAAGTGACCCGAGATAGAAATAATTTTGCTACCGCGTAGTACACTCTATTTTTCACTCCTTCTATGAGAAAAACGAAAACTAAGATACTAAACTAGCTATCTGCTAGAAAGAGGAGTAATATAATGTTGTCTCATTTTAATCGGTTGCAAAGACAAGGAAGATTAAAAAAAATCGCAGAGGGATCAAAAGTCACTTTTGCTCCCTGTAAATGGGCAACTTACCCTTTTTCGAATAGTAGGGGTGAAAAAAGATAAGAACAATAAAGTTGTGTGCAACCTATCTATACTATAACCAAGACTAAGTGCGTTTTTGAGTACTCAATTGAGTGAAAAGTAAGCAAACTAATAATAATACGATTACCATTCTAATTGACGCCCCACCTAGGACATACAATAGCGGTATTGCTTGTATTGACTAATACCGGAATTCCGGGATTGCCCATACAAATAATACCGGTATTGCATGCCCTAGCCTTACCCGCTACTGTTCAGCGTTTGACTACTAACGAATGTTATTTGCAATTGGATATAGTTTGATACGTCCTCAATGCGCGTGAGTTTATTTCTGGCTCTTCCGTGTCTCCAGCCTATCACATGTAGATAACTCACATATAGATAGATGGGAGAGACTAAGAGCTAGCCTCGGAAACAGTATACAATTTTTAGAGCAAGGAAACCTAAGAGGTCCGGGCGTGTGGCAGATTAATCGGTGGAGGTTACAGGTAGAAATTAGCAATGAAAAAACACTTCAGTAAAAAAAACGGATACCAAATTACAGGAAAAGTGCAGGATTTGTCCTATTTATAGAGGGTAGACTCATATATTATACACGGTGCTCGTGAGCATTGCGAGAGATTTTAACCACGGATTCCTGAGGTCATAAGAAGTAAAAAATGTTATATGAACTTAGGTCGATTTCGCAAAAGATTTGCTTTTTTTCGATTTTTTTTAATGCTTTGGATCATAAAAAAATTTTTCACTTCTCTTGCTCTAAAAGTTCGTCTTTAAGCCTTGCGTAGGCGACCTAAAATCGCTTTTTATGCACTTGGGCCTAAAGTAAAATCTTCGTCGAATACCAAGGCAGTTGGTCCAACAGCCGCAAGCAAACAACTTCCTAAACTTTATTAAAAAAATTCACTACGACCTTTGTCACGTACCTACTGAAAAAAAAGTTAACAGGCGGGAACTGCATTTATTTTTCGTTGTAATTTTGTGTTACAACCTGAAATTGCTTTATTTTCTCGCAGTCGAAGCGAAAAGTAGAGTGTGCAACATGTCCATAAAACCCATTTTACGCTCGACTTTATATCAATCCTCGCTCGTGAGCTCGCTCGGATAGATAAACGCCTCGCGTAAAATGGCTCGTTTTATGCACTTGTTGTACAATCTACTATATGTTATTGATAAAACTAACGGCTAAAATAAATTGGTACATTTTTATTCGTAAAAAATGGTTCACGAAAAGTATTCCTTCGCATTTTGATATCTGTCAATAAGGATGTCTAGACTAGACCCCATAAAGAGTGAAATCTCTATCAAAAAAGCGTTATTCACTGAGTTACAACAATCAAAGTTTTTTTTATTTAATTGGTAATAACTCTGAAACAAGGCAAATTCCAGAAAAGTTTGTACGACATTTTAGTCTCCAATTACGATCAGGAATACGCTGTTAAAATCCTTCGCAATGCTCACGAGCACCGTGTATAGTTGAATAGCACTCGCATAGCAAACTTCAATGGGCATAAATATCAGGAACTTTCAATTTAATATTTCCAGAGCAAGTCATTTTTGAGAATAAGCATCCGTGTTCATGGTTAAACAGTGACATTTCGTGGAGTGAAATTGGGTCACATAATTATACCTACTAGAGAGTTTTTTTGTAACAGTAGGTACCTAATGTAGTTGTAGTATTTTATTTATTATTATTCTTCTTGTAGGGCTATCAGTGTGCCGCTTCGACCAGATTTGATCTATTGTGGCAGCCCTTTATAATTCATTACTAATTCCCGTTGAGTCTAGAAACTTCTAGATTCTTTGGGCTGTAATGTGTTGTACCTCCTCAGGTTGCAGTACATGCCTCCCTAGGTGGGCACTTTTTTTAAGCATTAGTGGTCCGCAGGAGCAGTGAATAGTTGTAGCCTTATGATATTATTTGCAAAATTTGCATAATATTATAATGTATGATTACATTACGCATACTACGACGGTGGAAAACAAACATAAGGCCCACCTGACGGTAAACAGCTACCGTAGCCTATGGACGTCTGCAACTCCGACAACATGCGCGATAATTTCGGAGACTTACTAACACTATATTGACTTCATATGGCTGTACTCACTTGTATTACTCATAATACACAAGGCTATAAGAGTGAGGCTTGCGCGTAGTGACTAAATACAAGTGAGTTAAATAGTACTAGCACTTTCCGTTCGTAGCGCTACTTAGGTACCTATCTATAACTATGTAGTAAGAATGAACTTAACAATAATTTTAAACAAAAAAAGAACCGACTTCATTTAGGATCCGCTATTCCAAGAGGAAGTGGCCGAGTTGCTGTAATAAATAGTGAAATCACTATAGGTGTGCCTATAATAATTGAAGAGTTACCTCGATTTCTCCATGGATCCCATCATCAGACCCCGACTTGGTGACAATGGGACCATCTAGAGGTTATACATGTTCGATTTAAAAAAATTTGAAAATCGGTTCACGATTCACGGAGATATCGAGTAACAAACAGACATACAAAAAAATAAAAAAAATATACTGATAAAAAAAAACAGTCGAATTGAGAACCTCCTCCTTTTTTGAAGTCGGTTAAAAAGAATCGATTTCAAAAACAGGGGCCTTCATTTGTCTATGCTTATCAAGAGCAAGACTAACGTGACATGAGACACTTTAAAACTATTCAAATCACAACGCTGTTTATAATATTCAAAAAGTTCCCTCGTCATTCCAAGAGATCACCATCAGATCCTGGTCTGATAATGACAATGGGACCAACTGTAAATTCATACTATTCAATCACACAAAATAATTCTCTAAAGCGATCTAGCCGACATCGTGAAATCAAGGGACAAATAAGTAGGTAGGTACATTAAATCACACAGAGAACAGAATTAAGTTAACGTATCGAGTGCTCAGCTTTCATTTTAAATACATTTAGGCATTAATGATATTTGTCTGAAATTTTACCTGATAGCGCGTACGCCGGCCCCGACGGCAGCTAAATTTAAACTGTAGCAGCTAGAGCAGTTTTAGAACTGTCACACATTACGAGACTATCTCGGTAGATGGCGCTAGTGTCCACTTAATTACCAAAAAACATATGGGCAGAGACTATAGAGAAATGTCACCTGCACTGCTAGCTACTCCGCCTAGTAGCTACTAGTGTACTACTAGTACGCTATTTGTTACTGGGTGGAGTAGCAGTGCAGGTGACATTTCTCTTACATATTCGGTATCTTTAGGGGGCTTTGACATAGATGACGGAATCGACTGTAGATTCCAAAGTTGCGAATTTTTCCATACGGAATGTTCTCAAAACTTAAATTTTACGAACAATAAAAAATATTCGGGAAGTCGCCGTTATCACATATTTTAACGGACTGTCTCATCAGAGAGAGATATAGACGACCACAGCCTAATAACTTTTTGAAGCTCAAGTCGATTGCGCCCTCTGTCCGAAAGCCGCCTAAAGATACAAAAATTGTAAGAAGAAATGTCACCTGCTCTGCTACTCCACCTAGTAGCTACTAGTGTACAACTAGTACCCTATTTGTAACTAGGTGGAGTCGTATCGGCGGCTTTCGGATAGAGGGCGCAATCGACTTGAGCTTCAAAAAGTTCTTAGGCTGTGGTCGTTTATATCTCTATAGTCTCTAGTCTCATTTACGAGTTTGTAAATATTACATTTTTGGATAATTCCCCGTTCTCATTTGAAATATAATTTATATTTTCGTGTAAGTTTTCGGAAATTTCCGAGAATGTTACTTACTGAATTCTTGAGAATATTCTGAAATTTGTAACATTGCTAGATTGTATGCCACGTTACTAAAATGCTTGATAAGTGGTTCAAGATGGAAAGAGCTTTTTAATTACCACATAATTTATATTTTAGACAGTGAGATGCCAAAAATCAGTTGACTAAAAGCTGGTTACGTCAGATATGACACAATAATGAGAAGAACAAACTGTCTAGCTAGTCAGATTGCTTATTACTATCCTTATTGTCATATCCGAGCACCTAGCAGCTATTCATGGGTGGAGGTCAGAGTCAGTACAGTGACAGACTAGCAATACTTTTGAATTGGTAACATGTTTTAGCAAAATAATTTAAAACTGCCAAAGTTGTTTCAGTTATAGAGCACATCAGAGCCTATGTGTTGATATTAGCACAAAAAACATTGGGTATTATTGCGGAAACATTAACCGTAGGCGACAAACTATACATACACCTAGTAACAAATTGCGTACTAGTAGTACACTAGTAGCTACTAGGCGGAGTAGCAGTGCAGGTGACATTTCTCTTACATATTCGGTATATTTAGGGGGCTTTGACATAGATGGCGCAATCGACATGAGCTTCAAAAAGTTCTTAGGCTGTGGTCGTCTATATCTCTATAGTCTCTGATTCTACGTTCTTTGGCACTACTTTCCCCCAACATAAACTTTGGCAATGAGTATAATAATTAATGATGTCATATAATTCATTATATAATTTCTCATATTCATGTATCAAATCCAGAACTAGGATTCGGTATCTTGAAGTAGTTTGCATTATTTGGCTTCCACCACTTGACACCTTTCACAGTGGCTTAGCTAGTTGACCAAGGGCCCTGGGGCCTAAAAAACTGGGACCCCTAAAATATACACATTCACAGCTTTGCAGAGGTTTGCTAATCAGGTTTTGCCCCCCAAGCTTGGGTAGCCCTAGCCCTTTGGTAGCTACGCCAATGCTTTCAGATGTCCAGATCTAGGAATAAGCTGCGATCGCGCCACTACGTGCACTTCAGCTCGTTTGTGGTGCGCGTGCCGCGGCCGCTGCTGGAGACCATCGAGAGCGCAGGCTTCTGGCCGAAGGGTGTAGTGTTTCGGCGGTTCCGGGGAACGCTGCCAAATATTACACCAGAGCAGGTGGCACAACAGAAAACCGTCGTTTCACCATAATAATAGTTTTAGTTTATAACGTAATATGTAAGCTAGTCTTTAAGGTATTTATCTATGGGCCACTAGTTGCCTGAAAATAAACGTTTTTCATTTCATTTCATAAACGAAGTACTACCTAATGTACCTATAGCAAACTGACTAGAGGGCTTCGTTGCTCTCATTATTGTGTCATATCTGACGTAGCGCTCTCCATCTACAGGATTTAGTTGACCCAGGCGACGAGCGCTTCTATAGACCACGATTCCTATCGGCTTGCCTAATTTTCAGGCACCTGAGCAGTTTCTTATGAAGTTAAGCCAAATAACGCTCCGCCTTGATTAAAGTAGGGGAAAATTTCTTTGGAAGCGAATTTCTTTTTTTTGTAGGATACACGTCGTCCCAGCCGGCTAACACTCAATAGAAAGCCAAAAATTTTTCGCGAAAAAAATATTTTTTCTTGCTTTTTAAATACAATACGATAGGTACTAAATACCAAATAAATTTGCCGTAAAAGGATCACCAGCAATTTTATCTTGTATACAAACGATCGAAATTTTGTTATTGCGTCTCTTTCGGCCATAGTCGTATAGCAAGTGCGATAGAGAGGGGGATAACAAAATTTTGATTTTCGAAGTTCGCGGTAGGCCCGCAGGTAGAGTCCGCAGCAGAAGCTTAGCTGGTAGGGTATTTAAAATGACCTACCTGCTCTTATCCTCTTAACATAGTTGTGTCCAGCTCATTTTGAACACCCTACCCGCTTAGCTACTTTTCCTGCTGACTGTACGTACATAAAACATATTATGCTGAGACCCGAAAAGCTACATTTTCCGCAAATATTCTGCCGGCCTCATTAGATATAGTTGTTTGAACTTGTTTGCTACACATTCATTAAGAAATACAAGAGTCCTGGCGTAGGTTAACATACTCAATGGAGCCAGAAATATTTCTCATAAGTACAGTTAACATCAAATATATCGGAACGGCCAAGACGAACAAAATCTGAACAAATATCTGAATAACGCCTCTATTGTCAAGGCGATAAAGCCCATGTTAAACACGATTTCGCTTAGGTACTCTGCTGACTGTACCATTACCACAGATAACCTCAACCACTAGATAGATCACAAGTACAACTCGAGGTCACCACACATAGGTGCTCCCGTACTAATTTTGTATGAGAGCGCGACCGCTTCTTTCAGTTGAGTTAACGTTTTTGATCATTACTCATGTCAATCAAAATTAGCCACAAAAATCAAGTTACATGGGTGAACCTAGGGATGATGACACATGTTAAATTAGGCAATTAAATTGAGTTGATAGGATGCAAAATTATCAAAATATACAAATAAAGTAAACATTTAAAAAATCTATTGAAATGGTGCAAAGATATCAGGCTTCAAAATTTCAATTTTTTGTCGAATTTTGAGAGTACAAAATTTAAAAAATCCAATGACACCATTCGATTTCTAACATTTTACTGTGAAATAAATTGTATGGCAACCATATACATAAACGCAATATTTCACTGTAAAAATAGCAATTTCATAATTTTTCCATACTTTAAACAGGGCAACTATGAAGCCATGACGTCACGGCTTTATATCATTTTGTTAGGAGCGTTTTGAGAAACAAAAGCAAATCACAGACTTTAAGTCTCTTTTCTGTCTTTTATGTTGATTTAAGGCAATTGGCCCTTATAGACATTTGATCCTCACAACAAAACGAATCGAATGATACCACGCATGAAAAAATTCATCCAGCCTAATAGGCTAGATGTGCTGGTCGAATCGTAGAAATATACGAATAAAATTGCGCTTATGTGTGGTGACCTCGTGTTCCCTGTAAAAGCTGAATGATGAGGTGTCTGTATAGTCCGTGACCATTACAGATGCCGAGGCCACACGTTACATGTACGTAACAAACAAGCTAGGCCAGGATGTCCCCAACAGGACCGATTTTCCTGTAATTAACAGGTACGGTCGACGTCAAAAATATGTTTACACTTTTGCACTTCACTCCTTTGTAATAAATAAGGTAAAGGCAGAGACTATAGAGATAGATACGACCACAGCCTTATTAGAACTTTTTGAAGCTCATGTCAATTGCGCCATCTATGTCAAAGCCCCCTAAAGATACCGAAAATGCTACTAGTGTACTACTAGTACGCTATTTGTTACTGAAAATGTAAGAGAAATGTCAGCTGCACTGCTACTCCACCTAGTAGCTACTAGTGTACTACTAGTACGCTATTTATTCTCTCTTCCTCCTAGCGTTTATCCCGGCTTGGGGTCCACTTGACAACCTAATCCCATAAATTGGCGTAAGACACTAGTTTTTACGAAAGCGACTGCCATCTGACCTTACAACCCAGAGGGGAAACTAGGCCTTTTTGGGATTAGGTCCGGTTTCTTGTTTTCCTTCACCGAAAAGCGACTGGTAAATATCAAATGATATTCCGTACATAAGTTCCGAAAAACTCAGTGGTACGAGCCGGGGTTTGAACCCGAGACCTCCGGATTGAAAGTCGGACGTCTTACCGCAAGGCTACCAGCGCTTCACTACTAGTACGCTATTTGTTACTGAAAATGTAAGAGAAATGTCACCTGGACTGCTACTCCACCTAGTAGCTACTAGTGTACTACTAGTACGCTATTTGTTACTAGGTAGTGTAGCAGTACAGCTGACATTTCTCTTACATTTTCGGTATCTTTAGGGGGCTTTGACATAGATGGCGCAATCGACATGAGCTTCAAAAAGTTCTTAGGCTGTGGTCGTCTATATCTCTATAGTCTCTGGTAAAGGTACCGTCACGTTAGGTATCGTAACATGTTGTAATGACAGTGGGATTTTGAAACGACTGTTGTTATTAACTGACTTCAAAAGAGGAGGTTCTCAATTCGACTGTTTTTTTATCATTATTATTTTTTTGTATGTATGTTACTCTAATCCTGAACCGATTTTCAAATATATTTTTTTAATCGAACGGGTATAACCCCTAGATGGTCCCGTTGGCACCAAGTCGGGGTCTGATGATGGGATCCTGAAGAAATCGAGGGAACTCTTCAACTATTATAGGCACACCTATAGTGATTTCACTATTTTTTACAGCAACTCGGCCACTTCCTCTTGGAATAGCGGATCTTAAGTGAAGTCGGTTCTTTTTGTTTAGAATTATTTCGGACCGATATCAAGATCAACAGTGATAGGATATTACCTGAGTACCTAGGTATAATATATCCTATTTATATAAACCAGAAACCGATCACTCGTATTAGGTACTATATAATTTAATGTTCGTAATAATTTTTCCTAAATTTTCAATTTCAATTAGTTTTATTCAAATTCAATGAAAGTTGATTTTAGTTTCTTATTTATTCAGCCTTATTTTCGAAAAATATTGTGCTTCTAATATATTTACAATATTTACATTTACTTCACTCATTCATTCCATTTATTCACTTTTTTTGCAATCAGTACATAATCTGCGTGTGTAATCATAATCATTCACCTCAACTTTCGTGGTGATACCTATACCAGAGACTATAGAGATATAGACGACCACAGCCTAAGAACTTTTTGAAGCTCAAGCCAATTGCGCCCTCTGTCCGAAAGCCGCCTGCACTGCTACTCCACCTAGTAACAAATAGGGTACTAGTTAGTACACTAGTAGCTACTAGGTGGGGTAGCTGTGGAGGTGACATTTTGTCTTACAATTTCGGTATCTTTAGGCGGACAGACTTAAATACGTAGAACATCTTGGCTGCTCTACATGATGGACCATCATAGAGACGTAGCTATGCGTTAGAGGGAGCTAACGATATCGCCATCTCGTTTCGTCGTATAGCTGCGTCCCTATGATGGCCCATCATGTAGAGCAGCCATAACTCGGGAAGTCGGCAACAACTATCTGAGGCTGCCTCTTACATGATGGGCCATCATAGGGTCGCAGCTATAAAACAGAACGAGATCGCAATATCGTTATCTCCCTCTAACGCATAGCTGCGTCCCTATGATGGTCCATTATATAGAGGAGCCATGAGATAAACATGCAAGTAGGTATTATATGCCCTTACCAGGAGATATACTCAAGGACAAAACAAATCGGGTCATTTAATAATTCCATACAAGGAGATCTCCATGGTCTTTAGGTGTATTTACAACCACTCAATCTTACTGTTATATCAAGCGTAATATTCTATGTATCTATATTACAAGATTTACAAGCACAATAGAAGATTTACAAGCACATTACAAGATTTACAAGCACAATACAAACTGTCCATACATTGTTACGATGAAAACTGAAGGCCCGAAACCTCCTCCATAATACCGGTCAAACAGACACAACACCAGCACCAAAACGTCACAACTAACCCAACGTACTAACCACTTGCGACATTTTCCCTTTAACAGCAACTCTATGATACAGTTACGAGTATGTGACGTCACGGCGCGGGCGCCACAGTCCCATCTTGTTCTAGCGCAGATGAGTTTAGATAGGTTAGAGAGGGATAGATTCCTAGGTTGCTCAGGTGGTTATCAATGTTATCAGTTGTGGTTTAAACGCGAGCGCGGACGCACGCGCCGGTGGTTAAAAAACAAATATACTCCCCTCATCGTACAGGTAAGATAGTGCTAAGCGATTGTATGTATTTCTAATTGCATTTTGATTGCTATTTTAATAGTGTCACTTTAAAGTTTTGATGCATCAAATTGTGTATTTTGTGTCATGTTAAAATCTCATAGGATTACCATTACCAGCTCGTGCATTTGAAAAGGTTAAACAAAATTGTGGCTTAAGTATAGTGGTTATGCTTGATATTTAATTAGCAACGTAAAGTGTGTTAATTTTTATTCAAATATGGAATTAAAATACTTTATATAAGCTTCAAATGTAAGGTGCGTTCCGGCTTCGTCCGTACAAATCTCACATTAACCGTAAAATACGAAACGTGCAATGTGATCTATTCACGCCAACTTTCGAATGCGGTCATTATACTCTTACGACTCTAGCATTAGAGTTGCATTTCACGTGTCTGGGTGGTAAAAGTGAGGCCCTGAAGTAAGTTCTGCCGAATCTGTCACTGTTTGCGTTTGGTCACAGCTGACTTGCCTACAAAGGCCATGATGTGTTTCAAAAGCGTGTTATCCCTTTCTGTTTCCTTTCTAAAGAGAGGGATCTAGAAAAACTAGTTACCTTAAGGTTTACCATTAGGTAGAGCTAATGGGGAAATTACCTCCTTCTTACACAATTTAATTAAAAGCATTTAATATGAACAATAGTACATTACGTACCTAGGGCGGTAAAATAAAGAAGGGTTCAGATCGCTGGCATTTGTGGCCCGAACCGAAGGTAAGGGCGATAAACAAGCGATCTGAGGCCTCCTTTTTTACCGCCCATGGTGCGTACATAATTTTAAGTCTTTTCCTGGGTGTGAAGTGAGATTTGCCGCTGCGCCCTAGGGCGGTAAATCTCACTTAGCGCCCAGAGTGACGTAAATGTCCTTTATTTGTTAAGAAAATTATTTCAAAGGCGATGATGTGTTTCAAAAGCGTGTTATCTCTTTCTATTTTCTTTCTAAAGAGAGGGATCTAGAAAAACTAGTTAGGTTAGTTATGGGGAAATTACTTCCTTCTTACACAATTTAATTTAAAATTAACAAATATCCTTTGTTAAGAAAATTATTTTAATTGTTACAATATTTTTTTTACTTATTTTATAGTCGGTGTCGATAGAAAAGTAAAATTATGTAAACAAACACATTTAATTAACTACCTTCATTTAACAATCAAAACCATTCTCAATTTACACTAGCTACTTACATTATTTGATAGTAAGAATATCCGTTAGTTAGGTACTTATACATGGTGTAACAAAAATACTGGTGGTCCTTTTAAGGTCATATTGGTATAGTAATTATGACCTAACTAACCATATTTAACATTTAATGTATTACTACTTCGAAAAAATAAGTCCCGCCGAGTTTCTTGCCGGTAATAAGTTATTACCGGCAAGAAACTCGGCGGGACTTATTTTTTAAAGTAGTAATACATTAAATGTTAAAGATGGTCAGAGGTAGGGTTAGAACCGGTGGTAGTTTCTATTTTCTCTTTGACGTTCAGAAGTGCAGTGTAATGTGCCTAAATTGAAGAATAAATATCTTTTATCTTTTTTAAGATTTTTATTTTTCTAGCGAAAAAAAATGGTTTGGTATGGAGAGATTGCAGGCTGGGACGTGTCCCGTACAATTTTTTTCCGTCTAATTTTTTTTTTATTTTGTACTCGCAATACAATGCCAATTATGCCCTTAAATGGATCACAACTATTTTTGTTACATCCTGTATTTCAGTGAAAATCTTTTTCTTTAATAATATAATATTATATAGTTTATCTCTAAATGAATTATGGCAGTAATGCTTTATCGACAACCGACAATGTAGTACCTTTTATTTGAAAACGGCACATATCAATATAATTATTATCATCATTTTTGTTACATCCTGTATACTGTCACAGAAAAAACGGGACACTTTATATTATTTTATACAGCGTGTCCCACAATCGAGGTTACGTCCATAATCCTATTATGTAAGAGTTTACCTACGAACGATATAAATGGTCAATGTCACGACATCCTAAACAGCTGCGCCGGCGCATGACAACACAATGAAATACGTTTGCGAGTGCTATAGTTACACGAATAACTTTAACTTTGTATGTCAGGCTACTGAATATTTTAGTAGCTGTCTCGCATGTCCTTTACTAGTAAGTACATTACGTACCTAGGGCGGTAAAATAAAGAAGGGCTCAGATCGCTGGCATTTGTGGCCCGAACCGAAGGTAAGGGCCATAAACAAGCGATCTGAGGCCTTCCTTATTACCGCCCGTGGTGCGTACATAATTTTACGTCTTCTCCTGGGTGTGAAGTGAGATTTTCCGCTGCGCCTTAGGGCGGTAAATCTCACTTAGCGCCCAGAGTGACGTAAAAAAAGTAAGTACAGTGCCGGCCAATAATATACAATGCAACATTTTGTCACCGACTTATACATTTTGTCGCATTTGTGTCTACATTTTGTATGAGAAAGAAATTTTTTTTTTGAGATTTTGGGGTTACCTCCATAGTGAAACTTGTTCAGTATGACCTATGTAAACCACCGTTAAAAAGTTCGCCCGTATTAAATTTACACGCTGAATATTTGTGTTTTTTTTGTATGAGCATGTATAGAGTAAACAATATAGGTTACTTTGTAGATTGCATATTTTACTAGTCATTTTATACAAATATATGACGAATACTGCAATGGAATACTGTGAGTTACAAATGTTACAATAGAAGACGAAGCATATTACATATTACTAAAAAATGTCTAATAAATAATCAAAAAAATAAAGTACGTATTAAAAAAAAACTGTCTATGAAAAAAAGAAAATGGCAGTTATAGGGACTGCCGAATTGCCGATAGAAGTGAAAACTTTTAGTATTAAAACTTGAAATTTTATAATGTTTGAATTATAATTATCAACATCAATCTGGTCTTCTCCGAGCACCATATATTAAAAGCATAAGAGAAAAATACTACTTACAAAATTAAACTTTATTTGAACGGCTATAAGTTTAAATATCGAACGAGCCTTCCTCCTGTTTAAATATCCTGTGATGCGTTTTTGTTTTCGTGACGGTGTCGGTGACGCGAACTCATAATATTTTACTACCAAAAAGTGCCGCATATAGATGCGTTAGAAGGAGCTAACGATATTGCCATCTCGTTCCGTCGTATAGCTGCGTCCCTATGATGGCCCATCATGTAGAGCCAGCCTTAAACGGATCACCAGTATTTTTGTTACTCCCTGTAACTTTATTTGAAGGTGTTTTGAAGGTTTCCAACCTAATTTGGTGAAAAGGCATTAAAGTTTCACACAAGGAATGTTTCGTCAGCGCGCTCTGTATAGGATTAAACTTTATCTCATAATCCTACGGTTTTTTCCACCTTGAGGCTCTCTTTTTGTGCAAGTCAACACCGAAAATATGTATACAATTATGAACCTTATCACAATGGCGTAGGTTGCAAATGAGTGTCCATATTTTTGGCGTTGACTGTACGTTTAGCAGCAGAAATATGTAAGCAGACGAGGTGAACAATGAATAACCCATTGCGTAACAGGAAATGAGTGAGAAGACATCCGTAAGAAACTTTTTCGCCAAAAAAAATTTGAACCAATATGGTGCCAAGCAACTAACCGCTACACGGAAAAAGAACAGAGTTAGCAAAGTACCAATTTGGTTTGTTTAAGATATTTTTAGTTAAATGAAATAAAACAACTTTGAACGGATTATATCGCGTATACTAAATTTAAAAAATTCAGTATACGCGATATAATCCGTTCAAAGTTGTTTTATTTCATGAATAACTATCGCGGCAACCGTAGAAGATATTATATTTTTAGTTGCATACAGCCGAGACATTACATATTTAAAACACGGAATAAAGCTTTGTTAATGACAAACAAGCAATTATTGTTAAACGTTCTTGGTTACTTTTAACCAAGCACTAATTTGAAACGAAATAAGTTTAGTGTCCTAGTAAACATAACCCTTACCTGATTCCTTTATATATTTTTTCATCACACCTGCTCGTAAATGGTGTTATTTCCTGCCTGTATACAGAAGGACAATGACCTAAATTGTTCCCGCGGGAGTAATGGCGAGATATTATCCCCAAGGGAGTAATGACTCTCGTTTTAAAATTTGCAACTGATTTCGTACATCATTTCAGAACTAAGGAGGTATGATGTTCAGCCAAAAATTCAAAAAGTTTAATTTCATCTTTAAAATTTAGCTATATTCTGAAATTACATCACACACAATCTATACGTTTCAATTTCTTCATTATTTTTAATATTTAAAGTTTTTATCATTAATTTTGGTAAATATTTTTATAATAATTTTGCAAAATCTGGTTGTTTAGCCATTCTAGTTCGAAAAATATGTCGTAATAACAAAACGCACGGAATGTTTGTACCGCGATGCTAAGCAACGGCGCATGCGCGGGGCTGAGCGCTGTCATGTACGTTCTCAACTTTTGCTGCCTAATTAACTTTCCTGAACTTATCTTTGCTTTTTTTCCTCGCAAGTGTGATGAAAACCATTGTGTGTAACTCGGGGCGTAAGAATATTACAAACTCGAGTCTTTAAATCGCGACGGCTTGTTGACGGCTAAAGGAACAAGAGAGATAACAAACTGTATCCTATTTAAGATCATCATATGGCAACATTAGCTAGGTATACACGCACAGATCTGCCCGCGGGATTTGCCCGGCGAACAAATCCATGTGTTCGCGCCAATGGACGGATCTGTCCGCCTGGTATATCCGCCAGACAAATCCGGCGGGCAGATCTGTGCGTATATCCCTAGCTGTTTTCAAAAAAAACAAGGGCGTATCAAGATATGGGGTGAATAAATCGCGGTATGACTTCGCAAGGGACACCGAGTTGTCAATGAATTCATTCATATATTCGGTATGCAATTCTGAACCCGATGGTACATTTAAAATACATAAAAAGAGACAATCTACAAAATATTTATTTTCACCTCAGCAGTTCGAACAAGCCTACTTTCCTCACTCCCTGGAGTGAGGAAAGTGCGACTTTCATCACTCCAGGCAGTGACGAAAGTTGCGACTTTCCTCAATCCAGGGAGTGAAATTTTGTTTCTAGAAGCTTTTCGTCATAATTATGATGCCTTTCATTCAGGAATGTAAACAAATGTGTTTTTTTAACTTTAATATGTTCTCACTACTGAGGTGAAAAGTTGTATGTGTCACACGAGAGGAAAGTTTTTTTACATCTCGTGTTCTTGAGATCCCTCGCTACGCTCAAGATTCAAACTTAGAATCACGAGCGAAGCGTCAATTATAGAATCTTTCGCTTACTCGGGACTCAAAATCAACACTCGCAAGAAAAACCAACTTTCCTCTCTTGTTGCACAAATAACTATTCGTTTGCATAAAAAGAGCCAATCTACAAAATATTTATTTTTTAAGTTGTTGAACAAAAGTTAATTTTTTTTGGGGAGTCAAATCTTCGTTTTAATTTCTTGCTCTCATTACAGAAAACACCCTATATAAAGATAAAAGATTGGCTATAAATAGTAATGTATGTATTATTATGGTATTGCAGGTAGGTATTGTATAAAGCACTATTAGCTGAAATTAGCATGAACCAATCAACATAATTGTTTCCTGGAGACTTATCTCTCTTTCTCAGATATTCCGTCTCTCTCCCTCGCTGAAACAATGCTTAGCAAGGTTGAAACTCCAACATTCTAAATCCAACTTTATTTCAACAGCCATAAAAGTAAAAATCAATCATCATTCATGTGCACAAGGATGATCAGGAATGTACAGTCGCCATCAAATATATCGGAGCGGCCAGGGTACTCAAAAATATCTGAACATGCACTTTATCGCCTTGACAATAGAGGCGTTGTTCAGTTGTTTGTGACCATCTTGGCAGCTCCGATATATTTGATGGCGACTGTACGTATAATTTGAGTCGTATGTATCAAGATTTAGGGTTCAATTTGGCTTGTACGTTAAGATAGCGTGACGTTAAGGGCCTCCGATTATCTAGTCGAGTTCCATGGACTGCGCGAGCGCCGGCTATGTTTGTTTGAACCTTTTATGAAAACATGACTTCGATTGAAAACCAAAATATCAATGTAACAATGTCAGTACTAATGGAAAAAATCTGTGAATATCTTATCAAAATTTTTATATGAATATTAGCCATTAAATATATCGGAGCGGCCGAGGCACTCAAAAATATTTGAACGTGCACTTTATCGCCTTGACAATAGAGGCGTTGATCAGATATTTTTGAATATTTTTGCCCGCTTATCTGATGGCGGCTGTACCGTGGGTAAAACAGAGAGTAAAACCTGTACTCCTTATTTACTACCATAAACTGTACAGTCGACCGAAAATGTGGTCCACCACCCTCGTTTGAACATCATGAGACGACAAGGTCGTGCATGTTTTGAACTCCGTTAGAAAAGTCAGCCTTAGCTAGGGGCTGCCATCCGTCCGGGTTTCCCCGGATTTGTCCTACTTTGGAGGCCGTCCGGGGTACGTCCGGGGGGGGGGGGGGGGGTTCAATAAGTGTCCGGGAAAAACCCGGACACTCTTTATGTGAGGAAACAATCCATTGAATTTAATTACCTATTTAGTGCCATTTGGTCACGTCCGGGGAAAAAATGCATTTTACGCCAAATTTCCGGGTTTTTTTTAATTATTGTCCGGGTTCGGCGAATTAAAGATGGCAGCCCTAGCCTTAGCGATCGTTAGATCTCGCAGAAACTTTTGTCAATACTGGTAGACCACTTTCTTGGTCGACTGTACCTACCTATGTGTTACAAATAAATATTCTGATTCAATACGAGAAATATATAACTCGTCGTTAGGTATTTATTGCACCAGCAGTATGTTTTTGGTGCTGCCGCACCGAATGTGTTAATTTTGAAAATTGAACTTACGAGTGCATAAAAGCAGAGATTATAGGTAGAGATATAGACGACCACAGCCTAAGAACTTTTTGAAGCTCATGTCGATTGCGCCATCTATGTCAAAGCCCCCAAAGATACCGACAATGTAAGAGAAATGTCACTTGCACTGCTACTCCACCTAGTAGCTACTAGTGTAAAACTAACGTAGGTACTACTAGTACGCTATTTGTTACAAGATAATATAAATAAACTACATGTGAATGTACACAAATAAGACATTAAAAAGTATACAGGGTCTTTCCTGTAATAGGGGCAATAAATCTAAACGTAGATTCTACTTCTCAAAACAGGCAACGTTTGTTCGGCGACTTTTAAAAATAACTTATGGATTGACTTTTAGGACCCTTAAAAGTTTATTCGAATTATTTCGAACTCGCAATATGTACAGCCCGTGAGCTTTAAGAAGAACCTTCGGGAATCGGCGATGACACGCGAAGGTAATATTGCTGTTCTGCTTTTTCATGTGTCACTGCTGATTGATACCCGACGTCTCTTTCTAAAACCCGAAGGTTCTTTTTATATATTTATTGTGGTTCGGAATGTCACATTTGCTTGGTAAGCGCTTGGAACTACCGCATAATTAGAGCCGCGCGAGCGCCATTTTAAACGTTAGCTTAATAGAAAAAGGGCGTATGTGCTTAGCAATTTATAAAGACTTATGACTTTTAGACTTCGTTTTAGCATTTCGCACATATTTTCAGTCGGTATGACTTATACAAATATGTATCGAGTGATCTTTGCGATTAGATGAATGTGAATCATGAACGTACCTACTTACATAATAAGAGGTACATGAATCATTTAATATTTGAACTGACACCAGTAGCTAAGCGTTTTATTTTTCTATATAATTTTAAACAAAAAAAGAACCGACTTCACTTAGGATCCGCTATTCCAAGAGGAAGTGGCCGAGTTGCTGTAATAAATAGTGAAATCACTATAGGTGTGCCTATAATTGTTGAAGAGTACCCTCGATTTATCCAGGATCCCATAATCAGGCCCTGACTTGGTGACAATGGGACCATCTAGGGGTTATACCCGTTCGATTAAAAAAAAATTGAAAATCGGTTCACGATTCACGGAGATATCGAGTAACATACATGCAAAATAATGATAATGATAAAAAACACCAAACCGAATGCAGAACCTCCTTTCTCAATAGAATTGAAGTCGGTTAACAAACAGTCGAATTGAGAACCTCCTCCTTTTTTGAAGTCGGTTATAAAAGTAGATATCTTGCCTATTAAAAAAATACGTCACGAGAAATTGAGACAGTATTATTATGATATCTTTATTTGGACCATGATGGTGGTAAACAAGGCTACGGCCTGCCTTATGATAAGAAGCTACGGTAGCCTATAGCCGCCTACAACTCCAGAGGTGTGAGGCTGGCTCTACATGATGGGCCATCATAGGGACGCAGCTATACAACGGAACGAGATGGCTATATCGTTAGCTCTCTCTAACGCATAGCTGCGTCCCTATGATGGGCCATCATGTAGAGGAGCCATGACACGCGTTGCCGACCGAGTAATATAAATTGAAGGGATGTTTACAAAAACAACATAACTGACTACACTGGTTGACACCTGAAACGATTAACAATGTTCTTAAAAAAGTGTCAACCGCTTTAAGCAGTTATGTTGTTTTTGTAAACATCCCTTCAATTGAAATTCACTGAGCCAAGCCGTCGTCTACACACTGCCTTTACTCTGAGCTCTTCGGCAACAAAATGCCTAATAAGATAAAAAAAAACCCTTGCCTGTGGTTTTAGGTAATGTTAGGTTAAGAGGGCGTCGTCCAAAATCAGCAAAACAGCAATCGCCTTTTATAGGTAGCTTTACAAAAGTCGTATCTCAAACCGCAATAAAAAAGTACTAATCATTTCATCAAATCATTATCAAACCAAATTAAATCACATTTCAATACGTCATATGTGACATAAACATGACAAACAAGGAAAGCAAGATAAAATTGATTATTTCTCTGTCTTCTTGGAATGCAACCTACGGGTTCAGTTTCTCAAAGGAGGTGTAGTCAAACTTATTATGCCAACTTAAAAAAAATAGAGGTGAATGACCTGTCCCCCCAAAAGTGTGGTAGTGTGCGTGAAGTCTGGACATGTGTATCGGGGTAATTTGACAGATTCTGAAAATTTACCCTCCTCGATACAGTCTTAAAATAGGTTGGTATTGACTTCTTCTGCTACAAATCGGGTTCTTATCATACGATTTACTACAAATGCATCGAATTATGTATATCCTTACCTTTGTGTTAGACCGGCTTCGGAAATAACAGGTTAGTACCCAATACAGAATGATTTGGGAGACGTGACTGAAATGAAAATTATTTACTTTGAGATAACACCATCTAAATACAAGGCAACGGTAGAAACTGAACTATTTTCTTATTTATACAGTGTGTTTCTGTAATAGGAGCAATAAATTAAAACATAGATTCTACTCCTCAAACTACAAAACTTTTGTTCAACAACTTTAAAAAAATATGTATTTTGTAGATTGTCTCTTTTTCATACAAACTAAATCGTATTTTCAATGAACGTTAAAATCCGTCTAATTGACATTGCTTGTCACCCTACAGTCAATTTCGGAATACATTGCGTGTTCGAAAAAACTTTAACGTGTCCTAAAAATCAAACCATACGTTATTTTTAAAAGTCGCTGAACAAACGTTTCCTGGTTTGAGGAGTAGACTCTACGTTTTAATTTATTGCTCCTATTACAGAAACACGCTGTATGTATGTTACTGCTATAGTGTAAGTACTCGTGTATTAATTATACAAATATATAATATGTGACTTTTTCGGAGGAATTACCATTTGGCAGTAGGCGCAAATTAGAATATTTACATCGCACAACGTAACGTTCAGTCAAATAGTACCCTTTCTACCTACCAAATTACTAATACATAATAATTAAGGTAATTGGCAGAATTACCTTAATTAAAGACGAAGCAAGATGTGAAATGTGTATGTGTATGTGAAAAATATATAATCACTATTCACTATATACTAAGTTCAGCTATTATCCCTGCCTAAAGGCATCCAAACAAATTACTAGTTATTATGATTAGACCTAATAATTTAAGGGGCTACTTTGAAAAATTATAGGTTTTTTCAAACGCTCTAGTGACTAAACGGGAAAAGGGGCTGAATTTATTTTCGAATATGTATTATTAGACTATATACTCTTGTTTTTGGCACAAGCCGAAACACGATTGCTGAAAGTTGCCTCTATAGAAAAAAAATCCGAAGTTGGGTCCTTTTCCCCCTTATTTTTCTTAGCTTACGTAAACTATAAGAGATTGAACAATATACTTAAGTAAAAAATATGGTATTCTGGTTTATCTAAAAAGTCACAGAAACTAAATTACACATTACTTTATAGATCCGCTTATTTATCGTATTTTAGTCAAAAAGTCTGATCCTTAAGAGAGCTGCATCTCTTTCTTTCGTGCACGGGAGCCATAAACGTGTCTCTAACGAATGGGCGTGGCTTGTCCGAATCGAGGAACGGCCTTAATTTCATTTCTAACGATACAAAAAAATCTCTGCAGTATTGAAATCAAATTGTATCATAATACAAAGTCTCGGAATACGCCCCTGTTAGCCACTCCACGTATATTAGGCCTTATCAAGGCACTTATGGGTCTTAATAGACCATTACAAGTACTTTAGAAGCCATTGAAATAAAAAAACAGATGTAGTGAATTTTTACGACACTGTTTTAAGCACGCTGTATTTTTAGATAATCTTTATTTAATTTTAAACCGACTAAGCAAAGGGTTATAAATTTACGATTTTAACTAGTAGTCCGCCTCGAACTGAGAACTCGCGATTTACTTGCAAACGAGTTGACCAATATAACAAGACCCCAAGGAGGATTTTTTTTCTCCTTCTAGCTCCATAACCACTTGATCGATCCTGCTCATATACGAACTTACAAATTTTATGTATCTCTGCTACAACCCCAAAAAAAATCTTAAAGAAAAAAAACGATACTAAAGTTATCGTCGGACAATCTATCGAAATCAAAAAGCCATCCGATCCAAATGCCGAGACGTCCCAGTGGCCAGATGACAGTTCGGTTCGGTCTGGAGTTGTTTGTAGGAACTCACTTCCCTTACGCTTCGCGAGTTCGATAATCCATGCTGATTTAGTTTAGTTACTAGTAGTTCGCCCCGAACTGTGAACTCGCGAATCTTGTGTTTCGCCATAAATGTGCAATAGTAGAATTACTACAAATACCAAAAATAGGTATCGGGTATTTTTTTCTCAACTAACCATCACGGTGAAACTAAACGTCCATATTAAATTGTGCGGTTGATGCGCAAAATTTTACCGCGACGAAATCGCTTCAGATTTAACAGTTTTTGTCTCATCTTAATTTAAATCCACCTCTCACATGCCTCTCACTCTGTTGCCTTGGCATGTCGTTCTCATCTGTGGACCAACTATATAGGTTTCGGTCACCATCATTATGCGTCTATGGTAACTCTCTCTAACTAATGTGTTAATGTCAGTATGCTGATAGCGCTAGCAGCCAAAGCTCTAATAAATTAAAAAAAAGTCAGTTGTCAAAATATTTACACCAAAATCAAAATATAATTGAAAATATTTTTGAAATCAATTTTATGTTGCTAATTGTTATGAAACAGTAAGCAGTTAATAACGATTTGACGAGAGTGTTAATCAATACCTTTCGTTTGATACCAAACTCAACCATACTTGCTCGTAAAAGTAGCAAATAAGATGACCAATGTATCAGGAACCCTTTACAAAACCTTTTTAGGCCTTCTAATTTCAGAACCCCCGTCTCAATCCAGCTCATATACGAACTCGCAAATTTTGTTGGTCTCTGCTACAACCCCAACAAATTTCATAAAGATCGGAAAATCGTTACTAAAGTTATCGTCGGACAAACTATCTAAATCAAAAAGCCATCCAAATGCCGAGACGTCCCAGTAGCCAGGTGACAGTTGTTGTTTGTAAGAACGATCTTCGCTTACGCTCCGCTCGTTCGATAAGTAAGTGAAACAGACCTCGTTTAAGTTATCTACTTATCTATATGAAACATTTCGAAACTGATCTAGATATAGTGTCGGGATGCATGGCCGGAGGCAGCCGGGCTGTCGATCGCTGGTGGTCCAGCCCAGAAACTGACCCAGTGGGACATGTCACCCTGTATGAGACCGTTTTAACCTGTTTACCATACGAAAATATAATACGGTAGCCTAAATACGGCTCTCTGCCAGGCACATGCCTCTTTCTTACATAAGAGAGTCGAAAGCAGGTTGGGGACTTCACATACACCTATACCGTTTGTGGCCTGTAACACGAGCAAAAAATTGAAACGTAGATTTTACTCCTCATTAGGGACCTGAACCGGTTACCAATGAAGGGGTATTAGATTAGGGTATTTGATACGGTTGTTTTTACAAACCCTATCAACTCAGCAAGCACATCATTGGCTTACCCAAAAGGTAAGCGCTTACCGAATCGAAAAACCCAAATGAGGTTACCCTATTCAAGTGTTATTAGAATGCGATCGAGCTATTGTAAACTCTATCGTTAAGACGTTTCGATAGGGAAACGACATCGAATATGGTTAACCCTATCAAAACGTACGGTAACCTATCGATAGGGTAACCCTATGATTGGGTTACCCTATCGAAAAGATTAATCAAATGAAGGGGTTTTCCGGTCCAAGCTAGACAACGTTTGTTCAGCGACTATCAAAAATAACTTGGGGTTTTATTTTTAGTAAACATTAAAATTTATTCGAACACGCAATGTATTCCGAAATTGATTACTGATTACGTCTGTAGGGTGACAAGACTGACAAGCAATGTCAATTAGACGGATTTTAAATAATTATAATATTATTTAGTTTGTATGGGAAAGATACGCTGTAAATACTATGTACATGTTGTTGAAGAAAAGTTTATTTGATTGATTTTATATACAGGTTGTAATCTAAAACGTGATACAAGATAATCAAACCTGAATCTATTCATGATATTGAACAACTTTTACTATGGGCTCAACTTTGTAAATTTACAAAAAAAATTAAACTTCTCATACATTTTCGTCTACCTATCCTTGAATTTTTCTATGGAGCAGCTCAATTTTTTTATTTTTTTACAAAGTTGCTCCCATAGTAAAAGTTGTTCAATATCATCAATAGATTCAGGTTTGATTATCTTGTATCACGTTTTAGATTACACCCTGTATATCATTGTTTGCTCGTGATATAGGCCACACACACAGTATATCCTATGTGTTATACAATATTCTAAGGTAACTTTTTTATTAAACCCGTACTAATATGAATTATATGTCCGACACTCAAAGGAGCCATTCAGCTAACTTTATAGTGCCATAAAATGATGTTATAAATGTATTATTTATGACATGTTACAGAGTGGCATGGATAACTTACAATAGTATACTTTATAGCTAGTTTATTGATTGATTGCAACACTTACTTCTATACTTAACCACTCCGAAGATTACTCTTCGACTATACCGTGTGTATACAGCCTTGGCCAGAAGTATTGAGCATAGGTGTTTTTTGTTTACAATTTTGATGTTAAGCATTATTTCCCTATCCTAACAATGTACGGTAACGGTAAATGTTATATTTTATTTATAAATATAGAAAACTTCACTTAATAACACTTTCAAGGTACTTAAAAAATATGAAAACAGAAGGTACCAAAAATGTAAATTTTAGTCGGTGCGACATATTGCAAATATTCTATGCAGTTACTACTAACTTCAACAAAACATGCCTATTAGTTTAAATTAATTGACAAAATAACTTAAACAAAGATGGAAACGATGGACTAAACTTTCCAGTTTTGTATGAAAATCGCATTGGTGCTCAACACTTCTGGCCAAGGCTGTATTTGATAAGATGATAAGTATAAACGCAAAAGAAAATAAAACGCAGGTTTTGAAGTTATAAATCCATATCGCCATAATTATCGAACGAGCGGAGCGCAAGGGAAGCGAATTCTTACAAACAACTGGCTACTGGGACGTCTCTGCATTTCGATGGCTTTTGGATTTTGAGTTTGTTCGACGATAACTTGAGTAGCGTTTTCTTGATCTTCATGTTTGTTGGGGTTGTTATTAAGCAACAATGATTTAAAAAATATGGTTTTTATACTCGGCGACTGTAACACTCGAATTGAGATTGTGGTGGTGGAACTACTAGCGCATACTTTTTCCATACAATATTGTGAAACTGTTGTCGGGCCCCGCATTGCGTGCCGCCGCCGGCACATCCACCGGGAGATCAAAGTTACTCAATTACATAGAAGCAGTAGGTTGTGCACGGCTTTCGTCGAACTCAATTCTTACCGGCTTGCTTAAGCACTCGTAGAAAAACTATTGTGTGCAACGGTACATAATAAGGCTTCTTAAAATTCTCGGGTCTGTTTTTACAAAATTCGGCTTCGCCTCATTTTGTAACTTCGACCCTCGAATCTTAAGAACACTTATTATGTAACTGTTGCACAAAATACTATTGTGGTTGTAGCAGGGACCTATAATTTGAGAGTTCGTATATGAACAGGATCAATCAAGGGGTCAGAAGGCACGAACAAATCATCACATGGGTCTTGTTATATTGGTCAGATTGTTTGCAAGTAAATCGCGACTTCTCAGTTCGAGGCGGACTACTATTTTAATTGAATGCTAATTATCACCGCGTATTTAATTTTTGATATTTTTTCGAGCAGCAATGTACTGCCTGTACAGTGCCACTAATAGGATACATATCAATTGTGATGTTTTAAAGGAAAAGTAATACATTGCTTGCTCAAATATTATATATGGAAAAATTATATCTTCAAATTTTAAACAAACATAATAATTAAAGTATGTTTATTAATGTCTATGTCTACTAACTGCCCTTAGCGTCGTATATCATGCCTCCAACCATACCTTCAACAGATGTCTAATGTGTACTTATACAAAATTGAATTCCTGTACCTACTTCAGGTCATCGCACTAGCGTTATTTATCGCAAGAAGTTTCAAATCTAGCCTCTAATACTGAAATCAGAGGTAAAACTATCCTGAATATTGCCAGGACGCGAATATACATTCACACACATAGGCATTGTCCTAATGAAACGCGAATACTCGATCATCGCCAGTTCGCGCGAATTTTACTCGTACGAACGCGCGATCAAACATATTGAACTCGAATAGGTGTCGCGAGGCGCGATTCGCGCGATTGTCAATTAGGACACCTTTTCGAGTTCAATATGTTTGATCGCGCGTTCGTACGAGTAAAATTCGCGCGAACTGGCGACGATCGCGTAATCGCGTTTAATTAGGACAATGCCATAAACATAACTGACATAACTAATTTATACATACATACTCACATTCATACACACATACTTAACTTCACATAAACACTTTCGCTTACTTACAACTTACTAAGACCATCTTAACCGAGTTTAGTATTTGTACTTAACTAGATAGTTACTCGGTCATTTAATCAAAAACCTTAGTTTTAATTTTAGCTTTAATATTCATTTAATAAAACATACTCTGTATTTCGCTAAGATCCCCACGTCACCGGCTCAGCCTAGTGTGGGGATCACTGTACTGCCTCCCACTGTAATACCAATCTATGAAATAAATATATTTTAAAATTTGAAATTTATATACATCAACCGTCCAGGTATACAGGGTGGAAAGATAAGTCGGGCCCTGGAGGGAAACTACCTCAAAACGTTGAGATAGCTCAATACACTGAAAGGAAACATTCCTTTATTTTTCCTAAAAAGTAAAACTGCATTCACAGGTTTTTTTCTAATTTTCCCTTTTTCGATACTAAAATTGTATGATTTTTCTTTTTTCATTATTTATGGCTTCTCTTGTGCCGTAAATTTGGTTGGTATTAAGAAGTTTGAATTCTTGTTGGAAATAGGATCGATTGTCATGAATTGTCATAAAAATTGTTTTTGACAAAAAATTACAAAATGAGTAGTTTTTTTGTGAATTCTACGTTTTCTCGAAAATTTGTAAATGCAGATATGTCTCTTTAAAAAAATAAAAAAATGTTTCCTTTCAGTGTATTGAGCTATCTCAACGTTTTAAGGTAGTTTCCCTCCAGGGCCCGACTTATCTTTCCACCCTTATACTGGTCCTTAAATATACACGACTTGCTAGCCTAATATCATAGACTTAAATATATAGTAGACGGCCATAGCCTAAGAAGCCAATATGTACCTATGAGATAAAATCAGCGCCACCTAGTAACGACTAGTGTACTACTAGTACGTTGTTACTAGATAGCGTTGATTTTATCTCATGCATATTGGCTCTGAACTAGATGGCGCTAAATACTCGGAGCTTCAAAAAGTTCTTAGGCTATGGCCGTCTACCATTATATTTAAGTCTATGCTAATATGGTCGTGTTTTATCGACTGTCACCATATAGCTGTCACGTTCTAACAAATGTAAGTACGAGTGACGCATGACGCGATATAGCGCCCTGGCACCCAAGTAAGTACCTCGTCAGGAAATTCCTTTCTTTCCGTACCTCGGCAACAATGTACTATTTTAACCAACATCAAAATGAAAGGCTATTTTAAAAAACCGGCCAAGTGCATGTCGGGCCATGCTCAGTGTAGGGTTCCGTAAACTGAGACCATTAATTCAAAAGGTCGTTTCTTACGGGAAATTTGGCGGCGCTTACGTCATTTTTACTTACGTCCTTTCACTATGGGTTTTTGAGTGATAACTCAAAAACGGATCAAACAATTGAATTCAATATAGTTTTCATTGAAGGTACTCATTAGGCCTCAGTTTTATGATTTTTTTCAAAATTTTAGGACCCACGATTCAAAAGTTAGATGGGGGGGACGCCCTGTTTTAAAATTTCGGAGCTATTATTTCCAAAAATATTAGTTTTATCCAAAAACTGTGTTAGAAGACCCAAATTCTTTTTAAAAGACCTATCCAACGATACCCCACACAACTTGGTTGGAACGAAAAAAAATTTCGCCCCCCACTTAACGTGTACGGGAGGTACCCTAACAAAAAATATTTTTCGCGTTTTTATTGTACCGTTTTGTCGAGATAGATATAGGCGATAAAATGGCAACAATGCTGTAGACACGCAATGATACTGTAGTAATGTCAGCAATGAATAATGACTAATGGCTGTCACCTTGATTGAACCTAGTATTACGAGAGTCAGTAATCTTGGTTACAACAGAGGCTACAGAGATATAGACGACCACAGCCTAAGAACTTTTTGAAGCTCAAGTCGATTACACCATCTAGTTGAGAATTGAATAGAATAGAATAGAAAATAGTTTATTCGTAGACACAGATACAAACATAATACATAGTAGAATAAGCAAAAAGAAAAAAAAACAGAAAGTGCCACGAAATGGTCGCATCTCAGCATGGTGCTAGCGATTGCCAGCGCTGATCTTCCGATGAGACCACCAGGTGAGAAAATCACGACAGGTAACACAAAGAAAGAGGAATACAATAGAAAAAACAAGGAATAAAAAAACATACAGTGGACAGCAACACAAAACTAAAAGCAACATGAACATTTTGAATTTATTTAGATTTTGATTTTGATTTTGAGAGCGACCTAAATATAAGAGGAAATGTCACCTGATCTAGTACGTCGTTACTAGATGGAGTAGCAGAGCAGGTGACATTCCCTCTTACATTTTGGTTATCTTTAGGTCGCTCTGGACTAGATGGCGCTAAAGCCTCAAAACAGTTCTTAAACTATGGTCGTCTATTGTATCTTTAAGTCTACGCTACAATGCAACAAATTCAGTTACCGTACACCGAACAATGTTGTCGAGGAAATTGCCATCAAGTCTTTAACTTCGTGTAATAAGAGAAAATTATAGTGTGTATACTGTGCAGCCAGTCAATTTGATTCTAAGGCCAATATGGAACCTTGTCATATTAGACTGGCTCTACATGATGGGCCATCATCATACCCCGGGGTTTTGGGTGCGGGAATAACTTGAGAAAGAGTAGAGATAAACAGATAGGTTATATTGACAAATAATCATATTGTGCCTAATGAATAAATACCTTCCTGCGAATTGTAAACAAACTACAATTTAATTTTAACTTAAGTAGCAGGGACTTTAGCATTTCTACCAAGCCCTTCGAGATAATAATAAAAATAATGTTAATTAATTACCTGCCGTCAATTAGTATTTAACACGATTTTCAAAATAAACAATTAATATTTTTTCTACATTTGGAACAGTTAAGCTTCGGCGCCTAGCTGTAAATATCCATTTCAACAAACTAAACGATCTTTCTACGTCGGCAGTCGTAATAGGTGCAAATTTAATTTTTTTGAAGAAGTCAATTGTTGCACGATGTGTTTGCGATTAAAATTCTATTTCTTTGCCTTGTAACAATGCATAGGCATGGTATGTATGACAGACATTGAATGTCAAATATCAATCTTGACGTTAGATATCTCTGAAGTGTTTATTAATTTATAAATACATGAGTAAGAACTGAACTGAAGAGGTTGATAATAAATTACTGAGCATTTATTTGATATCATACGAGATGTTATCCGCGGCTTCGTAAGCGTAGTTAAATGAAATATTTTCAAATAAATCAATAATTGAACGTATGTTTTTTTTTGAATTTTTTTATTCAATAAATTATTCAGTAGGTTAGTATACATTCTGTTATTTAATTCATACATATTCTTTGGCTTATGTCATTCATTCCCGCACCCAAAACCCCGGGGTATGGCCATCATAGGGACGCAGCTATGCGTTAGAGGGAGCTAACGATATTGCGATCTCGTTCCGTTGTATAGCTGCGTCCCTATGATGGCCCATCATGTAGAGCCAGCCTTAGACGGAGAACTAGCCACGTCAGATATGACACAATAATGACAGCGGCGAAACCCTAGTTACTTTGCTCTGCCTATTTCTAGATCCGGAGATCTGGCAGCTGTAAAGCGGCGAAGGTCAAAGAATGCATTACCTTGAAGGAAACAAATCCTAGAGTTCTGGGTTTGATGCAATATTATGGGATATAATGTTATTAATTAGATTATATCATAGCGAGAAGTTTCTGTTGGGGGAAAGTAGTGCCAAATTATGTACAGTCGCCATCAAATATATCGAAGCGGCCAAGGTGGTCACAAATATCTGAACATGCACTTTATCGCCTTGACAATGACAATAGAGGCGTTGTTCAGATATTTGCGACCACCTTGGCCGCTCCGATATATCTGATGGCGACCAATTAATAGTTAGTCGTCTACTGTTTTTGTTTCCGCATCAATACACAATGATTTTTATTCTCATGTTAAATTATAGGCCCTATATAAATGACACAACTTCCGCAGTTTTTACCTATTTCGGTATTACTTTTTTCAAACTGAAATGCTTTGTTGATCTGTCACTCTGACCCATGGGTGGACCCATCAAAAACTGCCAGATGCCCGGATCTTGTAACAAAGATGGCAAAGCAATCTAAGTAGACAGGTTTAAGTGGCTCTTAGTTCATAATGTACAACTACATTGTACTTGTACTTATACCTAAACGAAACTATGCAATACTAAAATACAATCAGAGACTATAGAGATATAGACGACCACAGCCTAAGAACTTTTTGAAGCTCAGGTCGATTGCGCCCTCTGTCCGAAAGCCACCTAAAGATACTGAAATTGTAAGAAGAAATGTCACCTGCACTGCTAACCCTTCTAGTAACAAATAGCGTACTAGTAGTAGTAGCAGAGCAGGTGATATTTCTTCTTACAATTTAGGTTATTATGGTTACAATCCAGGTTATTATTATTATGGTTCTTAGTTAACGTTCTAACAATCTAAGAGCGAAAGTGTCACAATGACGCGATAGACTTAATGGCAACCATGACAGGGGGGTTTCACTATGTCTCTCTCCATTGTACCTGTTTTTTAAATTTCGCGCCCCGTGCCGGCGGCTTAACGAGGGCAGGGTTGGCACATCGCTTATTATCGTATGGGTGCGTACGAGAATAATAGTTTATAGTAGTAGTTTTGTACTAAAATAATAGTTAGATTGGGCAAATAAGGTAATAAATCTGATATTTATCTAGTTTTGTATTAAATTTACTGATAGATTAGGTAGATTGAGGCAGATTGACTAGACGCTTACATCTGTAGACCCCTTGATTTATATGAAATACATCGGCTGCGTTCACATATCAAACTTGATGTATGCACGGTGGTTGTGGATGGTGTGCACGGAATGAAGCACGTTGACAACCCTATTTTATTTTTTGCACAGATAACATTTTCATCTCTGTAGCTAAATGTCAAATTCAGGACAGAGAACCTTCTGTACTTGTACTATTCATTATTCTGTGACCATGATCAGTTCTGAGCAGGGACTGATTTCGTTACGGTAGAAGCGTTACGGTACTGGTATAGAATTACGATACCGCAATGTTTTAAAGGTAGAGCTATAGCGGTTGAAATATTGCGGTACGGTACCGAAATAAAATTACGATATCGCAATTTTTTCGTTACGGTACTTATACCATAATATAGCGATACTTATACCGTTATGATTTCGGTATCGTTATTTTCATCGCAGAATTTACGAGGTAGGTACTTGTTTGCGGCGGTAAAGCAACTGACCAAGGGTGCGGGATGCGGGGCGCGGGGCAGGTAGCCGGCAAGTATCTACTTGCTCAAGGTCACGGAGGCGCGCTCGGCGATAATTGTAGTGAATTCATTTTAGTCTTCCTCAGTTGAAATTTCGTGAAAGAGTTTATAGTGTAGGTACATTGAATCGATCATTGATATTAACTCGATGCGGATATGGAACTGAATTTTTTTTATGTATACAGTAATTTGGTATAGTATTGCGCGACTAATAAAAAATGGAAGATTTTTTTGACACGAATTATTTTTTAAATAACACTGAAATAAAAATATAATAAAAAATAAAATAAAAATAAAATAAAAATAAAATAAAAATAAAATAAAAATAAAATAAAAATAAAATAAAAA
This sequence comes from Pammene fasciana, assembly GCA_911728535.1. Taxonomy (NCBI): domain Eukaryota; kingdom Metazoa; phylum Arthropoda; class Insecta; order Lepidoptera; family Tortricidae; genus Pammene; species Pammene fasciana. Next base: position 44,584,242 of record OU452272.1, on the reverse strand, counting down.
TAAAAAAAATTAAAATAGAAATAAAATAAAAATAAAATAAAAATAAAATAAAAATAAAATTAAAATAAAATAAAAATAAAATAAAAATAAAATAAAAATAAAATAAAAATAAAATAAAAATAAAATAAAAATAAAATAAAAATAAAATAAAAATAAAATAAAAATAAAATAAAAATAAAATAAAAATAAAATAAAAATAAAATAAAAATAAAATAAAAATAAAATAAAAATAAAATAAAAATAAAATAAAAATAAAATAAAAATAAAATAAAAATAAAATAAAAATAAAATAAAAATAAAATAAAAATAAAATAAAAATAAAATAAAAATAAAATAAAAATAAAATAAAAATAAAATAAAAATAAAATAAAAATAAAATAAAAATAAAATAAAAATAAAATAAAAATAAAATAAAAATAAAATAAAAATAAAATAAAAATAAAATAAAAATAAAATAAAAATAAAATAAAAATAAAATAAAAATAAAATAAAAATAAAATATAAATAAAATATAAAAAAAAAAAAAAAAAAAAAATTAAATCAATTGGTAAACAATGACATGAATTGATGAATAATAAATAATATTGATATAAATATCAATTGATATTCCGTAAGTTCCGAAAAACTCCGTAGGGGGTTTGAACTAGGGCTTGTGATATACGTGTTACACGCGGAACCGTAGCTATCTTGATATAGTGTTCCCGCGAATCTCGACTTCGGCTCCGCTCCGCTCGGTTGTTGAAAGAGAGCTTGTGTCGAACGGACCCTTCGCATTATGTGTTATACTCGTGGTCTTTACATTGATTTGATTCCAGATGTTTTTTTAAGTCATCATTACATATTGGTATTATTCTGTTCTCTGATAACCAGCCATTATATGAGTTTGTACAAAAAAACCAGAGGTGGGATTGGTGTGATTTTTGAATTTCACCGGTGCCGTTTTTTGTATGCAGCCGATGACTACTAAGTACGAAATAAGCCACCCGGTGAGAATCAAAAATCGCACCTCAGGTAGGTACACTAGGTACTAGGTACCTACTGGTCGATTTCGGTGAATATGAAAGTTCATCCAAATAAATATATTAATATCTCTAATTAATATTTACTCCCTAGTAAGAAATGCTACAGGTAGACCAATGCAACAATTTAAAAGTATTTTAAGTGAAATAATAATATACCTACTTTGTTATTCATAAATATTATTACTGGCTGGACAACCGTCTTTCTTCGGTGAAAACACTAAGAAATAGTTGCACGTGCAGATAAAGATAACAAACAATAGTTTGCGGGCCATTGATAATGATTACCTTCAAGTAGCTTTGGGTTTTACCTGTTAAGTACCATGTGTTCCTATTGTTTGTGAAGTTAAGTGAGAGCAAAAACAATACAGTAATGGATTTTAGTAGAATCATCAACGCTTAAAATATGACATACACTTTTGAACCTTATTACAATGGAGTAAGGTGCAAAAGTATACACTTATTTATGGCGTTGACAAGCAACTTCTCGTCCGCTAAGACAGGACAATATTGATATTTCGAACTCGCGGAGCGTATGCGAAGTGAGTTCTTACAAACAACTCCAGACCGAACCGAACTGTCACCTGGCTACTGGGACGTCTCGGCGTTTGGATAGCTTTTTGATTTCGATAGTTTGTCTGACGATAACTTTAGTTACGTTTATCTGATCTTTATGACATTTCTTGGGGCTGTATCAGATCAGAGATACATAAAATTTGTAAGTTCGTATATGAGCGGGGTCGATCAAGTCGCTATGGAGCTAGAAGGAGAAAACAAATCCTCCTTGGGGTCTTGTTATATTGGTCAACTCGTTTGCAAGTAAATCGCGAGTTCTCAGTTCGAAGCGGACTACTAGTATTTTTTAAAGTTCGTTGTGGTAAAAAATGAAGAACTTCACGTACTAATTTTGCTACAGTAAGGTGAACATTTCCGAGCACATTGGAGAAGATTGTTTTTGTACTCTGAGACAATTGAACACTAACAGTTCAATGCAAATTGATTTCAATTAGAATTAAAATCAATTGACTCATCAATCTGTTACAAATAACTAATAATTGGAAATAATTAATGTTTAGTCTTTTTCAACAACATTTTTTATTATTTTATTTGTTTTCTTTTAATATTTTTGATTTCAATGTTTTATTTTTATTTTATTTTTATTTAACTTTTATTTAATTTTTATTTAATTTTTATTTAATTTTTATTTTATTTTTATTAAATTTTTATTTTATTTTTATTTTATTTTTATTTTATTTTTATTTTATTTTTATTTTATTTTTATTTTATTTTTATTTTATTTTTATTTTATTTTTATTTTATTTTGATTTTATTTTGATTTTATTTTTATTTTATTTTTATTTTATTTTTATTTTATTTTTATTTTATTTTTATTTTATTTTTATTTTATTTTTATTTTATTTTTATTTTATTTTTATTTTATTTTTATTTTATTTTTATTTTATTTTTATTTTATTTTTATTTTATTTTTAATTTTTTTTTATTTTATTTTTATTTTTTTTTTATTTTATTTTTAATTTTTTTTATTCTTTTTTATTTATTTTTTATTTTTTTAATTTTTAATTTTTTTTTTATTTATTTATTTATTATTTTTACTTTCTTTTTATTAAATTTTTATTTAATTTTTTATTAAATTTTTATTAAATTTTTATTTTATTTTTATTTTATTTTTATTTAATTTTTATTCTATTTTTATAACTGAAAATGTTTTGTTAAAGGTGTCTTGTACTACTTATGAAATCCTAAAATCAACAAAACATATGCGAATAAAGCGCAACAAGCGCAACTAACGACAAGAAGCTAACAGCGAATAACTCAAAAATGTGCCGCACTGAACGAAATCAAACAAAATAGGTGCTTAGGGCAAGCACTCAATAACTAACACTGATTGGTTGTCGCCGGTCAGTCGGCGGGGCATCCTCACCCTCATATACCTCAATCCATACCTTTATGATAACGGTTGAAGTATCGAAAAAAATAGCGGTACCGTTATATTTCTGTACAGAAATATATCGGTTGCGCTATCGAAATCATACCGAAACATGCGGTATGACGTCATACCGTTTTATAAAGGTACCTTTATATTCCGGTTATGCAGTCTCTGGTTCTGAGCTCCTTAAGCATTTGGAACTACAACCCTGCGCCCGCGACCTCTGATTGTGATGTTGATTACATAACAATCAAATACATCTACGCATTGAACCGTATCTCCTTGTAATAAAGCGCAAAATAGAACTTACTTTTGTAGTTGACAGTCTGTTTCCGGCTCATTTAAAATTTAACAATATCCGAACCTATCTATTCTCGATCGGTATTTGGATAGGTTATTCATAACCCGTTATCGATGTAGCAAGCCACGTAAAAATAAGTCAAGATTTATTGGGTAGAAAAGAAACCCAGTACTTCGGTTTCCATCATTAGACCAAGTTGATGGTCTTAATCTGTAATTATAAGGGTGTGCCAATGCTAAATTTTATCAAAATTCCAGCTCAAGTACCTACTGGTTCAAATCTGGCTTGCAAGATTTTACCTCTAAAAAACAAAGTAACATGAAATGATTGACCAATGGGAGGCTAGAATATATTTACCTACCAAATTGAAAATAAAAGTTTCGATAGGTTCAAAGATATGTTTACACTTTTGTACCTTATTACAAAGAGGAGTAAGATGTAAAAGTGTAAACACGTGACGTCGACTGTACCTACTGTGTATGCCTACCCTGTAATAGTACATTACGTACCTAGGGCGGTAAAATAAAAAAGGGCTCAAATCGCGGGTATTTGTGGCCCGAACCGAAGGTAAGGGCCATAAACAAGCGATCTGAGGCCTTCCTTATTACCGCCCGTGGTGCGTACATAATTTTACGTCTTCTCCTGGGTGTGAAGTGAGATTTTCCGCTGCGCCCTAGGGCGGTAAATCTCACTTAGCGCCCAGAGTGACGTAAAATCTATACTTACCTGTAGATATAATAATATAGTACATTACGTACCTACTTACCTAGGGCGGTAAAATAAAGAAGGGCTCAGATAGCTGGCATTTGTGGCCCGAACCGAAGGTAAGGGCCATAAACAAGCGATTTGAGGCCTTCCTACATAATTTTACGTCTTCTCCTGGGTGTGAAGTGAGATTTTCCGCTGCGCCCTAGGGCGGTAAATCTCACTTAGCGCCCAGAGTGACGTAATAGTACATTACGCACCTAGGGCGGTAAAATAAAGAACGGCTCAGATCGCGGATATTTGTGGCCCGAACCGAAGGTAAGGGCCATAGACAAGCGATCTGAGGCCTTCTTTATTACCGCCCGTGGTGCGTACACAATTTTACGTCGTCTCCTGGGTGTGAAGTGAGATTTTCCGCTGCGCCCGTGGGCGTAAAATCTCACTTACCGCCCAGGGTGACGTAAATATCTAAACATAATAAATGGGTAGGGATAAATATGCTTATTCGCGTACAGTCGCCATCAGATATATCGGAGCGGCCAAGGTCACAAATATCTGAACAACGCCTCTATTATGCATGTTCACATATTTTAAAGTACCATACTACGTAAAAATACAGCACAGAATTTTATGAAATAGCAACATTTAGGGTTTTCTCCAAAAAGCACACGTACAAAGCCACGGAAATCTCTGTTATAATAATAGATAGGGATACACGTACAGTTCTGCCCGTCGGGTTTGTCTGGCGCATATGCTCGGCGGACAGATCCGTCCATCTATGGCGCGAATTGGACACGGATTTGTCTGCGGACACGTCTGAATAGCGCCATACATGGACGGATCTATCCGCTGGGCATATCCGCCGGACAAATGCATCGGGCAGATCTGTGCGTGTAAACCTAGCTATTAAATTAAAGGACTCGCAGCATGTTATGCAATTGTTATAATTTTTTACGTCACTCTGGGCGGTAAGTGAGACTTGCCGCCCACGGGCGCAGCGGGAAATCTCATTTCACACCCAGGAGAAGACGTAAAATAGTGTACGCACCACGGGCGGTAATAAAGAAGGCCCCAGATCGCTTGTTTATGGCACTTACCTTCGGTTCGGGCCACAAATGCCTGCGATCTGAGCCATTCTTTGTTTTACCGCCCTAGGTACGTAATGTACTATTGACCATTTAGTTGTATAGATAATTATTGCAGATAACGCCTAAATTGTTATCGGCATAAGAAAATGGCCGACAAAACGTGAATTTGGATACTTACAGCTAGCCTTGGCCAGAAGTGTTGAGCACCAATGCGATTTTCATACAAAACTGGAAAGTTTAGTCCATCGTTTCCATCGTTGTTTAAGTTATTTTGTCAATTAATTTAAACTAATAGGCATGTTTTGTTGAAGTTAGTAGTGACTGCATAGAATATTTGCAATATGTCGCACCGACTTTAATTTACATTTTTGGTACCTTCTGTTTTCATATTTTTTAAGTACCTTGAAAGTGTTATTAAGTGAAGTTTTCTATATTTATAAATAAAATATAACATTTACCGTTACCGTACATTGTTAGGATAGGGAAATAATGCTTAACATCAAAATTGTAAACAAAAAACACCTATGCTCAACACTTCTTGCCAAGGCTGTATATACACCGGTTATATTTTCCTTGATTCGCGTGCCATACATTTTTGCGGAAATATTACTGAATTGAAATTGTTCTCGGTGCAACAAGCTGCATTGTTTAATCTCTGCTCTAGATTCAATCGTAATCGTTGGCGTAATTGCGTTTGTCCCATCCGGCTCGCGGCTCGAGCAGGGAGCTGGCCGGGCATTTTTAACCTGATTTTACTCCACATCATCATCATCATCATCTCAGCCATAAGACGTCCACTGCTGAACATAGGCCTCCCCTTTGGACCTCTATAAGTATCGGTCGGAAGCGACTTGCATCCAGCGTCTTCCGGCGACCTATTTTACTCCACACATACTGTTAGCGTATAAGTCGGACAGTCGGTGGAGGTGGACTGCAAGGTCTGAATGGACGCTCGGAGCGGAGCGTTCGGCGGGGCGTGCAGCGTTAGCCGCAACGGTGCACGCCCGCCTTTTGATCCCTCTTCGATTTGTTGCCCATTTACAGGGAGCAGAAGTAACTTTTGATCCCTCTTCGATTTGTTGCCCATTTAGAGGGAGCAACAGTGACTTTTGATCGCGCTGCGTTTTTTTAAAATTTCCCTTGTCTTTGCAACCGATTAAAATGAGACAACATTATATAACTTCTCTTTCGAGCAGATAGCTAGTTTAGTATCTTTGTTTTGCGTTTTTCTTATAGAAGGAGTGAAAAGTAGAGTGTACTACGCGGTAGCAAAATTATTTCGATGTCGGGTCACTTGAATCCCTCACTACGCTCAGGATTCCACGTTCTGGAATCCTTCACTTCGTTCGGGATTCAACACGCTACCGACCGAAATAAGTCATTTTGCTCCCTTGTAATACAATCTACTATACAGTGTGTTTCTGTAACAGGAGCAATAAACTAAAACGTAGATTCTACTCCTCAAACCAGGAAACGTTTGTTCAGCGACTTTTAAAAATAACGTATGGTTTGATTTTTAGGACACTTTAAAGTTTTTTCGAACACGCAATGTATTCCGAAATTGACTATGTCTGTAGGGTGACAAGCAATGTCAATTAGACGGATTTTAACGTTCATTGAAAATACTATTTAGTTTGTATGAAAAACAGACAATCTACAAAATACATATTTTTTTAAAGTTGTTGAACAAAAGTTTTGAAGTTTGAGGAGTAGAATCTATGTTTTAATTTATTGCTCCTATTACAGAAACATACTGTATTGTTCCCAGCTCTCGGCACACAATTGTTATTGCATCCCTAGTATCAGTTTGCATCCTTCAGCAAAATAACATCTTTCCTCGTGATTTAATTCAAATGCAAAATTATATTACAAAGGTCCGTCAAAGAAAACAAATCATACCGTCCTTAACATAAAGTTTGATTCTCTTTGTCAATTGTGACTGCTCTTTCCAAGAAAGGGAACGGAAATAGAGACGTAAGTTATAGACAAAGTTTGATTTAGATTTGAAAAGTAACAACATTTGCAATTTACTGTATGCATTATTAGATTGGCTGTCTACAAGGGTAGTTGGTTTCAAATATAAGGAATAGAAATTGCTTATATATTTTTTTTTGACAGACGAGACGAAAAAGGCCATTATAAGCTTAAGAGTCGCCAGGACGCTCGCATTCCCATACAAACGTAGTTTAGCTCTCATTTTAAAACGACATGCTTTAGAACCACGAAATTTGGCATGGGCATTCTAGTAGTACAGATCTATGTCAGTAATTCATTTTCGTTGCAAAAAATTGTAATACTAAGAAAATACAGCCAGATACAGATTTACATACAAAACTTATTTTTGTTATATCTTCTTTGTATTACAATTTTTAGCAACGAAAACAAATTACCGACATAGATCTGTACTGCTAAAATGCCCATGCCAAATTTCGTGGTTCTAAAGCATGTCGTTTTAAAATGAGAGCTGAACTACGTTTGTATGGGGACGCGAGTTCACGCGAGCGTCCTGGCGACTCTTAAGCATAGGCTTAAAGATATAATAGACGGCCATACTCTAAGAACTTTTTAAGGCTCCGAGTATTTAACGCTATCTAGTTGAGAGCGACCTAAAGATAGCCAAAAGGTTAGAGGAAATATCAGGTCCATCTAGTAACGACTAGTGTACTACTAGTACGCTATTCGTTACATTTTTTTCTTACATTTTGGGTATCTTTAAGTGGCTCTCAGCTAGATGGCGTGATATACTTAAGCTTCAAAAAGTTCTTAGGCTGTGCTGATCTATTATATAAGTTACTCTATGTTGTAAGTAATAGAATATTTTAGTTATATATTATAAACAAATGTGTTTCATATCAAAAAGAAAAGGTATGGGAAAAGTATGAATAATATTGTATTTAGTTTCTGTTTGGCCCAATGGTTGACTGATAGAGAATGCCTTAAGGCATTTTCCGTACTCTCTTATATTGTGCAATAAAGATTAAATAAATAAATAAATATCATTACAGTCTACTTTCCCTGAACAGAGACATATTCTAATTGATTACATAATTAGTATAATCACCAATAAATTTGCATCAAACCCAGAACCACTTATATTCTTCAAGTAGGTACAGTTGAGGTCATAAATATGTTTACACTTTTTTACCTACTCGAATGCGGTCGCTAACAATTAGTATGCAAACGCATTCGACTAGGTAAAAAAGTGTAAACATATTTATGACCTCGACTGTACTTTGCAATCTCTGTCCTCAGCCGACGTACAATAATTGTCAAATATTCTGACCAAGAAATAAGGATATAAAACATTCTTGGCCTCCATTCTGTGACGTTTTCTGGCCATTTTCTACGAAAATGTTGCCAGATACTAAAAACAATTGCAAGATACCCAGATCAAGAAATAATTTTAAACTAAGAAGAACCGACTTCACTTAGGATCCGGTAGTGGCCGAGTTGCTGTAAAAAATAGTGAAATCACTATAGGTGTGCCTATAATAGTTGAAGAGTTCCCTCGATTCCTCCAGGATCCCATCATCAGACCCCGACTTGGTGACAATGGGACCATCTAGGGGTTATACCAGATTGATAAAAAAAATATTTGAAAATCGGTCCACAATTCACGGAGATATCGAGTAACACACATACAAAAAAAATCAGTCGAATTGAGAACCTCCTCCTTTTTTGACGTCGGTTAATAAAAATATTTTGACAAACAAATTTTTGTCTCAACGTTTATATTTTCGGTGCTATCACTTTGTCTAAAACTGGTTTATATGTAAAGGAAATGACGTAAATCTCTTGCAAATTAGTTAGCAACATCATAAAGCTAAGTTTGAGTTGGTTCCGCTCATTGGAACGTGATATTTAGTGGTAAAATGTGGCGTGTAGTTGTTTCCAAAGCTGTTCTGTTTAACTTTAACTTCTAGCGGAATATTGCTTGTGATTTGTTAGCTTTTGCCCGCGATTTAGCTGTATGAGCGATAAAACTATTGAATTTCTATATTAAATAATATTCAAACGGTACAAGAACTATGACATAAACGTCAACCGCCATATGGTAGCAATCTTGTAGCAATGCATCATGGAGAAGTATGTATATTGAGTAAAAAAGTGTGTTCACGATACCACCATGTTATATTAATAATAATAATATACGGTAAAAGGAAAACTTCACCGCCCCGGGCAAAATTCGAATACATGTTAAGAGTCGCCAGGACGATCGCGTACCCATACAAACTTAGTTCAGCTCTCATTTTAAAACGACATGCTTTTGAACGAAGAAAGGCATGGGCATTCTAGTAGTACAGATCTAGGTCGGACATTCGTTTTCTTTGCTAAAAATTGTAATTCAAAAAAAAATACAGCCAGGTAAAAATTTACATACAAAACTTATTGCTATAATTTCTTTGTATTAAAATTTTTTAGCAACGAAAATGAATGTCCGACCTAGATCTGTACTACTAGAATGCCCGTGCTAAATTTCGTGGTTCTAAAGCATGTCGTTTTAAAAAGAGAGCTGAACTACATTTGTATGGGGACGCGAGTTCACGCGAGCGTTCTGGCGACTCTTTAAGGTGCATTCAAAGATTCCTTTCATTACAGTGTTATTTTATTTTCTTTAAGACTGTTATATATAATTCTTGGTTTCATTCTCCTTATTCTTGGTTGATATAAAAACGTATTAGTGTCACCGGTTGTCATAACAATTCGATTAGATGTTCAAACCACTGAGTTTTTCGGAACTCATCGTCGGAATATCATTTGATATTTTACCAGTCGCTTTTCGGTGAAGGAAAACATTGTAAGGAAATCGGATCTAATCCCAAAAAGGCCTAGTTTCTCTGGGAAGGAAGGCCAAATAACAGTCGCTTTCTTAAAAACTGGTGTCTATATGATAATTAATGGGATTAGGCTGTCAAGCGGACCCCAAGCTGGGACAAACGCTAGAAAAAACCGTTATAGATGTTAAATACTTATACGTACCTTTACAAGTACTGAAATATTCTCTAAAATATTTTTCAGAAGCACTGAAGTGTAAATTGAAAACGCTTCAATTTCGAAAATAGTTTTCCGGGACGCGCAACTTTAAAATTGGATATGTAATATTTATAATAATTATTTCTCGGAAAACTAGTTTTGTGTGAATTTTCTTCGCTTGGAGCGTATATTTTTCAGTTTTAGAATAGACTAATTTACGTAAACAAATAGGTGAATAATGAAAATTTTACATTTCATATTAATACTTACAAACTAATCGTAGACCAAAACACACAAAGAACGTGATATCCAATTAATTTAATTATAAACTACGACTTTTGTAAACAAAGTTTTGGACAAGTTAATATGGATACATACTATAAATAATATAGACAGCCATAGTCTATGAACTTTTTGAAGCTCAAACCTGAAGCGCCATCTGAACAAGAGCAACCTAAAGATATAAAAATAGTAGGAAAAAATTACATTGCGTCGCAGCGACATAGATGTCGCACTTGTTACTAGAGTTACTAAATAAATAAATATCTTAGACTGCATCAGTCTATATTATTTATACTCTCAGATAAAAATATAGAGCTTGAAAATCATCGGAATCGATCTGTCCATTTAAAAGATATCGTATATCCACTCGCGTCAACTGTAAACCTTAGTCATTATTATTTAGTACAAAATAGTGTCCAACTTTGTTTTTTTGAAATGACATCGGTCACATGCACATTGCACAATATTATGGGAAATAGTACATTGTTGCCGAGGTACGGAAAGAAAGAAATTTTCTGACGAGGTACTTGGGTGCCAGGGCGAGGCTTGCCGAGGCCTGGCACTAGTTCCGAGTCAGAAAATTCCTGTTTCCGCTGAGGTATACATAGTGCTTTTCTCAAATATGTGAGGAAATAAAGAAAAAATTTAGGAAAACTACAAGTATGTTATATTGGAAAAGTTGTGTTGATAATGTGTTTTATAATAATAGGTAATACGCATAGCATAAATAAACCCTACCATAGTTGGCTTCTTGTTTTTTGATAACTGAAATAAGCTAAAACACATTTTCAGAAAAGATATTTGCATTTATGCTCATCTTCGAATCCATACATACGTCATAAACATAAACCCTTTGTCTCTTGACCTAGCAGGAAGCAAGTAATCCACTATTATTCTTTCAAATTAGGCAGAGCGCTATCAATTTCCGCACTACATTCATTTCTGAAAATCATTATTTAAGTTTATTTTGTACTGTAAAGTAAATAAACAACGTACGAAGTAAATTATCATAACCAACTAACTTTTCCGCTTTTTAAATTTATTTTTAATAAACCATAGACAAGATAGCCCGACACAGTACGCGCATGCGTATTCGCGCGCGCACTTTGTGAAGCCCTCTACACACGGCTGTTTAAATGAATTATTTTGCTTGGCTGAATCAGTTTTTGCCTTGGCCCATTAGATTTATATACAAATATGAGAATTTTAAAAGTTTAACGCAGCGGAAAAATATAGAATTTCATACATTCATTTTAGTAAAATGAAGCACTTTCCGTGTTCGATTTAGGAATAAAATGCAGCCATTTCCGAGCATCTTTGAGAAAAATATAATATATAACTACTCGTATAATGGCTTTCTAAATATTTTTTAACAAAACATAACTATATAACTTAACCTTTTGCACGTTTTCTCTCTCGCATCAAAATGTGGCATACACGCCAACATCTCAACTAGTGAGAAACTAATTTAAACCTTAACTGTCAACAGTAAAATTGCTTTGACAGCGTCTGCCATAGCCACTTTCGTGGTTTTAGGCGTGGTAGGCACGACAGTACTCGACCACTTGAATGGCTCTTGGCGTTCAAAAGCTTAATAAATGACTTAAAAATCTGTACATATTTACAAGTAAAAAACTGGCTTAAGTTAGGAGCCCGACGGGGTGCTCAGAAGGCTGGCGGAGTTGCCACGCTGAATGGCGATTCCTATGCGCTGGGCAAGGAAAACGCCAGCCGTCGAACCCTTAGGCTGGTTCTACATGATGGGCCATCATAGGGGCGCAGCCATAAAACAGAACGAGATCGCAATATCGTTAGCTCCCTCTCACGCATAACTGCGTCCCTATGATGGCCCATCATGTAGTTGTAGAGGAGCCATTAATGTATTCGTTTCGCTACCGTAATGGCTCCTCCACATGATGGGCCATCATAGGGACGCAGCTATGCGTTAGAGGGAGCTAACGATATTGCAATCTCGTTCCGTCGTATAGCTGCGTCCCCTATGATGGTCCATCATGTAGAGCCAGCCTATAAGCGTTAGCGTAGGTCTTAATTTGTATGGGATTTTTAACGACTTCAACAAAAAAGGAGTAGGTTCTCAATTCGACTGAATTTTTTTTATATTTTTTTTACATTTTTTTTAATTATTATTTTTTTGTATGTATGTTACTCGATATCTCCGTGAATCGTGAACCGATTTTAAATTTTTTTTTTTAATCGAACGGGTATAACCCCTAGATGGTTCCATTGTCGCCAAGTCGGGGTCTGATGATGGGATCCTGGAGAAATCGAGGGAACTCTTCAACTATTATAGGCAGACCTATAGTGATTTCACTATTTTTTACAGCAACCAATCGTTACGTTACTTTAGTGAAACGAATATTTACACTAAGGGTTTTGGTCCCCCGTAGCATCTTTGAGGCGTTTCCTGAGTTACCTAAAAATAGTGTGAGTATAATTGCTTTCATGAACCTTTTGACCTTAAACATTCCTCATAGTAGCTTTTCCTTTATTATTAACCTGCTGACATCTTCGAGACTAAAATCTTTTGTGCGAGAGCCGACTTCCCGCTCAATGTTCGTTGTGGTTAAAAAAATCCTACATTAAAAGATAGTCCAGTTAAAGAGGTTATTATTAATTTTCATAAGTACTCATGGGGTGGTACGATTATAAGGGCTCCTTTACATGATGGGCCATCATAGGGACGCAGCTATGCGTTAGAGCGAGCTAACGATATTGCCATCTCGTTCTGTCATATAGCTGCGTCCTTATGATGGCCCATCATGTAGAGCAGCCATAAGACAAGTATAAGATATAAAGCTAACGACACCATCGGAATCTCATTAAATAACAAAAGAATTCAAGGATATTAATACAATAATCATGTGATGTGTACTTGTCACTGTCGCTATTTATCAATATAACTAAGTATATATATGATATATTGTCAGTTGAGTATGGGGCGAGGTTGAACTGTGTGATTTGTATGGTTTTTTTTTTTCAAAAACCTATCGTGTGTGATATCGTATGAAAGGGCTTTTAAGGCGGTTCTAAAATATACCACATCATTAAATTTCAGCCATTGTTCAATTTTCAATACATACCAAGTTTGGGCTCTTCCAGATACGATAGAGATTTGAAGACAACAAATCACACAGATTAACCTCGCCCCATACTCATGTGTTCTCAGTTATATTGATTAATAGCGGCAATAACAAGCACACATCACATAAATTCCTTACCAGAATTCTAACCCCAGCTTTGCCGCGGTCAGAGGCCATAGTTCCAATAAAAAATCACGGTCAAATTTATCCTCAAACCGTCGACTTCTTCGACTGGGGTAGCAACCCGACACCACTGTTTACTGGCCGTGGCCACCGGGACACTATTGTGGTTTGAATGACACCCATACATGGCCACACAATGGTTGGGACCTTTGGAGTTGACAGTGTGAAATGAAAAGGCAATGCATTGTTATGTTCGCATACTGTTTTGCCATCAAAAATAAAGGTCCTCATATACTCATACTCATACTCATACTCATTTATTCATAATATTGTTAAATATTACATGTCATGAATTAAGGAAATAATAGGAAATAATACGCCCATATACCAAATCAATTGTAATATTGGAAGAACACACACATTACACACACACACACACACACACACACACACACACATACACACACACACACATTAACACATTAGGTAAGACCGAAGGGGAAATACATATGACCAAAGAGAATATAATCTAGTTCTTTTTTGAAAATAAATGGCTCTGTCCATATATTGGGGCAATTTAGCCAATGTCAAAGTGGTAGCGACAAATGAATCTCTACGCATATAACAAAGAATATTTGACACATAAATAATTATACAGTCCGTGAGCTTTAAGAAGAACCTTCGGGAATCGGCGATGACACACGAAGGTAATATTGCTGTTCTGCTTATTCATGTGTCTGCCATTGCACGGATTGCACCGCCATCACCATGGCCAACTCGATTGTGTCGGTCGGGGGGGGCGCGTGCCGGCGGTTGGATGGACGCGTGCCGGCTGTCGGGGAGCAGGCCGGATTTTCATAATGATATCGAATTTTTGCTTATTATTTGACAATAATAACGTCGTTACAGATAACACATTTTGTTCTAACTTCTAACAAAACAGTCTATTTCTATGGTGGTCATAACTTGCGGTTTTTGAACGCATCATGGAGGGTTTATGATATGGGTGTAGATAAAATAATTTATAAGTGAATTAAATTTGTCTACCATTTAAATTAATTCAGTGTATGCATAGTAACAATGAATTGAAACAATGAAATTTGCGACAAATTACAAACAAAAAATTGCGAGTCAGATTACGTACAGTCGCCATCAAATATATCGGAACGGCCACGGTACTCAAAAAATATCGGAGCAAGCACCTTATCGCCTGGACAATAGAGGCGTTGTTCAGATATTTGTGACCACCTTGGCCGCTCCGATATATCTGATGGCGACTGTACGTCTGGAAAATATGTTTACATAAGGTTAAACCTTATTTAAGCAAGCGTTAGAAGTCTTCTCTACGAAAACGTGAGTTTCTGAAGAAGTCATTGAAAAACAACTTTGAAAGAATTTCAACACGTGAAATAAAAAGGGTTATATGACTTGTATGGCGCAGTGGAAAATTTGGACTTAATACACGGTGTCCGTGAGGATTGTGAAACATATTAACAGATTCCAAAGTAAAATGTCGTATATATAAAATATTTTTTATTGTGACTCAGTGCAAAACGATTTTATGATAGCGATTTCAACAACAATGGGACCAACTGTGGAGTATTATAACTCTTACAAAAAAAAATCCTAATCAGTCCAGCCATCTTTGAATAATCCATGTACTATGTACATTAAAAAAAAAAAATTGCGAAAAAAATCTAAAATCCCGCCGAATAGTGAACCTCCTCCTTCGAAATCTTGAAGTCGGTTGAAAATTAAAATAGCATTTTCAAGAGAAAACCTAAAAAAAGTTATATATATATTTATTCATATAAGTTTTTTCTCAAATTTCTATTCATTATAAAAATTGATCCATAACTATGCCTGTCAACGCCTAGTAATATTTTACGATGAGTAATAGAACATTGATTTTGTGTGTGAGCCTACTACTTTCATCCCCTCTATAAGCGCTTTAGGGGTGAATTCGAATTTTGAATATATTTTAAAAGAATCATTATAAAATGACAAAACTGTGGTTCTAGATTTCATTTCTTTTTAAATCAGCACATAATTTTGAAACTAATAAATCAAATTCTCATGATTTTTTAAAAATTATGCCTTTTCTCCCTTTGTATCTTTATATCTGTAACACTTACAGATCTATTGTGTATGCAAAAATTATAGACAATTTTATATTCTTTATTTGTTTCATAGAAACTTTAGGCATACTGATAGGCGTTTAAGCGCCAAGGTTAGAATACTGAATTTTGGCACCTTTAAACCAAGATGGCGGCCAAAGCTCTCCCCCCTCAAAGTCTAAAATCTAGATTCTTAATAACTACCCTGTAGCCTATCAATATCCGTTAACAAAAAGCTACACCACCTGTTTATGGAGATGATACCCTGATGATTGGATTATATTATGTATTTCGTTCGGCGTTATTTTGACGCAATTTGCATCTTTATTCTCGTTTAAAAATAAAAGTAAGTACTTAGATATAAATTGTCAAGTAATAATGCCAGCACTGTATTTTAAATGTTCATTTTGTGAAAAACATAATAATTCAATTTCCATTTCTCGTTTCGCTTTGAAGTCAGACGCAGTACCAGTGTTATTCACATGTCACAGTGTAGGCATCATGACAGTAACACATTTCTGAATATTTAGGTAACTTATTTGTACCAAATAAATTTAATAGTACCAGGAATAAAAACATCTTTACAAATTTCGTTCTCATAATTTAGGCAGGGGAGTGCACATGTGACACTTCTGAAGTTGCAGGCGTTCATAGGCTACGGTAGCTGCATATCATCAGGCGGGCCGTTACTTGTTTGCCACCGTTGACGTTATAAAAATAAAACTACTAGGGACAAAACTGTAAATATAACTCGATGTTTACTCAATAGATGGCGCTGCGGCACCTCATACAAAAACCAGTATTCGATTTGTGCGAAGTGCGTAGTGGGGGTAACGTGAACGATCGCAGTGCACGATGTGACAAGAAATTAAAATGCGAGGGGCTCTTGTCAATATCAAATTTCAAAATATATAATATCAAATTTCAAAATATCCCATTTCACCTCAACTTAGTCAACTACCAAAATAGTGAATAAGCGAGAGAAATTTCATATAAGGAATTCAAGCCAATAAAAAAGAAAAAAAATTAACCTCTGCCCAAGAGATGGCGCCACAATCATGCGCACACAGTGAATAGCATAAACGAAGGAACTTTTAAAGGAATGTCACTTTGTATGGTCAACTAACGTAACATTGATCTTTTTCCCTTAGAGCATTCAACCCTGGAATAGCTGTTGGTCATATTCTATATAAAAAATTCTGCCGATTTTTGCGGGGGAGGGGAACGTCAAATGATGGTTATTCGTACAAATAGCAACGTTAAACTGCTACGTTGCCGCTGACATTTATAGTCCATACAATAAATATGACCACTAGTCATATGTTTTCGGCAGCTACCTGTCAATGGCCGCTCCAGTTGGTTGAATGCTTTAATTTTTTTCCTCATCTTCACCTATGTTAGAAGATAGACTACTCAATGTAGGTAATTACACTCTGTTACAATACAATACAATACAATACAATACAATACAATACAATACAATATTCTTTATTGCACCAAAAATAAAAATAAAATTGTACAGTAATAAAAAGTTTAGAATCTACATAGGTAGCAACAGGCGGTCTTATCGCTAAAAAGCGATCTCTACCAGACAACCTTTGGGTAGCAGGAGATTTATAATAAAAGCTAGGAACGTGGTAGTGCACAAACAACAAAAGGAAGAAAAATAACACAAACATCTTAATTTCAAGCAAAAATACACGTATAGATACAAAATAATAATAGATACATACCTACATATACCCATATACATAAAATACACACACGGAGAGAAATTTTTACTAGAAACAAGTAAAAAATAGTAATTCCCAGGACAAGTAAACAATTTACTAAAAACAAGTAAACGTTTACTAAAAACAAGTAGACGCTTCCCTGTTTTTAGTAAAGTTTAGTTGTTTTTAGTAAATGTGTACTTGTTTTTAGTAAAAGTTTCCTTGTTTTTAGTAAACGTTTACTTGTCCTGGGAATGACTATTTTTTACTTATTTCTAGTAATTTTTTTCTCTCCGTGCATATAAATAAATAAATAAATACCTACATACATATATAAAGGCAACTTAAGGGAGCGTAAAGTAATGTTGTTTCAACAGATTTTTAAAAATGGTAAGAGACTTAGTTATCTTACATCTACTGGCAAAGCATTCCACAATCGAACGGCCCGAAAGGTAAAAGAGCTTCTGTAAAATTTAGAAGAAGATGACGGAGGAGCAAGAATGTGCTTTTGTGACGCTCTGATAGAAGAGAGGCGGGCTCTGTTAATATTCAAATATGTATTCGCCACTGACTACTGTAATTGCACATTATGCTTATAACTTGCATATAAGAGACAGAAATACCTCTTACGTTCAAGTAAAAGTGTCCTTATTACTTTACTATAAAGTCCATCTCCGTCTGTCAAAGGGGTGGACTTAATCTCTTTTAACTTAAAACAGAATAATTAATCAACTATAGTTGGACTAATGAGTATGTCAAAGTGCATTTAATGGCTTCGTTGGGTAGGCAAAAGTAGCCAAGTGAGATTTACCGCCCTAGGGCGCTACCCTCGACCGAAATAAGTCATTTTGCTCCCTTGTAGTACAATCTACTATTAACTACAACATTCCCACTCATAATCTCGAAACAAATGCTCAAAACTCGTTTTCCAAAGATGCTTCCTTATCCGTAATGAAGATGTATGTATAATTAACAAAAATTAGTCATTAAAGCTCGCAATAAACGTAACAGCCCCCACCCTCACCCCCCTAGACTGAGAGCCAGCCGCGGAAAATGTGACGCAATAACGGGAACGAAATTCCTCTTATTAGGTTGCTATACCGTCTGGTAACAACCCAAACTCATGAAGTACTACCACAAGTTCATAGCCATAATTAATAGGGGTGATGACACATGTTGAATTATTCAATGAAATTTAGTTGATAGGATGCAAAATGATCAAAATATCAAAATAAAGTAAACATTAAAAAAATCTATTGAAATGGTTCAAAGATATCGCGCTTCAAAGTTTAAATTTTTTTCGATTTTTGAAAGTACGAAATTTAAAAAACCGATGATACCATTCGATTTCTAACATTTTATTGTGAAATAGACACCATGGACTATCTTGTCAAAAAAGTGCGGGCCGTTTTTCAAGACACGCGTCGCTTAACGACATAATCCGTCGGTCTCTTGCCACCATCAATGTGCCTGCTCTTCTTGAGCCGACTGGCATTATCAGGGATGATGGCAAGAGGCCTGATGGGGTGTCTTTGGTTCCTTGGAGCCTGGGACGGATGTTAGTGTGGGATGCTACCTGCGTAGACACACTGGCACCGTCCCACCTCCAACGGACTAACGTAAAAGCGGGCGCAGCGGCGGAAAGCGCCGAAATTTCAAAACGTAACAAATATAAAAGTCTCGGTAGAGAGTACCATTTTGTACCTTTTGGAGTTGAAACTCTAGGTCCATGGGGTCCCAGCGCACACAAGTTTTTTGCAGAAATCGCAAAGCGTCTGGTTGATGTAACTGGTGACCGAAGAGCTGGCGGTTTCCTCGCACAGCGTATCAGCATTGCGATACAACGAGGAAATGCCGCCAGCATCCTTGGTACAATGCCGCAAGGGCCTAGTTTAGATTTGAGCTAGTTATTAATTTAGTTTAGTATTTGTACTGTAGTACCTCTGTATATTTAGTTATGTAAATAAATGTAATTAAAAATAAATTGTAAAGCAACCATATACATAAACGCAACATTTATCTGTAAAAATAGCAATTTCATAATTTTTCCATACTTTAAACAGAGCAACTATGAAGCCATGATGTCACAGCTTTATATCATTTTGTTAGGAGCGTTTTGAGAAACAAATGCAAATCACAGTCTTTAAGTCTTTTTCCTGTCTTTTATGTTGATTTAAGGCAATTGGCCCCATATAGACATTTGATCCTCACAACAAAACGAATCAATTGATACCACGCATGAAAAACATTCATCTAGCCTATTGTACCAGTAAAAAACAAGGTTTTTTTGCAATGAGTTTTGGTTTTCACAGGCCCCTATTTCACCACGCTGACATATGTGACAATTGTCAGAATAGTTATTACTGACGTCAAGGGCATCCACAGGCTACAGAAACCGCTTATCATGGAGCGGGCTGCATGCTTGTTTGCCACCAGCGTAATATTTAAATAAAAACTTCATTTATTATCACTTAAACAACTAGTTTTGTAAACAGAGGTTTTGACATACGCCTCGAATAACACAATTGTCACTAAATTCCGACACAAGCCTAAGCTTATGTCGAAAAATATCGACAATTCTTCTAAGAACTATTGTTTTTCGTGACAATTGTCGTGAGCACTCAGCAAACTTAGTACCTATTTATTGACGATATAATATAAATTATATAGAATTTTATATAAAAAAAATATGGTGGCAAACAAGCATGTAGTCCGCCTTATAGTAAGTGATACTGATTACTAACATCACTGCTGCTGACATTCTATTGTTTTTCGTGACAATAGGGAATATTACGCAAAACTCTGCGCAGGGGGCGGCACTAGCACATCCAGAGGGCCTACCACGAAACACGAAAATAAAAATTTCGTTACCTGGTTCTCTGTCACTCTTTCATATTCGAGCGACAGAGAGGCACATGTCAAAATTTCGACTCTCTGGTTTCACGATAGGCCCTTTGTAAACAAACCGCCTTGGTGCGCAAATGACCTATTTATTCGTTATAAATTATCTATGAAAACTTCTAAAAAAGGCTTAGTATATATTAAAAACTCTATGGTTTACCGGTGTGCTAGTGCTGCACTCTGGTGGCAGAATATTGCAGTAATATCCCCTATTGTCGTGAGCACTTCAGCAAACTTAGTACCTATTTATTGACGATATAATTAATAAATTATGTAGAATTTTATAAAAGAAATTATGGGCGCAAACAAGCATGTAGTCCGCCTTATGGTAAGTGGTTACTGTAGCCTGTGGACGCCTGTGGCGTCAGTAATTTGAATATGTCCGAAATTGTGACAATTGTCACCGTGGTGAAATAGGGGCCTAGGCTATCGATATTAACTTTATAAGAAGGTCTTAGAAGGGGTGTATATTGATCTATGTAAGACTGTCCAATAATATTTATTTATTTAAACCAGAGAGCCATAGACGACCACAGCCTAAGAACTTTTTGAAGCTCATGTCGATTGCGCCATCTATGTCAAAGCCACCTAAAGATACCGAATATGTAGGAGAAATGTCACCTGCAGTGCTACTCCGCCCAGTAGCTACTAGTGTATACACTAGTAGCTACTGGGCGGAGTAGCACTGCAGGTGACATTTCTTTTACATTTTCCGTATCATTAGGTGGCTTTGACATAGATGGCGCAATCGCCATGAGCTTCAAAAAGTTCTTAGGCTGTGGTCGTCTATATCTCTATAGTCTCTGATTTAAACTAACTAGAGGGCTTTTCTTGTCCTCGTTGCTATGTCACATTTTCCTTGTCTAGCTCTCGGCCTACCCGCCCTAATTACCCTACATATGGGGGGGAGGGTCTTATTAGGCACTTCAACATGGTTTTTGGCAGTTCTGGGGCGGTTCTGGAGAGTAATTGATTATATTTTTAGCTGAGTGCGTGGTTTCCATAAATAATTGATAGGAGCGACATTTGGAGCTTAAGAGTTGTTGTTAATTTGATGTTTTGATTTAAGGCCATTCCTCGATTCGGGCAACTCCTCTCCAACTCCACGCCCATCCGTTAGAGACACGATTATGGCTCCCGTGAACGAAATAAGGAGATGCAGCGCTCTTTAGGATCAGACTTTTTGACGATAAATAAGCGAATCTATAAAGTTTTGTCTAATTTTGCTTCTGTGACTTTTTAGGTAAACTAAAATACCATATTTTTTAATTAGTTACAATGCTTATTCTCTTTTAGTTTACGTAAGCTAAGAAAATAAAGAGGAAAAAGGACCCAACTTCGGTTTTTTTTTCTATCGAGGCAACTTTCAGCAATCGTGTTTCGGCTTGTGCCAAAAACAAGAGTATATAGTCTAATAATATATATTCGAAAATAAATTCAGACCCTTTTCCCGTTTAGTCATTAGAGCGTTTGAAAAAAACTATAATTTTTCATAATAGCCCCTTAATCGTGAGGCGTCCCGTTCTTACTTATAAGTGCGAGTGAGATGCATGGCTGGAAACAGGTATTTGCTCTAAACTAAAATACCAGTTTTTTTCGTTCTTTCGTTTACTATTTCATCTTATTCCTCCTAGCGTTAGTCCCGGGCCTGGGGTCCGCTTGACAACCTAATCCCATGATTTGGCGTAAACACTAGTTATTTCGGGGTTTTATGCGAAAACCGATTCCTAGTCCTGACTCCGAGTGTTTTTGAAATTGGTGTAAGTCATGATTCATGTGTAAAGTTCGGGGCGGCATAAATTAAAATTTACGATAGAGTCTAGAGCCAGCATCAGACAGGTACACGCAAAGACCAAATGTTTCTTTTTTATGAATATTATGGTTTTATTTTTAAAAGTTAGCTAACATTTTTTTAATACTGTAAATATTATAATATGGGTCTATATTAATATTTCTTTACGTACATATTTATAATTATTTAAAATGTGACCAAGTCCCTCGTTGTCCAGATTTGAACTGCAAGTTTAATATCTTTGGGAGACTTTAAGATTAGGTTTTTTAACCGAGTTCAAAAAAGGAGGAGGTGCTCAATTCGACTGACCGGGACCATCTAGGGGTTATACCTGTTCGATTAAAAAAAAATTGAAAATCGGTTCACGATTCACGGAGATATCGAGTAACATCTATACAAAAAAAAATTATGATGACAAATAAAACAGTCGAATTGAGAACCTCCTCCTTTTTTGAAGTCGGTTAAAAAACGGGGCTTAATTGCATTCAGTCGTCATCAAATACACGGTGTCCGTGAGCATTGCGAGAGATTTTAACAGCGTATTCCTGATCGCACTTGAAGACAAAAATGTCGTACAAACTTTTCTGGAATTTGCCTAGTTTCCGAGTTACTAGGTACCAATTAAATTTAAAAAATAACATTGATTATTGTAACTCAGTGAATAACGCTTTTTTGATAGAGATTTCACTCTTAATAGGGTCTAGTCTAGACATCCTTATTGACAGATGTCAAAATGCCAAGGAATACTTTTCTTGAACTATTTTTTGCGAATAAAAATGTACCA
The DNA here is from genome assembly GCA_911728535.1 of Pammene fasciana. Taxonomy (NCBI): domain Eukaryota; kingdom Metazoa; phylum Arthropoda; class Insecta; order Lepidoptera; family Tortricidae; genus Pammene; species Pammene fasciana. The sequence goes on along the minus strand of OU452272.1, from coordinate 44,561,395 downwards.
ATTTATTTTAATCATTATTTTTACCATTAACATTAATTTTCTTATGTTCGAAAGCATTAAAAAAATCGAAAAACAAGTAAAAAATATATTTTTTGCGGAATTGACCTAAATTCATAAACCATTTATTATGACCTCAGGAATTCGTGGTTAAAATCTCTCGCAATGCTCACGGGCACCATATATATCGGAGCGGCCAAGGTACTCAAAAAATCTTGAAAACGAGGCGTTCAGATATTTGTGACCACCTTGGCCGCTCCGATATATCTGATGGCAACTGCTCGTATATAATAAGTTCTGTATTTCACGCTTCGGTAACTACATAGCTTTTTGCTACGCCTCGCTACGCCGTAGACGCTGGCGAAACTTTCGTAGCTCCAAGTTTCGTAGCATTGCATTTAGAAAGTTATAACTTGGAAATGTTTGAGCTTTTTGAACTTTACAGGTGTATTTTTATGCTATCAACGCATTTATACCTTAGAGCATTTAACCAACCGGAGCGGCTATTGACAGGCGTTCTCCTCTGCCGAAAATATACTAATGGCCGTTCTTATTGTATGGACTGACGTTTATCTGACGTACGTTACGTATACATTTGACGTTCTAAAAAATCGACAGACTTTTTTTGTATCGATAATGACAGACATGGCCGGTCCGGTTAGTTGAATAGTCTAAGACTTAGCTGCTTCTGCTGCAGACTTTACATTCCGCTTGCGAAGTTTTTAACGTCATTTGTATAAATACATACATCTTCCAACTAACTTACTCTCTACGGGTGTCCCAGAAATCGACGTCAAGCCGTGAATAGATGATAGACAAAATTATAACAGTCAACTGAAAAATACAAAAAAAAATCTATAACATGTTCTTAAAAAATTATGGTCACTTTAAAAATTTACTAGAAGTTAAGAGGGGCGTGAATTTTTAAAGTTTAAATTCAATAAAATTCAACTCAAAATACGAAAAGGATGATATCCACTGAGCGCTGATTGGAGATAAAGATAAAAAAAAGATAAAAGATATTTTATTCTTCAATTTAGGCACATTACAATGCACTTATGAACGTCAGAGAGAAAAAGAAACTACCACCGGTTCTAACCCTACACCTCTGACCCGAGAAGTGACTTATTTTTTCAAAACAGTAATACTAATACATTAAAGATACTATATACAATAATGCGTAGTTCTTCAAGAAGGCATATCAAAACAGCTTGAGAGACAGACATGTACCTGCCTATTGTGTAATTAAAATGCAAAATAAAAATAAAATCCAAATCTGACTGCTTCGCAATACGTTTGATATTTGTTCTTACCTGAACTGTGTCCTCTAAATGCTAGATGATTTTATAGATTCTGGTTTGGGCCATGCATATAATGTCTGTCATAAAGTCCTCGACCCTGTAATAACCCTTTGACATTAAAGTTTTTATCAAAACGCCGGCCCGAGCTTACTCTAGCTCACCATAATTTATTTATAAGAAAACTTATCGCACAAAAGGCCTATCAAAGCATTCCTAAAATAAAACAGAAAAACTCAGCAGTAACGTTTCAAAAATGTGACAATGCGAAAGGTCCCTCGACCCAAAAGGCCGTCCCGCGTTCGCGGCGCACCGCGCAGGCGCGCAGCAACAGGATGGTCGCCGAGCGCGCCGACGGCGGGCACTCGCGCCGCGCGCGACAATCGCGCCGCCCGCGTGCCAAGAGATACGGAGTCGCAGGTGAGTCGCGGACGAGCGGTGCTATTTTTTGCGATTTTTTTTTGTGTTTTTGAAACGGTTTTTTTTTTAAATGTTGCTTTCAAATATTTTCTATCTTACTGATTTGATATAACTTTCTCTTCTTACGAAATATTGTTTTATTATTTTAACAAAAAAATATTTTATTAAAGATTTTTTTGAATTTTAAGCTCTTTGAATGTAATCTATTAGCAAATGCGACTGTTAAATATAAATATATTTAATTTTGGCAAACATTTTCATTGCTTGAGAATTTAAATACCGGTATTAAGCGTCCTTTTAAATTGGTTAGATTAAATAAATAACGTACGATATTTTAATAAAATTATCGGGTCTTTTTCAAAGCATTTTAGTAACATTTTATTCAAACAATTAAAAAAAAGGTACTTGAAATGTGGTTAAGATAATATATATTTACCAAACATAAAAATTAGCTTAAATATTTTTGTACTTTCGCCTACATACAAGAAATTATAAAGCACCGGTTTTAGTGACATTTCAATATTTTTTGTTAACATACGTCATTATTTTACAAAATATTTCGTGTTTGATACTCGTGCGTAAATATTTAATATAACATTTTATATGTTTAAAATAGTGAAGCCGATTTTAAAACAATTTTAATATAAGCAAGCGGAAATTTAGAAGTAATAAAAAGAGTGATTTTATTGCAATACGAATCCATTCGTTCTAGAAAATTTAAAATCACAATTACAACAGATGTAGATGTAGTAGATGTAGATAGACATGTTTTATCAAAATCGTTTTAGCTAATTCCGGGTTTTTTAATAAATACACGCAGTGTAGATTTTTTGTAGTTTCCTTTTAAAAACCATCCAGGGTCGCTTAGAAATTGTTTTTAAAATATACGAAATCCGTGCTTATTTTTTGAAGAATAAACTACTTTACGCGGTTAAGAGATATACAATTAAAAATGTGTAATTTGAATCATCCTGACAGACAAAAACGTTTATAGTGCTCAAATATAACACCCATCTTTTTACACCGGGGGTTAAAAAATAAACTTTACATTTAATTAATTTGAGACTGGCCAGTGGATCCTAGCTTCACCTGTTTTCATTTTATACTTTTTATTTTATTTGTGAGAAATAGCAAAACAGAATTGTGTATTTTAGCATTGATTTTGTCTCTCTTAAACGTGGCCAGTACCTAAAATAAAACAGATTACATAAAGAAACATAAGTCATACGAATCGGTATGAACATTGACGATTTTTGTATAACCTAACATTACAATTAGCAACGCACCAAGAAGAAGTTTCCAAAGTAGCGAACTTTTCCATACGTGATGTTCTCAGAACTTATATTTTACGATTTAAAAAAAATCTGGAAGTCGCTGGTCACCGCCCCCGCCGTTATCAATTATTTTAACTGACTGTCTCATTGACTAGTTTATAAAAATAATCCTAAAAATACATTGCACTCATTGGAAATTTAATTTAAATTCTCAAACTCAAAACGTTTATTGCAAACATATTACAATACATGAATACAGTAATACGAACCCTGTAAGGATACAGCAATGTGTACATATTCTCGTGTTTCCGGAAATTTCCGAGAATTGTGCTGAATTTTTGAGAATGTTCTGCAACTAAACTTGTACATTGCTAATTATAATACACCTAATTCCTATTTTAATTATGGAACTAGTACCAGGAACCATGTAATTTCTATCCATATACATAAAAAGATAAAAGATAAAAAGATAAAAGATATTTATTCTTCAATTTAGGCACATTACAATGCACTTATGAACGTCAGAGAGAAAAGAAACTACCACCGGTTCTAACCCTACACCTCTGACCCGAGAAGTATTACTTATTACCGGCAAGAAACTCGGCGGGACTTATTTTTTCAAAACAGTACTACTAATACATTAAAGATACTATATACAATAATGCGTAGTTCTCCAAGAAGGCATATCAAAACAGCTTGAGAGACAGACATGTACCTGCCTATTGTGTAATTAAAATGAAAAATAAAAATAAAATCCAAATCTGACTGCTTTGCAATACGTTTGATATTCTTTCTTACTTGAACTGTTTCCTCTAAATGTTAGATGATTTTATAGATTCTGGTTTGGGCCATGCATATATGTCTGTCATATAGTCATAGGTATATCTAAGCCATATAGAACCTTTTACTAAAACACTTTATCAGAACCGTTATCCGTGCTACAATTACATCAACGTCCGTATTAATTAGAAACATAATGGGAAAAAATAACTTCGTTAGGTGTATTTTTTTTATAATATACCAAAAAGCCTGCGTACCCTACTTTTGACAGGGCAACGTAGCATAATGGACTTCACTTATATTATTTTCTATGAATTCATTTTAATTAAATTATAAAAAATATTCTTGACGCACCGTCACGTGCGTCACAACTTTGCCTATGAAGCACAATTTTGCCTAATATCAAAAACGTGGTTTTCTTCACCAAACGGCTTTATAACGGCCCGCCCGGCTTCGCACGGGTGCAATTATTATACATATAAACCTTCCTCTTGAATCATTCTATCTATTAAAATAAACCGCACCAAAATCCGTTGTGTGGTTTCAAAGATATAAGCATACATACAGACAGACAGCGGAAGCGACTTTGTTTTATACTATGTAGTGATTTCTAAGATAGCCGCGTTTCTTAGGAATAAGATATAAATAGTTATTTGGAGAAGAAAACTATGTTTTTAAAGCCAGGCAAAGTTGTGCAATGGAGGCAAATTTGTAGCACGTGACGGTACCAGGACATGAATTGTTGAGCGATGGCGGTTTAAGGTTTTTTTCGTTTGTTTAGTACTTACTTTATGAAATGTCCAATGGAAAGTGAACGCGCATGTGACACCTCTGGAGTTGCAGGCGTCCATAGGCTATGGTAGCTGCTTACTTTCAAGTGGACCGTATGCTTGTTTGGCACCGTCGTTGTATAAAAAAGAAAGTTGAGAAGAACAAATTGAAGTCTATTTAACACCCGTGTCATGAGATAATACGATATTTCGGTCGAAAGATAAGCCTGATGGCCATCCAAAGAGGTAAAGCTGCCAGGCTTTTGGGTACCATAACCCACGAAGGCAACTTGGGGAGCATCTTTTATTTATAAATTTATTTTAGTTTGACATAAAAATAAGTTCTTCGAAATTGAAATCTTATTTTTTGTTCGTTTAAAACGGTCTTCAAATATTCAATAAGTCTTCTGAATGGAGCCTAATCATAGATAATCTAGTGCTGAGAGCATCCGCTGTAAAAAATATAAATAAATTTCAATAAAAACGATAGGTACACAACGCCTCACTAGGTATACACTTTTGAACCTTATTCCGCTGTAATAACGTTCAAAAGTGTATACCTAGTAAGGCGTTGTGTGTACTATACTTATTTAATATATCGAATAAAAGACAAATCATAAGTTTCAAGCAAATAGTCCCTTTTGTGATAGATCTTTTTGCTATTGTCCCTTCAACCGTCAATACAGCGAAACCTTTGTAATAAAGGGCAGCACCGCGCTTGTGACACCTCTTTGCAAGCCGCTGCCATATGCTTGTTTGCCACCGTCGAAGATAAGAATACAAGTTACATCTACAACGTGGCATAGGCATAAGTAACATAAATACTCTTGCACATGCCAAATTAAAGAATCAAAGTATATACACACAGATAAATAATTTTAAACAAAAAAAGAACCGATTTCACTTAGGATCCGCTATTCCAAGAGGAAGTGGCCGAGTTGCTGTAAAATATAGTGAAATCACTATAGGTGGCACTATAATAGTTGAAGAGTTCCGTCGATTTATCCAGGATCCCATCATCAGACCCCGACTTGGTGACAATGGGACCATCTAGGGGTTATACCCGTTCGATTAAAAAAAAATGAAAATCGGTTAACGATTCACGGAGATATCAAGTAACATACATACAAAAAAAAACAGTCGAATTGAGAACCTCCTCCTTTTTTCAAGTCGGTTAAAAAGAATACCGGCAACTGATACAACTTTGCCCACGATGCTCAACTTTGCCTGGCTTGAAAAATATGGTTTGATTCACCGTAGCTATTTATATTTTATCCCTGATAATTGTTCGCCTTTCTCCCATCTCAGGATTCTCAGGAATAATAACAATAGCTGTCTGATGAAGAACCACGTTTTTTAAGCCAGGCAAAGTTGCGCATCGTAGGCAAAGTTGTTGCAGTTTTCGGTAAGTAAAGATACATTAAAAGTCTGTAATATTAATTGTTTGTAGTTCACAGTGCCTTAGTTGTATTTATCAGAAACTATAGAGATATAGACGACCACAGCCTAAGAACTTTTCGGAGCTCATGTCGATTGCGCCATCTATGTCAAAGCCCGCTAAAGATACCGAATATCCATCCTGCACTGCTACTCCACTAAGTAGGTACTAGTGTACTACGAGTACTAGTACGCTATTTGTTACTAGGTGGAGTAGCTGTGCAGGTGACATTTCTCTTACATATTCGGTATCTTTAGGGGGCTTTGACATAGATGGCGCAATTGACATGAGCTTCAAAAAGTTCTTAGGCTGTGGTCGTCTATATCTCTAGAGTCTCTGGTTGTATAACTGTAATGCTGTGTAATTTATTTAAATAATAAATTAAATAAAATATTACTTAAAATAGTTTTTAGCCCCAAAACTAAGTTACCATCTACTCGAAAATAGCCGTGGAGCCTTTACCAATCGTCTCAGAATCCTTAGTGTAATCATTTCACTAAGTAACGTAACGATTTCGTTTGCGTTAGGTCTTAATTTGTATGGGATATTAAACACAGCACACAAAGCGGAACATATCGAAAACTAAATCACCGAGTAGAGATACTTCATACTCTGTGGTTTAGTTTTCGACACATTCCGCTTGGTGTGCTGTGTTTAATATCCCATACAAATTAAGACCTAACGCAAACGAAATCGTTACGTTACGTTAGTGAAACGATTCCACTAAGAGTTCAGAAGGCCATCCATGGTTGCCATTTTATCACTTATCGCGCTATGCGTCACTTTCACACTTACATACTTGTTAGAACGTGACAGCTATGTCGACAGCCGATAAAAACCCGACCATAGTTGGCTAGCAGTAGACTGTGTTATTTCTCGAAATTACCATTTCCCGACATAAAGTGACTGACGAACGAACTGAAAACTCGTAAACTCTAAATACGTAATTCAAAGAAAAAAAAACCGGCCAAGTGCGAGTGGGACTCGCGCACCGAGGGTTCCGTAAAAACCTAAAACAATTGCTATTTCTTATGATTGCGTGGACATGAAAGTTTCGTTTTGCTACAGCAGAAAGATATTATAGAGCTGAGTATATGATATGAATTTCAATTTAATACCTCTACGCGTTTACGAGGAAACAGGTAGTAAGTTTAAAATTAAAAAAAAAATTAAGTACTATTTTACTAAAAATGTTTACTCTTCGTAATTTTTCCTTTGTTTTTGCTATAAGTATGAAGTTTCTTCGTGCCATGTTTCAAGTTTCTGAGTTTACGGGAAGTACCCTTTAGGTTTTGAGTTTCTTGCGAGTACTCATCTCCAAAATATGCAACTTAAATCGCTATTTCTTTTGATTGCGTTGACATGAAAGTTTGTTTTTGCCACAGCTGAAAGATATAATAGACCTGAGTATTTGATATGAATTTCAATTTAATACCTTTACGCGTTTACGAGGAAGAAGGTAGTAAGTTTAAAATTTTAAAAAATATGTTTTGTATGATTCTACAAAAAATTTCTACTTTTTATAATTTTTCCTTTGTCTGTGCTATATGACGTTGCTTCGTGCCAAGTTTCAAGATTCTGAGCTTGCGGGAAGTACCCTTTAGGTTTTGAGTTTCTCGCGAGTACTCAGTTTCAAAATATGCAACTTAAATTGCTATTCCTTTTGATTGCGTTGACATAAAGATTTGGTTTTGCTACATCTGAAAGGTATTATAGCCCTGAGTATTTGACATGAATTTCAATTTAATAACTTCACGCGTTTACGAGGAAAATGGTAGTAAGTTTAAAATTTAAAATATATTTTTTTGTATGATTTTACAAAAATATTCTACTTTTCGTAATTTTTCCTTTGTCTGTGCTACATGAAGTTTCTTCGTGCCAAGTTTCAAGTTTCTGAGTTTACGGGAAGTACCCTTTAGGTTTTGAGTTTCTTGCGAGTACTCAGTTTCAAAATATGCAACTTAAATTGCTATTTCTTTTGATTGCGTTGACATAAAAGTTTGGGTTTGCTACATCTGAAAAGTCCTATAGCCCTGAGTATTTGACATGAATTTCAACTTAATAACTTCACGCGTTTACGAGGAAAAAGGTAGTAAGTTTAAAATTTTAAATATATATTTTTGTATGGTTTTACTAAAAATTTCAACTTTTTATAATTTTTCCTTTGTCTATGCTATATGACGTTGCTTCGTGCCAAATTTCAAGTTTCTGAGTTCATGGGAAGTACATCGTAGGTTTTGCGAGTGCCGAAAACTCTAAAATTTGCAGCATAAACGACTGTATCTTTTGATTGCGTTGGCTTAAAAGTTTGATTTTTACACAGCTTCAAGGGACAATAGACCTAAGTATTTGGTATAAATTTCAGCTTGATACCTCCACGCGTTCCTGAGAAAAATGGTCTTGACAGACAGACAGACAGACAGACAGACAGACAGACAGACAGACAGACAGACGGACAACAAAGTGATCCTATAAGGGTTCCGTTTTTTTGCTTTTGAGGTACGGAACCCTAAAAAGTGAAGAAAATCTAATTCACTGAGAGCTAGCCACGTCAGATATGACACAATAATGAGAGCAAAGCCTGTCTAGTTATATTACTTTGCAATCATTATTGCTAGATCCAGGCGTCTGGCAGTTTTTATTGGGTGGAGGTCACATTTATAGACTAGCAAATTTTTTTATTGGAAAAAAGTACAACCGAAATGGGTAAAAACTGCCGAAGTTATGTCATTTATAGAGAACAAGGCCTATAATGCGCAAACAAAAACAGTAGTCGACTAAGTAGAAAATGCATTATACATAATTTGGCACTACTTTCCCCCAACAGAAACTTCTGGCTATGATATAATCTAATTAATTACATTATTTTCCATAATATTGGATCAAATCCTAAAATCAAGGACTTGTTTTCTTCAAGTTATTTGCATTCTTTAACCTTCACCTCTTTACAGTTGCCAGATATCCGGATATAAGCATAGTAGCAAACTATACCTTGTGCAATCTAAGAAGCGGTTTTTGACACCTGTCATCTCAGTACATTTTATGACCTAAAATCGATTTTTGGTTATAAAATGTACTGAGATGACAGGTGTCAAAAACAGCTTCTTAGATTGCACAAGGTATAACTAGACGGGTTTCGTAACTCTCATTTTTGTGTCATATCTGACGGGGCCAGCTCTCCGTCTATAAGGGCGTTCTAAAAAATTTCACAAATTTTAACCGGTCATCTTTTTCTTTTTATCTTAATCTCCTTATCTTTAATTATAATCGCGTTACGATTTTCTAATTGAATGAATATTAATTTATTGTTAGATAACGATACATAAATCGTGTTCATCGAACAGTATTTTATACAATCGTGTCATAATTAAGAGCTTTTCAGTTGAGTACCGTGTTTCGGCCACAAAGCTTGCTGAGTGGCCTAAGTAAGGTACGAGATTGAAAAGCTTAAATTATGTCGCTATTGTATATTGTATACCATAGTTTTTCTAAGAGTACTTAATAGGCAAGCCGGTAAGAATTGAGTTCGACGAATGCCTTACACAACCTGCTGCTTCTATATTTTTTTGTTAATTTCCATAGGGAATGTTCTCATAGGAAATTTAATTTTAATTCTCTTGTAATTTTCCGGAAATTTCCAAGAATGTCACTGAATTTTTGAGAATTTTCTTGAATTTGTACAATTGCTACTTAGGGGTATGAAAGTACGTAATCCTGCTTTACAATAATCGAATTCTTTTTCGTTCCGGGGCCGGATTCTTACTTTAAAACCGTCTATCAGAAACATTAGAATTTCCATGAAAGTTATTTATTCCGATTCAACTCCAACACATCTCAAACATTCCTTGATTATTTGTTGTGTGACTGCAGAGACTATAGAGATATAGACGAACACAGCCCAAGAACAAAATTAAATAGCGTACTAGTAGTACACTAGTAGCTACTAGGTGGAGTAGCAGTGCAGGTGACATTTCTTCTTACAATTTCGGTATCTTTAGGCGGCTTTCAGACGGCGCAATCGACTTGAGCGACAAAAAGTTCTTAGGCTGTGGTCGTCTATATCTCTATAGTCTCTGGTGACTGTGTTGTAGTTATGATAAAAAAATATAATGTGTTTTTGATGTATTTCAAAATCAGAACACGGCACCCATATAAAGGGTCCACGGTGTTCCGGACAGTCTCCGACACGACAGTTCCGACACTTCATTTTGTATAGAAACCGTCTCGTGAACCTTTGAGGTCACGTGATGTTTTGTATAGAAAGTGAAGTGTCGGAAGTATCGCGTCTGAGACGGTCTGGAACATCGTGCACCATCCTCAAAGGGAATAAAAAGACAGAATAAAAAGAATATTGCATACAATTTCACTCCAAGTTTCTGTTACTAGCTAGCGTAAATAGAATTAATGTCAAGCATGCTTCGCAGTCAACTGAACACTTTTTCCAGAGTTCACAAATTTCACACTTCACTGCTAATTACCACCTAGTATTTTTAGAGTATCTGACGTTCAGAGAAGATTCACGCTGTAACGTTCTGCGTCCTACATGACATTTTTGACACTTAATTTTATTTGGAAAAGCTCACGTGACCTCCTACGGTACACGGAAAAAACGTATCAAATTGATAATCGAGACCAAGTGCCAAGATGTGTATCATATTTTAATGAAATGTGTCCAAAATGAGGCACCTGGACGACAGCTTTTTAAATACACTTTTATTAGGTTAATTTAATACGTACGTGTGAATACACGTATTGAATTAACCTTTGTTTAAGATTTGACAAAAGTTTCTGCGAGATCTAACGATCGCTAACGTTGACTTTTCTAACGGGGTTTAAAACATGCACGACCTTGTTGTCTCATGAGGTTCAAACGAACCTCAACCGTAGGGTGGTAGACCACATTTTTGGCCGACTGTATATACACTTATTCGTGGTTCAAAAAGCTCCTGAAAAATTAAAAAAATAAAGGAAATCAACGACAGTAAAAAAAGGTCACAATGTAGGTATTTTCATTGTGCTTGAATATATACAATCTGTTACATTGGAGTGATCAATCACAGTTAGTACTAATTAACGAATTACTTACTACACGACAATGGCTGAGCGAGGTAGTGTATTCTCAGTTCTCAGTGTTCTCACGCATACTGCGATTTATCTTTGCAGCTGACTACGAGTATTAACGAAATTGTACTTTATCTTGTTATAATTATAAAGTCTACATTACAAAGATCACTCTTATAAATCTTATTTGATGCCGTACTTTGAATATTGATTTTATTTACGAAAATTAGTGACGCAATGGGTAGTTGTTTGGTCGGATACCGGATGTCTGATAGACCCGTTAGCCGGATAGCCGGATATTCGGCCAATAGTTTTACTTGCCAAGTCGTGCAGGTTGCAATTTGTACTAAAAACTTGTGTTAAAATTGTTGAGCTACCGAAAAACGTAATAAACTAAAATATGACTCATTGTTAAGCATTGATTTGTGCCGTGGGGTGCCCGGCCTTAGAATTGGCCCCCACCATATCGTCCCGTGGTTGCAGTAGGAGTCTGCTAAGGGAATATACCGGGAGATGGGCAGCAGCATCTTCCGAAAGCCTAAACAACAATAAACAAAAAAAAAGAAGCATTGATTTGTTACGTATTCTACTAGATCTGACATCTAGAACATTAGTACGTCATGTTTGGAGGTTGACAGCTGTCACAGAATCAAAGAGTAATATAGACTTGTAGTGATTTTCACTATAGTTTGGCCAGAGTTTGTTCCACTTCAAGCATAGACAGGGAGAATCATACTGTCTTTTTCTAATGCTAGTACTCTCACTACTAAAAAAAAACCGGCCAAGTGCGAGTTGGACTCGCGCACCGAGGGTTCCGTAAAAACCTAAAACAATTGCTATTTCTTATGATTGCGTGGACATGAAAGTTTCGTTTTGCTATAGCAGAAAGATATTATAGAGCTGAGTATATGATATGAATTTCAATTCAATACCTCTACGCGTTAACGAGGAAACAGGTAGTAAGTTTAAAATTTCAAAAAATATTTTAAGTACATACTATTTTACTAAAAATGTCTACTTTTCGTAATTTTTCCTTTGCCTTTGCTATATGAAGTTTCTTCGTGCCAAGTTTCAAGTTTCTGAATTTACGGGAAGTACCCTTTAGGTTTTGAGTTTCTTGCGAGTACTCATCTCCAAAATATGCAACTTAAATTGCTATTTCTTTTGATTGCGTTGACATGAAAGTTTGTTTTTGCCACAGCTAAAAGGTATAATAGACCTGAGTATTTGATATGAATATCAATTTAATACCTTTACGCGTTTACGAAGAAGAAGGTAGTAAGTTTAAAATTTTTAAAAATATTATTTGTATGATTCTACTAAAAATGTCTACTTTTTATAATTTTTCCTTTGTCTGTGCTATATGACGTTGCTTCGAGCCAAGTTTAAAGATTCTGAGCTTGCGGGAGGTACCCTTTAGGTTTTGAGTTTCTCGCGAGTACTCAGTTTCAAAATATGCAACTTAAATTGCTATTCCTTTTGATTGCGTTGACATAAAGATTTGCTTTTGCTACATCTAAAAGGTACTATAGCCTTGAGTATTTGACATGAATTTCAATTGAATAACTTCACGCGTTTACGAGGAAAATGGTAGTAAGTTTAAAAATTAAAATATATTTTTTTGTATGATTTTACAAAAAAATACTACTTTTCGTAATTTTTCCTTTGTCTGTGCTACATGAAGTTTCTTCGTGCCAAGTTTCAAGTTTCTGAGTTTACGGGAAGTACCCTTTAGGTTTTGAGTTTCTTGCGAGTACTCAGTTTCAAAATATGCAACTTAAATTGTTATTTCTTTTGATTGCGTTGACATAAAAGTTTTGTTTTGCTACATCTGAAAAGTCCTATAGCCCTGAGTATTGGACATGAATTTCAATTGAATAACTTCACGCGTTTACGAGGAAAAAGGTAGTAAGTTTAAAATTTTAAATATATATTTTTGTATGATTTTACTAAAAATTTCTACTTTTTATAATTTTTCCTTTGTCTATGCTATATGACGTTGCTTTGTGCCAAATTTCAAGTTTCTGAGTTCATGGGAAGTACCCCGTAGGTTTTGCGAGTGCCGAAAACTCTAAAATTTGCAGCATAAACAACTGTATCTTTTGATTGCGTTGGCTTTTAAGTTTGATTTTTTCACAGCTTTAAGGGACAATAGACCTAAGTATTTGGTATAAATTTCAGCTTGATACCTCCACGCGTTCCTGAGAAAAATGGTCTTGACAGACAGACAGACAGACAGACAGACAGACAGACAGACAGACAGACAGACAGACAGACAGACAGACAGACAGACAGACAGACAGACAGACGGACAACAAAGTGATCCTATAAGGGTTCCGTTTTTTTTCCTTTTGAGGTACGGAACCCTAAAAAGGGATGGGTATAGCATGTTACTCTGACTGTTACTGCGCTTTTGGTTTGCCAGACTATACTTACAACTTTTGGGACATAAAAACATCTTAGGGATGTCATCTTCTTTTAAAGCCCTACCAGAAATTTATGAGCACGCGCCATATTGCGGAACTTCATTGGAACTAAATTTTTCATACTAAACCGAACTGTCCCCATATACATTGAGAAAAAAGCGCCCTCCTGACAATACTCATATATTTCCGGTAGGGCTATACTCAATGTCACAGACTAGATGACCACAGCCTAAGAACTTTTTGAAGCTCAAGTCGATTGCGCCCTCTGTCCGTAAGCCGCCTAAAGATACCGAAATGGTAAGGAGAAATGTCACCTGCACTGCTACTCCACCTAGTAGCTACTAGTGTACTACTAGTACGCTATTTGTTACTAGGTGGAGTAGCAGTGCAGGTGACATTTCTCTTACATATTCGGTATCTTTAGGTGGCTTTAACATAGATGGCGCAATCGACATGAGCTTCAAAAAGTTCTTAGGCGGTGGTCGTATATATCTCTATAGTCTCTGTTATGTAGTTCCGATTTAAACTGGACTATATCGGAGCGGCCAAGGTGGTCACAATTAGGTATCTGAACAACGCCTATATTGTCAAGGCGATTGAGTTCATGTTCAGATATTTTTGAGTTGCTGCTCCGATATATTTGATGGTGACTGTACAAACGAAAAATAATCAAAATAAATTATAATTGGTGGGTAACTTCATTTTAAATTATAATACGAGTAACTAGCATTTACCTCAATATGCAAGCGTTAAGAGTCGCCAGGGCGCTCGAGTCCCCATACAAACGTAGTAGTTCAGCTCTCATTTTAAAACGACATGCTTTAGAACCACGAAACTTGGCATGGGCATTCTAGTAGTACAGACCTAGGTCCGACATTCATTTTCGTTGCTAAAAATTGTAATACAAAGTAAATACAGCCAGTTACAGATTTACATACAAAACTTATTTTTGCTATATTTTCTTTGTATTACAATTCTTAGCAACGAAAACGAATGTTCAACCTAGATCTGTACTACTAGAATGCACATGCCAAATTTCGTGGTTCTAAAGCATGTCGTTTTAAAATGAGAGCTGAACTACGTTTGTATGGGGACGCGAGCGTCCTGGCGACTCTTAACGGAACATCCCACAACAAATAAAACCAAAACATGAATTTATTTATAGAATATGAATCTGACATTTATATAAAAACCACGATGAAAGGGGTAAATTTGCTTTGCGATGCTCAAGTAGGGTAACCAGCAGTTGCGGCGCGTCATAAATATTTTTAGGGAAGCCGAACTTGGCTCTACCTCCATGAACCGTAATAAAAGTGCTCTAATCACAGAAAAGTAGGTATTCAGGTGGGAACCGAGTTCTATGGATGCTCTGAAAATGGTAACCAGGTGCCAATTAATCTAAAAAACGCGGGAATGTAAAAAAAAAGATAAAAGATATTTATTCTTCAATTTAGGCACACAACACAATGCACTTATGAACGTCAGAGAGAAAAAGAAACTACCACCGGTTCTAACACTACACCTCTGACCCGAGAAGTATTACTTATTACCGGCAAGAAACTCGGCGGGACTTATTTTTTCAAAACAGTACTACAAATACATTAAAGATACTATATACAATAATGCGTAGTTCTTAAAGAAGGCATATCAAAACAGCTTGAGAGTCAGACATGTACCTGTATGTAATTAAAATGAAAAATAAAAATAAAATCCAAATCTGACTGCTTCCATAAAGAAATGCTTGGAATGTAAGACTCAATTCCGTGAGGGGCTCTTTCTCCTAAGGTATTGTCCTAATGAAACGCGAATGCACGATCATGGCCAGTTCGCGCGAAATTTACTCGTACGGACGCACGATCTTTACTCGTACGAACGCGCGATCAAACATATTGAACTCGAATAAGTGTCCTAACTGACAATCGCACAATCGCGCGATTTTCAGTTAGGATGATCGCGCATTCGCGTTTCATTAGGACAATGCCTAAGTCACCTAGGTGGGGCAGAGGCTCTGCCCACCTAGGAGTATCAGTTCAAAAACAAAATGTCCTGAAAATCCTGATGTGTGGGCACCCTACGTTAGCATGTCACCGCAGAAAATGTGTGTCAATAAATATTGATGGCTTTCAATATTCAACGTATTTAATTTTAAACGGAATCAGACCGAAGCCTGACCGATTTCTGGCGATATTAATTTTTTTTTAATCGTACGGGTATTGCCCCTATATGGTCCCATTGTCACCAAGTCCGGGTCTGATGATGGGATCCTGGAGAAATCGAGGGAACTCTTCAACTATTATACGCACACCTATAGTAATTTCACTATTTTTTAGCAACTAAGCCACTTCCTCTTGGAATAGCGGATCCTAAGTGAAGACGGTTCTTTTTTTGTTTAAAATTATTTTCAAATTATATCATTTAAATGTATCTACATAGTCAGCGCTGTAGACGATATTCATATGGTCACCTGTTTAGCATAGACACGTTACCTATTGGCGCCCGAACCAATTGCCAGGTTTCATGAATATTTTAAGGCAATCGACATCAAAATAACCCGTGATCAATATGTTTATTGCCTTCCATTCATTATGGTTCAATCACAGTGTATCGAGGACCATGTTAATGGTTGCGGAAAAAGTTCTTTCATGTTTCGTTTTGATTGAAGGTGTTCTGTGTTCTGGCTGGTTTAGATACCATTAATAATAATACATTTTATAAAAATAAACAGTATTTATCGTCCCTTTTTTATTACTTAAATACATTAATAATTAACCTCAATAAGGTTTGTGTTGTGGGTACTAGACGATGATATATATAATTTTTTTAATTAATAAATATTTGGTTTCCCCTCCCCTCTGGTGGGTTGGAAGGTCTGATGGCAGTCGCTTTCGTAAAAACTAGTGTCTATGCCAATTCATGGGATTAGGTTGTCAAGCGGACCCCAAGCCGGAATAAACGCTAGGAAGAAGAATAAATATTTGGGGAAAATCTTACACAAATCAACCTAGTCCCAAACTAAGCAAAGCTTGTACTATTTGATTACCGCAGATAAATCAGTGTCCAATAGGGAATATTTCGCAAAACTCTGCGTAGGGGGCGGCACTAGCACATCCAGAGGGCCTACCACGAAACACCAAAATAAAAATTTCGTTACCTGGTTCTCTGTCACTCTTTCATACTCGAGCGATAGAGAGGCACATGTCAAAATTTCGATTCTCTCGTTTCACGATAGGCCCTTTGTAGACAAACCTTGGTGCGCAAATGCCATATTTATTCGTTATAGATAAATTATCTGTGAAAACTTGTAAAAAAAACTGTTTAAGGCCTAGTATAGTTGAATTATCGAAAGCGTGGAATTGCATATGTAGTGGTTGTACCGTGTTGTGCCTCTTTGTGTGCTGATTCAAACATAGAATGCCTGTAAACAAACAATACTACTACATATATTATGCAATTCCACGCTCTCGATAATTCAACTATATGTATTAATAAATTTAAATAAAAAACTTTTAAAAACAAGCTTTTATGTGAATGCTCTAAAAAGAGAAAATAAGCTTTTGAGTCAATCAAACTTTTTTTATAGGAATTTTGTACAATTTTATGACATAAAAGCTTGTCGCGAGACTTTCCCGTGTAAAAGAGATTGCTCATTTATATCGAGGAAACCTTATGTAAATATTGAATATTATAACAAAATCATTGGTTTCATTCAGTCCGATGTTGAGTACTTATTCGTTGAGTAGGTACATTTAATTATTGTCATTAAAAATTATTTGATTTACAATTTTATAATCCACCCCGCAGACTTCGTCAGACAGATACAACAGTAGGTCAACAGGCTTCGACACATACCAATATATTGTCATATAACTCGTTATTGACTTCAAAATTCACTTCGTGATTTGTTATTGCATTGCAAATTTGTGTCGCTTTCGTTTGACATATTAAAAAGATGCAACTAGCGTAACAAAAACAACTCATTAACTCAATGATAAATGACAAACCGCCAAGTAGCACTATCTTTATGTACTATATATACTACATCCAAAACACGTAAATAACACTTGACGTGAATTTGTTTTTTAAGAAATACATTGATAATTATAATTTTAATTCATGAATAATGGGCTGGGCACATTACATATTTTCATTAATTTTACACTACCGTCATAGGATTACTTGGCTACATGGTTTCACCTAAAATATGTGCAATCTCTTTTACACGGGAAAGTCTCGCGACAAGCTTTTATGTCATAAAATTGTACAAAATTCCTATAAAAAAAGTTTGATTGACTCAAAAGCTTATTTTCTCTTTTTAGAGCATTCACATAAAAGCTTGTTTTTAAAAGTTTTTTATTTAAATTTATTTTTATGTTTTTAGTTTTTAAGAGACATGTTCCGTAGCCTGTACATTTCGACTAACACATCGTTTCGCTGTGTTGACCGGTTTCTTATTGCTTGTTAATTTTAGCTAATAGAAATGGTCATTGGGTGTGTTACCTGATATCAAAGTAGGCAATAGGCATCAAGGTAGGCGTGCTGAGTTTTTTTTATCATAATAGTGATGAAACACTTATGGGTATGCTATTTCTGTCCGCTAAACCATATCAGGTAATTTAAAAATTCTTGAAAAACAAACATTTTTGTTATATTTCAAAAAGAACATTATGTTACGGAAAAATCCCTAATGACACATTAAAGTTGCAAAACAATAAGCGTAATTAAGTTAACATAGACCTCATAATTTCGAGAAACAGCTACTAAAAACCCAAACTGACAGTTGTGTCCGAGGTTGAATGATAGAACTTCGCGTCGCTGCACTCGCTCGTTCGATAATAGTTATGCACGTATAATTTTCTTTTGACAACCATATACTATATATTTAGACGGTTCTATTCTAATCTAGAACTATAACAGAACTGGTGGTCCGCCTCGAATTAAGAACTTGCGATTATAATAAAACCCCTCAACAAAACTGTTTTAGGCCTTCTGATTCCAGAACCCCCTGGTCATTCCAGCTCATTGAAGTCTCTTATTATATACCACCGATACAACCTCAACAAATTTCATGAAGACCAGAAAAACGTTACTAAAATGTTCGCGAAACGAACATTCAAAATTATAAACCCATCGAATGTCACAGCAGGCCCAAACAGCATGAACCTATGATGTCCTAAACCGGAGATCCAGTAGGTACCCCTAGGGTTCAGCATAAAATCTATCTCGTGATACCGGTCCCGACTGCATACTAGTACAAGTCGAATGAGCCCAACAGCATGAGTCTTTGTTGTCCTAAACCCGTGATCCAGTAGGTACCCCCAGGGTTCAGCATGAGCTATATTTTCTGATACCGGTCTCGACTACTCATCAGTACAAGTCAAATAAGCTCACACAGCATGACTCTATGTTGCCCAAACCCGAGATGCAGTAGGTGCCCCCAGGGTTCAGCATGAACTCCATCTTGTGATACCGGTCCCAACTCCTCGTCAGTACAAGTCGAATGACCTCAAACAGCATGAGTCTATGTCGCCCCAAACCTGAGATCCAGTAGGTGCCCCCAGGGTTCAGCATGAACTCCATCTTGTGATACCGGTCCCAACTCCTCGTCAGTACAAGTCGTGAGCTCAAACAGCATGAGTCTATGTCGCCCCAAACCTGAGATCCAGTAGGTGCCCCCAGGGTTCAGCATGAACTCCATCTTGTGATACCGATCCCAACTCCTCGTCAGTACAAGTCGAATGAGCTCAAACAGCATGAGTCTATGTCGCCCCAAACCTGAGATCCAGTAGGTGCCCCCAGGGTTCAGCATGAACTCCATCTTGTGATACCGGTCCCAACTCCTCGTCAGTACAAGTCGAATGAGCTCAAACAGCATGAGTCTATGTCGCCTCAAACCTGAGATCCAGTAGGTGCCCCCAGGGTTCAGCATGAACTCCATCTTGTGATACCGGTCCCAACTCCTCGTCAGTACAAGTCGAATGAGCTCAAACAGCATGAGTCTATGTCGCCCCAAACCTGAGATCCAGTAGGTGCCCCCAGGGTTCAGCATGAACTCCATCTTATGATACCAGTCCCAACTGCTCATCAGTACAAGTCGAATGAGTCCAAACAGCATAAGTCTATGATGCCCCAAACCTGAGATCCAGTAGGTGCCCCCAGGGTTCAGCATGAACTCCATCTTGTGATACCGGTCCCAACTCCTCGTCAGTACAAGTCGAATGAGCTCAAACAGCATAAGTCTATGTCGCCCCAAACCTGAGATCCAGTAGGTGCCCCCAGGGTTCAGCATGAACACCATCTTGTGATACCGGTCTCAACTCCTCGTCAGTACAAGTCGAATGAGCTCAAACAGCAAGAGTCTATGTCGCCCCAAACCTGAGATCCAGTAGGTGCCCCCAGGGTTCAGCATGAACTCCATCTTGTGATACCGGTCCCAACTCCTCGTCAGTACAAGTCGAATGAGCTCAAACAGCATGAGTCTATGTCGCCCCAAACCTGAGATCGAGTAGGTGCCCCCAGGGTTCAGCATGAACTCCATCTTGTGATACCGGTCCCAATTCCTCGTCAGTACAAGTCGAATGAGCTCAAACAGCATGAGTCTATGTCGCCCCAAACCTGAGATCCAGTAGGTGCCCCCAGGGTTCAGCATGAACTCCATCTTGTGATAACGGTCCCAACTCCTCGTCAGTACAAGTCGAATGAGCTCAAACAGCATGAGTCTATGTCGTCCCAAACCTGAGATCCAGTAGGTGCCCCCAGGGTTCAGCATGAACTCCATCTTGTGATACCGATCCCAACTCCTCGTCAGTACAAGTCGAATGAGCTCAAACAGCATGAGTCTATGTCGCCCCAAACCTGAGATCCAGTAGGTGCCCCCAGGGTTCAGCATGAACTCCATCTTATGATACCAGTCCCAACTGCTCATCAGTACAAGTCGAATGAGTCCAAACAGCATAAGTCTATGATGCCCCAAACCTGAGATCCAGTAGGTGCCCCCAGGGTTCAGCATGAACTCCATCTTGTGATACCGGTCCCAATTCCTCGTCAGTACAAGTCGAATGAGCTCAAACAGCATGAGTCTATGTCGCCCCAAACCTGAGATCCAGTAGGTGCCCCCAGGGTTCAGCATGAACTCCATCTTGTGATAACGGTCCCAACTCCTCGTCAGTACAAGTCGAATGAGCTCAAACAGCATGAGTCTATGTCGTCCCAAACCTGAGATCCAGTAGGTGCCCCCAGGGTTCAGCATGAACTCCATCTTGTGATACCGATCCCAACTCCTCGTCAGTACAAGTCGAATGAGCTCAAACAGCATGAGTCTATGTCGCCCCAAACCTGAGATCCAGTAGGTGCCCCCAGGGTTCAGCATGAACTCCATCTTATGATACCAGTCCCAACTGCTCATCAGTACAAGTCGAATGAGTCCAAACAGCATAAGTCTATGATGCCCCAAACCTGAGATCCAGTAGGTGCCCCCAGGGTTCAGCATGAACTCCATCTTGTGATACCGGTCCCAACTCCTCGTCAGTACAAGTCGAATGAGCTCAAACAGCATGAGTCTATGTTGCCCCAAACCTGAGATCCAGTAGGTGCCCCCAGGGTTCAGCATGAACACCATCTTGTGATACCGGTCTCAACTCCTCGTCAGTACAAGTCGAATGAGCTCAAACAGCATGAGTCTAGTTATGTTGCCCCAAACCTAAGATCCAGTAGGTGCCCCCAGGGTTCAGCATGAACTCCATCTTGTGGTACCGGTCCCAACTCCTCGTCAGTACAAGTAGAATGAGCTCAAACAGCATGAGTCTATGTTGCCCCAAACCTGAGATCCAGTAGGTGCCCCCAGGGTTCAGCATGAACTCCATCTTGTGATACCGGTCCCAACTCCTCGTCAGTACAAGTCGAATGAGCTCAAACAGCATGAGTCTATGTTGCCCCAAACCTGAGATCCAGTAGGTGCCCCAGGGTTCAGCATGAACTCCATCTTGTGATACCGGTCCCAACTCCTCGTCAGTACAAGTCGAATGAGCTCAAACAGCATGAGTCTATGTTGCCCCAAACCTGAGATCCAATAGGTACCCCCAGGGTTCAGCATGAACTCCATCTTGTGATACCAGTCCCAACTCCTCGTCAGTACAAGTCGAATGACCTCAAACAGCATGAGTCTATGTTGCCCCAAACCTGAGATCCAGTAGGTGCCCCCAGGGTTCAGCATGAGCTCCATCTTGTGATATCGGTCCCAACTCCTTACCAGTACAAGTCAAATGAGCCCAAACAGCGACTTATTAAGACGATTCTAATTCTAGTATCGGTTAGGAGAAATAGGTACCAAACCAAATCAGCTTCTGATGTTGTGGCTGAATGTACTTTTCTATAGAAAATCAAGGAGTACTCATCGAGGCGTTTCTAACAAACCTAAACTCAACCTGGTTGAGGGATTTTATGGCAGAGTTCTTATGGCCACCTCCTGTCTCCATCATCAGACCAGCTCGATGGTATCAAAATATTGTATTGTCATCCAAGTTACGCAGGTATGCAAAATTTTAGCTCAATCGGACATCAGGAACTGGTTCAAATCTGGCTCGCAAGATTCTACCTAAACATCTAACATACTGACAAACACTGTGAGTTAAATAAAAGCTTGTAAAAACTGTATGGTTTACCGGTGTGCTAGCGCTGCACTCTGGTGGCAGAATATTGCAGTAATATCCCCTATTCGCGCCATACATGGAGACAAATCCGGCGGGCTGATATGTGCTATTAGGTTCAACTTTAAGTTGTGTATCATGCCTTGTTCTCTACATGGAAAAAAAGCTTCGGGATATTCTCAATCCAAGACATTATTATTATCTTGAAAACATTTCCTCGTGACAAGTATTTATTTCCTTTACCAAAAATATTGTTACGAGCCGTAGGGTTCGTTGGATAGAAAATAGCCGTTAGGTAACGTTAAAGAAATTTATTGAACAAAAAGGAATCACTTAGGAACACTATTGACTTAAACAGTAAACACTAGGAAATCGACTAAACACTGGAATCACTTAGGAACACTATTGACTTAAACAATAAACACTATGTAACCGACTAAAACACTATTCGCTTTTAAACAACTTGGGTTCACTCTTAATCTCTCCGATGTTTATCGCTCTGTATCACAATGGAAACTGACCCCGTCCGCTACCGGTCTCCTTTTATATACGTGCGATAGTTTTTCCAGAACATTCACAGTAGGTACCTATACGGTTGGTAAACAGCAGTTACCGAGATCATTCCGGGTCGCACTCGAACATGGTTCTCTCTGTCTAACGCGCGTATAGCGAATATCGATGCTTCTCACACCTTTCTCGATTGTTCCAGAGACATGATCGATTAGTGTCGTCGCCTCCGCGCGTATAGGCCGTCCCTTTCACTCCCTTCTGGAATATTCCAGGAACACGTTCGAGTCTGTTCGGTTATAATCGTATCTCTCGCTTCCACATCTATCCTGCTCGCACACCTTCTGGAATGTTCCGGAGACAAGAGGGGTGTAACTAGGCCTGAAACGGCCTGAAACCGGGTTTTCAGGAAGTAGTGCCATATGAGTGTTAGTGGCCTGAAACGGCCTGAAAGCATGTTTCAGGCGCCTGAAAACGGTGGTAACCGTGAGCAATTTCCGAATCTCTGGTATGTGTTAGGGCTTCCTCTGAAACGGCCTGAAAACGTGTTTCAGCTGCCTGAAAACGGTGGTAACTGGGAGTAATCTCCGATTCTCTGATATGTGTTAGGCCTTCCCCTGAAACGGCCTGAAAACGTGTTTCAGCTGCCTGAAAACGGTGGTAACTGGGAGTAATCCCCGATTCTCTGATATGTGTTAGGCCTTCCCCTGAAACGGCCTGAAAATGGATTTCAGCCGCATGAAAACGCCTGTAACCCGTTATAAATTAAAAAAAAGTTCCTTTCATGTCGTCTTTACCCCGTCTCCGTAACACTGCCTCCTCCTTAGACATGCTCGTCCCGAGCATTATTAGATCCATTGTATCGTGCCAATCGATTCACATGCACAATCTTAGGCAGGTTCCTCGCACTTCCCATCTTCTTTATGCGATAAGTCACGTCATTAATTTTCGTAATTACTGTGAAGGGACCCTCCCAATCAGCTTGAAGTTTCGGGGATTTTCCTTTACGTCTTATCGGATTATGAAGCCAGACGAGTGAGCCTTCTTCAAAGTCCACGTGATGCATCTTCCTGTCATATCGTGTTTTCGTTTTGTCACTGATTTTACTTTCAGATGTTCTAACATGTTCGTGGATCTCATGTAACTTTTCCCGTAATTCCGCGGCATAATCTGTTATACTCACTGGTGGATCTGGGGGACCACCAGTGATCATATCTGCTGGCAATCGAAGTTGCCTACCGTACATGGCCAGGGCAGGTGTTACATTCGAGCTCTCGTGTACCGCAGATCGATATGACAGTAGAAATAATGGGATATACTTGTCCCAGTCCTTTTGGTGACTATCCACTAACTTAGCTAGGTGTCTTTCCAAAGTTTGATTAAACCGTTCGACCATTCCATCTGACTGTGGGTGGTAAGGCGTAGTCCTCGTTTTATGAATTCCCATTATTCGGCACATTTCTTGAAAGAGTTGGGACTCGAAGTTTCTTCCTTGATCACTGTGTATCTCTAAGGGTACCCCAACTCTACAGAATACCTCGTTCACCAGTACTTCGGCAACTGTAATTGCCTCCTGATTAGGAATGGCGAATACTTCTGGCCACTTGGTGAAATAGTCCATTACCACCATTATGTACTTGTTTCCTCTTTCTGATAGCGGAAAAGGTCCAGCTACATCAACTGCAATCCTTTCCCATGGAGCACCGACGTTATATTGCTTCATTCCGGCTCTACTTCTGGTCTGCGGTCCTTTCACAGCTGCACACGCTGTGCATTTCCGGCACCAATCTTCTACATCCTCGCGGCAGTGTATCCAATAAAATCTTTCTTTGATTTTCATCAGGGTTCTTTTTACCCCCAAATGTCCACCTGATGAACCATCATGAAACATTTCCAATACATCACGGATCTTGGATCTTGGTACAACTAACTGTAAATGGGATTCGTCACCACGAGCATTTTCCCATTTCCGGCACAACACTTCGTTGTGCAGAACTAAACTGTCCCATTGAGCCCAATAACTCTTGGTTGTTGTGCTTGTGGAGGCGATATCACTCCACCGTGGCTTAGTACCCGACGATCTCATCCAATCAAGAATGGGCTTGATGTCGCTATCTTGTTGTTGTGCTTCTTGAATCTCTTTCCCACACCAATCTGGACTAATGGTGTCTGTCCGAAGTAACCTCACGTGAACGAGTTCTTTTTCTTTATGCCTCACGCAATATTTGCACTTGTCATGACATGGCCTTCTGGATAAAGCATCTGCGTTTCCGTCTTGAGTCTGAGTGATCATGACTTTTGGGGCCTTCCTCACATTACCAGCCAGCACCCGCCCCGTGGTCCTGGCACTTTCGTTTCCCTGCCGCTCTTCTGCGGCAGCGTCCGTCACTACATCCGTTGCTCCCGGTTCACTGCGCCAAATCTGCGCATCACTCCGTGAGTTTCTTTTAAGACATGAAAATCGCATATGCCCTATTTCCCCACATGCATAGCAAGTGGGTCCGCTTCTGGGTTTTCCTTTATCCGTCACCGCTTGAACGCGATAGGACCGAGGATCTCTACGGACTGCCTCAACTTCCAACGCATGGGCTAGAGCATCCTTTAGGGTCTTGTGGTGACCAAGGCTGACAGTTGCCTTTACCTCACGGTCTCGAATCCCATCTATAAATGCTTGCACTAACATGCTGTCAACAAGAGATGGTGAGGATAAATAAGCCTTTCTGACGAGTTTTTCTATTTCTAAACTCCACTGTTGCAGGCTCTCACCACCCAGCTGCACTCGATCTTTCAACTGAGCTCTGTAAACGTGCTCCAGGTGTGAGTCACCATAACGCGACTCTAGGGCATTCTTGAGCCGTTCCAAAGTCACCTCTCCCGCCATGGTGTCTAAAACGGTCAAGGCTTGATCCCGCAGCCCTAACATAAGAGCAGTTACTGCCTGCTCATCGGTCCAACCGTTTGCTTTTGATACGGTCTCAAACTGAAGTTTATATGCCCCCCAGGAGGAAGTACCGTCGAATGGGGGCAACTTCAGTTTACTCGCTGGCGCACCAGATGTCACCACTCCATTCGCTTTCAAATATTTTATTTCCTTTTCTATTCCCAGTATTTGTTTTTCTTGCTTTAAAAATCTGTCATCCACTTCTATTTCCAACTTCTCTATTTTTTTCTTGAATTGTCCGCCTATCACTTTCAAGCTTTCCTCTTGGCGGCGAGCTTGTTCCTCCAACAGAGCACGCGTTTGCTCTTCTTGGCGGCGAGCCTGTTCTTCTTGACGGCGAGCTTGCTCCTCCTGACGGCGAGCTTGTTCCTCCAACAGGACAAACAATTTATCCTCTTGGCGGCGAGCCTGTTCTTCTTGACGGCGAGCCTGTTCCTCCTGACGGCGAGCTTGTTCCTCCAACATGCGTTGCATAGCCAGTAATAGACTGGAAGGCTCTTGATCTTCGTCGATACTGCGGTTAGCGTCAAAACTTTGACGACGAGCGGCGACACGTGCTGCTTGTGCTCGCGTCTGGACTCCCGCTGTATCTCCTCCAGACTCCTCCTGTTCCTTCTTTGGTGTTAAAGACATCTCTCTATCCCACTTCTGGCACCAAAATGTTACGAGCCGTAGGGTTCGTTGGATAGAAAATAGCCGTTAGGTAACGTTAAAGAAATTTATTGAACAAAAAGGAATCACTTAGGAACACTATTGACTTAAACAGTAAACACTAGGAAATCGACTAAACACTGGAATCACTTAGGAACACTATTGACTTAAACAATAAACACTATGTAACCGACTAAAACACTATTCGCTTTTAAACAACTTGGGTTCACTCTTAATCTCTCCGATGTTTATCGCTCTGTATCACAATGGAAACTGACCCCGTCCGCTACCGGTCTCCTTTTATATACGTGCGATAGTTTTTCCAGAACATTCACAGTAGGTACCTATACGGTTGGTAAACAGCAGTTACCGAGATCATTCCGGGTCGCACTCGAACATGGTTCTCTCTGTCTAACGCGCGTATAGCGAATATCGATGCTTCTCACACATTTCTCGATTGTTCCAGAGACATGATCGATTAGTGTCGTCGCCTCCGCGCGTATAGGCCGTCCCTTTCACTCCCTTCTGGAATATTCCAGGAACACGTTCGAGTCTGTTCGGTTATAATCGTATCTCTCGCTTCCACATCTATCCTGCTCGCACACCTTCTGGAATGTTCCGGAGACAAGAGGGGTGTAACTAGGCCTGAAACGGCCTGAAACCGGGTTTTCAGGAAGTAGTGCCATATGAGTGTTAGTGGCCTGAAACGGCCTGAAAGCATGTTTCAGGCGCCTGAAAACGGTGGTAACCGTGAGCAATTTCCGAATCTCTGGTATGTGTTAGGGCTTCCTCTGAAACGGCCTGAAAACGTGTTTCAGCTGCCTGAAAACGGTGGTAACTGGGAGTAATCTCCGATTCTCTGATATGTGTTAGGCCTTCCCCTGAAACGGCCTGAAAACGTGTTTCAGCTGCCTGAAAACGGTGGTAACTGGGAGTAATCCCCGATTCTCTGATATGTGTTAGGCCTTCCCCTGAAACGGCCTGAAAATGGATTTCAGCCGCATGAAAACGCCTGTAACCCGTTATAAATTAAAAAAAAGTTCCTTTCATGTCGTCTTTACCCCGTCTCCGTAACAATATGATTGTTCGCTTAACAAAACCACGTTTTCTTAAAATAGAAATACAAAAATGTATTGTTTCAAGAGTATATTGAGTAAATAAGAGAGATTGTACTTTAACAAGTATTATTTTAGGTAAAAGAAAACTAGAAAATCTGTAAGAATATATTCTCTTCGTTATATTTATAACTATAGCTTATTTTCGTTAAAGGAAATAAATATATTTTAGGATATATTTTCAACATAATACAATAATGTCTTAGATTGAGAATATCCCGGATTTTTTTTCGTGTAGTTCTGACCTCGAATATACTCTGTATATTTACTTCATTATTCATAAACGTCTTACAGACATAATTTATTTAAATCGTGTTTTATCTATTTCTGACAAACACGCCTGACAAAGTAAGAGAGTATTAGTTAAATGAGACTTGTTCGACGTTTATGAATAATTGGGTAAGACTCCAACAATTCGCGTCTTTTACCTTAACTTTAATTTAATTTAGCTGTCAATTTAGTTTAAGTTTTTTCTTTAGGACCTTTCTTTTGTGGGCTACATCTAAGATTAGATTAGATTTTGTTTGTAAAAGCTTCAAAACATAAGGTACCGTAAGATCTGCTACGTTACGTGATACAAAGACAAGCTCCATGGCACATGTTCATAAAAGCGATACTGAATTACGGAAAAATAGTAAAAAGAATAGAAAAAGCACAAAAAAGTACTACTTCCAGTGACGTAAATTTGGCGTCAAATTCGTTACTTTTAAACTAGTCTGCCGAGTCTTTCCGGCCATGCAGAAACTGGCAGACTGGGTTTTTCTGTAACTAATAAAAATAAATTACTATTTGTTGCTAAGTGTCATCTTCATATCCAATGACGTAGGTAAATGCCATCGATTTTTTACACCGGATATGGTACTTTTTTGTGCTTTCGGCCAAATTTTTTAAACTATTTTATACGAAATTAAGCACCACTTTTATGAACATGTGCCATGGGGCTTGTCTTTGTATCACGTAACGTAGCAGATCTTACGGCCTCCACCCGTACTATGTATGGGTTGAACATTTGGGCAATTACTTAATTGACTGAGGAGCCGAGCGCAGCGAGGCGACGAACGTCTCCGTTTTCACTGGTACGACGATTTGGCAGATTGATGTGTGTGTATTGGTTGGTTGGTTGGTCAGTGTCGGTCTAGAGGTTGCATTTTTCATCCGATTTCGATGAAACTTGGCATGTACGTTCCTTGATTTATTTGCCAAAAATTTTCGAGCCATTTTTTTTGATTGGGGGGAAAAGGGGGGAAGTTTGCTGCGTTTCGCGGTATTTATGTTCTCCGAAGTCTACGGTTCACAGAACCACTAGTTACATATTTATCTATGACCTGTCTAACAAAATTTAGTCTTGAGTAGAACTCCAGAGACTTGATTAGACTGCCAATACTCGCATTCATTATACCAGAGACTATAGAGATATAGACGACCACAGCCTAAGAACTTTTTGAAGCTCATGTCGATTGCGCCATCTATGTCAAAGCCCCCTAAAGATACCGAATATGTAAGAGGAAATGTCACCTGCACTGCTACTCCACCTAGTAACAAATAACGTACTAGAAGTACACTAAGTAGCTATCATTGGGATAATCATTATACAATACCCCTGAGATCTCTCTTACACTTTCAAATTACTGTCGACCTTATGGAATTGAAGTCATATGTCTTAACATATGACTTCAATAACAACGACCGATCACTGTTCTGTATACGTTTGAAACTGAGGTATCGGCACAGGTTGCTTATACGGGTGAATATTATTACGTGACCAGATTTAAAACGTTTTTTTTACATTAAACCTACTTGAGGTTTATAGACTTATTACAGTAGATTACAGTAGACAAGTTTGACACTTCTAAAGCACAACTAACAGGATTTTTTGTAGAATTGCAGCGGCATCTATGTATGACCTATTGCTACTTAGACAATACAGCGTGTGGCCCAAAACACGAGCGAAAAATTCAAACGTAGATTATTGTACTCCTTAAACAATAAAACTATTGTTCAACAACTTTTAAAAAATATGTAGTTTTTAGATTGTCTCTTTTTCATACGAAATAAATATTATTTTCAATGTACGTTAAAATCCGTCTAATTGACATTGCTTGTCAGTCTTGTCACCCTACAGACATAATCAATTTCGCAATACATTGCGTGTTCAGGTAAACTTTAATATGTACTAAAAATCAAACCGTAAGCTATTTTTAAAAGTCGCTGAACAAACGTTGTTCAGTTTGAGAAGTAGAATCTACGTTTCAATCCTTCGCCCGTGTTATGGGCCACACACTGTAGACTATAAATTTTTGGAAATTAATAACTCTTTGACTCCAGAAACAGAGCTATTTTATTTAAGAATCAACTGTCACTTTCTTAACTTTAAGTTGTATAAAGATAATTTATAAAACCTTACCCGCTTAGGCACTGGCAGTGGATACATTAATTATACAATTGTATTAGCTAGGGATACACGTACAGATGTGTCCGCTGGATTTATCCGTCCGTGTATGGCGCGAATTGGACAACGGACAGACAGCGGACAGACGTCTGACGGACACATCCGTGTCCGATTCGCGCCATACACGGACAGATCTGTCCGCCGGGCATATCCATCGGACCAATCCGGCGGACAGATCTATGCGTGTATCCTTAGCTATTAAAGGTTCCATCGTCGATTTCACCCTGTATAGTCAGCAGCAAAAGTAGCTAAGCGGGTAGGGTATTCAAAATGAGCTGGACACGACTTTATTGTTAAGAGAATAAGAGCGTGTATAGGTCATTTTGAACACCCTACCAGCTTAGCTTCTTCTGCTGTTGACTGTACCGTCGCTTGTCACTTTTCGGTTATAAACATAATGGCGGCGTATTGTCTTCTATCAATCCATTAATACATATGATCGATAACATCATCTGAATAGTTGTGTTAATTAGAGGGCCTATTCAACACGTAATTATTATAGCTAGTGATATGGGTGACTTTGTAGCATATAATAGGTAAGTTTGTGTAAGACTGTCCCTCACTATGGGACAATCTTACACAAAAAAATTACCTACTAATATTTAAAAAAATTACGTCACTCTGGGCGGTGGGTGAGATTTGCCGCCCACGGCCGCAGCGGCAAATCTCACTTCACCCAGTTGAAGCGGTAATAAAGAAGGTCTCAGATCACTTGTTTATGGCCCTTACCTTCGGTTCGGGCCACAAATGCTCGCGATCTGAGCCGTTCTTTATTTTACCGCCCTAGGAACGTAATGGACTAATGTTGTGGTTTTACTAGACAACGATGGGGGTAATGTACCGTCACGTGCTACAACTTTGCCAACGATGCACAACTTTGCCTGGCTTGAAAAACATGGCTTCCTTCACGAAACAGCTATTTATATCTTATTCGTGAGATGGGAGAAAGGCGGCCATCTTAGATACGTCGTCATGTCTCGAAGTTCGTTTTGGCCAGTTCTCTTACTAATTAATGTTTATTTTCTTGGTATTTATTTAAATTATGCAAAGGTACTAGTTACTACATGTATATAGGGTGTCCCAGAAGTCGAAGTCAAGCCGTGAATGGATGATAGACCAAGCTATAACAGTTATCAGAAAAATACAAAAAAAAATCTATCTCATAATTCTTTTTCTGATAACTGAAATTTCTGGGACACTCTGTATAATAAAATTCATGTAAGTACCGGGGGCAGTTGGGTCATGAATGGAGAGAAGGGATGACTCAGGGGTGAGATGGTTTTTATAAGCTACGGCTACGAAAAATAATATATTCTTACACAAATTAAGCTATTGTTTTTTTATTATCCAAAAGTGTCGATCTAATAATTTTCAAAACTCGCATTAGTATGAAATCTCTCAGCCCAAAGTCACCCAACTACGGGGTGAAGTGGGATTTTGTGTATATCCTTAAACATATAAAATGGAACTACACAAAATATTGATAAATTAAAATTCATAATCCGGAACAATTTGTTGTATATAAAATATAAATCAATTCTTCTTCTTCTGGTGCCATGCCCAGTCTAATGGGCGTCGGTGGTCAGCATGACATTTAGCTCTCTGGTCTTTGCCAATCTCTTGAGGGTGGCTGCGTCTTTTATATGCGTCCAGTCTTTAATGTTATCTGTCCATTTATTTCTAGGTCTACCTCTCCCTCTTTTTCCCTCATATTTTCCCTCAATAATTGTCTGTAATAAGACATAAGTCGTATTTCTCATTTCTATAGATGTGACCCAGATAGGCTGTTTTTCTTTTCTTAATGATGTTGAGTATTTCTGGTTTCTTCTCCATTCTACTATATAAATCAATAACCACATATAAAAATAAACTTTTATCCAGGTTTGAACTTCGATTTTATCCCTACCACCCCATTTTAAGGTACCTAGCTATTTTTAAGATTTAATTAAGTCCTATTACATTTTCGTTTTCATTTGCCGTTCAATCATAACTTTTCTCGAGCTAGAAGTGTGGAGATAGAACCGGGGCGGTAGGTACCCGTTCTGACTGTCATAAATGCGTTGTAATGTGCCTATATCCAAGATAAAAATCTCTCAAGTTTGTTATCTTTTAAAGAATTGTTATGCTTCGGCAGCTAATCGGTCCAAGGTATCGAAATCGATAGATTTAGCGACAAAATGCGGCTTTGGTTCCGCATTGCGTCAGCCCGGGCCCAGCCAGCGAAATTCACGCGTTACACTTAGGTACACTAAAATATAATACAAAGAAGTCATTTTGTATACAATGTGTAAATTTAATACGGGTGAACCTTTTAACGGTGGTTTACATAGGTCATACTGAACAACTTTCACTATGGAGTAGAGATGGGCCGACTAGTCGCCGACTAGTCGGGAAAGCCGACTATTCGGCATCATTTGTAGTCGGCGATTAGTCGGCGACTAGTCGGCAAAAAATGCCGAATATTCGGCACTTTAATACCTACAGGAAAATAAGAACTTGGCAGAAGTTTAACCCTTATTTTTAGTTATGAATTTTAAATCTTATAAGTAGTGTTTGTTATTTTTTTGCCATCAAACACGCCATCGCCAGCGCCGGTTCGTAAACAAAACTGGTCAAAACATGAACGCGTGATAGACAATGGCACGGCTGACGAAGCGAAACGAGCGTTTCCGATTGCATCCGAACCTAGCCAAAACCTACGATCGGCATTGCCGACTAGTCGGCCGATTAATCGGCAATTTGAAAACCGATTAGTCGGCCGATTGGGTAGTCGGTAAAAACCCTAGTCGGCCCATCTCTACTATGGAGCCTACCCCGAAATCGCTGTTTTATTTGCCAGCCTCATACATTCTGTCGCATGGGTGTCGACATTTTGTATGAGGAATCCAAATTTTTGGAGATTTTGGGGTTACCTTTATAGTGAAACTTGTTCAGTATGACCTATGTAAACCACCGTTAAAAGGTTCGCCCGTATTAAATTTACACACTGTATATTTTTTGACATACGCACTGGGCCGTTTTATTTATCTTCGACTGTACAATAAAGCATAAAATTAAGCCCGGTTATTATTCCATTACTAGCACTGATTTTTAGTACCTGCAAATAGTCTTGAAGAAGAGAATCTCTGGATTCCTCAATCATAGACTTAAATATATAGATATTCTCTGCCTCAAATAAGTAATGGCGTCATCAAATTTACTTCCCCTAATTTCGAACAGTCTAAATCCCCAAACTAAGCATTGCACATTAACATGTGAGGTATGAAACGAAAGCACGACAATTTTCCCAACAATGTATCAAACATTATAACGTGTTTGATGATAATTTCAGCTTGATACCTCCACGCGTTTCTGAGAAAAATGGTCTTGCCAGACAGGTGAACAACAAAGTGATTGTATTTTCCTACCTTTTGAATTAAGCTTAAAAGACAGCCATGTCTGATTTGATAAACCAAAACCGCTTAACAATTACCATTTCAATGAGCTATGAGCGAAATCTTTTATTACTACAAACCGATTGTAAAACATTTATAGAAAACCCTCCTTTCAGCTTTGCCAGAATTGATCCTCTCTGTATATATTATGTATCATGTAGGCTTCATGTTTTTATAAGTACCTATGTATTATTATATTTATATTACTAGCTTTTGCCCGCGACTTCGTCTGCGTGGAATTAGTAATACCCCGTTAAGGAATGAATTCTGGATATCAACTATTCTATATCCTTCCCCAGAGCTCAAACTATCTCCAGCGTTTAACGGTTATGGATTCCGCGTACAAGCTTTCAACCCCGTTTTTACCCCCTAAAAATTGATTTTCGGGATATAAATTATCGTATATTATTTTTTGGAGTTCAAACTATCTATGTACCAAGTTTCATCTTAATCGTCGGTTCAGCGGTTAATAATTCGCCATACAAACCTCTAACCCGCTTTTTACCCCTTATAGGGTTGATTGACGGAATGAAAACTATCCTGGGGGGTGATTTTTGAGAATCGAGCACTCGAACGTGACATTTGTAACTCTCAATAAAACGATGAAATTATGTTTTAAAAATAACAGTGATAGAAATTTAAAATCATGATTATTTAACTATTAATTCCATGCGAAAAAATTGGCAATAAACTTTTGTGTGCGACTATTTTCGAGCTTGAATTTTTTGAATTCGAGTGTCCGGCTGTCAAAAATCGGCCCCCTGTGTCGTTTCCCGGGACTCAAATTATCTCCAGACTAATTTTCATCTAAATCGGTTGAGCGGTAAAAAATTCTCCATACAAACTTTCAACCCCCTTTTCACCCCTTTTTTCTTTCCTTTCCTTCTTGTATGAATATACAATAACCTTAAAATTTTAATTGAACCCAGATTAAGAAAATCTCTAAAATTAAACGTCAGACTATGTATTAGCACAATCAAAACGTCAAATTGGTACAAAATAATCGAATCCATAATCCACCAATCAATTCCGTGAATGCCCACCAACCCGACAGCAACCAACCCACCAAAAGCGCCGGCTAAAAGTAGTTGAGAGAGATATCCACGGGTTGCATGATATCGGTACATCTTAATCTGACGCGCTCGAGTAACTCCAAAATTCTCCTCTCGAGCTGAACTACCCGTTGTAACATGAGAAAACCGAATAATTTTAACAGCGTGTTCCTGATCATAATTGAAGACTAAAATGTCGTACAAACTTTCCTGAATTTTGCCTAGATTTCGAGTTACGGCCAAATAAAAAAAACACATTTCTCATTGTTACTCAGCGAAACACGATTTGTAGATGTCGATTTCACCAGTATGGGGCGTAGTCTAAAGACATCTTTTATTGACAGATGTCAAAGTGACAATAAACATTTTGTATTAACTATTTCTTATAAAAAAAATGTAGAAATTCATTTAAACCGATAATTTTACCTATGAGATATACAAAAACATTAAAAAAAACGAAAAAAAAAAAACAAATTTTTTTTTTGGCTTTTTTGATAAAGTCATACAATGTTTTTTTTCTTCTATTGACCTCAGAAATGCGTGGTCAAATCTTTCTGTTTCCTCATGTTACACCGTGTATAACGTATGTAGTTGCTTTGGTGTGAATTTTTCGCCTACGTGTAGGCTCGCTGTTGCCCGGAACATTTCGTAGCCGCGTTTGTGCCAAAACTGATAGCGCTTGATTCACGGTAGCTGCAGGGTTAAGCCTGCGTAAAAAAGACCACTAGGTACACTAGATGCAGTGTAATTGTTGCTTTTAGGCTTTGTCGTGGATGTTCATTATGTACAAGGTCTATTCACGAGAGTTGGCGCGAGATTTGACAGAATTTCTATGAAAATGGCTGTCACTCAGTAGAAATCTCGCGTGAATATACAACTTTCGTGAATATACCTGTAATAGTGTGTTGACATCTATTGTAGGCAGATAATATGTAAATTATTTAGTCCACTGATCGTAACCATCATAGCTAGCTGCGAACAAAGTGACACACGAGAGCAATGAAACCCAAAATAAGTTTTTGCCAGCTAGAATTATCGTATTCTGATCAGGAAACAATTAACTCCCAAATTTTTTTGGTACACAGCCTAATTGCTGACTGTACCTAGTAGCATTGTCATGTAAACTACGGAAATGTACTAAATTTCAGCTCAATCAGACACCGGGAAGTGTTTGAAAGTTAACTTACAAGATTTGACGCATAAGTATAATGACATAAACAAATAAGCAAGCAAACATAACAACAAGCTAAATAAAACTGCAGTGCCGGCGCGTCCATAGAACACGATCCCCGTCGGCTTGCCTAAGTCAGGCGCCTGAACGGTTTTCCTACAGCTCATGAAGTAATTTTAAGCCAAATTCAGCACCGGCTTGCCTACGATTTTTTTTCCCCACCGCCACTGTAAAACTGTGTAAGTAATAAAACTGTTTAAAAATAGGAGACAATTCATGTCAGTTTCACTGTAAAGAAATTGAATTTTGTTTGGGACACGGGTCACTAGGCCGACCTTCCATACAAAACTAGTTGCATCATTATTTTTTCTTCATACACGGAATAAAAAGCTTCCGGGATATTCTTAACCTACGACATTATATAACTAAATATACAGAGGTACTACAGTACAAATACTAAACTAAATTAATAACTAGCTCAAATCTAAACTAGGCCCTTGCGGCATTGCACCAAGGATGCTGGCGGCATTTCCTCGTTGTATCGCAATGCTGATACGCTGTGCGAGGAAACCGCCAGCTCTTCGGTCACCAGTTACATCAACCAGACGCTTTGCGATTTCTGCAAAAAACTTGTGTGCGCTGGGACCCCATGGACCTAGAGTTTATATTATGTTGAAAATATTTCCTCGTGACAAGCATTTATTTCCTTTAACGAAAATAAATTAAAGTTTTAAATATAACGAAGCGAATATATTCTTACACATTTTCTAGTTTTCTTTTACCTAAGATAATACTTGTTTGATTAAAGTACAATCTCTCTTATTTACTCAATATTATACTCTTGAAACAATACATTTTTGTATTTCTATTTTAAGAAAACTTGGTTTTATTAAGCGTAGAATCATATTTGGATTGAGAATATCCCGGAAGTTTTTCCGTGTATTTGACCTCAACACGTTTTCGTAATTACGGGCGTTATCGGTCCCCAGGTTTCATTCGTTCGCGGCACCGATACAGTACTAAATCCAATTCCAATTTAGATCGGAATTACCCCCGAAATAGCCACCGAGAAGGTAATAGCTAGTTAACAGCGAGTTCTAACGTTCAATCGAACCGCGGCATCAATAAATAATACGGACGGTCAACCAAATTGATTCCTACTAGAGATGGGCCGACTAGTCGCCGACTAGTCGGGAAAGCCGACTATTCGGCATCATTTGTAGTCGGCGATTAGTCGGCGACTAGTCGGCAAAAAATGCCGAATATTCGGCACTTTAATAACTACAGGAAAATAAGAACTTGGCAGAAGTTTAACCCTTATTTTTAGTTATGAATTTTAAATCTTATAAGTAGTGTTTGTTATCTTTTTGCCATCAAACACGCCATCGCCAGCGCCGGTTCGTAAACAAAACTGGTCAAAACATGAACGCGTGATAGACAATGGCACGGCTGACGAAGCGAAACGAGCGTTTCCGATTGCATCCGAACCTAGCCAAAACCTACGATCGGCATTGCCGACTAGTCGGCCGATTAATCGGCAATTTGAAAACCGATTAGTCGGCCGATTGTGTAGTCGGTAAAAACCCTAGTCGGCCCATCTCTAATTCCTACACGAATATTACGAGTAGGTACCCGGTACCCGTAGATTCGTGTAAACTTAATTTTGGACCAGGGTGTGTTCTGGTACGGATTTGTCCTTAAACTACGTCCAAAATAAGTAGGCACGTAGGTGGGTACTACGAATAACTAGGGATATACGCACAGATCTGCCCGCCGGATTTGTCTGGCGGATATGCCCGGTGGACAGATCCGTCCATGTGTAGCGCGAATTGGACACGTATTTGTCTGCGGACACATCTGAAAAGCGCCATATATGGATGGATCTGTCCGCTGGGCATATCCGCCGGACAAATCCGGCGGGCAGATCTGTGCGTGTATCCTTAGCTATATGTATTGTCATCTGGCTATGTGTGATATGGCACAGCATCCAAAGGTTCTTCAAAGTTCATTTTTTCATTGTAATGGTCACCTGTTTCCTATTAGTGATATTTTCCACTACAATTATATTTCTTAAATACATACATACATCCTATCACGCCTATATCCCAAAAGGGGTAGGCAGAGATCACGGATTTCCATTTGCTACGATCAATGCAGCAAAACGGCTTTCCGTGAGCCACTTCTCGCCCCCGTGAAGAACGAGACGTGATGGGTGGCGAACCGCATCGCCGCCATGCGGATGACTAGCGTTCTCACGAGCAGTAGGGATCAGAGGTTTCCTTATCGCTTATCCCTTAGTCGCCTCTTACGACACCCGCGGGAAGAGACGGGGTGGCACTATTCTAAAGCCGGGGCCACGCAGCAAATAAATCCTTAAATATGTCTGTGTTGTATATGTATGTATGTGTTTTTTTTAATTTCTTAAATATGTCTTTATTACTAGATTATCTTTGGTTAAACGTCTGTCTAATATACAATTTGGTTTGGGCGCTGACGTCTATAATGGTATCAACAGTAACGATCATTATCCATTCATTATCGCATCGTATCTTGTAACATTCATGTGTCGGCGATAAGGAAGCAAGACTGTATCGTGTATTACATAAATTAATAGCTATCTTTCGGCAGCGACATTGGATTATCTATAGATTATCTAGATGCAATACTATAAGCACTTATACGCGTAATTTTAAACTAAAAAGGACCGACTTCACTTAGCCTCTACCTTTCCAATTAGTACAGTCATTTTATTTTCACTTGTATGGGAAAAATGTCAAATTTGGAAATAATTCATAATAGCAGAAGTATGTAGTTGTATGGCTTAAAAGTCATGTTAATCATTGCGTAGACAGAAAATCCTACAAAAAATTGACCTTGAAAAAATCATCATTTAATTAATTTCTAAAAAATCGCCTAATTAAATATATCAATATTTTATTATTTATTATGGTTCCTTAAGACACGTTATTTATGGATGACGGAAAATCAGATAAAAAAACAAAGAAACCCTTCATATATATTTTGATGAATATTTACTTCCCGATGGAAACTTTGTAGGATTTTTCGTTCAGTCATCTTAGAATGACATTTTAAAACTATATAAACAAACATCGCTATTATAAATTAATGTTTGAAAAAAACGTATCTTTACTGGAGTAAATAGCAAATGCCCGAGTTACTGTAAAAAATACTCAAATCATTATAGGTTTAAAATAGTTTATTTTTTATTTTTATTTTTTTTAGTAATCAAATATGACATATCACTTACAGACTAGTCCAACGCATGATATATATTACATTAAAATTAACAAAAAACATTAACAATTTAGTACACAAAAAATACACACATTGTTATGGATATACGAGGCTATTTTACATTTGAGAAACATAATAGCCTACTTGTTACATTTGTGAACTCAGTCAGGGTACAGTTAGATAAGTAAATTTTTTGAGAGACCTCATTTAATACTCTCAAAGCCCTGACAGTAGCCATTGGCAAGTAAGTTAGTGCGCGCGGTCGGGCACGCGAACAGGCGCGGCGCCCGGCATCTCGGTTCCCTCTCCAGGATCCCATCATGAGATCCAGCTAGACCTGGTGACAATGGGACCATCTGTGAATACTCTTTCAAACAAAAAAAGAATTATACAAATCGGTCCAGCCGTCTTCCAATAATCTGTGAAAATAAATAAAAAAAATTGCAAAAAAAACTTGAAGTCGGTTGAAAAATCTCGTGTCTCCCCCTTCTTCTCTAAGTTAAAACGCAGGAACTCTATATGCATCGCATACATAGTTACCACGTTTTTATTTTGATTGACAGAACAAGATACAAGTTTTTTTCAAAGTTGTGACGAAATGTCTATTTGATTCTTACAACATTCGAAAATTCCATCTTGATTATGTATGTATCTTCCTGCTGTCGGAAACTTGATAAAACAGAAGAGATAGTGTCAGAATAACGTGGAAACCATTACTTTATTTCTAAGTTGAGATTTCCCAGAGGATTTTTCTTTTTCCCGGTCACGATAACAAGAGCTGTCATACGGAATTATAAAATTGTGAACGGCCCAGTGAATTCAACTCGTGAAAACATAAATAGCAAATGCTGGCTCAGTACCGCAAAACACTGACTTTAAGAAATTTTGGGGCTGCCTTGATAAATGTTAAACGGTCAAAAAATCAGCATTATTTATACTTGTTCTCTATTAGAGAATAACTATTTAGAAGTGATTTAGAATCATGTAAACTTTACTTATACTCAGAAATCTAGAATGAAAAATAATTACTACGACGTATAAATTAATTAAAAATATGTAAATATTTCGGCATTTATGTCTTCGGGATAAGACTCAAATTCGTATACATATTATTGATGCTGACTGTACCGTCCACTGCTATTACTTTGCCTGCGATGGACCACTTCTCCTGGTTTAAGAAACATGTTTTTACTTCACCAAACCTATTTTATATACCAAAATTAAGTTTTGTATGTAAATCTGTACCTAACTGACTGTATTTTCTTTGTATTACAATTTTTAGCAACGAAATCGAATGTCCGACCTAGATCTGTACTACTAGAATGCCCATGCCAAATTTCATGGTTCTAAAGCATGTCGTTTTAAAATGAGAGCTGAACTACGTTTGTATGGGAACGCGAGCGTCCTGGCCACTCTGAAGTAAAGTCGATTCGAAGGTCATCGGGTGTTGCCATCCTCTTAAACCGGTAGACATGTAGGCAGTGAATCGTGTATCGTTATATCAGTGTGTCAAAAAAACAAGATTGTTGCAGCTATACAATGTATCGATAAGTGATAAGCCTAATAGATCTATTATCGTTGGAGATAGTGTAGGTTAGGTATCTTGTAAATTCGATTAGGTACATCAATACTTGTTAGATTAGCCGAAAAGTATTTAAGACAAGGGATATAGTAAATATTTGGGGCAATGTTACACAAATCAACAAAATGTACAAAGCAAAGAGACTAGTAATCCTGGGCAATCTTTGAGTAGAGCCCCAGAATAAGCAAAGCTGTGGCAAAGCCACAGACTACACAGACACCTCATCATTAAGCTTTTACAGGGAGCATGAGGTCACCACACATCAGCGCAATTTTCTTCTTAAATTTCTACGATCCGAACAGCACATATCAATAGTATTCTACACCAATTTGTAGTACAACAATCCAGGTTCACCCCTGTAACTTGATTTTTGTGGATATTTTTAATTCACATGAGTAATGATCAAAAACGTTAACTCAATTGAAATAAGCGGTTGTGCTCTCATACAAAATTAGTACGGAAGCACAGATGCGTGGTGACCCGGAGTTGTACTTATAATCTATCTAGTGGTTGGGGTTATCTGTGGGCAAAGCTTATCCCGGGGCTCTAGTCAAACATCCAACATTAATTAAAAATCCCAACTTTCAAAGAGTATAGGGTTTATAGGTCTTTTTATAACGCAACTGTTTTGTGTATACTGTCGCCATCAGATATATTAAAGGCCAAGGTGGTCACAAATATCTGAACAACTATTGTCAATGCGATAAAGTGCATGTTCAGATATTTTTGAGTACCCTCGCCGCTCCGATATATTTAATGGCGACTGTACTTATTTAGATCTGGGATAGCAGAGATTGAATGCCAGGAAAAATCTTATCGCTTTAATTTCAAACATCTAGATTTTTTATAATATAATTTTAAACAAAAAAAGAACCGACTTCACTTAGGATCCGCTATTTCAAGAGGAAGTGGCCGAATTGCTGTAAAAAATAGTGAAATCACTATAGGTGTGCCTATAATAGTTGAAGAGTTCCCTCGATTTCTCCAGGATCCCATCATCAGACCCCGACTTGGTGACAATGGGACCATCTATACGCGTTATACCCGTTCGATAAAAAAAAAATTGAAAATCGGTACACACACAACATACATACAAAAAAAATATAATGATATAAAAAAAAATCAGTGGAATTGAGAACCTCCTCCTTTTTTGAAGTAAGTTAAAAAATACCTATAGCAAAATACCGACCATTCCCAACAAATTGGTCCTAAACGTAATGGATCGTTAGAAGCCGAAAATAGCTAAGCTTTTTAATTAACCTGGTATTTATAAGGTTTTATAAATATGTTAGAATCAGGGTCTAAAATACTAAATATACTCCCAAAGCTCGATCGCGGAGAGGTGAGGCCTGGCCTCTATCAATGATAAGCGGTTTCCGTAGCCTGTGGACGCCTGTAACGTTAGTAATTTGGATGTGTCGGAATTTGTGACAATTGTCACCGTGGTGAAATAGGGGCCTGCAGTCTTCGTCGACCAACATGAATAGCTCATGAAAAAGCTATAACGAAAGCATGTATACCTATTTTAATTGATTAATTGTATGCCGATCCTTACTCCACCAACGGGGAGGCGGCTGACATCCCCGAGGCTTCGTTATATCACAAGTTATCGTATGGGACGGGATAACCAACGAAATTTGTTTCTGGCTTAGGTACCTACAGTATATAAGTATCTTAGGAATCGTCTCAACGTTTAAAAAACTTTCAACTGTAACGAAACTTCGAAAACAACGGAATTAATGGAAAGGGTACAGTCAGCTGCAGAAAGTGTGTCAAGATATTCTAAAACAACGGAATTAATGGAAAGGGTACAGTCAGCTGCAGAAAGTGTTTCAAGATTCTGAACACCTCACCTGCTTAGCTTTTTACTGCTGACTAAACTAATTTATTTAACTAGTAGTCCGCCTCGAAGTGAGAACTCGCGATTTACTTGCAAACGAGTTGACCAATATAACAAGGAGGATTTTTTTTCCTTCTAGCTCCAAAATAAAACAAATTCAACTTCTCTCGAGAACGCAACAAAAAAGAACTTTAAAAATATTCCTAACATTAATAACTCTGAACTCACGGTTCCTTAAGAGTCGCCAGGACGCTCGCGTTCTCATACAAACGTAGTTCAGCTCTCATTTTAAAACGACATGTGCTTTAGAACTACGAAATTTGGCATGGGCATTCTAGTAGTACAGATCTAGGTCGGACATTCGTTTTCGTTGCTAAAAATTGTAATACAAAGAAAATACAGCCAGTTACAGATTTACATACAAAACTTATTTTTGCTATATTTTCTTTGTATTACAAATTTTTAGCAACGAAAACGAATGTTCGACCTTGATCTGTACTACTAGAATGCCCATGTCAAATTTGGTGGTTCTAAAGCATGTCGTTTTAAAATGAGAGCTGAACTACGTTTGTATGGGGACGCAAGTTCACGCGAGCGTCCTGGCGACTCTTAACCACATGGCGGACAGATCATACTACACAACTCGTTTGAGCGCCTTTGTGTGCATGTGCACGGCACATCTGTACACGCTTCAGTGTGTGCGTGCCTCTTAGGGCGCTGTTTCAATTATGTAAATGACAAAAAGCAAGTATCTCATAGAGCTGAAACACCCGTATCACCGTAAGGGATAGAACACACACAACGCGACTAATTTGGAAACGCATTTCAAGATGGCTGATAGCATACTGTAGCTAGCCTACATAATTTAGTCGGTTTCATTGTTACCCTTCAAAGAGCGGTGGAGGGTGATAAACGTTTCTATTGTACTTAGGCCCTTATGGAAGTAAGCAATAATCACAAGGGTGAGTCTATGATGAGGACTAACGATAATAGCGCCTTCTCTGTCATATCTATGGAAAGTGTAAAGACTATCCCGTTCAATCTTGGTATTATTAGTTCCGTGTCAGATCTATGGGTGCTATATCTATGGTAAATGACGTCTCAATACACCGCCATTTTGCTTTTTATCTATGCGCTGCCAACCTGACGCATTAGCCTACTAGGTCCCTACTAATCGGCTGCCACGGGGTGAGGTAATTCCGTGCCCCCTTCTGTATGAAATACTATTTTATTATGTGCCTTAACTAATCTAAGTATCTTTGTTTCAGATATTTCGTGATACCGCGCGAGTCAACCATGTAACGATGTAACCTTGACTTTCATACATTCGCGTTCGGCATTTTCCGTACCCAATCGTGATGTGATCGTGCCAGTGCGTGTGTGTGAGTGAACTGCGAGAGAGACGCAAGTGATAGTGTACTGTGATGCGACAGAGACGCAAGCAGTGATGCAGGGGAGAGAGAGGGAGAGGGAGCGACGCGGGGGGAACATGTCGCTCCCTATGATGAGGAGTTTCAGTTCCGAGGGGGGGACGGGTAAGCGTGATTGGAAGATGCGCCTGAGCCTCCGGAGTCGCAGCGGCCATAGTTTGGTAAGTACCTTATTATACATAGCTTTTTCCCGCGACATCGT
Source organism: Pammene fasciana (assembly GCA_911728535.1). Taxonomy (NCBI): domain Eukaryota; kingdom Metazoa; phylum Arthropoda; class Insecta; order Lepidoptera; family Tortricidae; genus Pammene; species Pammene fasciana. Next base: position 44,517,660 of record OU452272.1, on the reverse strand, counting down.
CTGCTGTAGGTTTAGACGAAGCCAGTGCTGGCTGCCAGTTACACTGGGAGCCAGCGCTGGCAAAAATAGACCGGTGCTCTATTTCCGCCAGTAGCGCTGGCTTACTACTACTGGCGCCAGTACTGCCAGTAGTACTTACTGTTTATACGAGGCCAACAACAAGCCAGCGCTGACACTGGCAGCCAGCACTGGCTTCGTCTAAACCTGGCTTAACGGCCTCCTAGCCGAGTCGGTAGTGACCCTGCCTATGAAACAGGAGGTCCCGGGCTCGAATCCTGGTCAGGGTATTTATTTTGTGTGTCTATCACGGATATTTGTTCCTGAGTTATGGTTTTTTTCTATGTATTTAAGTATTTATTTGTATGTGTCTATTATACAAGGTGTAACAAAATTTTTCGCGCGAAAAATTTTTTTGTTTTAGTATGGAAGGTCGATCAGCTGTGACCACCTGTCCCATAGAAAAAAAATTTTTTTTCGCGTCCAAAAATTTTTCTCCTATTTTTTCTTAGTCGCAATAAGATACCAATTATGCCCTTAAACGGATCACCAGTATTTCTGTTACACAGGGTATGTATATATCGTTGCCTAGTACCCACACCACAACAGAAGCCTTATTGAGCTTTCTGTGGGACTTCGTTGATTTGTGTAAGATTGTCCTATAATTAAACAAATAGTTATCCACCCCATTTTTACCCCCTAAAGGATTATTTCAGGGATGAAAAATTCTACACCTTTCCCCTTCAAGTCAAACTATTTCAGCGGTTATTGATTCTTAAATTCTTGATTAAGACTGTATCGAGGAGGGTAAATTTTCAGAATCTGTCAAATTACAAATGATAATCGAGTACTAATTACTTTAAATTGTAGACACACTCTTTGTTATAACAATGATATAAATTATATAGATTTTTGTAAAGAATTGTGAACTCAGGAACCTCACGGCGATTGCTGTTTTGCTGATTTTGGACGACGCCCTCTTAAAAGTTGATTTTCATGTAATGGAATTTTGTGAATGATTTCTATGAAATACATTACCCATCTGTCCCGGCGAGCACAAATGGGACTACACCGATATTTTTGGAAATTTATGCGTTCTAGTAGTACTTACCAAAACACTTCGGCTCCTACCGAATTTCTTAAAAACAATATTCCTTAACCAACCGAATGCAGAACCTCCTTCCTCAATAAATAAATAAATAAATAAAATAAATATTTGGGGACAATCTTACACAAATCAACCTAACCCCAAACTAAGCAAAGCTTGTACTATGGGTGCTAGGCGACGATATACATACTTAGATAGATAAATAAATACTTATATACATAGAAAACATCCATAACTCAGGAACAAATATTTGAGATTAGCACACAAATAAATGCCCTTACCAGGATTCGAACCCGGGACCTCCAGCTTCGTAGGCAGGGACACTACCAACTAGGCTATGGAGGCCGTCATCAATGGAATTGAAGTCGGTTAAAAAGGAGTGTAATCGTTCAAAAAGTCGGCAACACGCATATAAATAACCCTGAGTTTCGTTCATCCATAAGCTTCAGTGGCCGCTTACATCAAACTGGGTATTCGCTCTTTTGTTGACACGTCGAAACGATTTATTCAGATCGCATTTATTTTGCAATTTACAAGAGGATTTGTGACCAGGGATGTCACATCCAAAGGGATTCGCGAATGCGAATATTCAGGATGCGAATGTCCGAATGCGAATGCGAATACGAATGTTGCGGAGTAGATTCAAAAAAGTTAATCTTGCTTATCATTGTTATGCTTCCAGAGTTCATAAATACAGAACATGAAATGTGATGGAGTCCTATATTATTGATCAAAAAGAGACAAGTGATAACGTCGTTTTCACTTCCTGTGTATGAGCAAGTATATGACCATCGTCCGGGTCAGCGCGGTCAAAATAGGATGCGTTCTGCCCACATTCGCATTCGGAAAATATTCGCATCATTTCATGCGAATGCGAATGTTGATACGAATGTCAAAAATGATACGAAGATTCGCATTATACGAATGCGAATGCGAATATTCGTGACATCCCTATTTGTGACAAGCAAAATACGAAAAGTCAATTCAACATTGGATCAGACTTCTGAGCCACGCAGGTACACAGAAATATTACATTTGCAACCCTCAACGCAAGGACCATAAAGTACCTGAACTATAAAAAGATAAAAAAGATAAAAGATATTTATTCTTCAATTTAGGCACATTACAATGCACTTATGAACGTCAGAGAGAAAAAGAAACTACCACCGGTTCTAACCCTACACCTCTGACCCGAGAAGTAACTTATTACCGGCAAGAAACTCGGCGGGACTTATTTAACTATAAATTTTTATTCCATTTTTTTCAACACAACAAGGGTAAGGCCCGCCTGATGCTAAGCAGCTGCAACAGCCGATACCTACAACTACGGAGGTGTCACATGCGCGTAGCCGACGCTACCGACAATGCTAAATGAAATCCTCCAAAATTCATGCTACTCCTTTGATTTAGGCATTAGGTGGCGCAGAGACAACTTATTTTGACAATTTCAAATCGCCGGCGGATTTTTGAGTTCCTAACGCTCGATTCCGACACTTTTAACTAGAGATGCACCGAATATCCGGTTACTATCCGGTATCCGGCCTATCCGGCCCTTATTTTAGTATCCGGCCGGATACCGGATATCTTCGTACTATCCGGCCGGATACCGGATGTAGTCAGAGTCGCCCACTAGTCATACAAAAAAATTTTTTTACACAAAAATACGCGAGCGCGTGTGTGCTTTTGAAAGAAGTTTCTCCGTACTGACATAATAAAATTCGTTTTGTTGCCTAGAATTCCTAGGAATGTATCCGCGCGAACGTTAACTACGACACAGGTCGAAAGTGTCGAAACCTGCACGACGCGCACCTGCGAAACTCAAATTGTAGGTATAGTACCGCCCGCCGAATATTCGGCGTTAATATTAAGTGTAAATTTCTAGTTTTTTGACTTGGATCCTAGATTTTTTAAGTCCCATAGAGGGACAGATACAATATAATCACACTGGCGTTGGATACCTACGCTGGCGCCATCTAGCCGAATCTTTGACAGTTACCTCCCCCATTATGATGAAGTTTTGTATCGACATTGTCAGTCCGTATTAACTGGTCCTTGCTTCAAAATGAATACGGGGTTGTTTTAATTAAGACTCATATCAGTGTTTTTGGTAAAACACGCGCGTTTGTGTTCTTGGCGTGTATTATGTTATGTGTGTGTGTGAGTGAATATGTGTGTCTAACAAGCCTCATTTAGTATTTAATATTTGTATTTATTTTTTTCCTCAAGAAGCACTTACAGCTAAACTTTACGTGCTAATTGATATTTTTTTATAACCTATAGTTCGTTTTTTTAGATTAGAGAAAAGTTGAAAAGCGCATGTACAGGGTTCTTTATCAGGCACGATACGGCATGATACATATCACAAGTGTCAAAGTGCCAATGCGGCCAATAAAAAATATTTAAATTTATTTGTATTTATAATAAAGCCATGCGTAGGTATTTGTAAATGTTAAATTGAATAATATTAATTATTTTACAGTATTGTAATAGTAGTCATTATTACGAAATAATGTATTCTTATTATTGTTAAAGTTTTAGTGAATGTTGCACAATAAAAAACCTGGAGAAAAGGAGGTTCGAAACATATGGTTTTCGATTTATAACGTATGCGTGTGTCACTGTCAGTTCTTCAATTGTCATGTGTCTCTAACGTGATAATCAAAACGAAACTGTGTTTTTATTGCTGTTATGGATTATAGTCTGCAAATTGTCATTATTTATTTACAAATGTGAACTCTTCATCATGTTAACTAATCGTTTGTTGGTGTGCTTGCAGTGTGTTTAAATTGAACATTCAAACAGAACAGGTTAGAACAGGTTGGCAACTTCTGTTTCTATGTTTACAGAATTTCTAATCTCAAAAAAACTAAATATAGGTCCAATAATATTAAATATTTATTCATTTATTTATGAAGCTATCAGAAAGAAAGAAAGAAAATAAATTTATCATATCAACTTTTGACTGTCTGTCAATTTATTACCGGTTTCAAGTTTATTACTGGCCAAAAAGTTTTACAAAAAATTAAAAGCCGTTCGTTTCAGTATCTAAAATTCTCTTAGAGGATTAAACCAACCGGAGCGGCCATTGACAGGCGTTCCCCTCTGCCAAAAATATATGACCAGTGGTCATACTTATTGTATCGACTGACGTTAATCTGACGTGGCTTTTTTGACGTTACGTATACATTTGACATTCCCCTCCCCCGCAAAAATCGGCAAACTTTATTTGTATAGAAAATGAAACACATTGCCACTCCGGTTGGTTTAATCCTCTAAGAAAATTCCAGTACTAAGGTAGAATCCATAATTCCGCGGAATGATTTGACAGTTCTTTTCATACATTTGACAACTATTTTGTATGCCAACAGCTGTCAAATCACTCCGCGTAATTATGGATCCTACATCCATCATAAGGTGTCATTATATTAAATGTTATAAATTATAAATTGCCATTGGCATCAGAATTCTATTTAATTAAGCCCCGACCTTATAAACTTATTTCACAACTCTAGAACCACAGACAACCTAAAAAATAGATGGGCATAATAAATAAACCAGCTCGGAATCGGTTTTCGCAAAAAACCCGAAATAACCCAATATATTTAATTTTTTTCTGGTTTTTATATAGAACGCAATATTGTATTTAGGTAATGACTTCTGTAATACAGCCTTGGCCAGAAGTGTTGAGCACCAATGCGATTTTCATACAAAACTGGAAAGTTTAGTCCATCGTTTTCATCTTTGTTTAAGTTATTTTGTCAATATTTTATTTTGATAAAAATCACACAATTTACAATTTATATGAACCACGTACATTAACAATACAATTTAAATTTACTACACAATCACAAAAAACAAAACCACTTAAAAACTACAAAAAGCCCGTAACCTAACCTAATACCCGAGCCCCCAGATGTCACCCAAATCGCTGCCCTGGGGAAGGGTGCCCATAACACTGGCCACATTTCCCCTCTGAATGGCGATGCCCAATCTTTGGCCGAGAAATGAGCCAGCCCTACGGTCCCCCGATGCCTCCACCAACCTCTTCTTCAGTTCCTTAAACAGCTTGAGGGCGCCTGGACCCCACGGACCAAGAGTTTCCACCGCAAAAGCAGAAAACTCCATGCTGTTAGGGAGCCCAGCATATTTGCGCCGCTTCAACGCGTCCGCCGCCGATGCTGCTCCGCCCGCCCTGACAGATGTAGTGGTCAAATGGGACGGTGCAAGGGTATCCACACACGTGGCATCCCAAACAAGAGGCCGCCCCAATTGCCACGGTCAATTGGTTTTGTCAATTAATTTAAACTAATAGGCATGTTTTGTTGAAGTTAGTAGTAACTGCATAGAATATTTGCAATATGTCGCACCGACTTAAATTTACATTTTTGGTACCTTCTGTTTTCATATTTTTTAAGTACCTTGAAAGTGTTATTAAGTGAAGTTTTCTATATTTATAAATAAAATATAACATTTACCGTTACCGAACATTGTTAGGATAGGGAAATAATGCTTAACATCAAAATTGTAAACAAAAAAACACCTATGCTCAACACTTCTGGCCAAGGCTGTATTATTTTTCGATTAAATACGAAATAGTAACCGAAAGAATGAAAATAAGTAAAATAACGTAAAAAAACCGGCATTTTAATATGGAGATAAATTTCAAATAATAAAACGCATTAAAATCGGTTAAGTTGTTTTAGCGCTACGGTGCTGCAGTGCGCAGAGACAAACAGACATAGCGGTCAAACTTATAAGACTTTTTTGCGTATTAGGGGTTAATAATTGGTGTCAGCTAGTCAGTTGCTAATGCTCTAACGAATAACAACATTTTAAGTAAAATAGCACTTGTTTCTCTGATTGTCCTCGCACTACCATTCGGTGTCTAAAACTCAATAGTGGTCTGTGGAATAGAACTAAATTTACTCCCTCCAACTGAAATGCGAGAGTTTGAAAGATGAAAAGATATCGATGTGCTTCAATTTAATTTTGTTCTCGCTTTAGTGCGCCGTTAAAATACGACTTTCCTTATTTAATTATTTAGTCGAAAAACATGAGTAAAGACATTTTTGATGAGTTAACTTCTTAATTGCATACTTTAGGATAAATCTTACCAAGAACAATTTAATATCTGCTAGCCTACTATGGTTGGGTTTTTATCGCCTGTCACCATAACTGTCACGTTCTAACAATGTATGTGAGTGTGAGGCTGGCTCTACATGATGGGCCATCATAGGGACGCAGCTATACAACGGAACGAGATGGCTATATCGTTAGCTCCCTCTAACGCATAGCTGCGTCCCTATGATGGCCCATCATGTAGAGGAGCCATGAAAGTGACACATAGCGCGATAGCGATAAGTGATAAAATGACAACCATGGATGGACTGACATAGACATGGACATCATTTATTGGTAATAACTCATTACAGGCCACGCTTAACAACTAAGATCTGTTTCATTATTAAAACATAATTTAACATCATCATATTCATCATTAAATAACAATATTCACACTTCATTTATTTAATTCTATTTCACATACTTTAAATTCTTTACATTCTACTGCAATGTCTAAACAAAATGGCGGTCTTGAAATTTAGGACTATGAAAATACAGCCTTGGCCAGAAGTGTTGAGCATAGGTGTTTTTTGTTTACAATTTTGATGTTAAGCATTATTTCCCTATCTTAACAACGTACGGTAACGGTCAATGTTATATTTTATTTATAAATATAGAAAACATCACTTAATAATAATAACACTTTCAAGGTACTTAAAAAATATATAACAGAAGGTACCAAAAATGTAAATTTAAGTCGGTGCGACATATTGCAAATATTCTATGCAGTTACTACTAACTTCAACAAAACATGCCTATTAGTTTAAATTAATTGACAAAATAACTTAAACAAAGATGGAAACGATGGACTAAACTTTCCAGTTTTGTATGACAATCGCATTGGTGCTCAACACTTCTGGCCAAGGCTGTATATAGAATCATGATAAAAGAAACTTAGACCGTATCGTCATCATTATCACATCACTAACTCAGCGACCGCTTTGATTCTCAAACTTATTTTAGCTAACTTAGTAGATCTGACCCTTTTCTGGGAAGTATTGGGCCAGATCCGCCGGATTAAGGCCTCATCTACTAATTCAGTTAAAATTACCCCAACATTAATTTGCCTGATAAATGCTAATGAAAATGGTGTCTGTGACGTAGCGATGGTACTTAGTGTTTTTATACCATGAAGAGCATAGACATTGTCAGGGCAGTAAGGTACATTTTGATCGGAATGCTAACAAAAAGAGCCACGCGCCGGTAATAATCACAGGAACGCTCCCAGTTTCCGGACTAGGGTATTAATGCGTTTGCAATTGTTTACGCATCGGATCACGTTGTCGCTTACAGCACGCTATTTGCGGCTCGCTATTCCTGGCCTAGTCCTGAAAAGCTTGTTAACCTTCTCACATCAGAGTTGTAGGTGTAGTTATGTCAAGCGGTTGGTAAAGTTATTATTAGACGCCAGTTTAATTTTGGGACTACAAACTAGTTAATACCATGTACTTCTTTCGTGGTAATTAACTCTTTTCCAGTATACCCTATCCATTCTTATTTATCTTATCCTGTAAACACGTTATACAGGGTGTAACAAAAATTCTGGTGGCATTATTGGTATTTCAAGTAAGAAAAAGCAGGAAAAAATTTTTGGACACGAAAAAAATTTTTTTTTCTATGAGAGACGTTGTCCCATTTGGCCAACCCTCCATACAAAACCAAAAATGTTTTTCGCGAAAAAAATATTTCTTACTTTTTCATAATTAGAATACGATACCAATTATGCCCTTAAAAGGATCTCCAGTATTTTTGTTACACCTTGTATACTTAAGAGTCACCAGGACGCTCGCGTGAACTCGCGTCCCCATACAAACGTAGTTCAGCTCTCATTTTAAAACGACGTACTTTAGAACCACGAAATTTGGCATGGGCCTTCTAGTAGTATACAATGTGTGGCCCAAAACACGAGCGAAAAATTCAAACGTAGATTGTACTCCTCAAACAATAAAACTATTGTTCAACAACTTTAAAAAAATATGTAGTTTTTAGATTGCCTCTTTTTCATACAAACTAAATATTATTTTCAATGTTCGTTAAAATCCGTCTAATTGACATTGCTTGTCAGTCTTGTCTTGTCACCCTAGACATAATCAATTTCGCAATACATTGCGTGTTCAGGTAAACTTTAAAATGTACTAAAAATCAAACCGTAAGTTATTTTTAAAAGTCGCTGAACAAACGTTGTTCAGTTCGAGGAGTAGAATCTACGTTTCAATCTTTCGCCCGTGTTATGGGCCACACACTGTAGATCTAGGTCGGACATTCATTTTCGTTGCCAAAAATTGTAATACAAAGAAAATACAGCAAAAATAAGTTTTGTATGTAAATCTGTAACTAGCAGTATTTTCTTTGTATTACAATTTTTAGCAACAAAAACGAATGTCCGACCTAGATCTGTACTACTAGAATACCCATGCCAGATTTGGGAGTTCTAAAGCATGTCGTTTTAAAATGAGAGCTGAACTACGTTTGTATGGGAACGCGAGTTCACGCGAGCGTCCTGGCGACTCTTAAAGACACTCTAGTATCGAATTCAAGCAAGTAACCACTGACAAATATCATTTTTAATAAAATTTTCTTCGACCATTGAAGTAACGGACAAACAATCCGAAATAGTACATTTCGATATTAGTGCGGAAAGTATGTCATTACCAGTGATCGGAATAGGTAGTGCCATTTCACGGGAACTCGGTGCGTAAGCTTAGTATGGACATAGCTTTTAACCCCGGGATTTCATATGAAAAATTTTAAGTTTATGTTTAGTAATAGTAAAAAATAACGAATGTTTTAATAACGTTGATTTAATACATATGTGTACTAATGTTGATGTTTGACGATTTATTTTATGATTGTAATTTGTAACTGTTAAAAGTTATGTTGAATAAATAATTGACGTATTTATAATGACAATTTTTTATTATTTTGCATCTTCTTAATTTAGGTCAATAATATTCACTGTGAAAAAATACGAGTCCCGAAATCCCAAGGCTTATCCATGTTATGTTTAATGTTTAAGGTCATTCACCCGAAATGGCACTACCTATTCCGATCACTGGTCATTACTTCACGAGTACCGAGATATGAACTCGGGACGAGTGAAGAATGACATTTACGCACGAGTATCGAACGACGTTTTTTAATACAGTTGCGAAAAAATTATAAAATTGTCAATTATTCACTTTGAGGTTACTTTAGTACATGTATCCGAACGCTCCGCGCGGTGCGGTGCGGCGCTGTGATTGGCTGTCTGTCACTGTCATTAGCTGTGATTGGCTGGAAAAGTAAAAAGCACTAGTGCGCGATATCAAACTTTCCGCACGCTAAACCACTACAAGAAAAGTACTTTTTTGAGCAACTGTATTAAAAAATAAATTACATTACGATGTTAAGATTGACACACGTTTGTTTACACGTTATGAGTGTTATGACAAATAAGCATGGATAGGGTATACGACGTATCAACCACATCCCTGTCAATTCAATATACAGCCTTGGCCAGAAGTGTTGAGCACCAATGCGATTTTCATACAAAACTGGAAAGTTTAGTCCATCGTTTCCATCTTTGTTTAAGTTATTTTGTCAATTAATTTAAACTAATAGGCATGTTTTGTTGAAGTTAGTAGTAACTGCATAGAATACTTGCAATATGTCACACCGACTTAAATTTACATTTTTGGTACCTTCTGTTTTCATATTTTTTAAGTACCTTGAAAGTGTTATTAAGTGAAGTTTTCTATATTTATAAATAAAATATTACCGTACATTGTTAGGATAGGGAAATAATGCTTAACATCAAAATTGTAAACAAAAAACACCTATGCTCAACACTTCTGGCCAAGGCTGTATAGTTGTATACTTTAACTTTTCGATTTAAGATTCAAGTTAGGTCAAATTATCGCGAAATGTAACTCTTTTTAAAATGAACCAAAACGTAAAATCCAATTTTGAAGAGATTTGGGGTTTTTGATAAGGTCTTCTGGGTTTGTGCGGCCTGGAAAAGTTTTACAAACTTTACGGAACTGAGATATGTTGCGTCCACAAACATACGAGTAGATATCTATGGTCGCGTCCTTGTTGCGTCAGATCTAGCGGGTTAACCTGAACAGCCGAACGCGTGAATGCGTAAAGTAAAATGCAAACTTAACCATAATATACTCCGTTTAAGAAGTCTATTTATGTTGTACAATTTTGTTACACTTTTAATAGTTATTCCACCCACTATTAAAATCACCACTACTAAATACAGTCGCCATTAGATATCGGTCTGACCAATAGTGACAATAAATAGACAAAAATGACAAAACTCACAAGTCCGATTTTATATTGTGCCCCGTTAGAATACGTTAATGACAAATATTTTCTAACAATTGTTAGCATGGCGCTAGGTATAATATACGTATTTGTTTGCTACATAAAGAAAAGATAATGCAAGTTTTATTTTTCTCTAACAGGCTATCGCTTTTTAATATTGCTACATAACTTCACCTTTTATAACGGTTTTGTCAATAGCATTCGTCGTCTTAGCCATTTGTCGTTCGTTTAGAATTCAAGGTCACGCATATTTTTACAAATTGTTTACGAATATGCTCACATAATCTATTGGCCAAAATGACAGATGATATTGAAATAGTTGAATGCAACAGTGTGGTAAAGAAAAATGTAATTTGGATAATCTTTTCTTGGTGTTATTAACAAATATCTATATAATACCTAGCGCATCGTCAATAACTGTTAGAAAAGATTTTTTACTATGACTGATCATATTATATTCTCTAACTAAAAATGAAAATCGCACTTGTGAATTATAAAAGTTCAAAACTGTTCCTGTACTGTAGTGGTCACAAATTACTGAGCAACGCCACTATTGTCAATGCGATAAAGTGCATGTTCAGATATTTTTGAGTATCTTGGCCGCTCCGATATATTTGATGGCGACTGTACATTGATTGTATTTTTATAGCAAAATCCTACCGTGCCGGTTTCTTCTTAATTCATAGCTTTAGTAGATTTTTTTTGATATTTATAAATGCCTCATATTATGTTAAAATTAAGAAAAAAGTATTTAACAGATTTGTAACAGACCACTCACTAGGTAGGTACTAAAACAATGCCTATGTTTCAATTCTTGATAGAAAGTCCACCGCTTCAAAAAAATATAAAAGATCACATAAAATTCACAATATCGAAACAAAAAACCTCTACGCAGCTTCCATGACCTTTTAAATGATTCCCGGGCCTTTAAAATATTAACACAATAACCGTCGAAAAATCACAAAACACGTTAAATCAAGCTACGTTTAACGTCAATACTTCTCTTTTGTAACTCCGAGTCTTATTGGATCCCCCAGGTATCTTTTGTGATTCTTCTGTCACCTTTCGGCATTGGAAAATTGCTATAAGTGTCACACGAATTTCAGAACAAGATAATGGCAGTCTTTCACGTTTCATTCCTTGCCACCTGTACGGGCTTTGTGCGTGTATTGCGAAATTTCGACACATGTGCCTATTTTTACCCGATTACGCGACGCAAAGAAGGGTAATGTGTTTTACGTCACCCTGGGCGGTAAATGATAGTTTCACCTCAGCAGTTCGAACAAGCCTACTTTCCTCACTCCCTGGAGTGACGAAAGTTGCGACTTTCCTCGCTCCAGGGCGTGAAATTTTGTTTCAAGAAGCTTCTCGTCATAATGATGAATGATGATGCCTTTCATTCAGGAATGTAAATAAATGTGTTTTAACTTTAATATGTTCTCACTACTGAGGTAAAAAGTTGTATGTGTCACACGAGAAGAAAGTTTTTTTTACATCTCGTGTTCTTGAGATCCCTCGCTACGCTTAAGATTCGAACTTAGAATCACTCGCTTCGCTCGTGATTCAATTATAGAACCTTTCGCTCACTCGGGACTCAAAATCAACACTCGCAAGAAAAACCAACTTTGCTCTCTTGTTGCACAAATAACTATTGCCGCCCACCGGCGCAGCGGCAAATCTCAGAACTTCACACCCAAGAGAATATGTAAAATTGTGTACGCACCGCGGACGGTAATAAAGAAGGTCTCAAATCGCTTGTTTCCTTAAACCCTTACCTTCGGTTCGGGCCACAAATGCCCGCGATTTGAGCCGTTCTTTATTATACCGCCCTGTAGGTACGTAATGTACTATCACAGTCTATGTATGTATGGGGGGATCAATATTACTCTGCGTCCGTAGGAAATACCTTAGACAACCCTACACGTGATCCCTGGGTGCCAAAAGAGTAACAAACTTGGCAACTGCACTGTCCCATCTGGACCTCGCAGCACTAATGCGATACTGGATTTTCAATCATTTGGCCTTGTTTTTATCATTTTAGTTTTTATCGGAATGATGTTGGCAGTGGAGAAAAAAAGGAAATGGTGAAAAAACTTATGTAGCTGCCTAAGACACCACATAAAACCATAGATAACCAGAGAAGCAAGGTATATACGCACAGATCTGCCCGCCGGATTTGTCTGGCGTCCATGTATGGTGCGAATGGGAGACGGATTTGTCTGCGGACACATCTGAATAGCGCCATATATGGACGGATCTTTCCGCCGAGCATATCCACCCGACAGATCCGACGGGCACACCAGTGCGTACATCTCTGCCATTAGCACTACTCATACCTCTCTTTTGGACGTAGTTTAAGGACATACCTGGATCCTGGGTCTACTAACACACAATAGAACTTCCCTTTGAAAGACAAAGCACTGAGTACCTACGGATGAACTTCAACCGTGCAAATTATGCAAACTCCATTGGCTCTAACCTCCTTGGCACGTCGTAAAAAGGCTGAAATCCTTTAAGCCAGTCGTGCGGAAAGTGCCCCTTTATCGCACAAGTGGAATACATTTCTGCAGCGATGCTGCAATACACTGAATAGCATTGTACAGGCGGGCCACTCGAGTAGTGACGTGCCGGTGTGAACCGATGGGAATATTGTTCCCGAGAATATATTCCTGAAATTAGTATCAATATATACTACTAAATAAGTCAACGTATATACTCGTAGTATTTAAATCCCATACCAGCAATAAATTCGAACGGAACAAGAATTTAATAGAACAACCATTAATCAAGAAGATGTTTCTTATGTTTCACTTAGTTATCAACGAGTAATTTCTTATTTACTTATTGAGAATGTATATGAATGAAGTAAATTAAATAAATATCAATATCAACGAAAGTTTAACTTCAGTGTGTTGCATTTACTTTGTTATTTGCTAACCATCGTTTAAAGATTTGTCCATATTAGATTTACACACTGGGTTCCCTATACTTACTACTTGTTTGCTATGTTATTTGAAATCTCTTCTAAAACATTCTCAAGCACGTTTCTAGGAATCAACCAGATCAATCTCCTAGCACTTTGTTCCGGCTGTTTTGCGATAGTTTAATTGAACCTAAGGCCCGCTTATAAATCTGGTATGACGACTATTTTCAAGAAAGTGTCATCAGATCTGTAAATCCAGAGGGGAACAAGCCTTAATGAGATTATGTCCAATTTCCTCGCAATTAGGGTATGTTCCCGGTACTCGTTTTCTATCCAATACCGGACCGGAACCAGGGATTCCCGGCTCTCTCCACATAAAATAAGAACCGGTAGCTGAGCAGTACGGCTACCATGAGTTTAACATGGTCATTTTTCGCTAACGAGTGTCGAAATTTCTATCTGCATCTCGTTTACACTAATGTGTTACAAGCAAGATGCACTGATAGAACACTCGATATTCGTTGTCGAAAACTTCAATGTCATACAGTACGCTTACCATGATTTATGACATTGACGTTTTCGATGTTTACGAACGATGTTCCGAGGAATATTCCGTGTGTAGTAGTCGGGGAGGCACATCACTAAAACTCAAGGGATCATGCCATTACAGCGCTCGATGCATTCTTGTTAGAGAATGCATGTCATGTATCGGTAGTAAAATGTCAGCGGCAGAAATAGCTAAGCGGATAGGGTGATCAAAATGACCTACACACGCTCTGATTTTGTTAACAATAAAGTCGCGTCCAGCTCATTTTGAACACCCTACCTGATTAGCTAGCTTTGTTGCTGACTGTAGCTCTCTGAATCCTAAACAAAAAATGTATTTTGTTTAGGATTCAGAGAGCTTGGCACTCAAAGTGTTAAAGCTTAGAATTGTATCCCTTTTGGGGACCCTAAACGTGAACTGTTTAAAAAAACCTGCCACCATTACATTTTTGTAATGTAAAATCTTTCGATTCTTACTTTGGAGATAAAAAACCGACCAAGAGCATGTAGGGCCATGCTCAGTGTTAGGGTTCCGTAAACTGAGACCATTGAGACAGAAAACCGTCGTGTCACCAAAATAATAGTTTTAATTTATACTTAATGTAATATGTATGCTAGTCTATAAGGTATTTATCTATGGGCCACCAGTTGCCTGAAAATAAACGTTTTTCATTCATTCATTCATTAATTCAAAAGGTCGTTTCTTACGGGAAATTTGGCGGCGCTTACGTCATTTTTACTTACGTCCTTTCACTATGGGTTTTTGAATGATAACTCAAAAACGGCTCAACCGATTCATTTCAATATAGTTTTCATTGAAGGTACTCATTAGGCCTCAGTTTCATGATTTTTTTCAAAATTTTAGGACCCACGATTCAAAAGTTAGATAGGGGGGGGGGGGCGCCCTGTTTTAAACTTTCGGATCTATTATTTCCGAGAGTATTAGTTTTATCCAAAAACTGTTTTAAAATACCCTTACTTTTTAAAAGACCTATCCAACGATACCCCACACAACTTGGTTGGAACGAAAAAATATTTCACCCCCCACTTCACGTGTACGGGAGGTACCCTAACAAAATATATTTTTCGCGTTTTTATTCTACCGTTTTGTCGGCTTGGTTAATTCACATATTCAAACCAAATTTCAGCTTTCTAGTGCTAACGGTCACTGAGCTAGACCGCGGACGGACGGACGGACATGGCGAAACTATAAGGGTTCCGTTTTTGCCGTTTTGGCTACGGAACCCTAAAAATGACCCAATATAAAAATCCGTGTGATCAAGAGTACCTAGTAACTCACTTCGTTCGTCTCATAAAACCACACTCGTGTTTTAAGGCCTAATTACGTACAGTTGCATACACTGCTTTATCTACACACATATTATAAACCCGAAATGATGATTGAATGACTGCCATTGTACGGATTGCACGCCATCGCCATGGCCAACTCGATTGTGCCGGCGGTCGCCGGGCGCGTGCCGGCGGGTCGGAGCATCCCGGATTTTCATAATGATATCGAATTTTTGCTTATTATTTGATAATAATAACATCGTTACAGATAAGACATTTGTTCTAACTTCTAACGAAACAATCTATTTTTATGGTGGTTATAACGTGCGGTTTTTGAACGCACCATGGAGGGTTTATGATATGGGTTTAGATAAAATACATTTTAAAATTTGATAAAGATAAGTACGTCTTATAGTTTCCGAGTAAGATGGCTGTGTCATACGGAAGGACGGACGGGACATGACGAAACTACAAAGCTTCTGTTTTTGCCATTTCTAGGGAACCCTAAAAACAGGGCCTTACTTTTTTAAAGACCGATCTCTCTAATTTTCTGCCTAAAGCTTTTTCTCAATGAACTTAATCGACTATACAGCTCTGTTAAACGATTTCGCTCCCTTTGTCGATGGTTTTAAAGACTTTATCAACGGCATTTTACTTTGTTATTCAGTAATGGGTTGTGTAAGGATAGAGACACACGAAAATAAAGGTTTGCAGTCAACAAGAGTTACAATTACAGATATTTTTGTTTTGTTTCATGTTGAAACAGGGGTATTTCGGCTTTACTCCGGGGCATTTCGCAAATTACACTGCGGAGTTAATAATATCTGGATGTAATTTAATAATAGTATATCTAAACGTAAATCTACCTTAAAAATAGAATAGGTACTTAAAATTTATAAAATCATTCCGAGCCGCTCCCGCCGCAAAGGTGCCTATCACGCTTGCTGCGTTACCGCGTTGGATCGCGATGGACAACCTAGATATAATAAGTAGATATATAATTGCTATGATGAGCAAATTGATGTGCTTTATGCAAATAAAAAAATAATATTTATGTTAATTCAGATTAGTCGACTAAAAGAGTAGTATCCACTTTTCCATCTTATTGTGTTCCAAACGTTTTTTGTAGTCGACTGTACCAGATTTTTTCCAGTAGATAAATAGATAGTCTACAGGTACTTAACACCACCTTAACATAGTTTTATACAAATTAGAATCTATATTTAAAATCAGTCTGGTTGTTTTTAGGAGGGTACGAAATACAAATTTATTGAGCCATGATGAAATAAAAACCTGTATCCGCCCCTTACTTCGGAGCCGAGAATAAATAAAGATTTCGAGAAACCCCGCGGTTCCCTTTCATTTTATATTTTAATTAAGAAAACATCATTCCGTCCATGGGTCCGTTATTCCTGTTACATCATCTTGTAACTAAATGTCATAAGGCGCAGAGAGAGAACTATGGAAATTGGATGTTTTTTCGATACGCTTATGTTAGTCCAATCGCGAATATACGTAGCACGTTGATCTGCCCGGCGGATTTGTTCAGGCGGATAGCCCGGCGGACAAATCCGTCCATGTATGGCGCTATTCAGATGTCTCCGCAGACAAATCCGTGTCAAATTCACGCCATACATGGACGTATATCCTTAGCTATGGTCATGGTTAGAGTTTGTAGTCAGGATCCAAAATGTATGGAATTATCTACATCCGGATCCGGGTATGATGGATCTTTTATACATTTCAGAGCCGTCGTACTAATATGACTACGAGCATTGATGAGTAACAGGAGAATCAGGAGATGACATCCTTAAGAATTCTGTTGTTCCACAAGTTGTAGTGAAAATCACTACAAGTTCATACTACTCTTTGATTCTGTCACAGCTGTCAACCGCCACACATGGCGCATAAAATTTGTTCTAGATGTCACAATTAAAGTAAAGTAAAGTAAAGTAATATTTATTAATCAAACAAAGTTTAACAGATTACCGGGTTGTCTGGTGCATTCCAAACTAGGCTGAAGCCTGTATCTTGGAATGCACCATGCTTTGTAGTTATAAAACATGAAATTTGATTAGTAGAAAAACATGAAAATTAACTAAGATTAACCTAAGTGTGTGTGTGTGTGTGTGTGTGTGTGTGTGTGTGTGTGTGTGTGTGTGTGTGTGTGTGTGTGTGTGTAAGTTGTGTGTGGTAGAATACATAATAAATCAAATCAATGATATGATCCTAAAGGAAAAAAATGTCTTGAATTTCATAAAGTTTTGAAAAAGTCGCAATTATTTTTTGAGAAACATTCATGCCATTACGTTAGTAACCCTCAGGCGGTGAGTGAAAAAGTACCGTGAAAAAGTAAGTAGTAAGTATGCTCTACGATTGAGCTGGAAGGTGGTAATAAATAGGAATAGGAACTTCTCAACTACCTTAAGGGGCTACTTTGAAACGCTCTAGTGACTAAACGGGAAAAGTGACTGAATTTATTTCCGAATATATATTATTAGACTATATACTCTTGTTTTTGGCACAAGCCGAAACACGATTGCTGAAAGTTGCCTCGGTAGAAAAAAAATCCGAATTTGGGTCCTTTTTCCCCTTATTTTTCTTAGCTTACGTAAACTATAAGAGATTAAGCAATATAACTAAGTAAAAAATATGGTATTCTAGTTTATCTAAAAAGTCACAGAAACAAAATTAGACAAAACTTTATAGATTCGCTTATTTATCGTAGTTTAGTCAAAAAGTTTGATCCTTAAGAGCGCTGCATCTCTTTCTTTCGTGCACGGGAGCCATAAACGTGTCTCTAACGAATGGGCGTGGCTTGTCCGAATCGAGGAACGGCCTTAATTCCGTGGTTGGGCTCGATGTTTTCATCTTGATGAGAGGGATTGCACAAAGATAAGCATTTAAGTAGCAATAAAAGCTAGGTACACATTAATTTAAAAAAATTTAATTTAAAGGAATAAATAAATATAATGAGATAATCTTACACAAAATAAAGCCAATCCCACAGTAAGCTCAATAAGACTTGTGTTGTGGGTACTAGGCGACGATATATATATATAATAGATAGATATAGATAAATATACTTAAATACATAGAAAACATCCATAACTCAGGAACAAAATGTCCGTGATTAAACACACAAATAAATGCCCTAACCTTTCGAACCCGGGACCTCCTGCTTCATAGGCAGGGTCACTACCGACTAGGCTAGGAGGTCGTTAAAATCGAGAGATAGAGGGTTTCAGAATGCAGAAGGAGATCTGCTTAAATTGGTTCAAAAGACGCGATGCTCTACAGACGACTAGAATTTTAGTAATTGGAGGCGAGAATGATTTGGTTTTAATTAATTATCCGTTGGATTGAGATCATTCTCCGGAATTAAGACTACATTTTGTCCGTCTGTCTTTATTGTAGACAAAGAGCCCCAGAAAATGTGACGTAATAACGACGGCATCTGGCAACTATTCATTGGTAGAGGTTAGAGTTACTAAGCAAAACTTTTAAGTTGCAAAAAGGAATACCAAAATAGGTATGTACAGTCGACCAAAAATGTGGTTTAGGTAGGGTGGCTACGGTTGAGGTTCGTTTGAACGTCATGAGACAACAAGGTCGTGCATGTTAGACTCCGTTAGAAATGTCAACCTTAGCGATCGTTAAATTTCGCAGAAACTATTGTCAAAACTGGTAGACCACTTTCTTGGTCGACTTTATGAGAATTATGAGTATAAACTGCCGATACTGACTCATTTGTAACGGGCAGGGTCTATAGGTATTTGAGTATTTGTTCTACAATAATTAATACATATTTTTCTTGAATATCAAATCACTCTCTTAACATAACAACTGACAATAATAAATTCTAATTAATTAAATTAATTAATTACCCTCAATGCTTCATATAACTCAAAACACGATTCCTAGAAATTAATTTGACTGGTATGTATTTTGATCTCCATCGATGAAAAGCCGCCAAATGCCCAGATCTAGAAATCATGGTTGTACCTATAAGCAAATTAACTAGAGAGGTTGCGTTGCTTATTGACAAAAATGCTTATTGACCCTGACTGTACCATCGGGTTCAGAATCGCATTACCAATTTTTGAATGAATTCATCCGATACAGTCACCTTTAAATATAACGGAGCGGCCAAGGTACTCATAAATATCTGAACACTTTATCGCCTTGACAATAGAGGCGTTGTTCAGATATTTGTGACCGCCTTAGCCGCTCCGATATATCTGATGGCGACTGTACATCTTAGAGCTTTAAACCAACCGGAGTAGTCATTGACAGGCGTTCCCCTCTGCCGAAAATATATGACCAGTGGTCATACTCATTGTATGAACTGACGTTTATCTGACGTGGCTATTTTGACGTTTCGCATACATTTGACATTCCCGTCCCCCGCAAAAATCGAGAGACTTTTTTTGTATAGAAAATGACGGACATGGCCGGTCCGGTTAGTTGAGTAGTCAAAGCTGTACATAAGTGATCGATATTCCCTACCGTAGAGTAAGGGAAATAATATTAACCCACGAATCTAATTAACTTGCGCTAGGGCCGCGGGAGCGATTCTATAACTTCGTTACTGAGTGGCTGGGCTGACAAAGGGTTATTGAGCTGAAATATTCAACTATAGTGAAACGTACGTAAAACGACGTCCGTAGTTCTAACGGACGTCGTTTTTTCTCCTTTCGAACCGAGTTTTTAGCTCCGAAAGTGCCCTAATGCACTCTATAACAAGGTTTTTTAATAACCTATATTGCGTGCTACTGCTGGTCAAAGGCAGGGGGGTTCATCTCCACTATCGGATATGTTTTCGGGGTTGTCAAAATCCCTTTTGTTTATTTGCGGCATAACCACAGACAAGATAAAATATTTATGTAGTTTATAGTAGAAGTTTTGTATTTAATTATATTGGGCAAATAAGGTAATAAATTTGACATTTATCTAGTTTTGTATTAAAATTACTGATAGATTAGGCAGATTGAGGCAGATTGGGGCAGGTCCAGCAATAATACTAATTGCGTACTTGTCAACCTTAGTGGTTCAAAAGGGAATATTGTATGGGAACGTCATCTGTCAACTTATATCTGTCAAATTCTGATTTTGTAGGAGAGATGACTTTCTGTATGTAATACTATTGTATTATTCTGTGTCAAACCTGTGCCTTTGACACAGAATAATACAATAGTATTTCATACAGAAAGTCATCTCCCCTACGTCACGTCACGTCACGTCACGTCATACTGCAAAAGTCGTTTGAGCGCGTTTGTCTGCACGGCACATCGGTACACAATTGTGTAGTGTTGGTATCTGTACACACAACAAACTGTTAAATGTGTGCGTGTGTCTCAGGGCGCTGTTGCCGCTATCATAACGTTTGACAATACACCGCCATTTAAGGCCATTCCTCGATTCAGACAAGCCACGCCCATCCGTAAGAGACACGTTTATGGCTCCCGTGCACGAAAGAAAGAGATGCAGCGCTCCTAAGGATCAGACTTTTTGACCAAACTACGATAAATAAGCGAATCTATAAAGTTTTGTCTAATTTTGCTTCTGTGACTTTTTAGATAAACCAGAATACCATATTTTTTACTTAGTTATATTGCTTAATCTCCTATAGTTTACGTAAGCTAAGAAAAATAAGGGGAAAAAGGACCCAACTTCGGATTTTTTTTCTATAGAGGCAACTTTCAGCAATCGTGTTTCGGCTTGTGCCAAAAACAAGAGTATATAGTCTAAGTCTAATAATATATATTCAAACTACTACACTAAAGCGTTTGAAAAAACCTATAATTTTTCAAAGTAGCCCCTTAATTTTTTATCGATGCGCTGCCAACCTGACGGATTAGCCTACTAGTTCCCTACCAATCGGCCGCCGCGGGGTGAGGCAATTCAGATCGGGCCTTAGCGTTACCATTCTGTATGAAATAAAGTTATATTTACTAGGTATAATGATCACCTGATAGAATAATCTTTTTCCCTACTTACATTGAAGAACAAATCTATAATTCATTATGAAGCTTTAAATATTAACGACTGTTCGTAAATATTCATATATTTAACATTGAATTCTCTTGAGAATAACAATAGAGTTCCTCAAAAATCGACAATAGATTGAACGCTTTTGTTCTTAAAAACAAAACAGAAAAACTCGATGCGAATTTCAAACATCGAATACCTATTGAAAACGCGTATTTTCAGTATAATAGTGTTATTCAACTCAGAGGTATGACGCGTACCTAGTTGCAGTATCCTAGAGGCAGTCGGGTGGTTCGCGGTATTTGAGCTCCCGACGTTTTGTGGATGGCAATGTAGTTGCAGAACATTCTCAAAAATTCAGTTGCATCGGGAATTTCCGGAAACGTTCACGAGAATTTAAATTTTTCCAATGGGAACATTCCATCTGGGAACTATAAAAATATATATAAGGGAACGTACCCAAACTACGTTTTTTTGCTTACTATCTCCAAAACATCACTCTAAACCATATATGTGTGAGTTTTACTACGTGACAAATAGGGGGGGGGGGGGGGTCTTGGCAATTACTACGGATGGTCACCGAGGCGGGGAGGGGGGTCAAAAACTGAAAAAAATTGGTCACGTAGTTTAGGTACGTTCCCTATTAGTATTATTTTTATAAACTCATAAACAGCAGTCAGTTAAAATAATCGATAACAGCGGAGTCCAGCGACTACCTGAGTATTTTTTATTGTTCGTAAAATTAAGTACATTCAGTATGGAAAATCTCACAACTTCGGAAACTTCTCATCGCATTGCTCATGCATTCTTCACACGCTCACAGCCAACATATAGTCTGGCAAACCAAAAGCGCAGTAACAGTCCCTTTTTTAGTAGTGAGAGTACTAGCATTAGAAAAAGACAGTATGATTCTCCCTGTCTATGCTTGAAGTGGAACAAACTCTGGCCAAACTATAGCTAGGTTGGCGGTGAGCGTGTGAAGCAAACGTTTGCACTCTCTTGTCACGTTCACGAAACTTAGCTGTAAATTGGAGTGTTTTTCGTGAACGATGCGTAAAACGCTGGTTTTTTTCGCAAAATGCATTAGTGCTGTAGTGCGCGACGGTACAGAATAAACAGGATGTAGCTAGCATCAATGGATAAAGTATGCAAACGTTCCAATTACCAAGTAATTATCTGCCAAGTATCTAGACTCTTCACTACCGTGAACTTTGAAAAACGAAACGTCTATTCGTCCCACAGATAACATCAAACACTAGATAGATCGTAAGTACAACCCGGGGTCACCACGCATCTGTGCTCCCGTACTAATTTTGTATGAGAGCGCGACCGCTTATTTCAATCGAGTTAACGTTTTTGATCATAGCTCATGTGAATTAAAAATATCCACAAAAATCAAGTTACAGGGGTGAACCTGGATTGTTATACTACAAATTGATGTATGAGATTGATGTGCTGTTCGAATCGTAGAAATTTACGAATAAAATTGCACTGATGTGTGGTGACCTCGCGCTCCCTGTAAAAGCTTAATGATGAGGTGTCTGTGCAATTCGTCACTATCGCTCTCGAATATTCAAGCGATAAAGAAAGAGGCGGATCGATTTCTCGCTCGCTCGCGTTTAGCCCTGGCCCCTGATAATGATAGTCATTAAGAGGTAGCGTGATACTTGAAAATGGGTTTAATTGTTTAGCATCGCAATTAACGTATGTATAAAATTACTTACTTGACTTTTAAAATGCATTATGGGTGAAAAGTAAGAGAGGCAGCCATGCGGGTGAGGCGTTCAAAATTATATTGGCTTTAATCCGATTGGCGCAGAAAATCGTGCCCTCAGCGCCAGCTCGTGCGAGCGCGCAAGAAAAACCGGTTATATTTTGGACGTGATGTCACGTGCTGGCGCAGAGGGCACGACTTTCCGTGCGCGTGATTTGACGTTTATGGCTGTCAAAGGGTTAAAGGTAATCGAACTAGCGAGTACATAACTGTCGGCTGGCAATTGGGACATCCGTGCATTTTAATGCCTTTCGAATTTTGAATATTTGTTCTATGATAACTTTAGAAACTTTTTCTGATCTTCATAAAAGTATGGGTTGTAATAGAGAAGAGATAAATATAATGGAAGAGTTTTCATATGAGTTGAACTAACCTGGGGGTACTGAAATCAGAAGGCCTAAAATACTTTTATAAAGGGTTTTAAATTGTTATACTCGTTTGCAAACATTCGCAAGTTTTTAGTTAGCACTTAGATACCTACTAGTACAATAAAATTAACTAGACATATATGTTGCTATCGTTATGTCCCCCATAAAGAACTTACTTTAGTAATAAACTGGTTTGTGAATAATTTCAACCAATTGTCCAACAGGAGGCCCTGCGTGGGCGCCGCTGCGCCTCTCTGCGCGGCGCCCCGCGCGACGACTCCGGCCGCTCCACCCCCGCCCCCGCGGCGCGCGCGTCCCCGTCCCCCGCGGGCACGCCTGCGCCTAAGAAATCCAACTGGGAAGTTATAGAACACTTCTCAAAAACCAAGAAGAGTCCTACTGCGGTAAGTTATTTAAATATCAACCTTTTAGTCCTTTTAATCGAAGCAATTAGACACGAATTCTAACAACATTAAACGGCCGCTCGACCAAGCAGGCCTTTGCGAGGACGCCCGCCCCTAAGAAATCCTACTGAGAAGTTATAGAATACTTCTCGAAAATCAAGAAGAGTACTGCGGTAAGTCAACTAAGAATTTATAGAATACTTCTTCGAAATCAAGAAGAGTCCTACCTCTAGTCATCGTCATCTTGTCATTTTAACCGTCAACACAGTGAGTCCTCTTTTCTTAAGAGTTGGCAAAGCGCATGTGACACCTAGAGTTGCAGACGTCCATAGCTGTAACTGCTTACCATGAGTTGGGCCGTATGCTCGTTTGCCAATGTCAAAGTATAAAAAACGCAATAAAATGACACAATCGGATAAGAAGAGAGTAATTAATGTGGAGATCTGTTATTGATCTTTTTTTACTGAATAGCTTTGGGATATACGCACAGATTTGCCCGCTAGATTTGAATTGGACGGGTCTGTCTGCCGGGCATAGCCGCTGGACAAATCCGGTGGGCAGGTCTGTGCGTGTATCACTAGCTAATCGTTTCAAAAATACTAAAATAAGAACATACCTATATGGTAATCAACTAATCAAAAATATTCAATTAAGACCTGAACTATAAAACAAAACATAGCAATTTGCCCCTAACCGTATTTCCCGTTGGTTAGCGACACATCGTTTAAATCACCCTGTATGCCAGTAACAAGGCACCCTTTTACAGTTACTAACAAATACCAGTTCCCGGTCAAGATGTCACCCTCTAGTATTACGATAAATCGCTGGAGGATCTATTATCCCTTGAGTGAGAGATATTATCACAGATTACATTTTAAGACAATAGCTTGAGATACGTCATAACATAACATAACATAAATGTTCTTTTCACTTCTCATGCTCTTAAAATGTTATTTTAGTCTTTGCAGATCGGGACTAAAACTCTTTATTAATCTCTAGGGACTAAAACATTTTTTTAACAGGGACTAAAACAATAAAAAAAAACAAAAAATACAAAAAAATACATAAACCGTCTAACAAATTTTATTGATCATTTAAATTTTTGCCATTATACTCGTAAATATTGAGATTTTGTGTAGAATGTCATTATTTTTTCCTCGCATTCAAAGTGAAAAGAAGAGTGTTTAACGCGAGACTAAACAACCATAATGACCCTCGAACTATATCCACCCTCGCTACGCTCGGATGGCTAAACATCTCGTGTCATTATGGCTTGTTTTAGTCCCTTGTTGAACAATCTACTATTATTGCACATCTCAAATTAAAGAAAGAAAAAGTATACACAAGTTACTAATAGAAAAGTAGAGGTAAAACAATTGGTGGTCTTATCGCTAAAAAGCGATCTCTTCCAGACAACCTTTGGGACGCGGAAACCTCCATTTGATGTGTTTAAACAATTTGTATCCAACAAACTGTCTCGCAGTTTGGCGAGGCTTTCATTTAAGGCAAAATTTTCATTTGTTTTTCAATAGAAAAAAATATACGTCGGCAAACAAGCATACAACCTGCCTGATGGTAAGTAATCACATTAACCTAATAGACGCTTGCGACTTCAGGGTCGCGTTTTATAAAGTTACAATTTACAATTTCGCTGTTTGCCTCTCTTTCTATCCAATATGTGTGCTAGAAAGAGAGGCAAAAAGCGAAATTGTAAATTGTAACTTTATAAAATGCGACCCAGGAGTACATGCGCGATGCCGATCCGTAAATAAAATAAAAATATATACATCAACTTAAAATCAACTTAAAATTCTACCGACACGTTTTTTTTTCTCAAACTAATTTATACTATAACTGACTGTAGGTACTTTATAGGCCCATATAAGTGTGTTTCAAAATCTTGTATATCAAAGCTCTGTACACACGGGAGTGGGCTAGATGACATTTAGTTTTTGTTAATTTTCTATCCCGTTGCAGACCTATATCATAGGTCTATGGGACTTGTTAACAATAGAAAAGTCTGAAAAACAAACCAAGAACACTTTAAAATCATCGTCGAAAATCAACGTTTTGTCATATAATTTTTCGATGTAAGTAAGTAAGTAAATATTCTTTATTGCACCAAAATACAAGAGTAATAAAAGAAATATACGTAAGATGTAGTGTGTGTGATGTAGATGTGTGTGTGTGTATGATGTATAAGATGTAGTGACGTATCTGTGTTAAATATTATGTAATCTATGTTCAAGGGTCTATTATATCCTTTGTAGAGCTTGTGTCAAGAAGGCATCGTCTTCGAGTGATATATCACTTTGAGCTGATATTTCTAGCTGGCATAACATAGCGAACATTTCAAGGATAAATCTATTCTTATTCAGACTTTTTTACCACTATGAGAAAACCTTAAAGACGCGTCAACCATGATAATTTATAATCTGGAGGACCCTATATCGATAATAAGCAAAGAAAATATTTATAGACCAATATGATAAATGAAGATCCAGGGGAGGTCCTTTGCTCAGTAGTGAACCTCGGTTTTTTTTAAACCGGTTCCAAGCTCTGGCTAGTATATTATTTTAAACAAAAAAAGAACCGACTTCACTTAGGATCCGCTATTCCAAGAGGGAGTGGCCGAGCTGCTGTAAAAAATAGTGAAATCACTATAGGTGTGCCTATAATAGTTGAAGAGTTCCCTCGATTTCTCCAGGATCCCATCATCAGACCCCGACTTCGTTACAATGGGACCATCTAGGGGTTATACCCGTTCGATTAAAAAAATTTTTTTGAAAATAGGTTCACGATTCACGGAGATATCGAGTAACATACATAATAAAAATAATAATGATAAAAAAAATTCAGTCGAATTGAGAACCTCCTCCTTTTTTGAAGTCGGTTTAAAAATAAAACAAAACCTGCATGCTATTTAGAAAAAAGTGTAGGTACTCGTAAGTAACATTATTGAAATTTCCCAGTTATCCATAGAAAATTTATTCGTCAGCTTTTTGACATTCAAAGCAGAATTTATGTAAAAAACCGGCCAAGTGCGAGTCGGACTCGCGCACAGAGGGTTCCGTAAAAACCTAAAACAATTGCTATTTCTTATGATTGCGTGGACATGAAAGTTTCGTTTTGCTACAGCAGAAAGATATTATAAAGCTGAGTATATGATATGAATTTCAATTTAATACCTCTACGCGTTTACGAGGAAACAGGTAGTAAGTTTAAAATTAAAAAAAATATTTTAAGCACTATTTTACTAAAAATGTCTACTTTTCGTAATTTTTCCTTTGTCTTTGCTATATGAAGTATCTTCGTGCCAAGTTTCAAGTTTCTGAGTTTACTTTACCCTTTAGGTTTTGAGTTTCTTGCGAGTACTCATCTCCAAAATATGCAACTTAAATTGCTATTTCTTTTGATTGCGTTGACATGAAAGTTTGTTTTTGCCACAGCTGAAAGATATAATAGACCTGAGTATTTGATATGTGTTTCAATTTAATACCTTTACGCGTTTACGAGGAAGAAGGTAGTAAGTTTAAAATTTAAAAAAATATTTTTTGTATGATTCTACTAAAAATGTCTACTTTTTATAATTTTTCCTTTGTCTGTGCTGTATGACGTTGCTTCGTGTCAAGTTTAAAGATTCTGAGCTTGCGGGAAGTACCCTTTAGGTTTTGAGTTTCTCGCGAGTACTCAGTTTCAAAATATGCAACTTAAATTGCTATTCCTTTTGATTGCGTTGACTTAAAGATTTGGTTTTGCTACATCTGAAAGGTACTATAGCTCTGAGTATTTGACATGAATTTCAATTTAATAACTTCACGCGTTTACGAGGAAAATGGTAGTAAGTTTATAATTTAAAATATATTTTTTTGTATGCTTTTACAAAAAAATTCTACTTTTCGTAATTTTTCGTTTGTCTGTGCTACATGAAGTTTCTTCGTGCCAAGTTTCAAGTTTATGAGTTTACGGGAAGTACCCTTTAGGTTTTGAGTTTCTTGCGAGTACACAGTTTCAAAATATGCAACTTAAATTGCTATTTCTTTTGATTGCGTTGAAATAAAAATTTGGTTTTGCTACATCTGAAAAGTCCTATAGCCCTGAGTATTTGACATGAATTTCAACTTAATAATTTCACGCGTTTACGAGGAAAAAGGTAGTACGTTTAAATATTTAAATATATTTTTGTATGATTTTACTAAAAATGTCAATTTTTTATCATTTTTCCTTTGTCTATGCTATATGACGTTGCTTCGTGCCAAATTTCAAGTTTCTGAGTTCACGGGAAGTACCCCGTAGGTTTTGCGAGTGCCGAAAACTCTAAAATTTGCATCATAAACGACTGTATCTTTTGATTGCGTTGGCTTTTAAGTTAGATTTTTTCACAGCTTGAAGGGACAATAGACCTAAGTATTTGGTATAAATTTCAGCTTGATACCTCCACGCGTTCCTGAGAAAAATGGTCTTGACAGACAGACAGACAGACAGACAGACAGACAGACAGACGGACAACAAAGTGATCCTATAAGGGTTCCGTTTTTTTTCCTTTTGAGGTACGGAACCCTAAAAAACGCGTCAGGGAACTCTCAAAAACGTAAAACGTATTATTTAAATCCATCTCGTGATTCAGAGCAGAATTAACCCAAAATTTGTAACTTTTTTAAATAAAATAAATGGTACACTTTTTTCCTGAAAATGCCCACATGTTCCAAACTACAAGATTCTACCATTAAAGAAAGTATTAGGCTCGGCGCGCTAACAGGCTCGATAAATATAAAAAAAACGTAACTGTTTCATTTACAGATTTCGAAATTCATATTTTGGATGACTTATGAAAAAAAATAAAAAAATCGTATCTCCAGATCCGTGGCTCCTAGGACCAAGGTTCCAAGGAAGAAAAGGAAGGAAATGGCACCAAACCCCCCAAAATATTTTGTCGGTACATGTGCCAAACACCCTCTATTTATATAATATAATAATGTCTGGGAATATAATTAGTTGAAACTGCCATTACCGACTTTCGGCCCTCGGGTATTGAATTATCTCCCTATATCAATAGGGGAGGGTATATAGGGTTACACACTCGAGCGACAGGGCTCCGTAGATCAAACGGTACGCAACTACAGTGGCGCCATGTTTGTAGCAAATAAATAAATGTTAGGGAACATTTTTACACATATCAGAGACTATAGAGATATAGACGACCACGGCCTAAGAACTTTTTGAAGCTCATGTCGATTGCGCCATCTATGTCAAAGCCACCGAGAATATAAGCGAAATGTCACCTGCACTGCTACTCCACCTAGTAACAAATAGCGTACTAGTAGTAAGGTGCCTTGGGTTAAGATAGAAAGGTATTTTTTTAGGGG
The DNA here is from genome assembly GCA_911728535.1 of Pammene fasciana. NCBI lineage: Eukaryota > Metazoa > Arthropoda > Insecta > Lepidoptera > Tortricidae > Pammene > Pammene fasciana. The sequence continues at coordinate 44,488,461 of OU452272.1, read as the reverse complement.
TAAGATAAAAAGTAGTCTGTAATGCTCCGGAATATGGACGATTTTTTGTCTTACCCCTAAAAAAATACCTTTCTATCTTACCCCAACGCACCCTACACTAGTAGCGACTAGGTGGAGTAGCAGTGCAGGTGACATTTCGCTTACATTCTCGGTATCATTAGGTGGCTTTGACATAGATGGCGCAATCGACATGAGCTTCAAAAACTTCTTAGGCTATGGTCGTCTATATCTATATTATTGTCTCTTCACATATCAACCTAGTTTCAAAGCCACATACATACACTTAGAATTTGACTAGAAACAAGTAAAAAATAGTCATTCCCTGGACATTACTTGTAAAAACAAGGAAACGTTTACTAAAAACTAGTAAACGTTTATTAAAAACAAGTTAACGTTACTAAAAACAAGGAAACGTTTACTAAAAACAAGTACTTAAACGTTAATTGTTTTCAGTTAATGTTTCCTTGTTTTTAGTAAACGTTTACTTGTCCTGGGAATTACTATTTTTTGCTTGTTTCTAGTAAAATTTTCTCTCCGTGTACCTTCTTATGGGAGTTACCTGACGGCCCTGACGCACACATCTTGATGGAAACTCGACGCAACGCTGGTCACTCCAGCGCCCGCAAGACTCGGATACCGGTTTTCAAAGAGCTAAAATGTCTGCGGTAAATATGGAAATCTTTGATTTTAACCGGATTTTAGAACATTTATACAGGATTCGTGTATACCAAGATTAAGGGGCTACTTTGAAAAATTATAGGTTTTTTCAAACGCTCTAGTGACTAAACGGGAAAAGGGGCTGAATTTATTTTCGTATATATATTATTAGACTATATACTCTTGTTTTTGGCACAAGCCGAAACACGATTGCTGAAAGTTGCCTCGATAGAAAAAAAATCTGAAGTTGGGTCCTTTTTCCCCTTATTTTTCTTAGCATACGTAAACTATAAGAGATTAAGCAATATAACTAAGTAAAAAATATAGTATTCTGGTTTATCTAAAAAGTCACAGAAGCAAAATTAGACAAAACTTTATAGATTCGCTTATTTATCGTAGTTTAGTCAAAAAGTCTGATCCTTAAGAGCGCTGCATCTCTTTCTTTCGTGCACGGGAGCCATAAACGTGTCTCTAACGAATGGGCGTGGCTTGTCCGAATCGAGGAACGGCCTTAACCGGTTTACAAGGTTAACCGGTTTGGGAGATACGTCTAATTATTTTTTGGTGACCCTAAGTTGCCAGAAATCTGAATTCAAAAGGTAAGTACTAAAACAAAATGACTTACAGAAACTCTTATGCACAGTCTATTCCGGACACATCACCAGCTTAGCAACTTTTGCTGTTGACTGTACCCACTTTCCACCCCTGAAAACCGTACCGTAGCCTATAAACGTCAATCGGTAAACAAAGGGAAAACCCGCACGGCTGAACAATGTGGAATAAACATCGTGTACTATACTAGAGATTAAAGCAAGGCTTAGTTTTCCGATACCGGTTTTTAAACTCGAACAAGAACGTTTCGTTCTATACCTATGTGAAAATGTATAATCAATAACCGGTCTTAGAACAGTTATGTAAAAAATATTTTTAACAATAAAAGAACCGACTTCACTTATCCGCTATTCCAAGAGGAAGTGGCCGAGTTGCTGTAATGAATAGCGAAATCACTATAGGTGTGCCTATATATTTGAAGAGTTCCCTCGATTTCTCCAGGATCCCATCATCAGATCTGTACCTTGTGACGATGGGACCAACTGTGATCTTTAAAAAAAAAATCCAAATCGCTTCAGCCGTCTTCGAATAATCGGCGAACACACATAAAAAAAAACAAGCAAAAAAACACCCACATTTTATTGTAAGCTAATAAGGATTTTCGATAATTCATTTGTGTCTCGCTTATGGGTTTGATAGTACAATTACATCCCCTAAAAGGGTAAAATAAGTTTTAAAATTATCGCTAACTTTTGGGTCGGAGTAGTAGGCGGAAGCTACGAGTAAAACATGAAATCCGTGGCTCTGTCACAATCAATCAATTAAATATCAATGTGTTTTCGCAACTGGAAAAATTGCTCATCCATCATATTAAAGTAAGTGAATATGAACGGATTCACCGTAATAAACCTTTTTTATGCAATGGCGGTGCAAACAAGCATATACGGATTGATAAGCAACTACTATAGCTTTAATAGACATTATTCAGTTGTGTATAGACGCTCCCAAATCCAGAACCCTTAGGGCCGGTTGCACCAAACCGCCTGTAAACGTAAGCAAAATGTTACGGTAATCGGAGGTCTTTAACGACTGCTAACAGCAATGGGTTGCACCATGTGCAAAATAACAGAACGTAAGTGTTAAACGGGATGCCACTATATACTTGCTTCTTTTAATTACTAGAAACAATATTTTAACATTTTTCATCAAATATCACTGTATTTTTGTTTAATCAAGCATTAATCCATGAAATACGAGACATTTTTGCAATTTTTCCGCCATATGTAAACGTAGATTTCACGTTTACCAGTGCTTGCTGGCTGGTTACGGTGAGCGTAACTTTTTTCCCGTTAAAATGCGTGGTGAAACCTAAAAACGGACTTTACGTGTACTGTTACAATGATGAGTCCGTCAAAAGTGGTTGGTGCAACTGGCCCTTAGTGTAATCGTTTCACTTACGCAACGATTGCGTTTGCGTTAGGTCTTAATTTGTATGGGATTTTTAACACAACACACCAAGCGGAACGTACACGGAAAAAAAAGCTTCCGGGATATTCTCAATCTAAGACATTATTATATTATGTTGAAAATATTTCCTCGTGACAAGCATTTATTTCCTTTAACAAAAATAAATTAAAGTTTTAAATATAACGAAGCGAATATATTCTTACAGATTTTCTAGTTTTCTTTGACCTAAGATAATACTTGTTTGATTAAAGTACAATCTCTCTTATTTACTCAATATACTCTTGAAACAATACATTATTGTATTTCTATTTTAAGAAAACGTGGTTTTATTAAGCGAAGAATCATATTTCTGGTAAAGGAAATAAATACTTGTCACGAGGAAATATTTTCAAGAAAATAATAATGTCTTGGATTGAGAATATCCCGGAAGCTTTTTTTTCCGTATATCGAAACTAAACTACCGAGTACCAGTAGAAGTATCTCTACTCGGTGATTTAGTTTTCGATACGTTATGCTTGGTTGTACTGTGTTTAAAATTCCATACAGATTAAGACCTAACGCAAACGGAATCGTTACATTACGTTAGTAAAAAGATTATACTAAGTTTACGTCTCGTAAACGATAACGCATGTTACACGGGAACACTTCCGACTGTTAGACGCCCGCTTCAAAAAACGCTGCAATTGGAGCGTTTCGTGAACGTGACAAGGTAGCTCATACCTCATACGTTTGTTTCATACGCTCGCGATATCGCTCGGACAGCTATTTGTGAAACGAATTGTGTGTAAGTGTACGGACTTAGTGGTGATCGTCCAGCGAAACCAGTGGCGCGTGCAGAGTTGCGATGAGCTTGACGAGCAGTCAGGCCACTAGCATACGTTTTCATCTGTTTATTAATGCCGCGCTCGAGTGGCGGCGGCCGGCGGAGCATTTGTCACAGCGTCTATGGCACAAGGCGGATACCTCATACTACTTACCTCATTTGAGCGCCTGTGTGCTCGGCACGTCTGTACACACTTCGATATATGTGTGAGTCTTGGGGCTTTTACGCTATATTTTCGCAATTAGAATATGATACCAGTTACAGTCCGTGAGCTCTCAGAAGAACCTTCGGGTTTTAGAAAGAGACGTCGGGTATCAATCAACAGTGACACGTGAAAAAGCAGAACAGCAATATTACCTTCGTGTGTCATCGCCGATTCCCGAAGGTTCTTCTCAAAGCTCACGAACTGTACGCCCTTTAAAGGATCACCAGCATTTTATTAGACCTTGTCTAAGTACTTACAATATGAGCTAGTGGCTGCTCTCTGGCAGCAGAACATTACAAGTTATGTGACATGCTAAAATGCTCATCAATTTTAATTATAGGCAACGCCAACAAAAGCTCCAAATGCCGCCAATTCATCTGAATTTCACCGTGAGTCAACAATGCCGTACATTGGCTATTATCTCTCTCTTTGACGCTTTGTCGCATTTAAAACCGTGTTTTTCATGTAACATTATGCTTCTCGATTAAACCTATGTCCAAATACAAGCGAAAATAAACAGTAAGCTGTAGCAGCTAGCACTCAAAATCGAATGGCACGAAAACACGGCGTTGATGACACGTGTCATTTTATATCCAGAAAGTATTAAGTGTCGAGCGAGTGCTTATATTTTATACTGTATGTAAATTTTGTTAGGGTGTAAATTTGAATGCATTAAAATTAAATTCGCGCTGTGAGCGGTCCCAATTTGCTACTGAATTCTCTTTCACAGCAAATGTCATAGTTTAAAAAAATGAGTAGAGCAGACAGTTAAAATGTACGGTCACGTCTAAAAATATGGATACATTTAATGTGACAATAACATGTATCCAAGACTTCACGCCTTGGTGATAGAGACGTGGCTACATATTTTTGTCACGTTAAATATCCATATTTTCAGACGTGATACAGACCAGAGAGACGTGGTACATAGGTAATTAAATTAAATTTATTAAACATTCCACACCGCTAGCATGTCAAAAATACATATTCCTAAAGGAGACGGAGCTAAAATCCATTTTCCCTACAGTTTAATAATAATTTTAAACATAAAAAAATCAGTCGAATTGAGAACCTCCTCCTTTTTTAAAGTCGGTTAAAAAATAAGAGTGTAGTCGGATAATAAGTTGAAGAGTCCCCTCGATTTCTCCACGATCCCATCTACTCTTTCAAACAAAAAAAGAATTTTCCAAATCAGTCCAGCTGTGTTCGAGTAATCGGTGAACATACCAACATTAAAAATAAGCAAATGAGAACCACCTTTTTTTGAAGTCGGTTAAAAAAAACAAAGATCCCGACGAATTGAGAACCTCCGCCTTCAAAATCTTGAAATCGGTTGAAAAGTACTAAACTGACTGATAATTAGGAAAGTCGGTGGGAATTGAGTTCTATGAGCTCCACAGTATGACCAGTTGTACAGTCGTCATCAAATATATCGCAGCATGCAATTTATCGCCTTGACAATATACGTTTGACAATAGGCGTTTTTCAGATATTTGTTTATAATAAGTATGTAATGGCGACTGTATAGTCAATGTTAAATAAATATTAATACTTTTTCTTTGCCCCTTACCCTTTCGTTAACTGTACCATGTCGTATATAAAAAAATACTTCTTTCGTCTGCCTACAATTAATTAAATTTGAATCGGATAATCTAAAAGCTCTGATTATTAAACCAACCGGATTCGCAACGCGCTCTCATTTCTATCGGGAAAAGTCTGCCGTTTTTCGCGAGGGAGGGGAACGTCAAATGCATGCGAAACGTCAAAATAGCCACGACAAATAAACATCAGTCCATACAATGAATTATGACCACTGGTCATACATTTTCGGCAGAGGGGAATGCCTGTCAATGGTCACTCCGCTTGGTTTAAAGCTCTAAGTCTAAAAGTCACGAAAAAAAAACAAGAATGCATCGTCGTAATGAATGATATGAGAGTGCTTTACTTCTCTCTCTACACTATGATTAATTGAATTTGAGACGGATAATTAACAAAATCCAGAGTGCAGCGTACAGGGCTCTGTACCTACATAATTAATTTAATTAATAATTAACGAACACGTGTATGCGTGGCGCCAGCTAATATTCCGACGAAAAAGTGTAGAACCGTAAAACTACACAACTTTAGTCCAAACTTGGCTCGAATATCTACGATTAGACGTTACTTTTATTTAAATGATGCGTTTAATTTTCAAAATTAATGTTTTTTTAACAAAACTAAAAAGTAGATTGGTATTGATGTGTATAAGTAATTAGCGTTGGTTTCAGTAAAACCACCCAACTAGTCCAGTACTACAACTATGGTCCACAGCTGGATATGTCTGCGGACACATCTGAATAGCGCCATACACGAACGGATCTGTCCACCGGGCATATCCGTCGGACAAATCCGGCGGGCACATCTGTGCGTGTATCCCTAGCTATTATAAGGTAAGATTAATTAAAAATAAAAATAGGCATGCAATGCTTCGTAAAATTAAAATTACAGTGCATAAAAATGAATAATTTTAAACAAAAAAAGAACCAACTTCACTTAGGATCCGCTATTACAAGAGGAAGTGGCCGAGTTGCTGTAAAAAATAGTGAAATCACTATGGGTGTGCCTATAATAGTTGAAGAGTTCCCTCGATTTCTCCAGGATCCCATCATCAGATCCCGACTTGGTGACAATGGGACCATCTAGGGGTTATACCTGTTCGATTAAAAAAAAAAATTTTGAAAATCGGTTCACGATTCACGGAGATATGGAGTAACATACATACAAAAAAAAAATTATAATAAAAAAATAAAAAAATCAGTCGAATTGAGAACCTCCTCCTTTTTTGAAGTCGGTTAAAAAATGAAAAAGAAACATGAAAGGACATTAAAATTAACCATGTGTCGTGGCAGAGAATTGGCGCTGGCTCAGCATAATGATGCGGTAAGCCACATCGCTGATACTCTGCCAGTACCGTACAACAGGGAGTTTCAACATTGTTTTTGTTCATTTAAAAGATGTACAGCCGTATTCATAAAAAGTTAGAAGCTCGCTGATCGGTCGATCAGAGGTAGGTACCGAATTTCTTGATGCATAATCGCATATTAGCGATAATCTGTCCCTCATCGCCCTCCTATAAGGGCCGAAAGTTACGAGACCGTAGACCCTCCTTTATCCCCATATTAAGTCACAAGATGGCCGACACAACGTTGAACAGCTGATTTTGACAAGAGCTCACTGTACACAAATCGAGAAGATTTCTAGCACATGTAGAGTTACTTTTATAAGTTTCTGTGTTTTGTTAAGTAAATAATTCTAATATCAATAAATAGTATAGTTTCGACCTCGGAAACGGCAAAAAAACTAATCTCTCGTTTTAGTCGCCTGAATATCGTAATAAAACGCAAGTAATTTAAGTAATTTGGGCTATCGAACAATGCAAGTGAATCGCCGGCCATTCGCCGGCGTCGAAAGTTACGGAGAGAGAGAAATTTCGTGGTTTACAGACTATCCGAAAGTACCTGACCTATGGAGACCTCGTCACAGAAGAAGCGCAGCAATAAGAGAAGTAAGTACCTATACCTATTATAAGTATATTGGTTAGTTAGTTATCGTTCGAACCCATATTGGTTAGTTACTTATGGAACCCAATACTTATAGTGAAATACTATTATTTATTATGTGCCTATAGGCAGCGTTATTTTTTACCTTCCTATATTTGTATTTTGTTAACCTTTTGACCGCCAAGCGTTGAAAAAAAATGACGCGCCACCGACGCCAAGTAATCGTGTTTTGTCAAGCGAAATTGAACTTTGCGGAAGCCCGCGTACCTACTAGAAAGCCTGTTGCCGTCGTTGGCGTCCATGGCACGACTTTTTGATGTCGGCCACAGCCGACTGTGGCGGTCAAAGGGTAATAAACAAATCTAGGTAAGTATGTAGATAGGTAGTCGTATCGCAAGGAAGTCGATCGATAGGTAACTTACGTATAGTCAGCAGCAAAAGTAATTGAGCGGGCAGGGTGTTCAAAATGAGCTGGACACGACTTTATTGTTTAGAGAATAAGAGCGTGTGTAGGTCATTTTGAACACCCTACCCGCTTAGCTACTTCTGCTGCTGACTGTACTAAAGTGGTTACCGACAATGTGGTACATTTTGCCTTATAAAGTCACAAATTATTAACAAAGTGCGGCCCGCTTCAATTTCATTACGTACGGTCAGCTGCAACTAAAAAGGCCCCCGCTGCATACAAACTTTGTATGCAAGGCCTTTTCTCTGCAGCTGACTGTACTATGTGGCCCTTGGTTGCTAAAAGGTTGCCGACCAGTGCTACATTATTAATTCAATTGTTGTTAACCAAAGTAAATAATCACAAACAGCTTAAGTTGCCAAAAGGAGGATAATAAATATTACAGAAACTTCATTCAAAAAAATAAGATTTTTATTTAATCAAAACATATCCCGTTGAATAAGAAAACAAAAAGCCAGAGCCTTTTGGGTTTGTTCAATTATATTTATAACCACACCAAGTTATGTAGTTACTCATTTTATATATTTTTTTGTTTCAGTGTGATTGCAGCGGTGAAGCTGGCGAGGCGAGGGCATGCTGGCCGACAGTGACCATTCCTTGAAGTGTGTAAATATGTCTATAAGTAACTTTGCCCATCAGAATCTGGAATGAAAATAACAATTTCAATTAAAGATTTTTTAAACCTATAATGTAATTTTATTTTTAGTATACTTCGCTAACCATAAGTTCAACTTTTTTATTCAATAAGGTACATTGTTGATTACATCAATCAATTCAACAATGTATCTGCTTGATGGGAAAGGAATGAAGATGGAAGATAACGAATAATTGAGACTTGAGAGTATGACCCGCCACCAATACTCAGTAAGATACATACAAATTCAAAATCAAAAATAGCTTTCTCAGAGCCACATTTCAATCTAAATGATGGTTGACATAGCTAAGACTCATAACTATGGTTATTCTGAATGCCAGTTGTGAGCATTAAATAAAATAATAATGTATATTTTACACTAATAAAACTACTACTTTGGCAGTATGATCTGTCCAGAAAGAGAAGTTTCATAGAATGTATGAGTTCCCATATAAACCATGACACTTCTCTTTCCGGACAAACTAAAATAAAATATTTCTTAGACATGTAACCAATGCACAGGTATGTGGTGATAGGATATGCTTATAAATGTATAAATTTTAAGTACTACCTACTATTATCATGTATGTAGTCCTGTTATTGATATCTTATATGAAACTCTGCGCCAATCAAGTAAATCACCAACTTGTTGTGATAGCAGCCGGCAGGCTTCAGGTAATTTTCGGTAACATTCAGTGAACTCCTGTTTATTGAGCTAATCAACCATTCTCTCAACGCCGTTATGGATGATATTGACACTGTAAATAGTAAGAAATAGGTAAGCACGCTAAATAATATTATTTCGTTAATAATTCTAAAGTTAATGAATTTAATGATCAACAATTACTTGTCTATAATTATTTTTACTGAGAAATATATCAGACATAGGTAGTTACGTTTATAAATGGTCTAAACCTAGTTATAAGTAAATGAATTAATTGTTTTTCTTACCTTACCACATCCAGTGGTTTCTCGTACAAATAAACTTCTATTATTACATTTCAATTGTTCACCGTTTCTCTTCATCTTCACTATAGGTAGGTACATTACTTTTATTCATGTGTTTCAATACAGTACAAAGGCTTTTTAATCTAAAATTTGTAACAATAATATTTATTCAAACCGTAGTAATATGCAAAAGTGAGTAAACAAGCGTGTTCCCGATTCCCGCTATTACCGCTGTCATGTGTCATGTTCTGTCAAACTTTTTTTTTAATTGCGACGAAACCAGGTTTTTGTCTATGATTTTACCAGAAGTGCCAACATAACGCGTCTAATCTATCAATAAGCGGTGGATCAGATATGAGCAGGATAATTTGTGTTTATGAATCAAGTAAAGTTACAAGCCCGAATTAAGCCTAATCAGCGTATCAACTGGTTCGAATATCAGGCGCCGATTAAGGATTTTTTATGAATACGGCTGGTAGACGATATTTGTTTTTGAACGTCAAATTGGTGGAGGGATATTGTTCCAACATTTAGTTGCATGGTACCGAAAATAGAATTATATTTTATGGCGCCTCTACATGACGCCATGGGCCATCATAGGGACGCAGCTATGCGTTAGAGAGAGCTAACAATTTTGCCATCTCGTTCCGTCGTATAGCTGCGTCCCTATGATGGCCCATCATGTAGAGCCAGCGTTACGAGTGGGTATGTTTTTTGTGCTTGCCCTCGCATATATGGCTCTAGCGACTCGTGTCAAGGTAGGTAGTATCGTAATGAAACCAAAATCTGGAAAAAAAATCTACCTCATATGTTGGAGGACATAAAACACAATTTAATAATAAACAAACATAAACTCAAAAGTAATCTCTGATTGTTAAATTCATATATTATGTTCTGTTTCACTTTGCTACAAGTTATGTTATGTTTCACTTCCTAGACAACTACACAGAAATATTTTTTTCACCTCACTAGCTCGGAAAGCCCTTTTTGTTTGTTTAATATCTATTGTGAAAATCGCTTTTTATCCACATGTGGTGAAGGAGTTTTGACATAAGTGACAAGTGGCTTAAGTGACATTTGACAGCTAACAAAACGTAAAACGTTAAAAGTGCAGAATTTTTAACATCGCAATTCATGAGTAAAAACACTTAATACAGTCTTACAACTTTATTTTAATTCATAAATATCAGCATTCAACATTAATCTTCATTCTTTTTGTAAAAACGGATAAATTGTTCTGACAGCCGAATAAGTCTACGTACGAACAAAACGCATCTGACATTTAATAAAACCTTTTACGTCAAAACTTTTCATTTCAATTCATCCATCATATCAACGTTAAATATTCGCATGTTTTTCTAGGTTGTTTTGTTAAAAATTAGTGATTCGAGTGATGAAGAAGTATTAAACACCTGAGGAATTACGGGAAACCGAGCAAAATGCACCCTTTTTCTTATTTTCCTCGCTGTAGTGAGGTGAAAAGTTTTGTGTTATACACGGGTGAAAGTTATTTTACGTCTCGTGTATTAAAGCACTCGCTACGCTCAGGATTCTATTTTTGAACCACTCGCTTCGCTCGTGGTCAATAATAGAATCCTTTCGCTAGCTCGTGTTTCAAATAACACTCGCACGTAAAATACAACTTTCACCCCTTGTATAACAAATAACTATTAAGTAAGTATTTAAGGGTTAAAGATCTTAGTAATTATTAGTTACCTACTTAGCTACCTTATTTTGTAAATATGTTTCAATCCTACTTAGATTAAGAATTATTATGTAAGCAATAGCTACTTTATATGTGCATGCCGTGTTTGCCTGTAATTGGGTGGATACTCATGCTCATTTTGTACCTAGTTATTATTATAAGTATATTGTATACCACCTGTTGGCAAACCTTAAATAAATACTAATAATATAAAAAAAATATAATAATAACAATGCGAATTCTGCAATATTTAATATTGTGAGTATAAAATAAAATATTGTATTAATGTACCTAAAATTTGATGCTTTTTCTTTTTAAAATTTTCTCATAAAAGAGTTTACGTCACTCTGGGCGGTAAGTGAGATTTTACGCCCACGGGCGCAGCGGAAAATCTCACTTCACACCCAGGAGAAGACGTAAAATTGTGTACGCACCACGGGCGGTAATAAAGAAGGCCTCAGATCGCTTGTCTATGGCCCTTACCTTCGGTTCGGGCCACAAATATCAGCGATCTGAGCCGTTCTTTATTTTACCGCCCTAGGTGCGTAATGTACTATTATCGTTTCGTTTTAAAATTGAGTATTTTTGAAACATAAAGAACATAAAGGTGGGTATTTCAGAATACGTATTACTAATTTTAAAACATTAATTCATTTGGAAGCACTTAGGAGTCGCCAGGACGCTCGCGTTCCCATACAAACGTAGTTTAGCTCTCATTTTAAAACGACATGCTTTAGAACCACGAAATTTGGCATGGGCATTATAGTAGTACAGATCTATGTCGGTAATTCGTTTTCATTGCAAAAATTGTAATACAAAGAAAATACAGCCAGATACAGATTTACATACAAAACTTATTTTTGCTATATTTTCTTTGTATTACAATTTTTAGCAACGAAAACGAATTACCGACATATATCTGTACTACTAGAATGCCCATGCCAAATTTCGTGGTTCTAAAGCATGTCGTTTTAAAATGAGAGCTAAACTACGTTTGCATGGGGACGCGAGTTCACGCGAGCGTCCTGGCGACTCTTAGGGGGCGGGTTTGATCATTTTATTTTCGAAAAGAAAAGTATTGAGCAATGAGCACCCATACTAATCGTAACGCAGTGTTTCTCATTCACTCGCGCTGAAAAAGATAGAGATGGAATTTAGCTTTTGCTATCCTCTTACGTGTGTTTCTGTTTGTACATTCGCCATCAGCTATATCGGAGCGGCCAAGGTGGTCACAAATATCTGAATAAGGCCTCTATTGTCACGATAAAGTGCATGCTCAAATAATTTTGAGTACCTTGGCCGCAACGATATATTTGATGGCGACTACAATACCTACTACCCGAGTATCCTTGTTCCGGGCGAATAGAGCTTTATCAATAGCAGAGACTAGAGAGATATAGACGGCCACAGCCTAAGAAATTTTTGAAGCTCATGTCGATTGCGCCTGTCCGAAAGCCGCCTAAAGATACCATAAATGTAAGAGGAAATGTCACCTGTACTGCTACTCCACCTAATAACAAGTAGCGTATTAGTAGTACACTAGTAGCTATATCTCTATAGTATCTGTCAATAGCCATGACAAAAGCTGTTCGGTGAAATGGCCTGCAGGGTTCGCAAATATCATTGCTACATTTCATTTTTAACCGACTTCAAAAAAGGAGGAGGTTCTCAATTCGAATGAATTTTTTTTTTATCATTATTATGTTTTTTTTTGTATGTATGTTACTCCATATCTCCGTGAATCGTGAACCGATTTTCAAAATTGTTTTTTTAATCGAACAGGTATAACCCCTAGATGGTCCCATTGTCACCAAGTCAGGGTCTGATGATGGGATCCTGGAGAAATCGAGGGAACTCTTCAACTATTATAGGCACACCTATAGTGATTTCACTATTTTTTACAGCAACTCGGCCACTTCCTCTTGGAATAGCGGATCCTAAGTGAAGTCGGTTTTTTTTTTGTTTTAAATTATTTAAACACATGATGAACATGATACACGTGCAGAAACTCTGTAGTGCTAGTGTCGTAGTTTATTTTATAATATATAAAAGATACGAGTATCGGGCTAGAACATTAACAATACTCTTAAGATTTTTATCTACACCCATATCATAAACCCTCCATGATGCGTTCAAAAACCGCACGTTATAACCACCATAAAAATAGATTGTTTCGTTAGAAGTTAGAACAAATGTCTTATCTGTAACGATGTTATTATTATCAAATAATCCGGAATGCTCCGACCCGCCGGCACGCGCCTCCCAACCGCCGGCACAATCGAGTTGGCCATGACGATGGCGTTGCAATCCGTGCAATGGCAGTCATTCAATCATCATTTCGGGTTTATAATATGTGTGTAGATAAAACAGTGTATGCAACTGTACGTAATTAGGCCTTAAACACTCGTGTGATCTTATTATGAAACTCACTTCGTTCGTTTCATAAAACCACACTCGTGATTTAAGGACCCCTATTACGTAACAGTTATATAAACTACTATAAGACAGTTAGAATTGTCACTATTATCACATACCTAAACAAGGGTAAAGCACGTTTCTAAAGTAAAGAGTCATAATACAAAGTACAGTCCGTGAGCTCTATAACGAACCTTCGGGTTTTAGAAAGAGACGTCGGGTATCAATCAACAGTGACACGTGAAAAAGCAGAACAGAACAGCAATATTACCTTCGTGTATCATCGCCGATTCCCGAAGGTTCTTCTTAAAGCTCACGGACTGTATAGTTGAATTATCGAGAGCGTGGAATTGCATATGTAGTGGTTGTACCGTGTTGTGCCTCTTTGTGTGCGGATTCAAATATAGAATGCCTGTACACAAACAATACTACTAGGTACATATGCAATAGGGAATATTACGCAAAACTCTGGGTAGGGGGCGGCACTAGCACATCTAGAGGGCCTACCACGAAACACGAAAATAAAAATTTCGTTACCTGGTTCTCTGTCACTCTTTCATATTCGAGCGATAGAGAGGCACATGTCAAAATTTCGATTCTCTCGTTTCACGATAGGCCCTTTGTAAACAAACCGCCTTGGTGCGCAATTGACATATTTATTCGTTATAAATTATCTATGAAAACTTGTAAAAAAACTGTTTAAGGCCTAGTATGTATTAAAAACTCTATGGTTTACCGGTGTGCTAGTGCTGCACTCTGGTGGCAGAATATTGCAGTAATATCCCCTATTCTCTCTCGATAATTCATCTATAATAGCTTTTACAAAAAACGTCAAATAAAAGAAAAAGGCAAAATCTAACCCCTGATTCAGGAAAAATCGTGACTGCCAACCCTAGAATGGAATCAGCCACGCGAACCACTGAGTCCACTTAGTAGCCGGATGTGTCGCGACTTTCGGTACCACTCGGCACTGGAATCGTAGGATACAGTGAAACCTCGGTAACTGGACCGCAATGACGAAAATCTCGTTATAACAATTCAATTTTTCTGAACCTCGCTTACTTTTTGAGCAAAAATCAGCCATTTTCGACGCATAAAAGAGTGGTTTTACTTAAGTCATTATAAGTATTAATTTTTGTCTAATACAACGTATAATAAGACATAAAAATCACTGAACTAATCCGCGAATAGACAGATATACGGACATACACAATGAAACTATAATAGTTTCTAGTTGACTAGTAACAGAGCTGGGGAAGTTAAAATCGTACCTAAAAAAAAACCCGACAACTGGCAACCCTAGAATGAAATCAGCGACGTGAACTACCGCGCTCAAGGTAGCAGCCGGATGTGTACCGCCTTTCGGTACCACTCGCAGTCACGGTAGAACCTCGATAACGCGAACCTGATCATCAAATATAAACACTATTTTTTTTTATTAGGAGAACAAACAGAGTTAAATGTACACAATGCTTAAGATTAATTAAAAACATAACAAACATGCATTTAGCTCCTCAACAGTCCTCATTAAGATGTACTATTATGAAAAGACAGACAGATCCTAAACTAGTAGTTCTGTGAACCGTAGACTTTGAAGCATTTACCCCCTTTCACCCCCCTCGATCTTTTTTTTACAACAACCTCTGAGGAAGTGTGTGAAATCCGTCCATAAATAACGCGACAACAAACTTCCCCCCCTTTCCCCCTCATTTTCCCCCCAGTCAAAAAAATGGCTCGACAGTTTTTGGCAAATAAATCAAGCAATGTACATGCCAAGTTTCATCGAAATCGGATGAAAAATGCGACCTCTAGACCGACACTGACCAACCAACCAATACACACACATCAATCTGCCAAATCGTCGTACCAGTGAAAACGGAGATTTGGGACAATTAGGGTATCCTGAAATGCAGGCGGCACCGTGAAGAGAGGTATTTTTGACAGCTGCTGTCAAAATCCACGAATAAAAAAAATGTGATTAAACATGATTGGTGGATTATGACCGATGTACCTTTCGCCACGTGCTGCCATCTGTTGAAAAAACGAATCAGGAAACCCTAATTCATTGTGAACTATTCATTCACAAAATTGGATACTTTCGTTATCGAACTCGCGGAGCGTAAGCGTCGTAAGCGAAGTGAGTTCTTACGAACAGCTCCAGGCCCAACTGTCACCTGGCTACTGGGACGTCTCGGCATTTGCATGGCTTTTTGATTTCGATAGTTTGTCCGACGATAACCTTTAGTAACGTTTTTCTGATCTTTAAGACATTTCTTGGGGCTGCAGCAGAGATACATAAAATTTGTAAGTTCGTATATGAGCAGCAGGCTTATGATGGCAGTAGTTGTCCGCCGATAACTTGATAAAAAGCTGACAACTTGACGCATTGTCATGTTTTGCTGTGTGAATGTGTCAAGTTGTCAGCTTTTTATCAAGTTATCGGCGGACAACTACTGCCATCATAAGCCTGCATGACCGATCAAGTGGTTATGGAGCTAGAAGGAGAAAAAAATCCTCCTTAGGGTCTTGTTATATTGGTCAACTCGTTTGCAAGTAAATCGCGAGTTCTCCGTTCGAGGCGGACTACTATGTAGTTTAGTCTAGTTATCAAAAAAATACTTATACGTATGTGTTGTCCACACATTGCGCTTGGAAAGTCGGAGTGGACATAGCGTAATAAATTAGACTTTATGTCCTTTAGGTAAAGGTTAAATCTTCACAACATAAAGTACAGATGTCGCTAGTGACTAGTTCACCATTACATGACAAAATTCGCTGTGATGGATAGAAGGATGTTTGGTGTAATTGGGAGCACGTCGGACCGGTAATCCAAAGGACGCGGGTTCGAATCCCATAATGTTCAGAGTTCTTCGCAGTTGATTTTTTCATAGTAAAGGACATCTGTTTCTAATTTGTGGTATTTTCCTTTAGGTTACTTATATTTCACACGAAGCTTTTGTTGTTTCCCGATTATTTATTATGATTAATTGTCAGATTCGTATGTTGAAGTTTTAGGAGTAGGTAACTGTCAGAAATCTTAAAAAATGTGGAACCTTGGCACCTGGCAGCCCTTAAATGGAACCACCGGCGCGGACCATCGCACCTAATCAGTAGCCGGATACTAAGCGCCTTTTGTAATGTTGCACTGAAAAAATGAAACAGCTAGAAATAAATAAGTTTTCGCTGTTTACAATCGAGTGACTCGCTTCGCATGGAGCCTGCAAAGTTTGTTGTTAAAATAAAAGAAGTCATTTTGGCTAACGTATGTATGTAGAACTATTTAACCATTAAATTTGTTATAAGTAAATAAATACCTGATTGGCAGACCTAGGAATCGATGGGGCAAAACTTTTTGACAGGTAGGGAGTTCCCATATCGATAAACTCAATTATCGATGCTTTTTACCATATACTAGTGATCACCCCCAGCATTGTATGTACTATTTATGAGTATTGTTCTGAAGACGAGTATAATGTTCTAGCAAAGCATATTTTAAATTATCGCTAGGTAATAGATACCATCCTATTATGAAATAGTTAATATTATATCTTTATCAAACCCTTTTTATATAATTAGATAAAGATAAGTAACACTTATTATTTTGTTTTATTTATATTTTTTAATAAAATCATAGTTTGACAAACAAAACCTGGAGTGGTCAATAGTAAGTATATGGAACAAATATCGATACTTAAGTTTATCGATATGGGAACTCCCTACCTGTCAAAAAGTTTTGCCCCATCGACTCCTAGGTCTGCTGATTGGTAAGGGTTATATTTACTAGGACACTTATCTGGATTCAAATTAGTTCTTGGTTAAAATAACCAAAAACATTAACATAAACCCTTACAGCAAGCAAGTTAGAAGGGCTATAAAGTAGATATACGAGTATGTATATGTACAGTAGCCATCAAATATATCTGAGTGGCCAGGGTACTCAAAAATATCTGAACGTGCACTTTATTGCCTTGAAAATAGAGGCGTTGTTCACATATTTGTGACCACCGAAGCCGCTCCGATATATCTGATGGCAACTGTACATCTTTATCTAGTCTCGTACCATATTCATCAAAGAAAATCCACGTCCCAAAACAACAACGAAATGTGCTCCTTAATAAATAAGATTTGTATGAAAAATGTGTTCCCCTAACCTCAAAGTCCCCTCAAAATGGCTGTAAGTAAATCTTTGGTGACAACTAGATATGTATGCAAGGGTTACTTAACCAACCAATTCAAGAACGTAACAAGTGCCGAAACACTTCGAATACACTTAAGACATTTTACAAGAGAAGTTTATGAGACATTTTAATAGAAAATGTTATAACTATTGTGGCGTAAGAAGGGAATCTTATTGCGTTAATATAAGACTGGAATTACATTCTTTTTGTAATACAAAGAGTTCAAAAGGGTAAAAATGTTGTTTTGTGTCAGAATTACGTTAAATTTCGTCTGTTACACGTTGGAATGGGTTTTGAATTGAATTTGGGGCCTTTGGCGGTTAGCCCGTTCATTTATTATTGTGTAAACGCCATTAAAGGACTACGAATAAGATAAATACGCGGTACTTTAACAGTCTGGCCCATATAAAAAAGAGCAAAAAAAAGAATTGTTGTCCAAATGTTTTTTTTGTTATTTAACTATAACTAGCGACCCGTCCCGGCTCTGCACGGGTGCAATTAAACATAAAACCCATAAATCTGTATCTGGCTGTATTTTCTATGTATCACAATTTTTAGCAAGGAAAACGAATTACCGACATAGATCTGTACTACTAGAATGCCCATGCTAAGTTTCGTGGTTCTAAAGCATGTCGTTTTAAAATGAGAGCTATACGTTTGTATGGGAACGCGAGCGTCCTGGCGACCCTTAAGTGATTTTGCCCCACAGCTCTTTCAAGCTAACGGACATAATAATATTTTTTTGGATACCACACGGAAAAATTTTTTTTTCTAAAAATTACGAATGTTTGTAAACGGCGTGACAACTTTTTTGTCATTAACACTAAAGTTTAGTTGTCATTACAGGTGCTAGCTATATTTAGCAACACTTAGTTGTTCATTATATTTAACAAAATTTCGTAAATTCCACAAATGAACTTCTTGCGATTACAAAAAGTTTCTTGTCCCGGGATTTGCAAAAAATTTAGTAATTATTACAAATTTTTTGTTGACGTAAATGTATTTTCACCTCACTAGCTCGGAAAGCCCTTTTTGTTTGTTTAATATCTATTGTGAAAATCGCTTTTTATCCACATGTGGTGAAAGAGTTTTGACATAAGTGACAAGTGGCTTAAGTGACATTTGACAGCTAACAAAACGTAAAACGTTAAAAGTGCAGAATTTTTAACATCGCAATTAATGAATTGCATCGAGTAAAAACACTAAATATAGTCTTAGAACTTTATTTTAATTCATAAATATCAGCATTCAACATTAATCTTTATTCTATTTGTAAAAACGGATAAAATGTTCTGACAGAGCCCAATAAGTCTACGTACGAACGAAACGCATCTGACATTTAATAAAACCTTTTACGTCAAAACTTTTCATATATTTCAATTCATCCATCATATCAACATTAAATATTCGCATGTTTTTCTAGGTTGTTTTGTTAAAAATGAGTGATTCGAGTGATGAAGAAGTATTAACACCTGAGGAATTACGGGAAACCGAGCAAAATGCACCCTTTTTCTTATTTTCCTCGCTGTAGTGAGGTGAAAAGTTTTGTGTTATACACGGGTGAAAGTTATTTTACGTCTCGTGTATTAAAGCACTCGCTACGCTCAGGATTCTATTTTTGAACCACTCGCTTCGCTCGTGGTCAATAATAGAATCCTTTCGCTAGCTCGTGTTTCAAATAACACTCGCCCGTAAAATACAACTTTCACCCCTTGTATAACAAATAACTATTTTTTCCGTGTAGCCTCCATCGAGACATCTTTCAGTAAGTGGCCGCCACTCAATCTCAAGTCACTTTAGAAATATACACAAGTGGTTCTGTGAACCGTAGACTTCGGAGAACATAAATAACGCGACAGCAAACTTCCCCCCTCCCCCTCATTTTCCCCCCAATCAAAAAAATGGCTCGACAGTTTTTGGAAAATAAATCAAGGAACGTACATGCCAAGTTTCATCGAAATCGGATGAAAAATGCGACCTCTAGACCGACACTGACCAACCAACCAACCAATACACACACATCAATTTGCCAAATCGTCGTACCAGTGAAAACGGAGACGTTCGTCGCCTCGCTACGCTCGGCTCCTCAGACAATAAAAAAAAAAAAAAATGGGACAATCTTACACAAATCAACCCAGCCCCACAGTACCTAAGCTCAATAAGGCTTGTGTTATGGGTACTAGGCGACAATATATATAATAGATAGATATAGACATAGACTTAAATATAATATTTAGTAGACGGCCATAGCCTAAGAACTTTTTGAGGCTCCGAGTATTTAGCGTACTAGTAGTACTACTAGTACGTTATTCGTTACTAGGTGGCGCTGATTTTATCTCATACATATTGGCTCTGTTTAGGTGGCTCTGAACTAGATGACGCTAAATACTCTTAGCCTCAAAAAATTTAAGTCTATGATATAGATAAATACTTAAATACCTACATAGAAAACATCCATAACTGACCAGGATTCGAACCCGGGACCTCTTGCTTCATAGGCAGGGTCACTACCAACTAGGCTAAGAGGCCGTTAAAGTTACATGTGAAAACGGAGACGTCGTACCAGTCAATAACTGAGTCTCTTTGTGAGCGCGAGCCAAACCAATCGCATATTCGCCCATATGAAAGGATTTCCCCAAATCACCGTCATTGTTGTGTTGAAGAAACCTTAGAAAATATCGGACAAAAATTAATTTGTCCCAGGCATACCTGCCCAATCGCATTTCGCTTTAACAAGATTATGTCTCCAAGTTAAAAGGGCTTAAGAGTCGCCAGGACGCTCGCGTGAACTCGCGTTCCCATACAAACGTAGTTTAGCTCTCATTTTAAAACGACATGCTTTAGAACCATGAAATTTGGCATGGGCATTCTAGTCTAGTAGTACAGATCTAGGTCGGACATTCGTTTTCGTTGCTAAAAATTGTAATACAAAGAAACTATAGCAAAAAATAAATAAGTTTTGTATCTAAATCTGTAACTGGCTGTATTTTTTTTGTATTACAGTTTTTAGCAACGAAAACGAATTTCTGATCTAGATCTGTATTACTAGAATGCCCATGCCAAATTTCATGGTTCTAAAGCATGTCGTTTTAAAATGAGAGCTTAACTACGTTTGTATGGGAACGCGAGCGTCCTGGCGACTCTTAACAAGATTATGTCTCCAGGTTAAAAGGGCTTAAGTGGACGGATGTAACCGTCTCGGGCCTCTCACTGAGTTCAGGCGGATTTATTAGTGTTCTGTAGCCAAATGGCAAAAAACGGAACCCTTATAGATTCGTCATGTCTGTCTGTCTGTACGTCCGTATGTCACAGCCATTTTACTCGGAAACTATAAGACTTATCATTATCAAATTTTTACACTCCATTCATTGAAGTAATTGTAAAAAATATTTTTTTACCAAATATCAACATAATGCACATCCATCGATAGGTCTTTAAAAATAACATTGTAGAGCAGGCTCTGCCGTACAACGTCGTATGAATAATTCCGCACCGCAGTTTGACTTGTGATCCTTGTAGTACTACTCCTGGGCTTCAAGAAAGTCCATGTTGCCAGGCTGGAAAGTGGTGCCGTTTCTCCCACCACCCCCCCTGAACATCCCCACCCCACATTTTCAAAAACCTATCGTGTGTGGTCTCATATGAAAGGGCTAATAGAGGCGGTTCTAAAAATAGACCACATCATTACATTTCAGCCATTTTTTTTAAATTAAAACAAAAATAATTTTCAAAACATACCAAGTTTGGGCTCCTCCAGATACGACATGGCTGATTATATTTTTGTACAATATATCACAAATGATACTTGATACCCTCATATGTAACCCCAAGAAAGCAATTTTGAAAATAATTTCATTAAGTATTTTTTTTTTAATTTTCAATATTACAAAATAACGCAGTACAAAATGTACTGAAGTAGAGTTCTACTAGAGTTCTACTCCAGTACATTTTGAAAAATTAAAAAAAAATGCTAAATGAAGTTATTTTCAAAATTGCTTTCTTGGGGTTAGATATGAGGGTATCAAGTATAATTTGTGATATATTGTACAAAAAAATTATCAGCCATATCGTATCTGGAGGAGCCCAAACTTGGTATGTTTTGAAAATTATTTTTGTTTTAATTTAAAAAAAAATGGCTGAAACGTAATGATGTGGTATATTTTTAGAACCGCCTCTATTAGCCCTTTCATATGATACCACACACGATAGGTTTTTGAAAATGTGGGGTGGGGATGTTCAGGGGGGATGGTGGGGGAAACGGCACCACTTTCCAGCCTGGCAACATGGACTTTCTTGAAGCCCAGGAGTAGTACTACAAGGATCACAAGTCAAACTGCGGTGCGGAATTATTCATACGACGTTGTACGGCAGAGCCCGCTCTATTGAGGTTGTTTTAAACATTTTTTGATTAAGTGGATATATTCAGAAATAATGACTCCGAAAGTCATAAAAATTGTGTCCCTCCCCCCCGTAACTTTTGAACCGTAAGTCCAAAAATTATGGAAAAATTCAAGAAGATATACCTTTAAATATTATTTCAAACAAAATTATTTTGAACATTATCGGTTTAGGCATTTTTGAGTTATCTTCAAAAACCTACATACTTAGCCAGATACAACCTTGCGATAATAATTTATTCGATAGTAGCTACGACTGGTTTTTATAAATAATGATACGGAACCCTTCATGCGCGAGTCCGGCTCGCACTTGGCCTGTTTTAATATATCTGTTCCAAACTTTTTCTATTCACGAAGATTCGAGCGGTTGAGGATTAGCGCGTGGCAAAAATAAGCTTTCGAGGCTTCGAGACGTTTTGGGAGTAATCAATGAGCTTTAGCCGACTTAAAAAGAAGATTTGTAATTTTATGAAGGATTTCTTACGTCCTCTATAGCCGTAAGAGTGAGCCTGACATACAAGGTGTAACAAAAATTCTGGTTATCTTTTGATAAAAAACAAAAAAAAGTTTTTGGTTTAGTACACGGAAAAAAAGCTTCCGGGATATTCTCAATCTAAAACATCATTATATTATGTTGAAAATATTTCCTCGTGACAAGTATTTAGTAGGCGCCGCCGCGCCGGCCGCTTGAAAAATTCGCACCGAGCGAGCTTTAATATTTTTCAATTGCGAATTTTGTTTCGCGGACGTACTACAATTCGCGGTCTATTGCCTCAACGCACTAAATACAGTGCACGAATTATTTGCGTTCCCATGTTCGTGTGTTCGATCTAGCTGTGCTGTGCGATAAGAATTGTCAGCAAATGTCGTTAACCCCCAATACAAATAAGTTCTAAGTGGATCAGTTTTCAATAGTATAGTCGACGTCAAAGATTATGTTTGCACTTTTTCATTAAGGATCATGTTCTATCTTGCGTTTGGTTATGTTCATAAAGTAAAAAAAAACTTCTGATGACTTATTCGAGTCACGTGTCTCACAATCTTCTTAGCAGCAACTAGGGATTGCAACCCGGGTTTTTTTAGTATGAAGAAACCCGGGTTTCCGGGTAATAACCGGGTATTTTCATACTAAAAAACCCGGGTTGCATTCCCTAGCAGCAACTCAATATTTGGTAGTAAAATCAACGAAAAAACATAGTAAATCATACAAAAAATAATGAAGAGTTAGGTTAGGAGATTCGATTACAGCCAAGACTGCTGGAAATATCTAACAACAGCAGACCCCAAGGAGGTGGAAGTATTGAACGTGGACCTACTTGCGTATTGGCGAGATATAAGGACGCATTCCCAGGACTTCCAGCGCTTGCCAAAAGTATTCTAGCTGTTCCGGCTACAAGTGAGCGAGTGCCTTCCGTAGCTTGATTAGTTCTAAATGCCAAGCGATCATTCTTTAGCCCGACCAGTGTGTTAATAAATGTATTTTCGTACACGAAAACTATAATATCTGTATACATTTAGGTACACTAAACATTCGTAAGTATTCGTTTTGCCTTGCGGCAACAAGTCCGCGCCGATTCGTTTCACCCGGCCCGCCGCCGCTGCCAATGTTTTCGTCGGCGCCCACCTCTACCCTCCATACAAAATAAAAAAAATTCGCGAGAAATTTTTTTTTCTTAGTTTGTCGTAATTACAATACGATACCAATTATGCCCTTAAAAGGATCACCAGCATTTTTGTTACACCCTGTATGTATAATAATTGCACCCGTGCGTAGTCGGGGCGGGCCGCTAAGGTAAAATCCACAATTCCACGGACTGATTTGACAGCTCCTGGCATACAAAGCGAAGCGATTGTCAAATGTATGAAAAGAGCTGTCAAATCAGTCCGCGGATTTATGAATTCTACCTTAGTTAAGTATAAAACGGTCTAGTGCGAATCGATATCGTGCACGAAGGGTTCCGTACCATTACCATTAAATCGGGCTAAAAATCATATCTGTTGTATGGGAGCCCCCTTAAAAAATTATTTTATTCTGGTTTTTAGTATTTGATGTTATAGCGGCAACAGAAATACATTACCTGTGAGTATTTCAACTGCCTAACTGTCACGGTTAATGAGATACGGCCTGGTGACAGACGGACAGACACACAGACAGACGCACGGACAGATAAGTCTTAGTAATAGATTCCCGTTTTTAACCTTTGGGTACGGAATTCTAAAAAAGTAAATTACATGAAAAACTTTGATCTATGCGTTTTACATTAACGTAAGTAAACGCACATTTATTACAATAACAAACGAGTAAGTATCGGCAAATGCATTCAAAGAGCAGGTTTCAATACAAAAGGCACCAACTACATTAGAGGTGTACAAATGGTAATGCGAATATTTTCGGCGAATATTCACTAATGGAAATACGAATATACTTAGGTTCAAAAATTTTGGAACAACAGAAGTTGTGGTATTAGAATGCTTCGTGGGTGCTACTTTGAACCCGAAGGACATGAAATCGAATTGTATGGTGACTTTTAGAAAAATCCTTGAAACCTGTAGGGGTATTCAGGAAAAAGTACAATTTTTGAAAAAAAAAATCGCAAATTTTCCGTACAAAAAATATTTGTCAGATTTGTGACGCTACAGAATGTGTGGGAAAATGCGTGACAAAATTGACAAAAAAATTGGGACACTATTTATAGTATTTAAATCGATTCCTCGAGCTTCAGAGCAGAAATAACCCAACATTTTTTTAAATGTAGATGGTACACTTTTTTTCAAAAATACCCATCTAGACTTTTAATGGCTCATTCTAGTAGCGCATTCTATTTCCTATCTCAATTCTATCAAAAATAAGCGTTCCAAAAAATTCCGTCCTATTACGTCACTTTTTAGATTGACGTATAGTGGAAAGGATCGAACATGCCCGTGATTCAGAGAAAAATGCGTCCAAAATTCTGCAGATGAAACCAGTTACGGTACGGTTTTTTTAACACTGGTATCAATAAGTTTCTGCAGGGTGTAACAAAAATATTGATGCTCCGTTTAAGGCCATAATTGGTATCGTATTGCTACAAAAACAAGTAGAACAAAAAATTTTTGGACCACTTTTTTTTTGGTGGGCCATGTGGTTTCAGCCGGCCAACCTTCCATACAAAACCATTTTTTTCGCGTATTTTTTTTTCTTAGTTTTTTTTATAATTATAGTATACGATACCAATTATATCTACGTTCTAAAAAGGATCACCAGCATTTTTGTTACACCTGCATGTTTTTTTAAAATCACGACACGACTAATAATTACCACATTTTTTGTACAAATAGTTAGTTGTTTTAAATGACTTACGCTTTATTTTTCAAATACTTTTCTTCGGACAAATTAACTTAAAATATTCACGATAATTAATTGAATAACGAATGATCGGCACACTCTACAGCTTTATACGCAGTTTTCTTTCCCCAAATGTAAAACCCTAATGTCAATACGTCTTGCAAGTAGACATAATACTTAAAGGATTGAGAAATGAAGCCTCCCGGGATTAGGTACTATTGCTCCTGTCTTTTTATATGCGTGGCTATGTAAAGTACATATTCCTTTCAAAGGTAAAGTGGTTTATTCGCAGCTAGTTTTATGTTGGAGCAAGAGTTCTTTATGCCGTATGCTAATGTAATAGTAGATTGTATTACAAGAGAGCAAAATGACTTATTTCAGTCGAGGATAGCGTGTTGAATCCCGAACGAAGCGAAGGATTCCAGAATAGAATCCCTCATCCTGAGCGTAGTGAGGGATTCAAGTGACCCGAGATCGAAATAATTTTGCTACCGCGTAGTACACTCTACTTTTCACCCCTTCTATGAGAAAAATTATAACAAAGGTACTAAACTAGGTATCTGCTAGAAAAAGAAAGTTAAATAATGTTGTCTCATTTTAATCGATTGCAAAGACAAGGAAAATCAAAAAAAAACGCAGAGGGATCAAAAGTCACTTTTGCTCCCTGTAAATGGGCAACAACTCGCAGAGGGATCAAAAGTCACTTTTGCTTCCTGTAAATGGGCAACAAATTACCCTTTTTCGAATAGAAGGGGTGAAAAAATACTAAAACAATACATTAAAAAACCCATCTCAAGCATAATAACTTCAAGAAAAGAAATAATCAACCAATACTGGAATTGTATTGGAGTTGCAATGGAATAATTTTCAAGCAAATACTGATATTTCTGGCAGGAGTTTAGGCTAGCTGTGTATCGTTGTTAATTCATACGAGTATATTCAGAGCAATGACGAGTAGTTTCAGCGAGGCGTCCGGTATTTAAGCTCCCTACGTGTTGTGGAACTACCTTTACGGCTACCATGAGTTTTACATTGACATTTTTTGTTAAGAGTCCGGTAACGATTTAAAAACGAAAATCGCTAATAATGACATTATGCATATGAATTGCATTTGGTAAAATAGCTTGAAGTCTTGTTATTGCAAAAAAGTACTTTAGGTCGATATATATTAATATTTAATACCTTAAAACTCAATTCATACAGACCTTGTTTAGTGAGGACGTTGATTCATGCAATTTTGTCGTATGATTTTTTATTATTATTTGTTATGGACCCTAATATGTTTTATACTGTCTGAATAAAGCATGAAGGTAAGTTTATTTCTGTATTTTTATATTTGTAAAATACTTTAATATCTTCCAAAACTATCACCTAAACTTCGGCCATTTTTAGCAAAATTGCTCTAGCAAAACAAACTTTCCCTTAAAAAATATATATAAAAATAAAAAAACTGTTACATTTATTCCTCAGGCGACTCATTTTTCAATGTGTTTATATATTTTACGTACTTGTATAACTTAATTTTAATCAATAAAAACCTTACTTTTTTCACCTCTCCAAGCAAAAATCGCGAAACTGGTGTTAGATTCGGGTGAATTATTTATGAATGAAGCATAAAATTAAAAAATCGTTGTATTTATTCCATCCAAAAAGAAACGACCTTTCATAATATGTATACAAAATTATAGAGGTTATGTTAGTTACTGCAAAATAGCATCAAAAAGTTGAGGTAAATCGAAAAAAAAGTTTACCGGTCTCTTAACGAGTAACGGATTTTCTATCTGTGCATCTCGTTTACACTAATACGTTACAAGCAAGATGCACAGATACAACACTCGATACTCGTTCTCGAAAACGTCAATGTCATAATTAGCCCTCCAAACGAAGGAAAACTTAGGGGAAATAATTCGTGTATAGCTGAATTTTGGTGAAGTTGTAGATAAAGGTGTCTTACACAACATACTAAAAGTACTCATGGATAGGGGTGCCGCTAACGGGGAGAGGGGGGTGTAAAGGTCCCCTTTTTTGGCTTTTCGTAAATAACTCAGTAGCGGTGGCTCATATTACAAAATGTTCTTCTACTTAATTAATCCACAAATAATTTTCTACAAAAAAGGTTCTTTACACTTTTTTGCTGGGATCAATGTATAATGAGATTTCGAGGAAATACGATAATCACTTTCGGAGCTATTATTTACGAAACTATTAGTTTTGTCTAAAAATTGTTTTAGAAAACCCATATTTATATTAAAATACCTATCCAACGATACCCCACACATTAGGGGTGGATTAAAAAACAGAATTTACCCCCCACTTCATGTGTTCGGGAGGTACCCTAAAAAATAATATTTTTTCAGATTTTGTTTTAAAACTTTGTCTGCGTGTTCAAAACACATACTCATACGAAGTTTAACTATTCAAGTACTAACCATCACTGAGCAGGTTGAAGAGGGTAATTTTTTACTTTTTATTTTTTATGCCACGACGGTGGCAAACAAGCATACGATCCGTCTGATGGTAAGCAGTTCCCATAGCCTATGGACGCCTGCAATCAATTTCCTAACCTTATAGTTTCGCTGTCCGTTTGTCCCAGTCTATCCGTTCACGGCTTTGCGCAGTGATGGTTAGTACTAGAATAGTTAAACTTCGTATGAGTATGTGTTTTGAACACGCAGACAAAGTTTTAAAACAAAATCTAAAAAAATATATTTTTTTAGGGTAGCTCCCGAACACATGAAGTGGGGGGTAAATTATGTTTTTTAAATCCTTATGACGTGTGGGGTGTCGTTGGATAGGTCTTTTAATATAAATATGGGTTTTCTAAAACAATTTTTAGACAAAACTAATAGTTTCGTAAATAAAAGCTCCGAAAGTTTCTGAAAGTGATTATCGTATTTCTTCGAAATCTCATTATACATTGATCTCAGCAAAAAAGTGTAAAGAACCTTTTTTGTGCAAAATCATTTGTGGATTAATTAAGTAGAAGAACATTTTTTCATATGAGCCACCGCTACTGAGTTATTTACGAAAAGCCAAAAAAGGGGACCTTTACACCCCCCTCTCCCCGTTAGCGGCACCCCTATCCATGAGTACTTTTAGTATGTTGTGTAAGACACCTTTATATACAACTTCACCAAAATTCAGCTATACACGAATTATTTCTCCTATCGAGCAGTTAGTGGGCTTCCTTCGGTGAGCTAAATTCATGGTAAACGTACTGGTGTGAACCGAACTGACCCTCGTTGGACTTGGGTTTTCATCCTCCCCCCTCAATTTCCAGTATATGTATGTGATGTGAACAAGAACGAGTCCTCCTTCGAAATCTTGAAGTCGGTTGAAAACAGTCCCGACCCCCACCTTACATAGCAAGAGACATGGCGGCCGGTTTTTACATTTCGTTTGTTACGTAATGCGGATTTAATTTAAGGCTGTCAGAAACAGAGTCCTTGTTAGGGGCCTAAGGATGTGCCGGTGCCGGCGCCGGGAATGTTCCCGAGTCAAGGAAATACCTACTTTAACTAATAAAATAAACTAATTATGATGATGCAGTCTTGCCATTTAGGTAATTATTATACTTGTAATTATAAATTAATATAGCTGAGCATCCAGTTCTAGTCTTAGTTTTATCTTTTGTGCGAGTTATGTAGGCACTAACAAATAATTATTAAGATGTGTAATTACTAACATCATATGGATTGATGCCCAGCCTTGGGCACCGGAGACCTAGATCACTTTTTCCTTTATATATAACATCTATATAAGTTTATAATATGGATTGATATCTGAAATAAATAATTTGCTATACTAAGGGCCGGTTACATCAATGATCAAACCATCTGTCATTGGGGTCAAATTTCATTTGCTAGAGCTGATAGCCCAACGGCTGTTCTATCAATCTTTTAAGCCGTGACGTTGGTTTTAGGGCACGTATTTGCTATTTGCGAAGTGCATGGTGCGGGTAAGGTGAACGATCACAGTGCACAATGTGACAGGAAATGAAACTGCAAAGGGACATCACCTATATACACGGTGTAACATGAGGAAACCGGATAATTTTAACAGCGTATTTCTGATCATAATTGAAGACTAAAATGTCATACAAACTTTCCTGAATTTTGCCTAGTTTTCGAGTTACGACCAATTAAAAAAAAACACATTTCTCATTGTTACTCAGCGAAATGAGATTTTTAGATGGCGATTTCACCAGTATGGGGCGTAGTCTAAAGACATCTTTTATTGACAGATATCAAAGTGACAATAGACAATTTGTATAAACTATTTCTATTAAAAAAAATTAGAAATTCATTTAAACCGATAATTTTACCTATGAGACTTACTTAAAATGTTCAAAAGCATTTAAAAAAACGAAAAAGAATAACAAATATTTTTTTGTCGATTGACATAAAGTCATATAATGTTATTTTCTTCTATAGACCTCAGAAATGCGTGGTTCAAATCTTTCTGTTTCCTCATGTTACACCGTGTATGTCACCTAATGGGGGTAAGGTGGATGGTGGGGGTAGTGGTAGATCACAGTGCACAATGTGACAAGAAATTAAACTTTTAAATAGTTTACTAAAAGTTATTGATTATGTGGCATTAAGTTGGTAAAAATGCTTTAATAAACACATAACAAAAATTCAATTAAAATAACTAAACTAAACTAATATTAATATAAACTAAATTAAAACTAAATACAACTATTAATATATAAAACTATCTAAAAACTTACCTAAAATCCCAGTTACAAAAAGAATACCCTCTCCAAGAGGTCCCCCTGCGGCAGGGAACCCATAACGCTGGCCGAGTTACCTCTTTGTATTGCCAACGAGATGCGCTGGCAGAGGTTAGTGCTAGCTCTAGGGTCCCCTGAAGCGTCGACCAGCCGTTTAGACAGGGCTCCCATAAAAAAGAAATTAAACTGCAAAGTGACTTTATCTATGTTATCTCAACTCGGTCAACTATCAAAATAGTGAATCAAAGACATTTTATACAAGCAAGGAGTACAAACAAATCATAGCGCTACAATCATGCACACAGCGAATACACACACATTGTAAAATTTGTAAGAATTTAAAAAAACGGAATAAGTACATATTAAGAACAACAGATGGCTTCCAGATAACTGGGTAGTTGAGATAAGAAAGAGTACAGAACACAACATTTCCTTTTTTCTTTGGGAATATTCCCAATAAAAAGTGAAAAGTCCCGCTCATCACTATTCGAGCCACACAGTAGCCTCGCGTAATAACATGGATTATTAATTCCCGGTTGGTGACGTTATTATTTTTAATAATAAATGGGTTTTCTCTGGGCCCGATAAATTATTACGCGACTTTCAGTGGCGGGCTTAGTTAGGTGTTACTAATTATTTGGACCGGACTCCAATGATATTTCAAAACGATTATACACTTGTTTTGTATCATTACGGTGACAATTAGGGATACTGGTATGGTAGATGGTAATCCGCATGGTAGCCTATGGGCGCCTGCAAGTCGAGAGGTGTCACATGCGCGTTGCTGACTCTAATATAAAGGAGTATTCACTGTGTTGACTGCTAAAGAGACAAGAACCCTTGTCGTCAACACACTGCATGCTCTAATATGATTCTATTGATACTAACATAACTTCTAATTTTATGTCTTCACCTAAAAATAACACTGGCACCAAAGACCCCGTTCCCACTTGTCCGATGTCGGGCCCGGATTTTAATCGGGTGTCGGCGTCTCATACAAAATTGTGTCGTAAAAGTGGGAATAGCCAAAGAGAATTAAGTACCTAGAGTGTTCTTTCCATACATGGCTAAATGCGTATATGTAATAAGTTTTAAGCGAGCTTTGCTAAAAGTTATTATTCAAAAGATTACAGCTTAATACGTATTACGATTTAAGTGTGCTTAAAACTTAGTATAAATGAGTTAAACCATACCTCCCATACGACTTATTATTTAATTTTTTTTTTTCAAGAGTAAGATTTATTTATTTATTTACAAAATATACATTTTACAAAAATTTACGTGAACATCTCGCTCCCAGCCGCTCCCGGCACGAAGGTGCCCATAACACTTGCGGCATTACCACGTTGGATTATTATGGACAGCCTTATTTAATTAGTAGTTTTGCTATGTATGGAGTTAGCAATCTATCTACTCATTTATCTATGGAATAGCTTAGTTAGTAGCTTAGAATCCGACAAGTGACAACGATGTCTAAACCTACTGGCTAAATAAGGAATCACATTCATATTTTTACGACAACACTTTTTCAACAGACTCCAAGTTTTCGAATTTACTGGTTTTTTAACAAAGAAAATAGGGTCCAATTAGCAACTCGTCTATAGCTAGGGATACACGCACAGATGTGTCCGCCGGATTTGTCCGACGGATATGCCCGGCGGACACATCCATCCGTGTATGGCGCGAATTGGACGCGTCTGGCGGACACATCCGTGTCCAATTCGCGCCATACACGGACGAATCTGTCCGCCGGGCATATCCGTCAGACAAATCCGGCGGACACATCTGTGCGTGTATCCCTAGCTTATGGGGGCAGTTCGTCCAAGACGCAGGTTGTCTAAATCGCAGCTCGTCTACATATCAACTTGCCTAAAAGCAACTGGTCTACACGAGTTCGCGGGGCTCCTATTTCTGGGCGGTTTGCCCTTCGGGCATCTGAAGCTACCTAATGAACCTAACCTACCTACCTACCTACGCTTTTTTCCCCAAAGTGTACAATATTTTCACGGATATCAAACTAAATCAATAGGTCGGTAGGTTAGGTTCGTTAGATAGCTTCAGATGCCCGAAGGGCAAACCGCCCAGAAATAGGAGCCCCGTGAGGCGGGGCTCCGTCTAGTTAAGTTGAGGATTCAACATTTTGAGAATTTTAGAATAGCTACCAGCTGCTAATTAAGGCCGTTCCTCGATTCGGACAAGCCACGCCCATCCGTTAGAGACACGTTTATGGCTCCCGTGCACGAAAGAAAGAGATGCAGCGCTCTTAAGGATCAGACTTTTTGACCAAACTACGATAAATAAGCGAATCTATAAAGTTTTGTCTAATTTTGCTTCTGTGACTTTTTAGATAAACCAGAATACCATATGTTTTACTTAGTTATATTGCTTAATCTTTTATAGTTTACGTATGCTAAGGAAAATAAGGGGAAAAAGACCCAACTTCGGATTTTTTTTCTATCGAGGCAACTTTCAGCAATCGTGTTTCGGCTTGTGCCAAAAACAAGAGTATATAGTCTAGTAATATATATTCGAAAAGAAATTCAGTCCCTTTTCCCGTTTAGTCACTAGAGCGTTTGAAAAAACCTATAATTTTTCAAAGTAGCCCCTTAAAAAATCGTGTAGACCAGTTGCTTTTAGGCGAGTTGCGATTTAGACAACCTGCGTCTTAGACGAGTTGCGATTTAGACAACCTGCGTCTTAGACGAGTTGCCCCATAGACGAGTTGCTAAATAGATCCCGTGCTACTAACCCGAAAATAGATATTCTAAATCCGTTCAGTCATCGCCGAATAATTGGTGAAGAAACATAAAATAATACAGCGAAAAAGCAACAACAGGAAAGACACCGACGAATGGAGAACCTCCTTCAAAATCTTGATGTCAGTTGATGTTCTTATCATAAAAAAAACCGGCCAAGTGCGAGTCGGACGCGCAAGAAAGGTTCCGTACCATTATCTATAAAAACGGCAAGAAAATCATGTCTGTTGTATGGGAGCCTCCTTAAATATTTATTTTATTTTGTTTTTTAGTATTTCTTGTTATCATCATCATTGCATTTAAGTCTGTTACAGACTATTTAAAAAGTGTTATAGTAGCAAAGATATACATCATCTGTGAAAATTTCAGCTGTCTAACTATCACGGTTCATGAGATGTTCTGGTGACAGACGGACAGACAGTCAGACAGACGGACGGTTGGAAAGCGGAGTCTTAACAATAGGGTCCAGTTTTTACCCTTTGGGCCTCGAAACTAAAAGTTGTACCCACCTATACCTCAATCGCATAAGAAAGTTAGTACCAGAAAAGTAAGAACGCACGCAATTGGCCAGCAATAAGGGCACCGCTTGCGCATATTCTGGGTTTACATGGCATTCAAAATTCAGTCAACATCTGTCTCTTGTACGGTGCGGACGCGTCATATTGCTCTTCTTTGTTAGCTTTTTGTTATTACCTGGCTTGTTTATTGGACTGTTTCTCGTTAAATAGTCGACGTATGTTACCTGGTTTGTGTAATGACTATTAGGCTTATTTTCTGCGAATTCTGTGATCTGGCTTGTTTATTGGACTGTTTACTCTGTGACTCGACTTATAAATTGGGCAGATTGGCGATGAACTATGGCTAATTTATTACATGTGATAAAGAAAAGGCGAAAACAGCACTTTTCTTCCCACGAGAAGGAAGGAAGGATTAAATATATTTTGAAAAGACGCATGGTTTATTTATATGATATGTCCTATCACCTTTGCGCATATAATGTTAAATATAAATTAGAATAAAAGTTCTACAACCTAAGTAATAAAATAATCCTCCGGAATTTCATAATCATAAACTTATAAATCTAATTAACTTAATATTCTATTCTAACTCAATATACTAGTTAACAAAATTAATAAGGCATATGAAATAAGCAAACATTCCAAACGACGCGCGACGGCATGTAAGCCGAGCCCGCCAGTGAGGTGCGATAGTTCACGCCCATTGACCATCACTTGTCCTTTTCATTTTCATACAAAAGTGCAAAAGAGAGGGCGCTTTGCTAACTCTCTAACGTGAATAGGGTATACATTAGTCAGGGCTCTTTACGATATAATGCCTTCAATTAATACGCATCAAAAATGGCACTTCAACATTCTTATTCTATACCCGTATTGTACCCAGATTTTTGGAAAATCGGATTTTGTTTACATTGTCAGTCCACGTGCTACTTGGTCCCTGGTTTCTCCCATTGACCCCCAAACGCGGAACCTTGTAAATAATGTCGCCGCACCCCAATCGATGGAGGTCGCACCTGACCGACACGTCGAGAACCAAAATAGAAATGTATTAGCCATCAAATGGAGCAGCCGTGGTGCTCAAGAATATCTGAGCATGCCTCTATTGCCAAGGCATTTGATATTGTACCTAATGATATTATTATGGTATCAGAGCTGGCCACGTCAGATATGACACAATAATGAGAACAACAAAACCCGTCTAGTTAGATTGCTATACTATCCTTATTGCTAGATCCGGGCATCTGGCAGCTTTTAATGGGTGGAGGTCAGAATTACAGACTAGCAAAATCTTTGAATTTGAAAATAGTACAGTCAAGGAATTTGATTCGCGTACCGTCTTAAGTCTAAATTACTGATGACTATTAATAGTACTAAGGGCTATGTTTCTTCGCTTGTTTAAAGAAATATAAGCCTTATGATATTCTGACATTTCAAGCAATAAATCAACGAAACGGTACGCGAATCAAATTCCTTGACTGTACTTTCAAAATAGGTAAAAACTGCCGAAATTGCGTCAGTTTTAGAGAACAGGGCCTATATTTTTACATTAGGACCAAAAACATTGCATATTATTGCGGAAACAGAAAAAGTTGGCGACAAACTATGAATTACGTTTTTCGTCGCTTAACCCTACTTTCCGCCGTCAAAAACTTATGGTAATGATATAATCTAATTATTTATATAATTTCGCATAACATTGCATCAAACCTAGAAACCTAGTATTTGTTTTCTTCAAGTAATTTGCATTCTTTGACCTCCACCACTTTACAGCTGCACGATGTCCGGATCTATAAATAAACATAGTATAGCAAACTAACGAGAAAGGCTTCGTCACTCGCATTATTGTCTCATATCTGACGTGGCTTAGCTTTCCGTTTAGCGTTTTCCACGCCAAAGACGTATATATCGGCACCACAGGTCCAACGCCAAAGACCGATATATCGGTCACCGACCACAGAGCAAAATAGACCTACATGCACGTGCGTAAAGTTTAACTTCAGTTCTGACATTTAGATGGCGTGGCGTCTGAGTGGTTTTGCGTTTGACATGGTGTCGAAAAGGTTAAGTCCAGTTGCACTATCCATTAACAGACACATCGGCAGGTATCCATAAAATAAAATTTAGCGAACGATTTAACAGTGACAGACGGTTTAGTACAGACTACCCTTACTGTACTTGTCTTTACTATGTCAAGCTACCTTTACCAGAGACTATAGAGATATAGACGACCACAGCCTAAGAACTTTTTGAAGCTCATGTGGATTGCGCCATCTATGTCAAAGCCACCTAAAGATACCGAAAATGTAAGAGAAATGTCACCTGCACTGCTACTCCACCTAGTCCACGCTATTTGTTTGCTGCTGCCTGAGTAAAGACTCAGTCAAAATATGGAGTTTAAGGTCAAACATCTGGCAGTTATTCATCGGGAGAGGTAAAATAATCCAAAACACTTGAAATATATCAATCCCAGAGTTGCATTATTTTACCACCGATGCCGTAGGTAATACCATCCATTTTTAACCGACTTCAAAAAAGGAGGAGGTTCTCAATTCGTTTGAATTTTTATTTATCATCATTTTTTTTCTGTCTCTCCGTGAATCGTCAACCGATTTTCAATTTTTTTTCAATCGAACGGGTATAATCCCTAGATGGTCCCATTGTCACCAAGTCGGGGTCTGATGATGGGATCCTAGAGAAATCGAGGGAACTCTTCAACTTTTATAGGCACACCTATAGTGATTTCACTATTTTTTACAGCAACTCGGCCACGTCCTCCTGTAATAGCGGATCCTGAGTGAAGTTGGTTCTTTTTTTGTTTAAAATTATTTAAACCAGAAGTGGGACTTTTAGGTGCTTTCCCCCATTTCTAATCTTTTACTAATTTTCGGAACTCAGCACCACATTTATGAACATATGCTATGGGGCTTATCTTTGTTTCACGTAAAGTAGCAGATCTTACGGTCCCCGCTCGTCGCTCGTACTATAGTATCCTCAAACCAAACGGACGACTGCGGTCATAAAACTTCTCTCTCACACTTGCACAGCCGCAGCAAAAGTGAAGGAGACAGCGCTATGACCTCAGTCGCCAGTTTGGTTTGAGGATGCTATAGTAGGTATTTAGGTAAGTAACTCGGTCGCAATTTAGCTTCCAATGCACATCATACATTTACGACACTTATATTACTTCCCGGGAAACTTAATGCTTAAAGACGATTGCAATAATCAAACGTAAAAGGAAGGATAAAACTATAGGAGACACCGGCCAAGTGCGTGTCTGTACCACGCATAATGGAGGGTTCCGTACCTACTATCGAAAAGAAATATATGTAAGGTCGTATCTATGTACGTAGTGGAGATAATTCAAAAACACCTTAACAGATAATGGTCAAAATAATTTTCGTGGAAGGAATAACTTCTTGAATTTTTTCATAATTTTTCGAACTTACGGTTCAAAAGTTCAAATTTTTAAGACTTCCGGAGTGATTATTTCTGAAAATATCTATTATTTAATGAAAAAAATGTTCAGAGAAACTTTCATATTATTTTTAAAGACCTATCGAGGCTAGAAGGGTCGCTGAGGATAGGAAGGCGTGGCGCGAGTTAGTGAAGGCCTTCTGCACATCTGAGGTGCCTTATTAGCACAACAACAACAACAACAAGAACATCGATTGATTTTATATATATTACTTAAATTTAGTAAAAAATATTTAGTAGAAAGCGTTCTTGGGACGACCGACTGGTCGCCGTCCGGTGGGTCGGCCCAGATATCGTTGGGGAGACAGTGTGGCGGCGGATCTGCTGCAGCTTCGAGTCAACAACTGGCAAGAAGTTGCGCAGGATCGGGATAGGTGGCGTGCTCTTATTTCGGAGGCCAAGATTCTCTTTGGATCGTCGAGCCAAAATAGTTAGTTACTTAGTAAAAAATATTTGACATACATGCTACACGTATGTATGCCCCCCCTAAAAATATTTTTTTCAGCAATTTCACTACAAAGCTAAGTAGCGGCACACAAAATACATCTTGTTTTCAATTTTTATAAAGATAAATCTTATACCTTCCGAGTAAAATGGCTGTTACAAAAAAGACTGGCTGTTGCAAGAGCGCTTGCGGTAAGATGTCCGACTTTCAATCCGGAGGTCTCGCGTTCAAACCCCGGCTCGTACCACTGAGTTTTTCGGAACTTATGTACGGAATATCATTTGATATTTACCAGTCGCTTTTCGGTGAAGGAAAACATCGTAAGGAAACCGGATCTAATCCCAAAAAGACCTACTATCCCCTCTGGGTTGGAAGGTCAGATGGCAGTCGCTTTCGTAAAAACCAGTGTCTACGCCAATTCATGGGATTAGGTTGTCAAGCGGACCCGAAACCGGGATAAACGCTAGGATGATGATATATGATGATATAAAATGGCTGTTACATACGGACATAGGACATGATGAAACTATAAAGGTTTCGTTTTTGCCATGTTGTCTGCGGAACCCCAAAAATGAAAGAGTAAGATTCTTTCAATACTTTTAGTTCACCGTGTCCGTGCACGAGGTTATATAAGAAATAGTTGTTAAAGGAAAAATTCTTGTGCAAAAATGTCCACCTTTACTGCAACCAGAGACTAAAGAGACATAGACGACCACAGCCTAAGAGCTTTTTGAAGCTCATGTCGATTGCGCCATCTATGTCAAAGCCACCTATAGATACCCAATATGTAAGAGAAATGTCACAGTACACTATACTTCGTTTTTTTTTCAGATTAGAAAAATCGTGCGATTGTCGTCGTGCGATTTTTGGGAAAACGATTTTTAAATTTGCCATTTTGCATCTTATTGGCTTAAGCGTATCACTAATAGTGGAAAAAAGTTATCTCATTTAAATTTTGGCCAGAAATGGCTGAGAAAAATAAAGATGAATTGTCGAAATCGACCGTTATTTTTCTAATCTGAAAAAAAACGAGGTATAGTAGCTACTAGGTGGAGTAGCAGTTCAGGTGACATTTCTCTTACATATTCGGTATCTTTAGGGAGCTTTGACATAGATGGCGCAATCGACATGAGCTTCAAAAAGTTCTTAGGCTGTGGTCGTCTATATCTCTATAGTCTCTGCTGGAAGTATATTGATGTTATTTGGTATTTTCTTTCGAACCTTATTTATTAAGGTATTACGATACTCAAGGAAGCAGTGGCGTAGCTAAGGGGGGGGCATGCACCTACTAAGGGGTGACACTCGTGCGGACTCAGGTGACATTTAGACAGCCGCGTTGTGGCACTAATAGGGGATATTACTGCAATATTCTGCCGCCAGAGTGCAGCACTAGCGCACCGGTAAACCATAGAGTTTTTAATACATACTAGGCCTTAAACAGTTTTTTTACAAATTTTCATAGATAATTTATAACGAATAAATATGTCATTTGCGCACCAAGGCGGCTTGTTCACAGAGGGCCTATCGTGAAACGAGAGAATCGAAATGACATGTGCCTCTCTATCGCTCGAGTATGAAAGATTGACAGGGAACCAGGTAACGAAATTTTTATTTTCGTGTTTCGCGGTAGGCCCTCTGGAAGTGCTAGTGCCGCCCCCTACGCAGAGTTTTGCGTAATATTCCCTATTGTCATCCGCACCGGGTGACACCCATGCTAGCTATGCCACTGCAAAGAAATATTTAAGAAACGGGTGTACAAACAGCAACACACTTACCTGACCATCAGTAGACCTTATGCCGTTGCAATAGGGATTACAAAATGGCAGTTAACAGTGTTGGCGATGGTACAGTTGATGACTGTACATCGGAGCAGCCAGGGTACTCAAATATATCTGAACATGCAATCGCCTTGACAGTAGAGGCGTTGTTCAGATATTTGTGACCACCTTGGCCGCTCCGATATATCTGATGGATGGCGAATGTACTACCACAAAAATGCATTTGGTAAGTTTAGATATGTCGGCGGCCGATCGTAAAATCAGGCATATCGTGAAATTCCTAGGCATATAGTGAAACGTGAAAATCTTTGACTAGTCCCCTGAGTCGACGGAGCCCCGCTACACGGGGGCTCCTATTTCTGGGTAGTTTGCCCTTCGGGCATCTGAAGTAACCTCACGAACCTAACCTACCTATAGGTACATTGGTTTAATGTGACTATCGTTAAAACTTTACACAGGAACATTACGATCTGCCTGATTTTACGATCGGCCGCCGAAAGATACAAAGAAGAAGAGGATGTAACAAGAAAAGTTGATTCGTTAAAACAAAAATCAGCTAAAAGAAAGTGAGAGAAAAAAACCAAGGAAAAATTACCACCGATCTAATGGAAAACCTCACATTAATTCCTCTAATGTCTCGAATAAAAATTCAATTCAAACTTTTCACCGATCCTGTTTCCGCGACTTGACACCCATTTGTGACTTTATCTATGAAAAGGGAATTTACTGTCGATGGCGCTTACGCCGTTGTGAGTGACAACGCAATACGATTACGACACCGCGCGACGTAAGTACCATCGACATTAAGGTAGCTTTTCATAGATGCCTCATTTTATCGTAGAATCCAGAGCGATCGACAACTCCCAATTGTTTTTAAGGTTGTAATTTCGTTGTGCAGGGAAATCAATAGGCGTAGAATAGACACAAGTTGAATTAGGCAATAAAGTTTAGTTGACAGGATGCAAAATGATCAAAATATCCAAATAAAGTAAACACTAAAAAAATCTATTGAAATGGTGCAAAGATAATCAGGCATAAAAATTTCAATTTTTTTGGAATTTTAAAAAGTACGAAATTAAAAAAAATACCATTCGATTTCTAACATTATATTGTGAAATAAATTATAAAGTAACCATATACATAAACGCAGTTCACTGTAAAAATAGCAATTTCATATTTTTTTCCATATTAAACAGGGCAACTATGAAGCCGTGACGTCACGGCTTCATATAATTTTATTAGGAGCGTTTTGAGAAACAAAAGCAAATCACAGACTTTATGTCTCTTTTTAACCGAGTTCAAAAAAGGAGGAGGTTCTCAATACGACTGAATTTTTTTTTATCATTGTTTTTTTTTTGTATGTATGTTACTCGATATCTCCGTGAATCGTGAACCAATTTTCAAAATTTTTGTTTTAATCGAACGGGTATAACCCCTAGATGGTGGTGGTGATTGTCACCAAGTCAGAGTCTGATGATGGGATCCTGGAGAAATAGAGGGCACTCTTCAACTATTATAGGCACACCTATAGTGATTTCACTATTTTTTAAAGCAACTGGGCAACTTATTTTTTACAGCAACTCGGCCACTTCCTCTTAGAATAGCGGATCCTAAGTGAAGTCGGTTCTTTTTTTGTTTAAAATTATATGTTGATTTAAAGCTATTAGCCCCATATAGACATTTGATCCTCACAACAAAACGAATCGAATGATATCACGCATGAAAAAAATTCATCTAGCCTATTTAGAGCGATTGAAAGGGTTAGACTAGCAAGTTTACTTGCGGCAAGTAGGGATGCAGCTATATGCTAGAATGAAATGATATTCATGTCTCATTCTGAACTATAGCTGCGTCCCTTGCCGCAAGTAAACTTGCTATAGTAGCCCTCAACCAATGTGACGACCGGGGCCATAAAACCCTTGAGCTCGCGTTATCAGTTATCCATTGTGTTGCATTGTGGACTTTTATGGCCCCGGTCGTCACATTGGTTGAGGGCTACTATAGTCTAAAACGGCTATTAGACATTGCAACCTGCAGGGCCCAATCTGTTGTGTACCCTGCCTCTCCCTCCCCCTCCTTCACCTCCCTACGGGCCCTACCTTTAATTACACCTTCCAACCTGACAGATTGGGCCCTGCAAGTTGCAATGTCTGATACTGCTTTAAACCTCGCATAAGGCAGTTGGTGTAAGGTGGTATTTTGGTTGTCTAGTAGTACGGGCGGCGACCGTAGGATCTGCTACGTAACGTGATACAAAGATAAGCCCTATGGCACATGTTCATAAAAGTGATGCTGAGTTCCGGAAAAATAGTAAAAAAAAAAATTGCCCGAAGACACCAAAAAGTACCACTTCCGGTTTAAAAAATGGATGGTATTTACCTACGTCATGTATAAAGATGACACTTGTGGCAACAAATAGTAATTGATTTTTAGGTACTTAGAAACCCAGTCTACCAGTTTCTGCATGGCCGGAAGTGCCCGGCAGACTAGTTTAAAAGTAACGAATTTGACTCCAAATGTACGTCACTTTTGAACCAGTCTGCCGGTCCGGTCATGCAGAAACTGGCAGACTGGGTTTTTCTGTACCTAAATACAAATTACTATTCGTTGCCACAATAATCATCTCAGTATCAAATACATACCATTCATTTTTTAAACCAGAAGTTACTTTTTTGTGCTTTCGGCCAATTCTAATTTTTTTACTATTTTTCCGGAACTCAGCATCACTTTTATGAACATGTGCCATGTGGCTTATTTTTGTATCACGTTACGTAGCAGATCCTACGGCCGCCGCCCGTACTATAGGGTAAATCGATGGGTGTAAATCTGCGAGGCTTCGAAGGAGTCACGTCGGTTTCGAACAACTTTGGGAGATTTATTGGGAGCTCTCTGAACACGTCTCTTGTCGGTGAAGTATTAATGAAACTTTGTATTTTAGAATTATTTTGGAAAATGCTTCCGTTTTTGTAAAGCCGATGTAGAACGGAGTAATGCGAAAAGATGTTTGAAGGCATTGAAAATTTTGTCAACTTAGGGTGGTATGCACCACGCACAATTAACAGACTCATCAACGTTAAATATGATGACGGAGCTGTCATCCCCATAGAAAATTGTCAAACTTTTCATACTAGATTTTTTTACGATTACGTTTACGTTCACGGACAGGTTGGTGCAACCGGCCCTTACTAACTGAACTCATAGCTTAAAATACAATACAATACAAATATTCTTTATTGAACACCTCAAGAATTTTAAAATTTCAGGTTGGCGTGGCACATTTTTTGGCACTATCGAATTAGCCACGTGCCTGCTAGTCGTTGAAGTAATTATTGAAAAAATTAATAGGCTAAGTTTTTGCTTGTGTATAAAATGCTCCAACTTTGTGTCAGGCTACCAGGTACTAAAATACATAACATTTTTACGTGCATCGCCCTACATAAGCAGAATTCTGCAACTTGATGAGGTACACGGAAAAAAGGCCATCTTCAGTCAAGAATACCAATGCGAAAATATTATTATTTAAACATAAATAAATATGTTCTTGGACTGTTTTTTTATCTTTAGCCCAAGATATATTTTATTTCAATTCAATAAAGAAATTTTACTTGAATAAAGATCACTTTCTAGGCAAATTGTTTTCGTTATATATCGGCGGCCGATCGTAAGATCAAGCATATCGTCAAACATGAAAATCTTTGACTCGTTCCCTGAGACGACGTATTTCTGGGCAGTTTGCCCTTCGGGCATCTGAAATACCCTAACCAACCTATATATACATTGGTTTAATGTGACTATCGTTAAAACATTACGCAGGAACATCGAACGATCGGCCTAATTTTACGATCAGCCGACGACATATAGGTATAAAACAATATTGTTTTGACGAAGAGGATTTGTCTTCGTGGAAGATAGTTTTATTCCGTATAGGGTTGTTTACGGCCTACTCTTCATCAATTTATATTAAAAATGATTGTGAAACTTCAACATTCACTTTACGATTTCTTAATTAATCTTCTATTCTGGTCTCCGTAGTCATCTATCTATCTATACATATAATAAAGGTGAAGAGGGTAAAAAATCTGTACATTGGAGATATTAGTAAAAAAATGAGTTAGTAGCTCTTAGAATCGATAACAGAACACGTTTCGACAATTTTTAGAATTTTTGTCTGTTTGTCTGTTTGTCTGTTTGTCTGTTTGGATGGGGAGAGTTGGCGTCAAAACGCCTGAACCGATTTCGATAAAAACTTCACTAGCAGGTTCAACAGACCTCTGGTCAGGACATAGGCTATAAAAAATACGAACATTTTGGATTTAAGGGGGTTTAAGGGGGGTTTAAACTTTGTATGTGAAATGAATATGAGTGTTAAGCTCAAGCAGCAAATTGATATTGGTTTAACTACTTTCGGTTAGTTCATATTCATTCGTATAAATAAATAAATGTGTTAAATAATAATATACTGGTTAAATATAGTGGAAAAGTAAAAAATACGTACCATCAAAAGGGGTATCTAGACATGTCTTTGGCTATACGATTAGGTAACGCTATCTCTCGCAGAACTTTGTTACTACCGAGTCCTCTTTACGCAAAATCTGACCACTACATATGTAGTTTAGGTGCAAACTAAATGCAACACGAGTTCGCAGAGATATCCCTAGATGGCTATAGTAGGTAGGTACTATCTATGCTACCTCTTTCTTACTTCTTTTTATTGAGGCCTGGCGCGCTAGCACGCGGTTGCTTAGCAACGCCTATCTCATCAACAGAGCTGTTGAAAACACTGATGATATTGCACGAAATGGCGAGTAAGTATAATACCAAATTGTATTCTCTACCAGTCGTCAACCATATGGCCAATATAAGCCTATGCAAGGGGAAAAAATAAATTAGAATTACAAAATTCAACAAACTGTTAAGTTGAATGTTAAAAACAGAAGAAAAATCAGTTTTGATAGAATTTACGTAATTGATGGTTAAAGGGGACTCGCATAAAGAAAAACACACTACTATTGCTATTGTTACCAAAATGTTTGAATGTTCAAGATGGGAGAATTTTCCACGAGGTGGTTAATAAAAGGGGGAGGGGGTCGGGGAGCACCCCGCGAAAAAGGAAAAAAAACCCACCGGACTATTGCTAATTGTACCAAAAATTGTTAGATTTAACATTCAAGATGGGAGAAAAAGAGTTTTGACAGGGTATATCACGTGCCGGGCCGCAAACAAAGGGGGGCTCGGGGGCGCATAAAAAAACACCGTACTATT
Organism: Pammene fasciana; assembly: GCA_911728535.1. Lineage (NCBI taxonomy): Eukaryota > Metazoa > Arthropoda > Insecta > Lepidoptera > Tortricidae > Pammene > Pammene fasciana. The sequence goes on along the minus strand of OU452272.1, from coordinate 44,444,182 downwards.
GCTAATTATACCAAGAATTGTTAGGTAAAACATTAAAAATGGGAGAAAAAGAGTATATTTTGATAGGGTTTAGCACGTGACAGGCGGCAAAGAAAGGGGGGCTCGGGGGGCGGAGCCCCCCGCATTAAGAAAAAATACTCCGTACTATTGCTAAGTATAGCAAGAATTGTTAGGTTAAACATTCAAGATGGGAGAAAAAGAGTTTTGATAGGGTTTAGCACGTGACGGGCGGTAAAGAAAGGGGGGCTCGGGGGGCGGAGCCCCCCGCATAAAAAAAAAAACACTGTACTATTGCTAAGTATACCAAGAACTGTTAGGTTAAACAATCAAGATGGGAGAAAAAGAGTTTTGACAGGGTGTATCACGTGACGAGCCGCAATTAAAGGGGGGTTCGGGCATAAAGAAAAAACACCGTAGTATTGCTAATTATACCAAAAATTGTTAGGTTAATTATTTAAGATGGGAGAAAAAGAGTTTTGATAGGGCTTACCACGGGGTAGGCGGTAAACAAGGGGGGCTCGGGGGGCGGAGCCCCCCGCATAAAGAAAAAATACCCCGTACTATTGCTAAGTATACCAAGAACTGTTAGGTTAAACATTCAAGATGGGAGAAAAAGGGTTTTGACAGGGTGTATCACGTGACGGGCCGCAATTAAAGGGGGGCTCGGAGGGCGAAGCCCCCCGCATAATAAAACACCGTAGTATTGCTAATGATACCAAAAATTGTTAGGTTAATCATTTAAGATGGGAGAAAAAGAGTTTTGATAGGGCTTACCACGGAATAGGCGGTAAACAAGGGGGGCTCGGGGGGCGGAGCCCCCCGCATAAAAAAAACACCGCAGTATTGCTAATGATACCAAAAATTGTTAGGTTAATCATTTAAGATGGGAGAAAAAGAGTTTTGATAGGGCTTACCACGGTATAGGCGGTAAACGAGGGGGGCTCGGGGGGCGGAGCCCCCCGCATAAAGAAAAAACACCCCGCACTATTGCTAAGTATACCAAAAATTGTTAGGTTAAACATTCAAGATAGGAGAAAAAGAGTTTTGATAGGGCTTACCACGGAATAGGCGGTAAACAAGGGGGGCTCGGGGGGCGGAGCCCCCCGCATAAAGAAAAAACACCCCGCACTATTGCTAAGTATACCAAAAATTGTTAGGTTAAACATTCAAGATGGGAGAAAAAGAGTTTTGACAGGGTGTATCACGTGACGGGCCGCAATTAAAGGGGGGCTCGGAGGGCGAAGCCCCCCGCATAAAAAAAACACCGCAGTATTGCTAATGATACCAAAAATTGTTAGGTTAATCATTTAAGATGGGAGAAAAAGAGTTTTGATAGGGCTTACCACGGGATAGGCGGAAAACGAGGGGGGCTCGGGGGGCGGAGCCCCCCGCATAAAGAAAAAACACCCCGCACTATTGCTAAGTATACCAAAAATTGTTAGGTTAAACATTCAAGATGGGAGAAAAAGAGTTTTGATAGGGTTTAGCACGTGACGGGCCGTAAAAAAAGGGGGGCTCGGGGGGCGGAGCCCCCCGCATAAAGAAAAAACACCGTAGATTGCTAATGATACCAAAAATTGTTAGGTTAATCATTTAAGATGGGAGAAAAAGAGTTTTGATAGGGCTTACCACGGGATAGGAGGTAAACAAGGGGGGCTCGGGGGGCGGAGCCCCCCGCATAAAGAAAAAACACGCCGCACTATTGCTAAGTATACCAAAAATGGTTAGGTTAAAGATTCAAGATGGGAGAAAAAGAGTTTTGATAGGGTTTAGCACGTGACGGGACGTAAAAAAAGGGGGGCTCGGGGGGCGGAGCCCCCCGCATAAAGAAAAAACACCGTAGATTGCTAATGATACCAAAAATTGTTAGGTTAATCATTTAAGATGGGAGAAAAAGAGTTTTGATAGGGCTTACCACGGGATAGGCGGTAAACATGGGGGGCTTGGGGGCGGAGCCCCCCGCATAAAGAAAAAATACCCCGTACTATTGCTAAGTATACCAAGAACTGTTAGGTTAAACATTCAAGATGGGAGAAAAAGGGTTTTGACAGGGTGTATCACGTGACGGGCCGCAACTAAAAGGGGGCTCGGGGGGCGAAGCCCCCCGCATAATAAAACACCGTAGTATTGCTAATGATACCAAAAATTGTTAGGTTAATCATTTAAGATGGGAGAAAAAGAGTTTTGATAGGGCTCACCACGGAATAGGCGGTAAACAAGGGGGGCTCGGGGGGCGGAGCCCCCCGCATAAAGACAAAATTCACCGTACTATTGCTAAGTATAGCAAGAATTGTTAGGTTAAACATTCAAGATGGAAGAAAAAGGGTTTTGACAGGGTGTATTACGTGACGGGCCGCAATTAAAGGGGGGCTCGGGGGGCGGAGCCCCCCCGCATAAAAAAAACACCGCAGTATTGCTAATGATACCAAAAATTGTTAGGTTAATCATTTAAGATGGGAGAAAAAGAGTTTTGATAGGGCTTACCACGGAATAGGCGGTAAACAAGGGGGGCTCGGGGGGCGGTGCCCCCCGCATAAAGAAAAAATTCACCGTACTATTGCTAAGTATAGCCAGAATTGTTAGGTTAAACATTCAAGATGGGAGAAAACAAGTTTTGATAGGGTTTAGCACGTGACGGGTGGCAAAGAAAGGGGGCTCGGGGGGCGGCGCCCCCTGCACAAAGAAAAAATCAACCGTACTATTGCTAAGTATACCAAGTACTGTTAGGTTAAACATTCAAGATGGGAGAAAAAGACTTTTTAGCTCGCCAGATCTTCCCACTCACATGCTTATCTTGACCATGGCTGACACAGTCCAATCTTAGACGCTTTCCGTCGATCTTTTGGGATGTCGAAGTTATATGGAAGAAGTCGGTTTTAGCTAAACTGCTAAACTGACTTTATAAAATTTTACAAGTAGAAAGCGTTCAGCAATGGACTGTTGAGGATAATGAAAAGTAACAGAATCAACTGCAACACACGCGAGCGAAGCCGCGCGGGTACAGCTAGTCTTTAAATAACTTTACTTCTCCATAATTTTATTCAGAGATACTAATTGCCGAGTTATTATTACAACTGGCTTCAATTTTAATACAACTCCTTTGAGACACAAGGCTTCATTCATTTCTAATTTTGCTATGAATATTGCCTTTTGAAATAATATTTTTGATGTAATCTCTTTTTCCTTTATCACGTGCCTTTTGAGGCTCGAATGCGGCTCCGTATATTAAGATTTTTTTAAGATGTCCTAATAGGCTACAAGTCCGTGAGCTCTCAGAAGAACCTTCGGGTTTTAGAAAGAGACGTCGGGTATCAATCAACAGTGACACGTGAAAAAGCAGAACAGCAATATTACCTTCGTGTGTCATCGCCGATTCCCGAAGGTTCTTCTTAAAGCTCACGAACTGTACTATCCTATGAAGTCAAATCAGCTACTCTTTAGGAAACGTCAAAACGATTTGTTATATGAAGTTTATACGGGAGACTAATATTGTGACGTCACAATACTATATGATGAATACATCTCCTTTATAAAAGTTTTGACCATTATAAAATCATTTAAAGCGCAAACACATGTTACACCTGGATTTTCCCGTGTATTTTTGAAATTTTTATTTTATGAATGCAACGCAATTAAGTTTATCTACTGGAAAGTACCCTATTGTAGGAAGAAAAATTAATAAAATTTACAAAGATACCAGTTTTTTGTCGATCCTGTATATACAGGTGTAACAAAAATACTGCTTTACTGGTGATCCTTTTAAGGGCGTAATCGTACTGCGGTCTGCGACTAAGAAAAATTATGGATGCGAAAAAAAAAGTATTTTCTATGGGACAGGTGGTCCCAGCTGGCCGTCTCTCCATACTAAAGTAAAAAAATTTTGCGCGAAAATTTTTTTCTTACTTTTTCATAGTTTTGGTTGGAAAGCGACCATTCGATAGCTTTTATGATTTATGTGATGTTTTAATCTTTCCACACACAAGGCCGATATCGGCCAATCCAAGGGACGGCATTCCCATGTGTCTGGATTGCGCGCAGCATTCCGATAGCGGGAACGAACTGGAATGTTTACTATGGAAAACCCCATTCCCATCCTGTCCTCGGCGTGCCAGATGGGAATACATTTAAGGCCATTCCTCGATTCGGACAAGCCACGCCCATCCGTTAGAGACACGTTTATGGCTCCCATGCATGAAAGAAAGAGATGCAGCGCTCTTAAGGATCAGGCTTTTCAACCAAACTACGATAAATAAGCGAATCTATAAAGTTTTGTCTAATTTTGTTTCTTTGACTTTTTAGATAAACCAGAATACCATATTTTTCACTTAGTTATATTGCTTAATCTCTTATAGTTTATGTAAGCCAAGAAAAATAAGGAGAAAAAGGACCCAACTTCGGATTTCTTTTTCTATCGAGGCAACTTTCAGCAATCGTGTTTCGGCTTGTGCCAAAAACAAGAGTATGTAGTCTAACCCGCTTATTCATAAACGTGTTGCAAACCTCATTTAGTTAAAATGTATTTTGTCTGTTTCTAACAAACACAACTGTCAATGTGACAGATAAGGACAAAAGGTGATTTAGTTAAATGAGGTTTGCAATACGTTTATGAATAAGCGGGTAATAATATATATACAAAAATAAATTCAGTCCCTTTTCCCGTTTAGTCACTAGAGCGTTTCAAAAAACCTATAATTTTTCAAAGTAGCCCCAAGTTATGCGTTAGTCCCTCAAGCGATGTTGCGATCTCGTTCTTTCGTATAGGTGCGTCTCTGATTGGCCGACGTTTTTAGGGTTCCGTACCTCAAAAGGAAAAAACGGAACCCTCATAGGATCACTTTGTGTTCCGTCTGTCATATACTAGTAGTGAGACTAGTGAGCAGACGAGCCGCCTGATTGGAAGCGGTCAACGTCGCCTATAAACGTAAGCAACATCAACGGAGCCGCCTATTCGTTGCCGACCTTCGACGTTAGTCCAGTACGGGGATTCGTGGAGACTCCACGACAACATCGCGACGGAAACTCATATTATATGAATCATATACATATATATGTAACACAAGTCGGTATTGGAAGGCTTGGACCCAAAACGGGCCGGATTCGGCCTGTGTACTCGTAACAAATCAAATCAAATCAAATCAATTTATTTGTATCGAATCAAAGATCCATAGATTGTTAGTATATACAACTAGGCTTACAATATAGGGTTAGTAACATAGAATTACAAATTCTAATTTATTACAAATATTATAAAACAAAGACAAACAATCGGTACAGTTCCACTACTATTAAATAATAGTTACAAGTAATCTATAGTCTGTATTTTTAGGTATTTAAATAAAAGTAAACAAAATCTACCCTCCAATGGCTCCTTAAGCCAGTTGAGAGTAGATGAAAACATTACATGATCAAATAATGTAGGTTAAAGTCAGGTCGTTCGTTCAGTGACAGATCTAGGCGCTTTTGTATTTGGTTATATAATACTCTTTTTGGTTGGTTAACCAATAAATGTTATAACTACCCGAGAATGTACAAATTGTTTGTTTACTTTTATTTAAATACCTAAAGATACAGACTATAGATGCACCATTTCTCAACATCTGTTGCTGCCACATGTAGGCTGTTCCAGTGCTTGAGTAATGGTGCATCTAACTTATCTGACAACGTTCAACGCTCGCTGTTAACGCTCGTTGTCGGCTCCTCAAAGTGTAATGGGGCCCACCCACTACCAGTCGGCCTGACGATATTGGCCTGTCAGTTGTTCGGAGCTGTCAAATTTTTGTTCTAACTGACAGACTTATATCATCAGGTGGATTGATAGTCGGTGGGCCCCCTAAGACGTGGAACGGTACAGCGTAAATGAACCTTAAGTAGGGGGAGGGGGGATATGTTAATCAGCAAGTTAACGCTACAGCGCTCAATTTGCCGGATTTCTGTTATAGATTATAATTTCATGAGCGCAATTGATGCTCAAATTGATTGTTTAATATGTAAAGGGGTGTCTCGTAGAGACCGGAATTTTGGTGGCAGTTTCGCAATTTAATATACACTTTTCTCTCACCGTCAACAACTTTTTGAAACAAAACCATAAGTATACATATTAATTAAGTACACTGAGGGATTATGAGCAAGATTGTTATACTCTAATATTCATATTGAAACTTATACGGGATGTTTTTTCAATAACAGCCATATTGTGTCATTTAGTAGGCCAAACTAAACAATTTTAACTATGGGACCAACTCGAAATCTTTAAAAAAATTTTTTGCTTTTTCATACATTTCAGCCGATCAAACGTCGACGTTTTCTATGGGGAGGCCAAACATTTTTTTGCGATTTCGGGGTTGGTCCCATAGAAAAAGTTGTTCAGTATGACTTATCTATACACCTCTCACAATATGGCTATAGTTATTGTAAAAACAGCCTGTATACAAACAGCAACACGCTTAACTGTACATTGGTGGACCTTATTACAAGAAGCATAAGATCCACTGATGGACATTTAACTGTGTGAGCGATAGTACCTAATAGTATCTCTCGTCAGCAAATTTCAATAAATATTACATCGCTTTTAATCTCATAGCTATCTATAAAATTACTCGTTCAGCGGGCCTATGATGGTCACGCTATCGTGTAAATATCATCGTGACCGTCACGCTCTAAATATGTAAGTACGAGAGTGAAGCATGACACGTTAGACGATAAAACCAACCAACATATCCTTCATAAAAGCTACATAATAACATTGAAGCTGGTTTTATTTTAAGATTATATTCATTGCCGTAGTAAAGTTGTTGGAGCTCCAGTACCGTCAACTGCTACAACTTTGCCTACGATGCTCAACTTTGCCCGGCTTGAAAAACATGGTTTTCTTAACTAAACAGCCACTTATTATCTAATGCCTAAGATCGTCGCATTTCTCTCAGGGTTTTTCAAGCCAGTCAAAGTTGGGCTTCGTAGGCGAAGTTTGCCTGGCTTGTAAAACCCTGATATATTTAATATTTTACGCTCTTTCGTGGGGCTAAATCATGAACGCTTATAATGGCTCCGTAATTAGATTCTCCAATAGAAAAAAATAGAATAGAATAGAAAACAGTTTGTTCGTAGACACAGATACATATGTACATAATACATAGAGAAAGAGGTAAAAAAAAAGAAAGTGGCACGAAATTGAAAACTAAATATTAAACTCAAGAACCGCTATTGTATAATTACTTTACTTTTAAGTTAATCTGACATGTAACTAATATATTCGAGAAAAATGGTTAACAAAATTAAAAACAACTTAAAAATAAATTAAAACTAATCTAAACTAAAATACATCTAAATAAGGCCCCCTATTGTATTGGGTAGTAATTTTTTAAGATGTCGGAATCTTACCAGGGACTTCTTCCTCCAATTCCGACATTTAAAAAAATCTTACTATACCTACCGGTATTTTTGTATAAAGAAAATACCGGTAAAAAACTATCCAAGTTAAATTAACCGGGCATGCATTGAACACACTCTGTTTATCTTTATCTTGATGGGAAGCTCTTAACGCTCGGTTGGGCAACAACGTCATTAAAATAGTGCTCTGGTGGGCAAAGTTGAGAAGTTTATGCTGGTAGCATTTTACACACGGGTGGGCAAAGCTAGGCGCCGTTATCGCAACAGTTGGTTGTAGGTTCGAGTTTGCTTAACTTTTGGTTGTTATTTTATAATTTACAAGTACATTTAAAAAAATATTTGAAGAGTAGGTATATACATATTAGGCTTATCTTCAAAATATTAATCCATAAATTGCAAGACCGTTTTCTTTTATTTATTGTTTCTTTTTTATTAAAAAAAAAGGTTAAAATATGGAAGACTTAGTACAGGAATATATCGGAGCGGCCAGGGGGTCACAAATAGATATTCGCCTCTATTGTCAAGGCGATAAAGTGCGTGTTCAGATATTTTTGAGTACTGGCCGCTCCGATATATTTGATGGCGACTGTGCCTATTTTGATGAAATAAATGTTTTAATTATTTTATTAATCTGTTTTACTGATACGCCATAATTAAGTCGACTTATGTCGGAATTTCACTATCGCAAACATGTGATTCACCTTGATTTGCTGATAATCAGCCGAATAGGGTCCCATTAGGCACCCTTACAGCTACGGAACCCTAAAAACACGGCTCACCTGAGTCCCTCGAGCGTGACACGTGTGAAGCCACGTGACGTCACATCTCACGTATCACTCTTAAAGTGTGAGCGAGACGGGCAGTACTCGAAACACGTGAGAGACATTCAAGAGAGTACTTGGGCGAATCAACTTTTTAATGTTGTTTACTCTGCACGGAGAGAAATTTTTACTAGAAACAAGTAAAAAATAGTAATTCCCAGGACAAGTAAATAATTTACTAAAAACAAGTAAACGTTTACTAAAAACAAGTAGACGCTTCCCTGTTTTTAGTAAAGTTTACTTGTTTTTAGTAAACGTGTACTTGTTTTTAGTAAAAGTTTCCTTGTTTTTAGTAAACGTTTACTTGTCCTGGGAATGACTATTTTTTACTTATTTGTAGTAAATTTTTTCTCTCCGTGTGTCCCCGTTGTCCGAGGGACATCCTCATACTATTTCATAGAAAATCTTTGCTTGTCCAAGGGACGTAACCATAGCAACCAGGCGCTATAAAAAGTTGACTGACTCACTTGCAACTCGCAATGCGATTACGAAATACATTTTTTATACTCGTCGACTGTACTACTAGCGCATACTTTTATGGTCGCAAATTGTGGCATCGCCAGCGATGGTAGAAAAAAGTTCCATACTTACAATATTGTAGCACTGTTGCCGGAGCCCACCCTGCGCGGCGGGGGGGGGACCGGGAAGAATCCGCCGGGAGATTGAAGTTACTAAATTGTATAGAGGCAGCAGATCTTTTGTCAAACTCATTTGTTACCGGCTTGCCTATAATAATAATAATAATAATCGGTTCCGGTAATCGTTTCAGCGAATGGTCTCATAGCGAAGAGTCTCGATCAACACCTCGAGAGACTCTCGCTAGGTGGCTGGATCAAGGGTCAGATACAGAAGGCGGTGGTCATGGACACGGCGCGGATAGTCCGCCGGTTCCTCTCACTGCGGCCCTAACCACCGGCAGCCTGGGCCCTGCCCTGTTGCCGGCGGCACCCTAGATTAGGTTTTTTATAATGTTTTTATTGTTTTTGTATGTTTTTGATGTATTTTTGTATTTTACTTTTGTAAAAATATTATAAAAACCTAATTTAAGTACAAAAATAAATAAAGAGCATAATAATAAATATTCTTTATTGTACACCACGTGATAAGAAACAAAAACAATAGCGATACCAATAAACAAACTAGGTAACAACAGGCGGTCTTATCGCTAAGAAGCGATACGATAGTTTGAGCACTCGTAGAAAAAGTATTGTATACAATAGTGACATGATTAAGCTTTTCAATTATTTGATTTGTTCATCAGTTGAATTTTGTTCGTTTGTTCAAGAAACACTCTATTGGACGGAATAGTCCCTATGACGGAATTAGCCGCATTGACCTCAACATGGTGGTCCGTCTATAGCCCGCTGTACACATTGGGCCAACGTCGGCCAATCTAAGGGACGCAGCTATACGGCAGAACGAGATCGCGATATCTCATGCTCCCTCTAACGCATAGCTGCGTCCTTTAGTTGGGCCAACGTTGGCCCAATATTGCCGGGCTATCACATAGCATTTTCTACAAATTGACTAAGAGCTGGCCACGTCAGATATGACACAATAATGAGAGCCATGAAACCTGCCTGGTTAGATTGCATAAGTTGGAAAAAAGTAATACCTACCTAAATAAGGAAAATCTGCGGAAGTTGTATCATTTAAAGAGAAGAAAAATTGTATATTATTGCGGAAACAACAGTAAGTGAGTAACTTAAAATTGCATTATACATCATTTGGCACTACTTCGCCACTTCTGGCTATGATATAATCTAAATAATTTCATAATTTTATATAATATTGCACCACACCCAGAACTCAAGGATTTTTTCCCTTTAAGTTATTTGCATTCTTTGACATCCACCACATTATTTTTTTTTTTTTTTTTTTTTTTATTTAGAAAACAAACAGCCATGTACAAAAACAGTTCTCCAAAAATAGAAGTAAATTAGGCCTAGAGTTTCCTATATTACCACATAAACATTTACAAATGAATCTAAAATAATACAAAATTATTTAACTGTGTACTATACGTAACTAAAATATCTAAACATACTAAAGAGATTTCTGCTAACTATGTACCCATAATCGCTTATTTCTTATTGTCTATTAAACAAAATTTGTCGAACCTTATTCTTGAATACGGACAAACTATGAGCGAAAATATCTATTTCATTAAGTGATACATTATACATACTGCAAGTGCGCCTAAAGAAAGAATTTTTTGCATACTTTGAGCCCCAAGATGAGATAGAAAAGGTAGGCTTAGAACGTGAGTGGAAACGAGAAATTTTGAACGAAATGTTTTCCAATAATACGTTAGAATCTATATGATTTCTAATAATTTTAAATAAAAACAAAACATCTAGATATACTCTTCGATTTTCCAAGAGAGGAAGACGATGTCTGGCTGCCGATACGAGATAATCCTGGTTATAGACTCCGGTCCTGTAGTCCAGAGACTTACAAAGTATTTTCTGAATCCTTTCAAGTCGAGACTTATGAATACTATAGTGCGGGCTCCAAACAACACTGCCGAACTCCAATAGGCTGCGGACGAAAGAGTAATACAACACTTTTAATGTTAATGTATTTTTGAATGGTTTGCTTAAGCGCAGAACCATTCCTAATTTTTTGTATGCTCTTGCCACAATATTGTCTATATGTTCATTAAACGAAAGTTTAGAGTCCAGAGTAATACCTAAATCTCGAATTGACGACACACGTGAGACACTATTACCAGCCAATTTGTAATCATAATTTATAGGATTTAGTTTACGGGAAAACGTGATAGTATAGCATTTATCAGAATTAAGGATTAAACGATTACGCCGACAGTAGTCCTCAAACCGAGACAAATCTGATTGTAGCGCAACACAATCATCATCATTTTTAATAACCTTATACATTTTTGTGTCGTCTGCATACAGAATATGGGAAGATGACTGAAATGAAGTACTGATATCGTTCACATATAAGACAAATAGAAAGGGTCCCAGGTGCGAGCCTTGGGGTACCCCCGAGGGAATGGGTAAAAATTTGGACCTAAAGCCTTTAAGTGCAACCGCCTGACTTCTATTACTAATGTAGGACTTTAACCATCTGAAGAGGTCACCATGTATACCGATCTCAAACAACTTCTGAAGTAAAATAGAATGATCTATTTTATCGAAGCACTTAGAGAAATCGGTATAGACTGCATCGACCTGATAACCGTCATCCAAAGCATTAATAATAAGGTCAGTATAAGTGGTAAGGTTAGTATCAACGCTTCTGCCTTTGAAGAAACCATGTTGGTGTACAGATATGTGTCGAGAGACAACGGCAGTTATTTCATTAGTAATAATTTTTTCGAAAACTTTAGCGAAAATGCAAAGCTTAGAAATTGGTCGATAAAGCTTTATGTCGTGTTTATCGCCGCCCTTATGCACAGGTGTAATGATAGCCCGCTTCCAGATGCTAGGGACAATGCCTTCACCAAGAGACTTTCTGAAAAGCTTAGCCAAGGGAACCGTAAGCTCTGCGTAAAGTTTAGAAACTAAAAATGGATGAATGTTATCAAAACCAGCACCCTTATCAACGCATATGGATTTTAAATGCCTGTGTACTAAATCATCTGTAATATGAATACTAGATATGTCTACAAGGGAGGACGAAGACTGTTGAGAAGAAAGTTGCTGTTGATTACCACCCGATACAAACACTGAGCTGAAATAACTATTAAACAAATCGCAAATAACATTACCATCGGAAGAGGAGTTATCGTTTAAATGCATGTTAGATGGAACCTCATTTGCAGAAAATTTAGATTTTATAAAGCTCCAAAAATATTTGGGAGAAGAAGTAATTTTCTTTTCACTGAGGGCAATATATTTAGTATAACAATATTTACTGAGTTTCTTTTCTCTTTTTCTTAGTAATTTAAATTCAGCATAGTCAATTTCGTTATTATATTTTTTCCACTTGGCATGAACTTTCAATTTATTTTTAATTATTTTAATTAAAGGCCTGTTATACCAAGGCGGGTATCTAGAAGTTGAGCAAGTCTTACGCTTAGGAACGAAATCCTCAATTAAACCATTAAAAATTGAATAAAAATGATTTGTAGCACTTTCCATGTCCATATCATCGATCACAGACCAGTCAACATTGGAGAGACCCTGCTGAATATTGCCAATATCGGCTGCATGATAAAGATATTTGTAATGTACTGAAGAATTTAAGGATTTCATCAACGACAAAGGAAAAGAGATTACTAGGGATTTGTGATGTAAATCTTCTTGTGTAAGAGGAGATGAACAGACAGATACTTCACAACTAACACTACTAATGACAAGGTCTAAGATACGATTATGAATATTGACATTATGCACTCTAAGGTAAAATCCACAATTCCACGGACTGATTTGACAGCTCCTGGCATACAAAGCGATTGTCAAATGTATGAAAAGAGCTGTCAAATCAGTCCGCGGATTTATGAATTCTACCTTAACTACGGGGGTTTCGTTGCTCTCATTATTGTGTCATATTTAACGTGGCTAGCTCTCCGTCTACACGACCGCACAAATTGTTTTTCATTTAGAAGCTTTTCACTGTAATACACTTACATTAAAAAGCCCCCGAGACACTAATGGATTTACAGTAAAATGCATTTGAGGAATATTCAACCTATGGTGAAATCGACGAAAAAATATTTAAAAATCGTAAGAGCTTAAAAGATTACGATAAAAGTTTCTTCAATTTAGGCACATTACAATGCTCTTATGAACGTCAGAGTGAAATAATTTTAAACAAAAAATAACCGACATCACTTAGGATCCGCTATTCCGAGGTTCCCAATTCGACTGAATTTTTTTTTGTATGTACGTTACTCGATATCTCCGAGAATCGTGAACCGATTTTCAAAAATGTTGTTTTAATCGAACGGGTATAACTTCTAGATGGCCCCATTGTCACCAAGTTGGGGTCTGATGATGGGATCCTGGAGAAATCGAGGGAACTCTTCAACTATTATAGGCACACCTATAGTGATTTCACTATTTTTACAGCAACTCGGCCACTTCTTCTTAGAATAGCGGATCCTAAGTGAAGTCGGTTCTTTTTTTGATTAAAACGAAATTTTTTTGTTTAAAAATATTAGCAGTATGATTGTAACTAAATTATCAAAGTGAATAACCTCAAAACAATTAATTTCTCTCGCCAACAATGTAGACATATAAAGTAAACATACAAATTGTTTAGTCTAGTTTATACCTTTGAAGATAACTCGGTAGTTCATCGACTAAAATATGTTGACACGAACTGTCAACTAGACATAGGTATCCCAACATTTACAACTTTACGAAATGGGTAAATTGCAGAAAAAATGTACCTTTACTTTTTTTTTTAATTTGATAAATATTTTGAGTCTATCCTATGCAGAATCATGAGCTCTATCGAGTCTGATAGATTAAAAAAAATGTCCCAACTGTTCCAAAATTTTCATACAAAAAAATTTCGTTACGTTCATAAAAAAAGTGTAACGTTATCAGTTTCGTTACATTTTTTATGAACGTAACGAAATTTTTTTTGTATGAAAATTTTGGAACAGTTGGTACCTTTTTTTTAATCTATCAGACTCGATAGAGCTCATGATTCTGCATAGGATAGACTCAAAATATTTATCAAATTAAAAAAAAAGTAAAGGTACATTTTTTCTGCAATTTACCCAAATGAGTAACTTTTATATGAATAGCACCATATTGTACAAAAGCGACTGGTAAATAAAATGTTTTATAAATTGGTCGTCTTACCGCTAGGCTACCGAAACTTTGTATTATTTAACCATAATGAGCATGCTTTCAGTTAAGTTTTAAATTTCTCAATTACGCATGTTTATATTTTCCACCAAAGTAATAGGGAATATTACGCAAAACTCTGGGTAGGGGGCGGCACTAGCACATCTAGAGGGCCTACCACGAAACACGAAAATAAAAATTTCGTTACCTGGTTCTCTGTCACTCTTTCATACTCGAGTGATAGAGAGGCCCCTTTGTAAACAAACCGCCTTGGTGCGCAAATGACATATTTATTCGTTATAAATTATCTATGAAAACTTGTAAAAAAACTGTTTAAGGCCTAGTATCTATTAAAAACTCTATGGTTTACCGGTGTGCTAGTGCTGCACTCTGGTGGCAGAATATTGCAGTAATATCCCCTATTAAAAAAAATCGCAAAACGGAGTCGTGGGCAAATTTAGCAAAGGCCAAAATAATATTAAGTTCAAGACCAAAATCATTGCTCTTCGAATCCCAAGCAGGTCCACACTTTTATAAGGCAAGCCAGAGGTTAATTTGGCTTAAAATTTCTTCATGAGCTGTAGAAAAACTGCTCAGGTGCCTATAAACTAGGCAAGCCTACAGGAATCGTGTTCTATGGACGCGCCGCCACTGCAACCCACTGAAGTCTACATCCTTGTACACTATGGTCCACTTACCGCTGTACTTCTTGCTATCATCGTTGTATAAAAGTCGAGTTTACGGTTAAGGTCACTTGAGAGCTTGTTTCTCCTTTTTACGTCACTCTGGACAGTAAGTGAGATTTGCCGCCCACGGGCGCCGCGGCACATCTCACTTCACATCCAGAAGACGTAAGCACGCACCTAGGGCGGTAAAATAGAGAAGGCCTCAGGTCGCTTGTATATTGCCCCTTACCGTCGGTTCGGGCCACAAATACCCGCGATCTGAGCCGTTCTTTATTTTACCGCCCTATGTACTATTACAATGATGATGGATCTAGGCCAATCGGGAACCGTCTTCTGACATTCCTGACATTTAATGTAGAAGTTTATTACGACAGGGTGCCAAAGTGCGAAGTGTGACAAGTTAAGGGCCGAATTAACATAAAGTTACCGTTCGAAAATATTCCAAGTCTGTGCCAAGCGGGGGCGAGAATACTTGCCAAGTTAGGGCCAATACATATATAATAATAGCTCGACTCAAGCTACCTGTATCGCCGTTTTTAATGTATACTACATAAAGAGTTATTATTTTGACTGTAAAGCATTTGTAAAATGATCTTTGATTATTAAACCAACCGGATGCGACACGCGCTCTCATTTCGATCAGAAAGAGTCCGCCGTTTTTTTCGGGGGAGGGGATCGTCAAATGTATGCGGAACGTCAGAATAGCCACGTCAAATAAACGTCAGTCCATACAATGAGTATGAACACTGCAGGTCATACATTTTCGGCAGAGGGGAACGCCTGTCAATGGCTACTCCGCTTGGTTTTAAGCTCTAAGAAAATGATTCTTACTTAGTTGTTTTTTTCTGTTTTTCAATCCCTAATACAATAATTTTAAACAAAAAAGAACCGACTTCACTTAGGATCCGCTATTCCAAGAGGAAGTGGCCGAGTTGCTGTAAAAAATAGTGAAATCACTATAGGTGTGCCTATAATAGTCGAAGAGCTCCCTCGATTTCTCCAGGATCCCATCATCAGACCCCGACTTGGTGACAATGGGACCATCTAGGGGTTAGGTATACCCGTTCGATAAAAAAAGAATTTTATACACGTATTAACACGGAGATATCGAGTAACATACATACAAAAAAAAAATGATAATTAAAAAAACAGTCGAATTGAGAACCTCCTCCTTTTTTGAAGTCGGTTAAAAAATCTACATAAAGAGTCATTATTTTGACTGTAAAGGTATACTTAGTTGTTTTTTCTCTTTTTTTAATCCCCAATAAGTACAAGGAGAGGGTTAAGAGAAGTGCGTTATAAATTTCACTGCTATATTGTGTGTCTGTGGCAACCGAGCACTAAAACCATTCAACCGATTCAAAAGAGATTTTGGGTCGAAAGTAGGTTTTCTAGTGATATATACAGTGTGTAAATCATGGATATATATGAAGTGGATGAAATACTTCGGTCAAAAAGTGAGGCTGAAAGAGAAGGTTAACTAGGGGATTGTGTCTCGTTTTGACTAAGGAGGTAATGACGTCATCAGACAATCAAAATGTCAATATGTGTCAAATGTCCATCAAATGCGACAATTTTGTAACGAGTGCGAGTGGGACACCGCCCCCTACTTTAAGCTCTCTATGGGAACGTTTTTACTACTGTTTAATAGTCTCCTGTAATCAACTGTTATGCTCGGTAATAAGGTTCAACTGTGGTTAGGGAAAAAGTGTAAGAATCAGATCCACTTTCTATAAATTCATGGTGTAAATTTAATACACACGTATGTTGTTTTTTAAAGGCCTCCTAGCCTAGTGGGTAGTGCACCTGCCTATGAAGCAGGAGGTCCCGGGTTCGAATCCTGGTCAGGGCATTTATTTGTGTGTTTATCACGGATATTTGTTCCTGAGTTATGGATGTGTTCTGTGTATTTAAGTATTTATCTATATCTACCTATTATATATATCGTCGCCTAGTACCCACAACACAAGCCTTATTGAGCTTACTGTGGGACTAGGTTGATTTGTGTATGATTGTCCCATTATATTTATTTATTTACGTCACTCTGGGCGGTAAGTGAGATTTTACGCCCACGGGCGCAGCGGCAAATCTCACTTCACACCCAGGAGAAGACGTAAAATTGTGTACGCACCACGGGCGGTAATAAAGAAGGCCTCAGATCGCTTGTCTATGACCCTTACCTTCGGTTCGGGCCACAAATATCCGCGATCTGAGCCATTCTTTATTTTACCGCCCTAGGTGCGTAATGTACTATTAATACGAGCGAAGTTTCACTATGGAAGTAACCCCAAAATCTCAAAAATTAATTGGCTTCCTCATGCAAAATGTCGACACCCATGTGACAAAATGTATGAGTCTGGCAAAAAAAAAATCGTGACTTCGGGGCAGGTTCCATAGTGAAAGTTGTTCAGTATGACCTATTATAAACTACCGTTAAAAGGTTCGTCCGTATTAGATTTACACACTGTATAAGTGATAGACACATTTTATCAGAATCCGCCATATTGTAAAATAAGCTATTATCGGATCTCAAGGTCAAGATCATGTTATACTAGTTTCAAGAACTCGATTCTCCTCGCTTAGCCAACGGGAACTAGAGAGAGATACGGCTGGGAGCCCTATTTAATCTTGCGTCTCGCTCTAAATCTCTAACCTATTATCGATGGACGGAAGGGTTACGTGACCACAGTGTACGCATTAACAGTATCATAAGTGTAAGGCCTGAGTGGACGCTCGTGGCGGGGCGTGCAGCGGGGCGTGCAGCGGGGCGGGCGAGCGTCCATACACTTTGTGCAGCGTCGACTCAGGACACCAGTACGAGTGTCCTTTGTTTGACATGCACGCCGCCCGCCCCGCCCCGCTGCACGCCCCGCCACGAGCGTCCACTCAGGCCTTACACTAAGGTTTATGGTTTAAGGGGCCTGGCGCCAATGACCTTTGATCGGAATCCCTTAGTTTTCTAATGATTGTTATAGTTATATTATAAGGTCACAAAACCATATAGTATCCTAAATTCACCTCGATATTCATTGTCTTTGAGATATTTGACATCAAAGTCGAACAATTTTAACCCAAAAAGTTGTTTTCTGATCTTAACTTTTATGTTAATTACTTTAAAATTAAATCTCCCTTAAGTATTTAGAGACGTCAAAGACGAACCCTTAATATGTAGACTTCGTATTTTATGTAAGAAGCATTCGAATATCGAAAAAAGTCCTAAAAAGGCTTCAAATAATCCAAAAAAAATTAATGCTCCTTTATTTCAAAATTCTATCTTTAGTGAGAATGTAGAATATCGACTCAAAACGTTTGAAACGTGTGGAGTCCCTTAAATTTGATAGCTAAGTACTTGAACGTGAACGACCGTTGGAGGTATTGGCGGTCCCGTAAAAAAATTCACCTACATTTCTTAGTCGAAATACGATACCAAAGATGCCCTTAAACGGATCACTAGTACATTTTTGTTACACCCTGTATACTGTAATATTTTCACTGTGTATACCAGACACTATTGATAGTTACCTACAACAGGGTGAGCGTGAAAGTCGGGCCCGTCGTATCTTATTGACGAACCATTTTGTAATGGCGGCGCAGCCTGTCCACTTTTGGACATGTTGGATTGTAGTATACTTTTACCTCACTCTGGGCGGTAACTTGACACCCAGGAGACGACGTAAAATTGTGTACGCACCACAGGCCTTAGATTAGATAACTTGTTTATGGCCTTCGGTTCGGGCCACAAATACCCGCGATCTGAGCCGTTTTGCTATGCCCATGCCTAATTTCATGGTTCTAAAGCATGTCGTTTTAAAATGAGAGCTGTACTACGTTTGTATGTGAACGCAAGCGTCCTGGCGACTCTTAACGCAGATTTAGGATCAATGTTTAACTGAAAATGTGCTCAAAATCAAGCATAACGGTCCCTTTAGGTATGGATCGCCACATACATACTTATGCATAGGATAAGTTTAACTGCAAGGTCTGTCTCTCCCTATAGATCTAAGGGTACCATTGATTTACTTTGGGGTCGGTCTGATTTATAACGTAACAGGTATCCCAGGACTTTGAAATGTTAAGCAAGGTATAATGACATGTAAAGCAGGTCAATAAATAGCTGCAGCTTAGGTATTTACCTACCTATAGTCCCAGTAATTACTAGATTTTCAGATTACAGTATTTTGGTATTGGAGACTTCTCTCTCCGTGTAGTTTAAGAACATACCTTCACGGAAAAAAAGGATATCTTCAGCCAAGAATGTCAATTATTTTCTTGGACTAATTTTATATCTTTAGCCCAAGATACCGATACTTATGGAGGTCCAAAGGGGAGGCCTATGTTCAGCAGTGGATGTCTTATGGCTAATATTATGATGATGATGATGAGCCCAAGATATATTATACTTCAATAAACACATTTTACTTGAATAAGATTTAATTTCTAGGCAATTTGTTTTTATTCATACAAAACAATATTGTTTTGAAGAAGAGGATTTATCTTCGATGAAGATACTTCTTTTCCTTATACCTTCCCGTGTCCGGGTCAAAATTTTCCCTCTTCACCTCTGTTGGCCGTATTAATATTATACGCGACCATGAAATTGTAAATATACATTAATAGCAATATGTAGTTTTCCCAAAATGAACCTAAGTACGAACCATCATCATCATCATCATCTCAGCCATAAGACGTCCACTGCTGAACATAGGCCTCCCCTTTAAAGGGGGCGGGGGGCTGTTGCCATACGCACCACGCTTGGCAGGCGGGTTGGCGCGCGCAGTTTTTTTTTGTTTGTTTAGGCTTTCGGAAGATGCTGCTGCCCATCTCCCGGTATATTCCCTTAGCAGACTCCTACTGCAACCACGGGACGATATGGTGGGGGACAATTCTAAGGCCGGGCACGCCACGGCTAAGTACGAACCATGTTGATCTTAAATCAGTTTGAGCAGATTTTCATGACTAATGGCTCCTCATTAATTCTGCGGTAAATATCAAGTAGGTTGTTGAATAATTTCAGTGCGGCCATAAATATAGAATGAAGGCATAAACAGGTACGAGTAATAATGATATGAAGAGCAAACGAGATAGTCTCATGTAACTTCTTTGGTGTGACTGAAAAAGCGCTATCGATTGTATTATCACAGTCTGACTTTAATTGTTGAACTCAACTCATCATCATTCGCTTGCCCTTGTGCCATTTACTTGGGGTCGGCGCAGCATGTCTTTTTTTCCACGCATCTCTGTCACCCGTCATCTCATCACTCACCTCCCTTCTTTTCATATCATCTCTCACACAATCCATCCATCTTTTCCTAGGTTTTCCTCTTTTCCTACATGCGTCCACATTCATTCTTAATACCTTTCTCGTAACATGACTTTAGTCCCTCCGCATAACATTGATAACAACTAAAATAACTAAAGTGTGTCTGCGACCTATCAGACCCAGACCCAGACCTATCTACTAACCGACTTGGATCCTATTTGTACCCCTTGAACTAATAAAGCCTTTAATATCACTAGGTTTCTATTTTCGTTCATAAGTTATGGATGTATTCTCTATTTCCATATGGTTGTTTTATGTATAATATTGGTGCAAATTAAATTATAGCAAAAATATTGGTGATCTCTTTAAGGGGCTACTTTGAAAATTTATAGGTTTTTTCAAACGCTCTATTGACTAAACGGGAAAAGGGACTGAATTTAGTTTCGAATATATATTATTAGACTATATACTCTTGTTTTTGGCACAAGCCGAAACACGATTGCTGAAAGTTGCCTCTATAGAAAAAAAATCCGAAGTTGGGTCCTTTTTCCCCTTATTTTTCTTAGCTTACGTAAACTAATCTATAAGAGATTAAGCAATATAACTTAGTAAAAAATATAGTATTCTGTACGTCTAGCATGACTTACGTTGCGGCGCGACTCTCCATACTTCAGGCGCGACTCGAAGTATGGAGTCGCGCGCGACAACGCATGTCATGCTGAGCCGTCTGGTTAATCTAAAAAGTCACAGAAACAAAATTACACAAAACTTTATAGATTAGCTTATTTATCGAATTTTAGTCAAAAAGTCTGATCCTTAAGAGCGCTGCATCTCTTTCTTTCGTGCACGGGAGCCATAAACGTGTCTCTAACGGATGGGCGTGGCTTGTCCGAATCGAGGAACGGCCTTAATGGCTTGATTAGTATCGTATTCTAATTACGAAAAAGTAAGAAAAAAAATTTTTGCGCGAAAAAAATATTTGGTTTAGTATGGAGGGTCAGCAGCAGCCAGCAGAGACCACATGTCCCGTAAAAAAAATCTCCTACTTTTTCTTAGTCGTAATACGATACCAATTATGCCCTTAAACGGATCACTAGTATTTTTGTGACACCCTGTATATAGGTACCATCACGTGCTACAACTTTGCCTACGATGCACACCTTTGCCAGGCTTGAAAATCATGGCTTTCTTCACCAAACAGTTGTTTATATCTAATTCCTGATATGGGAGAAAGTCGGCTATCTCAGGAATATGGTTTAAATAGCTGTTTGGTAAATAAAACCATGTTTTTCAAGCCAAGCAAAGTTGTGCATCGTAGGCAAAGTTGTAGCACTTGGTATTTATCTCTAAGTATAACGTGCCAGTCCCGTATTGGTTTGTACAGCCACGTCTAATCGTCTGCCATAGATGTTAATACAGGCCAAGGTAGGTGAGGTCACTAAAAATATAAAAGAGTTCTATGATACGATTTTTTAAAGAAACCACCACCAAAAAGGTTCAATGTAGTCCCTTCCGGTACTTCTGTCTGTCTGTCTGTCACATCGCTAAATGCCTCGGTTTGTTGCAGGTGGAATCTGAGAGCGGCGCGTCGCCGGCTCTGCCGCTATGTCCGGCGGGCCGGCCCGATGTCGACGCGACACCGCTACTTCTAGATGGTGAGTACACACAATCAATGGCACAAATACACATACAAACACAAATACAAATAGTTTATTCGCAGTAATATGGTTACAAAGGTCTTAAATTACAATAGATCTGCATATTACACCATATGCTGGCGTGCGAATGTTGTGTGAACTTAAACTAGGTACATTAGCTATCAGGTGCTACATGCTTAGTCTATCAGCTAACATGCTTAATCTATTAACTAACTATATTACAATGTCATTCATTATACTCAGTTTCAAAAAACTCATTTACTGAATAAAATACTTTCTGTATAAGCCATTGATGGAGTTCAGTTTTAAATTTATTTAGTGGCAAGGTTCGTAAATTTGAAGGCAAATTATTAAGTACTTTAATGCCCATAATATAAGCATTCCTTCTGTAGTGGTACAGGTTTGTTGTTGGTAACACTAGTTTGCCTTGGTTAATTGATCGTTGTATTCTAATATTACTAGTATATGTATTATATGTATATAGTTCATGCATATTTTAAGTAGGTTTTTGTGTGGTACATGTTTGTACCTGCGTATTTATTAGGGTTTACTTGAAGCTTTATGTGTTTCCAAACTTTTTCGACCTCTTTAGTGCATAGTTTGCCTTTCACTGTATAGTATTACTCCTTTCTCATTTTCTCATTGGTTGGCTGGAAGAGATCCCTTTTAGGGATGAGCTCGCCTGTGTGCATATCTTTTTGTATTTTACTAATGTTTTAATGTTATACTTGTTTATGTGCAATAAAGTGATACATACATACATACATACATACTAGTTTTTGGAAATAGTTCTGGATGTGTTTCAACAAATATTGCTAGTTGCTTTAGATAAAGGCATGGTAAGGTAAGCAGTTTTAATACAGTTAGCAACGAATGTCGCTAAACGAAATAAAACTATTGAACGTACAGTCACCGGCTACAGTATCTTCCTACACGAAGGCCGCAAAAATATGTGACACGCTCTTACGGCCCTACAAATAAGAGCGTGTCATATATTTTTGCGGCCTTCGCGTAGGAAGATACTAATACCGGTGACTGTACCCATACCACTTCACCCGCTTAAGGGGGAGGCGTCTAGGCTCTACGCGGCAACCACCATTTTAATAAATACTAATATGTGCCTATTTTTCTTCTGTTTGCAAATAAACAATGACAACCAGACTGAAAGGGGGGTCTTGGCATATACTGCGGTTGGTCCCCAAAGGAGGGGGGGAGGTGAAAACTAACTAAACCTAAATCTTATATACGTTAATGAACTGCCCCTTTTCTTTCTCGTTGCTAACTGTATCTACGTAGATTTAGATAGAATAGGACGTAAAAACAATGTTTAGAAATAAAGTAGAAAAATTGCGACTGCGTTGCGACTTCGAGTCTCGCCTGAGGCAGTGGATTTTTCTACTTTTCCTTTATTTCTAAACATTGTGGTATCGTTAGCAGACGTTCTAATACTTACATACATACATACAATCACGCCTATATCCCAAAATTGGTAGGCAGAGATCACGGATTTCCATTTCCTACGATCAATGCAGCAAAACGGCTCTCCGCGAGCCCCTTCTCGCCTCCGTGAAGAACGAGACGTGATGGGAGCGAACCGCATCGCCACCATGTAGATCACCATTAAATAAATCACCACAGCGTTCTCACGAGCAGTAGGGATCAGAGGTTCCCTTATCCCTTATCCCTTAGTCGCCTCTTACGACACCCGCGGGAAGAGACGGGGTGGCCCTATTCTAAAGCCGGGGCCACGCAGCAATACAAAAATAAAATTGAAATAAATAGTTTCAAGCAAAAAAGAACTGACTTCCATACAAATTACTAATAAATATATCCTGATTGCAAACCCTTGGCCTGACTTTTAAAACCCTTAGGAACTAAACTTCAGGGTTCCCACTCCACTCCAACTTGAGTTCAAAAGCGACATCCCTATTAGAACTGATTTAACCTCGCAGAACAAGTTTGTTGGTCCTGTTCTGTGGAGCCCTGGGAGGGGAGAGGGGGGCACCTGTTGTCCCGTAGTTCCTGTCGAGATTGTAGAGTAAGTCAGCGGAGCCACTTGTTACAATTACATTTCTTTTATTCTGACAATAGGTGGTACACCAGATACTATTACCAACTCAAATATACAGATATGTATAACAATTTCCATTGATAGAAATAGAAATAGTTTATTCGTGAATACATTCACATCGAATAAATAAAAGGAAAGAAGACATAAAACGAGAAAGTGCCACGAAACTGATGCTTCCGTAGCACCACCTTTCCGTAGCAGAGAACTTGTTTATATATGTCTATATTCTTTAAAATCCTTTAGTAACTAAGTTATTAATGTATGTAACTCTACATTTTGGTCCTTTGATCCTGATATATAAAAATCTTAAAAATCTTCAAGGCACATTAAATTTCTTCTTAGTTTTGCGCTTGCATTCAATCGCTAAGATATTACCGGTGTAGTGTATCGGAGCGGCCAAGTTACTCAAAAATATCGAATCATGCACGCCTTGGCAATAGAGGCGTTGTTCAGATATTTATGACCTTGGCTGCTCCGCTATATCTGATGGCGACTGTACAAGCGGTCAAGTCGAGGACAACAATAACGGGTTTATTGAAGTTCCCCGGTTCTCTAATTTAGCGCGGCTAAATCGAGCAGTCATACATGCTCTGCGTTATGGCGCCTCTACATGATGGGCCGTCATAGGGACGCAGCTATGCGTTAGAGAGAGCTAACGATATTGCCATCTCGTTCCGTCGTATAGCTGCGTCCCTATGATGGCCCATCATGTAGAGCCAGCCTTACGAGTTTGTGTATAAAGCAGGTCCCGTCGACAACTTACTTGAGTGACATAATAAGGCGTCAAGTGGCCACGCTGTTCTGCTCTATGGCGGCACGGGAACTGTTTTAACAAAGCAAACATGAAGTTTGATTGGTTAGAGCTAAACAACTCATGCGCCGCGGCGCTCTATTATTTACGCACCGCAATTGGTTGCCGCTCGTTTGCTGTGTGGCAGTTTCATTAAGGCTGTTTGAACTTGTCGATGAAGTATTCTTTGTTTTGTGAGATTTATAGTTCAAACCCGGACTCAGACCCAGTTTATTTGAAATCAAATGTATCATATCAATTAAATAATGTACTGTTTGTGAAACATAATATTCTCGTACGATGTTGAAATACAGAAGATTTTTAATAATGAATTAAATTAGTCCGAAAAGCATCAAGTTTCCCTAAACGAAAATAAAGGTCAAAAGTCGGCACCTCCGGATTAAAAGAGAAAAAAGCTACCAATTATTGTAATTACACACATTAAAATTCCATCCACATACAAAAGGATCCCATTTAAACATACATACAAAATAAACTTTGCATGTTTGTGATAAGAAGCAAAATCGCTAAGCGGGTTAGCTTCATTTGAATTTTCACGAGTTCCTCTTGGCCTCGTCTTTGGATTTTGAACTCTGAGTTTCAACTTTTAGCTTTATTTTTGAATGACGGGAAAGTTAACTGAAGCCCTGAGTGTCGATCTCAGGTTTGGAAAGGGAAATAAAGAAATATTTGAATTGCTAATTGGCTGAAGAGCGACGAGAGAAAAATGGAGTTTTGGGGGCCTTAAAATGTGTTTCTCGACAAATTACGGGCCGGGCCGGGAAGGCAAATAAGTAACGTTCTGTTGAGCGGTAATGACGCGATTACAGTAACATTTGCGAGTGAAAATTAGTGAGAGGTAAAGTGACTTGCCTCGTTCATGAATAAATCGTCCCAAGCGTAAACGCAAACTGAAGTGGAATTTATGAACAAAACAGCTCTTTACACATAATAAGATGATGATGAATTGATGATTTAATACTAGGCATTTGGTGGTCCCGACCATGATAGTACATTACGTACGTAAGGGCCATAAACAAACGATTTGAGGCCTTCTTTATTACCGCCCGTGGTGCGTACACAATTTCACGTCTTCACCTGGGTGGGAAGTGAGATTTGCCGCTGCGGCCGTGGGCGGCAAATCCCACTTACCGCCCAGAGCGACGTACCTAAAATAATGTTGTCGAGTGGTTCCTTAAAAATGAAAGATTGGAAACCTCTGCCAAAGTTCAATATCAATGTTACTCTGCGTCCGTAGGAAATACCTTAGACAACCCTACACGTGATCCGTGGGTGGTGTTAAAAGATTAACACTTTTGGCAGCTGCACTGTCCCATGTGGACCTCGCAGCACTCACCGGATTTTCTTCATCATCTGCTTTTCCACTACGACTACCCAAGAGTAGAAATAGCTAAGGATACACGCACAGATGTGTCCGCCGGATTTGTCCGACGGATATGCCCGGCGGACAGATCCGTCCGTGTATGGCGCTAATCGAACACGGTAGTGTTCGCCAGACGTCTGTCCGCTGTCTGTCCGTTGTCCAATTCACGCCATACACGGACGGATGTGTCCGCCGGGCATATCCGTCGGACAAATCCGGCGGACACATCTGTACGTGTATCCCTACCTACTGCCTAGTGACATGTAGCCATAAGATAAATAATTAAAACATTCATAAACAACGATAATTAGAAATGAAATGACTATTGTTTGCAAAATTTCCTTTGAGTTTGCTTCACCTCAATAAAGGTCTATAATATTATCCATTTGTAACCAGGAAGTCGTATAAAGACTTCCACGAACACCTACTTCTGTCACAATGCTTGTTTTTTTACCGTGGAACCTTTGTAATCAGGATATTTATAGATCGGCGTGATCTAGAGTAATTATATGTACTAATACTGCATTCCGTTTCCATAGATTTTGCCATATAAAGTGCAATAAAACATTTATTTACATAACTAAATATACATGTAGTACCTACTACAGTACAAATACTAAACTAAATTAATAACTAGCTCAAATCTAAACTAGGCCCTTGCGGCATTGTACCAAGGATGCTGGCGGCATTTCCTCGTTGTATCACAATGCTGATACGCTGTGCGAGGAAACCGCCAGCTCTTCGGTCACCAGTTAGGTACATCAACCAGACGCTTTGCGATTTCTGCAAAAAACTGGTTTGCGCTGGGACCCCATGGACCTAGAGTTTCAACTCCAAAAGGTACAAAATGGTACTCTGCAAGTGCAATTTAATCTTTGATTTTATATTTTCTTCATAACTTATACACTAGTAGTATATAAGTTTCATTGATTGCTACTTATTATAAAAACGGATTTAGATGAAATTCAGCTTACAGGTAAATTTATAACTGAAAAAAAAAACAATAGCCACTTTTATCCTGGAAATAAGTCCCTAAAGAGGTAAAATAAGGGTGCAAAATGGAGATTTTAGACTGACGGAGCGATAATTTGCAAAAGTATGGGTTTTATCAAAAACTTGACTAAAATGGCGTATTATAAAGGCCGAACCACTCCGGCAAAATGGCGTATTATAAAGGCCGAACCACTCCGGCTGCGTGTGAGTAGCTAGACTTGCACGAATTTGCACGTGCCTCTGCGTTGCGTTGTAAAATAAGAATTGTCACAAGACATCTCACACCGCACACGCACGCATAACGCACCGTTACGCAAGCGGACTACGCACACGCAGCCGGTGTGGTTCAATCTTAAGAGTTCCTTGTGGAATAAAGACGTTTTAAGTGGGAAATAAAAAAATGTCGTACAAACGTTGATATTTAGCGTTTTTATTTAAGTCTTTGCAATCTACTTATTGCGTCGTATAAAGGCACGGAACCCTCAGAGTGGTTTGACGGGGCCGGATTTTTATCAGTGCCTCGAGATATATTTTTTAATAAATATTTTGCATTTTGTAGGCTTTGACACCTGAAACGGCGTTTCAATTTATCACCTCATTAAATACAGTGTATTTTCTTATTTTCGTTAATTTCATGGCTACATACAAGAACTTGGTTTTATAATTAGCTCCATTTCAGAAATAATCGGTAAGTAGTTGATTTTTACGTGACCTTTCTGAATCAATTTATGAACTAACTATTCCAATTTGTTTCCTTAATCATATCAGACGGTAGTAACAAATAGCGTACTAGTAGTACACTAGTAGCTACTAGGTGGAGTAGCAGTGCAGGTAACATTTCTCTTACATATTCGGTATCTTTAGGGGGCTTTGACATAGATGGCGCAATCGACATGAACTTCAAAAAGTTGTCGTGGTCGTCTATATCTATATAGTCTCTGATCATATCTAACTATATGTCAGGCTTAAAGGATTAAAAAAAAAAAAAAAACAAAAAGGTGTATTCACGATATTGGCTATGATTTATATTGTTCTGTAAAAAATATTTATGTTTTATGTATCCATATTTTCAAACATCACTGTACTGTTACCGTATTTCGTATTTCCCTTCAGATATTCCGAGTTGCAAATACTTTTAGCCAGAAACACAATATCCACGTTTTCAATAAACCCCGCATATTGATAGTTTACCTATCGGTTTTAAAAACATCCGTGCGGATTAAGATTCAAATGGATACGAGTATTCCATAACAAAAGTTTTCGGGATTTTGTTCGACACGACCCAGGGCCATATTCTAACTTTAAAACTGGTTTAAACATAATAAATACAACTTCAATACAACTCTTGCAATAACTACGTAATAAATGGGCCGTATTCTTACTTTAAAACTGGTTTAGACGCGATACAACTTCAGTAAATGGGCCGTATTCTAACTTTAAAACACGTTTAGAAACGATCCAACTTCAATACAACTCCAATGCAACTACGGGGCTACTTTGAAAAATTATAGGTTTTTTCAAACGCTCCATTGATTAAACGGGAAAAGGGACTGAATTTATTTTCGAGTATATATTATTAGACTATTTACTCTTCTTTATGGCACAAACCGAAACACGGTTGCTGAAAGTTGCCTCGATAGAAAAAAAATCCGAAGTTGGGTCCTTTTTTCTCTTATTTTTCTTAGCTTACGTAAACTATAAGACATTAAGCAATATAAATAAGTAAAAAATATGGTATTCTAGTTTATCTAAAAGGTCAGAGAAACAAAATTTGACAAAACTTTATAGATTCGCTTATTTATCGTAGTTTGGTCAAAAAGTCTGATCCTTAAAAGCGCTGCATCTCTTTCTTCCGTGCACGGGAGCCATAAACGTGTCTCTTACGGATGGGCGTGGCTTGTCCGAATCGAGGAACGGCCAACGCAATACAGCTAGCGCCTAAACGTCTGAATCAGAATCAGTATTTGCTTGAAAATGATTCCAATGCAACTCAATACAGCTTCAAAATTGGTTGATTATTTGTTGTGTGTTGGAGTTATGTTTGAGATGGATTGTGTTTAAATGTATTGTTTAAGTATTTTATAACTAGAATACGGCACCAACTTGGATCCGAAATGTCAGAATTTGCTTGAAAATGATTCCGATACAACTACACTACAATTGATTCTACACGGGAAAAAAAAGCTTCCGGGATATTCTCAATCTAAGAAATTATTATATTATGTTAAAAATATTTCCTCGTGAAAAGCATTTATTTCCTTTAACGAAAATAAATTAAAGTTTTAAATATAACCAAGCGAATATATTCTTACATATTTTCTAGTTTTCTTTTACCTAACATAATTCTTGTTTGATTAAAGTACAATCTCTCTTATTTACTCAATATACTCTTGAAACAATACATTTTTGTATTTTTATTTTAGGAAAACGTGGTTTTATTAAGTGAAGAATCATATTTTTGGTAAAGTAAATGAATACTTGTCACGAGGAAATATTATCAAGAAAATAATAATGTCTTGGATTGAGAATATCCCGGAAGCTTTCTTTTCCGTGTAATAAGTATTGGTTGAGTGTTAAATTAAAGTAATGTTCAAGATTGTGTGTTTATGTATTTTAAAATCCGAATACGGCACCAAGTGTGAGTCAGGCTTTCGTTAGAGGCAAACATTTTTAGAAGCTTAATTTCGGGATGAATAAAGGATTATATGTCTTTTTCCAGGTTGTTATCCACTGGTACGATATGAACTCAATTTTACGGCTGTTTTGACGATCTACTATTATCCTATTTAGTAAGATATTAAGATAGTATTAGTTAGTAAGATAGGAGAAAGGCGGCCATCTCAGTAATAAGATATCAATAGCTGTTTAGTGAAGAAAACCATGTTTTTCAAGCCAGGTAAAGTTGTGCATCGTCCGCAAAGACGTAGCACGTCGTGGCGGTACATCGACGTTGCCATTTATTGTTTAGGCATTTAAATAACAGACAAAAGTGAAAGATACTGAACCCTCGCCAAACGTCAAATAAAATTCGTCTTACGGTACCCTAAAAGGCGCTAGAAGCACAATATGTCGATACCTCGAAGTAAGCAAAACGGAATCCCGTGATGTTATTTTTGTACCTTCCAAGAAAAGTTATATTTATAAATCTTACCTGACTGAATACATAATAACTAGACTGGTGCTTTTATTACGCGATACATATCGTTAGATAGGTACTTGCTGTACTTAGGCCAGGCGACGAAAAGGTATGAAGGTCTACATATCTAAAGTCCCCGGCCGTAGCCTTTAGCTTCTTACTTAATTTCATCATCATCATCATCATCTCAGCCATAAGACGTCCACTGCTGAACATAAATATCGGTCGGAAGCGACTTCCAGCGTCTTCCGGCGACCTTTATAAGGTGGTCTGTCCATCTTGTGAGTGGACGTCCTACGCTGCGCTTGCTAGTCCGTGGTCTCCACTCGAGCACTTTTCGACCCCATCGGCCAAAACTACTAAAAACCCTTTACTTA
Source organism: Pammene fasciana (assembly GCA_911728535.1). Classification (NCBI taxonomy): domain Eukaryota; kingdom Metazoa; phylum Arthropoda; class Insecta; order Lepidoptera; family Tortricidae; genus Pammene; species Pammene fasciana. The sequence continues at coordinate 44,413,852 of OU452272.1, read as the reverse complement.
ATTTAGCATCGATCACTTTTTTGGGATCAGTGTATCGAGAAAATACGAGAAAATATTAGACTATATACTCTTGTTTATGGCACAAGCCGAAACACGATTGCTGGAAGTTGCTTCGATAGAAAAAAAATCCGAAGTTGGGTCCTTTTTCCCCTTATTTTTCTTAGCTTACATAAACTATAAGAGATTAAACAATATAACTAAGTAAAAAATATGGTATTCTGGTTTATCTAAAAAGTCACAGAAACAAAATTAGACAAAATTTTATAGATTCGCTTATTTATCGTAGTTTAGTGAAAAAGTCTGATCCTTAAGAGCACTGCATCTCTTTCTTTCGTGCACGGGAGCCATAAACGTGTCTCTTACGGATGGGCGTGGCTTGTCCGAATCGAGGAACGGCCTTAAAACACATACTCTTGCGAAATTTCACTTTTCTAATGACTCACTCCCTCACTGAGTGAGCCGGGTTCCTACCCTTATAGTTTCATTTCACCATGTCCGTGTGTCCCCGTCTGTGCGTCCACACTGTCCACAGCTTTGCTCAGTGATGGCTAGAAAACTGAAATTTCGTATGAGTATGTTTCAATCACGCCGACAAAGTTTTAAAACATGGCTGCCATACAACAGACATGACTTTTTTGGCCGTTTTTGTCTGTCACTAGGTTGGTTGGTTGTGGTTTTGTCTCATGAACCGTGACAGTTAGACAGTTGAAATTTTAGACAGTTGAAATTTTCACAGATGACATATTTCTGTTGGCGCTATAACAATATGTAAGTACTAAAAAATAGAATGAATATTTAAGGGGGCTCCTACACAACAGACATGATTTTTTTGCCGTTTTTACACATAATGATACAGAATCCTTCTTGCGCGAGTCCGACTCGCACTTGGCCGGTTTTTACAACATATGTTCTAGATTGTATTAGGCGTATTTCACACTGCATGACACTGCTGCGGTTTCTGCATACGGCGCCGGTGCGCGAGCACGATAGCGCTCTGCGTGTGTATAACGCTGTCCCGCTTGCACACCGTCGCCGCATGCGTTTGCGGCGCCAGTGATAATCGCCTTACCATTGCCGTACCACAGATTTGTACGAAAAAAACAGGAAACCCACTGAAAGGGTCACTTTAAAAACTGTATACCGACACTTCGTCAACAATCCATGTCCCCGCATATATTAAAGAGTGTCTGCTTAAAATGACACAAACTAGTGGTGGTTTCTACGGAGTTACGACCCTTTAGAAACGTAAGGGGTAAAGGTGATTCCATTGTGCAATAAATAGGACGTGCTTTGGCATAGATTTACGATAGAGTTATGTTTAAATCAATGATTTTTTCCTGCACTAAAAAATAATGTGAGTGGAGCAAGATTTTGTTACAATTATAATGTAACTTGTTTCCACCTGAGCATATCAAGTACAATGATATCAGCAACAATTTTAATTTGATTACTGCAACATTATCAAAGTTAACAAAAAAACTTGTATGTGGTTATCCAGTCTAAAGTTGATCACATCATTCGCACACAAACATTATAGACTTAATCAAGTCTGAATCAACTTATTGAAGTAACTAACAATGAGTGATTGAAACAAATGTCTGCTTTGGTAAAATTAGACTTTTTTTATTTGTTTGCCTTTACGATGCGATATTGTTACGGTCAACTATTAAAGATGTTCACGTGTTCAATCACTTTAAGGCCGTTCCTCGACAAGCCACGCCCATTCGTAAGAGACACGTTTATGGCTTCCGTGCACGAAAGAAAGAGATGCAGCGCTCTTAAGGATCAGACTTTTTGACTAAACTATACTCGAAACTGGAATTCAAGGCCAAAAAATCTACGACAGATACGTCACTGTCATAACCATCATTGTCGCTTATGTCACTGTCAAGTAAACTTTTCAGGTTTCGCCAACCTTTTTATAATATGCTGCTTTATATTGGCCAGCATTATCATATTATTTATTCTGTGACATTATCTAAAGAGTGGAGCGTAAGCGAAGTGAAAGACTTACAGACGTACGGATACAACGGAACTGTCAGCTGGCTACCTAGACGTCTCTGCATTTCGATAGATTTTTGATTTTAAATAATTGTTCCACGATAACTTTATAAAATTTCTTGGGGATGCACTCTATGTGCATCCCCAAGAAATTTAAATAATATAATTTGAGTGTTCAAATATGACCAGAATGATCAAGGCGTTATGGAGCTTAGAAGGCGCGAAACAATCATCATAAAGTGTCTTGTTATATTGGTCCACTCGTTTGCATGTAAATCACGAGTTCTCGGTTAGAAGCGGGCTACTAGTTAAAATAAGGTTTTTGTAAAAAAAAGGTAGGTATGAACTTTTGGCGCCGACTGTACTCTACTTTCAACAGTAAACTAACACGGAGACAATTCTAACGAACATATTAAACACGATAAGGTTTCGTTTTTGACTTGATGATGTAGTTCTTAACTTAGTCGTAAATTATTGTGCCAAATGTTATGAATACCCGAAGTAATACAAGTGCAATACCAGCTTTGCAACCAAAAATCACGGATGTTTAACTTTTTATTAGGGCGTCTTTTATTTATGTAAAATAAGTAAATACAATTACTTCTTTAAATTATAGGATTGAAATTACCAACAAATAAATTATATTAGCGTGTTTTTAATAAAAAAGGGAATATACCATTGTACAAACATTTTACTGCAGTGGCAACATTGTAGTAACTTTTTTGGCCTTGAATTACAGTTTCGAGATTACGATAAATAAGCGAATCTACAAAGTTTTGTCTAATTTTGCTTCTGTGATTTTTGAGATAAACCAGAATACCATATTTTTTACTTAGTTATATTGCTTAATCTCTTATAGTTTACTTACCTAAGAAAAATAAGGGAAAAAAGGACCCAACTTCGGATTTTTTTTCTATCGAGGCAACTTTCAGCAATCATGTTTCGGCTTGTGCCAAAAACAAGAGTATATAGTCTAATAATATATATTCGAAAATAAATTCAGCCCCGTTTCCCGTTTAGTCACTAGAGCGGTTGAAAAAACCTATAATTTGTAGTCATAAGTTTATTTATGTTGTGATCAATTCCATCAAGCCAAACAAGCTAAAAATCCACTCTCATTTTTTTCATGATTGTTATGATTGATTTGTTATGGGACCTCATGCATTCTGCGAGGCCTTTTCTTTCCGCACACTCTCTTTACTTAGTCATTTCTTTTTCTCTCTCACTGTTGTCACGAATAAATATATTGGAATAATAAATATATTGTTAGCTATGTTTGCAAGAAATCATTGGGTACAACACTTTTATTGCTGACTGTCGCTAGTAGATAGCATTGTCATGTAAATTACGTAAGTATACCGAATTTCAGCTCAATCAGACACCATACGCTTACCATGAGTTATGACATTGACGTTTTCGAGAACGAGTATCGAGTGTTCTATCTGTGCATCTTGCTTGCAACATATTATTAGTGTAAACGTGATGCACAGATAGAAAATTCGTTACTCGTTAACGAAAACTGTCGATATCAGACTCATGGTAGACGTACAGGAAGTGGTTGAAATTTAACTTATAAGATGATACACACAAATATACCTAACGGTGTCAAGCTAAACACAAATGTGTAAAAAGTGTGTAAATATAAACCGTCTCTTCTCGCCTTAACGACAATCGTACCAGACTTTATTTAATAATCCCCCCACCCCCCCTGTAATATCGTAAAGCGAGCTCGTCATTGAAATTGGGCAGTAAGTCCACGATAAGTATCGCGATAACGCGTCAAATCCGGCCATAAATTGGATCGGATGGCCGTTACGACACTTTACGCGTTCCGATAGATTGAGAGAGTTCATTTTGGGCGAGTCGATTTTTTCAAGCATATCAGTGAAGCCTACAGCCGCCATCAGATATATCGGAGCAGCCAAGGTGGTTACAAATATCTGAACATCGTCTCTATTGCCAAGGCGATAAAGTGCATGTTCAGATATTTTTGAGTACCATGGCCGCTCCCATATATTTGATGGCGACTGTTCAAGGCTTCATACTGCTGCGGTTTCCGCATGCGTCTGAGCGAAACAGCGCTCTGCATGTGTAAAGCGCTGTCTCGTTCACCGGAGCGGGACGCGCCGCTAATCTGAGAATATCCATTTTTTTTAAGTAAACTAGATTCAGGTTTTGTATACCTACAGCCGAGATCTTCCCGGATAATTCCTAGAATCAGTACCGGAAGCACGCCCTAGTAAAAATAAAACGGGTCTCTTCTTTTATTATGGAAATACAACCTGATATAAGAGCCATTATTAATATTTTATACCGTGTGCAATCTAAGAAGCGGTTTTTGACACCTGTCATCTCAGTACATTTTATAACCTAAAATCGACTTCTGTTCGTAACGCAGGGTAGTTTGGACGTCTTGAGAAACATTTTTTATTTTTTGCTCGTTTAAGTAGTTCAGTGTGTAATATTGATAGCTTATTGTGCGGTGATCTAATAAAAGTGTGTAGCGAATGAAGAATTAGTCTCAAAACGCGTGTAAACTCTCTGTAGTTAAATGGACAGTTGTGTTGGCATGGCCGCCACGTGTTGTTTGTAAGGAGCAGCTATCACCCTTACGAGGAGGAAGGCTAAAACCGAACAATGTTGCCTATATTTATTTAACAAATAAAATGTGATTAACGTCGTCAACTTGTCATTGGCAGAATTCCCATTGCTCATGTGCAAAGGGAGAAAGCCATTTATTAAAATAATAAAAAAAAAAAACCTAAAATCAATTTTAGGTTATAAAATATACTGAGATGACAGGTGTCAAAAACCGCTTCTTAAGTTGCACAAGGTATAAGTAAACAGTAATGACCATTATTATACCTGGATTGTCATAGTAACAAACTGGCGTTCCGTCTTAGCCGCATACATTTTGTTCATGTTGCCAATACATATAACTCAAATTGTGTCTGTTAACTTCAAACTCGGATAAACCCATTCAACCCTCTCAGCAATTATCTACCCTATTACCTTTTCTTAAGCTACTGTTACATATGAAGGGTACACGGAAAGAACATGTCTAGTCCTTTTTTTCGTAAAATGAGATTTTTGTATCAAAATGTAGAACTTGCAATGAACTATTAGCAACAACTTCTGTCACAGCTGGAATATTTATCATAAATCCACTTTTTAATTCATGCAAACCACCTAGTTACGAAAATAGTATGGTTAATTGGATCGTTCCAAACTTTAAAACCGCTATAACTCAAAATGTTGTCAAAGTGACTAGACATGTTCTTTCCGTGTACCCTTCATATGCTGATTACTAGCACGAAAGCATGCTACTATTGAGCAATTGCTACTTAGTAGCATGTGTTTCTAAACATAAGCATGCTCATTTCGAGTCTACTCAATAATCAACGGTCGTTCGATTTTTGGACATGCTTTTATAGCATGCTATTCTAGAGCATGTGTAACAGTAGCTAGTACCAACAAAATCGCATAATCTGACAGATGGATTTATCCGAGTTTAAAATTAAGCGACTCGATGGCGATTGTTGGAATAGGAATGCAATTTTATATAAACTGACCAATAGGGAATATTACGTAAAACTCTGCGTAGGGGGCGGCACTAGCACAAACAGAGGGCCTACCGCGAAACATGAAAATAAAAATTTCGTTACCTGGCTCTCTGTCACTCTTGTAAACATATTCGAGTGATAGAGAGGCAGATGCCAAAATTTCGATTTTCTCATTTCACGATAGGCCCTCTGTAAACAAGCCGCCTTGGTGCACAAATGACATATTAATTCGTTATAAATTATCTATGAAAACTTGTAAAAAACTGTTTAAGGTCTAGTATGTATTAAGAACTCTATGGTTTACCGATGTGCTAGTGCTGCACTCTGGCGGCAGAACATTGCAGTAATATCCCGTATTAATATTTATGTATCTTGATTCAGTGGTACTGGACAGTTCCAGAAGTCGACTCTAGCGCTAGTAACGGTAATACAACCTGTATAAATATACAGGATCTTCTTCCTCCTAGCGTTTATCCCGGCTTGTGGGGTCCCCATGGCAACCTATCCCATGAATACACACTAGTTTTTAAGAAAGCGACTGCCATTTGTGACCTTCCAACCCAGAGAGGAAACTAGGCCCTTTTGGGATTAGGTCCGGTTTCCTTACGATGTTTTCCTTCACCGAAAAACGACTGGTAAATGTCAAATGATAATCCGTACATAAGTTCCGAAAACTCAGTGGTACGAGCCGGGATTTGAACCCGAGACCTCCGGATTGTAAGTCTGACGTCTCACCGCAAGGCTACTGTATAAATATCCAGCATGGTGGTAAAAATGGCGCGTGCACGCTCGCCGCACAACAACGAGCAATTACGTGCTTAAACCCTGTTTAAACTGTACAGTTCGCCTAATATTCTACGGTAGCCGCGACAGTTATTCATGAAATAAAACAACTTTGAACGGATTATATCGCGTATACTGAATTTAAATTACATCCCGACGTTTCGAACACTTTACAGCGTTCGTGGTCACGGGTTGACAGAGGAAAAATATATTTACCCCCATCTAAAGTTACATATTGAATAATAATGCAGATATACCCGTGAAAATGTATTAAAAATATATATTAAGTACATATGTGCATGTGAATTTGTCAACAAAAAAATGTAAATAATAAATTATACCTGATTGTAATTGACGTGTAAAAATTGTTGAAATTTTTTATCAATAAATGTCTCATTCTCATTCTCATTCTCAAATGTACAAAACTGCCCACATGTATAACATTAAATACAAACAATAAAGGTGAGTGTACATGCCAGAATGGCCGATAAAGCTAGTTATATTCTATAATACTTAATTATTGATCTACTACAACCTTCCTTAATTAATTTTTAAAAGGTAGCAATCAAAATGTTTAATTTAGAAAATTAAACTGACAAAAATAAATCGGGGTGCGTACTGAGATTACGGTAAAGTTTACTGAATTTAAGATAATATATTTGATGGCGACTGTACAGTTCAGGGTAGACGGTATTTTTTCTGTATTATACTAAAAATAACTTTGAATTAATTAAATAATTAGACCTTCATATTTTTAAGTATGGATTTAGAATAAGAAAAGAAGAAAATATAAATTTTGGACAGGTATTTTCGTTAAAATTAAAATTAAAATATATTTAAAATTTTCCAAACCGGATATAATCGAGATGCAGGAAAATAATTGTCGCTAAAAAAGATGAAGGCCTTATACCAATTCTTCACCGAACAAACTTCACTCTCCATACATATCCATAAAAGGCACAATCACTACGAAGGAATTTTATATAAAATCTAATTTCGTTGTCAGAGCAAAAAAAATATAATAATCTACCTGAAATAAACGAAAAAATAAAGGAAGGCCTGTTACATGGATGATTGATCAAGAGCAGGTCATGTCACACAGCTCAAATTAAAAAGGTAGCTGCGACGAGGTTAACACGTGCTCAGTTACGGCCTTTTTCAAATTGAACCACTTCGGAAAAGAAATAGGTGGACGGCGCGAAACGAAGTATAGGGGAATGAAAATTAAATACGAACATAAATGGATTATTATTTTCCCTATAGATTGTAATTGGTAGCAGTGATGCAAGAAAACTTACGAAAATTCATTCATTCATTTATTCTTCATTCATTCATTCACAAAATATGTGTCATTATTTTAGTAAAGGTGCCATTTGTCGGTCGACGCTTCTCGTATATTGTACAAATTCAATATTGTATCCTAACAATAAAAGTGTTACCAAAATAATCACATGTGTTATTTGCCCATTCGTCATTATATCTGTCTAACGACCCGCCCCGGCTTCGCATGGCTACAATTAATACATATAAACCTTCCTCTTGAATAAATCTAACTATTTAAAAAAAACCGCAATAAAATCCGTTGCGTATTTTTCAAGATCTAAGCATACATACAGACAGACAGCAGGAAGCGACTTTTTTTATACTATGTAGTGATATTGATTATTTACTGGTGATATTCGAACTCCCGGAGCGTAAGCGAAGTGAGTTCTTACAAACAACTCCAGACCGAACTGTCACCTGGCTACTGGGACGTCTCGGCATTTGGATGGCTTTTTGATTTCGATAGTTTGTCTGACGATAACTTTATTTACGTTTTTCTGATCTTTATGAAATTTCTTGGAGCTGTGTAGCAGAGATACATAAAATTTGTAAGTTCGTATATGAGCAGGATCGATCAAGTGGCTATGGAGCTAGAAGGAGAAAAAAAATCCTCCTTGGGGTCTTGTTATATTGGTCAACTCGTTTGCAAGTAAATCGCGAGTTCTCAATTCGAGGCGGACTACTAGTTTATATTATGATTATGACCGTGGGGTAAGTATATATATGTGATACCGCACGGTCGCCATCAGATATATCCGAGCGACAAATATAGCGACAACGACAACGCCTCTATTGTCAAGGCCACAAAGTGTATTTTCAGATATTTTAGTACCTTGGCGGCTCCGACATATTTAATCACGAATACACATACCTACACTAAGATATTGGTGCGCGGGAACCACTAGAAAAACTCACAAAATGATACACGTACATTCCCCTTTATATTTCCCTTCTATTGGTAAAATGTTTTTTCCACTTATCCCTGTTCATATTGAAATGGAGGCCTACGTGACTTCACGTTTTACCTATAAGCTGTGCGTTATCTACGAGACGGGGCCGTAATGGTGTCCTTTCCGAATGGTGACCGCAATCTAATCTTACCAAAATGTTTTATATATTGAGTAAAGTATAAACGCAGGGTAAGTATTTTCAAAAAAGAAAAATAATTTGGGGACAATCTTACACAAATCAACCTAGTCCCAAACTAAGCAAAGCTTGTATAGTTGAATTATCGAGAGCGTGGAATTGCATATGTAGTGGTTGTACCGTGTTGTGCCTCTTTGTGTGCGGATTCAAATATAGAATGCCTGTACACAAACAATACTACTACATATGCAATTCCACGCTCTCGATAATTCATCTATGGGTACTAGGCGACAATATACCTACTTATATAGATAAATATATACTTAAATACATAGAAAACACCCATAACTCAGTAACAAATATTCGTGATAAACTCACAAATACATGCCCTTACCAGGATTCGAACCTGGGACCTCTTGCTTCGTAGGCAGAGTCACTACCGACTGGGCTAGAGTTCACTTTATAAATAATCTTTTAATGTCGACGTTAATTTTCTTGCAAAAGCCATAAACCTAAGGCGATTATCACACAAACACAATGACATTCCAATGTTCTATCACAGAGTTCTTATATACAGCCTTGGCCAGAAGTGTTGAGCACCAATGCGATTTTCATACAAAACTGGAAAGTTTAGTCCATCGTTTCCATCTTTGTTTAAGTTATTTTGTCAATTAATTTAAACTAATAGGCATGTTTTGTTGAAGTTAGTAGTAACTGCATAGAATATTTGCAATATGTCGCACCGACTTAAATTTACATTTTTGGTACCTTCTGTTTTCATATTTTTTAAGTACCTTGAAAGTGCTATTAAGTGAAGTTTTCTATATTTATAAATAAAATATTACATTTACCGTTACCGTACATTGTTAGGATAGGGAAATAATGCTTAACATCAAAATTGTAAACAAAAAACACCTATGCTCAATACTTCTGGCCAAGGCTGTATGACCACCCTCAGTCTCCATGGGGATGTACCTCCACCTTACAGAAAAACAAAGCCAAATAGATCTAGACCCTACTCATAAGGCCTGGTTACACCTAATACCCTTGTTACACCTACCGAGTACTGTGGCGATGGCGATTCAGTACTCTCGACCGAGTACTCGCAAGGTGTAAACACATCGCCGAGTACTGGGCCGGGCCATTTTACTCTCTCGGCCGAGTGGCATTTTGCTGTCTCGCCACTGTACTCGTTAGGTGTAGTGTAACCAGGCCTGAGTATAGTGGTGAGACAGCAAAATACCAGTCGGCCGAGAGAGTAAAATGGCCCGGCCCAGTACTCGGCGATGTGTTTCACCTTGCGAGTACTCGGTCGAGAGTACTGACTCGCCACTGTACTCGGTAGGTGTAACAAGGGCTATAGTGTTGTCCTACCGGTGACTAAGGTTACCAGAGGGCTCAAAGAGGATGAACTATGTCGATGTCGCGGTGCCCTCTTTTTCCTTTATCCGTCAACACAGCGAATCCTCCTTTAAAGGGCAGCGCGCAGGTGCCACCTCTCAATTTGAATACTGTAAAATTTCTAACTCACGGCGGTATTAAATATCGTGTTAAATTTAATTAATTCCATTAAGTATATACCGGAAGAGGGGAGTGAACAGCTAATTTAAGGAAATCGAATAATTTCCGCCACGTGGAAAACGGGCGTAAGTGCTCCAGTGGCGACGAGTCAAACATTTTCTTAGGCAAGCTTAATTTGCCTTAAAATTTCTTCATGAGCTGTAGGAAAACTGCTCCCGCACCTTAAAATTTGGCAAGCCAACGGGAATCGTGTTTTATGAAAGCGCCGCCACTTAATTACTTCCAAGTGGTAGCGTTCGGTGGCACGTTCTGCGTTGCGCCGAACTTCCAAGCGATTTGAACAGCGTACACTGTCAGTGTGTACACTACCATACGTTTGCATTGGTTTCATCCTGACGCGGTGCCCGTCGCGGCCGCTTGCGGTCATAGTTTACACCCCAAGGACAGCCGCGGTATACGCGCGCTTTCGAAAAGCGGAGCGTTCGACGCTGCGTCCATATTAAACATATAGAAACATGTGCTAGTGGTCTCACTGAACGCTGCTCACTAACACTTGGCGGACGGCTTAACGTGATCAGACTCTACCAGATCGTTGTAGTAACATACCACACAAACAACATTATCAAATGTTTCGGTCCTAATACAAAATATTCGATATAGCAAGAGCAATAATTTATAGCGGTCGTAATGTTGCATCTAAATAATTTAAGTTAAACCAAAACCTCATACATTAAGTTCGATAATTTTACATACAAATAGGTACCCATTTTGGGCATCTATCACTACCATTATCAAAATTATGTAATTCCACACATCAAACTATGTAAGTACTTAAGTCTTTTTTACTCTATAATACAATCTAACATCAGACTTAACATCAAAACGTCACAAGTACTCAATTGAATATCCGACTTATGATCTTTTAGTTTTGAGCGAGTATAGTGCGAAACCGCAACAATGAACGCGGTAGTCGGAAGGGTTAAAGGTTGGATTTGGTTCTAAAAGAGCTTAAGTGCCTTTCAAACTTATGTAACATTTTTCATAGTTTGCTTCGATTCCACCTTTAACCGGGCGGCCTTATCGCAAGAGAGCGTTCAAAAATACAGATTGAAGTTCCTTCGAAATCATAAGTCGGTTAATTTTTTTTTGATAAACCCAACTTTTAATCTTTGATATTAATGATCATAATAATAAAATTGGATACCGTTTTATTAGGCACGCGTCCGGTTCTTCATCCAGTAGCCCAGTAATTAGTCCATACTTTTCACCCTTTTCACCCAATAGCCTAGTTCATTTTAGACTCCATTAAGTCTCAATAGTCCTGACACGGCGGGTGCTGTCTCTGCGTGCGTCCCATGAAACGGGCAGGGCCAGCATCCGCCTTGTGTACCCCTCACTTTTCATTAAATTGGCGAAAGGGCCTCTGCGCGTTGGCTTCGGCTCCGCATACGCCTCCCGGACCGGAACACCATTGTTCCGTGGCCAGGAAAGACATAAAAAAATACAAGTATAACTGGAGTTTAATCACTTTCACTCCTAAACAGATAAACAATGACTCAGACGCACTCACGTACAACAAGTACCGATCGAACCTCGTTAAATACCTAACACAATTGAAAGCCCTTGAGCCCATCGGGTTCTTGACACAATTCAGGGGTCAGGTAGATTTATTTATTACCCTGAGCGAAGGACCCTATAGATATTTGTTAGTTGTTGGTAGATTATTCAGTTTACAATGTACCGATTTAAACTCACACGATTTTCACTTATTGTGTTTGTCAAAATAATGAGATTATTCCGTTGCTGAATTGTTTATAAGTGTTTATCAAGAAAACATTTTTAGGGTTCCGGACGCAAAGGGTAAAAACGGGACCCTATTACTAAGACTTCGCTGTCCGTTCGTCTGTCTGTCTGTCACCAGGCTGTATCTCATGAACCGTGATAGTTAGACAGTTGAAATTTTCACAGATGATGTATTTCTGTTGTCGCTATAACAGCAAATACTAAAAACCAGAATAAAATAAACATTTAAGTGGGCTCCAATACAACAGACATGTTTTTCTTTGCTATTTGTTTATAGATAATGGTACAGAACCCTTCGTGCGCGAGTCCGACTCGCACTTGGCCGGATTATTGAAGTTACGTAGGTATGCTACATTTCAGCCCAATAAGACATCAGGAACATGTTCAAATGTGGTTTAAGAGTCGCCAGGACGCTCGCGTTCCCATACAAACGTAGTTCAGCTCTCATTTTAAAACGACATGCTTTAGAACCATGAAATTTGGCATGGGCATTCTAGTAGTACAGATCTAGGTCGGACATTTGTTTTTGTAGCAAAAAATTGTAACACAAAAAAAATACAGCCAGGTAAAGATTTACATACAAAAATGAGAGCTGAACTACGTTTGTATGGGGACGCGAGTTCACGCGAGCGTCCTGGCGACTCTTAAAATATTACACATAAACAATAAACTAAGTGACAAACCCTGTGAATTCATTACGAGCTTAGTATAAAAACATAGCTTTGCATATATTATGTCCGTAAATTTGTAGTTAAAATGTCTTCAAGGGTCCCAAAACAGGCATTTCGGACACTTTTACGAGTATAATCCGTACACGGAAAAAAAGCTTCCATATACTCTATCTAAGACATTATTATTTTCTTGAAAATATTTCCTCGTGACAAGTATTTATTTCCTTTAACAAAAATATGATTCTTCGCTTAATAAATACACGTTTTCTTAAAATAGAAATACAAAAATGCATTATTTTAAGAATATATTGAGTAAATAAGAGAGATTGTACTTTAATCAAACAAGTATAGAACACGAAAAACCTAAGTAATCACAAAGAAAAAAGATAAAATATAATTCAATTTAGGCACATTACAGTGCACTTATAAACGTCAGAGAGAAAAAAGAAACTACCGCCGGTTCTAACCCTACACCTCTGACCCGAAAAGTATTACTTATTAGTTATTACCGACAAGAAACTCGAATTAAAGGATAAAACTAAATATTTACTCGTTGGAACGCTGTGGTGATTCATTTAATAACCATCCGCATGGCGGCAATGCGGTACGCCACCCGTCACGTCTCGTTCTTCACGGGGGCGAGAAGCGGCTCACGGAGAGCCATTCTGCTACGTTGATCGTAGCAAATGGAAATCCGTCATATCTGCCTGCCCCTTTCGGGATATAGGCGTGATTGTATGTATGTATGTATATACTAAATATTTATAAAACAACTTACCAAGTTCACCCGCTTCTGGAATGCTCCCTAAACTGCTGGCGAGCTGTTACGTAGTTTATTTGATGCTGACCGGGCGGGCGCAACCCTAGAAGTATTCGAGGAACAATTAGCAGGCTCTTGTCACAAACGTACTGTCGTGCTCGATAATCTTACTAAACTAAAACTAAACTATTTTGTTTCGACGATCCAAAGAGAATCTTTGCCTCCGAAATAAGAGCACGCCACCTATCCCGATCCGATCGATAATCTTACGGAAATATAATTCTAAGGATGTTATTTACATTCGTAGAGATTACTTAAATGAAATTTCGATGTGACTCACGTAAATAGGTACAGTCAACGCCAAAAATATTTGACACATTTGCACCTCGCTCTATTGTAAATATTTTAGGCGTTGACTGTACAGTCTCTATAAGCGCGACATGTTTGTTCAAGCACTATTTAAGACTGCGTCCAGTGGTGCCCCCATTGCGGCTTGTATTTCCTATTAAACGAAACAATTTCTGGATAATCTAGGGACTACAATTTGACATGTGGTTAAATTGCAGTCCTACTAATTCCGCAACTTATGATTTATGTGATACAGTTTTATATTACTTAGTTTTGGCTTCATCACATAGGAAAAAAGTGGCCACAATTTGCCGTTTAGGTACCTAATGAAGCAAAAAATACGCAAAATGAAACTATGTCATAGGTTCTCTTTTCGTAGCTACTACGCGCTCCATACGACGAATACCTGACCATATAGTGGTTATGGCCCATAACCACTATACAGGGTGTCCCAGAAATCGACGTCAGGCCGTGAATGGATGATAGACCAAGTTATAATAGTTATCAGAAAAATACAAAAAAAAATCTATCACATGTTCTTCAAAAATTATGGTCACTTTAAAAATTTACTAGAATATTCACGCCCTGGTCTCTTAACTTCTAGTAAATTTTTAAAGTGACCATAATTTTTTAAGAACAAGTGATAGATTTTTTTTGTATTTTTCTGATAACTGTTATAACTTGGTCTATCATCCATTCACAGTTTGACGTCGATTTCTGGGACACCCTGTATAGTCAGGTATTCGTAAATTAAAACGTAGATTATACTCCTCAAACCAGGCAACGTTTTTTCAGCGACTTTTAAAAATAACGTATGGTTTCATTTTTAGGACATTTTAAAGTTTTTTCGAACACGCAATGTATTCCGAAATTGATTAAGTCTGTGACAAGCAATGTCAATTAGACGGATGTTAACGTTCATTTTATGGGCTACGAGAGCGAAAGTACAACGTGTAGCACTAGTTGGCACTAATTGTGTTAAAGAGTTGTACATAGCGCGCATATAACACCCCTAAATATACAGTCGTCCTTAGGGTACAGTGCCAACTTACCATCACACGAGCTTGCTTATTAGTCACCGATATGGTATAAAAATACAAAAAATGTTTTTGTTAAGTAACTGTACGCGACAGTACCTCGATATCTCCCATGGCCTGTAATTATCCCTTTTTGTAACACCGTGACAACGGACGAGGGAGTTAGCTGGTATAATCCCGCGCCGTCTGCAAATATATGTGAACACGACACGACGAGACACAACAAGTGGTCATTATTGTACAGTCGACCAAAAATACAAGGTGTAACAAAAATACTGGTGATCCTTTTAAGGGCATAATTGGTATCGTATTATAATTAAGAAAAAGTAAGAAACAAATTTTTCGCGCGAAAAAATATTTTGGTTTAGTATGGAGGGTCGGCCGGCTGGGACCACCTGTCCAATAGAAAAAATCATTTTTTTTGCGTCCAAAAATTTTTTCTTCTACTTTTTCTTAATCGTAATACGATACCAATTATGCCCTTAAACGGATCACCAGTATTTGTGTTACACCCTGTATGGTCTATTCACCCTACGGTTCGGGTTCGTTTGAACGTCATGAGACAACAAGGTCGTGCATGTTTTAAACTCCGTTAGAAATGTCAACCTTAGCGATCGTTCTCGCAAAACTTTGGGCAAAACTGGTAGATGGGCGTTTTCACAAAACGTTGTTAATTTTCGTGTTTTTGAAATTTTAAGAATTTTTTGGGTATTCCTCCTTAGAATCGAGAGTACTATTCATTCTGCTAGGAAATGAAAAGTGTCCCAAAATTTTCATACAATTTTTATTTTCCATTACGCTACTTTCATATAAGTGCCCATAGAAAAGTAGCGTAAGAGGAACAGGACACTTTTAATTTCATAGTGGAGTTGATAGTACTCACGATTCTGAGTAGGAATATGCAAAAAATTCTTAAAATTTCAAAAATATGAAAATTAACAACTTTTTGTGAAAAAGCCCAGATTACTTTCTTGGTCGACTGTACCTACATATGTAAGATGTGGGGCGGTGATGTTTATTGAGATTTAGGTATGTGTGTGGTTAAGGCAATTTTTTATTTAGCTTTTATTTAGCTTGCCCTGGTATATCCAGGTGTGTCCGCAGACAAATAAGTGTCCAATACGTGGACGGATCTGCCGCCGGGCATATACGCCGGATAAATCCGGCGGGCAGATCTGTCCGTCCCTAGCTAATGTAACTTTTTATTATCGCTTCTAACTTCTCGAGTCCGTGTTAAAGTTAGAATATTCTAAATTCCATTGTCGATCCGGTGTAATTTCGTAAATAAACGTACAGTGTAATAAAGCGACTCGCATACCGAAACCACAGATTAAATAAGCGACACTACATAAGATAAACAACCTCAGCAACTCGAATAAGCCTCCTTCCTTGCGAAAAAACTTTCGTCACTCCAGGGAGTGACGAAAGTGCGCACTTTCGTCACTATTTTTTCGCAGGGAAATATAGGCTTGTTCGAGCTGCCGAGGTGAAATAGTTATTTGTGCAACAGGAGAGGAAACTTGGTTGCGAGTGTTGATTTTGAGTCCCGAGTAAGCGAGATATTCTATAATTGAACCAAGAGCGAAGTGAGTGAACCTAAGTTAGAATCTTGAGCGTAGCGAGGGATCTCAAGAAAACGAGATGTAAAAAAACTTTTCTCTCGTGTGACACATACAACTTTTCACCTCAGTAGTGAGAACATATTAAGGTTAAAAAAACACATTTATTTACATTCCTGAATGAAAGGCATCATCATTATGGCGAAGAATTTCCCTCCCTGGAATGACCTCCGGTACCATGAAGGTTTTCGCGATCGAGTTTTTCACTAGATGACAGCACCGTGGCGAGAGATATTTTTGACAGAAGCTGTCAAAATCCACCAATCTTAATTTTTTGATTAGTAGACATGGCACCACGGTGGCGCCATCTAGTGAAAAACTCGATCGCGAAAACCTTCATGGTACCGGAGGCCTAGGTCACTTTTTCCTTTGTATACAGGGTGTAATCTAAAACGTGATAAGAAACCTGAATCTATTCATGATATTGAACAACTTTTACTATGGGAGCAACTTTGTAAAAAAATAAAAAATTGAGCTGCTCCATAGAAAAAGTCAAGGATAGGTAAACGAAAATGTATGAGAAGTTTAATTTTGTTTGTAAATTTACAAAATTGAGCCCATAGGTAGTAAAAGTTGTTCAATATCATGAATAGATTCAGGTTTGATTATCTTGTATCACGTTTTAGATTACACCCTGTATATATGACATTTATATAAGTTTGGTTATTTTAAATATGAAAATACCAGTTTTACACCCAAAAACCGTTTTCAATCCCTAATGAACAGACTATAGCATGTTTTGACAGTAGGATATCTATTGTATTGCTTCATCTGGGTCGACATGCGATAAAATACAACAATATTCTGCGAGAAATGCCGTCCCGGCCGTCGGCGTGAAAAGGCCACAATAGGGACGAGCATAAGTAGCCCTACAGCGGCTGCCAACCTTTCTACATCATCATATATTTAAGAGTCGCCGTCAGGACGCTCCCGTAAACTCGCGTTCCCATACAAACGCAGTTTAGCTCTCATTTTAAGATGACATGCTTTAGAGCCAAGGAGAGCATACATGAATCAAGTAAAGGAAAAATAAACGTCGTGTCGTAAAGGCTGGCAAGGAGAAGGCAAATGACAGACAGGCATGGAAATTGCTCCACCGGCAAGAGTCTAGCTCTTAAGAGTCGCCAGGACGCTCGCGTTCCCATACAAACGTAGTTCAGCTCTCATTTTAAAACGATATGCTTTAGAACCATGAAATTTGGTATGGGCATTCTAGTAGTACATATCTAGGTCGGACATTCGTTTTCGTTGCTAAAAATTGTAACACAAAGAAACTATAACAAAAATAAGTTTTGTATGTAAATCTGTAACTGGCTGTATTTTCTTTATATTACAATTTTTAGCAACGAAAATAAATGTCCGACCTAGATCTGTACTACTAGAATGCCCATGCCAAAATTCTTCTAAAGCATGTCATTTTAAAATGAGAGCTGAACTACGTTTGTATGGGAACGCGAGCGTCCTGGCGACTCTTAAGAGCTAGACTCTTGTCGGTGGAGCAATTTCCATGTCTGTCTGTCATTTGCCTTCTCCTTTAGAGCCTGATACGACACGACGTTTATTTTTCCTTTACTTGATCCGTGTATGCTCTCCTTGGCTTTCCTGACTTCCTTTCTGCTTCAACTCTACCTTCTATGATGTTTCTTATGAACTCATCGTGCCGTAGCAGGTGTCCAAGCATCTTCCCTCTCCTGCTATCTATGGTTCTCAACAAACTTCTCTTCTTTTTTACCATACTTAAAACTTCTTGATTGGTTTTCTTTTCTTCGACCTTTCTACAACCCGTATATTATGTACCAGGGCTCTGAAAACGGTATTTTTTCCATACCGGTTTTTTTCGTTAATTTCGTTTTTTCATATTTAATCGATAAATTTTATAATACGAAGTCAAACACCATAGAATAATTACATTGATTTGGTTATTTCCGTATTTTTTTGCGAAAAACGGTTCCCATCTCTGTTATGTACCTATTAACTTACAGGCTGATCCCTCTTATTAATAAAACTTAGCAAACCTGTAGAACATGCTACGCGTTGTCTGCTCTTGTTGAAAGTTGAAAATACCTGAAAATTATATTCCTCAAATGTCATAAATATTTACAAGCTTTCAATTTTTTTTTTCACCTGTCCCATATCGTCTGTAATCAAAACTTGTAAGTTTTTGGCCCGCTTCCCGGTTTCGATTGAGCTGAAATTTTGACACATATCGCGTGACAATGCAATATGGATGACATAGAGCTCATCTAATGATGGATTTGGAAGGTGGTCATAGGAACCCCATTGAATTCAGTGAGCAGTTAGGGATTATTCAAAAAGGACATAAAAGCGTGTCTCAAAAAAACTCTTTTTCACAACGTAACGCTGATAAACTAAACGCATATATAAAAGGTTTGTCACGTCAAAAGTTTGAGAACCTTACCTCTAAAGAAAACGGTCTGAATATGCCTATTGTAGTTTACCTTCGTACATTTATAGGCGAGTATATTAATATTATGTGAAGAGGTTTCTGGCACGTTGACGTCAAGTTCTCGTTGAATTTATCATATAAATACTGAATGGGGTTATTCAAAGGTTTTTAAAGATAATAAATAAATAAATAGTAAATAAATATTAGGATAATCTTACAACCAACCAACCTAAGTAAGCTCAATAAGGCTTGTGTTGTGGCTTCACCGCTGCCGCTCAATGGCCATACAAAAATCCAAAAATCAAATCGATCTGAGAGGTTCCAAAACCATCTAGGGAGGATTGGTTGCGTCCCAAAACCCTACAGCCAACAAATTTTGGTTTTTTATGGAGAGTTTGCCAGCTGTGACGACGTGTCCCATACAAAAAAAAATTTTTCGCGTTCAAAAAAATTTTCTCCTAATTTTTCTTGCTCGAAATACGATGCCAATTATGTCTTTAATCAGATCATTAGTATTTTTGTTACACCCTGTATGCTATCTATTATTGAAAGAATGAAGTCTCTATGTATACTGATAAAGTGGGATCTTTCACTAAACTAGTCCACATATAATTACGAGATTGCTGTTTGAGGTTCCAAACCAGAGGGAAAACTAGGCCTTAATGAGATTAGCTCCATTTGCCGCACGATATTTTCCTTCAGCAAAAAACGACTGAAAAAATATCAAATAATATTTCTTTCCTGAAAAATGTCTCTAAAAGTGCGGTGTTAGATTGGAGCGGCCAATGTACTCAAAAATATCCGAACATGCATTTTATCTCCTTGATAATAGAGGCGTTGTTCCGATATTTGTGACCACTTTGACTGCTCAGATATATCTGATGGTGACTGTACGAAGGGAACTGGATCGAAAATCGCACGTTTACCAGCGGATCAGAGATAAATATATGTGAATAAAAAATATTACAAATTGTCGACATATGTGTAAAAAAATCTCAAATCCGCATTTCACGGCCAAGTACATCAATCCAGGGGGGTTGCCAGGTAGCGGTTGCCATGGTAACGGGATTGATCCCGCCCGGTTCGATTCCCGATTCTTAATAAAGTCACTTTGGGGCTCTAATAGATGCGAAAATTCATTGAACAATAGTTTAAGCTGTTAAGTACAGTTACGAACCCGGATTTTGGAGTCACTTGCGATTGTTCGTAATTTAGCCGTGTAATAAATGACAGATGTTACTGACAGTTAACAGCTAGTCGGTAACATGTCATTCATCATCATCATCATCCTAGCGTTTATCCCGGTTTGGGGTCCGCTTGACAATCTAATCCCATGAATTGGCGTAGACACTAGTTTTTACGAAGCCGACTGCCATCTGACCTTCCAACCCAGAGGGAAAATTAGGCCTTTTTGGGATTAGATCCGGTTTCCTTACGATGTTTTCCTTCACTGAAAAGCGACTGGTAAATATCAAATGATATTCCGTTCATAAGTTCCGAAAAACTCAGTGGTACGAGCCGGGGTTGGAACCCGAGATGTCCGGATTGAAAGTCGGACGTCTTACCGCAAGGCTACCAGCGCTCTGCTAACATGTCATTCATAACACGACTAAATTACGAACAAGTGGCTCAACAATCTGGGTTCATGCCTGCACGTACGATCAAAATTATGTTTACATTTTTGCACCTTACTCCTTTGTAATAAGGTCCAAAAGTGTAAACGTATTTTTGACGTTGACTGTACATGTAGGCGGGAAGACGTCCGACTTTCAATCCGGAGGTCTCGGGTTCAAACCCCGGCTCGTACCACTTACTATTTATACGAAATATTACTGAGTATTTACCAGTCCTTTTTGGTGATAGAAAAAATCGTGAGGAAAGCGTATCTAATTCCTATAAGGTGTCTCCTTTGGGTTGGATGGTCAGATGGTAGTCGCTTTTGTAAAACCAGTGCCTATACAAATTCATGGTATTAGGTTGCCAAGCTGACTCGATTGATCCGTGACAACAAAGGCCGGGATGACATTATCTTGATATCACTTGGGCCAGTTGTATGGCTGTCTGTAAACAGTGTGTACAGTCACCATCAGATATATCCGAGCGGCCAAGGTGGTCACAAATATCTGAACGACGCCTCTAAATATTATCGAGGCGATAAAGTGCATGTTCAGATATTTTTGAGTACCGTGGCCGCTCCGATATATTTGATGGTGACTGTACAAGTCCAACCGATATCAAAGATAAGGTCACATTTTGGATCCTTATTACAAAGCAGTAACGAGCAAAATTGTTGACATGTTTACAACGTCAAACGTACAGTCGATACCTAAAATATGTATACATTTTTGAACCTTATTACAATGGAGTAAGGTGTAAAAGTGTACACATATTGATGACGTTGACGATGTGGAATGCCGGGTTAATTCTCCTTGTAAGCCTGTACTTAAAACATTAATTTAAATTTAATCGTTCCTTCCGCGACGCGCGGATTAACCGTGGTGATGGGCGGTTTGTAACGCGCAATTTTTTGATAACGTTTAATCAAAAGTTCGTTATTTAGTTATTTAACCATTGAACTCATACACACCGTGTTTTATTTCCTTTAATTTAAGCATATGGTTACGGTTAGGTACGATTAAGAAAACGAATTAGCATAATTCGTTTTTTTTAGTTGGAAAAGAAAATTGTTATTTCGGTCACTAATGTAACTAGGGTACTCAACCAAATAACTGAAAATATAATTTCGAACATTACAATACTCTGAGATACAAAAGAAGCTTATTTTATTGACGGAACACACAAGTGAACCATTTATTGCGGTGTCTCAGAGTACAAAAACAATTTATATAGGTTTACGAAATTCGAAAGGAAACATTGGAAACAATTAAATATCGATTATCTCAGAGCTGGAGTTAATTAGGGCACTGGTGTCTTTGAGAAATATAATTAATTTAAGCTCAGAAATACACCCTTGAAATTAAAGGAAATAAAAAAAACACGGTGTATTGTAATACAGAGACGTACAATCAGCATGCAAAAGGAGCAAAGAAAAAGAGTTTGCTTAAGTGAGATGAGCGAATGCTTGATTATAGTTATCTGTATCAGATGGATTCTGTTTGATGGATGTTGTTTACTTATATTTAGCTGAGATGGCAAATTATCACTTCTCAAGCTATTTTGCCTTAGTTTCATCTGAAGAAATCATCAGGTGGCATACCTGCCTATTTTACGCATATTTTTATTTAGGGTACCTACTAACCTAACCGACATATCTTCAAATTAAATTATCCAAAACAATTAATTTGGTTGTTGATATGCTTACTAAACGTTCTGCGATAAGTCGTTTGGGATTAATGAGTCGAAAACGAAATGATATTCGCCGAAATGTCAGTACATCTGACAGTAGCTTTTTATAAAAACCGTTATGACAATGTAACGTTTTTTAATTAACGCAATAACGATTTTAACGTACCGTTATTATTGTATAAGCACTTAGCAGAATTTTAAGGGTTATCTTGAGTGTTGGGCAAGTGACAGCAGTTCTCATGAATAGGATGAACTGGTCTACTTGCATCACGATTAGCAGTGATCGGAATCACCGGAGTGAAACGATAACATAACTTGTCAAGCTGACATAAAAGAGTGCTTAACAGCAATAAAAATATTCATATCACTATATACGCGCATTATAAATTAGAGATTCCAGTTTGATTCGAGATTCTAGACCAGTTTGCTAAAAATATTCGCATTTGTCTTGGTTGAAACTTTTCCCCTACACGTTTTGTTATCGTTTCACTCCGGTGATTCCGATCACTGGTTAGCACAGAGACTACAGATATAAAGACGACCACAGCCTAAGAACTTTTTGAAGCTTGAAAATAGCTAGAAAATGTAAGAGAAATGTCACCTGCACTGCTACTCCACCTAGTACCTACTAGTGTACTACTAGTACGCTATTTCTTACTAGGTGGGAGTAGCAGTGCAGGTGACATTTCTCTTACATATTCGGTATCTTTAGGTGGCTTACACATAGATGGCGCAATCGACATGAGCTGTGGTCGTCTATATCTCTATAGTCTCTGGTAATATATTACATAATATATGAAATACTGGACCTCTGATTTGTTTTTCAGCAGTCACGTGCTCTGATAAGTATCCATTTTGTTACACGTAATGACAAGGGTTAAAAATACAGGGTGTTATTTCTGATGGGTAAATGATTACACGAGTGTGGCGCCATCTTTTGAGCAGGAGGTTAAAGGGTTTTTTTCTTTTTTATTAATGGCATATACTCCTTGCTTATATGAAATATCACTGGCTGGTTCACTATTTTGACAGTTCACCCTATAGGTGATGTCAAATATTGTGAAATGTGATGTTGACAAGAGCCCAATTTCTTGCCATATTGTGCTCTGCGATAACTAGAGTTCTGTCGTTCTTCATAAGTAAATCACTAGTCATTGCCTCAGATATTGCAGTTTTGAATAATAAAAAACATGTTTACGTTACAGATACCTTAAAACTGTCTAAGAAGAAAATATAGAACTCGTTATTCTGAACCTGAATATGTATATAACTCAATTTGACCCAAAACTCGAGTTGTTGCACTTTTCGTTAGGAGGGCAGTGCGATCGTTCACATTACCCCCACCATGCACTTCGCACATAGCGAATACAGTTTGGTATGCATTTATAAGGTAGGACCTATTCATATATTTTGTAAATTATTCTTGTTTTTATCAATCGCCTGCTTTAATGAAATTTGGACGAGGTTCAAGTAAATATTTATATAAAATGAAATACAGCCTTGGCCAGAAGTGTTGAGCACTAATGCGATTTTCATACAAAACTGGAAAGTTTAGTCCATCGTTTCCATCTTTGTTTAAGTTATTTTGTCAATTAATTTAAACTAATAGGCATGTTTTGTTGAAGTTAGTAGTGACTGCATAGAATATTTGCAATATGTCGCTCCGACTTAAATTTACATTTTTGGTACCTTCTGTTTTCATATTTTTTAAGTACCTTGAAAGTGTTATTAAGCGAAGTTTTCCATATTTATAAATAAAATATAACATTTACCGTTACCGTACATTGTTAGGATAGGGAAATAATGCTTAACATCAAAATTGTAAACAAAAAACACCTATGCTCAATACTTCTGGCCAAGGCTGTATAATAAACAACCACACATTTTTAAGTGAACCTGAAAATATTGTGCGGTGGTTACTTCCATAATAATTATTTAGAGACCACACAATACTCGATATTATAAAAAAACCGACCTATTATTAAGAGTCCGGTATGGATTTGAAAACGAGAATCGCTAGTAATTATAAATGAAACATAAAATTAAAAAATCGTTGAATTTATTCCATTGAAAAAGAAACGATGTTTCATAATATGTATACAAAATAATAGAAGTTATGTTAGTTACTGCAAAATAGCATAAAAAAGTTGAGCGAAATCGAAAACAAGTTTACCAAAATAAAAATATGAGCCCCAAATAAAATTTCATCCTGTATTACATCGGCATCGTTATGTATTCGTCTAACGTATTGTGATAACCATATATTATTCGCCGAGACGTGAAACTGTATAATTAAGATGTCATTAACTGATAAAGACGCCGTTTCTGTAAAACGCAAACAGAGAAATAATAAACAAATGTAGCGAGTTACCCGCCGACCATGAATTATACACTTGAATATTTCGACAAGAAATTGTAGAATTTAAAAACCGACCAAGAGCATGTCGGGCCATGCTCAGTGTAGGGTTCCGTAGTTGCCGGCCTGTTACTATTCATTAATTCAAAAGCTCGTTTCATAAGGGTTTGGCGACGCTTACTCACGTCATTTCACTATGGGTTTTTGAGTGATAACTCAAAAACGGCTCAACCGATTTAATTCAATATAGTTTTTATTGCAGGTACTTATTAGACATCACTTTCATGATCTTTTTCAAATTTTTTGGACCCATGGTTCAAAAGTTAGATGGGAGGTTTTGTTTTAAACTTTCGGAGCTATTATTTACGAAAGTATTAGTTTTAACCAAAAACTGTTTTAGAAAACCTTTATTTTTTTTAAAGACCTATCCTACAATATCCCACACAACTGGGTAGAAACGAAAAATTTTCGCCCCCCACTTCAGGAGTACGGGAGGTACCCTAATAAATTATAATTTTCCAGTTTTTATTCTACCATTTTGTCGGCTTGGTTAATGCACATATTCAAACCAAATTTCAGCTTTCTAATGCTAACGGTCACTGAGCTAGACCGCGGACGGACGGACGGATGGACATGGCGAAACTATAAGGGTTCCAAGTTGACTATGCGCCTATGGAACCCTAATAATTTTAAACAAAAAAAGAACCGACTTCACTTAGGATCCGCTATTCCAAGAGGAAGTGGCCGAGTTGCTGTAAAAAATAGTGAAATCACTATAGGTGTGCCTATAATAGTTGAAGAGTTCCCTCGATTTCTCCAGGATCCCATCATCAGATCCCGACTTGGTGACAATGGGACCATCTAGGGGTTATACCTGTTCGATTCAAAAAAAATTTTGAAAATCGGTTCACGATTCACGAAGATATGGAGTAACATACATACAAAAAAAAAATAATGATAAAAAAAAATAATCAGTCGAATTGAGAACCTCCTCCTTTTTTGAAGTCGGTTAAAAAGTGGCTTCATCGTAGTGTCGTCCCTTTCAAATCAATCTAAAATAAACAGGACGGAAAAAACGGACTATAGGGGTTTTGTTGCTCTCATTATTGTGTCATATCTGACGTGGCTAGCTCTCCGACTATAAGTAAATTGCATTTCCTTTGATATCAGTAAACCCACGTTGAACGTGTTAATACCAGTCTAAGACAGACAGACTGCATCAGATATAAACTAGATGGATTAAAGGTCCCTTTCACTAACTTTGAATGTTTGAGTACCACAGAGCTTTGCAGGAATGGTCCGATCACAGATCAGTTACCCGTAGATGACGTACAGCCTTGGCCAGAAGTGTTGAGCATAGGTGTTTTTTGTTTACAATTTTGATGTTAAGCATTATTTCCCTATCCTAACAATGTACGGTAACGGTAAATGTTATATTTTATTTATAAATATAGAAAACTTCACTTAATAACACTTTCAAGGTACTTAAAAAATATGAAAACAGAAGGTACCAAAAATGTAAATTTAAGTCGGTGCGACATATTGCAAATATTCTATGCAGTTACTACTAACTTCAACAAAACATGCCTATTAGTTTAAATTAATTGACAAAATAACTTAAACAAAGATGGAAACGATGGACTAAACTTTCCAGTTTTGTATGAAAATCGCATTGGTGCTCAACACTTCTGGCCAAGGCTGTTGTTATATATAAAACGACTCAAAGGTTTAGGTATTTAATTCGCTAATTTCTTTTAGATGCCAATGAGAAAAAGCTTGCAATGCAACGTGAACATTGAAAGCACTAATCTTACTTGTTTACTTAGACGGTGCTGCAGTCGTTAAAAACGTGTTTTTGGTTATGCTTTGTATCAAATCCGTAAAGGTCTCTAAGCATTTTAAAGTTAAGTAGTACCATTGTTTCGTAGCAGACATACAATCAAATTTTTGTTATTCATTACTTTACACGGGAAAAATCAACTCAATTGCATGCTTTAGTCTGCGTAAGTCATTATGGCTTTAACTTCCAAACCATATTTTTAGTTTTATCGGGTTTGACTGCTCAACGTGAAGTTACATTACAGCTTAAAGCTCTTGGTCATCTTTTAATTAAGTCACAAGCTACGGGGATGGGGGAGAGGGGGGGCGTCAAGTCAATAATGTGACAACTTGTGACGAGGGGATAAGGCGTACCTATATACCTATAGTTCTTGTAACAAACATACGTACTGAAAAGTACTACCGTCAGGTGCTACTTTACCTAGAAGCCTCAACTTTGCCTGGCTTGAAAAACATGGTTTTCTTCCAAACAGCTATTTATATCCTATTCCTGAGATGACTGCTTTTGTAGCAGTTGACGGTACCGGTTTCACCCTTCGGTACCCTAAAAAGAAATTGTACAGCGGCCTTCGTGCAAACTTTTTAGTGTGGAGTCTGCCGATGGTTGTCTATAGCAAACACATACGTTACCTAATGCCGTGTTTAGTTTTGAACTGAAATGTAAGTACATCTGTTCCTTTGAGACACTGAGACTTAGTGTACGTCATACAAGTTGCTTGTTATTACCAGAGACTATAGAGATAGACGACCACAGCGCCTAAGAACTTTTGAAGCTCAAGTCAATTGCGCCATCTATGTCAAAGCCCCTAAAGATACCGAAGATGTAAGAAAAAATTCACCTGCACTGCTACTCCACCTAGCAGCTACTAGTGTACTACTAGTACGCTATTTGTTACTAGGTGGAGTAGCAGTGCAGGTGACATTTTTCTTACATCTTCGGTATCTTTAGGTGGCTTTGACAAAGATGGCGCAATTGAATTGAGCTTCAAAAAGTTCTTAGACTGTGGCGGTCTATATCTCTATAGTCTCTGTTATTACTAATACGTATGCAAATACTAGAAATATGATGCTAAATATTCCATAATGCTTGAGCAAGATCAAAAGAAGTTCCTCAGACATATTTACAAAAAGAATCACTTTTACTACCTATTTCTATACCCTACGCGCTTTCTCCATATCTAGGATTTGAATCACTTGAAATGAGCAGAAACCTCATTCTTCTTAACTTCATCTTGACTCACACAAGACTCACAGTATCAGAGTCGACAACCTGGTTAAACTTAATGTTCGTAATGAACTAATGACTAGCGCAACAGGCGGATAAAAGTTCCGTTATTAACAAAGTGGAATGGTCTGCCCGAGTCTGTGTTTCCACATGACTACGATTTGGGTCTCTTCAAAGCCAGAGTAAATAGATATCTCATAGGTCAGCGTGCTCCGTAGACCGCATCATCACTTGCCATCAGGTGAGATCGTGGTCAAACGTCTGCCTATACTGCATTTTTTTTTAAACCGTAACGGCTCGTACCAACCTCTACTGTACTCCCCCATTCCTCGCGCTGCTGCACGGAAAAAAAGCGGAAAAATATTCTCAATCCAAGACATTATTATTATCTTGAAAATATTTCCTTGTGACAAATATTTATTTGCTTTGCCAAAAATATGATTCTTCGCTTAATAAAAAGTATAAAAACACGTTTTCTTAAGATAGAAATAAAAAAATGTATAGTTTAAAGAGTATATTGAGTAAATAAGAGAGTTGTACTTTAAGAGTCGCCAGGACGCTCGCGTCCGCATACAAACGTAGTTCAACTCATTTTAAAACGACATGCTTTAGAACCATGAAATTTGGCATGGGCATTCTGGTAGTACAGATCTATGTTGGACATTCGTTTTCGTTGCTAATAATTGTTATATAGAAAATACAGCCAGTTACAGTTTTACATACAAAACTTATTTTTGCTATATTTTCTTTGTACCTATTGCAATTTTTAGCAACGAAAACGAATGTCCGACCTAGATCTGTACTACTAGAATGCCCATGTCAAATTTCATGGTTCTAAAGCATGTCGTTTCAAAATGAGATCTAAACTACGTTTGTATGGGAACGCGAGTTCACGCGAGCGTCCTGGCGACTCTTAATCAAACAAGTATTATCTTAGGTAAAAGAAAACTAGAAAATCTTTAATAATATATTCGCTTCGTTATATTTAAAACTATAGTTTATTTTCGTTAAAGGAAACGAGGAAATATTTTTTTCATCACACCTGCTCGTAAATGGTGTTATTTCATGCGGGTGTACTGAAGGACAAAGGCCTACTTTGATCCCGCGGGAGTTAGGAATTCTTATAACTCCACAGTGTGGAGTTATAGGTTTAGTTTTAAAAATGTTGACCCACTCGTACATTACTTCAGACTCAGGACATTTATATTCAGCCAGGGTTTTTTGTTATGTCACCCAAACTTGACTACAAGCCAATTTTAAAGTATATAAAACTAATACGGTATATTTCTTCATTATTTTTAATATTTAAAAGTATTTATCATTAATTTTGGTAAATATTGTTATAATAATTTTGCAAAATCTAGTTCGAAAACTATGTCGTAATAAAAAACGCAAGGAATGTTTGTACCGCGTTGCTAAGCAACGGCGCAAGCAAAATGGCGATCGAATACCTATTTGAAACGTCACCGTATTTAAGAATTATTTCGCTTAAATTTTAGTTTTTTCCTCGCAAGTGTGATGAAAAACATTGTGTGTAACTCGGGGCGTAAGAATATTACAAACTCCAGTCTTTAAATCGCTCCGGCAAGCCGTCGCGATTTAACTAGACTCTCGTTAGTAATATTCCTCTTACCCCCCATGTTGCACAATGTACTACAACATAATAAAATAATGTCTTAGATTGAGAATATCCTGGAAGCTTTTTTTTCCGTGTGGTTTCCAACATAACCTCGGAATAACTATGTAGAACAATTTCCTAGCATTAAATGGATTCTAGTTTCAAGCTTTGCCAATTAAAATCTCAACCTTGATGGTCGGAGATGCAACAAATCGGTTTAAATTAAACCTCACTTATCCTGTTTATACAGGCTGTAGCATAATGTCTTAGATTGAGAATATCCCGGAAGCTTTTTTTTTCGTGCACTTCTGTGTTAATTAATATGGCCGCTTTGGTAACATCTCGTCAGCGTATTAAAGGAAACAGAATTTTGTTGTGTTTATTTTGGCTTATCGGTAACAACAACAGCCATAAACAAAATAATATCCCATTTTTCTGTAACGATTTGGAGATATATGGCACAACCCAACCTCTGTTTTCTGGACCCCGTTTATTTATTTGTTTATGTCATTATGGTCTAAGAGCTGGCCACGTCAGATGTGACACAATAATGAGAGGTTTGTAATCAGTCCAGTTAGATTGCATAACCATCCTTATTGCTAGATCCGGGCATCTGGCAGCTTTTAATGGGTGGAGATCAGAGTGACAGACCAACAAAGTTTTTAAGTTGAAAAAAAGTAATACCGAATTATGTAAAAACTGCTGAAGTTGTGTCATTTATAGAGAACAGGGCCTATATTATAACATTAGAACAAAAAACATTGACTGTGTATTATGGCGCAAACAAAAACAGTAGGCGAGTAACCAAAAATTACATTATACATCATTAGGCACTCCTTCCCCCAACCGAAACTTTTGGATATTATATAATCTAATTAATTACATAATTTTTCATAATATTGGATCAAAACCAGAACTCTAGAATTTATTTTCTTCAAGTTATTTGCTTTCTTTTACCTCCACCACTTTACAGCAGCCAGATGTCCGGATCTAGAAATAAGCATAGTATAGCAAACTGACTAGAGGGGTTTCGTTGCTCTCATTATTGTGTCATATCTGACGTGGCCAGCTCACCGTCTATTATATGCGCGCATCACATCTTGTAAGTTAAATTTCAACCACTTCCCGGTGTCTGATTGAGCTGAAATTTGGTATACTTTCGTAGTTTACATGACCATGCTACTAGGTACAGTCAGTGTGAACCAAAAAACATTATTTCGAGTTACTTGTCGTAAGTTTAAAATCAAATTTTTCGCCACTATTTACAGTCAATTAGCACCCAGCAAAATAGCCCCCCAGTAACCCGAAAGCCATTATGGTCGGATTTTATATCTTATCTTATCTTATCTTATTGTATTCGGGGGCCCGTAAGGATACACTTCGACCCAAAGGGATCTTTTGTGTAGTTGCCCCCTAGTACACCTACTCGAGAGCTTTCTCAACCATCTCCATGTGTTGGATGATGGAGCTCAAGGGCAGTGCTTTGAATTCCTCTGGATCTGGATAGCCAGTACCAAACCACGGATTTTATATCACTCACCAATCTCACCATATCTGTCACTTTCTACTAGGGATGTCACGAATATTC
This sequence comes from Pammene fasciana, assembly GCA_911728535.1. NCBI lineage: Eukaryota > Metazoa > Arthropoda > Insecta > Lepidoptera > Tortricidae > Pammene > Pammene fasciana. The sequence goes on along the minus strand of OU452272.1, from coordinate 44,382,998 downwards.
GCATTCGCATTCGTATAATGCGAATATTCGTATCAATTTGGACATTCGTATCAACATTCGCATTCGCATGAAATGATGCGAATATTTTCCGAATGCGAATGTGGGCAGAACGCATCCTGTTTTGACCGCGCCGACCCGGCCGATGGTCATATGCTTGCTCATACACAAGAAGTGAAAACGACGGCATCACTTGTCTCCTTTTGATCAATAATATAGGACTCCATCACATATCATGTTCTGTATTTATGAACTATGGAAGCATAAAAATGATAAGCAAGATTAACTTTTTTGAATCTACTCCGTTACATTCGTATTCGCATTCGCATTCGGACATTCGCATCCTGAATATTCGCATTCGCATTCGCATTCGCGACAACGACATTCGTGACATCCCTGCTTTCTACCAAGGTATACATATGAAGTGACGCATGCCGCGATAGGCTATAAAATAGCAATCCGTTTAGATGTAGGAAATCGACTATTTTACCAGATTTCTTGTACTTGCTTCATGCAACCTCGCTAGCTATAAACGGGCCAAAGGAACGTTCCGATTGAGTCTCACTCTCGTGCATGTTAAACAAATGATTCTCATACTCGTGTCCTGAGTCGACGTTGCACAAAGTGTATTAGTAGAAGAGCCCATGACACTGAACCTAGTTCGATAAGTCTCCCGGATGATATATATATAATTAGACGCGTTTTTAATAGGAGAACACGAAATGCCTGTGCTGCAACGCAAAAGATGCACAAAGTGTATTAGTAGAAGAGCCCATGACACTGAACCTAGTTCGATAAGTCTCCCGGATGATATATATATAATTAGACGCGTTTTTAATAGGAGAACACGAAATGCCTATGCTGCAACGCAAAAGAAATGGGCGGCATGATAAAAATTCTTTTTTGAAAAATAAAAAAAATCGGTCTCTAGTACGATAAATCTCCTTTGTTCCTCGAAGCAGAGGAGAGTTAGGGCTATACGATAATGCGGTGCTGCAAGCCCCCATGACAGGCCTTGTCAGTTGCTGCAGCATTATAAGCGATCGGTTTTTTTAGGTATCTAGTACGATCGATCTCCTCAAGAAACCAATGCTCATCTGAAAGATCATTACTTTCTGTGTAAGAAAAACCACTGCTGCATTTCCCAAACATGGGAGAAGCTGCTTCGCTGCACGCCCCGGGGTAAATTGCAGAAAAAATGTACCTTTACTTATACTAAAAAAAATGTCCCAATGTTCCAAAATTTTCATACAAAAAAATTTCGTTACGTTCATAAAAAAATGTAACGAAACTGATAATTTCTCAGTTTCGTTACACTTTTTTTATGAACGTAACGAAATTTTTTTGTATGAAAATTTTGGAACAGTTGGGACATTTTTTTTAATCTATCAGACTCGATAGAGCTCATGATTCTGCATAGGATAGACTCAAAATATTTATCAAATAAAAAAAAAAGTAGACGTACATTTTTTCTGCAATTTACCCCCCGCCGAACGCTTCGCTCCGAGCGTCCACTCAGGCCTAACTCACTGTCTGCTCCGCGTCGCTGCAATCTTGGTTTTATTTGACGTACTGAAACCTTCCTTTGGGCCATACTAGCAGTTGCCTTAGGCGTAGGCCACATCGACGCGGATCCGCTGTAATCTGATGAAGTAAATCCGCTGCCGCTGTATCGCTCACCTATAGCCGCGGATTAGCGTCAGTGTGGCCCGCGCCTAACCTTCTCAGCCGGCGAGTGAAGCATCCGCTTCGGCTGTTCCGGTCAATTTCCTGACGTCACATGTTGGAACGTGCTAGTACAACTCATTTCCCATGTCGACTATAATTGACACTAACTAAGAGCTCACACTTGCGATTTACAAGCGACTTATGTCTGGGAGAGTACACGCCGCGAGTTCGCCGCGTACGAGTTTTGTATAGAAATCGCTTTCAAATCGCTCAAGTGTGATAAGGCCCTAAGAACTCGCGACTCTCCGAATTGTCCAGTATAACAAGACCCCTTAACAAAACCCTGATTCCAGAAACCTCTGATCAATCAACGTTTTAGGGTTCCGTAGCCAAATGGCTGTCTATCTGTCTGTCTGTCTGTCTATCTGTATGTCACAGCCATTTTACTCGGAAACTATAAGACGTATCATTATCAAATTTTTACATGTGTGCTGTGCTACTTAGTTATATAGGTATGTAGTGAAATTTCAGAAAAAAAAACATTTTAGGGAATTAATTGTAAAAAAATATTTTTTTTAAATGATGCACATCAATCGATAGGTCTTTGAAAATAACATTGAGGTTTCTTTAAACATTAAGTGGATATATTCAGAAATAATGACTCCGAAAGACTTAATTTTTTTTTAATATTAGGTACAGTCGCCATCAAATATATCGGAGCGGCAAAGGTGGTCACAAATATCTGAACAACGCCTTTATTGTCAAAGCGATAAAGTGTATGTTCAGATATTTTTGAGTACCTTGGCCGCTCCGATATATTTGATGGCGACTGTACCTGTGTTACTTCGCAAAATACACGTAGCCACCAACACGTACGGTACAGTCGGCTGTCAATTAACTAGAAATAGGTGCAGGAAATAAAACGTTTTATGACTGTGAGAAAACTTTATGCGGCGGACGTCTGTATGTACAGTCGCCATCAGATATATCGGAGAGGCCAAGATTAACAAATATCTTAACAGCGCCTCTATTGTCTAGGCGATAAGGTGCATGTTCAGATATTTTTGAGTACCCTGGCCGCTCTGATATATTTGATGGCGACTGCACCAGAACCCGTGTGTAAAAAAATATTTGTAGCGAAGTCGGAGCAAATTTTCTTCATGAGCGATCATTATATCATTAGGGAATTGAGTTCTATCTACAATATATGTACATATACAAGCCGATGGGAATCATTATGGATGATAATTTTAAACAAATAATTTAAAACAAAAAAAGAACCGACTTCACTTAGGTTAGGATCCGCTATTCCAAGAGGAAGTGGCCGAGTTGTTGTAAAAAATAGTGAAATCACTATAGGTGTGCCTATAATAGTTGAAGAGTTCCCTCGATTTCTCCAGGATCCCATCATCAGATCCTGACTTGGTGACAATGGGACCATCTAGGGGTTATACCTGTTCGATTAAAAAAAAATTTTGAAAATCGGTTCACGATTCACGGAGATATGGAGTAACATACATACAAAAAAAACATAATAATGATAAAAAAAAAAATTCAGTCGAATTGAGAACCTCCTCCTTTTTTGAAGTCGGTTAAAAAAGAACCGACTTCACTTAGGATCCGCTATTCCAAGAGGAAGTGGCCGAGTTGCTTTTGTATGGAGGGTTGGCCAGCTGGGACGACTCGCCCCATACAAAAAAAAATTTCACGTCCTAAAAATTTCTCTCCTACTTTTTCCTACTCGCAATACGATACCAATTATGCTCTTAAACGGGTCACCAGTATTTTTGTTACACCCTGTATAAGGGTCAACAACGTACATCTTATACAGGGTGTCCCAGAAATCGACGTCAAGCCGTGAATGGATAGACCAAGTTATAACAGTTATCAGAAAAATACAAAAAAAAAATCTATCACATGTTCTTCAAAAATTATGGTCACTTTAAAAATTTACTAGAATATTCACGCCCTGGTCTCTTAACTTCTAGTGAATTTTTAAAGTGACCATAATTTTTGAAGAACATGTGATAGATTTTTTTTTGTATTTTTCTGATAACTGTTATAACTTGGTCTATCATCCATTCACGGCTTGACGTCGATTTCTGGGACACCCTGTATACTTACCATCAGACAGGCTGTATGCTTATTTGCCAATTTAATATTCTTACAGTTCACCTACGATTTCTCACCCAACAGTGAAACGGCACTGAAAACCACACTAGCAACTCGTTGCTATTATTATTATTTTCTTTATTTATTTTTCGTCTTAGGTTAGGTTTTATAATATTTTTACAAAAGTAAAATACAAAAATACATCAAAAACATACAAAAACAATAAAAACATTATAAAAAACCTAACCTAGGGTGCCGCCGGCAACGGAGCAAGGCCCAGGCTGCCGGTGGTCAGGGCCGCAGAGAGAGGAACCTTCGGACTATACGCGCCGTGTCCAGGATTACCGCCTTCTGTATCTGACCCTTGATCCAACCTAGGGCTTCCAAATACCGGACCTTCTGTGCTGCCGGTATTAATACCGAAATTGATTTCTCCAAGACCGGGATCCCGGGATCCCGGGATTTTTCGGGAAAAAAATTGATATGTATGAAAACAATGCCTTGTTTCATAAAATCCGTATTTATTGCGCAAACATATTACGTGTGTAGTTTGCAACTCCACAGTAGAGAGAAAAGAGGCGATTAGACAAGTCGTATGTTTCAAAAAATCCATGTCGAGTAGCAAATCATATTATTTTTACGTAACCAGACTATTTACCCTATTGAGACCCTGTTGTATCCGAATTGCCGGTTGCCTTCAAATAATATATGACCGAAAGTGAGGTATTCATGATGGCGGGCGGCGGCAAGATAAAACGGCGCTTCATAAATTTATTGTGGCGAATGTTAATCCCACGCAGACGAAGTCGCAGGAAAAAGCTAACAAGTCAATATGTTTATTGTCTTGTTAGCTTTTTCTTAGCTCTATCTTATAACCCTCAATATCTTATTAAACATTGATCCCAGCAAAAAACTGTATATAACCTTTTTTATAGAGAATTTTATGTGAATTACTTAAGTAGTAGAACATTTGTTGGTAGAGGCCACTGTTTATGGATATTTAAGAAAACCCAAAAAATGGGACGTTTTGTGGCCGCCGTCTTGAATACCTCACTTCCAGTCATATGCATTGAAGGAAACCGGCAATTCGGATACAATACAACAGGGTCTCAATAGGGTAAAAAGTTTAGTTACCTAAAAGTAATATGGATTGCTTCTCGACATGGATTTTTTGAAAAATAAGGACTGATGTATATGGCATAACTTTAGGTAGTTCACAATGGTGGCCAAGTCACTTGCTTGCTCGAATTAGCTTAACATTTTTAACAAAATATCCGGCGACCACATGTAAAAACATGTCCATGACGTGTGTGATTTACGTAACCAACAGCCGGCGCGGTAGGTGGCGCCAGTGGCGCCAGTGCAGGGCAGAGAAAGAAATCATCAGAATAGTTAAACTAGAGAGAGAAACAGACGTAAAACAGCCGCGCACATTAGCTGCTATTGCCAGTATGCTGCGCAGCGATGCCTAATTTAAATATTTGGATGGGTAGTTTATGTTTGTTACACATATTTTGACAGTTTAACTAATTTATAAAAATACCGGGATCCCGGTATTGAATCAGAAAATACCGGGATTGAAAAACGTCCTTAAAAAGCCGGTATCCCGGGATCCCGGGATCCCGGGATCCCGGGATTGGAAGCCCTAATCCAACCACAACCTCGTAGCGAAAGCCTCTCAAGATGTTGGTCGAGACTCTTCGCTATGAGACCGTTCGCAGAAACAACTATCGGCACAATGATCGCCGAATCAACCTCCCACATGGCGGTTACCTCGTGAGCTAAGTCTAGGTACTTGCTGGATTTGTCCTTCTCAGCCTTCACGAGGTTAACGTCACATGGAACGGTGATGTCGACGAGCATGGCCCGGCGTTGCGATCGGTCTATTATCACTATATCAGGCTTATTGGCTACAATAGTCCTGTCCGTGATAATAGATCGATCCCAATAGAGCGTGGCACGACCATTTTCGAGAACTGGCGCAGGTGTGTACTTATTATTATTACTATTTCGCACTGAAATACGCAAGGGCGTAAGTGCCACAAGTTTCATATTCACATACGACCTTTTTCCACTAAGGTGTGGTTTAAATGTTAAAACGTCGCAAGTAGTGATGGTAAAGTTGCGAGCTCGAGACGTCGCTCGAGTGCTCGAGCAGTCATTTCAACCAATTTGATTTCTATGCCAGTGTAGAAATCATAGTAGTTTTTTTATACCGTTTTTGAGGGTTTGGCAAAAGAAATCAGTGAGACGCAATTTTTTGTCCCAAAAGTTGTAGTGATAATTTTAAACAAAAAAAGAACCGACTTCACTTAGGATCCGCTATTCCAAGAGGAAGTGGCCGAGTTGCTGTAAAAAATAGTGAAATCACTATAGGTGTGCCTATAATAGTCGCCATCGGATAATTCGGAGCGGCCAAAGTGGTCACAAATATCTGAACAATGCCTCTATTTTCAAGGCGATAAAGTGCATGTTCAGATATTTTTGAGCACCTTGCAGCTCGAGCAGAAAGTATATATAAATAGTTTGAACCTACACAATGGTTAGTGAGTGGTGGTTAGTGGTTAATCTTCAAAACGTTTCTTCAGAATCCACTGAATAAATAATTGAAGCAAAACAAGAGGAGTATAAGGCTGCCTTTCCACCAAAGATGAGCGAAGATGTGTTTCTTAAGAGGCTGACAAGACCCAATGACCTTCAAATTGACTTTACTTAAACAGTCATATAGCTGTAAGTACTTGTTTTGGAAAAGTAAAAAATATATATGTTAATATTCATTATATTTAAAAGAACTTGGTTAATTCCAATACACGATTGGACGAAATCGGCTCGATAGAAAATAATTCCAAAGTTACATCTAAAATTAGCTTAAAACAATTGCACGTCTTTAGTTTCTTGGCTTATATGTCTGTAATTAAGGACAACATTCCACCACACTAATACTAAAAACTTCGTTGCCTTAAATTTCTCAATTAATGCATAGTTTTTTTTTTAATTAATCATTTTGCAAAATTTGCAATGAGCTCCCATACTAATCGTAACGCAGTGTTTCTCTTTCACTCGCGCTGAAAAAGATAGGGAGGGAATTTAGCTCTTATCATCCTCTTAAAGCACCAATAGAATCACTCAATTTGTTTATCCTCGCACAGCGCAGCTCTAGGATTGGTTCTTAGCACATTCCTCGCAACGCATCCTTGCTCATCTCTAGTGAAAACGCAGCCTAAGAAGTCAGGATAACGTCACCACACAACCCACCCCTACTAAAGTCAATTTCAATTCAATTTTTAAAATATGGCATTCTGTCCACAATATTGGGACAATTTTGCCAATGTCGAAGTCGCTCCAAGAGCTGGACGTTGTACGGTGAGGTTAGGCTTTTTATAAGGAGATAGCTACTCCCTACAAACAGCACGTGGACTAACGGATATCTAACTCAAACAGGGGTTACACATGTTTCGAGACTAATTCTTCATTAGTTGCTCACTAGTTCGTTAAATCACTGCAGAATAAGCTATAAATTACACATTGAATCACGAAAATGAACATAAAATAAGAAGTTTTTCCCGAAACCAAACCACCTTGCTCGACAAGATGGCCGCAAGTCCAGTACGACTACCATGAGTTTGACATTGTCATTTTTCGTTAACGAGTAACGAATTTTCTATCTGTGCATCTTGTTTACACTAAAATGTTACAAGCAAGATGCATAGACAGAACGCTTGACACTCGTTCTCGAAAACGTCAATGTCGTAACTCATGGTAAGCGTACAGACTCGAGAAGACTCGAGTCCCGTGACGTCACTAGACATTTTACGATCCTGACGAGGGTCGGACCATTACCGCCCCAGATTGAAGATAACACTTATTCTCACGTCCTTACTTAAATAATAAAATAAATCTGCCGTATGTACATTATTCACACTAATTTACACCTTACAACCTGTTACCTAAAGTTGAAAAACGTATGTACTCCAGTCTTTGACTATTCAGTGCCACAATGTCGTAAGGGTGTTATGAAAATTGGGAAAAATGAACTTTTTAGAATTAAGGGTAGGCTGGAGGAAAACTTTGCGTGTCTTAGATTCGAGCTTGATATTGAACTGAAATTTCTTGAGTTTATAGGGCATTATTTATGAGTTCTTTGTAACCGACTTCAAAAAGGAGGAGGTTCTCAATACGACTGGTTTTTTTTTATTATCATATTTTTTAAATTATAATTATTTAAGATTTGCTTCCTGTTTAAGACGTTGGTAAAAATATGCTTGAACAGTACCGTGGGTGGCTTGTAACACGAGCAAAAAATTAAAACGTAGATTTTACTCCTCAAACTAAACAACGTTTGTTCAGCGACTTTTAAAAATAACTTGTGGTTTTACTTTTAGTTTAGTACAATTTAAAATTTATTCGAACACGTAATGTATTCCGAAACTGATTACGTCTGTAGGGTGACAAGACTGACAAGCAATATCAATTAGATGGATTTTAACGTACATTGAAAATACTATATAGGAACACTGGAACACAGATGCATATTTTTTATGTTGTTGAACAAAAGTTTTATTGTTTGAGGAGTAGAATCTAGGTACGTTTTAAATTTTTGCTCGTGTTACAGGCCACACAAGGTATAAATAAAAAAAACGGCCAAGTGCGAGTAGGACTCGCGCATGAAGGGTTCCGTACCATCTATACATATAATAAAGGTGAAGAGGGTCAAAAATCTGAGTTAGTAGCTCTTAGAATCGATAACAGAACACGATTCGGCGATTTTTAGAATTTTTGTCTGTTTGTCTGTTTGGATGGGGAGAGTTGGCGTCAAAACGCCTGAACCGATTTCGATAAAAACTTCACTAGCAGGTTCTACAGACCTCTGGTCAGGACATAGGCTATAAAAAATACGAACTTTTTGGATTTAAGGGGGTTTAAGGGGGGTTTAAACTTTGTATGGGAAATGAATATGAGTGTTAAGCTCAAGCAGCAAATTGATACTTAACTACTTTCGGTTAGTTCATATTCATTCGTATAAATAAATAAATGTGTTAAATAATTATATACTGGTTAAATATAGTGGAAAAGTAAAAAATACGTACCATCAAAAGGGGTATCTAGACATGTCTTTGGCTATACGATTAGGTAACGCTATCTCTCGCAGAACTTTGTTACTACCGAGTCCTCTTTACGCAAAATCTGACCACTACATATGTAGTTTAGGTGCAAACTAAATGCAACACGAGTTCGCAGAAATTTCCCTAGATGGCTATAGTAGGTAGGTACTATCTATGCTATGAGTATAATGGGAACCAATGCCTTTACCTCTTTCTTCCTTCTTTCCTTTGATTATTAAACCAACCGGATGCGAGACGCGCTCTCATTTCTATCGGAAAAAGTCTGCCGTTTTTTGCGGGGGAGGGGAACGTCAAATGTATGCGAAACGTCAAAATAGCCACGTCAAATAAACGTCAGCCCATACAACGAATATGACAACTGGTCATATTCATTCGGCAGAGGGGAACGCCTGTCAATGGCTACTCCGATTGGTTTAAAGCTCTAAGCTTCTTTCTGCTGAGGCCTGACGCGCCAGCACGCGGTTGCTTAGCAACGCCTATAAAAACACTGATGTTTGTGGTTGAAAACACAACTGATTGCTGCGGATACGAATTTGTATATGTTTCCTTTTCATCGGAAAATTACTCGATACTACTGCTTATTACACCAAAAATTGTTAGGTCGAACATATGAGATAGGAGAAAAAGAATTTTGATAGAGTTTACTGCGCGATGGGCTGTAAAAAAAAGGAGGGCTCGGGGGGCGGAGACCCCCGCAAAAAGAAAAAAAATACACCATACTATAGATAATTATACCAAAAATTGTTACGTCGAACATATGAGATAGGAGAAAAAGATTTTTGATAGAGTTTACCGCGTGATGGGCTGTAAAAAAAGGGGGGGCTCGGGGGGCGGAGCCCCCCGCAAAAACAAAAAACACCATACTATAGATAGTTATACCAAAAATAGTTACGTTGAACATTTAAGATGGGAGAAGAAGAGTTTTGATAGACGTAACCACGTGATGGGAGGGAAGAAAAGGGGGGCTCGGGGGGCGGAGCCCCCCGCATTAAGAAAAAACACACCGTAGTACTGCTTATTATACCAAAAATTGTTACGTCGAACATTTGAGATAGGAGAAAAAGAATTTTGATAGAGTTTACCGCGCGATGGGCTGTAAAAGAAAGGGGGGCTCGGGGGGCGGAGCCCTCCGCAAAAAGAAAAAACACACCATACTATAGATAGTTATACCAAAAATAGTTACGTTGAACATTTAAGATGGGAGAATAAGAGTTTAGATAGAGTCAACCACGTGATGGGCGTGGAAAAAAGGGGGGCTCGGGGGGCGGAGCCCCCCGCACTAAGAAAAAACACACCATAGTACTGCTTATTATACCAAAAATTGCTACGTCGAACTTTTGAGATAAGAGAAAAAGAATTTTGATAGAGTTTAGCGCGCGATGGGCTGTGAAAAAAAGGGGGACTCGGGGGGCGGAGCCCCCCGCAAAAAGAAAAAATACCATACTATAGATAATTATACCAAAAATAGTTACGTTGAACATTTAAGATGGGAGAAGAAGAGTTTTGATAGACGTAACCACGTGATAGGCGGGAAAATAAGGGGAGCTCGGGGGGCGGAGCCCCCCGCATAAAGAAAAAACACACCGTAGTACTGTTTATTGTACCAAAAATTGTTACGTCGAACATTTGATATAGGAGAAAAAGAGTTTTGATAGGGTTTTGCTGCGCGATGGGCCCCAAAAAAAAGGGGGGCTCGGGGGGCGGAGCCCCCCGCAAAAAGAAGGAAATACACCATACTATAGATAATTATACCAAAAATTGTTACGTCGAACATATGAGATAGGAGAAAAAGATTTTTGATAGAGTTTACCGCGCGATGGGCTGCAAAAAAGGGGGGATTGGGGGATGGAGCCCCCTGCAAAAAGAAATTAACACACCATACTATAGATAATTATACCAAAAATTGTTACGTCGAACATTTAAGATGGGAGAAAAATAATTTTGATAGAGTTTACCGCGCGATGGGCTGTAAAAATAAAGGGGGGCTCGGGGGGCGGAGCCCCCCGCAAAAACAAAAAACACCATACTATAGATAGTTATACCAAAAATAGTTACGTTGAACATTTAAGATGGGAGAAGAAGAGTTTTGATAGACGTAACCACGTGATGGGAGGGAAGAAAAGGGGGGCTCGGGGGGCGGAGCCCCCCGCATTAAGAATAAACACACCGTAGTACTGCTTATTATACCAAAAATTGTTACGTCGAACATTTGAGATAGGAGAAAAAGAATTTTGATAGAGTTTACCGCGCGATAGGCTGTAAAAAGAGGGGGGCTCGGGGGGCGGAGCCCCCCGCAAAAAGAAAAAAATACACCATACTATAGATAATTATACCAAAAATAGTTACGTTGAACATTTAAGATGGGAGAATAAGAGTTTAGATAGAGTCAACCACGTGATGGGCGTGGAAAAAAGGGGGGCTCGGGGGGCGGAGCCCCCCGCACTAAGAAAAAACACTCCATAGTACTGCTTATTATACCAAAAATTGCTACGTCGAACATTGGAGATAAGAGAAAAAGAATTTTGATAGAGTTTACCGCGCGATGGGCTGTGAAAAAAACGCAAAAAGAAAAAACACCAAACTATAGATAATTATACCAAAAATAGTTACGTTGAACATTTAAGATGGGAGAAGAAGAGTTTTGATAGACTTAACCACGTGATGGGCGGGAAAATAAGGGGGGCTCGGGGGGCGGAGCCCCCCGCATAAAGAAAAAACACACCGTAGTACTGTTTATTGTACCAAAAATTGTTACGTCGAACATTTGATATAGGAGAAAAAGATTTTTGATAGGGTTTACCGCGCGATGGGCCTGAAAAAAAGGGAGGCTCGGGGGGCGGAGCCCACCGCAAAAAGAAGGAAATACACCATACTATAGATAATTATACCAAAAATTGTTACGTCGAACATATGAGATAGGAGAAAAAGATTTTTGATAGAGTTTACCGCGCGATGGGCTGCAAAAAAGGGGGGATTGGGGGATGGAGCCCCCCGCAAAAAGAAATTAACACACCATACTATAGATAATTATACCAAAAATTGTTACGTTGAACATTTAAGATGGGAGAATAAGAGTTTTGATAGAGTCAATCACGTGATGGGCGGGGAACATTTCGGGGACATCATGGGGGGATTGGGGGATGGAGCCCCCCGCAAAAAGAAATAAACACACCATACTATAGATAATTATACCAAAAAGTGTTACGTCGAACATTTGAGATAGGAGAAAAAGATTTTTGATAGTATTTACCGCGCGATGGTCTGCAAAAAAAATACACCATACTATAGATAATTATACCAAAAATTGTTACGTTTAACATTTGACAAGGGAAAAGAAGAGTTTTGATAGAGTTAATCACATGATGGGCGGGGAAAAAAGGGGGGCTCGGGGGGCGGAGCCCCCCGCATAAAGAAAAAGCACACCGTACTACTGATTATTATACCAAAAATTGTTACGTCGATCATCTGAGATAGGAGAAAAAGATTTTTGGTAGGGTTTACCGCGCAATGGGCCTTAAAAAAAAGGGAGGCTCGAGGGGCTAAGCCCCCCGCATAAAGAAAAAACACACCGTACTACTGCTTATTATACCAAAAATTGTTACGTCGAACATTTGAGATAAGAGAAATAGATTTTTGATAGAGTTTACCGCGCGATGGGCTGTAAAAGAAAGGGGGGCTCGGGGGGCGGAGCCCTCCGCAAAAAGAAAAAACACACCATACTATAGATAGTTATACCAAAAATAGTTACGTTTAACATTTAAGATGGGAGAAGAAGAGTTTTGATAGAGGTAACCACGTGATGGGCGGGAAGAAATGGGGGGCTCGAAAAAACACACCGTACTACTGCTTATTATACCAAAAATTGTTACGTCGAACATTTGAGATGGGAGAAAAAGAGTTTTGATAAAGTTTACCATGTGACGGGCGCCAAAGAAAGGGAGGCCCAGGGGGCGAAGCTCCCCGCATAAAAAAACCCCGTTCTATTTCTTATGATACCAAAAATTGCTATGGTAAGGTTGAAAGTTCAAGATGGGAGCAAGAGTTTGACAGAGATTTGCACGTGGCAGGCGGTAAAAGGCGGCTCGGGGGGTGGAGCCCACGCAAAAAGATAAACACACCGTACCATTGCTATTTTTACCAAAAAATGGTAAGGTTGAATATTTAAGATGTAGATAGAGTTGACCACTATTAATACCAAAAATTATTAAGTTGCATAAGTATTTAAGACGGAAGCAATAACAGTTTTGATAGAATTAACTATGTGAAAGGCGGCTCGGGGGCCATTTCGCGTACACTTTAACATCAAGTTGTGTTCAATATCTCCTTACTATTGGTCTTTCCGCCCTCCGGTTTACTTTTAAGACTTAGTCACTCATTTGTGTTGGATCTCTGACCTCCTGCTGCATTTTCTACTGAGATGCTTCGGACGTTCGACTCTACAGAGAGAGTTCTGCTTTTAGCTCTTCAGATCTTCCCGCTCACATGGTTCTCTGCCGCAGACGCTTTCGGTCGATCTTTTGGGATGTCGAAGTTATAACTGACTTTATGAAATTTGATATGTAGAAAGCGTTTAGCAGTGGACTGTTGAGGGATGAGTGTAACGAAAAGTGACAGAGCCTACTGCAATGCACGCGGGCGAAGCCGCGCGGGTACAGCTAGTTATTTATAAAAACCAGCCGTAGCTACTATCGAATAAATTATTATCGCAAGGTCGTATCTGCCTAAGTACGTAGCTTTTTGGAGATAACTCAAAAACGCCTAAACCGATAATGTTCAAAATAATCTTTGAAAGAATATTTAAAGGTTGAATTATCACATAATTTTTGGTCTAACGGTTCAAAACACAATTTTTTAGACTTTCGGAGTCAATATTTCTGAATTTCTTAAATTTTTCCGAGTAAAATGGCTGTGACATACGGACGGACAGACAGACAGACAGACAGGCATGACGAATCTAAAAGGGTTCCGTGTCTTCGGTCATTTGGCTACGGAACCCTAAAAAACGACGGGTAAAATACGTTTTAAAATATGTATAACCAGAGACTATAATAGTCTCTGATATAACTAATTGAAATAAATCTGAAAATAGTGGCTGCGGCAATGGTTTCCAAGATTTTGGTAGAATAAATATAAGTACCTAGGTTGCATATGTTGAAATATCATTAACTTTAATCTTTATGGGAATTTATTTATTTACAGAAATTGTTTTTGTTACGAAATGCCATAAAAAGTAATGAAATTGAACTATGAAACTACGTCTAGTTTATTTTCCATTTTTTATTTTGAAACTTCGTTAAAAACACAATTTGCTTCATTTCAATAAATAACAAAATATTTTCGTATAAATTTAAAATGCACTTTTTATTTATTTTGTGCTTTCTCGTACATCTAAGCGAAAGTAGTGCACCTAGACGAAGAGGTCTCAGGGTGTATAAAGGGGAGACGGACTCACGGAACGAGTTTCCTTTTGTCGTGGCGTTTCAAAGAAAAGATTCTCGACAAAGAACTTGTAGCAGCAGCCTTATAATGGAAGACTGGGTCCTGACTGCGGCACACTGCACGCCAAAAAAAACCCTATCCTAACGACGTCAAATATGGAGATTTCACAAAACCAGCAAACGAAACTAAGAAGTTTGCACGCATCATCGAAGCACATATCCACCCTCAAAATGTACTCGGAATGAATGATATAGGTTTACTTTTTGTTGAAAATATACCCAGGCCTATTACAAAACTAATGGCACTCGATTATAAAACATTCTTCGGACTACAAATTAAATACGCTGGTTTTGGAATTACTAGCCCGAAGTAAAGCGATTATTTTAAATCAGAAGTAATGAAAAAACACAAGGTAATGCCTCTTCATATTGGCGAGGGTATCGTGACTACTTGTGAAAACATAGAATATGTGATGATTAAGGTTCTGTGCGTAACGCCGAAGTGTTCCAATAGCAAGCAGCAGGCTCGGCCAGCAGATTCCGGGGGGCCGCTGGTGCTTGACGGGAGAGTGATCGGAGTAGCCAGGAGTATAAGACCCAGGGTTTCTATTACAGAATATACCCCAGTCAGCCCTTATTGACAATGGATCCATAACAAGATACACGAAAAAAAAGTATCTAAAAGTACCTTCATCGAAGACAAATCTTCGTCAAAACAATATTGATAAATAAGGTAAGATATTTATTTATTAACCATGAAATATACATTACTTAAGCACGTCATAATAACAAAGTATACCTAATGCTGGCACCACACTTCGGGTTATTCGGCCGAATATTCGTGTTATATCTCTCTCTATACGATAAAAATAGAAAGAGACGCAACACGAATATTTGGAGGAATACCCGAAGTGTGGTTCCAGCATAATGCAATAAATTAAAATTATTAATAAATTAATAAACTTGCAAACACTTCTTTGGTAATATAAAATCACTAAACTCTTTTATAGAGTACGGTCAGCATCAATAGTATCTTCCCTACACGAAGGCCGCAAAAATATGTGACACGCTCTTATTTGTAAAGCCATGGGAGCGTGTCACATATTTTTGCGGCCTTCGTGTAGGAAGATACTATTGATGCTGACAGTCACTGTACACAGGGTTTTTTTCCAATAAACTATTAATTTTGTTTTTAAAGTCCTTCAGTGGAAAACAAGTTATTTCTGTAGGTAGCAGGTTGTATATAGTAGATTGTATTACAAGGGAGCAAAATGACTTATTTCGGTCGAGGGTAGCGTGTTGAATCCCGAACGAAGCGAAGGATTCAAGTGACCCGAGATCGAAATAATTTTGCTAACGCGTAGTACACTCTACTTTTCACTCCTTCTATGAGAAAAACGAAAACAAAGATACTAAACTACCTATCTGCTAGAAAGAGAAGTTATATAATGTTGTCTCATTTGCTCATTGTCTCAAAAGTCACTTTTGCTCCCTGTAAATGGACAACAAATTACCCTTTTTCGAATAGTAGGGGTGAAAAGTAAATTCTAATAATCATCCCTTGTTTGTATGATCTCTTAGTTTTAAATTCAGGGATACATAGTTTTTCTTTATTCCTCATGATGTATCTTTTTGAAGTGTCTTTCTTTTGTTCCAAGTTATTAGTGTTTTGTATACCGGGTGTTACAATGAACGTAATACAACATAAGTGATATCGGCTCAATAAACGACTATGAATATAATGCACTTGACAGTTATTAAAATTTTGCGTAAATAAATTTTGCTAATTTTCTAACAAAATAAATAAACCAAATTCTCGAAGTGTTGTCACTCATTGTGACGTCATGGCATGTCTTGCACTTCTGACGGATACGGATACTAACAACAATTTTTGCTTATTATGTCCACGAACAAATAGAAATCCGGACATTTTACTTACTTTATTTCCCTAACCACAGTTGAAACTTACTTATTACCGAGCTACACAGTCGTTAATAGGTACGCTAGTATAAGCGTCCCGATTTAGACCGCCAAGTTAGGGGCAGTATCTTACTCGCACAATGCTGCCAACTTATGAAACTTACCAACGTAGATGTATTTATTCACATTTATTTGAGTAACACACTAGAAATAACTTCTTACTCATAATAATTTATTGCATTAAGTATTTGGATTAGTACTTTGTTCCCTTTTTGCTGGTTTGAAATGATTTACGATGTAAGAATTATTCATTCATTAAATTAAAGAATTGCAATTTAGTAGTAATTCAGTAGTAATGTTAGTAACATTTTTAAATACGGTCTGGTATCCTCAACACTGACATATCAATAGGGTGACTATAATGTCGGCAAGATGCGGCTCTGTTTTGTTATTTTTCCAAAAAAATATATGATTTGTTTTCAGGCATTACACAGGAGGGGCCCGCGGGTCTTTCAGGCCCTGTCGAAGGGGTCCTAAAATGGCACAAGGCCATACAAGAAATTGTAGCAGTAGTAGTATAATACTATATTGTACAACAAAGAAAAATACAACAAGAAGAATACACAATATTTGTACATTGGTTGACTGGAAGAGCTTTGAGCAGTTTGATGTAGTGATGCTTTCTGTATTTAGCTTTAAGTATATGAAAGACGGAGAGAAGAGAGAGAGGCGGGTAACATTTCCTCTTACATTTTCGGTATATTTAGGCGGCTTTCGGACAGAGGGCGCAATTGACTTGAGCTTCAACAAGTTCTTAGACTGTGGCCGTCTATATCTCTTTAGTCTCTGCCCCTAGTTACACTAACAAAAAACTTAATCTGCCTAGTGTCCCCTTCATAAATAACTGGCAAAATGATGGTACCCTTTAGCGTGAATCTACTACTATTATTACGCCACTCTGGGCGGTACCTAAGTGAGATTTTATGCCCAGAAAATCGATAGTTATAATACACGGTGTAACAAAAATACTGGTGATCCGTTAAAGGGCATAATTGGTATCGTTACTCGTGTTAGTTACTCGAATACTTAAGTACTTATGACATCCGGCATCCGCACGTCTTTGCAAAAATATCGATACGATAAAATTAAGAATATCGACTGACCCGGAGCACTAGTGCCAAATTATATTGACGTATTATTTCAAACTTTGGACTAATGTCAAATATCAGACGTTCGGCTGTCCATTGAGCGTCAGCTTAGTAAACACCTAAGAAATAAGCACACAAATCAAGCATTGGATGCCATTTTGACATCTCGCATTGGAAAACGTATTTAATTATTTTTAGTGATTTTTCTGGCAAAAACAAACAAAAATTAGCATTTAATTAGATAATTGACACCACAGGTCACTCACTTGAATTTATAGTAGTACTGCGATTTGTACAGGTAACAAAGGCGAAAACATTGATTTTATGTTTGTATTTATGCTGCACCGGTTGTCATGTTGTTGACATTGTGATCAAGTTTTAAGATCTAGTCGATCAGGATTTTGGGACAATGTTTTAGCTGTGAATTCAGATATCTATGGTTTTAGCTGTCATACCATATCTCTTTATATATGGATGGTAGAAGGTAAGGATGACAATGTCTCTGTTACAAAAGTGTCCACCAAAAGGCGTGGAATTGGTGGCGCCACTTTAGCTTTAGTAGTCCGGGTTCATACACGAAAGCAATACTAGCGCTACGATGGCGCTACGTGGAGAGATTTAGAACTTTTAGTTGCTGTTTCCCGCCGCTGGACACTTTTTAGACGGTTCTCACGGGTTCTCATATAAGAGATTGTCATCCTTACATTCTACTATCCATATCTTTATAATTCAGATATGTACCTATGGCTAAAACCGACTTGGAATAGGTTGTATATGTTGAAATATCATTAATTTTAATCTTTATGGGAAAATATTTATTTACAGAAATTGTTTTTGTTACGAAATGCCATAAAAAGTAATGAAATTGAACTATGAAACTACGTCAACTTTATTTTCCATTTTTTATTTTGAAACTTCGTTAAAAACACAATTTGCTTCATTTCAGTAAATAACAAAATATCTTCGTATAAATTTAAAATGCACTTTTTATTTATTTTGGGCTTTCTCGTACATCTAAGCGAAAGTAGTGCACCTAGACGAAGAGATCTCAGGGTGTATAAAGGGGAGACGGACTCACGGAACGAGTTTCCTTTTGTCGTGGCGTTGCAAAGAAAATATTCTCGACGCAGAGGTTGTAGCGGCAGCCTTATAATGGAAGACTGGGTCCTGACTGCGGGACACTGCACGCCAAAAAATAAACCCTATCCTATCGACGTCAAATATGGAGATTTCACAAAACCAGCAAACGAAACTAAGAAGTTTGCTCGCATCATCGAAGCACACATCCACCCTCAAAATGTACTCGGAATGAATGATATAGGTTTACTTTTCGTTGAAAAAATACCCAGGCCTATTGCAAAACTAATGGCACTCGATTATAAAACATTCTTTGGACTACAAGTTAAATACGCTGGTTTTGGAATTACTAGCCCAAAGTATAACGATTATTTTAAATCAGAAGTAATGAAAAAACACAAGGTAATGCCTCTTCATATTGGCGAGGGTATCGTGACTACTTGTGAAAACATAGCATATAAGGCTATTAAGGTTCTGTGCGTAACGCCGAAGTGTTCCAATAGCAAGCAGCAGGCTCGGCCAGCAGATTCCGGGGGGCCGCTGGTGCTTGACGGGAGAGTGATCGGAGTATGCAGGAGTTTACGTTTCACGGTTCCTTTTACAGAATACACCCCAGTCAGCCCTTACTTACAATGGACCCATAACAAGATACACGAAAAAAAAGTATCTAAAAGTACCTTCATCGAAGACAAATCTTCGTCAAAACAATATTGATAAGATAAGATAAGATATTTATTAACCATGTAACATACATTACTTATAGTTAGGGAGGCGAATAGGGGAATTTTCGGCAATACTCGAGCGTGGCAGTTTAAGATATGAGAGATATCTTAGACCTAATAGAACAACCTTGTAAAGTATTTAGCTCTATATGTAGTGACGCGCGCCTAGGATAGACGATCAGATTAGTAAAAAAAAATGGATAGTCTGAAATACTCAAGCGCATCAGATTAAGATATTGGGGGTTAATTTAAGTGTTTAAAGACTAAATTTAACTAATCTGACGATAAGTCCTTGACGCCGCCGAGTTATAGGGTCGCAAACTTGTAAAAAAAAAACGTTAAACCGGCATTCTCGAGTGCGATATTTTATTTTTTTATTTTGAAGAATATAATTTGAAACTTACTAAAAATACAAAATCTGCCGGTTTCCGCATGACCGGAAGTGTGGAGGAGCCATTTCGTCTTCCTAAGAACGCGTTACGGCATATAAGTCGCGAACGATACATTTTACAAAAAAAAAGTTTAAATAACCAAAAAAGGTTATTTTATTTTACACAAAAGAGGTCTCTTTACATTTTTGTCCAAAGTTAAAACTTTTTGACTTGAAGCATTATAAAAACTCAAACTCCCGGTCAGATTAAGAGAACCCACCAACATTTTTGTCAGATTAAAAAAATATGCTTTCAAGATACCGAGATAAACCTCCCCTATGAAAATCTGACGCGCTCGAGTATTTCAAAAAAACTTTTTTTTTTGCATTTTCAAAAATTCATCGTAACTTATCGTCACGCCGAAATCGTCAGTTTTTTTAAAGGGAGCTTCCTTGGGGCCTACTTAACACCCCTTCCGAAAATCTGACGCGCTCGAGTAATTTTTTTTTTTTTGCATTTTTGACTACTTTATATGCCTACCCCCCACCACGCAAACCGGCAGATTAGTATACCGTTGTTATCAGAGGCACTCGGGGCATACGTAGTATGAATATATGACGCGCTCGAGAATGCCCAAGTAACTGTTTTTTTTTTACATTTTTGAAAAACCGTACACGCCAAACCCACCGCTAAAATGGTTTTTGCCATACGAGCTTTTCTTTTCGAAATTATTTTATCTTTCGATTTTGATAGGTCTCGACGGCGCCGTTGAATTACACCATTTAGCTACCTCGCCTCCCTAACTATTAAGCACGTCATAATAACAAAGTATACCTAATGCAATAAATTAAAATTATTAATAAATTAATAAACTGTCAAACACTTCTTTGGTAATATAAAATTACTAAACTCTTTTATAGAGTACAGTCAGCACCAATAGGATCTTCCTACACGAAGGCCGCAAAAATATGTGACACGCTCTTATTTGTAAAGCCATGGGAGCGTGTCACATATTTTTGCGGCCTTCGTGTAGGAAGATACTATTGATGCTGACAGTCACTGTACACAGGGTTTTTTTCCAATAAACTATTAATTTTGTTTTTAAAGTCCTTCAGTGGAAAACAAGTTATTTCTGTAGGGAGCAGGTTGTATTTAGTAGATTGTATTACAAGGGAGCAAAATGACTTATTTCGGTCGAGGGTAGCGTGTTGAATCCCGAACGAAGCGAAGGATTCTAACGTGGAATCCTAAGCGTAGTGAGGGATTCAAGTGACCCTAGATCGAAATAATTTTGCTACCGCGTAGTACACTCTACTTTTCACTCCTTCTATGAGAAAAACGAAAACAAAGATACTACACTAGCTATCTGCTAGAAAGAGAAGTTATATAATGTTGTCTCATTTTAATCGGTTGCAAAGACAAGGAAAATTTAAATAAAAAACGCAGAGGGATCAAAAGTCACTTTTGCTCCCTGTAAATGGGCAACAATAAATTACCCTTGTTTGTATGATCTCTTAGTTTTTAATTCAGGCATACATAGTTTTTCTTTGTTCCTCATGTTGTATCTATGAATGTCTTTGTTTTGTTTGAAGTTATAAGTGTTTTGTATACAGGGTGTTACAATGAACGTAATACAAAATAAGTGATATCGGCTCAATTAACGATGATGAATATAATGCACTTGACAGTTATAAAAATTTTGCGTAATTAACTTTTGCTAATTTTCGTACAAAATAAATAAGTCAAATTCTCGAAGTGTGGTCACTCATTGTGACGTCATGGCATGTCTTGCACTTCTGACGGATACGGATACTAACAACAATTTTTGCTTATTATGTCCACGAACGATTTGGACGCTTTCCTCAGCACCTGGCCGGAAAAAGCGGGGGACCGAAAGTTATTGAAAACAGCGGGAGAGGCCTTTGCCCAGCAGTGGGACACTACTTTAGGCTAATTAAAAAAAATATGTCCACGAACAAATAGAAATCCGGACATTTTACTTACTTTATTTCCCTAACCACAGTTGAAACTTACTTATTACCGAGCTACACAGTCGTTAATAGGTACGCTAGTATAAGCGTTCCGATTTAGACCGCCAAGTTAGGGGCGGTATCTCACTCGCACAATGCTGCCAACTTATGAAACTTACCAATGTGGATGTTTTTATTCACATTTACGAGTATTCGAGTAACACACTAGAAATAACTTCTTACTTATAATAATTTATTGCATTAAATATTTGGATAAGTACTTTGTTCCCTGTTTGCTGGTTTGAAATGATTTACGATGTAATAATTATTCATTCATTAAATTAAAGAACTGCAATTTAGTAGTAATTCAGTAGTAATGTTAGTAACATTTTTAAATACGGTCTGGTATCCTCAACACTGACATATCAATAGGGTGACTATAATGTCGGCAAGATGCGGCTCTGTTTTGTTATTTTTCCAAAAAATATATGATTTGTTTTCAGGCATTACACAGGAGGGGCCCGCGGGTCTTTCAGGCCCTGTCGAAGGGGTCCTAAAATGGCACAAGGCCATACAAGAAATTGTAGCAGTAGTAGTATAATACTTTATTGTACAACAAAGAAAAATACAACAAGAAGAATACACAATATTTAGGAATT
Organism: Pammene fasciana; assembly: GCA_911728535.1. Classification (NCBI taxonomy): domain Eukaryota; kingdom Metazoa; phylum Arthropoda; class Insecta; order Lepidoptera; family Tortricidae; genus Pammene; species Pammene fasciana. The sequence continues at coordinate 44,360,793 of OU452272.1, read as the reverse complement.
AAAGGAACTTACCTTGTGAAGTTCAATTCCAATTATGCGAGAGCTTCAACCGAAGACGATTTTAAGTTTACTATGCAGCAGCACACGAGATGATGCTGTCTCAGTCACACCTTTAGAGCCCGCAAACAAAACTAGACTTTTTGTCTCGCTCACACAGTCCAGTTGGTGGCGGGAACTCGGGCTCGCGCCATTACTTTTTAGAGTTCTTAGGTTTTTTTTTTTTTTTTGGGTAGCACCAGGGTTATGGGTGGGAATGTTAATCGTCTTCGGTTGAAGCTCTCGCATAATTGGAATTGAACTTCACAAGGTAAGTTCCTTTAATTCCTAATTATACTTCGAGCTTCAACCGAAGACGATTTTAAGTTTACTATGCAGATGTTTAGAGTTGTACTCAATTTAAATAAAAAATAAATAAAAAACTAAGTAGGTAATCAATTAATTTTATTGAGTAACTCAATAGTGATTGATTTCAATATAAGTACCTACATGCGTACTTTAATCACGGTAAATCAAAAATAGCATTAACTATCTCATTGTTAGAGTAGTTGATTGTTTCTCTCTTATAATATTTTAAGAATACATTTGATTTATCACTCCAACCTGCAGCTTTTCTTAGGACGTCTAAGCTTACACCAGCCCTGTGAGCAGCTGACGTTGAAGCGTGTCGGGTGCTGTGGGCCCCGAACACACTCACATCAATGCCACTGTCCCCTAATACCTTTTTGACCCAGTGGCCTATAGTTTGAGAGCCGACTTTTTTATAAGGCTTTTGGGTACTCATAAAGAGATGATCGTCAGAGTGCTCACGTAAGGTTGCTGTTTTTTCAATGTATGTATGAATTGCGAGCGCAGGGCAAATACTTGGATTTTCGCGAATAAAAGGTAATTTAATAATTGGTTGAAAAGCTCCAGGACGGGATGTTTTGATTAAATCAGGTACTCTTATTACAATGGAATCATTATCAGATGTAATATTTTTTAATTTTATCAAACTCAAAGTTTGCATCCGCTGTGCGGAAGCGATGGCCAATAAAGTAGCGGATTTATATGCCAAATCTTTGATAGTAATACCATTGTATGGATACAGTTTAGACAGGTAATTTAAAACTTGAACAGTATCCCATGTTTGATCATATTTGGGTTTAGTCCCTTGAGAAACTGATTAATACAATAATTATTTGTGATCTCTTTTCCTACAATGATCGACAATGCTGATCGATGTGTATTTAATGTACTATAGCTGCCACCATTCTCAAATGCCTTTGTTAAAAAAGATAAAACTTGAGAAGGTGTAGCTTGGTAACAATCAAAATAATTATTTTGACAAAATGCCCACCATGATCTTAATGATGAATTATATTGAGAGATCGTATTATCAGAAAATGAGGCCATTATAACTTTTAACGAATCATGAGGTGTGCCTCTTCTCACAAACGCTTGCCCGATAACCTCGCGGCCACCAGGGAAAGGCTCGAGTGTAGCGGGTGGCAGGCTCTGAAAGGAGAATGCAAAAGATATTTGTGAGGTTTCAGAAATAGCTTTTTCGACACGATTAATTGTGACCACAGCGGGTACCACGGCTGTGATGGCCAATAAGGTACTACTAAAATACCCTCAGCTTTGTCGGCAATTATTTTATGTAGGACCTTTAAAATAAGACAAAATGGTGGAAAGGCATAAAATTTTGTGTTTTTCCAGTTAAAAGTGAATGCATCTATTATTTCTGAATGAGGGTCAAGTTTCCATGATGCATATCTTTTACATTTATTGTTCTGAGAGCTTGCAAATAAGTCAAAATCTGGTGGGCCAAAAGATTTTTTAATTTGATCAAAAGCATTATCAGAAAGTTCCCATTCCGTGTCTATCTTTATTTGACGCGATTCACGATCTGCGATTACATTGTCTTCTGATTTTACATAAGAAGCAAATAGGTGTATGTGTCGAACTTCACACCACTGCCAGATTTCCCTGGCTATATTGTTCAGATGGGTATGTTGAATACCACCCATTCTGTTAATATAGCATATGGCAGTGGTGTTATCAATCCTTAATAAGATTTGACAATTTTTACAATTACGAGCAAAAATTTTTAACCCGTAGAAAGCGGCTTTTAATTCTAAGGCGTTAATATGCCAAGCCGATTTTGACTTATCCCAAAGGCCTCCTGCAGATTGATTGTCGCACGCAGCTCCCCAGCCAGTGGGGCAAGCGTCGGTAAAAATAACAATCTCGTAAGCATTATTATATAAAGGACAATAAGAATTGTCAATATTATTTATCCACCATTGGAAATCATTTTTTAGATATGGTTTTAGCTTCATGATTTTATTATAATTTTCAGAATAATTCAGAGCCAAAAACTTTTCTCTCTCAAACATCTTTGTGTATAGCCAGCCGTACCTGACGGCTGGGCAGGCCGAAGTTAATAAACCTATAAATTCGGCGAATTGTCTAATTGTAAATTTTTTTAATTTGGAAAACTTTATTGCTTTTTCTTTTATTCGTTTCTTTTTTTCATCGGTTAGATTAATTGTCATATCTTTAGAATTAAACAAAAATCCTAGAAAAATACACGAAGTATTAGGAATCATTTTGCTTTTATTAGTATTGATAACGAATCCTAAAGATTCTAAAAGCGTCCTTGTCGTTTCTACATTATGTAAACAGTCTTCGTAGGACCTTCCTATGCAAAGAAAATCATCTAGGTATTGTACCGATAAGAAACCTAAGTTTCGTAAGTGATGTATAACCGGTTTTAACAATTTTGTAAACATATAGGGGGCCGTACATAATCCAAAAGCTAATACATTAAATTGAAATATTTGGGAATTCCAAGAAAAGCGTAACATTTTTTTATCATTTTCGTCTATAGGGACGAGAAAATAGGCATCCTTAAGATCTATGGTTGCCATAAAGTCATTGCAATTTAATAGCTTTAAAACAGTACGATGATCTTCCATTTTAAAATGCTCGAGATGAACGAATTTATTCAAATTTTTCAAATTTAAAATAAACCGACATGTACCATCAGGTTTTGGAACCGTAAATATAGGAGAGATAAATTGATTTTCACACGGCTCGCAAGATGAGATTATTCCTTTTGATAACATATCTGTGACACATGTATTGATCAATTCTGTTTCAATTTTACTATAACATCGATCGTTCGATAACAAGGATTGAGAAGGGGTATCATTGAAAGGTATAGAATAACCCTTTATCCAGGACAAAATCATTGGGTCGTGTGTTAATTCACACCAATTTTTATAAAAATATTTTAATCTCCCAGCGACTGGTATGTCGTGCTCGTGTACCTGCGACGCGGCGCTCAACGTTTCCTCCCTCGCTGACTCCCTCGATGATACGAGTAGCTCGAACGGCTCGTCGATGGCTCGTAGCGGCGGTCCCTCGTCGGTGGAGCGGCTGCTGGTGGTCTCCGGGCAGCGGTGTACGGGCGCGTCTCGGAGGCTGCTGTCCGCGACGCCCCCCGTGAGTTTAAAGCCCCTCGTTGAGGTTGAGTGGCCGCAACTGCTTTAGGTTGTACCCGCGGCGCGTAAACGGGCTTTAATTCAGACCCTGATTTTTCAATTGCCTTTGACGATTTAAGATGGTCGGCTAATTCGGACCCGAACAGATAATCGTCCAGCTTAGTGTCCCTTACGGTATCGCGCGTCTGTTTATTTAACGTGTTTATTATTGAATATCGACGCGATTGCGATTCTCTATAGTGGTAGTCGCATAGCAAGCGTCCCGCATCGCTCAAGTATTTTATGAGGTCTTCGGATGTCGGGTTACTATTTAGCGCGACATTTAATGCTTTGCCTAAAGCAGCGATACCACTTGATAACTGATTTTGTTTATTTTCACTAAAGTTATCTTTTTTTAGGTTAATTTCAGTAAGGGCCGCCTTTATTTCTAAGTTAAGTTTAGGCGCCTTCATGCTACTGCAATTTTCAGGAACTGGATACAGTTTAACAAGTTCGGCCTTGACTTCTTTTTGCAACCCATTTGTCAAAATATGTTGCCATCTAGGAGAAATGTCCTTGTGCAATTTTTCACCAAAAGTGGTCTGATTCAGCGGGTCATCGCCTAAGATGCTTAAAATATTGGGGTCTAATTCGGGTTCCACGTTTTGGGTTTGCTCAGCGTTTTCTACATTATTGTTATTGAAGCCGGCTTCCTGCATGGTTTCATTATTACCTGCGAAGCAAAAAAAAGCAAAGTGCTGACATGCATGTAACGGCGGCGGCGAGCAGCAAAACTAAATGCTTATAGGTATAAAGATATAGGTAGCTATACTGCCCGCTAGTAGTACCTATGATTATTTCTATAGCACCGCTAAAGCATGGGTACTATGGGTAGGTACGCTTTTTTCGTCGCGATATACGCGGAAATTACACTTACAAATAACTATCCATTTAGGATGTTAGGTTAAAAACACGACACTGATAACAGTGGAGAATTAACATTCCATATAGGAAGTTAACTTGTATTAAGCCACACGATATACGTGAGCCAATACGTTGCATAGGTACTAAGCGAAGTTGAAACAGGTAAATAAATAACCACTAAACTTCGTATTTTTTGCACTTATAAGGCAAGCAACTTTAATGTAATACGTTAAGGGGGAAATTCCGATGCGTGTCTAATTACTTTACGATAACAATATTTCTTCCAGCGGTAGATCACTATTTATTCTGAACCTACCTGTTTCGGTAAATTCCATATCTCGCAACGGCGAGTGCATTTCCGATTGGGGCACGTCTACATTCACATCTAACACCTGTTCTATAGATGGCGAACGCGAACTACTTCGTCGACAATTATTTAACCGTTTTTCAAGTTTTTTCACTTTTTTTAGTATACTATCGTAATCGTCGTCTCTAGAACGCGATCTTTTTCTTTTCCCCATGATGGAAACCTTTTTGTGCGAGTTGAAAATGGGAATACGAAGAATTAATTTTATTATGATGAATACGTGTGACCTCGACCGCACAAAAACGCGTAATGGCGCGAGCCCGAGTTCCCGCCACCAACTGGACTGTGTGAGCGAGACAAAAAGTCTAGTTTTGTTTGCGGGCTCTAAAGGTGTGACTGAGACAGCATCATCTCGTGTGCTGCTGCATAGTAAACTTAAAATCGTCTTCGGTTGAAGCTCGAAGTATAATTGTACATAGGTTGACTGAAAGAGCTTTGAGCAGTTTGATGTAGTGATGCTTTCTGTATTTAGCTTTAAGTATATGAAAGACGGAGAGAAGTAATTACAAATTCGACGAGTAAGTGAACCTAAACTTGTATTACAAGTTAACCGCCATGTGGGAAGTTTGTTTTGGTGATAATTGTACCTACCGATGCCTACCTACTGTCACCGGCAATAGTATCTTCCTACACGAAGGCCGCAAAAATATGTGACACGCTCTTATGGCCCTACAAATAAGAGCCTGTCACATATTTTGCGGCCTTCCTGTAGAAAGATACTATAGCCGGTGTCTATACCAACCTTTCAAAATTTTTCAATATTAAGACGGACGTTAATTTACATATTTTATAAGTAATATGAATTTGATTGCTTATTATAAAACAATACAAAACAAACGACGTATTGACGAGAGGGGGGTCTGATGTACGCGCGGGTTTTTACCTGGCGCAAAGGTTGTCCATCGCGATCCAACGTGGTAACGCCGCCAGTGTGATGGGCACCTTTGCGCCCGGTACAGCTCGAGCGGGGCTCTTTGAGTAGGTAGTTAATTTTATATAGATATTTAAATTTAGTATCGCTTATTATTGGGATCATTGGTACAGTCACCGGCGCAAGTATCTTCCTGCAGGAAACACCCAAAAATATGTGACACGCTCTTACTTGTAGGGCCATAAGAGCGTGTCACATATTTTTGCGGCCTTCCTGTAGAAAGATACTATCGCCGGTGACTGTACAGTCACCGGCAATAGTATCTTCCTATACGAAGGCCGCAAAAATATGTGACACCCTCTTATTTGTAGGGCCATAAGAGCATGTCACATATTTTTGCGGCCTTTGTGTAGGAAGATACTATTGCCGGTGACTGTACCTAAATAGAAATAGCCAACTTTTTGACAAAAAATCGTGAAACTTTTATGGAAAAGAACAGAATAAATATTTCTTTACCATTTGTCATATCGATATCCTTCAGAATTTCCCGAGGAACGTCCCAGTGATTTCCCTTGCAATAATAAATCATTCTTATAACAATATTGTTAGAGCGTACGATCGTAATTGGTGAACCGTTGTTAATATAATACATCTTGTCTGAACACGAAAATTAAACTGTATTTTGCCCTAGCATTTCTATTGGCATTTTACGCAGCTCAATTTGAGCGGGGCTTAGCAACCTAACCCTATGAATATCTAGGGATGCACGCACAGATGTGCCAGCCGCATTTGTGCGGCGGATATTTCCGGCGGACAGAGCCGTCCGTGTATGGCGCTATTCAGATGTGTTTGCAGATAAATCAGTGTCCAATTTGCGCCATAGATGGACGAATCTGTCGCCTACCAGACGGGGCTTAAAAACTTTAACCGTACATTTGGCTTGACCTTGAGGGTAACCTTAAAACAACCCAGCTCGTCCGAGAATAACTTGGAATACTTAGTTATAATTTGAATTCCTAAACCATCTTCTTCTATGTCATTAACACTCGTCGACTTACTTATCTCCAAATTAAATGCCATAAAAAAAAATTTAACAAATAGCGTACTAGTAGTACACAGGGTACACTAGTAGCTACTAGGTGGAGTAGCAGTGCGCAGGTGACATTTCCTCTTACATTTTCGGTATATTTAGGCGGCTTTCGGACAGAGGGCGCAATTGACTTGAGCTTCAACAAGTTCTTAGGCTGTGGCCTTCTATATCTCTTTAGTCTCTGCCCCTAGTTACACTAACAAAAAACTTAATCTGCCTAGTGTCCCCTTCATAAACAACTGGCAAAATGATGGTACCCTTTAGCGTGAATCTACTACTATTATTACGCCACTCTGGGCGGTAAGTGAGATTTTACGCCCAGAAAATCGATAGTTATAATACAGGGTGTAACAAAAATACTGGTGATCCGTTTAAGGGCATAATTGGTATCGTATTGCGAGTATGAAAAAGTAGGAGAAAAATTTTGGGGACGCGAAAAAAAAATTTTTTTCTATGGGGCGAGTCGTCCCAGTTGGCCAACCCTCCATACAAAACCAAAATTTTTTTTCGCGAGAAAATTATTTTTTCTTAGTTTTTCACAATAAAAATACGATACCAATTATGCCCTTAAAAGGATCACCAGTATTTTTGTTACACCTTGTATAAATAATCAATACCTATATTAGTTACTCGAATACTTACTTATGACATCCGCACGTCTTTGCAAAAATATCGATACGATAAAATTAAGAATATCGACTGACCCGGAGCACTAGTGCCAAATTATATTGACGTATTATTTCAAACTTTGGACTAATGTCAAATATCAGACGTTCGGCTGTCCATTGAGCGTCAGCTTAGTAAACACCTAAGAAATAAGCACACAAATCAAGCATTGGATGCCATTTTGACATCTCGCATTGGAAAATGTATTTAATAATTTTTTGTGATTTTTCTGGCAAAAACAAACAAAAATTAGCATTTAATTAGATAATTGACACCACAGGTCCCTCACTTGAATTTATAGTAGTACTGCGATTTGTACAGGTAACAAAGGCGAAAACATTGATTTTATGTTTGTATTTATGCTGCACCGGTTGTCATGATGTTGACATTGTGATCAAGTGTTAAGATCTAGTCGATCACGATTTTGGACAATGTTTTAGCTGTCACACCATATCTATTTATAATTCAGATATCTATGGTTTTAGCTGTCATACCATATCTCTTTATATATGGATGGTAGAAGGTAAGGATGACAATGTCTCTGTTACAAAAGTGTCCACCAAAAGGCGTGGAATTGGTGGCGCCACTTTAGCTTTAGTAGTCCGGGTTCATACACGAAAGCAATACTAGCGCTACGATGGCGCTACGTGGAGAGATTTAGAACTTTTAGTTGCTGTTTCCCGCCGCTGGACACTTTTTAGACGGTTCTCACGGGTTCTCATATAAGAGATTGTCATCCTTACATTCTACTATCCATATCTTTATAATTCAGATATGTATGGCTAAAACCGACTTGGAATAGGTTGTATATGTTGAAATATCATTAATTTTAATCTTTATGGGAATTTTTTATTTACAGAAATTGTTTTTGTTACCAAATGCCATAAAAAGTAATGAAATTGAACTATGAAACTACGTCAACTTTATTTTCCATTTTTTATTTTGAAACTTCGTTAAAAACACAATTTGCTTCATTTCAATAAATAACAAAATATCTTCGTATAAATTTAAAATGCACTTTTCATTTATTTTCGGCTTTCTCGTACATCTAAGCGAAAGTAGTGCACCTAGACGAAGAGATCTCAGGGTGTATAAAGGGGAGACGGACTCACGGAACGAGTTTCCTTTTGTCGTGGCGTTGCAAAGAAAATATTCTCGACGCAGAGGTTGTAGCGGCAGCCTTATAATGGAAGACTGGGTCCTGACTGCGGGACACTGCACGCCAAAAAATAAACCCTATCCTATCGACGTCAAATATGGAGATTTCACAAAACCAGCAAACGAAACTAAGAAGTTTGCACGCATCATCGAAGCACACATCCACCCTCAAAATGTACTCGGAATGAATGATATAGGTTTACTTTTCGTTGAAAAAATACCCAGGCCTATTGCAAAACTAATGGCACTCGATTATAAAACATTCTTCGGACTACAAGTTAAATACGCTGGTTTTGGAATTACTAGCCCAAAGTATAACGATTATTTTAAATCAGAAGTAATGAAAAAACACAAGGTAATGCCTCTTCATATTGGCGAGGGTATCGTGACTACTTGTGAAAACATAGCATATAAGGCTATTAAGGTTCTGTGCGTAACGCCGAAGTGTTCCAATAGCAAGCAGCAGGCTCGGCCAGCAGATTCCGGGGGGCCGCTGGTGCTTGACGGGAGAGTGATCGGAGTATGCAGGAGTTTACGTTTCACGGTTCCTTTTACAGAATACACCCCAGTCAGCCCTTACTTACAATGGACCCATAACAAGATACACGAAAAAAAAGTATCTAAAAGTACCTTCATCGAAGACAAATCTTCGTCAAAACAATATTGATAAGATAAGATAAGATATTTATTAACCATGTAACATACATTACTTATAGTTAGGGAGGCGAATAGGGGAATTTTCGGCAATACTCGAGCGTGGCAGTTTAAGATATGAGAGATATCTTAGACCTAATAGAACAACCTTGTAAAGTATTTAGCTCTATATGTAGTGACGCGCGCCTAGGATAGACGATCAGATTAGTAAAAAAAAAATGGATAGTCTGAAATACTCGAGCGCATCAGATTAAGATATTGGGGGTTAATTTAAGTGTTTAAAGACTAAATTTAACTAATCTGACGATAAGTCCTTGACGCCGCCGAGTTATAGGGTCGCAAACTTGTAAAAAAAAACGTTAAACCGGCATTCTCGAGCGCGATATTTTATTTTTTTATTTTGAAGAATATAATTTAAAACTTACTAAAAATACAAAATCTGCCGGTTTCCACATGACCGGAAGTGTGGAGGAGCCATTTCGTCTTCCTAAGAACGCGCAACGGCATATAAGTCGCGAACGATACATTTTACAAAAAAAAAGTTTAAATAACCAAAAAAGGTTATTTTATTTTACACAAAAGAGGTCTCTTTACATTTTTGTCCAAAGTTAAAACTTTTTGACTTGAAGCATTATAAAAACTCAAACTCCCGGTCAGATTAAGAGAACCCACCAACATTTTTGTCAGATTAAAAAAATATGCTTTCAGGATACCGAGATAAACCTCCCCTATGAAAATCTGACGCGCTCGAGTATTTCAAAAAAACTTTTTTTTGCATTTTCAAAAATTCATCGTAACTTATCGTCACGCCGAAATCGTTAGTTTTTTTAAAGGGAGCTTCCTTGGGGCCTACTTAACACCCCTTCCGAAAATCTGACGCGCTCGAGTAATTTTTTTTTTTTTGCATTTTTGACTACTTTATATGCATACCCCCACCACGCAAACCGGCAGATTAGTATACCGTTGTTATCAGAGGCACTCGGGGCATACGTAGTATGAATATCTGACGCGCTCGAGAATGCCCAAGTAACTGTTTTTTTTTACATTTTTGAAAAACCGTACACGCCAAACCCACCGCTAAAATGGTTTTTGCCATACGAGCTTTTCTTTCCGAAATTATTTTATCTTTCGATTTTGATAGGTCTCGACGGCGCCGTTGAATTACACCATTTAGCTACCTCGCCTCCCTAACTATTAAGCACGTCATAATAACAAAGTATACCTAATGCAATAAATTAAAATTATTAATAAATTAATAAACTGTCAAACACTTCTTTGGTAATATAAAATTACTAAACTCTTTTATAGAGTACAGTCAGCACCAATAGGATCTTCCTACACGAAGGCCGCAAAAATATGTGACACGCTCTTATTTGTAAAGCCATGGGAGCGTGTCACATATTTTTGCGGCCTTCGTGTAGGAAGATACTATTGATGCTGACAGTCACTGTACACAGGGTTTTTTTCCAATAAACTATTAATTTTGTTTTTAAAGTCCTTCAGTGGAAAACAAGTTATTTCTGTAGGGAGCAGGTTGTATTTAGTAGATTGTATTACAAGGGAGCAAAATGACTTATTTCGGTCGAGGGTAGCGTGTTGAATCCCGAACGAAGCGAAGGATTCTAACGTGGAATCCTAAGCGTAGTGAGGGATTCAAGTGACCCGAGATCGAAATAATTTTGCTACCGCGTAGTTCACTCTACTTTTCACTCCTTCTATGAGAAAAACGAAAACAAAGATACTACACTAGCTATCTGCTAGAAAGAGAAGTTATATAATGTTGTCTCATTTTAATCGGTTGCAAAGACAAGGGAAATTTAAATAAAAAACGCAGAGGGATCAAAAGTCACTTTTGCTCCCTGTAAATGGGCAACAATAAATTACCCTAATACCCTTGTTTGTATGATCTCTTAGTTTTTAATTCAGGCATACATAGTTTTTCTTTGTTCCTCATGTTGTATCTATGAATGTCTTTGTTTTGTTTCAAGTTATAAGTGTTTTGTATACAGGGTGTTACAATGAACGTAATACAAAATAAGTGATATCGGCTCAATTAACGATGATGAATATAATGCACTTGACAGTTATAAAAATTTTGCGTAATTAACTTTTGATAATTTTCGAACAAAATAAATAAACCAAATTCTCGAAGTGTGGTCACTCATTGTGACGTCATGACATGTCTTGCACTTCTGACGGATACGGATACTAACAACAATTTTTGCTTATTATGTCCACGAACGATTTGGACGCTTTCCTCAGCACCTGGCCGGAAAAAGCGGGGGACCGAGAGTTATGGAAAACAGCGGGAGGGGCCTTTGCCCAGCAGTGGGACACTACTTTAGGCTAATTTAAATAAATGTCTACGAACAAATAGAAATCCGGACATTTTACTTACTTTATTTCCCTAACCACAGTTGAAACTTACTTATTACCGAGCTACACAGTCGTTAATAGGTACGCTAGTATAAGCGTTCCGATTTAGACCGCCAAGTTAGGGGCAGTATCTCACTCGCACAATGCTGCCAACTTATGAAACTTACCAACGTGGATGTATTTATTCACATTTATTTGAGTAACACACTAGAAATAACTTCTTACTCATAATAATTTATTGCATTAAGTATTTGGATTAGTACTTTGTTCCTTTTTTGCTGGTTTGAAATGATTTACGATATAAGAATTATTCATTCATTAAATTAAAGAATTGCAATTTAGTAGTAATTCAGTAGTAATTTTAGTAACATTTTTAAATACGGTCTGGTATCCTCAACACTGACATATCAATAGGGTGACTATAATGTCGGCACGATGCGGCTCTGTTTTGTTATTTTTCCAAAAAAGTATATGATTTTTTTCTAGGAGGAGGGGCCCGCGGGTCTTTCAGGCCCTGTCGAAGGGGCCCTAAAATGGCACAAGGCCATACAAGAAATTGTAGCAGTAGTAGTATAATACTTTATTGTACAACAAAGAAAAATACAACAAGAAGAATACACAATATTTGTACATAGGTTGACTGGAAGAGCTTTGAGCAGTTTGATGTAGTGATGCTTTCTGTATTTAGCTTTAAGTATATGAAAGACGGAGAGAAGTAATTACAAATTCGACGAGTAAGTGAACCTAAACTTGTACTACAAGTTAACCGCCATGTGGGAAGTTTGTTTTGGTGATAATTACCTACCTTAAATACCTACCGATGCCTACCTACTGTCACCGGCAATAGTATCTTCCTACACGAAGGCCGCAAAAATATGTGACACGCTCTTATGGCCCTACAAATAAGAGCGTGTCACATATTTTGCGGCCTTCCTGTAGAAAGATACTATAGCCGGTGACTATACCAACCTTTCAAAATTTTTCAATATTAAGACGGACGTTAATTTACATATTTTATAAGTAATATGTATTTGATTGCTTATTATAAAACAATACAAAACAAACGACGTATTGACGAGAGGGGGGTCTGATGTACGCGCGGGTTTTTACCTGGCGCAAAGGTTGTCCATCGCCATCCAACGTGGTAACGCCGCCAGTGTGATTGGGAGAGGGTGTTCCTCCTCCAGAAACGTGCCGTGCGCGCAATATTACGCACCCCACAAAGTAGCCCTGCAAGGCCGATCTTTAAGTCGTTGGAGATACTCACGCTGCCGTCACTATTAATATTGCATATGGCAATGTATGCACGTGAGACGAATCCCAACATCAGGCCCCCACGCAGGTACCCAGCCCGCGGCGCGCGCGACAAACAACTGCCACTCGTGTCGCACCCACTGACCAAATTTAAAAAACAAATATATGCCATGGGACGCAAAGTATACAACCAACTACCACAGGAAATAATCGCTGCAAGAAATGCGTCACTCTTTAAAACCAAACTTAAAAAATGGCTTCTCGAGCAGACGGTCTACGGACACGAGAATATATTTAATGCGACATGTACCATATATAACCTATGGTTTAAGATATTATCACTAATATTATTATCAACTTATATTTAGCACAACTGTACCTAAAACTACATAATGTAGCATATTTCTTTTGACCTGTAATGAATATTATCAATAAATTATTATGATTATGATTATGAATATGATGGGCACCTTTGCGCCCGGTACAGCTCGAGCGGGGCTCTTTGAGTAGGTAGTTAATTTTATATAGATATTTAAATTTAGTATCGCTTATTATTGGGATCATTGGTACAGTCACCGGCGCAAGTATCTTCCTGCAGGAAAAACCCAAAAATATGTGACACGCTCTTATTTGTAGGGCCATAAGAGCGTGTCACATATTTTTGCGGCCTTCCTGTAGAAAGATACTATCGCCGGTGACTGTACCTAAATAGAAATAGCCAACTTTTTGACAAAAATTCGTGAAACTTTTATGGAAAAGAACAGAATAAATATTTCTTTACCATTTGTCATATCGATATCCTTCAGAATTTCCCGAGGAACGTCCCAGTGGTTTCCCTTGCAATAATAAATCATTCTTATAACAATATTGTTAGAGCGTACGATCGTAATTGGTGAACCGTTGTTAATATAATACATCTTTTCTGAACACGAAAATTAAACTGTATTTTGCCCTAGCATTTCTCTTGGCATTTTACGCAGCTCAATTTGAGCGGGGCTTAGCAACCTAACCCTATGAATATCTAGGGATGCACGCACAGATGTGCCAGCCGCATTTGTGCGGCGGATATGCCCTGCGGACAGATCCGTCCGTGTATGGCGCTATTCAGATGTGTTTGCAGATAAATCAGTGTCCAATTTGCGCCATAGATGGACGAATCTGTCGCCTACCGGACGGGGCTTAAAAACTTTAACGGTACATTTGGCTTGACCTTGAGGGTAACCTTAAAACAACCCAGCTCGTCCGAGAATGACTTGGAATACTTAGTTATAATTTGAATTCCTAAACCATCTTCTTCTATGCTAACAGTCGTCGACTTACTTATCTCCAAATTAAATGCCATAAAAAATCGCGTCCGAGTAAAGTAGGTCGCTTTCCCCTAGCAGAGACTATAGAGATATAGACCGCCACAGCCTAAGAACTTGTTGAAACTCAAGTCAATTGCGCCCTCTGTCCAAAAGCCGCCGTAAGATACCGAAAATGTGAGAGGAAATGTCACCTGCTGCTACTCCACCCAGTAACAAATAGCGTACTAGTAGTACACAGAGTACACCAGTAGCTACTAGGTGGAGTAGCAGTGCGCAGGTAACATTTCCTCTTACATTTTCGGTATATTTAGGCGGCTTTCGGACAGAGGGCGCAACTGACTTGAGCTTCAACAAGTTCTTAGGCTGTGGCCTTCTATGTATATTTCTTTAGTCTCTGCCCCTAGTTGCACTAACAAAAAACTTAATCTGCCTAGTGTCCCCTTCATAAATAACTGGCAAAATGACGGTACCCTTTAGAGTGAATCTACTACTATTATTACGCCACTCTGGGCGGTAAGTGAGATTTTACGCCCACGGGCGCAGCGGCAAATCACACTTCACACTCAGGAGAAGACGTAAAATTGTAAACACACCACGGGCGGTCATAAAGAAGGGCTCAGATCGCGGCTATTTGTGGCCCGAACCGAAGGTAAGGGCCATAGACAAGCGATGTGAGGCCTTCTTTATGACCGCCCGTGGTGTGTTCACAATTTTACGTCTTCTCCTGAGTGTGAAGTGTGATTTGCCGCTGCGCGTTCTTTATTATACCGCCCCATTAGGTGCCTAATGTACTATAGCAGCTCAATGCGACTTTTGGCGATACTAACTAATATACTCTCAGAACTACCTATTGTAGATGTTATGGGGCATTATTGAAACCGTCAATCTCACAACTAATAATAGGCTCGCCCGCTACCGTGACCACTGGTACCATCGGTTCACTATTAACTGATTTAATATTGTAAACACTCTCACCTTGAACGATATCGTCATTCTCTTCCGCTATTATTTTTACGTTGCACTTTAGACTTGCACATTCGCTTCAAATGTCCCTTTTGTTTAAATCTTTGACAAGTATAATTAATAAATCGAAACTGATACAACACGACACAACCTTGTACAGTCACCGGCAAAACTATCATCCTACACGAAGGCCGCAAAAATATGTGACAAGCTCTTATGGCCCCACAAATAAGAGCGTGTCACATATATTTGCGGCCTTCGTGTAGGATGATAGTTTTGCTGGTGATTGTACCTACACTACGACTGTTATGTGTATTTTGTTGAGCGCGCGATGCATTTACAGTAAACACTAGAGTCTCGGGCACCGCCTAAGACAAATCTGTCGCGTAACGCAGTGTCGAGTTCACTTTTAATCCCACAGTATTGAGTAGTCGTAGTAGTAGAGTTGCCAGGCTCCGCACTCGCGCCACCCAGCCTGGCAACTCTTCACCTAGACGTTGTTCCGCCTTGTAGAAAGTGTAACGTTCCAAAGTACTCTTCTTTGGCGTGAAATGAGTATCAAGATGTTGAAACAAAACGTTGTACTCCGTGTCATCCACGTCCTTTGGTGCCTCTAAATATCGAACGATGCGGTAGGCATCTTCTGATAAGGCCGACAATAACACGGCTCAGCGTTTTACTTGTGACTTGTCGGTTGTTTCATTGATTCATCATCTGAAAGATCATTAATTTCTGTGTAAGAAAAACCCCTGCTGCAAACAGTGGAGAAGGTGGTCTCCCAAACAGTGGTGGTGGCAGCGATCAAAGGTCTCCCTCCGAGCAGTTCCATTCGGCATTACAGTTCAACCGATTTAATTCAATATAGTTTTCATTGAAAGTACTTATCAGGCCATGCCATGATTTTTTTTCTATTTTTTGGATCCACGGTACAAAAGTTAGATGGTAGGGACGCTCTTTTTTTAACTTTTAGAGATTACTTGATTAGAGTTTACTTTTGGAGTTTATTACAACGCAATACGGTAACAAAGTGGATACATCGCTTTGTAGTCGACTGTACAAACTGAAAGGAACCAGGTGATTGCTGACAAAATTGAATTGTAACGTCGAATGCAATTTCTCGGATTTCTCTACACTCCACCTATAGTGTACTAAGTACGCTATTTATTACTAGATGGAGTAGCAGTGCAGGTGACACTTCCTCTCAAATTTTGGGTATCTTTAGGGCCTCTAGGGGGCTTTCGGACAGAGGGCGCAACAAAAAGTTTACAAAAAGTTCTAGGCTGTGCTGCTCTACTATATAAGTTACTCTATGCTAAAACCACTGACATAGGAATATTATACATATAGTACCGTCCCCAAATCTCAAAAGCCCTCTAGAAACACGATTTAATTTACTCAGCTCGGCCTTACCTACTACCGGTATCAATGTGTTCGGACTGCTCTCCTGATCACCGTACATGCGGTAGTAAGGCGGAAAAATGGTGGAGGGGATAGTAATGACGTCACAAAGATGGCGGCCGGACCTATTCTTTTTGGCGGTGTATCTCGATAACCAATTGACCGATTTTATTCATTGAGGTTTCAAATAAAAGCCTATGTTACGAAAATTATTTTCTTTCTTACAAATATTGACGTAAAACCCATAAAAAAAAGATAATCACAAAAAACATATTTTTTTATAAAATGTTTTTTTTTATACTGTAAATTTCTCGGTAAATATTTGCATTTCGCAAATTTTGTTTATTATAAAGCATATTGCTCTATTATCAAGAAATATAATGAGCCTTAAAACATACAGATCGAGTAATAAACAACGGAGCTACACTCATTTCTTTGGGCATGGGTAACGATAACTTGCTTCTACCGGTCGAAAACTGTGGTGACTGTTACGTCTGTTACGATACGCATTGAGTGGAATTTATAGATTATCGGTTTTAATTACTAAAATATAGTGACAATAATAAAAACCGGACCCATTAATGTTACTTTACCCCGACGTTTAATCTTTTTTTTTCTTTTACATACTTAATTATACTTGTTTTTATTATAAGGAAGTATACTTACCTAAAAATGGTGATTAATTTGAAATATAAACCTAAGCTTGCATTTTTAAAAATATTTAGGTATGATCTATAGATAGGTAGGTTAAGATTATTATATTTGGCGCGCTCCGCGGCGTGTAAGTACCTATATGCCACGAACCGCGCGCGCGCCATTGCTATTCCCCGCGCAACCCGCGTAAAAGCACGGCGCGTACAAGCACGGCGCGCTGACTCGAAATTAGGAAATGCAACCCGGGTACCCGAAAACCCGGGTACCCGGGTACCCGTCTATATCTGGAGTCGGGTAAAACCCGGGTTTTTAACTCATAACCCGGGTTTTACCCGTAATTTAGAAATCGGTAGAAAAATAGGGAAAACGTGAATAAACTTAAAACAAAATGTTCTATTACTTCTGTAACTGTATCCCTACCTTACTGTGAGAGTTATAACTATTAAATTAAAATTAAAAGGCATAGCATAAATGGTCCGAACATATTTTACACTTCAATTCTAACTATCGCTTGATAGCTTTAATCAATCATTCCAGTAAAATTTTACTGCACAACCTAAATGAGAGATAAAAGGCGTATAACAGCAAATAAATCGCACCAGAACAAGTCGTATTTGTTAGAGGAAAAGAAACTAGAGAACAGATTCTCATATTGCGCCAGATAATAGAGAAAGCCAGAGAGTTCGACAGACCAACGTACATATGTTTTGTTGACTTTCAGAAGACATTTGACTCAGTTAAATGGCCGCTGCTGTGGGATGTTCTCTTACGAATGGGCGCTCCCAACGATCTCGTCCATATATTAAGAGGGCTGTATGAGAACAACTCCGCGTCAGTAAAAGTGGACAATACAATGTCAAAGCCACTCCACCCTTCGGCTGGGGTACGTCAAGGGTGCATACTATCGCCCGTGCTCTTTTCTGTAATCTATACTGAGCACATAATGAGGATAACGCTTGAAGGCTGGACGGATGGTATTCCAATAGGTGGGAAGAATATCTCCAATCTGCGTTACGCTGACGACATGGACACCACACTCACAGCAACAAGATTGTATAGCAGCGCTATTGCGTCGCGTTGAAACACTTAGTCTCGAATTCGGTTTGAAGATCAACCGACTAAAAACCAAGATGATGGTCGTGGACCGTAACAACAGCAATAAGGCAAAAACTATTGGAAACTGTGGAGTTGTATCATTATACTATATGTATTGGGGTCACTGGTCTCAAACGGTGGAGGCTCCGAAGATGAAATCAAGCGACGCATAGCAACAACTAGGTCTGCAATGGAGAAAATCTCGAAGATCTGGAGAGACCGCAATATCACAAGGGCAACTAAGACTCGCCTCGTAAGATCTCTCGTTTTCCCAGTGTTATTTTACGGTGCAGAAACGTAGACAGTAATAAGAGAAAGTGAACGAAAACGCATTGATGCTTTGGAAATGTGGTGCTGGAGGAGAATGCTGCGGATATCGTGGACTCAGCGCCGCACTAATATATCTATACTCCAAGAGCTCAAGGTTAAGCAAAGGCTTTCAGCAATCGTGCACTCTCGCATTCTTAGTTACTTCGGCCACGTGACGCGCAAGGAAGACGACGCCATGAAGAGACTTGTTGTTCAGGGTAGAGTGGATGGTACAAGACCCAGATTACGCCCCTCAATGCGATGGACTGATCAAGTAAAAGCCCTCACCGGATCACGCTTAAATCTGTGCGTGCGAAATGCACTAAGTAGAGAGGGATGGCGGAGAACTAGACAAAATGCCGTACAACGACCTCAATGACCACGACTACTCTGACAAGAGTATACGACTAAGAAGAAGAAGAAGATCTATTGTTACATTATAATATTCCATATTTCCCGTTAACTTTGATATTTCTGATTAATAAACAGAAAGATTAAGTATACCTAACCTAACGCATATGCTTCCTAAATTAATATTGTGATTTACAGCTGTTTTAATAGTATATAAGTTGTTAAATTTAATAAATGCAAACTCAGCAATCAAAAGCTTATCAATATTACTTAGCTTTCTGTTTGTGTCATCAAAAACCTTGCGTTTATTAAACGCATTAACCAGTTTTTGCACATCAGCTTCCTTCAGCTGGTATTTTTAATACTATGATGTAAAAAGCAATTTCATTTACCTTCAATCAGAGAAAGATAAGCGAAAAGCAAGCAAGTGAGGTTAGTTTTTTGGAATCTAATTACGAATCAGATTTTAGTTAAATAAGTACTTACACCAAATCCGTTGAAATAGGTTTCCCCATGTTACATCATTATTCTTCTTACGAATTTCAAACGATTCCTTAAATCGATCTATTCCATTCTGTGTGGCCGTTCTTAGAACTGTTTTTGTAGGTTTTTGACAAATTATACACCAATGGGGTTGGCCGGTGAAAACTTTTGCAGAGGGCGCTGTTCCAGATTCCATACAATAAGAGAAAGAGATACAAACAATGATAGAAAGAAACAGACGATGAATGGTCCCTAACTTGTATGCAGGCATAAAGCTTTTCTTAGGCAAAAACCTTCCCTATGGCGTTAATCTACATCATTTTAATTTTAGTGTATTACAAAAACGGATGGATTTCAATTTCGGAGCAATTCGAGACAAAACATTGAGTCATTTGCGCGAAAATAAATAAAAACTACTTCGCGCCATACAAATTTAGCTTTTCTAGGGACCAATTTTGAAGATGTCACTTTGACAGTTGCCAACCCCATTCCGATTGTTCGACGGTCTCTGGCATACACCCACACTACACACAGGTTCCAAATTCATGTTTTACCTAGTAATTCACTCACTTTTATTAATTATTTGTCGCCGCAATAGATATCGACATTTCGAGTCAGCGCGCCGTGCTTGTACGCGCCGTGCTTGTTCGCGGGTTGCGCGGGGAATAGCAATGGCGCGCGCGCGACTCGTGGCATATCTAGGTACTTACAGGCCGCGGAGCGCGCCAAATATAATAATCTTAACCTACCTATCTATAGATTATACCTAAATATTTTTAAAAATGCAAGCTTAGGTTTATATTTCAAATTAATCACCATTTTTAGGTAAGTATACTTCCTTATAATAAAAACAAGTATCATTAAGTATGTAAAAGAAAAAAAAAGATTAAACGTCGGGGTAAAGTAACATTAATGTGTCCGGTTTTTATTATTGTCATTATATTTCAGTAATTAAAACCGATAATCTATAAATTCCACTCAATGCGTATCGTAACAGACGTAACAGTCACCACAGTTTTCGACCGGTAGAAGCAAGTTATCGTTACCCATGCCCAAAGAAATAAGTGTAGCTCCGTTGTTTATTACTCGATCTGTATGGTTTAAGGCTCATTATATTTCTTGATAATAGAGCAATATGCTTTATAATAAACAAAATTTGCGAAATGCAAATATTTACCGAGAAATTTACAGTATAAAAAAAAACATTTTATAAAAAAATATGTTTTTTGTGATTATCTTTTTTTTTATGGGTTTCACGTCAATATTTGTAAGAAAGAAAATAATTTTCGTAACATAGGCTATTATTTGAAACCTCAATGAATAAAATCGGTCAATTGGTTATCGAGATACACCGCCAAAAAGAATAGGTCCGGCCGCCATCTTTGTGACGTCATTACTATCCCCTCCACCATTTTTCCGCCTTACTACCGCATGTACGGTGATCAGGAGAGCAGTCCGAACACATTGATACCGGTAGTAGGTAAGGCCGAGCTGAGTAAATTAAATCGGGCCTCTGAGCGACTTGGAGATCGTACTAATATAGACCGGTAGTCATCGTGATTTAGTTTTAGTACCGAAACCTATGTTAAACATGTGTGCAAACAAGTAAACGAAAGCTTCCGTGAATGTGAGTACGTCCTTAAACTAACACGTCATATCTTCATACGGTATTTTATAACATATGCCTGTTTAATTTTGAAAGCAATTTGACAATTATTCAAACTTTTCGTTCACCCATTCATTCACTCAATAGAGATGAGCAGTCAAAATATTTATTTTATCGATATCAAAGTTTAATCTTGTGTGATGCCGTTGCCGATGCCATAATATGCTAATAATAATGACAGTTTAGCTTAGTTTGTTGTTTAGGTAGTATTTTACAAGAAAATTATGAACCAGTTCCTTATTATATCCGATTAAGCTGAAATTTAATACGTATACATATGTAACTTGGAAGACAATAATGTATTTTAAAATTTTCTGATGACGGAGACTGAAGGTGGTCAGATTTGTGAAAGAGGATCAGTGTAATTAGACTAATTAGAGTCATTTCGTTCAGTAGTACATGACGTTTGTCCGAAAAGTACTGTCGGAGTTAAAAGTTTCCATTAAAATATCAATAAACGTAAGTTTATTAAGCATGTCAGCGCACAAAATTAGCAGTAGGTAATCTGTAAAAAATAAACTAATATATTAAATGAAGAAAGTTATTTTTTTTTTAACTTCGATGTGAAGTTTTGTTACAATCATTTTCCATAAATCGATAGTTATAATATAAATAATCAATACCTATATTAGTTACTCGAATACTTCCGACATCCGCACGTCTTCGCAAAAATATCGATACGATAAAATTAAGAATATCGACTGACCCAGAGCACTAGTGCCAAATTATATTGACGTATTATTTCTAGGTTGTGACTAATGTCAAATATCAGACGTTCGCTGTCCATTGAGCGTCAGCTTAGTAAACACCTAAGAAATAAGCACACAAATCAAGCATTGGATGCCATTTTGACATCTCGCATTGGAAAACGTATTTAATTATTTTTAGTGATTTTTCTGGCAAAACAAATTTAGTATTTAATTCGATAATTGACACCACAGGTCACTCACTTGAATTTATAGTAGTACTGCGATTTGTACAGGTAACAAAGGCGAAAACATTCATTTTATGTTTGTATTTATGCTGCACCGGTTGTCATGTTGTTGACATTGTGATCAAGTGTTAAGATCTAGTCGATCAGGATTTTGGGACAATGTTTTAGCTGTCATACCATATCTATTTATAATTCAGATATTTATGGTTTTAGCTGTCATACCATACCTCTTTATATATGGATGGTAGAAGATAAGGATGACAATCTCTCTGTTACAAAAGTGTCCACCAAAAGGCGTGGAATTGGTGGCGCCACTTTAGCTTAAGTAGTCCGGGTTCATACACGAAAGCAATACTAGCGCTACGATGGCGCTACGTGGAGAGATTTAGAACTTTTAGTTGCTGTGTCCCGCCGCTGGACACTTTTTAGGCGGTTCTCATATAAGAGATTGTCATCCTTACATTCTACTATCCATATCTTTATAATTCAGATATCTATGGCTAAAACCGACTTGGAATAGGTTGTATATGTTGAAATATCATTAACTTTAATCTTTATGGGAATTTATTTATTTACAGATATTGTTTTTGTTACGAAATGCCATAAAAAGTAACGAAATTGAACTATGAAACTACGTCTACTTTATTTTCCATTTTTTGTTTTGAAAATTCGTTAAGAAAACAATTTGCTTCATTTCAATAAATAACAAAATATCTTCGTATAAATTTAAAATGCACTTTTTATTTATTTTGTGCTTTCTCGTACATCTAATCGAAAGTAGTGCACCTAGACGAAGAGGTCTCAGGGTGTATAAAGGGGAGACGGACTCACGGAACGAGTTTCCTTTCGTCGTGGCGTTTCAAGCAAAAGATTCTCGACGCAGAGGTTGTAGCGGCAGCCTTATAATGGAAGACTGGATCCTGACTGCGGCGCACTGCACGCCACCATCAAAACCCTATCGTAGCGACGTCAAATATGGAGATTTCACAAAACCAGCAAACGAAACTAAGAAGTTTGCACGCGTCATCGAAGCACATAGGCACCCTCATTACCAACATGACCTCGGAAGGAATGATATAGGTTTACTTTTTGTTGAAAAAATACCCAGACCTATTGCAAAACTAATGGCACTCGATTATAAAACATTCTTCGGACTACCAGTTAAATACGCTGGTTTTGGAATTACTAGCAAGAAGTATAATGATGTTTATAAATCAGAAGTAATTGAAAAACACAAGGTAATGCCTCTTCATATTGGCGAGGGTATCGTGACTACTTGTGAAGACGCAGACAATGATATGATTAAATTTATAAACGTTATGTGCGTAATGCCGAAGTGTTCCAATAGCAAGCAGCAGGCTCGGCCAGCAGATTCCGGGGGGCCGCTGGTGCTTGACGGGAGAGTGATCGGAGTATGCAGGAGTGGAAGTTTCAATCTTCCTGTTTCAGAATATACCCCAGTCAGCCCTTATTTACAATGGATCCATAACAAGATACACGAAAAAAGAAGTATCTAAAAGTACCTTCATCGAAGACAAATCTTCGTCAAAACAATTTTGATAAGATAAGATAAGATATTTATTAACCATGTAATATACATTACTTAAGCACATCATAATAACAAAGTATACCTAATGCAATAAATTAAAATTATTAATGAATTAATAAACTGTCAAACACTTCTTTGGTAATATAAAATCACTAAACTCTTTTATAGAGTACAGTCAGCATCAATAGTATCTTCCTACACGAAGGCCGCAAAAATATGTGACAGGCTCTTATTTGTAAAGCCATAAGAGCGTGTCACATATTTTTGCGGCCTTCCTGTAGAAAGATACTATCGCCGGTGACTGTACCTAAATAGAAATAGCCAACTTTTTGACAAAAATTCGTGAAACTTTTATGGAAAAGAACAGAATAAATATTTCTTTACCATTTGTCATATCGATATCCTTCAGAATTTCCCGAGGAACGTCCCAGTGATTTCCCTTGCAATAATAAATCATTCTTATAACAATATTGTTAGAGCGTACGATCGTAATTGGTGAACCGTTGTTAATATAATACATCTTTTCTGAACACGAAAATTAAACTATATTTTGCCCTAGCATTTCTATTGGCATTTTACGCAGCTCAATTTGAGCGGGGCTTAGCAACCTAACCCTATGAATATCTAGGGATGCACGCACAGATGTGCCAGCCGCATTTGTGCGGCGGATATGCCCGGCGGACAGAGCCGTCCGTGTATACAGAGCCGGATTAGCCTTTAGTCAAAGTAGGCAACTGCCTAGGGGCCCCGCGTAGCCCTGGGGCCCATCGTGCACAGGAAAAAAATATAATATTTCATAAAGTGTAAATAAAACTGGAAAATTGGTAAATATATCCACTAGGGGCCCCGCGTAATGTACAGTGGAAAATTAAAATGTTACATAACGTGAAATATTTGTAGGAAAATTTGTATGTAGGCTAGGGGCCCCGCGTGTGGACATAAAAATGTTTCATTAAATAATATTACTTAATTGCAAAATTTAGGTATGCATAGCGGCTAGGGGCCCCGCTTGTACACAGTGAGGAATGAAAATGTTTCTCAGAGTTTAAATCTCAGTTTAGTTGCTGTTTAGGAAACAGAAAGGGTGCATTTTTTTGTTAATATTGTTAAACTTGTAAAAAGTGAACATGCTTCACACTACTTTTTAGTTCCTTTTACTACTACTTTTTTTAAAAGAAAAATTCATTTAAAGTTTTTAAGTTCCATACAGATATTAATCCTGTTTAGGTCTTTTTCCTTTTTCAATGACAACGAGATAATATTTTCGGTTATTCGAGCGTCATTCAAATAATAATGTTACAAAATACATAAAAACTACAAAAAGTGTGTGGTATCTTGCCTTTTCGCCGAAAATTGTATTTCCGAATTTCACTTGCCAACCAACTTTTCGCAAAAGTTTCATTTGGACGAATAACTTTTACCAAATAATTATTTCGTAACCGTTTAATTTTCCAACTCCATAGTTGGGAAATGAAAATTACTTCTTCACGTAACGATTATTCTGTGTAGGGGTTTTAAGAAAATATTGTGGAGTAGTCCTTTTTAGCGGGCACAGCGTTAAGTTTTACCACTCTTTCACGGCGTTTTGTTTTGATTCGAGATTTCATAAATAGTTTTCTTATCCAAAAAAATCTTACAAAAGCATATTCCCGTTTAATGTTGCCGATTCATTCTTCTTCCTCCTAACGTTTGTCCTGGCTTGGGGTCCGCTTAACAACCTCAATCAACAATCCCATGCATTGGCATTGACACTAGTTTTTACGAAAACGACTGCCATTGACCTTCCATCCCAGAGGGAAAACTAGGATTTATCGGGATTAGGTCCGGTTTCATTACGATGTTTTCTTTCACCGAAAACCAACTGGTAAATATCAAATGTTATTCCGTAGATACGTTACGAAAAACGTAGTAGTTCGAGCCGGGGTTTGAACCTGAGACCTCCTCCGAGGATTGAACCCGGGGGAATTTATTGTTTGTATAATTACACACCTAAAAGGGGGGTTTTACAATAGACAAAACAACGTAAAGCAAGTATTTTGTGGCACTTAGCTACGTACTTGAACTAAGTGATTACACTTAAAAATCCAACCTACTGCAACTAATTCTTGTTGGGTAATCCCAACAAGGCTTAGTTTTCCCTCTAGATTGGAGTGATAGATGGCAGTCACAGTCGTAAAAACTAGTGCATGCGGCAATTCATGGGATTGGGTTTGCCAAGGGGATCCCAGACTCCAACGAAATGTGGCAAAAGCTGGGACATAACGCTCGAAGGATGATATGAGTTTGCTAAAATGGGGGCCCAAAACCTGTACTGCCTAGGGGCCCCGAAAGTCTTAATCCGGCCCTGCGTGTATAGCGCTATTCAGATGTGATTGCAGATAAATCAGTGTCCAATTTGCGCCATACATGGACGAATCTGTCACCTACCGGACGGGGCTTAAAAACTTTAACCGTACATTTGGCTTGACCTTGAGGGTAACCTTAAAACAACCCAGCTCGTCCGAGAATAACTTGGAATACTTAGTTATAATTTGAATTCCTAAACCATCTTCTTCTATGTCATTAACACTCGTCGACTTACTTATCTCCAAATTAAATGCCATAAAAAAAAATGTAACAAATAGCGTACTAGTAGTACACAGGGTACACTAGTAGCTACTAGGTGGAGTAGCAGTGCGCAGGTGACATTTCCTCTTACATTTTCGGTATATTTAGGCGGCTTTCGGACAGAGGGCGCAATTGACTTGAGCTTCAACAAGTTCTTAGGCTGTGGCCGTCTATCTCTTTAGTCTCTGCCCCTAGTTACACTAACAAAAAACTTAATCTGCCTAGTGTCCCCTTCATAAATAACTGGCAAAATGATGGTACCCGTGAATCTACTACTATTATTACGCCACTCTGGGCGGTAAGTGAGATTTCACGCCCAGAAAATCGATAGTTATAATATAAATAATCAATACCTATATTAGTTACTCGAATACTTACTTATGACATCCGCACGTCTTCGCAAAAATATCGATATGATAAAATTAAGAATATCGACTGACCCGGAGCACTAGTGCCAAATTATATTGACGTACTAGCTGTACCCGCGCGGCTTCGCTCGCGTGTGATGCAGTTGATTCTGTTACTTTTCGTTATCCTCAACAGTCCATTGCTGAACGCATTCTACTTGTAAAATTTTATAAAGTCAGTTTAGCAGTTTAGCTAAAACCGACTTCTTCCATATAACTTCGACATCCCAAAAGATCGACGGAAAGCGTCTAAGATTGGACTGTGTCAGCCATGGTCAAGATAAACATGTGAGTGGGAAGATCTGGCGAGCTAAAAAGTCTTTTTCTCCCATCTTGAATGTTTAACCAACAGTTCTTGGTATACTTAGCAATAGTACGGTGGATTTATTCTTTATGCGGGGGGCTCCGCCCCCCGAGCACCCCTTGTTTACCGCCTATCCCGTGGTAATCCCTATCAAAACTCTTTTACTCCCATCTTAAATGATTAACCTAACAATTTTTGGTATCATTAGCAATCTACGGTGTTTTTCATTTATGCGGGGGGCTCCGCCCCCGAGCCCCCCTTTCTTTGCGGCCCGTCACGTCGTAAACCCTATCAAAACTCTTTTTCTCCCATCTTGAATGTTTAACCTAACAATTCTTGCTATACTTAGCAATAGTACGGAGTGTTTTTTCTTTATGCGGGGGTCTCCGCCCCCCGAGCCCCCCTTGTTTACCGCCTATTCCGTGGTAAGCCCTATCAAAACTCTTTTTCTCCCATCTTAAATGATTAATCCAACAATTTTTGGTATCATTAGCAATCTACGGTGTTATTTCTTTATGCGGGGGGCTCCGCCCCCCGAGCCCCCCTTTCTTTACGGCCCGTCACGTGGTAAACCCTATCAAAACTCTTTTTCTCCCATCTTGAATGTTTAACCTAACAATTTTTGGTATACTTAGCAATAGTGCGGGGTGTTTTTTCTTTATGGTGGGGGCTCCGCCCGCCAAGCCCCCCTTGTTTACCATCTATTCCATGGTAAGCCCTATCAAAACTCTTTTTCTCCCATCTTAAATGATTAACCTAACAATTTTTGGTATAATTAGCAATACTACGGTGTTTTTTCTTTATGCCCGAGCCCCCCTTTAATTGCGGCCCGTCACGTGATACACCCTGTCAAAACTCTTTTTCTCCCATCTTGATTGTTTAACCTAACAGTTCTAGGTATACTTAGCAATAGCACAGTGAATTTTTTCTTTATGCGGGGGGCTCCGCCCCCGAGCCCCCCTTTCTTTGGCGCCCGTCACGTGCTAAACCCTATCTAAACTCTTTTTCCCCCATCTTGAATGTTTAAGCTAACAGTTCTTGGTATACTTAGCAATAGTACAGTAAATTTTTTCTTTATGCGGGGGGCTCCGCCCCCCGAGCCCCCCTTGTTTACCGCCTATTCCGTGGTAAGCCCTATCAAAACTCTTTTTCTCCCATCTTAAATGATTAACCTAACAAT
Source organism: Pammene fasciana (assembly GCA_911728535.1). Lineage (NCBI taxonomy): Eukaryota > Metazoa > Arthropoda > Insecta > Lepidoptera > Tortricidae > Pammene > Pammene fasciana. The sequence continues at coordinate 44,332,759 of OU452272.1, read as the reverse complement.
TTTTGGTATAATTAGCAATACTACGGTGTATTTTCTTTATGCCCGAGCCCCCCTTTAATTGCGGCCCGGCACGTGATACACCCTGTCAAAACTCTTTTTCTCCCATCTTGATTGTTCAACCTAACAGTTCTTGGTATACTTAGCAATAGTACAGTGAATTTTTTCTTTTTGCGGGGGGCTCCGCCCCCCGAGCCCCCCTTTCTTTGCCGCCTGTCACGTGCTAAACCCTATCAAAACTCTTTTTCTCCCATTTTTAATGTTTAACCTAACAATTCTTGGTATAATTAGCAATAGTACGGTGTGTTTTTTTTATGCGGGGGGCTCCGCTTCCCGAGCCCCCCTTTGTTTGCGGCCCGGCACGTGATATACCCTGTCAAAACTCTTTTCTCCCATCTTGATTGTTTAACCTAACAGTTCTTGGTATACTTAGCAATAGTACAGTACATTTTTCCTTTATGCGGGGGGCTCCGCCCCCCGAGCCCCCCTTTCTTTGCCGCCCGTCACGTGCTAAACCCTATCAAAACTCTTTATCTCCCATTTTTAATGTTTAACCTAACAATTCTTGGTATAATTAGCAATAGTACGGTGTGTTTTTTTATGCGGGGGCTCCGCCCCCCGAGCCCCCCTTTGTTTGCGGCCCGGCACGTGACATACCCGGTCAAAACTCTTTTTCTCCCATCTTGAATGTTTAACCTAACAATTTTTGGTACAATTAGCAATAGTCCGCTGTGTTTTTTTTCCTTTTTCGCGGGGTGCTCCCCGACCCCCTCCCCCTTTTATCAACCACCTCGTGGAAAATTCTCCCATCTTGAACATTCAAACATTTTTGGTAACAATAGCAATAGTAGTGTGTTTTTCTTTATGCGAGTCCCCTTTAACCATCTATTACGTAAATTCTATCAAAACTGATTTTTCTTCCGTCTTTAACATTCAACTTAACAGTTTGTTGAATTTTGTAATTCTTATTTATTTTTTCCCCTTGCATAGGCTTATATTGGCCCTATGGTTGACGACTGGTAGAGAATACAATTTGGTATCATACTTACTCGCCATTTCGTGCAATATCATCAGTGTTTTCAACAGCTCTGTTGATGAGATAGGCGTTGCTAAGCAACCGCGTGCTAGCGCGCCAGGCCTCAGCAAAAAGAAGGAATAAAGAGGTAGCATAGATAGATAGTACCTACCTACTATAGCCATCTAGGGAAATCTCTGTGAACTCGTGTTGCATTTAGTATGTGTAGTGTAGTATGTAGTGGTCAGATTTTGCGTAGGGAGGACTCGGTTAGTGACAAAGTCCTGCGAGAGATAGCGTTACCTAATCGTATAGCCAAAGACATATCCCTTTTGATGGTACGTATTTTTTACTTTTCCACTATATTTAACCAGTATATTATTATTTAACCCATTTATTTATTTATATATGAATGAATATAAACTAACCGAAAGTAGTTAAACAAATATCAATTTGCTGCTTGAGCTTAACACTCATATTCCTTTCCCATACAAAGTTTAAACCCCCCTTTAACCCCCTTAAATCCAAAATGTTCGTATTTTTTATAGCCTATGTCCTGACCAGAGGTCTGTTGAACCTGCTAGTGAAGTTTTTATCGAAATCGGTTCAGGCGTTTTGACGCCAACTCTCCCCATCCAAACAGACAAACAGACAAACAGACAAAAATTCTAAAAATCGTAGAAACGTGTTCTGTTATCGATTCTAAGAGCTACTAACTCATTTTTTTACTAATATCTCCAATGTACAGATTTTTTACCCTCTTCACCTTTATTATATGTATAGATTATTTCAAAGTTTGGACTAATGTCAAATATCAGACGTTCGCTGTCCATTGAGCGTCAGCTTAGTAAACACCTAAGAAATAAGCACACAAATCAAGTATTGGATGCCATTTTGACATCTCGCATTGGAAAACGTATTTAATTATTTTTAGTGATTTTTCTGGCAAAAACAAATTTAGCATTTAATTAGATAATTGACACCACAGGTCACTCACTTGAATTTATAGTAGTACTGCGATTTGTACAGGTAACAAAGGCGAAAACATTGATTTTATGTTTGTATTTATGCTGCACCGGTTGTCATGTTGTTGACATTGTGATCAAGTTTTAAGATCTAGTCGATCAGGATTTTGGACAATGTTTTAGCTGTCATACCATATCTATTTATAATTCAGATATCTATGGTTTTAGCTGTCATACCATATCTCTTTATATATGGATGGTAGAAGGTAAGGATGACAATGTCTCTGTTACAAAAGTGTCCACCAAAAGGCGTGGAATTGGTGGCGCCACTTTAGCTTTAGTAGTCCGGGTTCATACACGAAAGCAATACTAGCGCTACGATGGCGCTACGTGGAGAGATTTAGAACTTTTAGTTGCTGTGTCCCGCCGCTGGACACTTTTTAGGCGGTTCTCATATAAGAGATTGTCATCCTTACATTCTACTATCCATATCTTTATAATTCAGATATCTATGGCTAAAAGCGACTTGGAATAGGTTGTATATGTTGAAATATAATTAATTTTAATCTTTATGAGAATTTATTTATTTACAGAAATTGTTTTTGTTACGAAATGCCATAAAAAGTAATGAAATTGAACTATGAAACTACATCTACTTTATTTTCCATTTTTTATTTTGAAACTTCGTTAAAAACACAATTTGCTTCATTTCAATAAATAATAAAATATCTTCGTATACATTTAAAATGCATTTTTTATTTATTTTGGGCTTTCTCGTACATTTAAGCGAAAGTAGTGCACCTAGACGAAAAGGTCTCAGGGTGTATAAAGGGGAGACGGACTCACGGAACGAGTTTCCTTTTGTCGTGGCGTTTCAAGGAAAAGATTCTCGAGAAAGAACTTGTAGCGGCAGCCTTATAATGGAAGACTGGATCCTGACTGCGGCGCACTGCATACCACCAACAAAACCCTATCATATCGACGTCAAATATGGAGATTTCACAAAACCAGCAAACGAAACTAAGAAGTTTGCACGCATCATCGAAGCACATAGGCACCCTCATTACTCGTACACAACTGAAATGGGATTGAATGATATAGGTTTACTTTTTGTTGAAAAAATACCCAGACCTATTGCAAAACTAATGGCACTCGATTATAAAGCACTATTCGGATTACAAGTTAAATACGCTGGTTTTGGAATTACTAGCAAAAAGTTTAATGATTATTATAAATCAGAATTAATGGAAAAACACAAGGTAATGCCTCTTCATATTGGCGAGGGCATCGTGACTACTTGTGAACACATAAATTATACGCGTATTAAGATTCTGTGCGTAACGCCGAAGTGTTCCAATAGCAAGCAGCAGGTTAAGCCAGCAGATTCCGGGGGGCCGCTGGTGCTTGACGGGAGAGTGATCGGAGTATGCAGGAGTGGAGGTGTAAATGTTCTTTCTTCAGAATATACCCCAGTCAGCCCTTATTTACAATGGATTCATAACACGATACACGGAAAAAAAGTATCTAAAAGTATCTTCATCGAAGACAAATCCTCTTCGTCAAAACAATAATGATTTGTATGTCACCGTAAAATTGTTAAAACCGTTAGTTTATAATCTTACTAGAGAGATTGCAAACTTGTTTTAAGATTGCGTGAGTAAATTTCACTGATAACTTTTTTACTTTCAAATACTTTGTGTAGACACCCTAACGCCGTCCCATCTTCCAAACACCTGCAGAAATGCCGGGTCTTCTGCATCCACAGCCGTAGTGCCTATATATTTGAGGCGTTTGGGGTCGAAACGCTGGGGCCATGGGGACCGGGCGCGCGCAGAGTGTACAAAGACTTAGCGTCGCGCCTGGTAGACGCAACAGGTGACCAGAAGGCTGGTCAGTATTTCGCTCAGCGAATAAGCATTGCCATACAACGTGACAATGCGGCCAGCCTTCTGGGCACACTACCCATTGGTAGCGATTTAGGATATATTTATTATTTGTAGGTCTAGTTTTAATTTATAGTATTATTATTTTTATTTAGAGTAAATACTTTCTTATCTATGTATGGCGATCGTGCTGCCAAACCTTTTATACTCTTCCGAAGCGTGGTGCGTGTACCGTCGTCGCCACATTCGTACCTTAGACCGTTTCCACCTCAAATGCTTCCGTAAGATCATGAATATCAGATGGTCTGACCGTGTGCGAAATACCGAAGTTTTGCGTCGAGCCGAGGTCGGTGGAATCGAGGCTTATTTAATGCGTCGGCAGCTTCGGTGGTGCGGTCACGTATCGCGTATGGCGGAAGAGAGAGTGACGAAGCGCATCTTTTATTCTGAACTAGAGGAGGGTAAGCGGAAACAGGGCGGGCAACTCCTCAGATACAAAGATGTTCAGAAACGGCACATGAAAAGATGCAACATCGAGCCCTCTCAGTCGGAAGGTTTGGCAGCACAGCGTCCTGAGTGGCGCAGGCTGGTGCAGGACAAAGTACGTGATTTCGAGGAGCAACGTAAAGTTGACCTCGACGCCATACGCGACGAGCTGAAAACACGCCAGCCTGCTGCCATTCACTACCACTACGTGGCTGGTATCCTCACGTGCCCTCAATGTGCACGGGGACGGGGATTCACCTCGAAGATCGGCTACGTCAGCCATCTTCGGGCGCACGAGCGCCGAACTATTAACTAGGAGTTGAAGTGGTCGCCTTGGTCGAAATCGGCCGGAGGATCATCATCATCATCATGTGAAATCATCATCATCAAAGAAATTTATTATAGATATTTTAATTCAGTAGAGCTGTATACCAAAAGTTAATTCTCACTCAGCGGATATTTTACGTGTGTTATATTTTTGTGGAATGAATTATTTTTACTATTTCTTTTTTATTAAAAACTATATAATATTTAGAAAATGAAAGAAAACTAATTACAAGTGCTATACTCGCAATTTATATTTACCTAGTATGTACTTGATATATTGTAACTTTCTTTTCATGCATGGTTTCATAAAATTGAAAGATTTGTTTAGGTATGATAAGCTTGTCAATGTGATTTGTTAAGTTACAAACTGAAATGTACATATGTTTTAATATCATAAAGGAATAAAAGGGTATATTATTATTATATATTAACTACTCTCTATAATAAAATAATAAATAAAATGAAAAAAAAAATCTTCCTTTTTAATGTTTAATTCAATGCTAATAGGATGCCAATTTTTACACGTACCGTTACACGGGCCAAGCCAATATCCCTGGATCCGTTGTGGTAGAGAGCCGTGAAAAACTTGGGTCCGATATAGATAACTCATTCTGGGCCGGGCATATCCGGCGGACATATCTGTGCGTGTATCCATAGCTAAAAGGTTGAATGTCTTTCTAGATCTGCCGTCGCAATCTACGAGAAATTAATAAAAAGTAAGCAGTAAAGCACAGTGATAAAAATATGGGTAAAAAAGCTATAAATTTGTAAGCAAGCAGGAAATTTTTACATCAAGGTGTCATTATTCAGAATAATTTAATTTACAAATAATACAATTACTCTGGTAAAGATACGTTTTTTTTTCAAACATTAATTTATAGCAGCGATTTTTTAGTTTATATAGTTTTAAAATTTCATTCTAAGATGACTGAACGAAAAATCCTACAAACTTTCCATCGGGAAGTAAATATTCATCAAAATATATACGAAGCGTTTCTTTTTTTCGTCTGATTTTCCTTCATCCATAAATAACCTGTCTTAAGGAACCATAATAAATAATAAAATATTTATTTATTTATTTAGGCGATTATTTAGAAATTAATTAAATGACGATTTTTTCATGTCCAAATTTTTGTAGGATTTTCTGTCCAGGCAATGATTAACATGACTTTTAAGCCATACAACTAAATACTTCTGCTGTTATGAATTATTTCCAAATTTGACATTTTCCCATACAAGTGAAAATAAAATGCCTGGACTAAATGTGTTTAAAAGGAACACAAGGGACTTTAACTAAGTACGCGTTCCCAAAAAAAAAGAACAAACATTTTTTTTGTACATTTTTTGTACAGTCGCCATCAGATATATCGGAGCGGCCAAGATGGTCACAAATATCTGAACAACGCCTCTATTGTCAAGGCGATAAAGTGCATGTTCAGATATTTTTGACTACCCTGGCCGCTCCGATATATTTGATGGCGACTGTACATATGTATTATTATCGATTAAAACGAATTGGTACATTTTTTCATGACAATCAGTTAACGCAATGTGTTACTTTGATGACAAAGTTGTTACTTTGATATCTGTATAATAAGGATGTCTAGATCTTTATTATGGAGCTTGGAAGAAACGCAAGCTAAGGCGTGATCATACTGCCGCCGCAACCGCATGCGGCGACGGTGTGCACACATGCAGAGCGCTATCACGCTCACGCACCTGCGCTGCATGCGGAAACCATAGATAGCAGTATGAAAGTCGCTTAAATAAGATTTGTACCTATTTTTAGGTTTTGTAATTTTTGTTGTCTGTTTTTGTTTTATGGTAGAAAAAAGTCCATTTTTTATTGTATTTTTTACAGCTCATTAAAAAAAATTAAGCCAAATTCAGCACCGACTTGTCTAAAAAAAAATACACCTACCGCCACTGGGTGGTTGCTAGTAACAAAAAAAATAGTGTAGTTTTCTTGCAAAACTAGTGATTAAGCCGTTAGCTAGGGATACACGCACAGATGTGTCCGCCGAATTTGTCCGACGGATATGCCCGGCGGACACATCCGCCCGTGTATGGCGCGAATTGGACAACGGACAGACAGCGGGTTAGATAGCCGCTATTGAACCGTGAAAAACGTTAGGATGGTAATGTATTTAAACGTAATGTTAACATCAATTTTCTATATCCCCCACAAATTGCTTAGTAACAGCTACCCTGAAAATCCACCCTGTATACCCTTAGGGCGGAAACACATAAAACGCATACTGCTATAAAGTCGCGTTATATCGACTTCCAATGCTTTACGATTGTTATTATGATGTTTTATTACTTCTTAGGGCCGGGTCTAGTGATGGGGCTAAGATTTCCATACCGGTAATATTCTTTCTATTTTTGGTTATATTGGTGTTTATTGCGCCGGCGCAAAATCATCCTCAACAAGTTGTGTCAGAGCGCGCGCACGCGCCGTGCCGGACGCAGGTCGGCAGTCGGCGATGCGAGGCGCAGCAGTGCGCCACGGGACGGGCCGGTTCAAGTAGCACTCCTAGTGCTTGAAGATGGAGACCTAGGCTCTCCGAAACATGTCGCAAGACGTGACTAAAGTCCCGTGAGTGTAACCGTGTTATTTTATAACGGTAATATTCTTTTTCTCAAACATGCAATGAAATAATACCCATACCCATACGCCCCATGTTCCCCCAGTCCCCAGGCCCTCCAGACCCCCAGGCCTTCTAATGTAATGTACTATTGTTCCCTAGCTTTTTTCTTTTCTTTTGTTTTTGTTCCTAGCCTAAGTGCCTGGGCACTTTACTGTTCTTTACTTTTTCTTTGTCACGTTTTTGTTAATATTTTTGGTAAATGATATTTCATTGATAAAACCCATCTAATGTTGACTTAACAGTTGATTTACAAAATCTGGCGTGAAATGCTTGAATATCGCAAATAAGCAATAATATCTAAGATAGCGAGAAAATCCCCATTAAAAAGTTTTCTTTGAACTCTTCATCTAACTGCTTGAAATAAATAAAAACACGTAATAGTAAAGTAAGCTAAAATGAATTTCAAACAAACTTACATTTCACGAATGAGCGAGACATACAACTGAAATATCTTTAAATCTTAATACCGATTATAAAAAATAAATTATAGTTTCAAGTTTGTATGGCCCTGGTTATTCTCAGTATTTTCATACAAAAGCATGAAATAATGCCCTAATTTAAGGGTACAAAGTATATTCCCATTTGGAGAATATTTCTGAGAATGGCACATCACTAGGTTAATATAATACAAATTGATAAAAGTAATTATACTTAAACACTGCGTACTAATATGTCCTTAATAACCTTTTATCCCATGTTTGAATGGCAGTTCGCATTGGTTTCTTTTAAGTTTGTTAAAATCTGTCAACAAGCAAAAATAGCAGGGGGGTACAACTCAAAGTAAATCTGTCAAAAAATTTGAGTTTGACACGACGTATCCGATACGTTTGCATAAGTGCGAAAAAGAACTTGTCATGCGTTAAGAAGGGACAACATGATTCGTGACGTTACGTGACATTACAGAGGTCTCTCTGTTATACTATTATTTACTCTGTGAAAATAGTAGGCATATGGGATTAAAAGATAGATTTGTTGTTGAATCTAGATAAATACATATTATTCAATATTATATTCTCTTTCACTGAGAAGTCTAGACACCATCTGACACCTATCACAGTATAGTGGACAGCACTAGGAAATCAATAGAAGGCTATGCCTAAGGTTGAATACAATTATATATTAATCTTCATGATTAGTTTTTGCATTATAAACTAATATTTCAACAAAAATCTGGTTCCAATTCGGAGCCTGACAATAAAAGTTCCCAGAAACTAGCGCACGGAAAAAATATCCGGGATATTCTCAATCTAAGACATTATTATATTATGTTGAAAATATTTCTTTGTTTGTAACAAATTATTTCCTTTAACGAAAATAAATTAAAGTTTTAAATATAACGAAGCGAATATATTCTTACAGATTTTCTAGTTTTCTTTTACCTAAGATAATACTTGTTTGATTAAAGTACAATCTCTCTTATTTACTCAATATACTCTTGAAACAATACATTATTGTATTTCTATTTTAAGAAAACGTGGTTTTATTAAGCGAAGATCATATTTTTGGCAAAGGAAATAAAATACTTGTTGCGAGGAAATATTTTCAAGAAAATAATAATGTCTTGGATTGAGAATATCCCGGAAGCTTTTTTTCCGTGCGGGGTGGCCTCAATGAATAGTTACAGTTAGCATAATTTGACAATATTAAATTCCATTATCTAAGCCTAACACTATACCTTTAAACTCCGACACCTACTGTAATTTATATTAACCTCAGTACCCATATTAGGCCCGTTTTTACGAGGCCCCCCGAAACCCAGATAAGTGCGAATTTGTACCGAAATTGAGACAGTTTGTGTAAAACCTGCATAATCAGGAGAGATCAGGTTGAAAGGCCACAAATGACCCCATTTACGGCTCGGAGGCTACGCAGTTCCATAAAGCATTAGGGGACTATTTTTTGTGCTAGTTTTTTAATGATAGCAAAGCTCGTGATAGCGTGGATGTTGCGTGTTTTGAATTAATGAGTTAATTAATTATTTAAATGATAAATTAGATGGGTATTATGGTTAAATGGTTTCCTCTTGTATATCTTAATTAGATATAATAATATACTATTTCTCTGCCTACGCTTGAAGTGAGATAGTACCCAGCCATACTATAGAAATTCAAATTATTCAAATTATTCTCTTTTTTAAATATTTTTTCTTGTGATGGTGTAGTGATTTTTTTCTTTTATCTAGGTACTCGGCAACAAAGTTTATTCAACCACTCTCTCTCGCTACGCTCATGGCTCATTTTTGTAGTATTTCGGTACCTCGGCGTCTCAATAAAATCACGATAGGTTAAACATCAACCTTGCCCCGTTGTATAATAATAACTATTTCTTGCCTATTGACTGCCTGTACTTTTAATCTGTGTACTGTTAGATAATGTTCTATTTTATTGAGGTGTGCAATCAAGAATATACGTATTCTATTGTAAAAGTCACCTACTGGTCAATGAGATGATTCCTAGCCCAAACATAATGCTCTTCTATTGTTTTATCACAGAGTTCTTATGACTACCTTCAGTCTCCATCATCAGATCAGCTCGATGGTACCAAGATATACGATTGTCATCCAAGTTACGCAAGTAAGGTCACTGCGGGCAAGACCGTCAGCAAGGCAAGTCCGTCTACGTGCCATATCTCCCTTATTTGTTTGAGTATGTCGCTTAGCACGTGATCGGTAAAGCGCTAAATCGTTCTGGTTCTATATCTCTAGAGCAGATGTCGCTAGGACGAAAATTATGGACGAAACTAAAATTTCAATTTTTTTTTGTGAGTTGCACTTGATTAGCGAGTGCGTCGAGGCTCGGGCAAAAATAAGAAAAAAATAGAAATAGTCAAAGAATTCGGTTATGGAATGTGTCACTAAGCTATTTGATAATCTCTTTCCTTATTTATCGTGTTCAATGTACCTAAATATTATAATTAATGTAATTTGAGCTCTAGAAATATTTAATCTTAAAAATTCTACGAGTTGGAAAGTCCGTCTATCACGGTTCAAGGCAAGTCCGTCATATGCTATTTCTGTAAGCTGTTGTTAACTGTTTTTGTAAAATATACTTTATTATACGTAACAATTAGACTTAAAATCGTAAACAGGGCATATTTTGTACTTTTAAAAGGGTTTACGACCACTTTTCCTAGACATATGCCGGTCTTCCCTTAAAAAAAAGGAAATGTCGGTACATTTGAATTGCAACCTTATATCACTAAACTGAAAATACAGTTTTCAATAACATAAAGTAAAGATATCAACAAGGTCAATGACGTGCGAATTGGATTTCAAATAACGCGGGAATGGGTACTTGACGGACTTACCTTATACTGCACGGGAAGACCGTCTACTAGCCGAGTTTTAAAAAAATATCTTTTTTTTATCAATGGTTTGCTTATTTTGCCAATTTGTTTTACGGACATTATAAAATATAAAATTTATCATCTGTTCCGCCTAGGTCATTTATCCTAGATTAAACAACAACCTTGTTTCATCCGATCAAACTTAACTTTAAATAAAGTATGCCGGTCTTGCCCGCAGTGACCTTATGCCAAATTTCAGCTCAATCGGACATACACGAATAAAGAAAGCTTCCGGGATATATTCTCAATCCAAGACATTATTATTTTCTTGAATTTATTTCCTCGTGATAAGTATTTATTTCCTTTACCAAAAATATGATTCTTTGCTTAATAAAACCACGTTTTCTTAAAATAGAAATACAAAAATGTATTGTTTCAAGAGTATATTGAGTAAATGAGAGGGATTGTACTTTAATCAAACAAGTATTATCTTAGGTAAAAGAAAACTAGAAAATTTGTAAGAATATATTCGCTTGGTTATATTTAAAACTTTAATTTATTTTCGTTAAGGGAAATAAATGCTTGTCACGAGGAAATATTTTCAACATAATATAATAATGTCTTAGATTGAGAATTTCCCGGAAGCTTTTTTTCCGTGTAGGAACTGGTTCAAATCTGGCTTGCAATATTTTACCTAAGAAACAACAAACTAACTGAGGAACACTGTGAATTAAATAAAAAACTTAAAAAAATACGACATCAAAAATATGTTTACACTTTTGCACCTTCTTATTATTATTACAATGGAGTAAGGTACAAAAGTGTAAACATATATTATTTTAGACATCGACTGTACAACATAATCGCTTCAACAATTTACTTTGCAATAGTCCTTTACGTCCTTTCAAAAAGGGGATCCTTAACCGTCAATAAAACTGAGGTGTGAACGTGAACCGTTAAAGGTCCCTCGAGTTCGGTGGCTTGTACCTTTGCAGTTATTTACCACCCCCTGTACGTGGGATTTGGGGATAAAGGTTATCCGCAGAAACAACCCTATTCAATTTGTGTTGACACGCGATTGTGGTGCTTACTAGTTTATGCTTGAGGGGTAGAATCGCGTGGGTAAAAAGATTTGGGTCTCTAAACATTTAGATATATATTTTAGTGATTTAATAAAACAACAGTAGGTACGCTTGACGTTTTCAAGAACGAGTATCGAGTGTTCTATCTGTGCATCTTGCTTGTAACATATTACTGTAAACGAGATGCACCGATAGAAAATTCGTTACTCGTTAACGAAAAATGACAATGTTAAATTCATGGTAGCCGTACATTAGAGCACATTTAAACATCGGATAGAACTTTAGAATTGACTAATAGCCACTGCCCGTGACTTGGTGCCGTATTCTAATTTTAAAATACTTAAGACTGCGTCGACCGTCCGCCGGGCCCATTAGGCGGCTAGTACTTCCTAATACTAGTAGTCCGCCTCCAACTGAGAATTGTGATTTACTTGCAAACGAGTTGACCAATGTAACAAGACCCTAAGGAGGATTTTTTTCTCCTTCTAGCTCCATAACCACTTCATCGATCCTGCTCATATACGAACTTACAAATTTTATGTATCTCTGCTACAGCCCTAAGAAATTTCATAACTTTCATAAGGATCAGAAAAACGTTACAAAAGTTATCGTCGGACAAACTATCGAAATCAAAAAGCCATCCAAATGCCGAGACGTCCCAGTAGCCAGGTGACAGTTGGATCTGGAGTTGTTTGTAAGAACTCACTTCGCTTACGCTCCGCGAGTTCGAAAAGAATTAATTTCTTTATAATCCCTCATGTTAAGTTGTAGTCTCCTACTAATTCTTTGGGATACTTAACACATAACCCCTCTTTTTTGTTTCAGACACCACAGTGAACCTATACTCGATGGGGTCCCAATCGGAGCCCGACGGGTGCTGGGCGGGGTGCGTGGCGCTCCCCCCGCCCGTCGCTGCGCTCTGCGCCCCGCGCCGCTTCAACAACCTTCATGTGAGTATATCATTTTAACCTTTTAACCTAACTAGCGACCCGCCCTGGCTTCGCACGGGTGCAATTATACATATAAACCTTCCTCTTGAATCACTCTATCTATAAAAAAAAACCGCATCTAAATCCGATGCGCAGTTTTAAAGATCTAAGCATACATAGGGACAGACAGCAGGAAGTGACTTTGTTTTATACTATGTTGTGATAGTGAAACGGTACAGGCACTGTCAAAAATCCTTTCTATCTATATAAAGGATGGGGGAGAAGGTATCTTGCCTTTTCGCCGAAAATCATATTGCCGAATTTCATTTGCCAACCAACATTTCGCAGAACATTCATTTGGCCGAATAACTTTTACCAAATAATTATTTCGCAACCATTTCATTTCCCAACCCCATAGTTGGGAAATGAAAATTGCCTACTAGGTTGGGTTAGGTTAGGTTGGATTATGTAAAGTTGGGTTTCTCGGAGCAGAAAAACGTTACTAAAGTTATCGTCGGACAAACTATCGAAATCAAAAAGTCATCCAAATGCCGAGACGTCCCAGTAGCCAGGTGACAGTTCGGTCTGGAGTTGTTTGTAAGAACTCACTTCGCTTACGCTCCGCGAGTTCGACTAGCGCAGAAGCTCCCTGATAAACTTCCCTAGCCAGGATGCTACATTAGTCAATATCAAATCCAAATCATATTATAAAGGTTGGAATGACGCCAGGAGGGCCTAATGAAGATATAAATTTGTAGGCCACGGGGGCCACATTTCGAGGGCCACAGTCTTAATTTGATACAAGCCTTTGCTTTTCTTACCTAAAACTACACCTATTTCAATGACTATTAAGGCCATTCCTCGATTCGGACAAGCGGCCATCCATTAGAGACACGTTTATGGCTCCCTTATTTGAATCTGTACCCCCTGTACATTGTTGCTCGAAGCCTTAACAGGAATGAAAAGTGTCGTAGAACGTACGAGCTCCCATATAAACGTAATAATCAGGGAGCGAAACTTTGGTGCCGATGACAGACGTATGACGTCAAGCTACATACAGAGAGTTTTTATCGAAATTAAATATAATCCAGTTTATCGATATTGACATCGCATTAAAAGCTGCCAGATGCCCGGATCTAGCAATAGGGACGGCTATGCAGACAAACTGAAGGCTTATGATGGCAGTAGTTGTCCGCCGATAACTTGATAAAAAGCTGACAATTTGACACATTGTCATGTTTTGCTGTGTGAATGTGTCAAGTTGTCAGTTTTTTATCAAGTTATCGGCGGACAACTACTGCCATCATAAGCCTGCTGGACTGGTTACAAAACTCTCATTATTATGTCACATCTGACGTAGCCAGCTCTTAGACCATAATTAAATTAGCATTGCTGTGTCAACATCTGTACTAGGTATTATGAAAGTATTCCTTCTTAGCATAGACTTAAGTATACTAGTGTACTACTAGTACGTTATTCGTTACTAGGTGGCGCTGATTTTATCTCATACATGTTGGCTCTGTTTAGGTGGCTCTGACTTGATGGCGCTAAATATTCGAAGCCTCAAAAAGTTCTTAGGCTATGGCCGTCTACTATATATTTAAGTCTATGCTTCTTAGATACTCTCGAAGTTTTAAAATTTATAATACTGTTGTGTAGTTTCCAGTCAACTTCCTAGCTTTCTCAAACTTAACTCGACCACCGTATCTCAAACTTTGACGCCGCAGTTTACCTTATATTGAGAACTTATTACTTTATTTATAACTCTAATTACTTCGTTCACAAAGTTTAGCAAAATAAACTTGAATATGAGGTTATTTCTAGCTGAATAAATGTGCAGTTTAGAGTATAATTAATATTATAATTAAACTGCTTTATAATTAAAAATAATTTTAAACAAAAAAAGAACCGACTTCACTTAGGATCCGCTATTCCAAGAGGAAGTGGCCGAGTTGCTGTAAAAAATAGTGAAATCACTATAGGTGTGCCTATAATAGTTGGAGAGTTCCCTCGATTTCTCCAGGATCCCATCATCAGATCCCGACTTGGTGACAATGGGACCATCTAGGGGCTATACCTGTTCGATTCAAAAAAAAATTTTGAAAATCGGTTCACGATTCACGGAGATATGGAGTAACATACATACAAAAAAAAAAAAAATTATGATAAAAAAAAAATAAAAAAAATTCAGTCGAATTGAGAACCTCCTCCTTTTTTGAAGTCGGTTAAAAAAGCTTACAAAGTATTCTCACATATCAAACGTTGTTAGTGACGTAGAAAATAAAGGTTTTCGCCAATTTTTAAAGCATCATACGCGAAATAAAAGAGTTAGCCAGTTAATTGCTTTTCTTTCATGTGAGGGACTTCGTTTGATTCGCCCACGTAGTTAAAAAAGGGTGTAAGCGCCTTTGGAGGTCTTTTAATTATGCCTTTTCTGGTTCAAAAACTTTGACATGGCTGTTTTTGTAGTAATATGCTATTTTACCGTGTTTAAATGTAATGGTTTTTATTAAATTAGATTAGATTTGTTTTATTTCACGAAAGACAATTACATTGTAAGTTTACGGCAACAAGCAGGTATAGCGTTATTTTCAAAATTATACGAATTTCTATCATGATCGTCACATTAAAGTACATTACGCACCTAGGGCGGTAAAATAAAGAAGGGCTCAGATCGCTGGCATTTGTGGCCCCAACCGAAGGTAAGGGCCATGAACAAGTGATTTGAGGCCTTCTTTATTACCGCCCGTGGTACGTACACAACTTTACGTCTTCTCCTGGGTGTGAAGTGAGATTTGCCGCAGCGCCCGTGGGCGGCAAATCTCACTTACCGCACAGAGTGACGTAAAAATGTAAAAATAGCAACAACATGTACAATAATAATATCAGTTTAGTATCTCCCAATAAGGATCGTCAAAATACAATTAATACCTATAAAATCCAAGTCCCTTATAATTTAGTTTCGGTATTAATTAAATGAATGAGTGTGAGTACGAATATGAGTAAAATTTTAGTTTTAATATGGACTCCATAGTTTTCATTCATCTTCTTACCATGCGATGAAGAATCCTAGGCTTGAAAATGACATTATTTTTCAGCACGCATAAAGCAAAAATGGAACCAAAGCCAATTTCTCTCCTTCCAAAAGGACAGAAAAACGTATTCTGCATGCAAAGAATGAAACATTTTCTATTTAACAAGGCTGTAAAAGTGAGCTCTTTGACTCCTTTAAAGCTATTATACAGCGCTTAGTGTTTTGCTAACCATATTATGACTACGTCAAGTTTTAAGGACTTAGAGTACGACCCGAGGACCTATTCAATACCGCGTGTATATTTGATATTACCACAGAAGCAGGTTTTGATGTTTTAAATCGACATTGCAATAAATATTTAGTTAAGGCCGTTCCTCGATTCGGACAAGCCACGCCCATCCGTAAGAGACACGTTTATGGCTCCCGTGCACGAAAGAAAGAGATGTAGCGCTCTTAGGGATCAGACTTTTTGACTAAACTACGATAAATAAGCGAATCTATAAAGTTTTGTCTAATTTTGCTTCTGTGACTTTTTAGATAAACCAGAATACCATATTTGTTACTAAGTTATATTGCTTAATCTCTTATAGTTTACGTAAGCTGAGAAAAATAAGGGGAAAAAGGACCCAACTTCGGATTTTTTTTCTATCGAGGCAACTTTCAGCAATCGTGTTTCGGCTTATACCAAAAACAAGAGTATATAGTCTAATAATATATATTCGAAAATAAATTCAGTCCCTTTTTCCGTTTAGTCACTAGAGCGTTTGAAAAAACCTATTATTTTTCAAAGTAGCCCCTTAATTGTTAATTAACACCGAATAATATTTTTTTTAATTTAATTCACTCAGCAATGTACTGCGTATACAGTACAATGTGACACATATCAATTGTGACGTTTTAAAGGCAAAGTAATCAGGTAGGAGCAATACATTGCGTGCTGAAATATTTTATATGGAAAAATAAAAGTCGTAAAATTTTAATATAACATATGGAAGTATGTTTATTAGGGTCTATACTAACTACCCATAGCTTATGTGATAATATCAAAAATACTCGCTGTATATTTTCAATCCGTCTGTGACTCTACCTTCTGGTGCAGCTTTTAAAATGCACTAAACTACTAAAACTATACGTGCCTAAGGCTGCGTTTCCAACAGAGATGAGCGTGGATGTGTTGTGAGGAATGTCTTTGTTAAAACCAATCCTAGAGCAGCGCTGTGCACGGAAAAAAAGCTTCCGGAATATTCTCAATCTAAGACATTATTTTATTATGTTGAAAAATTTCCTTGAGACAAGTATTTATTTCCTTTAAAGAAAATAAAATAAAGTTTTAAATATAACGAAGCGAATATATTCTTACAGATTTTCTAGTTTTCTTTTAATATATACTCTTGAAACAATATATTTTTGTATTTCTATTTTAAGAAAACGTGGTTTTGTTAAGCGAAGAATCATATTTTTGGTAAAGGAAATAAATACTTGTCACGAGGAAATATTTCCAAGATAATAATAATGTCTTGGATTGAGAATATCCCGGAAGCTTTTTTTCCGTGTGCGATGATAACAAATGAAGTGATTCTATTGGTTCTCAAAAACACATTCCTCACAACACATCCTCGCTCATCTCTGGTGAAAACACAGCCAATATAGCCATCTCCTTAATATCATATATCTCAATAGTATACTCCAGCTCCGGAATCTAAATTGATCATTTATTACCCGATTGCGAAGCAAAGTAACGTTGTTTGCCAATTGCTATGCCATTCAGCGTAAAAAGAATCTTGAAGTTTATAAAAACAAAATACTTGAAGGTAAAAGAAAAATATTGTATTGTTCAGAGATCCGAGACTATACGGTATCCGCTGTACCTACAAATAATGCAAGAATATTCAGTGAAAAATTTAACGTTTGCCACAACCTACCTTATTTTGACCTTGTTATTATATTAGCTAGCCCGGCGGACAGATCCGTCCGTGTATGGCGCGAATTGGACACGGATGTGTCCGCCAGACGTCTGTCCGCTGCTGTCCGTTGTCCAATTCGCGCCGTACACGGGCGGATGTGTCCGTGCGTGCTATTGACGTTTTTCTACCTTGCTTTTGTTTGATAAAAGCTTTTTTTACTTACAATAGGTATTGTATTTTCATGCAACTTACTACATATCCGTACAAAATTTAAAGTAAATTGACCCTTAAAAGTATTTCAAATTAACACGGTCGACCTTTTTTTTTAATTTATTGAGATAATAAATAATTACAATCTAAATATATAAAAGAAGAAACTGACTGACTGACTGACTGACTGACATATCAACGCACAGCCTAAACCGCTGGGTCTAGAGTTTCCAAATTTGGCATGTAGGTTCCTTATAAGGTCTAGGGGTGCACTAAGAAAGGATTTTTCAAAATTCACCCCGTAAGGGGGTGAAATGGGGGTCCAAAGTTTGTATGGGGAAACAAGATTTGTTAGTCTATTTTATTTGAAACTTCACCGGAGTATTCCTAACAATAAATGAGTAAATACGTGTTTCAGCTTTTTTGAAAATTTAACTCCTTAAAGGGGGAAATGGGGGTGAAAAGGTCTGAAAATCAATATGGGTATCGTTCCTGTGGTTTACCGGGTCGCTGATTACGAAAACAACAACCATATTATCATACAACGTGGCAGGTGTAAAATATCATCCCCCAGGGGGTGAAATGGGGGTCTAAAGTTTGTATAAGGAAACAAGATTTGTTAGTCTATTTTATTTGAAACTTCACCGGAGTATTCCTAACAATAAATGAGTAAACACGTGTTTCAGCTTTTTTGAAAATTTAACTCCTTAAAGGGGGAAATGGGGGTGAAATGTCTGAAAATCAATATGGGTATCGTTTCTATGGTTTATCGGGTAGCTGATTACGAAAACAACAACCATTTTATTATACAACGTGGCAGGTGTAAAATATCATCCCCCAGGGGGTGAAATGGGGGTCCAAAGTTTGTATAGGGAAACAAGATTAGTTAGACTGTTTTATTTGAAACTTCACAGGAGTATTCCTAACAATAAATATGTAAACACGTGTTTCAGGTTTTTTGAAAATTCAACCCCATAAAGGGGGAAATGGGGGTGACAAAGTCTGAAAATCAACATGGGTATCTTTTCTATGGTTTATCGGGTCGCTGATTACGAAAACACCAATGATTTTATGATACAACGTGGCGGGCGTGAAATATCATCCCCCTGTTGGGTTGCGATAGGGTTGAAATTACTAAATATCAATATGGGAGTCGATTTATGGTATTTTGGGACGTTAATTAAGTACGAAAATGGCATCAATTTCGAAATTTTTGTTAAAGAAATAATTTTACCTCCGGGAAAGGACATAGGGTAGTTTCTATACCGAAAATCAGCCCTTAAGGGGGTGAAAAGGGGATTGGAAGGTTGTATAGAGAATTTTTAACCGTTGAACCGATTTAAATGAAACTTGATATAATAGATAGTTTGAATCCCGGGAAACGACTAAGGGTTATTTTCATTGAAAAAATTACCCCGTAAAGGGGTGAAAAGAGGGTTGGTAGTTTATATAGGATTTTTTCACAGCTGACCGATTTAGATGAAACTTAGTACATATACAGATAGTTTGAGGCCCGGGGAGGAAAAAAAAATAGTTTTTTTTTTTCGCGAAAACTACCCTTAAAGGTAAAAAAGTTAAGGGTGAAACGGGGGTTGCAGGTTTTTATAGGGAATTTTAAACCGTTGAACCGTTTAGACGAAACTTGGTATATAGTAAGTGTGAATCCCTGCAAATGACTAAGGGTTGTTTTCGTTCAGAAAATCATCCCTTGAAGGAAAAAGGGATTGGAATTTTGATCAGGAAATTTTTAACACCTGGACCGATTTAAATGAAACTTAATGCTAATTAGCATACAGATAGTTTGAGTCCCGAGAAGGAACATAAAATTGTTTTTACCTCGAAAATCAGCCCTAAAGGTTAAGGGTGAAACGGGGGTTGCATATTTGCATGGGGAATTTTTAAACGTGAAAGATGAAACTTTGTATAGAGATAATTTAAGTCCCGAGAACGGACATATAAATAGTTTTTATTTCGAAAATTAACCCTAAGGTTAAGGGGATGAAATGGCGTTGGAGGTTTGAATGGGGAATTTTTAACAGCTGAACCGATTTTGATAAAACTTAGTATAAAGAGTCCCCGGAAGCGAAAAGGATGTTTTTAGGGTTTCGTACCAAAATGGTAGAAAAGGAACCCTTATGGTGCGACTTTGTTTGTAAGTCAGTGACCCAAAGGCAGGCATGTAACGCCAATTTATGAATTTTAAACATTAAGGGGGGGGGGGGTTTGTGGGTAGGTAAATGAGAAATAAAAAAACAAATAACTTTATTGTGTGGCGTATCAAATAAAAGGGCTTAATGTGAGGATCTCTAATTAGTATAATTTAAAAAAAAAATTATTTGTATTATATGTATATTGTTATAAAAAAAAGGTGTAAATTAATCAATATCAGAAACTGTTCGACGGAAAAATTTGCAAAAATTACAGATATAATAGTTATTTACGTATAAATTACAGGAAAACTAATAAGAGTGCAGTCAAGCACCAGTCCGACTTAAGACAAAAAAAAATCGGGGTACGTGTCCGATTCGCACTCAGCCGCCCTATTAATTCTCATGAAATCATGCTGAAAGCGTCTTTTTTTCAAAAATGTAATAAAAAAGTTATTTTTACGAAACCTTTGAGGCGCAAGTAAGACCCGTACTTGCGTGTTTTTTTTTAATTTCCTAAAATCGTTACTTAAAGTGGTGAAATGGGGGTTAAATGTTTGTATGGGGCATTTTTAAATGTTGAACCGATTTAGATGAAACTTGGTATGGAGATAGTTTGGGTCCCGGGAAGGGGCAAAATTGTATTTATCCCGAAAAACAAAGCTTACGGGGGTGCATAGCAAAGGGGTTGGAAGTTTTATAGAGAATTATTTTCAGTTGAACCGATTTAGATGAAACTTGGTATAGAGATAGTTTGAGTCTCGGAAAACGACATAGGATAGTTTTATCCCGAAAATCAACCCTTTAAGAGGTGAAAAGGGGGTTGAAAGTTTATATGGGGAATTGATAACCGCTGAACCTATTTAGATGATTTGGTACAGAGATAGTTTGAGTTCTGGGGATGGATACATAATAGTTATCCCAGAAGTCATTCCCTAAGAGGGTAAAAAGGGGGGTCAATTACTAATTCTACGCAAAGGAAGTCGCGGGGAAAAACTTTTATTCAAGAGTAGAAATCTGCATTAATCATAATGTACGCGGGCGAAGCCGCGGGCAACTGCTAGTTGTATATATTACAAGACCCATCATTGGCAAAACCTTAGATGTTTGTGCATCCTCAAAATATCACCGAACACAGTGAAATAGCGCCTTCAGCCGTCTCAGTGTCGTTATTACTATTAAGACTCGAAACGAAACTGCGCTTAAGACCCCAAGGCGGGAGTTAAGACTCTTGTACCACTTGACTGCTCCACAGGTTGCTTAGCAACTCATCTTTCAAAGGATATCTAGAGTTCGCAGCCCTCATTTTATAATTATTCAATTTATATTATAACGCTTCACACTGCTGCGGTTTTCGCACTCCCCCCAATAAGATTATTCTGTTGTGAATACACGTAAAATGACGTTATTTGTAATTGCGACATTTCGTGCTTAAAATTTTTATTTATATAGATTTTCATATTTTCCTACCATTTTTAATCCTAACAGATGTGCAGGATGCGGAAACATTCCAAGCAATAGGAAATATTTACGGAAGTTTCTAGAAAATTTTATAAGAAATAAAACATTTTCATCTCTCACATAAAAAAAGGAGTATTATAAATAGAGATGCACCGAATATCCGGTTACTATCCGGTATCTGGCCTATCCGGCCCTTACTTTAGTATCCGGCCTGATACCGGATATCTTCGTACTATCCGGCCGGATACCGGATGTAGTCAGAGTCACTACAAACTTATTTTTTTACACAAAAATACGCGAGCGCGTGTGTACTTTTGAAATAAGTTACTCCATACTAACATAATAAAACTCGTTTTGTTGCCTAGCACTAGAAATGTGTCCGCGCGAACGTTCACTACAAAACATGTCGAAACTTGCACGACGCACCAGGTGCGAAACTCAAATTGTAGGTATAGTACCGCCGGCCGAATATTCGGCGGCCGGATACCGAATATTCGGCGGAGGGTCAGGCCGAATATCCGGTATCCGGCCAAACCACTATCCGTTGCATCTCTAATTATAAATGTGGAAAATTATGCAATTTGGGGCTTCTGTTGGCACTCAGTACTACTCGGCTGCATTTCCACCAGAGATGAGCAAGGATGCGGTGCGAGGAATGTGTTTGCTAAACACCAATAGAATCATTTCATTTGTCTATCCTCTACTGCAGCGTAGCTCTAAGAGTAAGTAGAATTCATAAATCCGCGGACTGATTTGACAGCTCTTTTCATACATTTGACAATCGCTTTGTATGCCAGGAGCTGTCAAATCAGTCCGTGGAATTGTGGATTTTACTTTAGAATTGGTTCTTAAGGCCATTCCTCGATTCGGAGAAGCCACGCCCATCCGTTAGAGACACGTTTACGGCTCCCGTGCACGAAAGAAAGTGATGCAGCGCTCTTAAGGATCAGACTTTTTGACCAAACTACGATAAATAAGCGATTCTATAAAGTTTTGTCTAATTTTGCTTCTGTGACTTTTTTGATAAACCAGAATAACATACTTTTTACTTAGTTATATTGCTTAATCTCTTATAGTTGACGTAAGCTAAGAATAATTTTAAACAAAAAAAGAACCGACTTCGAGTTGCTGTAAAAAATAGTGAAATCACTATAGGTGTGCCTATAATAGTTGAAGAGTTCCCTCGATTTCTCCAGGATCCCATCATCAGATCCCGACTTGGTGACAATGGGACCATCTAGGGGTTATTTTAAATTCATTTTTATTTTTATTTCAAGTAACAAGACTCATACAATGGTTAGTATACAATGTTTATTCTTATCTCTAATGTTTAGTATGTAAGTGGTAATTATATACAATATTGACTGCGGGAAACATGCATCTCACAGCAGTGCCTCAAGTAAGGACAGTCGAACCTGTCCGCAATTGAGCGCAGGATGAGGTTGGGGCTGGCCCGCACCCGGCGCACCAGGGATGAGCATCGCTTGCGCATGGTCGCATAGAAGCAATCCATACGCGCCTCCGCAAACATCCCTGAAGCGCTACAGAAGCGGGGCAGCCCCAGCAGCACCCGGAACGCGTTATTGTATTGCACCCGGAGGGCTCCATGAGCTCTCTGCGTATAATACCTCCATAAGCTGCATGTGTATAAAGATGTACAATAGGCTCTAAATAATGTAACTTTTACTTCTTTTGTACATCTGGCAAACTTACGGGCAATCATATTAGCCCTCACAGATAGAGCCCTCCGTTCCCGCTCAATGTCCATGTTATCTTTTATATCTGATGTAACAATATGGCCTAAGTATTTAAAGTTTTCCACTCTCTTCAATGGTGAGCCATATAATTGAATTGGAGGCACCTCCTCCACTTTGTATCCCTTTGGCTCAAATACCATGAATTGAGTTTTAATGACATTGTACTTAAGCCCATGCGTGATCGCATACTTCTCACATACGTGGAGTAGTTTACGTAGTCCGCAAGCCGAAGCGCTGAGCAAAACCATGTCGTCAGCATAGCTTATATTATTAACGCACACTGAGTCAATATGACAGCCGACATGCATTCCGCTCAGCGCCTCGAGAAGCCCATTTACATACAGGTTAAAGAGTGTGGGCGAGGTCAACCCGCCCTGCCTCACTCCACACTCCAACCTGTAAGGATTCGACAAAGAACCAGACCATCTAACGCAATTGACCTGGTTTCCATACCAATATCTTAGAATACGAACTGTTTCTGGCGGTATGTTAGTGGCTTCTAGTTTTTCCCACAGGATGTTGTAGGAAACCAGGTCAAAGGCCTTAGATAAATCTAAGAAGCAAGCATAAACCGGAGTACTTCTATCGACATAGTACTTGACAGTGTGCTTAAGACACAGTATGGCGCTTTCAGTGGATAACCCAGGTCTAAAACCAAACTGGTTATGATGGATACTCACATACCGATTCATCTGTGCGTTAAGGACACTGTCAAGAACCTTCGCCACTATAGTCGCTAGAGAAATGGGTCTATAGTTATTCGAGTCCGATAGATCCCCCGTTTTATTCTTGACTATAGGTATAACAATAGTTTTCATTAACTCTTCAGGTAAATAACAATGTCTAATGCATAAAGTATAGAACATTGCTAACACCCTCGCGATATGCGGGCCCGCATTCTTAAGATGCTCAATGCTGAGACCATCGTGACCTGGAGATTTGCCGCCCGACATTGACTGTATAGCTGAGGTTATTTGCTTAGCCGAGTATCCAGGTTCCACTAGGTCGTTTTTGATCTCAGCATTGCTCAACGCAGCCAGTGATGGCCCTAAAGGGGACTTCACAAGGAAATGGTCTTTGAAGTGGTTAGCAATTTCGATTACATCACTCTTGCCGTCAACGCTCACTGGGTGGCCAGGTCTAAAACTCATGTTATTGGCAGATTTCCAGAACGACCTGAAATCTTTTTTGGAGTGCTGTGAAGCTAAAATATCCATCTTAATTTGTGTTTGATGGTCTTGACACCATTTAAGACGGGATTTAAAAATTCTTCGCGTTTCACACATCTCATTATATAAATCACCATGCGCAGGTCTGCCCTGAAGCTGCCATTCCTGAAACTTTAACCTCGCCACCCTATGAGAGTCTTGAACATGCCTGTTCCACCCTGCCAATAATTTTCTAGAATTACGTTTAGAACTATTACTACTAGCAGTAGCGGCCGCGCACAGGACCGATATAATATTTTTATACAAACTATCTAATATGTGCCTATGCTCAGCGACACTGCAGTAGCTATCAGAGCAGGCCCTAAGCTCCTGGGGAAAATCAATGCATTTTAACCCTTCATGACATTCTTTATTATAGCGGGCAACCTGCTCCGGCCCCCTTACCCCCCATATCACATGTTGATTTGGTGTGTTAGGTGACATACTATTTGCTCTAGGAGTTATTACATTCAGATCACATTTTAACATGAGGGGAAAGTGGTCGGACCAAGTGATATCATAATTAACATATACATCTTGTACTGACGAAACTATGGATTTTGTTACTATACAATGATCCAACCAGCGTCTACACTGATGCGCGTCACTAATAAACGTGTACGTTTCTGAATCAGTACCTAATTTTTGTATATCAACGCAACACCAATCCAGTTCGTCGCAGTAGTTCAGAAGTTCATTATAAAAAAGTTCATTCGGATGGGCGTTAAAATCTCCCAATATATAAACTGATTCGATGCTGTTATACCTGTTCGATTCAAAAAAAAATTTTGAAAATCGGTTCACGATTCACGGAGATTTGGAGTAACATACATACAAAAAAAAAATTATGATAAAAAAAAAAAAATCAGTCGAATTGAGAACCTCCTCCTTTTTTGAAGTCGGTTAAAATAAGGGGAAAAAGGACCCAACTTTTTTTCTATCGAGGCAACTTTCAGCAATCGTCCAATAATTGTTCAAAGTAGGCCCTTCATCTCTGGTGGAAACATAGCCCCAGTTACTTATAATAGGTTTTTCACGTTTCAGAAAACTTACTGACTTGTAAATAATGTAGGTACACTGATAAGGTTCTCTGTGTGTAGGTAGCTTCCGAAAATCTATACCTACGGAAACAGATGAAGCGTGCTTCCCCGCAGTTTTATACAATGGGAATGTCTAAAGCCTCTCAAGCCTGCATTTCTATAGAAAACTTCTGGTTTCTCGGAAGTACAGAACTTCGAGTTATCAGTATTAATACCAGACGGTGCTTACGCTCTTTGTAACTCTGTACGAAAACTTGCAGCGGAATTTCTTTGGACTTCTATCTTTTTCAACAGAAATAATTTATGTACTATTTTTTGCCAGTAAATAGTTTAAAGTTAGTTATGACGGAGTTAAAGGATATAGGTATAGTTGAGAAATTACTGTGTAGTGCGTGATACTGTGTTTTGCATACTATTTATGCCTTAAGGTAAATAAATATTGATATAAACACAATAAACGTATTAAGCTAGAAGCCGCAAATGCTCGTAATTTCACATACTACAACTTTACCTACGATGCACAACTTTGCCTGGCTTGAAAAACATGGTTTTCTTCACCAAACAGCTATTTATATCTTATCACTGATATGGCCGCCTAAAACTTTCGTGAAGAAAACCACGTAGCACGTAACGGTATCCGCCTGTTATTTATATTTAATTGACCAAGGATTAGGTGATCCTTGATCCATTCCAAATGATGGACTCGTGATGTCCCAACCAAGGCAGTAATCTCTAAAATATAATATCGTTTAAATATATGATTATGGTTTGATGACAGTTTCTTTTTAAATCCTAACATCATTATACCAGTGTCATATCTATCCAGTTTTAGCCTATCTAAAAGTATCACCTAATTTGTCGCGAAAATAGCATCCAATCAGATAATCATTTAAGGACTGTATCGTTTATTATGGGTACAACTTTACTTAGCCGTTTTTTTTTGTTTTATATTTTTATTTCAAATTCACACATGTGTTTAATCAGTGCTTTAATAAGGTACACATTTCGTCATGGGAGCTCGACGTAAAGCATATGGTTTGGACAAAATTTACCCAATCCTCTCGAGTAACAATAACGATTTTGGACAAATACTACAAGCCAATTTGCGGTTTGCAAACAAGACAATATTATACAAAAAAAATCGTACTATGTAAACAGTAATTACACATGATTTGTATAGCGAAACATCTGGACATAGTCTAAGCATTTTTTTTCGTTAAAAAAAAAGCTTAGGGTCTGTGCATGGTGGCCTTTTAGAGAATATGGCATGTTACTTACGACAACTCTGACTTTGACATCTAATATAACTATCACGGAGCGTTTCTATCGACCCGCTTTAGCGATGGATCAACGCCATGAATGTCCGTTAGGCTTTGGTTTTTAGCTTATTTTTCTAGCTGTCTCTTTCATTTGGTTTGCATCAGAAATTGATGGGGTTGCAAAACGTGGGGTGAAAAATCGTATTTTCGTTAAAATAAAAATTCACCACATTTATTCCGCAGCTGCTCAATTGAACAATCATGAAGAGGACACTTGGATAACATGTTTTGGTAGCCTATTAATCTGTTTTTACTTTAAATCGTACCAAAGAGTCGGTGAAATAGTCTCAAATTCAGCTCGATAGGCTTGTCCAGATTGTTTTGCTATATGGTATTAAAAGCATCATGAAGTCTCTAAAATAAAAGAAATGTCAAACCTTCTTAAATCAGATATTGCTTAAAAATACCCTCAGATCAAACTCTTAGAACATAGTAATACAAAATAATACACATGCTAGCCGTTAGACCAGGTTTTATCTGTACCCATAATTAACGATACAGTCCTTATACAGATAAATATGAAGATTGGTTTGTAAACATAACCTAATTTACAAACAACTGACTCTTACACGAATATATTAATGCATCTTCTCAGTTCCGTTGCCGAGAAAATAAGTCAATTTCACAACTTTATAATTCCTTTATATTCATTCAAATCTCTAAACGTGGTTATGTTTCACAAAAACACTTCTAAATTCATATAAACGAACTTCCAAGGGTCCCCAAACTTGGACGTAGCTGCAAACATTCACGGATTACCTTAGAAAAAAGTATGTTTTTTACACACTGCCATCCTAATATACCTTCTACGCCTATAAGCATAAGGTAAAAAGTTCATTGAGCGTTTCCGGTTGTACGGTAAGCAAATACAATCGTCAAGTCAAACAAAAACATTTTTCATTAGGCAGGATTCGTGGAAAGTCTTGGAATTTAAAAATTTAATTTCAAATTAGATGTTGGGAACGGACGGGTGCGGGATGACAGGTAACCGACTATGGCGAAAACAAGGGGAGTGTGGCTTTTGCAGGTTATGTTATTTTTAATGGGTATTTTCACCCTCTAGTCACGATATTTTCAAACTAGCCTCCTCCTGAGGATTCTTCTGCTTTGAAGTCTTTAAACGTTTCGGTCTAGGACGAATTTGCCCGACCTCCGGCGACGGCTACCGAGCGAATCGCTGCGAAAACAAGCCGCGCAAAGCATGCCACGACCTTCGCGGTCGCGAATTTTACGAGCGACCGATGGCGGCAGCGCGCGACTCGAGCGACTGAAACAAACGAGTTGCGCGGAGGGGAGATGCCACGACGCCAGCGCGGTGTACAGTTACAGCGAAACAACGTTTTTTTTGTATATGAACAAGTAGGTTAAATAATCCATGAATTAAATATCCTTGATTGAATGAAATCACAATATCTATGGCAATCCCAGCTAATAACTGGCCTTTTTAGTAGCCAGTTAGTCACATAATTACAATACAAATAAAATAAAAAACAAGAACGCTACGCTACCCTACGCTAAAATCGCCTGAAGGTTGCCTCATCGTTCCCAAGCACACTTCGGCAAGGCCGCTTCGGAAATTCCCGTTAGTAGACGCCGGGCCTTATAGGCCAATCTAATAAGACCCATAAAAGTGATTAGAAAAATTAACCAGTTATTAGCTGGGATTGGGAAATTAACGCTTCGAAAAATTCTAATTTGATTGGGCTATATTAACAATACCGGAAATCGACTTTATTCGATGCTTTTTTTGTATTTGTCGATATTCGTCTTTCTGCTATGACTTCCGTCGCAATAGTTAAACCTAAGGAAATCAGTGGGTGTCCAGACAGGAAGCCATGGCCGTGGGTGCTACAGGTCCCTGCAAGAGGACCCGAATCGCGGGCCAGTCCGTCATTTGCTGCGCACCTTCGCGCGATAGGTGCTTGCTAACAGTTCGGGTCAGTTACGTAGTGTTACAAACATTTGAACCGCAAACCGCTGTGACGCTCGTCGACGCTCGGTGTCCGTTAGTAAAGTATTCCAGTGGATAACGTACTTTGGCCGCGATTAGCGCTTCCTCTACGTCCAAGATTATTGAGGTACTATTTCCCCATTCGGTAGGTAAACTTTACGCGTTTAAATGGTAAATAGTATGAGATTATTATAATTTTTTGAACACTGAATCATAAAATAAGGTTTTGTCAATAATTTCTTTTCAATTTTTTTTTTAATTCTGACTGTACTTTTTTTTTTTTTTCTTTCCATGCAAAAGTTATCTACTGCTTAACGAGATAATTCTAACAAACCCAAACAAAATGCGTTTCCATTGATTTTATTACAGAGTTCATATGACCTTCTGTTCCATCATCAGCCTGCTACATGTCATCATAATATTACATTTTCATGTGATAAACAAATGCTTGCAAAATTTCAGCTCAATTGGAAACCGGGAAGTGGGTCAAATTTAACTTGCAAGATTTGATTACAGCTCAGATAACCTTAACCACTAGATAGATAGATCATAAGTACAACTCGAGGTCACCACACATAGGTGCTCCCGTAGTCATTTTGTATGAGAGCTCGACCGCTTATTTCAGTTGAGTTAACGTTTTCAATCCTCAAGTGAATTAAAAATATTCACAAAAATCAAGTTACAGGAGTGAACCTGCATTGTTATACATACTAGAAATTAGTCCTCTGTGTCTTTTTTGAGTCTGCCTGCGATCACGTGCGTTACGACACGCTCGAAACGACAGGAAAATAACTAAAGTAAGTGTACGCGATTAAGTCCCGTGTTTTGTCAAAATAATGAGTGAAAATCGTGTGAGTTTAAATGAGTACTATTGAGATGTGCTGTGGTGATCTCGTGCTATAAAAGCTTAATGATGAGCTGTCTGAGTAGTCTGACAGGTGAAACTCAATAAAAGCTTCTGAAAATTGTAAGCTTATGTCACTCCGACAAGACAAAATTTTAAGTTTTCGCGTCTGTAAAATTTTGAATAAGTCACTTAACCATACTATACTAAATTTGTAATCAGACGTTTTAACTATTCAAAAAAAATCCTATTAAATATTTACAGGTGTAACAGAAGTTGTTGGTAATAAATAATTGTGAGCGCAAAGTTTGGTTAACTAACAAAACATAAATGATTACTTAACTAGACGTATTCCTTCCGTGTTTGTGTGACATAACATAACATAAATATTCTTTATTGCACACCTCAAATTAAAGAAACAGAGTATACACAAGTTACAAACAGAAAAGTAGAGGTAAAACAATTGGCGGTCTTATCGCTAAAAAGCGATCTCTTCCAGACAACCTTTGGGAAGCGGAAACCTTTGTAAATTAACAAATAAGTAGGTGTTGCAAAGCAAATGCAAATCAACATTAATACACTTACACATATACAATAAATAAAAATAAACTATTAATCTTATGTATTAATCTTACGTACAATTGTACTTTTGACGTTCATAATGTGCATTGTATTAATGCTTAAATTGAAGAATAACCCGCTTATTCATAAACGTATTGCGTTAACGTTAACTAAATCATCTTTTGTCCTTATCTGTCACATTGACAGTTGTGTTTGTTAGAAACAGACAAAATACATTTTAACTAAATGAGGTTTGCAACACGTTTATGAATAAGCGGGTAAATAAATAAAATCACGCCGACAAAGTGGCAAAACAAAACATGACAAATATTTGTTATTAGGGTACTTCCCGTACACATCAAGTTGATGAAGTGGGGTGTCATTGGATGGGTCTTATAAAAGGAATAGGGTTGTTTTTTTTATAAAATCAAGTTTCGTAAATAATAGCTCAAAGTTAAAATAATGTTTAAGAAAAAAAAACGACTTCCATGGGGGATGCAGTCTTAGATTCCATAAAATAAAAATAAAAATTTGTCTTAAAAATCTAACTTGCTTAGCAAACACAGCGAAGAGGACAAATTATGAAATTACCAAACGTGAATGCGTCGTTGAAGAGTTCCGGTCTGATCATCATCTCATCAGCAGTCACATTTCTTACTTACCAGCATAGGATGTATGTAGGCTGTCACTAGTTTTGTTATATGGGATTTGGCTTAAAGGGCATCAGGTAAAAAAAAACAGAAATTGATACTGTTGGTAGGCTTGACAGGGACGAACCAAAGACGAACAAATATGGCGAATGACACACATGAGCGACGTCAAAGGAACTGTGGATTCGTTTAGGCGCGAAAATTCAAATTGTCAGTTTGTAACAGCATTTTTTGACTATAAATTATAGTATTTTAATTTTTTAATACACTCGTGGTCTAGTGTACGTGTAATTCTTTCAAATGAAAGCATATATGAAAATATTGCATCTTGCCTATTCCATACATTTCCCGGAACATGGAGGCGAATCGATAGCAGCGCCATCTATTATGACCTCTGCACGTTTGTCCTCACTATATAATCAAAATAATCGAGTGGGCGCATATTTTGTCTGCCTCTCGCTATTTCTCAGTAATACAGTGATAATATTCAAGAATTGTACGTGTAATATCGGGTTCTACGTAGTTCAATGGAAAGTTCTTGGTTTTCTATTATATTGCATAGCTGACGGGATGTTAATTATGCGCAGGCTTTGAACTAAACGGAGTAGAGATTTCTCGGTGAGTCGTGCCTTGGAAATTGCAGCTGACGGTCACCGTGTTGGACATTCGACTTTCAATCCGAAGATCTCGGCTTCAAACCTTTTTCTTTCTTTCTAAGTTTTATACTTATGAATTTTCATATTAATTTACTACTCGGGACGCTTAGAGTCAGATATGTATGGAACAGCCTGCACTTGTCTTTTTAAACGACTTCAAAGGAGGAGGTTCTCAATTCGACTGATTTTTTTTGTCATTTTTTTTTATGTATGTTACTCGATATCTACGTGAATCGTGAACCGATTTTAATTTTTTTTTAATTCTGTCGAATTGAGAACCTCCTTTTTGAAGTCGGTTAAAAACGAAATGGAACATCACAACCATTGAACCTTTCAGACAAATGTATCTTACATATTAATAATGTTGAGACTCGTTTCATGCTAGTTAGGGAGATTTGAGCGCCCGGGGCGCCTTATTGTGGCACAATTTACAAGCGTCCAGTTTAAAACTAAGGTCATCTCGGCAAAGACCGCCAGTCAGCAGAAATCGGATGGCAAGCAATTACAGCAAATTCTGCAAAACTATTTTTTAACCGACTTCAAAAAAGAAGGAGGTTCTCAATAGTGCAGAGACTTGTTTTGCTTTAGTTTGGGGAGATTCAAGTGGATGTTTGGAGTAGGGATGTCTCGAATATTCGCATTCGCATTCGTATAATGCGAATATTAATTGGCATCATTTTTGACATTCGTATCAACATTCGCATTCGCATCAAATGATGCGAATATTTTTCGAATGCAAATGTTGGTAGAACACATCCTGTTTTGACCGCACTGACCCGGCCCATGGTCATATGCTCGCTCATACACAGGAAGTGAAAACGACGGTATCACTTGACTCCTTTTGATCATTCATTAAAATAGGACTCCATCACATGTCATGTTCTGTATTTTTGAACTATGGAAGCATAAAAATGATAAGCAAGATTAAGTTTCTTGAATTTACTCCGTAATATTCGTATTCGCATTCGCATTCGGACATTCGCATATGTCCGAATGCGAATGCGAATATTCGTGACATCTCTGATCGATAGACCTTATGCCGTTGCAATAGGGATTACAAATTATCAGTTAACAGTGTAGGTGTACAAGTGAAGCTGGTCGTTATAACTATGTACATACATACAACATACATACAATCACATCTATACCTATCCCAAAAGGGGTAGGCAGAGATCACGGATTTCCATTTTCTACGATCAATGCAGCAAAACGGAAGATGGGTGACGAACCGCATCGCCGCCATGTGGATAGGGAATGCAAACCGGTTATTTTTTGTATGAAAATAACCGGTTTTCCGGTTAATAACCGGTTATTTTCATACAAAAAATAACCGGTTTGCATTCCCTACATGTGGATGACCATTAATTAAATAAATCACCACAGCGATCTCACGAGCAGTAGGGATCAGAGGTTCCCTTATCCCTTATCCCTTAGTCGCCTCTTGCGACACCCACGGGAAGAGACGGGGTGGCACTATTCTATGTATTTACTTTTAAAAACAAAATGGACTGTTTTTTTAATGGTCTGAACTGTTATTTTAAGGGACTGAACAGTTTAACAATTATTGAGGTTTTATTTAGACTAACGTAAGCAGGGGTGTTACAGAGCTCCGGTTTTGGTTCCGTTCAGTCAGAACTTCCGATTGGCTGTAAACATCCGCTTCGGATCCAGTTCTTTTACTTTCAAAACAGAAGTTGTATCGTATGTCATAGCAACGCAACGGGAGGAAATGAGTAGCGTACATCAAAAACAAACCGGTTTATCCTCCACTCGGGCTCCGATTCTGGTTCCGCTTCAGTTTTCGGTTCCGATTTTGATTCTGGTTCGTATAAACTGAATTTAAAGAATCTGATTCCGCTTTTGCTTCCTATAAAATAACATCTGTTACATCTCTGCTAATAAGTCTCTTTCATATTCATTATGTTGAGACTTGTACCGTTCCACGCTTATTTGGGGAGATTAGAGCGCCCGGGTGGCTGGGTGATATGTGCAGTCGACGTCAAAGATATATTTACACTTTTGTACCTTATTACCAAGGAGTAAGGTGCAAAAGTGTAAAGATATCTTTGACGTCGTCTGTACAAGTTATAGTGTAGCTCTCAAAAATAGCAAAGAATAGAAAAGAGCGGAAACAACATAGAGTAACAGGAGACTTTCCTAAGATTTTTATCCCAAAAGTTGTAGAAAAAATCACATTGGCTATGTGCGAAGTGCATGGTGGGGGTAACGTGAACGATCGCAGTGCACAATGTAACAAGAAATTGGGCTCTTGTCAATATCACATTTCAAAATATTTGACATCACCCATAGGGTCAACTGTCAAAATAGTGAATCAGCCAGTGACATTTCATATAAGCAAGGAGTATATGCCATTAATAAAAAAAGAAAAAACCCTTTCACCCCCTGCTCAAGAGATGGCGCCACACTCATGCACACAGCCAACGGCTGTCAACCGCCAAACATGGCGCACAAAACTTGTTCTAGATGTCACATCTAGTAGCATACCTACACACTTTGGGAAACTAATACCTACCACCACATAGACTTACGGACACCGCATCGTGAAACTTTTAGAACACGAGGTCACCCATACATAGGCGGAACTTTACTCGTACAATTCTACGAATCGAACAGGTACTTGTACTATATTAGTAGCAGAGACTATAGAGATATAGATGGCCACAGCCTAAGAACTTTTTGAAGCTCAAGTCAATTGCGCCATCTATGTCAAAGACCCGTAAAGATATCGAAAATGTAAGAGAAATGTCACCTGGACTGCTACTCCACCTGGGGGGTGATTTTTGAGATTCGAGCACTCGAAAGTGACATTTAAAACTCTCAATGAAAACGATGAAATTATGTTTTAAAATTAACAGTGATAGAAATTTAAAATCATGATCATTTAAACTATTAATTCCATGCGAAAAAATTGGCGACAAACTTTTGTGTGCGATTATTTTCGAGCTTAATTTTTTTGAATTCGAGCGTCCGGCTGTCAAAAATCGGCCCCCTGGTAGCTACTCACTACTAGTGTACTACTAGTACGCTATTTGTTACTAGGTGGAGTAGCAGTGCATGTGACATTTCTCTTACATATTCGATATCTTTAGGGGTCTTTGACATAGATGGCGCAATTGGCAGGTGCTTCAAAAAGTTCTTAGGCTGTGGCCGTCTATATCTCTATAGTCTCTGTTAGTAGTTTATGTAACTGTTACGTTATAAGGGTCCTTAAAATAACAGTGTTTCATAATAAGATCACACGAGTGTTTTAAGGCCTAATTACGTACAGTTGCACACACTATTTTACCTACACACATATTATAAATCCGAAATACGCGCTCGGAAACCATTCGAATGACCGCCATTGGAACGCCATGGCCAACTCGATAGTTCGGGCGGTCGGAGGGACGCATGCCCGCAGCCGGGGAGCCCGGATTTTTATTACAGAATTTTCAAACGTTTTTACCCACGGTCACAGATAATACAATGATTTCATCATCATCATCTCAGCCATAACACGTCCACTGCTGAACATAGGCCTCCCCTTTGGACCTCCATAAGTATCGGTCGGAAGCGAATTGCATCCAGCGTCTTCCGGCGACCTTTATAAGGTCGTCTGTCCATCTTGTGGGTGGATGTCCTACGCTGCGCTTGCTAGTCCGTGGTCTCCACTCGAGCACTTTTCGACCCCATCGGCCATCTGCTCTGCGTGCAATGTGGCTTGCCCATTGCCACTTCAGCTTGCTAATCCTGTGGGCAATGTCGGTAACTTTAGTTCGTCTACGAATCTTCTCATTTCTGATTCGATCACGTAGAGAAACTACGAGCATAGCCCTCTCCATAGCTAGTTGAGTGACTTTGAGCTTTGAGATGAGGCCGATAGTGAAAGACCACGTTTCGGAGCCGTAAGTCATCACTGGTAACACACATACATTGATTCAGTTCATACTAAATTAGTTCGGGAGCGTAAAATGTACAGTAGCCGCGAGTTGTCTAATATTCCACCTTGTACAGTCGCCATCAGATATATCGGAGCGGCCAAGCTCACAAATGAACAACGCCTCTATTGTCAAGGCGATAAAGCGCATGTTCAGATAATTTGAGTACCGTGGCAGCTCAGATATATTAGATGACGACTGTAGTGGAGATCATTCATGATCTAAGTGAGCCCATATAGATGATGAGTCAGGAACACTCTTGTTTATTAAAATCTAATGTCAAAGAATATGGGTACGCCATCACACGCCCCTAGCCTCGCCGCAATGTTCAAACATGATATAAAAGGAAAAGGTGAAAAAATAACCACACGAAATAGCTCCGTTTTCCTTGTAAAGGCCCATTTAGATGGTGCGAGTTACTCGCCCATTTTGGGGCGAGAAATCATATGACATTATCGTACGCAATAATCGCCGGGCGAGAATCGTATAAAAATGGTTACATTAATGTGAGAAATAAAAACTCGTTTACGATTATGTCATTCGATACTCGTACGGATATTATCGCCAGACGACATAGTTTACACGAGACGCTGCATTCTACGGAGATATTTGCTGACGATGTCTCGACTCATCTAAACTCGTTCTCGTATGACATTTTTTCACGTACATGCGAGTATCGCACGAATCGGTCAGAACCGATTTTCAATCAACTCGAAATACGATTCTCGCATTGCATTTATGTTTACACGGAGACTGCAATCATGTAAGGCGAGGCGATTTTCGCCCCTTGCCATACGATATCATACGTGTAGTTTATATGATGACATATTTTTCTCGTGCTACGATAATCGCACACTCGAAGAGAGAAACTCGTACCATCTAAATGGCCCTTAATACTCGCCTTTTTGTGCCGGCGGCGTGACGGCCAAAAATACCGTTTTTTCAGAGAGAATTCTCAGATATCCTTGATATAAAAACATAATCATAATACACGGCAGCACAAATTATATGATATGATACATACTTTATTTTTCTAACACACGTCACGTTGTAATTCTTATGAATTGATATTGTGATTGTCGGTTTAGTTATATCAGAGACTATAGAGATATAGACGACCACAGCCTAAGAACTTTTTGAAGCTCAAATCGATTGCGCCCTCTGTCCGAAAGCCGCCTAAAGATACAGAAATTGTAAGAGGAAGTGTCACTTGCACTGCTACTCAACCTAGTAACCAGTAGCGTACTAGTAGTACACTAGTAGCTACTAGGTGCAGTAGCAGTGCAGGTGACATTTCTTCTTACAATTTCGGTATCTTTAGGCGGCTTTCGGACAGAGGGCGCAATCGATTTGAGTTTCAAAAAGTTCTTAGGTTGTGGTCGTCTATATCTCTATAGTCTCTGTCTCTGGTTATATTGACTATTAAGATTTTCAACATTCAACTGTCAAAGTGATGTGATTAAAACATTATATGTAGTTAATTATATATAGTAAGTTAAACACTTTTCAAAATTATGTCTGTCTTTTCATTCTTTCGTCGACCATTTCATATTTAAACAAAAAAATTTATAATATGAAGTAATTAGTTATATTATAAGATTGAGATCAACATTAAAACCATAAATAATAAACATTTTGGGGTTTTTGCGAAAACCGGTTTCAAGCCCAAAGGTTTTATGTTCAAGTATGGTTCAAGTAAACTCGGAATAATTGATTCAGAACATTTTTTTTTAATTTTATAGCGTTAAATAATAAACACCTGAACTAAATGATAACAGACATTTTTGCTTAGCCTTAGTTAAACACTTTCCATGTTATTTTCAAAAGGTTTCCCTACTAAAATATATTCTATTAATACTCCCATAGAAATCTGAATACTCCGCTATTAATTGACCTAAATTCATATAACATTTATCACTCGAATTCGTGGCTAAAATATCTCGCAATGCTCACGGGCACCGTGTATGATATATCTGATGACGACTGTATTGATTACCTACCGATCATCAATACAAGTGCTATTAAAAAGTGCTCATCGTCTCCTAAACCTTTCATACATTATCTTTACATGGATGAACAGAAAATATTCACGGGGAGAGCCCGGCTGCCGTGTCATGACAAATTGATGTAACTATAGATACATCAATTAGTGCTAACAAGGTTCTATGGTATTTTTTTAGTCATATCTTGCTACCTATCAAGAAAAAAACTCAAAAAACCTTTTAGATTACGAGAAAATTCAAATGTCTAATTGATGTAACTACGAATTTCCCGGTTGTTGTCATAACTATTTATTGTATCTCTAGTTACCTGATTTCGTCGTTACAGAACGTTGGCAAATTTAAACGTCAATCTGCTGTATCTTGTAGTAAACATACTTAGTTGTACACTATACTACACTGATCGTGGAAAATAACTAATATCTTACCTGCATGTGCAGTATCCTCTACATGGTAATCCAGTTTGGGTGATGGTAGACAGTTTATAATAAATAAATTACTATTAATATAGTAGACTGCATATCTTGGGTAACATTGTGTTAATTACTTATTTTATTTTAAAACTCTCGCAACAAAACAAAGTTTTTGAAAAAAAACAAAATGTGTATTTTGAAACAGATCAGATCAGGGGCATACATCTATAATTTTCGAATTCTAATTACCCATTTCACACTGTTCATACCTATTTTTCATTTTATAAACATTTTATTTTTGTTACGAGTAGAGAAGTTTGGTATGTTTGATACCAGGGCAAAGCCTATTTTTAACAATAGGATCTCATAAACTTATGAATACCTTATACATATGTTTTGGTACTTTTATAAAAGTATTCAAAAATTAATTACATAGTTGAGTATTCGGTATTTCATTAAAACTACAAGAAGCCATGCGCTTAGCGAGGGAAAAACCTGGTCTTCAACAGAATGACATGATTTCATGATCCTCAGCTCTGAGGGAACGACTAATGATGATGATGATGATGATTCCGTATTCAAAAAGCTGTTAAACATACAAAAACATTGCTGTAACTATAGTTACCATAATTTGCCATGACAAAGTTTGTACTACACAGTTGTCATGACTAACTGCTGTAATCGATATATATCAATTAATAATAATAAAATTGCTAAAAAAACATACGGGCGCATTAAACCATGTACTGTCGAACATCTTTGCATAAAAATATTTTGTATTAATTTACAAGGTACTGATATATCTCTAAAAAACGAATCGACACTTCAAAGTCGATTTCCCACAAACTTAGTTTTTAGAGATACAGCATTTTGTCATGACACGGCAGCCGTGGTTTCCTGATTACCGAGTAAAAATGATGAGTAATTTTTCTTACTTTGCATCTTCTTAATACGATTATGACATATATTTCTGAACACCCAAAAGAAATACAATCTAAGTGCGCTAGTTGCAAGGTTGAAAAACGATTGCAGAACGCTCTTTTCTTACATTCTTTTGACGTAACAAGCCGGTAAATGGTTACAAAAAATATGTAGCATTATGAACGATAATGGATTTTAACGGTATATGCTTAGAGTCTATTCGAACGATTATAATGTGAAGTTAACTAACTGGATTCGTTCTCGTATTAGGACTGATACTTTTGATGTTCATTGAAGCAGATGTAGATTGGGGAAGAAATAATTCTGAGTCCGTATCAAAGAAATCTCTGGAACGTTCGATAAGAATTACAGACAAGGTTGGGCTGAATATCGACACTCGAGTTATTTTTAGTGAAACATATCTGTTATAAAATTTGTCAGATAATTAAAGTATGGCTTAATTTAAGGGCTTGTTAGCTATGATGTCAACGCCAAAAATATGCTTACACTTTTGCACCTAACTCCTTTTTAATAAGGTTGAAAAATATAATTATAAGTAAGTACATCTTTTTTCGCGGATTTTACTGTATACATATTTTCTGGCTTAAGGTACAAAGGTTGTATGTAATGTTCTTCTCTAAAAGAGCGAAAATTTCATTCAATATTCAATTTTCATTGAAATTGAAGAGTTCCAAGACATATAATTTTCAACATAGTTTGACGTATTTTTTAAACTATTATCAAGATTGTACAATTTACGATAAAATAACAATAAGTATTATAGTAAGGTAAGTTCGCCTAATAAGGACCAGGTTTTTGTAAATCTTTATAAATCTGATTTAAGAAGTATTTTAACTTAAAAAACATTTGAAATGTACAAATTGCCTATATTAGAAGTACAAACATTAAGTAAAAATCACGAATCCGAAGTAAATTAATGACAAACACTGTTTAAAAAAAACTTGTAAATGGACCTTATTAGGAATGGGTGTTCTCAATAAGGGTCATTCCTGTTCCGTAGATAATTCCGAAACTACATAATTTTTTTTTTTTATTTAATTTTTTTTGTTAATTGTAACAATTGTTTTTGTCATTCCCGATGGATTAATCTAAAAATTCACATGAATTGTACTGTTGGTCCTTAAAAAGTCTACAGAAACTAAAACGCAGAATAATTGACTTGATTTATGTATTTTAATAAAACACAGTTTTGTATTGTATTTATATTTTCTAAGTGAAACTATTTTAAGCATAAAACAACATAATTATGAACATTTTCAGTCATTAGCCCTTGGTCCTTATTAAGTCTTTAAACATGATATTAAAAAGGCCTGGTCCTTATTTGGCGACAAGGAGGTGGTCCTTGTTAGGCACTTCGCCATCCCGGAGCAAACCAATCTAATTTGACAAAAAAATAGTTCTTTCAATAACCTTATCTTCACAATTCACGCCTAAATGTTACTTTTTCCTTTTCATGTGTTAAGTTCTTGCGAAAACGAATCAGAACCCCTTGAATGAATCGAATAACACCAACAAATTATACAAAACGACCTACGCGTCGTGACGTGAACTACATCGACAGGCATACTGACAGAATGGCGGCGTAAAACCCAAGTAATGCCAATGCACTTCAATAATTGGTTAATGAGGAGCATCGGCGCGAGACTTGATTTCAATTTAGTATCAGGAGCGGGATTTTTGAAATGGTGGCTCTTATTAGGAACCGGTCGGGTGCGTCCCATAAGATATAACTACAAAATATATAATTTCATATTAATAACGTTCACAAGATATAATGAACGTTTGCTATAACAACAAAATCTATATTTTTATTAGGAATAACGGTCAATTAATATAACACTCATTTTGTATAATAACTTATCATATAACACTCAAATACTCTAAATTTGTTTAATATAACATACATAACGTATATCGATCATAAGATATACTATCTTTTAGTATAATAATTACAAAATATAATAGCGTATGATATACTAAATAGGTTATAAACTCCATTCCAACCTTTTTCCCCAAAGTGTAATGTTTTCACGGATTTCAAACTAAATCAATAGGTAGAATAGGTAGGTTAGGTTCGTTAGGTAGCTTCAGATGCCCGAAGGGCAAAACGCCCGGAAATAGGAGCCCCGCGAAGCGGGGCTCCGTCTAGTTAAGTTGAGGATTCAACATTTTGAGAATTTTAGAATAGCTAATTAGACTAGCTGCTACTTAAAAAATCGTGTAGACCAGTTGCTTTTAGGCGAGTTGATATGTACACGAGCTGCGATTTAGACAACCCGTTATTCTATACGAGCATTATGTATTTTGGTGTTAGATGTATTGAATATTATACATTATAAATCTAAGGTATTATGAACGTTATACATTATGACCGTTATATACAACGATATTATACTTAAACAACGTTATACTTAACAAAATTAGATATTTTGATGTTATATCAAACGTTCATTATAGACTTTGAACGGTATACAAAACAAGCTTATGCAATATGAGCGTATATAATATGAATATTATACAATAAGTTCTTATATCTTTTATTACTTACCCAACCGGTCCTTATTGGGCGAACATACCTTAGTTATAGTATTATTATATGCACTTTAGGAGGCGTAGTAGATATATGTGACCATCTTGGCCGCTCCGATATATCTGATGGCGACTGTACAGTATATTAAAAAGTGTTGACCTTTTTATAAGTGCTTTATTGCAAGCACTTCAACTAAGCCCAGAGGCTGTTATCTAGGTTTTATTAAGCTTCGTCAGTTCCTCGGCTCGGTAACTATAACCGGAATTAATTAAGTCTCGCTTGTACGGCGCACAGGAAGGCTGAACACAAAGCTGTGTTAGTTGAAGCCTAACTGGACTTTAATTCGAGCCACTTACGATAAAACTATTTTCAACCGAATATTGTCTACGGTTGCCGCGATAGTTATTCATGAAATAAAACAACTTTGAACGGAAAACCCGTGACCACGAACGCTGTTAAGTGTTCGAAACGTCGGGATGTAATTTAAATTCAGTATACGCGATATAATCCGTTCAAAGTTTTTTTATTTTATTTTCAACCGACTTCAAGATTTCGAAGGAGGAGGTTATCAACTCGTCGGGATCTTTGTTTTTTATCTATGTTCACCGATTATTCGAAGACGGCTGGACCGAATTGGAAAATTCTTTTTTTTTAAACAGTGTACTTCACAGTTTGTCCCATTGTCTCAAGAGAAATCGAAGAAATCTTCAACTACACAGAAAAAATTTAGTGTTAGCAAAGTACCAATTTGGCTCGGTTAAGATATTGTTGGTTGCATACAACCAAGACATATTTAAAACACGGAATAAAGCTTTGTTAATATCAAACAAGCAATTATTGCTAAAGATTCTTGGTTATTTTTACCAATTACTCATTTAAATCCAAATAAGTGTCCTAGTAAATATAACCCTTACCAGATTCCCTTATTTATTTTTAACTAATTTAATGGTATAGTTTCACATACGTAGGTTAGCCAAGTTGACTTCTATGATTTTAGCAACGAACTTTGCAGGCTCCATGAGAAGCGGGTCACTCGGTTGTAAATAGCAAAAAACTTATTTATTTCTAGCTGTTTCATTTTCTCAGTGTACTACTACTACTACTACTACTACTACTACTAGCAACTCGGCCACTTCCTCTTGGAATAGCGGATCCTAATAAGTGAAGTCGGTACTTTTTTAACCGACTTCAAAAAAGGAGGAGGTTCTCAATTCGACTGATTTTTTTTATCATTTTTTTTTATGTATGTTACTCGACATGGCCGTGAATCGTGAACTCCTAAAATAAAATGTCCTAAGTTTTCACATGTATCTGCAGTCCCTATAACTGCCAATTTTTTTTAACAGAAACTTATTACACCTTCCATGTTAACTTAACAACATAAGTTTTCATGACTTAACAAGGTAAACCCTAGTACTACATAATATAACATATACTATATGTAATAATGATCACAGGTCAGCTCGTGAAATGGGTCGACATGGAGCCGGAAATTAGTTTACAACAAATTACTGCCAAAGACCATATCAGTACCTGGACTGACAGTCGATACAAAAGTGCCCCATAAAATGTTTGTACTATTTTAGAACTCGACTGGACTTAACATTATATACTTACGAGTACCTATCAGTTAAGGATACATGCACGAATCTGCCCGCCATCTATCTGGCGGATATTCCCGGAC
The DNA here is from genome assembly GCA_911728535.1 of Pammene fasciana. Classification (NCBI taxonomy): domain Eukaryota; kingdom Metazoa; phylum Arthropoda; class Insecta; order Lepidoptera; family Tortricidae; genus Pammene; species Pammene fasciana. The sequence continues at coordinate 44,289,890 of OU452272.1, read as the reverse complement.
AGATCTAAGGCGCTATACAGATCTGTCCGCAGATACATCCGTGTCCAATACCACCATACATTGACGGACAGATCTTTGTGTAGATATACTAATTGACGGAGAGCTAGCTAAAAGAGATATGTTTTACAACTACTACCAATAAGGTTGATACTTTTCCGTAATTTACCATATAGTAAGTTCTTACCATCCGCCTCACTAAAACAGTAGACCTACTTACATATAATAATATGCCAATCCCATTTTAAACAAGATAATTTTAAACAAAAAAAGAACCGACTTCACTTAGGATCCGCTATTCCAAGAGGAAGTGGCCGAGTTGCTGTAAAAAATAGAGAAATCACTATAGGTAGTATAGGTGTGCCTGTAATAGTTGAAGAGTTCCCTAGATTTCTCCAGCATCCCATCATCAGACCCCGACTTGGTGACAATGGGACCATCTAGTGATCTAGGGGATATACCCGTTCGATAAAAAAAAATTGAAAATCGGTTCACGATTCACGGAGATATCGAGTAACATATATACAAAAAAAATATAATGATAAAAAAAGCAGTCGAAATGAGAACCTCCTTTTTTGAAGTCGGTTAAAAATACATAATCCTTCATAAATCTCAGGTACCAATATTGACGTAAAACTTCGGGGTAAAATTAATGCCCCCAGGGAAATCAGGCCGTTTCTCCCATGTCCAGGTCGATCGGGTGCAGACGAGGGGGAACGAGATCCAAGGCCAGATTTAAACGTAGGTACGTTTAATTTAATCATACGTTCTTTATACAGGGTGGGCACAAGGAAACGGACAGATCTTAGCCACGCATTTCTGAGACCAAAAGGAGTAAAAAACGTTACGTAACTTTAGTTGAATCTCGCCAAAAAAAATTATAACCGCTTCATTATAAACACAGCGGTACCTAACTGGTTCAATACAGCCAAAGACAGAGAAAAGTGGACATCGATGGAGGAGGCCTTTCCCAGGAGAGGCCTAATGCACAAACTTCTAATTTAAACATAATAAAACAAATGAACACATAAATACAGATTTAAAATAATAATATTTTTCTAAAGAAAAGCATTGTATAAAATAAGTGCATAGAATAAAAGGCTTTTTTATTTTTTATTATATTGTATTTTTTATTTTTATTTTATTACTACTCTATTATATAGGGTGGGAACAAGTATACCGACAGACTCTAACAGCGTATTCTTGATCATATTTAGAAACTAAAATGTCGTATGAACTTTTCTGGAAACAGCGTAGTTTCAGAGATAATGTCAAAGTAAAAAAGATCTTTTTACTTCTCATGCTCGTAAAGTTTCACTTTATGCTGGGTATAGGCCGACTAAAACTCAATTTTATGCACAAGTGCATAAAAAATTGCCATTGTCAAAATAGCCTTAGAAGAAGTCAATTTTTTATGCACTTGTGCATAAAATTGAGTTTTAGTCCGCCTATACCCAGCATAAAGTGAAACTTCTTATGAAAGAAATTCCTATTCTTTTTATTTCCTCACAATCGAAGTAAAAAGTAGAGTGTATAACTCGTCCATAAAACCCATTTTACGCTCGTACTTTATATCCATCCTCGCTCGCAAGCTCGCTCGTATGGATAAACGCCTCGCGTAAAATGGTGCGTTTTATGCACTTGTTGTACAATCTACTATTTTTTCTTCTTAACTCGGTAGATCACATCCTTTGGATGTTGGCATTATGGGGTTTAGTTTAAATAAGGATTCACAGACGTCAAAGTGGTGAGAGACACCTTGCAAAAAAAAAGTATGAGAAAAAAAACTTATCAGTCAATATTTTGCGTTAGTTTTAAAAACATATCGATTTTTTATGTCGAAAGGCATTCAAAAACAACAAAAAAAAAACAAAAAAATTTTTTTTTTGCGAATTTTCCCAAAAGTCATATGGCATTTTTTGCTTATTTTATCCTTAGGAATGCGTGGTTATAGTTTGTCGGTATACTCCTTACCACCGTGTATAAGTTACTCTATGGTTTAGCTGAGTACAGCTGCTGCTGACTATTTCGCTAGTTTACGTGTTCGAACTTTCTAATAAAAAAATATATAGGCCGTATTACAAACCAATATTCGCGTTTATTCTTCTAAGAAAAACTAAATAATGTAATCTTTGAGTAACAAGCACTACAATTAGTATAGTTCTCCCACGGTCTCCTTTTAAGAGGACGATAAGAGCTAAATTCCCTCCCTATCTTTTTCAGCGCGAGTGAAAGAGAAACACTGCGTTACGACATAGGTTACGATTAGTTGTGATTGTGCAAAATGATGAATTAAAAAAAAACTATGCATTAATTCAGAAAACTAAAGCAACGAAGTTCTTAGTATTAGTGTGGTGGAATTTTGTCCTTAATTACAGACATATAAGCCAAGAAACTAAAGACATGCAATTATTTAAAGCTAATTTTAAGATGTAACTTTGGAATTATTTTCTATCAAGCCGATTTCGTCCAATCGTGTATTGGAATTAACGAAGTTCTTTTAAATATAATGAATATTAACATATGTTTTTTTTTTACTTTTCCAAAACAAGTAAGTTATAGCTATATGACTGTTTAAGTTAAGTCAATGTGGTCATCGGGTGGTGCCAGAGTCGTAATACAGGTTTGCTGCCCGTGTGACTGTGAACACATCACCTGTTTCAACCACTGCAAATATATACTGACGGGAGTGTAAGCGCCACTCAAAGCATATAGCTGGGAACCTCCTGCCTTGGCGACCCCTACAATACGACCGTCATACACGAGCGGGCCCCCGGAGTCCCCAGAGTTAGCTGTTTGCATCTTATTCGAACATTTCGCGGCAACACATAATACTGGACCCAGATCTTGTAAGTTATAGCATGGAGCTAAAATTCCCTCACCGGTTTGTAGAGGAGTTCTGGCGAGTGTGATAATTTCATCTATAGAATAAGGTAACGAATAACGAGTAGTTCTTCCAAAACCAGCAAATTTAACTGGCAAACCGATTAACGTCTTGTAGTCTAGCGCCAGCAGCTTCGCGGGCTTCTTTGGTATGTTTTCTACCAAAACTAGTCCTATGTCATCTCTCGGTCCAGATTCAGATCCCAGTACGACATCATAGGTTGGATGAGCAAATGTTTTAATTATCTTCACGTGTAACGATGTTTTGTTCGGTGGTAAAGTAAAATCTTCGTATCTTACTCTTATTTCATCCGGCTGGATTTTTACACAGTGCGCCGCTGTTAGCACCCAATTCTGGGCAATGAGGCTCCCAGTGCAATGTCTAAGAGTAACGTGTGTCGTTATTGTAGAGTACAAGAGCACAATGAACGGAAATTCGTTATCTGTGTCGGGCTTCCCTTTATACACGCGGAGGGCATCTGGCTTCGCGGCACTACAAACATTTAGAATCAGTACTACCCGAAGTATCACCATCTTACAGCATAAACATCAGTTAGTATAATCGCTTTTTGAGTTGCAACAAAGTACGAACAAGCAAGCTGTGTTGATTTAAGTTGGTAGGTACTTCTTTCATAAAATGATATTCATTTCGTAATCTTTGAAGAAAATAAATAAAATACAATTTCATTTTCTGACTATGTGATTTTAACATTTCAAATTGTATTACATCGTAAAAAATGTTTCATAAAATAACCATAAAAACTGAACACGTGTGTTAACCTACTTATACATTTTTAACCTACTTCAATTTCATAGAAGGAGGACGTTCTTCTGTATTCGGTTACCATATTAATCTTGTGCTGTACTGATGATGAGATCCATGAGGAATTGAGGGAACTCTTCCATTTTAAAGGCACATGGTGACACACAGTATGGTGAATTGGGCGTTTTCTTAAGCAACTCAAGCACTTCCTCTCAAAAACGACCAATTAGACGGAGTGGACCTAATGATGAAGACCACATATGATATGTGGAACTTTCATTACATTGAGTGGGTCTATACTGAACTTTTATTATAAATCTTCACTGATTATTCCAAGACTCATCGGTCGGTTTATCTTTTTTTATATGAAAAGTTAAACTTTTTAAATAAAAACAGATGAACCGACTTCAAAATTGTTAAAGTGACTGATATGTATGAAGTCACTGCCAAGCCAAAAAATACAATATCGGTCAAATCAGCTTCATCACATCTGAAAAATCACAGAAAATCTGTACTTATTGCAAAGGTACATTTCCATACATATGGAGAAAATGTGAACGGATGATGTTCCGCTCCCATACAAGCTTGGCCCCAGACTCAACAAACTTGATGGGTTTGTAGTTAGGCTCCAAATACAAAATAAAACTCCCGACAATTAACAGAAATTCACGGACACTTCACAGAAATGCGCAAATGTCGAATTTATTTAAGATTTTGAGGTTAGAATCGCCATAACAGTTAAGAGGCCTTAGTCCCGTGAACGTTCCTCAATTTCACGATTTCTTACTCGATAGATGGCGTTAGCGCTCAATACACGGCCGCCGGCAATAACAACGACGATACGCACGCTTCAATAGTCTTGATCGTTTTCAACTTCAATTACAAGCAAAATTATTTTTACGCATAAGTTGTACAGACTTTTTATTTTCTTTTACATGGAAGAGAGAATTAAATACGCAACTAAAATCTATGGCCTGTTGGAGGTACAGTCGCCATCAGATAGATCGGAACGGTGAAGGTGGTTATAAATATCTGAACAACGCCTCTATTGTCAAGGCGATAAAGTGCACGTTCAGATATTTTTGAGTACCTTGGCTGATCTCCGATATATTTGATGGCAACTGTACCTTACAGAGTGCATGTACAGTCGCCATCAAATATATCGGAGCGGCCACGGTACTCAAAAATATCTGAACATGCACTTTAGTGCCTTGACAATAGAGGCGTTGTTCAGATATTTGTGACCACCTTGGCCGCTCCGATATATCTGATGGCGACTGTACTGTCACCATCAGATATTTTGGAGCGGCCCGATCGGTCATTTGCATTTTACCTAAGTTCGACATTATATCTGGAGTAGATTTTTTTTATATATGGTGGCAAACAAAGCGCACGGCCTGCCTTATGGTAAGAGATGAGGGTAGAGGGTAAGGTCTGGTAGTTGTTTTAGGCTAAGGTGAAGGGTGAGGGTGTGAATTTTAAAAATTATATCTGTTTTAAAATCCAAGATGGCGGTCATACACTTTTTGTGAAAAATCGTCATGGTAGTCATTTTCTGCTAATTTGAGGGTGAAAATTTTAAAAATTAGGTCGTTTTTCAAATCCAAGGTGGCGGTCATACACTTTTTGTAAAAAATCGTCATGGTAGTCATTTTCTGCTAATTGATGGGTGCAGATTTCGAAAATAATGTCTGTTTTCAAATACAAGATGGCGGTCACACACTTTGTGTGAAAAATCATAATGGTAGTCATTTTCTGCTAATTTGAGGGTGTGAATTTTAAAAATTAGGTCGGTTTTAAAATCGAAGATGGCGGCCACATACTTTTTTCATAAAAATCGTCATGGTAGTCGTTTTCGACTAATTCGGGTGCGCAGATTACTAAAATAATGTCTGTTTTAAAATCCAACAGGGCGGCCATATACTTTTTTCGTAAAAATCGTCATGGTAGTCGTTTTCGACTAATTCGGGTGTGCAAAATACGAAATTTCGAAATAATGTCTGTTTTAAAATCCAAGATGGCGGTCATACATTTTTTGTGAAAAATCGTCATGGTAGTAATTTTCTGATAATTGATGGGTGCAGATTTCGAAAATAATGTCTGTTTTCAAATCCAAGATGGCGGTCATACACTTTTTGTGAAAAATCGTGATGGTAGTCGTATGTAATATTTAACATGAATTTAACAGCAAAAGTCAGGCACAAGAATTTTGACCTGCTAAACAAGGCCAAAATCCGCACTTTCAGATTTTTTTTTTTCGAAAACTATGCATTTTTCCGACAGAAAAAAAATTTCTTTACAGAAGGTCTAGTTGTGACCCCCAGATTCCAAAATGACCGCTGGTTCAAAAGTTTATTTATATATATATTATGTATGTATGTATATATCCGCAGCCCGATTTTGTCATCACGATAGCGGTCGCATCTTTGCTCCGATTGCTTTCAAACTTGGTACAAAAAATCGCCCTTGTTGATACCTAGGACAAGTTCGTGAACGGGCGGAATAGGGCCAAAGGGACGGGAGAGGCCTCACTTTTTATGAAATCAGTTTTTTGGAAATAACTTTTTTCCTATGGAAAATATACCATCCGTTTTTCTTTTATATGGCGTGAGACCTGAATATCTATAATTCCCTAAAACATATCTTTAAGAAAATATCGTTAATATTAGTCGAAATAAAAAAAAAAAACCAATTTTTTTCTGGAAAAAATTCATAACTCCTAAACGGTGAATAATTTTATGTTTGCAATATTTTTTATCGAAAGGTCATTTTTTTTCTAAAATATTCAAAAACTATGAATATTTTAGAAAAAAAATGACCTTTCGATAAAAAATATTGCTGACATAAAATTATTCACGGTTTAGGAGTTAAGAATTTTCTCCAGAAAAATTTAGGTTTTTTTTTTAATTTCGACTAAAATTAACGATATTTTTTTAAAGATATGATTAAAAGAGTTATAGATATTCAGGTTCCACGCCATATAAAAGAAAAACGGATGGTATATTTTCCATAGGAAAAAAGTTCTTTCCGAAAAACTGATTTCATAAAAAGTGAGGCCTCTCCCGTCCCTTTGGCCCTATTCCGCCCGTTCACGAACTTGTCCTAGGTATCAACCAGGGCGATTTTTGTACCAAGTTTCAAAAGCAATCGGAGCAAAGATGCGACCGCTATCGTGATGACAGAATCGGGCTGCGGATATACATACATACATACATAATTTATATATATATAAACTTTTGAACCAGTGGTCATTTTGGAATCTGGGGGTCATAACTAGACTTTCTGTAAAGAAATTTTTTCAAAATTAGATTGTGTCGAAGAAATGAATAGGTAGACTCGATTTTCGAAATCTACCTAAAGTATGTCCGTTTCAAAATCCAAGATGGCGGCATACACTTTTGTGAAAAATCGTCATGATAGTCGTTTTCGGATAATTAGGGGCTCTAGATTTCAAAAATTATGTCTGTTTCAAAATGACTGACTCCATCATAAGTTCTTGGACTTCATCTCAAGCGGAAGTGCTCGTCAAGCTTAATCTAATGAGCCCAAACACGATGGAGTTGTGATGAGTAGATAGACAGTTCTAGTGACCAACTTCTGACTCCATCATGAGACCCTGGACCTCATCTCAAGCGGAAGTGCTCGTCAAGCTAAGTCTAATGAGCCCAAACACGATGGAGTTGTGATGAGTATATAGGCAGTTCTAGTGACCAAGCCCTGACTCCATCATGAGACCTTGGACCCGATCTTAAGTGAAAGTGCTCGTCAAGCTAAGGCTAATGAGCCCAAACACGATGGAGTTGTGATGGGTATATAGGCAGTTCTGGTGACCAACTCCTGACTCCATCATGAGACCCTGGACCTCATCTAAAGCGGGAGTGCTCGTCAAGCTAAGTGTAACGAGCCCAAACACGATGGAGTTGTGATGAGTATATAGGCAGTTCCGGTGACCAACTCCTGACTCCATCATGAGACCCTGGACCTCATCTCAAGTGGGAGTGCTTGTCAAGCTAAGACTAACGAGCCCAAACACGATGGAGTTGTGATGAGTAGATAGGCAGTTCCGGTGACCAACTCCTGACTCCATCATGAGACCCTGGACCTCATGTAAAGCGGGAGTGCTCGTCAAGCTAAGTGTAACGAGCCCAAACACGATGGAGTTGTGATGAGTAGATAGGCAGTTCCGGTGACCAATTCCTGACTCCATCATGAGACCCTGGACCTCATCTCAAGTGCGAGTGCTCGTCAAGCTAAGTCTAACGAGCCCAAACACGATGGAGTTGTGATGAGTAGATAGGCAGTTCCGGTGACCAACTCCTGAATCCATCATGAGACCCTGTACCCGATCTCAAGTGAAAGTGCTCGTCAAGCTAAGGCTAATGAGCCCAAACACGATGGAGTTGTGATGAGTAGATAGGCAGTTCTAGTGACCAACTCCTGACTCCATCATGAGACCCTGGACCTCATCTCAAGCGGAAGTGCTCGTCAAGCTAAGTCTAATGAGCCCAAACACGATGGAGTTGTGATGAGTATATAGGCAGTTTTAGTGACCAAGCCCTGTCTCCATCATGAGACCCTGTACCCGATCTCAAGTGAAAGTGCTCGTCAAGCTAAGGCTAATGAGCCCAAACACGATGGAGTTGTGATGAGTAGATAGGCAGTTCTAGTGACCAACTCCTGACTCCATCATGAGACCCTGGACCTCATCTCAAGTGAAAGTGCTCGTCAAGCTAAGGCTAATGAGCCCAAACACGATGGTGTTGTGATGGGTATATAGGCAGTTCTGGTGACCAACTCCTGACTCCATCATGAGACCCTGGACCTCATGTAAAGTGGGAGTGCTCGTCAAGCTAAGTATTAGGAGCCCAAACACAATGGACTTGTGATGAGTAGATAGGCAGTTCCGGTGACCAACTCCTGGCTCCATCATGAGACCCTGGACCTCATGTAAAGCGGGAGTGCTAGTCAAGCTAAGTGTAACGAGCCCAAACACTATGGAGTTGTGATGAGTAGATAGGCAGTTCCGGTGACCAACTCCTGAAGTCCTGACTCCATCATGAGACCCTGGACCTCATCTCAAGTGGGAGTGCTCGGCAAGCTAAGACTAACGAGCCCAAACACGATGGAGTTGTGATGAGTAGATAGGCAGTTCCGGTGACAAACTCCTGACTCCATCATGAGACCCTGGACCTCATGTAAAGCGGGAGTGCTCGTCAAGCTAAGTGTAACGAGCCCAAACACGATGGAGTTGTGATGAGTAGATAGGCAGTTCCGGTGACCAATTCCTGACTCCATCATGAGACCCTGGACCTCATCTCAAGTGCGAGTGCTCGTCAAGCTAAGTCTAACGAGCCCAAACACGATGGAGTTGTGATGAGTAGATAGGCAGTTCCGGTGACCAACACCTGACTTCATCATGAGACCCTGGACCTCATCTTACGTGATGCTGTTTCTCAAGCTAAGTCTAAGAACCTCAAACACGGTTGAGTTATGCCTAGTAGATAAGGAGTTCCGGTAACCAACTTCTTTCATCAGACCCTGGACTACATCAGGGCTCAAAGTAATAATAAAAACGTAAACTAAACATAATCAGTGATCAACTAAACCTCAATAAATAAAGTAATAATAAAATAAAGAAAGTAAGGATCTTGGTAATTCATTCGCAGTGCTGCATACTTCTCGCAACTATAGGGCAATGGAAGCAGGTCACTACGTGTTGCCAATACCATAGAAGATTACCCGATTTAGGTGACCTCTGAGTGTAGCTATGTGGCAAACTTACGTAATGCGCGCGGGACGATTTAACACAGGTCCGTCGTCTACGAGCTCTCGTTCCATACTGAGCCAGAGACGGCGGCGCGGTGTGTTTTGTCAAGTTTTGAGGGGATTTAGAGTCATCTTTAAAAAATTCTACCATAAGTAAATTTACGGTTACAGTAATGATTTTTTTTTTCATGGTAGATGCATAGTTGAACTTTGCTATGTTTATATTTTTAAGGCAGAATAGTAATAGGACTTCCGTGAAAAAAATTTAATGTAACCCTGTTTTAATCAAAAATTTACAAGTATTCAGAAAGTATTTTCTCTATTATCCAAGATGAAATTTTAATTTTTTTTGCGGTGGCCGTCTTAAAAATTTTGTGCTGAATGAAATTGTATTCAAATTTTATAAGAAATGTTCTCTATGTTTGAATTATCCTAAAACAAAACGACATGTATATCTGCAAATTCCGGAAAGGCCTTCCAAGAGAAGCCATGTTTTTCCTAATTTTTGTTCAAAAATGGTATTTTTTTTCCGGTGGCCGTCTAGATAAAGGTACGGACTATCATATACATAAAAAGGTAAGTTAAAAGCACTAAGTATTTTTGCCATATCCTCAAAAGAAAATTAAGGTTTTCGCAAAATATGCGCGTATAGGGAATAAGGCCTCTTAAGTCGGCAAAGATAACGTCGGTTTATTTTATAATTCGTTTTTGTGTTTTTATTATTTACCTGTTTTATTTTATTAGAATAATAGGTACCCGTTTGCCACGAATAAATGATTTCTATAACTAATAGAACGGTAGAACAATATGGAACTGATTCAAAAGTCGTATGGCATATGGAACTTGTATGACACTACATTTAAATGATAAATTAAGTATAAAATGCCAGATTAAGTAAATTATTAACAAATAATAGGACTCTGATTTTCTTTTCTATTTTATTTTTTTGGATTCGGAGTACTTTTTAATCATTTTCTTGTAGTCGTTATAAATGAAAGATTGCTAAAATACTGGAAAAATAAAACGCACACATAACAACCGGAAGGAAAATGTGTCATTCGCGATAGAATACACAGGAAAGACCCAAATTTCGATTTTATTTCTTTATTTTTGCTTTGAGTAATTAAGAAGTGTTCGTTGGAATTGGTTATATGTACGATACAGCAAAAAATCTGCTACAAATTGTCGTATATACAATATCATGCTTGTTGAAAGTCGAACAAACTATCTAAATCAAAAAGCCATCCAAATGCCGAGACGTCCCAGTAGCCAGATGACAGTCGGGTCTGAAATTGTTTGTAAGAACTCGCTTCGCTTACACTCAGCTCGTTCGATAAAAAAGTATTTGAAATAAAAAAGGTGGTAAGAATTTATGTATTATTCGAAATTCTACGTCTTGTACTTTGCAAGCAGGTTATGATACATAAAGTTAGTTTTTTTTTGTTTTGGTCTCTATTTAAGAGTCGCCAGGACGCTCGCGTTCCCATACAAACGTAGTTTAGCTCTCATTTTGAAACGACATGCTATAGAACCACGAAATTTGGCATGGGCATTCTAGTAGTACAGATCTATGTCGATAATTCGTTTTCGTTGCAAAAAATTGTAATACAAAGAAAATACACCCAGATACAGATTTACATACAAAACTTAATTTACTAAATATATTTTCTTTGTATTACAATTTTTTAGCAACGAAAATGAATTACCGACATAGATCTGTACTGCTAGAATGCCCATGCCAAATTTCGTGGTTCTAAAGCATGTCGTTTTATAATGAGAGCTAAACTACATTTGTATGGGGACGCGAGTTCACGCGAGCGTCCTGGCGACTCTTAAGAAATTTGCTGTCCGATCTTGTTCCAATATAGAAACAGTGGATATAGAAATAGGTAATTGATATTAATAACTAGCTCAAATCTAAACTAGGCCCTTGCGGCATTGTACCAAGGATGCTGGCGGCATTTCCTCGTTGTTATTTGATATTTGATTCTTTGGTGTGATACTCGTAGTAGGTACATTACGCACCCAAGGCGGTAAAATAAAGGACGCTTTAGATCGCGGGCAATTGTGACCCAAACCGAAGGTGAGGAATGTTATGTCTCCTCCTGGATATCAAGTGAGATTTGCCGTTGCGCGCGCGGGTGGTAAATCTCATTTACCGCACGGAGTGACGTAATTATACATGCCATAAATTTAATTCATGCTTTCTTGTTCACAGGTGGAGATGCTGTACCAACGCTACTTCCTCCGCATGAACCAAACTAACATGACTCACCTGCTGGGTCTGCTGTTGGCTGTCTCCATGGCTCTGATGCTGTGCCACGTCCGAGGGCTACTCCTGGCGCAGGAACAGCTGGCCGAAGAAATGGAGTTAGCTGACAGGTATACATCAACATATTTCTTCTAGGTTTGATGGGTGCAAAACAACTTTACGCGCCTCTTTGGTCTACTGGCCGTATCCATGGCTCTGATGCCATGTCCGAGGATTACTCCTGGCGCCGGAACACGAAAGCCGCAAAAATTTGTGACACGCTCTTATGGCCCTACATATAAAAGCGTGTCACATATTTTTGCGGTCTTCGTGTAGGAAGATACTATTGCCGATGACTGCGCTATTCACGGCAGAATAAGCTTGGGTGAGGAGTAGCCATCATGTTTCACAGTATTTAAGAGAACAATAATATTAGTAATTCCGATACGTTACGAGAACATACTGTCCTAACTTTAGATGATTGGCCAAATACACCTTAGCGTTTACAAGGATTGCATATACATTAACATGGGAAATGGACGCTGCTGTGAGCTGGTTAGCTTACTGGTTAGAGTGTCTGCCGTGAGCCGTGAATGCAGAATACGCTGGTTTGGTTCAGTTCCGCTAATGGCGAATTTTAACACCATACACGGAAAAAATAACTTCCGGGATATTCTCAATCCAAGACATTATTATTTTCTTGAAAATATTTCCTCGTGACAATTATTTATTTCCTTTACCAAAAATATGATTATTCGCTTAATAAAACCACGTTTTCTTAAAATAGGAATACAAAAATGTATTGTGTCAAGATTATATTGAGTAAATAAGAGAGATTGTACTTTAATCAAACAAGTATTATCTTAAGTAAAAGAAAACTAGAAAATCTGTAAGAATATATTCGCTTCGTTATTATTTTCTTTAAAGGAAATAAATGCTTGTCACGAGGAAATATTTTCAACATAATATAATAATGTCTTAGATTGAGAATATCCCGGAAGCTTTTTTTTTCGTGTATCCTTTACACTATGTCTTAAAGCGACGCCTAGGGATTTTCCATTTTTCCTTTATTTCTAAACTAGCGACCCGCCCCGGCTTTGCACGGGTGCAATTATACATATGAACCTTCCTCTTGAATCACTGTATCTATTAAAAAAAACCGCATCAAAATCCGTTGCATAGTTTTAAAGATCTAAGCATACATAGGGACAGACAGCGGGAAGCGACTTTGTTTTATACTAAGGTAAGTTCGCCTAATAAGGACCAGGTTTTTGTAAATCTTTATAAATCTGATTTAAGAAGTATTTTAACTTAAAAAACATTTGAAATATACAAATTGCCTATATTAGAAGTACAAACATTAAGTAAAAATCACGAATCCGAAGTAAATTAATGACAAACACTGTTTTAAAAAAACTTGTAAATGGACCTTATTAGGAATGGGTGTTCTCAATAAGGGTCATTCCTGTTCCGTAGATAATTCCGAAACTACATAATTAAATTTTTTTATTTAATATTTTTTGTTAATTGTAACAATTGTTTTTGTCACTCCCGATGGATTAATCTTAAAATTCACATGAATTGTACTGCTGGTCCTTAAAAAGTCTACAGAAACTTAAACGCAGAATAATTGACTTGATTTATGTATTTTAATAAAACATAGTTTTGTATTGTATTGATATTTACTAAGTGAAACTATTTTAAGCATAAAACAACATAATTAGGAACATTTTCAGTCATCAGCCCTTGGTCCTTATTAAGTCTTTAGACATGATATTAAAAAGGCCTGGTCCTTATTTGGCGACAAGGAGGTGGTCCTTGTTAGGCACTTCGCCATCCCGGAGCAAACCAATCCAATTTGACAAAAAAAATAGTTCTTTCAATAACCTTATCTTCACAATCCACGCCTAAATGTTACTTTTTCCTTTTCATGTGTTAAGTTCTTGCGAAAACGAATCAGAACCCCTTGAATGAATCGAATAACACCAACAAATTATACAAAACGACCTACGCGTCGTGACGTGAACTGCATCGACAGGCATACTGACAGAATGGCGGCGTAAAACCCAAGTAATGCCAATGCACTTCAATAATTGGTTAATGAGGAGCATCGGCACGAGACTTGATTTCAATTTAGTATCAAGAGCGGGGTTTTTGAAATGGTGGCTCTTATTAGGAACCGGTTCTTATTAGGCGAACATACCTTATGTAGTGATAAATATGTACTCAATGTAGTATCATAATAAGCCGACGTTTCTACTTAATTCAAAATGAATGTTCTTCTAATATTTCCAATTCGACTTGTTCAGCAGTTACACTACGCTGATCACGGACATAGAGCTACACTACTACGACACACTACGGGCGACGGAGCCGTACGCCGCGAACGGCACGAGCGCACTACGCCGTCTACACTACGAGTACCAGCGGAACGCGCACGCCGCCAACGTTGGCGTGCTTGGCGTCGCCGCGCTCGTGTATGCGTGTAAGTATCTCTTACACATAGCTGTCTCTGTTTATATGAGTCTGACAACGCTGATCACGGACCTGGAGCTACACCACTACGCCACACTACGGGCGACGGAGCCGTACGCCGCGAATGGCACGAGCGCACTACGCCGTCTACACTACGAGTACCAGCGGAACGCGCACGCCGCCAACGTTGGCGTGCTTGGCGTTGCCGCGCTCGGGGATGCGTGTAAGTATCTCTTACATATAGCCTGTCTCTGTTTATATGAGTCTGACAACGCTGATCACGGACCTGGAGCTACCGTACTAGGCCACACTACGGGCGACGGAACCGTACGCCGCGAACGGCACGAGCGCACTACGGCGTCTACACTACGAGTACCAGCGGAACGCGCACGCCGCCAACGTTGGCGTGCTTGGCGTCGCAGCGCTCGTATATGCGTGTAAGTATCTCATACATATAGCTGTCTCTGTTTATATGAGTCTGACAACGCTGATCACGGACCTGGAGCTACACTACTACGCCACACTACGGGCGACGGAGCCGTACGCCGCGAACGGCACGAGCGCACTACGGCGTCTACACTACGAGTACCAGCGGAACGCGCACGCCGCCAACGTTGGCGTGCTTGGCGTCGCAGCGCTCGTGTATGCGTGTAAGTATCTCATACATATAGCTGTCTCTGTTTATATGAGTCTGACAACGCTGATCACGGACCTGGAGCTACACTACTACGCCACACTACGGGCGACGGAGCCGTACGCCGCGAACGGCACGAGCGCACTACGGCGTCTACACTACGAGTACCAGCGGAACGCGCACGCCGCCAACGTTGGCGTGCTTGGCGTCGCAGCGCTCGTGTATGCGTGTGAGTGTCTCTTACATCTACAGTCCGTGAGCTCAAGAAAGAACCTTTGGGTTTTAGAAAGAGACGTCGGGTATCAATCAACAGTGACACATGAAAAAGCAGATCAGCAATATTACCTTCGTGTGTCATCGCCGATTCCCGAAAGTTCTTCTTAATGCTCACGGACTGTAGCTGTCTCATATAGGTTATAGACCTATAAGTACCCAACCAAGGTGATCGTTTATATTATTTGCTCTTAATTGCATCTACCTGCATAAGAGCTAGCTCAAGGGTAGTGCTTAGGATTCCACTAGATTAGGGTAGCCAGAACCAAAGTACTCCATTTTCTGTCTGATGGGGCGTGGAATTCACACGGTAAGTGTTTTATTATCTCCTGGTTTAGCTGTTTTTATCTATTATTAGTATGGTAACGTTGTTTCATACTATTGAGAACGCTTGCTTCTTCTAGCTTAATATTTGTTTGCTTTTAATACATGTGTTTCTGGAATTTTGTCCGGATAAATAAGTGTCGTTGTTTATAACATAACAATGAGGACTCATACATTCTACTACTACTCGACACTTTTCTTTCCGGACAGACTCTAGTAGAGGTAGTCTCAAATAAGTTACCGAAAATATGGCTCGTGAAATTTTGTAACCGGCCAATCTTATCACTGACTAAAGTATAATAAAACTGACCGAGTAAATTTTGTACAGTCGACGTCAAAGATGTGTTTACACCTTTTCACCTTACTCCTTTGTAATAAGGTACAAAAGTGTAAACATATCTTTGACGTCGACTTTACGAGTCGTTCTTACTATTGTGGGGCCATTTTTGTATGCCGTTCTTTATTACATACGATGATTTCTGGGCTCCAGAAGTCTATTGTAATGCCTAATTAGAAGAATCAAGATCTGTGAGTTCTTTAAATCGTATCTTATTACAGATTATCATCTCTGAATTGGCTGATGTTGTAATTTGTCCACAGGCCTCCTGCTATGCCTCAGCCGGCCCGCAATCAACGAGATCTACCTCCTCACCATCTCATACGTCGTCCTAGCGACATTCCTACTGATAGAGCTGGCAGTCGTCGGCACCTCATGCATCAGGTAAATACAGTTTCCCTGATCCTAACTTCTTAGGGTCGATTGCATAAACCGTTTCTCACTGTTAAAACGATCACTAAATCTTATTGTAAGGAAATGTTCATTATACCCTGCCAGGACCCGCTGATGAGTCCGTGAGTGGTTGGTGCAACTGGCCCTTACTCAACCAGGCGCGTATGGAAGGTAGGGCCAATGGGTCATAGCTCGGAGCAGTAGAACGCCAAGGGCGGCATTAGCCGTCACATGCGTTGGGTTAGGCAGTTATCACGCGAAATCTGAGCGGATCAAGAGCGAATCAAGAGCGAAAACGAGTAGCACGTGGAGATATGCGAAGACCCTCATGAATTTAATGAAAATGATACAATCACCACACGATCTCTACACGATGGTGTGACCCATAGTGTAGAGGAGCCTTTATGAAGATAAGTTAACTCCCAAAGGACATACGCATTTACTTATTACAGAAATCACAGGAATTTTGTGTTCTCTCAAATTTAATGTTGCTCTTTATATGATATTCAGGCTCGTACAAAACGGGCAAAATCTACCAGCATATTTAATTCAAAACACAGGCAGATACAGTAGCCATCAGATATATCGAAGCGGCCGAGATCACAAACATCTGAATAACCTCTATTGTCAAGGCGATAAAGTTCATGTTCAGATATTTATGAGTACCCTGGTCGCTCCAATATACTGTACGATTGCCCAGAAAATTCCCTTGGAACTCCATTTCCGTGGACGCGGCCCACTACTGTCAACACTGCAAAACTTCTTCATCGCTACGCTAAAACGAAAGGTCATAAGCGTCGTACGAAATCTACTAATATAAGGCACTTTTAGTTTGTGTTCTACGTCGCCACGCTACAACAGAAGGTCATAAGCGTCATACACTCGCTATAATTAAAAGTCTCTTTTACACCGTGAAGAAAACTTGGCTTTCAAAGGGTGAATCAGTTTCGAATGCTCTGCAATTTGCAAGTTGCGTAATAGCATTAGCGAAAGTTAACCGTTTCGCGACTAAATCGGGTTAGCTTTAATAAATTCGGACGTAACTAGGTTTTGAGCTTAATTTGGGGAGAGACTATAGAGATATAGACGACCACAGCCTAAGAACTTTTTGAAGCTCAAGTCGATTGGCGCCCTCTGTCCGAAAGCCGCATAAAGATACCGAAATTGTAAGAGAAAATGTCACCTGCACGGCTACTCCACCTAGTAGCTACTAGGGTACTACTAGTACGCTATTTGTTATTAGGTGGAGTAGCTGTGCAGGTGACATTTTCTCTTACAATTTCGGTATCTTTAGGCGGCTTTCGGACCGAGGCCACAATCGACTTGATAGTCCTAGCAGTACGCCTAAAAACGCTGCAAATGGTGTTAAAAGCATGAAAATTGGAACGATTGGTTTTTAGGCCATATGAATCAATTTGACCCGTGGCAGTAAAAAAAAATAAAAAAAGCGAGAGGAGTTATTATGACGTCATCTTTTTTCCCCATACAAGAAAAGATGACGTCATAACTCCTCTCGGTTTTTTTAATTTTTTTTACCGCTACGGGTCGAATTGATCCATATGGCCTAAAGATCAATCATTCCGATTTTCATACTTTTAACACCATTTGCAGCATTTTACCGAATTTCGGGGTGTACCGCTAACAATATGAGCTTCAAAAAGTTCTTAGGTTGTGGTAGTCTAGGTATATCTCTATAGTCTCTGATTTGGGTGATTATTTTGTAGTCGTTTGCGGTTTTGGCAATTAAAAGTGTTGTTTCGCCTATTTAAACTTTCACTAGACATATTTCTAGTGGTTTGTGGACAGGTTTAGTAAAAGGGCTAATTTTGTAATAGTGTAGTTTTAGGAAGTACTTACTCATAACTTCATATTAGCCAATATAGGACCACTGGGTCCTTTATTCCTTGAATGCCTGGACTGACACATTAAAGGATCTTAGATTTTGTTGTCACGTTCTAGGCAAATAAGCATAAAACCCACCTAATGGTAAGCGCTTAACGTAACCCATGGACTGCAACTCAAGAGGTGGTAACATGCGCGTTGTCCCCTGAAATCTCCTTTTTTGAAGAACCCCTTCCTGTGATGAAATCCCTTAGTCTATTCGTGTCGCTACTTAAATTGTCGATAAAAAAAGTAGAATGCCTCAATAACCCATCTCGCTGTGTTTACCTACTCAGAGCCAGATTGAGACAGAACGATGTTTGAACAATCGGGTTTAGATAGAGATAAATCATTGTAAGGGGTCATCCAGAAAGCTAGTGGTCATAGTGTTGTCTTTTCTTTATACCACGGCCATAGCAACAAGCATACGACCTGCCTGAGAGCAGTTACCGTCAAGTGCTACAACTTTGCCTGCGTACACAACTTTGCGTGGCTTGAAAATTATGGTTTTCTTCACCAAACCGCCATTTATATCTGCTCTGAGATGGGAGAAAAGAGAAATCTTAGGAATACGATATAAAGAGATCCGTTATTTATTTATGTAATGCATATCGAAACATTGTCTCCTACAGGTCAATGAGCGTCGGTGCCGGAATCTGCGTGCTCTTCAGCTACCTGACATATGCGACGTTGCCAGTTCGCCTCCACGAGGCGAGCGTGGCCGGAGTCCTGCTGGCCGCAGTCAACCTGGCCGGCAACCTTTACCTGACCCGTGACAACAACCTGCAGGTGTGTAACTCGTTGCCAGTTCGCCTCCACGAGGCGAGCGTGGCCGGACTCCTGCTGGCTGCAGTCAACCTGGCCGGACTCCTGCTGGCTGCAGTCAACCTGGCCGGCAACCTTTACCTAACCCGTGACAGCAACCTGCAGGTGTGTAACTCGATATACGCGACGTTGCCAGTTCGCCTCCACGAGGCGAGCGTGGCCGGAGTCCTGCTGGCCGCAGTCAACCTGGCCGGCAACCTTTACCTGACCCGTGACAACAACCTGCAGGTGTGTAACTCGTTGCCAGTTCGCCTCCACGAGGCGAGCGTGGCCGGAGTCCTGCTGGCCGCCGTAAACCTGGCCGGCAACCTTTACCTAACCCGTGACAACAACCTGCAGGTGTATAACTCGTTGCCAGTTCGCCTCCACGAGGCGAGCGTGACCGGAGTCCTGCTGGCCGCCGTAAACCTGGCCGGCAACCTTTACCTGACCCGTGACAACAACCTGCAGGTGTATAACTCGTTGCCAGTTCGCCTACACGAGGCGAGCGTGGCCGGAGTCCTGCTGGCCGCCGTAAACCTGGCCGGCAACCTTTACCTGACCCGTGACAACAACCTGCAGGTGTGTAACTCGTTGCCAGTTGGCCTCCACGAGGCGAGCGTGGCCGGAGTCCTGCTGGCCGCAGTCAACCTGGCCGGCAACCTTTACCTGACCCGTGACAACAACCTGCAGGTGTGTAACTCGTTGCCAGTTCGCCTCCACGAGGCGAGCGTGGCCGGAGTCCTGCTGGCCGCCGTTAACCTGGCCGGCAACCTTTACCTGACCCGTGACAACAACCTGCAGGTGTGTAACTCGTTGCCAGTTCGCCTCCACGAGGCAAGCGTGGCCGGAGTCCTGCTGGCCGCCGTAAACCTGGCCGGCAACCTTTACCTAACCCGTGACAGCAACCTGCAGGTGTGTAACTCGATATACGCGACGTTGCCAGTTCGCCTCCACGAGGCAAGCGTGGCCGGGGTCCTGCTGACCGCAGTCAACCTAGCCGGTAACCTTTGCCTGACCTCTAAAAGTGCCTAATTCCTAAAATAATACATAAACAAAACCCATAGAATCCGATCACACTAAATTTGCACCGACCCTGTGTAAGAAAAAGCATTCCCAAATGTTGGTACTGAACAGTACACTACACTAGCACCCTTAGTATCAAGCTGCCCCACACTAGTCCTCATTATTAAGCCGAGTGTACTTGACAGATGTACTGCAACCTGATCGTCATGACGGCGTGCAACGTAGCCGGCGTCATGACGCACCATCCGCGCGAGCTGGCGCAGCGGCGCGCCTTCCTCGAGACCAGGGACTGCGTCGAGGCGCGCCTGGTCACGCAGCGGGAGAACCAGCAGCAGGTGAGATACACTTGCTAGAGACCTGGCCTGTGACGCAGCCGGCGTCATGACGCACCGTCCGCACGAGCTGGCGCAACGACGCGCCTTTCTCGAGACCAAGGACTCTCGATACGAGGTCTAATGGTTAAGGCGTAAGCGTAAGCAGCAGCACGTCAGCCGCGAAAGCTAAAGAGGCCAGTTCAAATCTGGCCTCGGACACCAGAGGACTTGGTCACTTTTTCTGAAGTATATGATATCTATTTCAGCTTATAAGCCATACATCATATAGAAAATGTCACTCACGCGCCTGAATCACGAACGCAAGCAAGATAATGTTATACTTTTTTTGAAAGGTACGAATGGAGTACGTTGTAGTACAGATGCAATATTATAATTATGATACACACATTAAAAGCGTATCTAAGCACCGGCCGCAAAATGTAATCTTTTGATCTTAAATATCACAGTCATATAATCTTTGGTACTTGAAAGTACAATAAAATATTTGGGGGCAATCTCCGCCCACCAAATCATATTTCTTTTTGACGTGATTATTAAAACCAAATCAAAAACTTGTCGTACAAAGGCATACGCTCTTTACTTATAGTTTAGCTTTACGAGTATATTGAATTTTTCCTCAGTTCTAGTGTTTCAAAAGGTTAATACGGAAGCAAAGGTCTCCGAGCTTAACTCGGCTTTGAGGCAAGTTCTGTTTAAACAAATAAACTTTTGAGGCCGCCCCGGGCATTATGGAGCTTTTTGCAGCGAATTTAATTGTATTTGAATCCGAACTTAACTAGATTACAAACACATTTACATTTCTAATAATTTATTTAAAACTAGCCCCGAAATGTTATGTACCTACGTCACTTACATGCTATCCCTATATGCGAAGTTTCAGGGTTTCTACCTGATAGAACCATTTTTAATGGAGCTGGGCGAGACATGTTGCTAGGCAGAGTGATGACAGGTGGACCAAAATGTTGACAGAGTTGTGGCCGCTTTCAGATGAAAGAAGCCCCGGGCGTCCGTTAGCTCGATGGGTAGACGACGTTCGGAAGGTTTCGCGTCACTTTTGGATGAAGTTGGCTCAGAACCGGGACAAGTGGCGTACACGAAGAGAGGCCTATGCTCAGCAGTGGGCGATAAAAAGGCTGAAATGATGATGATGAATGATGATGATTTTAAACCGAGCACCAGTATCCATCCTTACTTATCTTATCATGTAAACAAACATTTATCTGGTATTATCATTAAAAATGTTGTTATGTGCGTAAAGAAGCTCATCTAGTATTGAATTTAATCAAGTAACACGTGAAAAATATAATTTCTGCCCGACTAGTTTAAAAGTAACGAATGTGACTCCAAATTTATATCATTTTTAACCAGTCTGCCGGGCACTTCCGGCCATACAGGAACCGGCAGACTGGGTTTTTCTGTACCTAAATACAAATTACTATTTGTTCCCACAAGTATCATCTTAATATCAACTGCCGTAGGTAAATACCATCCAGTTTTTAAACCGGAAGTGGTACTATTTGGTGCTTCTAAATTTTTTTACTATTTTTTCGGAACTCGGCATCACTTTTATGAACATGTGTCATGGGGCTTCTCTTTATATCACGTAACTTAGCAGATCTTACGGTCCCCGTACTATATGTACATATATTAGCTAGGGATACACGCACAGATGTGTCCGCCGGATTTGTCCGACGTATATGCCCGGCGGACAGATCCGCCCGTGTATGGCGCGAATTGGACAACGGACAGACAGCGGACAGACATCTGGCGGACACATCCGTGTCCAATTCGCGCCATACACGGATGGCTCTGTCCGCCGGGCATATCCTTCGGACAAATCCGGCGAAAATATTGGGCCGAAACGCTCGGAGCTTTCTTGGGCTTGTTAACATTGCTATTATTGTGTTGTGTGTGTAATATCATGAACGCTGACGGACGCAAGTCAGTGTTTAGTTTATTGTTAGAACAAAATAGATTGAGAGCGTTGATGAGTATATGGAATGTGGGGAAACTCTTTGCTGACGTGTGATATGATTATGAAGTACGCAAACGAGAAACAGTTGTGTGGCCTGTAACAAGAGCAAAAAATTTAAACGTAGATTTTACTCTTCAAGCTACAACGTTTGTTCAGTGACTTGAAAAATTACGGGGTTTTATTTTTAGAAGGTACACTTAAAAAAAAACCGTACACGCAATGTACTCCGATATAAGCGTCAATGATTACTTAATGATTAATTAAATTTAATGATATTGATTACGTCTGTAAGGTGACAAGACTGACAAGCAATATCAATTAGATGGATTTTAACGTACATTGAAAATACTATTTAGTTTGTATGGGAAGAGACAATCTAAAGACTGCATATGTTTTCGTTGTTGAACAAAAGTTTTATTGTTTGAGGAGTAAAATCTTCGTTTTAATTTTTTGGTCTTGTTACAGGCCACACACGGTATAGTACGGTCACGTCAGTAGATATCGATACATTTAATGCTAATGCAATCCAAGACTTTATGCCTTGGTACAGTCGTAACTCCATATTTTTGTCACCTTAAATGTATCCATACTTTCAGACGTGACTGTACCATAGATATGACTTAAATGGATTAGCCGTTGATATAAATCGCAAAAGCAATAGCAATAGATACTTTTAAACTACGTTAGCCTATAGATACTGCTCTGTTATTATACATATTGGGTGTTATAAAACTGGAGCACGTAAAATAACTGTTTATAAGAATCATGATTACATACTTTTTAACCTCAAACAAAATACTACAATACTTGTTCCATCCAAACTTATTCTAACCATCATAATACACTTTCGCGAATAGTTTCTAAATGTTCGTCCGCCGAGATCATAGTGCTGTCGAGAACTCGCGTCTAATGAGTCTAATATTTCGACACTGGAATTTTTAATATCAAAGTCTAGTTCTTCAAAAAGAGAACTGAGCAGATGTTTTTTCTTTTGTCGTATTTTTAACCGACTTCAAAAAAGGAGGAGGTTCTCAATTCGACTGAATTTTTTTTTGTCCCCAAGTCACTAAGTCGGGGTCTGATGATGGGATCCTGGAGACATCGAGGGAACTCTTCAACTGTTATAGGCACACCTATAGTGATTTCACTATTTTTACAGCAACTCGGCCACTTCCTCTTGGAATAGCGGATCCTAAGTGAAGTCGGTTCTTTTTTTGTTTAAAATTATCTTAAAAGTGTAACATTGATATATGAATAAAAATAATATAATAATCAAATATAGGTACATGTAGGCTGATCTTCATTTTATCAGAATAAACATAGTTATAGTCACGATTTTATTTATACTTAGCTTTGGTAGAAGTCAGTTTAGACAGTGTTTTAAGAAAGATAATAAAATAACTGTCCTTTCTTTCGGCAGTCGGGTAAAAATACTCCGGCTTTACCTATAAGTAGTACAAAAGTATAATATTTTCGATTAACTTTTTGGAGACTCGAGTCCGTGTTTACCAACACTATAGCTTAGCAGCAAAGTAAAAGAATTCGCTCGGCCGAAAAGGCGCAAATGACAACAATTTTCTATGGTTTTAGGATGTTTTCTCAAAGTGTAAATGTTTGGACATACCATAAGTTACACAATTCTTGTCGCCCGCAGTGTATGTTATAATATTAAGTAGTCCCTATTTTTGTGGCAAGCAAGAATATTAAAACTTTACGGATCCTCCGTCCTTTACCGAGGGGTGCCCGGCCTTAGAATTGTCCCCCACCATATCGTCCCGTGGTTGCAGTAGGAGTCTGCTAAGGGAATATACCGGGAGATGGGCAGCAGCAACTTCCGGAAGCCTAAACAACAATAAACAAAAAAAAAAGTGCGCGCGCCAACCCGCCTACCAAGCGTGGCGCGTATGGCAAACCCCCCCTTTAAAGGGGAGGCCTATGTTCAGCAGTGGACGTCTTATGGCTGAGATGATGATGAATCCTACGTAACCAAATAAAAGTGAACGCGAAGCGGCGCTAAATAAACAAACAGTTGACAGCGATTGAAGAGTCTTACGTAGCTAAACAAAACACGAACGCGAAGCGGCGCGGCGCGAAACGAAGCGAACGCGATCAGTTTGTTTGATATTGTCGTGCGAATTAGACGCGGAGATAAAGGCCGCCGCGGGGTGAGGTAATTCCAATCGGGGCGGAGTGGAGCGTAGCAATGAAATACCTACTATTATCGAACGAGTGGAGCGTAAGCAAAGCAAGTTCTTCATCATCATCATCTCAGCCATAAGACGTCCACTGCTGAACATAGGCCTCCCCTTTTGGGGTGGGGGGTTGCCATACGCGCCACGCAAGCAAGTTCTTAGTTCTTACAAACAACTGGCTACTGGGACATCTCGGCATTTCGATGGCTTTTTGATTTTGAGAGTTTGTTCGACGATAACTTTGTATCGTTATTCTGATCTTTGTGAAATTTGTTGGGGTTGTAACAGAGATACATACAGCCTTGGCCAGAAGTGTTGAGCATAGGTGTTTTTTGTTTACAATTTTGATGTTAAGCATTATTTCCCTATCCTAACAATGTACGGTAACGGTAAATGTTATATTTTATTTATTAATATAGAAAACTTCACTTAATAACACTTTCAAGGTACTTAAAAAATATGAAAACAGAAGGTACCAAAAATGTAAATTTAAGTCGGTGCGACATATTGCAAATATTCTATGCAGTTACTACTAACTTCAACAAAACATGCGTATTAGTTCAAATTAATTGACAAAATAACTTAAACAAAGATGGACACGATGGACTAAACTTTCCAGTTTTGTATGAAAATCGCATTGGTGCTCAACACTTCTGGCCAAGGCTGTATAATTTGAGAGTTCGTATATGAGAAAAATCTATCAAGGGCTTGTGGAGCTAGAAGGCGTGAAAAGGGGTCTTGTTGTATTGGTCAACTCGTTTGCAAGAAAATCGCGAGTTCTCAGTTGGAGGCGGGCTACTAGTTTATTCTGTGGCTTCGGTTTAAAGATATTTTATTTTCTCAAAAGAATAACTATAATTCACTTATATGAGAAAACATGCACTTAATAGTAAACTTAAATATGAACTTAACTAGTGAGCGTAAATGACAAAGTTATGCATAACACTTAAATAGCGAGCGCAGCAAAAAGGTACAATTGTACTAACAGGTGGGAGGTAGAAACAAAAATTTGGCATAGCAACTCGTTTAGGTAAACAATGTTGTCGCCGCGCTATTCTGTGGCTTAACTACTTAGATACACTTTTGTATATTATAAATAAGTTAACACGTTCACTGCGAAACAGGTCATTCTGACCCTGTTCTCGACTATCACCTGGTGCGGCGATAGAAATACGTAACTTTGCCCTGGTGCGAAGCTTATAACGTTGTAATATTTAATTAATTTTATATAGTCAAGTATACATAAATAATTGTAATTTTTAATTCTACCCGCCAGCATATTTATTAATTAACAGGTCACATATGACCTGTTCGCACCAGATTACATTTTTTATCATTCAGTGCGGAACAGGGCCTATATGACCTGTTGAGTGCAGCTTTGAATAGCACTGCAGCGAAGTGCAGAGTGCATTAGTGTTGTTACCCTGTTATTACCCTGTACTGGATGCTACAAAAACCTGCGAAAAACAATGATTAGCCGTGAAGTGGACAAGAAGGTGAAAAAAGTTTTTACTGAATGCGTAGAATGTAAAAAAAATATGTGTTTGGATTGTTTCAATGACATTCATTCAAATATGTAAGAGTTTCCTTTAAATTATAAATCGTAAAAATGTACAAATCATTTAGTGTGTAAAAATGTGTGTTTAATAATATAAGCAAATATAATGAAACATGGATGGTTTAAAGTTATATTTTTTGTTACAAAATATTAAATTAAACACTTGGAAATGATTAGTTGATTCATATAAAGTAAAAATACATCGTAAAAATTTCAAATTGTTTATTGAAATAATGTTTACTAATATCCTAAAAATTATGTAAAAAATCCTAAAAATTGTAATAAACTGTTTCGATATGTATCTTTGTTTATCTTTCCCATCACTACTAAATCATCGACATTTTTACCTGTGCCCGTCCCAGCTGTGCGTTACAAGGCAATTTTGACCGGTTAATTAATTTGTCTATAAAACCTAAACGAGCTGTCACCAACTTCAGCGAGGGCAGTATAAGATGGATTAGTTATTTGACTAAAGATTGCTTTAATTAAATATTAAATATATGTATTCAATTAAGATATTTTCAGTAAAATATATAACCACTCGTACAGGACTCAATTGCCTTGTTCCGCACAGTGAGAAAGTTAAATACAGGACTCTCAAGGGTTGTAACGCACTGCGAGCGAGTTCACAAAATTCAGCTTCGCAGTGAACGTGTTAATGCCTTACTGGACATTTTTACTTACTGTGTAAAAACTTTGTTTGCAAAAACTTATTTAAAGTTACTTTCAGAACTTGAACCAACTTACGATGAAGAAATACTTGAAGATGTATATGTTGAAAGTTGAAAACCCTGAACTTTATTCAATACGTAAATAATATACGAGGTACAGCAGCAAAAGTAGTTAACCGGGCAACGTGTTCAAAATTATCTAAAAACGCTCTTATGTTCTTAACAGTAAGGTCTTGTCAAGCCAGTTTCATAGCCTGGTAGTAAGAAGTCCGACTTTCAATCCGAAGGTCTCGGGTTCCAACCTAGGCTCTGAGTTTTTCGGAACTTATGTACGAAATGCCATATGATATTTACCAGTTGCTTATCGGCGAAGGAAACTTGACCTAATCCCAATAAACCCTAGTTTCCCAGAGTACAAGACCAGATGGCAGTCGCTTTCATAAAAACTAGTTCCTACGCTAATTCACGGGATTAGGTTGCCATGCGAATTGGACCGTGGCAAAAAGCCGGGACAAACGATATTTAGGATGACGATGATGATTAGTGTCAAGCCTACGTGGAACATTTCGCTAGCTTAGAGACTTCTGCTGCTGACTGTACTACAAGGACCATAATTACCTGGACTGCAATGTCTATACAATTCAGCATTCCTATGATTCAGGCGAATCCGTTGCCTCACTAACGCTAGGTGCCGTTTTCTAATTTTAAAATACACAAACAATAAATTAAAAATAATTTTAAACAAAAAAAGAACCGACTTCACTTAGGATCCGCTATACCAAGAGGAAGTGGCCGAGTTGCTGTAAAAATTGTGAAATCACTATAGGTGTGCCTACGAGTAGTTGAAGAGTTCCCTCGATTTCTCCAGGATCCCATCATCAGACCCCGACTTGGTGACAATGGGACCATATAGGGGTTATACCCGTTCGATAAAAAAAAAATTGAAAATCGGTTCACGATTCACGGAGATATCGAGTAACATACATAAAAAAAACAGTCGAATTGAAAACCTCCTCCTTTTTTGAAGTCGAAACATAACTCCATCACACAACAAACAATCAACCAATATTGAAGTTGTATCGGAGTTGCATTGGAATATTTATGAAACAAAATCCGATATTTCTTATTCGGACGTTTAGGCGCTAGTTGTATTGCGTAGTTATTATTACAGAGCTGTCCGCCGGATTTGTCTGGCGGATATGCCCGGCGCACAGATCCGTCTATGTATGGCGCGAATTGGACACATACACGGGTGGATCTGTCCGCCGGGTATATCCGCCGGACAAATCCGGCGAGCAAATCTGTGCGTGTATCCCTACGCATTGGAGAATACAACACTGGTCAAAACATAAATATTATAAATATATTCGCCCACTTAGATATTTCTAGTGCTGACTGTACTAAAAGGGCCATAAATTTAAGGGCCACAATAGTTGTGTTGTTGGATGCCCGGCCTGAGAATTGTCCCCCACCATATCGTCCCGTAGTTGTAGTAGGACTCTGCTAAGGGAATATACCGGGAGATGAGCAGCAGCATCTTCCGAAAGCCTACAAGCAATAAACAAAAAACTGCGCGCGCCAACCCGCCTGCCAAGCGTGGCGCGTATGGCAAACCCCCCTTAAAGGGGAGGCCTATGTTCAGTAGTGGACGTCTTATGGCTGAGCTGATGATGATGATGATGACAATGGTTTTGCCTAAATCGCATTCCTGTGATTTAAGCTAAATCAATCCATTAACGCTGTCAAAACAATTCGCAATTTCCGAGGAATACGATTTTGTATAGACATTGTCAGTCCACGTATTGTATGGTCCTTGCTGTACCATAAACCTACATCCTCATAACCTGATAGGGTTACGTGTATTTCAACAATTCAGACCCCAAACACGGCGTACAAACAGGCATTGTTAGACCTCGCCGCTGGCGCGCCTAGCAATTAAGCCTATTGTTCCATACACCCTGTATGCCTGATTGGCTGTAGCACGCGGAAATAGACTCTATTTTGTTGTATGTAAAGTTCATTCTACATGTCGGGTGAATCTGGCTTTCGAAAAACTATTAATCTAATTAACACAATATGCTGACCCGGCGAACTTCATTTTTTTTTTTCTTTTTTCTTCAATATTTTAATAGTTATTCTGCTATTCGGGTCGGAGATAAATCCATAGAAATCAAACATATATATTTATTATATACATACATACAATCACGCCTATATCCCAAAAGGGGTAGGCAGAGATCACGGATTTCCATTTGCTACGATCAACGTAGCAGAACGGCTCTCCGTGAGCCCTCTCGCCCCCGTGAAAAACGAGACGTGATGGGTGGCCACAACGTTCCCACGACTTCACACCCACGAGAAGAAGTAAAATTGTGTACGCACCACGGGCGGTTATAAAGAAGAGCCGTTCTTTATTTTACCGCCCTAGGTGCTTCACACTAATGAACTAATATAGTATAATATAATATACATGAGGGTTTTGGAGATCAGTGAGATCACACAATTTTAACTACCTATCAGCGATTTTCTTCTTAATTGCGTTGACATAGAAGCTTGATTTTTTTACAGCATCAACGGACCATAGATTTAAGTATTTGATGTTAATTTAAACTTGATATCACAACGGGTTGCTCAGAAAAAGTGTTGACAGACAAACGGACAACAAAGTGATTCTAAAAGGGTTCCGTTTATTCCTTTTGAGGTACGGAACCCAAAAAGATTTTTTTTCTCCTGAAAATTTATCTTAAGAAAAATACACCAATAAGAACCATTTTCTAAGGTCGTAATATTCAACATTTTTTATTAATGAAATATGGTTTCCATGAAAGCAATATCCCTGGGGATTTCTCTTCCAATTGGTTTTGATTTAATTAACTAGTACGTTTCCATGAAAAAGCAATACTCTGTAATGTTAAGAGTCGCCAGGACGCTCGCGTTCCCATACAAACGTAGTTTAACTCTCATTTTAAAACGACATGCTTTAGAACCACGAAATTTTGGCACAGATCTATATCTGTACTACTAAAATGCCCATGCCAAATTGTCGGTAATTCGTTTTCGTTGATAAAAATTGTAATACAAAGAAAATACAGCCAGATACAGATTTACATTCAAAACTTATTTTTGCTATATTTTCTTTGTATTACAATTTTTAGCAACGAAAACGAATTACCGACATAGATCTGTACTACTATAATGCCCATGCCAAATTTCGTGGTTCTAAAGCATGTCGTTTTAAAATGAGAGCTGAACTACGTTTGTATGGGGACGCGAGTTCACGCGAGCGTCCTGGCGACTCTTAAGTGTCCTTAAAGTGCCTTTATAAGGCTGTGTTTCCACCAAAGATGAGCGAGGATGCGTCGCGAGGATAAAAAACTGGCTAAGAGCATGTCGGCCCATGCTCAGTGTAGGGTTCCGTAGTTGCCAGCCTACACGGCAAAAAAAGCTTCCGGGATATTCTCAACCCAAGACAGAAAACGTGGTTTTATTAAGCGAAGAATCATATTTTTGGTAAAGGAAATAATTACTTGTCACGAGGAAATATTTTCAACATAAGAAAATAATGTCTTAGATTGAGAATATCTCATAATTTTTTTTTTCGTGTATTACAGTACATGTATGTCTGTTTGTATGTATGTTTGTTCGCGATTATATAGATTGTCTTTTTTCATACAAACCTAATAGTATTTTCAATGTACGTTACAATCCGTCTTGCATTGCTTGCATAGATTTCACATTGCTTGTCAGTCTTGTTACCCTAATGCAGACATAATTAATTTCGGAATTGTTCGAATAAACTTTAGAGTGTACTAAAAATCAAACAATAAGATATTTTTAACAAACGTAGTCTTGTTTAAGAAGTAGAATCTACGTTTTAATTTATTGCTCCTATTACAGGAAACTCCCGGTATAAACAAGTATATCGTATAGCAATTTGTAGTCTACTGATTCGTAAGGCAATTTGATTCGTTATTTCAATTGAAATTGATTCCATCAATAACATGACATGTACAAAAATGCAAGTCCCGTAACGCAGTTCTTCTACCACATAAAGTATTGGGAACGAATAATAAAACCAAGCCGGTATAGGTATAGAACTCAATCCCCATTGGAGTTTACTTACAACATTTCATTGTGACCCCTTCAATAATAATTGTCTATATTTTTGTAATAAATGGAAGTACCTTCTGCTAGAATTATTTTAGAATTATGATGATCAGTCAGACAGTCAGTGACGACACTAAGGAACTTTATATATATATATATATCACTGAAATTTCAGACTTCTAGCTTTGTACACAACAGAGTTAGAAAGGGGTAGAAATTGTCCTAAATGGCTTCAGGAAAAGGCTGATGCGACACGGCTGTGCCTTTGTTGTTTGTTTTGTTCGACTTGATGGGGGCACTGCCGTGTCTCCAAATCTATTTCAACAAAAATCTGATTCTTCAATTCAATTAAAGGACATCACTTGTGCGGCTTTAGGTTTTTATCAGTCGGGGACCTCTGTAATTAAGTAAATATGATATTTTTTGCCCTTTGCGATCGACAAACAGGTCGGTAACAGTCATTTCTTGATAATTGGTTTTAGACAGTGCGGATTTTAACCGTAACACATTGATTCTAATGCCTTTAGTTTTAATTTTGTTGCCGGTATTATTTCATTTAGTTAGTCTGCCAAAATCAAGTTCTACTCGTAAAGAGTTACTTTCATAGCGTCCATTGCGGTTTTTTAAGGTTA
Source organism: Pammene fasciana (assembly GCA_911728535.1). NCBI lineage: Eukaryota > Metazoa > Arthropoda > Insecta > Lepidoptera > Tortricidae > Pammene > Pammene fasciana. Next base: position 44,258,613 of record OU452272.1, on the reverse strand, counting down.
AGAAACTGTTGCAAAGATGGTCACTATTTGGGACATTTCCTTGCGCCAGTAGCCGGATTTGTCCGACGGATATGCCCGGCGGATTTTCACTACCACTTATGGGACAAAGAATTTCTTAGGGATGTCATCTCCTGTTACTCAATGGGCAATAACAAAAAAAATTAAGCAATTTATTGCACATAATACAATTCTCATCAAAGCAAGGTAGGTCAGCGACAGGCACCATTGTTGGCGCCACTTCTTCAGTTCACTGATGGTTGCTCCTTCTTTCACGAGTTTTTCGATGGCCGTCCGTCCAACTGATTTTTATGCCCTTTTTCTTCTGGTTTAAAAGCGCGCTCTATGGCCCCTAAGGCGGTACTGCATTAGGGTAATATTATGTTAGTTTTCGTCCACTTATCGGTTTTGCTTTATGATGCAAAAATAATTGAAACACCCTTACTTTAATATACCTATAATATTTCTTTCTACAACTAGTTTAGGATTAATTTTCCCATAGTTTCCGTCTATACTTATTTATATTTTTCATATATTTCTGTGGCCATAGTGAAAACCGCAAAGGGGCAGTGTTGTACATCTTGTAGCACAGCACGTGCACTTTTTAACAGAGTCAATGTGACTCATACTTAAGAGAGCTCAATATTGCCACACGGCTTTCCAAAGTATGCCATGAGCGTGCCCTTAGGTTCTTCGGACATATTATGCGGTCTAGAACGCATGAGGTTGAGAAGCACCTCATTCTGGGCCGTATGAATGGCAAACGTGCTCGCGGTGGGGCACGAATGAGATGGTCCAACGCTGCAAAAAGGTCGGCTGGTGGCAGCCTTAACCGTGCAGTTCACATGGCCTACGACGTTATGGAAACGAGCTACATGTGGTCGCGATCCTCAGCAATGAGGGAACGAGAAAGAAGAAGTGACTCATATCCCTTTTCACACAGATTGGTACCAGTAACTAACCTTTCCATCTGTTCCCAGGAGCGTCTCCTGCTGTCGGTGCTCCCACGGCACGTGGCCATGGAGATGAAGGCTGACATCGCCAGCCAGCCCCGCCAGGAGCAGTTCCACAAAATCTACATCCAGCGCTACGAGAACGTCAGGTCAGTGCCAAGTTACAGCGAGTACATCTTCGAGGGGAGAAGTATAAAATACATTTGGCAATTACTACTTAAGTGTTTTTAATAAAATCGTGACATAATTAAGAGCTTATCAGTCGAGTACCGTGTTAAGGCCACGAAGTTTGCTGAGTGGCCTAAGTAAGGCACGAGATTGAAAAGCTTGATTATGTCACTATTGTATACAATATGTTTTCTACGAGTACTCAATATAGGCAAGCCGGTAAGAATTGAGTTCGACAAAAGAACTGCTGCTTCTATACAATTTGGTAACTTCAATGTCCCGGCGGATTGACAACCGCGGCGGCGCAGGGCGAGCTAATACTGCAACAGTACTACAATATTGTATAAAAATTCTTTTGATGCTAAAATATGCAACCATAAAAGCTCTATCGAAAAGTATGCGCTAGTAGTTTCGTCTACACAATCTCAATTCAAATATTACAGTCGACGAGTATAAAAATGAATTTTTTGGCTAAGCTTTATTTAATAAATGTCATAATGCAACCTCTTCATAAATCAGAGCTCTCGGTGTTTCATAATCTTCCGAAGCGATCCCTTTGTGGTCAATGACAGCAAATTGCGATCTTTGTCCGTAAGATGTAATAACAGATAGGCTTAGAGGCTCAGAGAGGCTGCTAAACAAGTTAATGTCATCCTACCTACATTAATGCGAAATTTCGTTTACAGCTTGTATTTTTAATATAACCGAATACATTTTTTTCGTATAAAATATTTGTGCACGTAATGTACCTACGCTTATTATAACTTTACTTAAAACGCCTCATCTCAATTGATGATTTGTAAACTAGTGCACACCTACGCAATACTTTGCTCCTCGAATGAAAATCGAAAATTAATTACTCTGTGGTAGGTAATTAACAATTCACGAAATATTTATTGCGATATCGCTTTACATAGCTTCAGAGTCTGCGTCTGATTTCCATTTGCGGTTAGGTATATCACAGACACACGCGGTAAATATTTGGATATTAATAGTAGGTACATAACGTACCTAGGGCGGTAAAATAAAGAACGGCTCAGGTCACGGGCATTTGTGGCCCGAACCGAAGGTATGGGCCATAAACAAGCGATCTGAGGCCTTCTTTATTACCGCCCGTGGTGCGTACACAATTTTACGTCTTCTCCTGGGTGTGAAGTGAGATTTGCTGCTGCGCCCGTGGGCGGCAAATCTCACTTACCGCCCAGAGTGACGTAAAGACAATTAACCACGATTACTCTGCTTCTCTGCTTGGAATTTTCGGTGCCGTAATGTAAAACTGCCTTTTATACAAACGTCATATTTATTACACAGTGATTCTCTTTCACTCTCATTCAAAAAAAGAAGGACTACATTTAGCTGTTGTATTGTATGGCTGGATAAAATACAAATGAAGACAACGCAAACACAATCGTTACGTTACGTTAGTGAAACAATTATACCAGGGGTACTCTCGCATCATCATCCTAGCGTTTATCCTGGTTTGGGGTCCGCTTGACAACCTAATCCCATGAATTGGCGTTTTACCGACACCAGTTTTTACGAAAGCGACTGCCATCTGACCTTCCAACCCAGAGGGAAAACTAGGCCTTTTTGGGATTAGATCCGGTTTCCTTACGATGTTTTCCTTCACCGAAAAGCGACTGGTAGATATCAAATGATATTCCGTACATAAGTTCCGAAAAACTCAGTGGTACGAGCCGGGGTTTAACCCGAGACCTCCGGATTGAAAGTCGGACGTCTTACCGCAAGGCTACCAGCGCTCTCACACCAGGGGTACTCTCTGAGTAAAAAAAAACGTAAAATGAGATTGGGTAAGCTAATAAAACATTATATAAAGTCCATTTTTTATCATGAGTAGGTGGTCAATATATTATTCAATAGTTATTTAAATATCTCACATTGAATATGATAATATGGACCTATCGCTACAATAGGGTACTTTCCAGTAGACAAACTTAATTGTTTCGTTACATCCATATAATCAAAATTTCAATACTACACTTAGGCATGTCATCTCCTGTTACTCAATGGCACCATCTAGTAACAACATATCTATGAATTAACCTTTCCTGGGAAAATACATTTATTTACATAACTAAATATACAGAGGTACTACAGTACAAATACTAAACTAAATTAATAACTAGCTCAAATCTAAACTAGGCCCTTGCGGCATTGTACCAAGGATGCTGGCGGCATTTCCTCGTTGTATCGCAATGCTGATACGCTGTGCGAGGAAACCGCCAGCTCTTCGGTCACCAGTTACATCAATACCTTTCCTTTAGAGAAAACCGCAAGCCAATTGACTAACCTAGCTTAGACTGCTCACTCCATACAACTGGTTAATAGCTAGGAACGAATTGGACACGCATTTGTCTGCGGACACATCTGTATAGCCATACACGAACGGATCTGTCCACCGGGCATATCCGTCGGACAAATCCGGCGGGCACAACTGTGCGTGTGATTAGAAGACTAAAGGAAAAGAGAGACCAGGAGGTTCCCGCCCTCTGTCCGCTGTCTGTTACAAGTAAATTAATTTTTGGCGCCAAATCCGTTTTGTCGACCATTTGTATTTTATTTTTATTAAACCTTTTTTATACCTACAACTGCGTGGCCCCGGCTTTAGAATAGTGCCACCCCGTCTCTTCCCGCGGGTGTCGTAAGAGGCGACTAAGGGATAAGGAAACCTCTGATCCCTACTGATCGTGGTGATTTATTTAATTAATAGTCATCCGCATGGCGGCGATGTGGTTCGCCACCCATCACGTCTCGTTCTTCACGGGGGCGAGAAGTGGCTCACGGAGAGCCGTTCTGCTGCATTGATCGTAGCAAATGGAAATCCTTGATCTCTGCCTACCCCTTTTGGGATAGGCGTGATTGTATGTATGTATGTATGTATTCCTACAACTGAGACGTACTTCTACTTAGGTACCTAAAAAGGGTTTCCGGGAATCCAGGTGGCACTGTGACGAGGTCTTTTTGACAGCTGCTGTCAAAATCCAGCAATAATAAAAATGTGATTAAACATGATTGGTGGATTATGACAACTGGACCTTTAGCCAACGGTGCTGCCACCTGTTGATATAATCAATTCAGGAAACCCTCAATGACAAGTCACAATGGCGAATGCATCTATCAGTGTAGGCTGTATAGCGTGCCAAAGAAATAGACATACATACCTACTTAGAATACCTACATATACAAACCAGGGATACATGCACACGGACAAATCCGGCGGGTACATCTGCAGGCTTATGATGGCAGTAGTTGTCCGCCGATAACTTGATAAAAAGCTGACAACTTGACACATTCACACAGCAAAACATGACAATGTGTCAAGTTGTCAGCTTTTTATCAAGTTATCGGCGGACAACTACTGCCATCATAAGCCTGCTGTGCGTGTTAGCTAGCTGTTAACCAGTTGTATGGAGTGAGCAGTCTAAGCTAGGTTAGTCAATTTGCTTGCTTTCGAAAAACATAACCCTCATGCGGCAGTCGGGTAACACAAACCTGTTGCTAAATAACCCGTTCTCGCAAACAATCCCCGAAGCCCTAAAAACTGGCGTTGAACATCCCTAAATAGCTAGCAAATTGCCAAGTAATGATACCTTTGTGATGTCGGTCACAAAAGGGGCCTATTACGGCTCCGGCTCGGTCGTAATCGGCCCCCGACCCGTACCGGGAACTTGCGATTTTGTCGATCGTTGTTAGGGTTCCGTAATCAATTAGGAACCCTTATAGTGCCGCCATGTCCGTCTCTCCGCCTGTCTGTCCTCGGCTTAGCTCAGTGATCATTAGTACCTACTCGACAGTCGAAATTTGGTACATATTATTGATTACCAAACCGCCATACTGTGGACCAAAAATCGGCTCTCATTCACATAGAAACCAAAGTTATTATTTTACAGATTTTTTTTACAGGCGAGAGAGAATTACTGACGATTTGGCTTGAAAATATTTATGGAGCTTTTTTTGTAAAAAAATGTACGGAGCAGAAACAAAAAATCAAGGCATTATTGAGCGTAATATCATGGAAGAAATATCTCTGTCCCGTGTGCGGTTTTTTTAAATCGTTTATTGTTTTTATGGAAAAGCATAGGCATTACTTTTCTCAGGTAGTAGTAGAAGGAGTAGGTAGTAGTGGGAAACCAGATAATGAAGAAAATGCGGTGTCTATAATCACGGAATTTCATTCACCTAAATAAAAACTACTGCACCAATTTGAACAAGAAGATAATTTATTCGTTTTCGGTCCAAAAACATATTAAAAAATTATACATGCGAAATAACAATTTGTTTTGTTATAATTTGTCCTAAAACCTTATTGTGTTCGTTATGTAGGCCGCATCTTACCAGTGGTGGCGCGTCCATAGAACCCGATTCCCGTCGGCTTGCCTAATTTTTAAGCGCCTAGGCAGTATTCCTTCAGGTCCTGAATAAATTTTAAACTAAATTCAGCACTGGCTTGCCTAAAAAAAATTTTGACCCACTGCCACTGTCCTACACTATACTTTTAATTATATAATTCATAATTGGGTATGCATTTAATTATGAACCCGATGGTACAGTCGACTAAGAAAGTGGTCTACCAGTTTTGACAAAAGTTTCTGCGATATCTCACGATAAGGCTGATTTTTCTAACGGAGTTTAAAACATGCACTACCTTGTTGTCTCATGACGTTCAAACGAACCTCAACCGTAGGGCGGTAAACCACATTTTTGGCTGACTGTATCTATAGTGATGTGTTTAGCAAGACCGCAAGTGTCTTGACCTAAACATGTCATCACCAGTGCATGTCACCGCGAATTGTATCGCCATGCTTGTCACTGCTAGCCGTGAGTAGGACAGATATGTTAATTAGAGCTATAGTTCACAGCAAATCCTTATTTCTAAATGGTCGGCGACGAGTATGTGACACCATTGGAGTTGCAGCCGTCTATAGGCTATGGTAGCGGCTTACTATCAGGCGAGTCAAATGCTTATCGACCACCATCGTTGTTTTTTACACAGTTTTATTTAGCTTGACCCCGTATATTTGATTATCTCTTTAAGCGCATCAAATCTTGTAAGAAAAATTTCAACCACTTCCCGGTGTCTGATTGAGCTGAAATTTGGTGTACTTCCGTAGTTTACATGACAATGCTACTAGGTACAGTCAGCAATAAGGCTGTGTACCTAAAAATATTTTTGGGAGTTACTTGTTACAAAAGATTTGTCTCTTGCTTTGTGCTGGACCTACATTAAAATACTACCTAAAACGAGTATGGTTGGGTTTTCATCGTCTGTCACCAAAGCACTCAGGTTCTAATGTCCCACCCACTTTCAGTCGGCCTGACTATATTGGTCTGCCAGTTGTTCAGAGCTAGCAAAACTTTTGTTTTAACTGACAGGCCGATATCGTCAGGCGGATTGATAGTCGGTGGGCCCCCTAACAATCACTACATAGTATAAAACAAAGTCGCTTACTGCTGTCTGTCCCTATGTATGCTTAGATCTTTAAAACTACGCAACGGATTTGGATGCGGTTTTTTTTAATAGATAGAGTGATTCAAGAGGAAGGTTTATATGTATAATTGCACCCGTGCGAAGCCGGGGCGGGTCGCTAGTTATTTATATAAGTGCAATGTAATGCGACTTGAGGTCGAGATCGAGAAAGGAGGAAGAGGTTGGGGGAGGCCTATACCCGACAGGGGTCCTAACACAAAAATTAAATATGAAACTGTTAATAGTTATTAAGTAGTTATGGAATAAAAAGGCTTTTTATATTTATTTATATTTATAATGCGACTTGCATCCAGCGTCTTCCGGCGACCTTTATAAGGTCGTCTGTGCATCTTGTGAGTGGACGTCCTACGTTGCGCTTGCTAGTCCGTGGTCTCCACTCGAGCACTTCCGACCGATACTTATACCGATACTTATGGAGGTCCAAAGGGGAGGCCTATGTTCAGCAGTGGACGTCTTATGGCTGAGATGATGATGATGATGATGAATGTAATGCATGAGGTGATACGCGATAGAATGGCAACCAGGTTATCCAACCAGGCGTCTTATACGAAACGGCCACTTTATTAGTCTATATGTATACTTCCTGAGATTGCACAAAATATTCATGAAATAATTAAGAGTCCGCATGTAAATCGACAAAGTGGGCCCTTTCACTAAACTCGTCCACATATCCGTGTACTTTATATATACATACATAGACGTACAGTGTCTTCTGAGGGACGTGAACAATACAGATGGATAGCAACTGATTGTAGGTGGTTGAAGCGTAGGACAAAACAATAGGGGATGGGATGAACCCCTACATTCCGATACGGTTTGCAATACTGGCTATGGACTAAGAGCTGGCCACGTCAGATATGACACAATAATGAGAGCAACAAAACCCGTCCGGTTAGATTGCTGTACTATCCTTATTGCTAGATCCGGGCATCTGGCAGCTTTTAAAGGGTCTCCAGACTAGCAAAATTTTTGAATCGGAAAATTGTACTACCAATGAGGTAAAAACTGCCGAAATTGTATCAATTGTAGAGGTCAGGGCCTATAATTTCACATTAGAACAAAAATCATTGCATATTATTGCAGAAACAGTAGGCGACAAAGTATGAATTACATTTTACGTCCTTTGGCTAGTTTCCCCCATACGTACTACGTACGTAGTACGGAAACTTCTGGGTAGCGTGCGTAGTACAGAAATATTATATAATTTCTCATAATATTGCATCAAAACCAGAACTCTAGGATTTGTTTTCTTGAAGTGGTTTGCATTCTTTGACCTCCACCACTTTACAGCTGGCTGAGCTGCCAGATGTCCAGATACTCCAGATCTAGAGGGGTTTCGTTGCTCTCATTATAGTGTCATATCTGACGTGGCTAGCTCTCCGTCTACTCGGGAGATACCGGAATTCCGGAAATAGGTAAACAAAGAAAAAACCAGCCAAGAGCATGATGGCCCATGCTCAGTGTAAGGGTTCCCTAGTTGCCGGCCCGTCACAATTCATGCTCTCAAAATGACAACTATTTGCGATAACCAGAGACTATAGAGATATAGACCACCAAAGCCTAAAAACTTTTTGAAGCTCAAGTCAATTGCACCATCTATGTCAAAGACCCTGAGAAAGAAAACTCCAAAACAAAGAAAAGCAACAGCAAACCACACGACCAACGTACCAGCAACCAATGAAGCCGTGTGTGGCACACAGCTACTTAGTGTACTACTAGTACGCTATTTGTTACTAGGTGGAGTTGCAGTTCAAGTGACATTTCTCTTACATATTCGGTATCTTTAGGGGGCTTTGACATAGATGGCGCAATCGACATGAGCTTCAAAAAGTTCTTAGGCTGTGGCCGTCTATATCTCTATAGTCTCTGCGATAACTTAATAACGTCTTAACCGAGTTTATTCAATATACCTAGTTTTTAAATTCACCGTTTTGTCGGCGCAATCAGTAAATGCACTTTATGGCTCCTCTACATGATGGGCCATCATAGGGACGCAGCTATGCGTTAGAGGGAGCTAACGATATTGCGATTTCGTTCCGTCGTATAGCTGCGTCCCTATGATGGCCCATCATGTAGAGCCAGCCTTTCTCGTACCAAACTTCAGCTTTGTAGTGATATCGATCACCGAGTTAAGCCGCGGACAGACGGACATGATGAAACTGTAAGGGTTCCTAGTTGACTACAGAAGCCTAAAAACGGTATTGAAAGTGTTGAGAACTGGACATACGCACGGGAGGAGACGTGCGGGGAGCGGGCAGAACGCGACGTCACCGCGGCGGGCCGCGGGCGACCCGCGTACGACACTCGGCTTTACCCACTCCGTCGGCAACGGACGACACCGAAAATTAGCTTTTTTATAATTGTTTGGCCGGGATTCCCATTGTAATTGAGGCGGAATAAACCAGCCTATTTTGATACAGTCCTCTTTAATTTATCGTCCCTGTAGGACCCTAACAGAAAGCACTAATACCTAATACCTACGGGAGCCTGGTTGAAAGGTGTATACCGGAGCTCCCGTGCTATTATAGTGCTTTGACGGTATTGTCAGGAGAATGAACTTGGATTATTAAACCAACCGCATGCAACACGCGCTCTCATTTCTATCGGAAAAAGTCTGCCTTTTTTGCGGGGGAGGGGAACGTCAAATGTATGCGAAACGTCAAAATAGCGACGTCAAATAAACGTCAGTCCATACAATGAGTATGACCACTGGTCATACATTTTCGGCAGAGGGGAACGCCTGTCAACAGCCACTCCGCTTGGTTTAAAGCTCTAAGGGAATGAATATGGATGGTGTAAGGAGGATAAGTATCTCTTATAGGAGAACGGTCGAAAAAGTGTCCAGTTGTAAACAGTAATAGTTCCAAATTGCTCCAAGTTATATCGCTAGTATAGCGATAGTAACTTTTAGCAGTTATTGACGGAGTGAAGTGCGCTGCATATGCGCTACCATATACCTATATAGCTGTTGTGGCGCCACCAATTTAACGCCTTTTGACGGACACTTTTGTAACAGAGATTGTCATTTTTTTTCACTTCAGCAGTTCGAACAAGCCTACTTTCCTCACTCCTGGAGTGACGAAAGCGCGACTTTCATCACTCCAGGGAGTGACGAAAGTTGCGACTTTCCTCACTCCAGGGAGTGAAACTTTGTTTCTAGAAGCTTTTCGTCATAATGATGATGCCTTTCATTCAGGAATGTAAATAAATGTGTTTTTATAACAATAATATGTTCTCACTACTGAGGTGAAAAGTTGTATGTGTCACACGAGAGGAAAGTGTTTTTACATCTCGTGTTCTTGAGATCCCTCGCTACGCTCAAGATTCAAACTTAGAATCACTCGCTTCGCTCGTGATTCAATTATAGAGTCTTTCGCTTACTCGGGACTCAAAATCAACATTCGCAAGAAAAATCAACTTTCCTCTCTTGTTGCACAAATAACTATTTACCTTCTACCATCCATAGAAATGAATAGCAGGACGTTTTCTGGGAGCCATGTTTGCACTGACGACTTCGTGCATATTATTTATCTATCACCCCGTCGTAAGTCAAATCAGCTACTCTTTAGAAAACGTAAAAACGATTTATTATATGGAGTCTCCCGTATAAAGGAGACTAATATTGTGACGTCACAATGTTACATCTCTTTTATATAAGTTTTAACCATTATAAAATCATTTAAAGCGCAAACACATGTTATATTCCCTGAATGTTCCCGAGTATTTTTGAAATTTAGATTTTTTGAATGCAATGAAACAAAGTTTAACAAAACAAGTTTATCTACTGGAAAGTACCCTATTGTGTATTTCGTTGTTTATTACATATGGGTGCTCTGTCCACGATATTGCTGATTTTCTTTGGCATCTTCTGAACTCTTGATTTTCACATTCGACGACTCATAACTTACTTAAGTAACTAAACTATCAAGTAGCTAACGACCAAATTCGGCAGCTGTGCGAGCGACTTAACCAATTTAGTGTGTTAGGCTGGCTTATACGGTTTTGAAGCTTATGTCGCTTTAAGCCGTGCAAAGATGCCGCTCTGTTAACTCAAGTACTAGTAAGTTGAGAGGAAGGTAAAATTGGGCTCAGAAATAGCAACTTCATTTCTCGAGAACGGGAAAATCCAAGATTACAATCTCAGTAATTGCCTTTTCTTATTAATTTACTTAAACATCTGCAGTTGTATGTATTTGACTCGTTTTCAACCGACTTCAAGGGTTTTGATGGAGGAGGTTCTCAAATTCGTCGAGATTTTTGTTTTTGTTTTCGTAATTTTTTTAATGTTCATATGTTCACCGATTATAAGAAGACGGCTGGACCGATTTAGAAAATTCTTTTTTTGTTTGCAAGAGTATATTTCACAGTTGGTCTCTCCAGGTTCGGATCCGATGATGGAATCCTGGAGAAATCGAGGGAACTTTTCAATTATTATAGGCACACCTATAAGATTTCACTATTTTTTACAGCAACTCGGCCATTTCCTCTTGGAATAGCGGATCCTAAGTGAAGTCGGTTTTTTTGTTTAAAATTATGAACAACAACTTGTTATGTACTCAAATTGCCGTGTAACACTTTAAGCACCCCAAAGTCGCGGGCGAAAGTTTTACAACCCCCGCAATCTTCTTTGACTGGCTTAAACCCCTTTATTGATACAAAGCCGGAGTAAGTTTGATTAAAACTGCGGGTCCTTGCCAAAGGGACTACATCTATAATTCAGGGGCTCACTTAGTCTCTCTTACAATGGAGCTTAAATTAAACATTTACAGAGACGAGCTTGTTAAAAAGAGTGGTGCTGTACAAAATTGTAAATGTTTCATTGTACAGTCAGCAGCAGAAGTAGCTATACGTCGTGCAACGTAAGAAGCAATTTTTGACACCTGTCATCTCAGTACATTTTATAACCTAAAATCGGATTTTTGTACTGAAATGAGAGGTGTTAAAATTGCTTCTTAGTTTACACGACGTATAAGCGAGTGGGGTATTCGAAAAGCTTGTCACGGCTTTGTTGTTAAGAGAATAAGGCTCGGTTGCACCAAACTGTCTGTCACCGTTAAAAACGTACGCTAAATTTTATTGTATGGAAATTTTCGTAGTAATCTGCCGGTTCACGCTGATGAGTCCGTCAAAAGTGGTTGGTGCAACTGGCCCTTAGAGTTGAACTCCTCACCCGTTAAGCTACTTCTGGTGCTGATTGTACAACGAAGTGACGTCTCAAGGCCCTACTCTAGGTTTTACTTATTGGCATTTCTTTTGATTGGCAAAATAAATAAAAATTGTTTAATTTTGGAAAAACTAATTGACGGATTAATCTCAATCACAACGTTCTTTATAAATAAACATGACCTTTATTTTTCGAAAAGAAAACTAATACCTCTAGGGGTAGGTACAGTAAAAGTAGCTAAGCGAGTAGGGAGTTCAAAATGAGCTGGACACGACTTTATTTTTAAGAGAATAAAAGCGTGTGTAGGTCATTTTGAACATCCTAACCGCTTAGCTACTTCTGCTACTGACTGAACGTTCTGTATTATCAACTCATCTCTGACATTACCATAGCATTGCATTTGAGCTCCCAGGCTTCGCGACTTCCCAGAACTAGAAGTCATAATACTTACTTTATTTTTTATACCACGACGGCAGTATACAAGCATACGACCCGCCTGATGGTAAGCAGTTACCGTAGCCTGCAACTCCAGAGGATTCACATGCGCGTTGCCTACCATTTAAGAACCTATACACTCCTTACTTAAAACTCTCCACTAGTTTATAATTTTATTTATACTAGCCTTATATTCATAATCCATTGCTAAGATTTTAGAGCAAAAAATATACTTAATTCAAGAAACCAGTCAAGTCAATAAGATTAAGAAGAGATTAACAATAAAATATTTTTGGTTCACCCTTTTATTGCTGACTTTACCTAGTAATTACATACATACATACATACAATCACGCCTATATCCCAAAAGGGATGGGCAGAGATCACGGATTTCCATTTGCTACGATCAATGTAGCAAAACGGCTCTCCGTTAGCCACTTCTCGCCCCCGTGAAGACCGAGACGTGATGGGTGGCGAACCGCATCGCCGCCATGCAGATGATTATTAGTGACTGAGGAGCCGAGCGTAACGAGGCGACGAACGTCTCCGTTTTCACTGGTACGACGATTTGGCAGATTGATGTGTGTGTATTGGTTGGTCAGTGTCGGTCTAGAGGTCGCATTTTTCATCCGATTTCGATGAAACTTGATAGTACGTTCCTTGATTTACTTGCCTAAAATTGTCGAGCCATTTTTTTTATTGGGGGGAAAATGAGGGGGAAAAGGGAGGAAGTTTGCTGTCGCGTTATTTATGTTCTCCGAAGTCTACGGTTCACAGAACCACTAGTTAATTAAATGAATCACCACAGCGTTCTCACGAGTAGTTGGGATCAGAGGTCCCCTTATTACCTAGTAAATTCTTCTTCTTCTTCCTAGCGTTTATCCCGGCTTGGGGTCCGCTTGACAACCTAATCCCATGAATTGGCATAGACACTAGTTTTTACGAAAGCGACTGCCATCAGACCTTCCAACCCAGAGGGGAAACTAGGCCTTTTTTGGGATTAGGTCCGGTTTCCTTACGATGTTTTCCTTCACCGAAAAGCGACTGGTAAATATCAAATGATATTCCGTACATAAGTTCCGAAAAACTCAGTGGTCCGAGCCGGGGTTTGAACCCGAGACCTCCGGATTGAAAGTCGGACGTCTTACCGCAAGGCTACCAGCGCTTATTACCTAGTGAATGAAAATGAAAAATTTATTAATAACATTTGTTATAAGTCATACAGTTAATATTATAGATTATAATTTGCAAGATCATCATTAGTAGATAGCAATGTCATGTAATTTACGGAAATATACCTAATTTCAGCTTTAATTAGACACATACGGGATTAAGTATACAGTGTGTTTCTGTAATAGGAGCAATAAATTAAAACATAGATTCTACTCCTCAAACTACAAAACTTTTGTTCAACAACTTTTAAAATATATGTATTTTGTAGATTGTCTCTTTTTCATACAAACTAAATAGTATTTTCAATGAATGTTAAAATCCGTCTAATTGACATTGCTTGTCACCCTACAGACATAGTCAATTTCGGAATACATTGCGTGTTCGAAAAAACTTTAAAGTGTCCTAAAAATCAAACCAAACGTTATTTTTAAAAGTCGCTGAACAAACGTTTCCTGGTTTGAGGAGTAGAATCTACTTTTTAATTTATTGCTCCTATTACAGAATAAAGTATAAAGTGACGGATTTTAATTGGTAGTAGGTAGTAGCAGTAGTACAGTCGACGTCAAAGATATGTTTACACTTTTGGACCTTCCTCCTTTGTAATAAAGTGTAAAAGTGTGAACATATCTTTGACGTCGACTGTACGTAGGGTATTTTATATTGGAAATTTCATAAACTAATAATTCAACAGAATAAAATAGCTTGATCTATAATCTGTGGCTGTACAGTCGCCATCAAATATATCGGAGCGGCCAAGGTACTCAAAAATATCTGAACATGCACTTTATCGCCTTGACAATAGAGGCGTCGTTCAGTAATTTGTGACCACCTTGGCCGCTCCGATATATCTGATATCTGATGGCTGTACTCCGTCTATAAACCGATCCGATGTCTATAACTTGTGCAATCTAAGAAGCGGTTTTTGACACCTGTCATCTCAGTACATTTTATAACCTAAAATCGATTTTAGGTTATAAAATGTACTGAGATGACAGGTGTCAAAAACCGCTTCTTAGATTGCACAAGGTATAGTGAAATTCTCTCTATATTTCCTAGAGCATTGTATTTGCTCGACTAGGCCAATTGATCCCCACATTTAATATAAGCTTCACTCCGTACTCCTTTGAAAGCACGAGACGTCTATTCGGAGCTTAGAAGTTGATTCTAATTTGATCTTATTGACCGAACGATAACGAAGGTCTCCATTTCAGGGTGCGTAGCCAGCGTGCCAATCGTTAAAAGATAAAGATAAGATGAAAGATATTTATTCTTCAATTTAGGCACATTCCAGGATTATTATTTTATTATTCAAATATACGACCAAGGCACTGTGCACTACTAACAATTAACATTATAGAAATACTTAAAACGAGTTTGATTTAGGCGACGTAACTACGTGGCTCCGTTGCGTCGTCTGGTCTAGTGCGGGTTACAATGCACTTATGAACGTCAGAGAGAAAAAAGAAACTACCACCGGTTCTAACCCTACACCTCTGACCCGAGAAGTATTACTTAAGTTAACGTTGCGCACGCAAGCTTCACTCCCCTCGTTACATCCGTCGATGGAGTCTTCGCTCCGCAAATGTCCAACTTTATCAAACATCTCGGTGAAGCCATCGCTGACCGGTGGCAGAGACCCCTTAGTATTGTATTGGGCTGGCTAAGATCCAAAATTATAATTTCGATAATCCGAGCCACCAGCATGTGTACGTGGGACACGGCACAGATTCAAATCCACCCAACATTTCTTCAGTTTCATCGACGGTGCTGCCCTACCCAGCCCGTGTACCTCTGCCCTGCACTAATGCCACGTTCTTGTTGTTGGCTAATGATTAATTAAATTTGTAACACTATTTTACGTCAAATAAATCATTTGAAAACGTTGCGTAGCGTATCGTAGTCACCTCTCTCTATCACTTATTTAGTGTGACAGTGACAGTTGTTTTTCGTTCGCTACGGAACGTTAATGATGGGCACGTTGCATACGTTGGCTTAGCAATGTACTAATTGCAGAACTTTTTAAAAAATCAGCCCTCAATCGCCCCTGTTGTTGTAGAAATTATAATAATATAAGCCTTTTTTTTACAGTCAGTGACTGTCTTACTTTGCAGCATAGGCCCCCCCAAGCTTTTGCCATGCCAATCTGTCTCTTGCCGTTCTCATCCATGTTGGTCCTGCTACGTTCTTTATATCGTCCTCCCATCTACGATATTGGCCTCCTTTTTTTCTCTTATTGTACCTAGGGCACCACTCTGTCACATCTTTAGCCCATTTTTCTTTTTTAGTTCGTATCAGGTGTCCTGTCCAGTTCCATTTCAGTTTTTTTATACAGTGTTTTATGTCGACAACTTTTGTTCGTTTTCTTATTGTTTTGAGTCGTATCCTATCTCGTAATTTAATGTTTAACATACTTCTCTCCATACTGTGTTGACATGTTTGTAGATCTTTAGTGTTTTGGCCTGTTAGACTCCATGTCTGGCACCCATATGTCATACTCGGTAGAATGCAAGTATTAAATACTTTTCTTTTAGCTTTTAGTTGAAATTACTTGATACTGAATGAATAAGTTCTTAGCCTAAAACAAATTATTTCCCTGATGGATATTACTTTAAATGGCGCATGTGGCACCCATATGGTTGCTGCCATAGGCTATGACCACTTTTTATCAAGCCGTAGGTTTCCTTGCCACAGGCGTAGTATTAGCAGAGACTATAGAGATATAGACGACCACAGCCTAGGAACTTTTTGAAGCTCATGTCGATTGCGCCATCTATGTCAAAGCCCCCTAAAGATACCGAATATGTAAGAGAAATGTCACCTGCACTACTACTCCAACTAGTAGCTACTAGTGTACTACTAGTACGCTATTTGTTACTAGGTGGAGTAGCTGTGCAGGTGACATTTCTCTTACATATTCGGTATCTTTAGGGGGCTTTGACATAGATGGCGCAATCGACATGAGCTTCAAAAAGTTCTTAGGCTGTGGTCGTCTATATCTCTATAGTCTCTGGTATTAGTAAGCCTTATCAGAGTGATGTCAAAGAGATCAATTTGTAAAATTAGAATTACTCTTCGGGCTTTAAAGGTGTCATACCTTGAGTGCCCCGGGGACAATGCCATTCAGTGCATCGATGCTTCCGTCAATAGTGTTGGGAAAGAATCGAGTCTTTTGAGTCCATCTTAAAGACTCGACTCAGTTTGAGACTGATTATTATTTACTTGAGTAGACAAAGTAATGAAAAAATTATGATAAGCCTAAATCAAAAGGGCCTATCCATCAACTTTTTTATGTAAGGTAATAATGTTAGACAAAATCAGTTTTTGACCCTTAATAATAATAACTCAAAACGGCTTTACTATGTTCAAAATACGTGAGTATTTATAAATGTTTACGTTGTCGATGTTTTTATATGTATTTTTAACCTCCGATCAAATAGTTTTATCGGAATGATTATTTTCGAAAGTAGGTGTTCACAAACAAAAAGAACTTTTTTCAGATTTTAGTAATGTTTAACATGATTTTTTAGTATCTATCAAATAATTTCTGAATATGATAAAACTATGAGAACCCCAAAAGCTTCTTCCAAATCAGTGCTACCCGATAGGCTGCTGAAGAAAACCGTAAATGAGCGAGTGACTCAGTCAAAATGTAAGACTTGAATTAACATGGGCGGTGTTCTAACTTCCGAACACATAAGACGCGATCCAACTCCAATGTATTTACCATGCAATATAGCTAAGGCCGCTTAGGCGTGAGGTGCCCGGTCTTAGAATTGTCCCCCACCATATCGTCCCGTGGTTGCAGTAGGAGTCTGCTAAGGGAATATACCGGGAGATGGGCAGCAGCATCTTCCGAAAGCCTAAACAACAATAAACAAAAAAAAACTGCGCGCGCCAACCCGCCTGCCAAGCGTGGCGCGTATGTCAAACCCCCCCTTTTAAACGGGAGGCCTATGTTCAGCACTGGACATCTTATGGCTGAGATGATGATGATGATAGCTAAGGCCGAATTTGCGTAAATACGGTTTTTTTTTTAATTAGCCTAAAGTAGTGTCCCACTGCTGGGCAAAGGCCTCTCCCGCTGTTTTCCATAACTCTAATACGGTTAATACGGGTTAATACCCGATGCAACTCCAATGCAACTCCAAAAGTGGTTGGTTATTTGACGTATTTGTTGTGTGCTGGAATTAGTAAAATTGTGTTGGAATATATTCTGTTAATAATGTGTTGTTTATGTATTTTAAAGTTACAATACGGCACCATGTTTTGCACGATAGGGGTTGGTACCGCTCGCGCACCCAATCCGTGAATCCAGTCGCTATAGGGAAAAAAAGATTATCTTCAGCCAAGAATACCAATGCGAAAATATTATTGTTAAAACATAAGTAAATATTTTCCTTAGCCCAAGATATATGTTACTTCAATAAAGACATTTTACTTGAATAATGACCACTTTCTAGGCAAATTGTTTTCGTTATACAGGGTGGAAAGATAAGTCGGGCCCTGGAGGGAAACTACCTTAAAACGTTGAGATAGCTCAATACACTGAAAGGAAACATTCCTTTATTTTTCCTAAAAAGTAAAACTGCGTTCACAGTTTTTTTTTTCTAATTTTCCCTTTTTTCGATACTAAAATTGTATGATTTTTCTTTTTTCATTATTTATGGCTTCTCTTGTGCCGTAAATTTGGTTGGTATTAAGAAGTTTGTATTCTTGTTGGAAATAGGATCGTTTGTCATGAATTGTCATAAAAATTGTTTTTGACAAAAATTACAAAATGAGTGTTTTTTTTGTGAATTGTACATTTTCTCGAAAATTTGTAAATCCAGATATGTCTCTTTTTAAAAATAAAAGAATGTTTCCTTTCAGTTAATTGAGCTATCTCAACGTTTTAAGGTAGTTTCCCTCCAGGGCCCGACTTAACTTTCCATCCTGTATACAAAACCATATTATTTTGACGAAGAGGATTTGTCATCGATGAAGAAGACATGAAGATACTTTTTTTCCATGTAGCGTAGACTCATGAGACTCGAGTTCATAGTTCCGTAGCAACCCTAGAGGTGCAGCGTTGCTTGAGAAATGTTAAGTGCGGAAAGGAGCTGTTTTCCGAGAGGTTGGCTGGCGGGATTTTAATATCTGCTGACACGAAACTCTGATCTCAGACGCAAAGTACAGTCAGCCTTAGATAGATAGATACACTTTTTTTTATTTGTAACTTTATTCATATGGAAATAAGTACCGTCAAACGTGGCAACTTTACCATAATCTACCTAGACCACAAAATATGGCATTACCTACTAAATATAAACTTATAGAAAGTATAGAAACCTCCTGATAAAAAAGTTTGCTTTTAAAAACTATAACAGGTAACGGTTTATTATTTTAATCCGGCAACAATTACTTTGCTGCCCCGGCTTTAGAATAGTGCCACCCCGTCTCTTCCCGCGGGTGTCGTAAGAGGCGACTAAGGGATAAGGGAACCTCTGATCCCTACTGCTCGTGAGAACGCTGTGGTGATTAATTTAATTAACGGTCATCCGCATGGCGGCGATGCGGTTCGCCACCCGTCACGTCTCGTTCTTCACGGGGGTGAGAAGTGGCTCACGGAGAGCCGTTTTGCTGCATTGATTGTAGCAAATGGAAATCCGTGATCTCCGCCTACCCCTTTTGGGATATAGGCGTGATTGTATGTATGTATGTATGTAACAATAACTTACTAGACAGTATTGTCAGTTCTTGTTACTTACGCACGTGGCTTCACAACGATAGATTTTGTACACGGAGAGAAAAATCTAGTTTCTTGTAACAGAATATTGTAAACTTGACTTGATTTTATTGTATTATATGTGACAACTATACATTTTTTACACATTAACAGAAAATTCTACTTCTTTACAACATTATTTCTAGTTCCTACAACCCACTTACCTAGTATCGTAGAAAATAAATTTTGTGTAACACACAAAAACCATCTCTGTAGCCATCATTATAGGACAGGGTAGAGTTTATCAGATTTTTCAGTAGGATTCAATATAATTACTACGGACTTGAAACGCCGCATAATCCTGTTTACTATGTGTTGTATTAAGAACACCAGATTTTTATTAGTCTCGACTATTATTTTAGGGGACTGAAATAATCAACAATTTCTGTTTACTATATGCAGTATTGGAGAATACCAGATTTTTATTTGTGTTAAATAGTTATTTGTGCAACAAGAGAGCAAAGTTAGTTTTTGCTTCGAGTGTTTATTTTGAGTCCTGAGCAAGCGAAAGATTCTATAATAGAATCACGAGCGTAGCGAGTGATTCTAATTTAGAATCTTGAGCGTAGTGAGGGACTCAAAGGCACGAGGTGCAAATAACTTGGGTCTCATGTTGCACATACAACTTTTCACCTCAGCAGTGAGAACATACCGATAATAATACAGATACGAATACCGATACAAAAAAATACTCGGTTAGAACAGAGAAGTGATTTTATATATTTTTTTTTACTTTTGACTTGTATGACTTTTCGACTTTTTTGTCTTTTTTTGACTTTTTTGACTTTCCTCACTAATTTAACTTTTTTGAAATTTTTGAATTTTCTGAAATTTTATGCAATTTCTGAAATTTTTGAAACTGTTGAAATTTTTGAAATTTTTGAGATTTTTGAGATTTTTGAGATTTTTGAAATTTTTGAAATTTTTGAAATTCTTGAAATTTTTGAAATTTTTGAAATTTTTGAAATTTTTAAAATTTTTGAAATTTTTGACCCTTTTGAAATATTTCAAGTCTTTGAAATTTTTGAGATTTTTGAGATTTTTGAGATTTTTGAGATTTTTGAGATTTTTGAAATTTTTGAATATTTTGGAATTTTTGAAATTTTTGAAATTTCGGAATTTTCAAAAAAATTCAAATTTTTGAAATTTTTGACCCTTTTGAAATTTTTTGACTATTTTTAACTTAATAAGAGAGGAGGAGCTTCGTTTGAAAACATTGTAATCACATTGATTCGAAACTAGTGCCTGCGCCAAATCTTGTGATTAGGTTTCCAAACTAATTTAGTGTTCATCGGGGTTCTGCTATTCAAAAAGCGACGTTATGACGTTTGAAATATTATTTTCTCTTTCTTTTTACTGCAGAATTTTCAAGGTCATTTTGTCTCACTCAGTGAGCAAAATCGAACTTTGCTCACTGAATTTAGGCGGCAAAGAACCCTCGTTCGAGCTGCTGAGGTGAAAAATATGTTTTGTTCTGTTTACAATAAATATTGTAGTGTTATCGGGTTTTATTTTTGTATTTAATAAAAGTGAGAAATACACCGAAACCGAGCACGGGTTGCAAGCGTCGCTGCTTGTCCGAGCGGGCCCTCTCTCCAATTTTATTTAAGTGTCATCATCATCACATTATCACATCCTTCCATCCATCCATCTATTCATATGAGGTCCTGTTCGAAATCTACAACCTTAGTGAGAGAAACATTATATAGTTCTTACCTTACATGAATCAGTTGGAACTTCTATATATACAAATGACGTAAAAAACTTCGAAAGCGCGTTGTATGTCAATCAAGTATGACGTGAAATAAATAAGCTAGAAATTAATGTTAAATACATTAATAAATTACATTTTTACGTAGAACCTATCTTAGCATTGAATTTTACAGTGTTTAATAAAAATGTACAATATAAGCGCTATAAACCTGGAACACTGTATGGCCCAGCGCCCTAGCGCCATCTGTTGACACTAATGTAAAGGTATTAAATTAGTTTTTCGCTACACGTAAATAACGCATTGTTTAGTGTGCAATAATATTGTAATGCCAACATTTTTTATTGTTGCTGGTACTATTCTTTATTTTTATCATGAAAACAAGTATGTTACACAACAAAAAACGTATCTAGTTATGAGTAAAAATATTCCTAGTAATCAAGAAATTTCGAGTAAGTAATGGGTATTAAAAATCCGCTTAAAGGTACGAGAAAGTCTAGTACCTATAAATAAATCACATAAGATGGACCTTACATAAAGATATTGTAAAGACAATTTTATTATTTTGTGTGATTACTAGACGATTGTGAACAGAAACAATAAATATTGTAAACATCGCAATTCTTGAAAAGTGTTGTAAGCAAAATGCTTATTTTACTCTGTAACTATTAGAAGGTTACCACAACGATATCAGAGTTTTCGTGTACAAGAATATTATAACTAGAATATTCTAGTATTGTCAAAAATACGACTTGTTGTTTTAAAACTTAGTTGTAAGCTTTAGGTACTTATTAGCTTTGCTATGTACACATTGCTGTGCCCTTACAGGGTTCGTATTACTGTATTGTAATATGTTTGCAATAAACGTTTTGAGTTTGAGTTTTGAGTTTGAAACAAGAATCTGTTAACCATAGCTGATATCTTTTTTCCTACACCAGAATCATAACTACTATACAATCTGGTAATATTGTAAAATATTTTTTTCTCCGTGTATATTCGGAAAGTAATTAGTATCTATGGCTTCCGAATAGCATGAATAATTCTATGAAAAATGGTAAGTAAAAAATACCAAACATATATAAACTTTACCTGTGGTCGTTTTCCCTCCATCAAATATTATTTTGTGGGAACAATAATAAATAATAAATATTATGGGACAATATTACACAAATCAACCTAGTCCTACAGTACGCTCAATAAGACTCGTGGTGTGGGTGCTAGGCGACGATATAATAGATAGATATAGATAAATACTGCCGTGCCGTGAGGTGCCCGGCCTTAGAATTGTCCCCCACCATATCGTCCCGTTGTTGCAGTAGGAGTCTGCTAAGGGAATATACCGGGAGATGGGCAGCAGCATCTTCCGAAAGCCTAAACAACAGTAAACAAAACAACTGCGCGCGCCAACCCGCCTGCCAAGCGTGGCGCGTATGGCAAACCCCCCCTTTAAAGGGGAGGCCTATGTTCAGCAGTGGACGTCTTATGGCTGAGGTGATGATGATGATGATGAGATAAATACTTAAATACATAGAAAACATCCATAACTCCGGAACAAATATCCGTGATAAACACACAAATAAATGCCCTGATCAGGATTCGAACCCGGGACCTCCTGCTTCATAGGCAGGGTCACTACCAACTAGGCTAGGAGGCCGTTAAATACTTAACTAGTTTTTACAAAAGTCAAGTGCTAGGTATTATGCTTATCGTATAAACTATTTACCACATTATACGTAACTACCAACCAAGAGGCAGCTGATCTTCACGAGGCTTCATTATACATCGCCCTTCACTTCACAAGTTATCGTCTGGGATACCATGACCAACGTTTGCACCTAGCGTACAGTACAATAATTAAATTAACTCGCCCCATAACGTCAAATTGACTGAATGCTGACTGTGTTTCAGTCCAATTAGCGATTCGATAGCAGAACGCATATTGGCATTGTATATTATATACAACTATGCTTATTGTGCGTTAATAACCAGTTGTAAAGCTTGACCTTATACATATATACTAGCGACCCGCCCCGGCTCCGCACGGGTGCAATTATACATATAAACCTTCCTCTTGAATCACTCTATCTATTAAATAAAACGTATCTAAATCCGTTGCTTAGTTTTAAAGATCTAAGCATACATAGGGACAGACCGCAGGATGCGACTTTGTTTTATACTACGTAATGATGATGATATGATCTGTGCCATGTTGCGGAATTTCATTGAAACTAATTTCTTACACTGGCAATAATTTTAATGATAGGTTGTCAGTGTCATTGTGGCGGTTCACATGAATGTTAAATATTAAATAATAAAACGGTAAACAATTCCCAAAACTTATAATAGTCTAGAGCGAAACATTGTAAATAATTCTCATAAAGTTGGAATTAAACGCTCGGAAAATGTAGCTATTTCGCTACGAAATACTTACTAATTATTATCAGAGCTGACTGGTGAACAAATCAGGTGACATCATACCTTAGAGCATTAATTTATTATATAGGTAGTACCACTAGTACCTACTAAATGTGACATCTAGAACAAATTATGATAGATTAGATTAGATTTGTTTATTTCTTAAAGAAAAAGACATAGTATTTTACATCAGATAAAACAAAACGCTTTCACTAAAAGATCGTCATATAAAAGAAACTATTTACAATACAAATGTATGGAAACAATGTCACGTGCTTACAAATAAAATAAAATAAAATGTGCGCCATGTTTAGCTGTTGACAGCTATGATTGAATTAACCCTTTAACGGGCAAGACTGAAAAAAATCCTCATCGCCAATGTCAGTCCTAAAAATTCTGTACAAGAAAAAAATACAAAAAGATGATGTTAAAAGTGGTCTTTTTTGAGACCGTTGCCCTATAAAGGGTTAAAGAGCAGTTTAGACTTGTAATTATTTTTACTATATCTTATGAGATAAAAAAAAAATCTTAGGGATATCATCTCCTGCACGCCTAGCACATGATGACAAAAAATTTCAAAATGCAGACATTTTCAATGAAAAAATATGTAGGTAGGTTTAAACAATTATCTTTTCACTGTATTAAAGATCCATAGGTTGACATTTTAAAACTGTTTCTCTTTAGTTTTTTTGTTCTTATTTGTTCTTATTTGTTTTTGGCACTGTTTCTATTATGTAATCTATATTTAGTATTGTTATAGTCAAGCTACTTATGTACCTATTTGTGTTATGGTTAACGTATTCTCATTGAGGAAACTGTAAGTCTATAACTTAAGAACCCTCTTTATGTCAATGTAAATGTATACGACTGTTTGTTTCTAAAAAAATAAATAAAAAAAAAATAAAAAAATGATTGACACGTCAGTATCTCGCGCGCGAGATAGTCTATCCGTCCTTTTCTGACTGTGTCAATTAAAAAGAGACGGGTAGTCTATCTCGCGCGCGAGATACTGTCGCATCAGTCATGTGCTAGGCTGTTACTCAATGCCTTAGAGAATAATATACCTACTTTTTAACTATACTGAACTGTAGCCATATAAATGAGAATAATAGCGCCCTCTTGACAATGATCATATATTTCTGGTCAGGCTTTATGTAATGAACGAGCAATCTAGTCTCGCATCCGGGTCGCCTCAGACAAACACTTAGCTGCTTGTAAAATATAAGCCGTCTTCCAATTTTGCCACGCAGGGACGAATTGGATGGATTTAGCTAAACCCCGACAACTAACTAATAGTTATTTGTTATACAAGGGGTGAAAGTTGTATTTTACGTGCGAGTGTTATTTGAAACACGAGCTAGCGAAAGGATTCTATTATTGACCACGAGCGAAGCGAGTGGTTCAAAAATAGAATCCTGAGCGTAGCGAGTGCTTTAATACACGTGACGTAAAATAACTTTCACCCGTGTATAACACAAAACTTTTCACCTCACTACAGCGAGGAAAATAAGAAAAAGGGTGCATTTTGCTCGGTTTCCCGTAATTCCTCAGGTGTTTAATACTTCTTCATCACTCGAATCACTAATTTTTAACAAAACAACCTAGAAAAACATGCGAATATTTAACGTTGATAATGTTGATATGATGGATGAATTGAAATGAAAAGTTTTGACGTAAAAGGTTTTATTAAATGTCAGATGCGTTTTGTTCGTACGTAGACTTATTCGGCTGTCAGAACAATTTATCCGTTTTTACAAAAAGAATGAAGATTAATGTTGAATGCTGATATTTATGAATTAAAATAAAGTTGTAAGACTGTATTAAGTGTTTTTACTCGATGCAATTCATTAATTGCGATGTTAAAAATTCTGCACTTTTAACGTTTTACGTTTTGTTAGCTGTCAAATGTCACTTAAGCCACTTGTCACTTATGTCAAAACTCTTTCACCACATGTGGACAAAAAGCGATTTTCACAATAGATATTGAACAAACAAAAAGGGCTTTCCGAGCTAGTGAGGTGAAAAATAAGTTATGGTTAAAGTAAGTTATACACAGATGGCATATCCGTCGGACAAATCCGGCGGGCACATCTGTGCGTGTATCCAGCTAATAAGCCAAGTCATTACTGTACTCATTTACAATTTTGTACATATTACATTTACGCTGTCATTTCTGAAATGTTTTGCTGAATCGTATAACAATTAGTTGCGGGCGTAGCTATAAAAATACGGCTTTTCGTGAACAAGAAATTTCCCTCGTCAGGATTGTTCCTTAGGATCCAAGGATGGATTTGAGAAGTGGAGCCACTAAGATTTTTGCTGTAAATTTTTAGGGGGGGAAGGCTCTCAACTTTATCTTGATACACAGTTAAAGGGCGGATATAGGACGAAGTCGTTGTAGACCTCATTTTGAACAATGAATTTGTATAGTTAATGTTCCGTAATCGCATTAATATGAATGTCTACTTATTCATAAAGAAGCCGTGCAGAGGCCCCAATTGATAGTTTATTTTTTATTAGCTTTGATTATTTATAAACCGACTCCAAAAGTACCGAATATAATACTACGTCATATGTGACGTAATCAGGATAGACCAGGAAAGCAAGATAAAATATGTTATATCTCTGTCTTCTTAAATGACACCTCCTTTGAGCTTGTTTCCGTTGGTTAGTAAATCAAACTAATAATTAAATGGCAACCTATAAAAAATATTAACGGTCAATGACCTGGCCCCCAAAAGTGTGGTAGTGTGCGTGAAGTGTAGTTGTGTATGAATCTTGGTAATTTGACCCGACCCTTAAGCTACTAGGCCAAGTTTGGTATCGTTTTCATATAAATCGGGGATGCCGAATTCATTTTAGATATAATTTTGACACCGTTCCGAAGCGAAACATGTAAAATAAAAAAGAACTTAATTTTGAATTTCTTATTTCACAAGGAAAAAAATGATACCTTAAAAAGCACTATGAATCATGAAAAAATAAAAGATTCTTTAGAGAGCCCTATTATTCGTTCATTTAATAAAAATATAATGTCAAACTTAAAGGTGATATTCATATGTTAATGGTGCTTAGAATTAAAATGGAAAAAAAAAATTTTTGAATTGAGAACTTTGACGAACGAATTCGAAAAATAAAGTACTTAGTAGTGCTTAGAAATTCGCCCCCAAATAAAAAACTCAAATCAAATGTATGTTTTAAAAGCCAGAATCCGCCATTTCGGTAACTTCCGTTTCCGTACCGGAAGTCGGCATTGTTAAAGCCGGAGACCGATATCAGGACCATGTCTATCGGCTCGGTCGCTTTTTGCTCCGGCTTTATAACGATTGGTTTAATTAGTGCGATGGAATCTATCTGTGATGACGGGTTTTGTATTATAAACGATTAATACAAAATAAATGGTTTTTACCGGACTGAAAAAAGGAGGGCTATTTACTTAGTATGGTATGTCGATTTTTTTGCTCGTCCTACTGCCCACATCGTTCGACGGATTGCGACGTACCTAGGCATTTTCACTCAACTTTTTACTATTACCGGCCGGTTAGCAATCGTCACAAAACTGACGGTCTATGTCAAATCCCATACATTTTGTCAGGAATGTGACGGTTAGACGTTACTGAAACACAACGTAAGTCATGCTTTAAAGTACGAGTTAAAATAAAAATACCTACGAAGTGTCATTAGATTCGTCTCGGGTATGGGAGTGATATGGTGTGAGTATATTAAAATCATAAACAAAATAGTGGATTCACTATTTGTTTAAGTTCAAGATTTGATAACCTATTTATTCCTACTGACTTAGAATTGTGAGCCCCTCAACTCTATTGGGACATTAACTCTTTAACGGGCAAGACTGACTATAGTCCTAAAAATTCTGCACAAGAAAAAAATACAAAAAAGATGATGTTACAGGTGGTCTTTTTTGAGACCATTGCCCTATAAAGGGTTAAAACATTCCTTAGTTCGTTGTGGAGATTGATAAGCAATAAAATAAAAGCAATAACAAAATCAATTCTTTAAAATGTCCTCCCGAGACTATGATATGAATATTCCAGTTCAGTAACTGAAACAAATAAATATTCTATGAGGAAAACACAAATATTATATTCCACAACGTGCATCAATCAAATAAAATATCTGCAGGACCTCGACAATAACACGCGCTGAGGGAAAATTTCAATAAAATGAAAATGCAATTTAAAATATGAAATATCCGGGACCTGGTATCGAGAATTTATTGAGGACGGAACAGCGTTACAATAACTAGGTTTCACACACAAATATTATACAAAGAATTCACTGGGAAATTGATTTAAAATGAAATACAGAATACTAAATCAAGTGGTGGTGTATGAGTATGAATACTAACGTATTTTTTAATAAAATACTACTCGAAAGTGGATCGTGTTGTCTGTAATAAATCATCATCATAATTTTAAGAGTCGCCAGGACGCTCGCGTTCCCACACAAACGTAGTTCAGCTCTCATTTTAAAACGACATGCTTTAGAACCATGAAATTTGGCATGGGCATTCTAATAGTACAGATCTAGCCAATAAAATACATCCAGTTACAGATTTACATACAAAACTTATCTTTGCTATATTTTCTTTGTATTACAATTTTTAGCAACGAAAACGAATGTCCGACCTAGATCTGTACTATTAGAATGCCCATGCCAAATTTCATGGTTCTGAAGCATGTCGTTTTAAAATGAGAGCTGAACTACGTTTGTATATTGGGAACGTGAGTTCACGCGAGCGTCCTGGCGACTCTTAAGAGCTCTTGTTGGCGGAGTAATCGCTATGTTTTTAGCTCTTGATAATAATGTTGGCTTTTTCTTTGGCTTGGTTGCACGTCTTGGTCTGCCTCGGCCTCTTCGTTTTGCTTTTCTCCCTAAAATAAATAAATATTATACAGGTGTCCCAGAAATCGACGTCAAGCCGTGAATGGATGATAAACCAAGTTATAACAGTTATCAGAAAAATACAAAAAAAATCTATCACATGCTCGTCAAAAATTATGGTCACTTTAAAAATTTACTAGAAGTTAAGAATGCGTGAATATTCTAGTAAATTTTTAAAGTGACCATAATTTTTGAAGAACGCGTGATAGATTTTTTTTTTGTATTTTTCTGATAACTGTTATAACTTGGTCTATCATCCATTCACGGCTTGACGTCGATTTCTGGGACACTCTGTATATATAAAAAATCAGTCGAATTGAGAACCTCCTCCCTTTTTGAAGTCTGTTAAAAATACATACGAGTATTGAGTTAGTGTGAGTATCGCATGCAATTGGCCGGTAGTTCACGATTAACGATGATAACTCGGCTCAAAATTGATTTGTCATGTGATTTTCCGTATCAAATGAATGAGCTTAGCGAAATGAGTTCTTACATTCTCCTTAGTGAGGATCCTAAGCCACATAAAAACGTCGAACCTAAAATTTTTATGCACAAGCATAAAATTTGGCACACTTGTTTATTGTCCCCAGAAAAGCCGATTAAGATCGGTACCCAAAGGTACCCCCCCTTCTGGCGCCGGGGAGGGGGGGTTAAAATACCACTCCACCCGGCTTCATTCAAAAAATTCTAACAGTTCACGTTTAGCTAATAGGTCAAGTTTGGTATCATTTTCGGATAAAATAACCACGTAGAATTCGTTTCTGGTATTAAAAAATGCAATTTACGCAGTAATTTTTAAAAAAAACATACGAATTTCGAAAATCTCAACAAAAATTTTCATATTCCAGTCATCATAAATATAAATTTGCTAGTTTTTTTCATAATTTAAAAATACGACATTAAAGCATATTTCACGTAGATTCAAAAAAATATAACATATGAGAATCTTTACTAACAGGAAATAGCATAAAAAAATATTTTACGTCGCGCGTCGTGAAATTATTTTTACCGCAGCCGGCATCCGCGTTTAAAATATCCAAATAACGCACTGTGGATAGGTACCATGTAAACTTGTTATTTATTAAAATCGATTGTATATATAACAACGATATAAACCGTACCTGAAGAAATGTGGTATTCCGCCAGAAAAGGGACTTTTAGTATAGGAGTTGTGTGCGAAACCTCTTTTCCTTGTGCTAAAATCTTGGGTTTATAAGTGGTATTTATGAAGCTATCAAACGGGTCCTTGAACCAGTTACTAGGAAAACAGCCCCTCTGGACACGAACGGTGCTATAATTATAGTGTTAGCCAGGTTTTGGAACATCGCCGAGATGACAGATCACCTGTCATCGGACCGAGCTGTCAAGAGAAGATTCCCGCGCGATCTTTAGCGTTGCTCTGAGCGTTGTCGTGTATTAAACTTATAATTAAATGTGTAATCCAAGACTCGGTGCTTTTACTGCTAATAATAGATAGCCAAATGCAACTCGAGCGATGGGTTGAACACTATACAAATCTTTATTCGAGTCCAGTTGATATACATCCGGAGGCTGTGCAAAGTATGCCCAAACCAAACTGGCTGTTATGACCGAGTTAGATAATCTACTGCCTGTTGAAGAGTTTGCCAAGGCTATTAATAGGCTCACGTGCGGTAAGAGCCCCGGCGGTGATGGCACACAACCCAAGCCTAAATAATAAAACTCGAATGCATGCGACCACTTGTGTACAATCTTCTGTGCAAATGTTGAGAAGCCGGAAATGTGCCTCAGGATATGCGTGATGCCAATATCACACTATACAAAGGGAAAGGTGACCGCGGCGACTGCAACAATTACCGCGGTATCTCCATATTGAGCATAGTTGGCAAGTTTTTTGGCCACATACCGCCCGAGCCAACGCAGTCGTCTCTGCTTGAG
Organism: Pammene fasciana; assembly: GCA_911728535.1. Lineage (NCBI taxonomy): Eukaryota > Metazoa > Arthropoda > Insecta > Lepidoptera > Tortricidae > Pammene > Pammene fasciana. The sequence goes on along the minus strand of OU452272.1, from coordinate 44,228,502 downwards.
AAACGCGTTTCAAGCTAGGCAGCTGTGCAATTTCTAGGACCCTTTCGTTTGTCATCCTGTCTTGACTCTTGCCATATTCCGAAAATCTTGAGTAGGCATCGCATGTAAAAAGAGTGTATACGACGTTCGACTTTTGCATACGTCATCCAGGTTTCAGCTCCGTACAAGAGTATGCTTAAAATCGAAGCCTGAAAGACTATCATCTTGGTCTTTATTCTAAGATGTTTGTTTTGCCATACTTGAGTACTAAGCTTCCCAAATGTGGTTGTCGCTCTACCGATACGAATGTTGACCTCCGCATCGAGCGAAAGGTTATTCGTTACGGTCGATCCTGGGATTCCTGGGTAGCAAAAACTGTCAACTACTTCTAAAAGCGTGCCATTGAGGGAAATAGATGGAGCTCCGGAAGTCCTCCTCGTGTTAATGGACATGGCAAACAGGGAACAAGCCTGATAGAACTGACTCACCATGGACTGGAGTTAGCAACGAAGACTGCGTCATCGGCATAGAGAAGACTGTCGACGAAAAGATTCTCGAGGTCTCTTTTTGTCTTTAGGAGCGAGATGTTAAACATTATTTCGTCGGCCCTCGTATGCACATGGATATCCTGCTGGTTATCGCTGAAAGCGGTACTTAATATAAGCGAGAAGTATATACCAAACAGGGTAGGAGCCAAGACACAGCCTTGTCGCACTCCTCTGGAGACATCGAACTGCGCTGATGACGCACTGTTAAAAACTACTGTGCCCTTCATACCTTCGTGGAAGAATACAACTAGCCTCAGAAGCTTTGATGGACACCCAATGCTCTCGAGTGCTGTGTATAAGCATAAGCCCTCCCGGCTAACTGTATCGAACGCCTTGTTAAGCTGGACAAAAGCCATAACCAAGGGGGTATTTTGTTCACGACACTTCTCCTGCATTTTACGAAGTGTGAAAATCATATCCACTGAGGAACGGTCGAAGCGGAAGCCACACTGCGGCTCAGGATAAACGCGTTCTGCAAGCTTTTGGAGTCTAAAAAGAACGACTTGGCCAAAAAACTTGCTAGCTGGCACATTTCCCGCTTCTCAGCATTTTCACAGCAGATTGTACAACACAAGTGGTCGCATGCATTCGAGTTCTATTATTTCGGCTTGGGTTGGGTGCCATCTCCGCCGGGACTCTTACCGCACGTCAGCCTTTTAATAGCCTTGGCAAACTCCTCTACAGGCAGTAGATTATCTAACTCGGTCATAACAGCCAGTTTGGGCATGCTTTGTATAGCCTCCGGATGTATATCAACTGGACTCGAATAGAGATTTGTATACTGTTCAACCCATCGGTGGAGTTCCATTTGGCTATCCATAATTATAGCTCCGTTCGTGTCCAGAGGGGCTGTTTTCCTAGCAACTGGTTCAAGGACCCGTTTGATAGCTTCATAAATACCACTTATAAATCCAAGATTTTAGCACGAGGAAAAGAGGTTACGCACACAACTCCTATACTAAAAGTCCCTTTTCTGACGGAATACCACAAATATTTTCAGGTACAATTTTTATCGTTGTTATATATACAATTGATTTCAATAAATAACAAGTTTACATGGTTCCTATCCACAGTGCGTTATTTGGATATTTTGACCGCGGATGCCGACGGCGGCAAAAATAATATCGCGACGCGCGACGTAAAATATTTTTTTTTATGCTATTTCCTGTTAGTAAAGGTTCTCATATGTTATATATTTTAAAATCTACGTGAAATATGCTTTAATGTCGTATTTTTAAATTATGAAAAAAACTAGCAAATTTATATTTATGATGACTGGAATATGAAAATTTTTGTTGAGATTTTCGAAATTCGTATGTTTTTTTTTTTATTACTTCGTAAATTCCATTTTTTTATACCAGAAACGAATTCTACGTGGTTATTTTATCCGAAAATGATACCAAACTTGACCTATTAGCTAAACGTGAACTGTTAGAATTTTTTGAATGAAGCCGGGTGGAGTGGTATTTTAACCCCCCCTCCCCGGCGCCAGAAGGGGGGGTACCTTTGGGTACCGATCTTAATCGGCTTTTCTGGGGACAAATAACAAGTGTGCCAAATTTTATGCTTGTGCATAAAAATTTTAGGTTTTGAGCTTAAGACCCTAGCTACCTCTCATTTCGTAGTTTTTGGATAAATAAGTAGTTTGCTATACGCTTCGCTATACGGGCGTCCTGTTCAATAGCGTAGTACGAGTAAATACATTTTATTAATTAGAATATGAGCAGAATCGATCACGGGGTTGAGAACCTAAAATCAATGAGCAAAGGTCACGGGTCACGTTTTGCCGAAGAACCGAGGCTAGCAATCAGTGATGTCTGATTCCAAATTTAATAAATAACGACCCTTATATATCTCGTTCCTTTAGTAAAAGCTACGCTACGTCGAAACAAAATAGTATGCAAATACGAATGCGTTACTCATTACTTTTTACAGTACACAGGGTTTATATCTAGTTCTCTGTACTTAAATATACAGAGGTACTACAGTACAAATACTAAACTAAATTAATAACTAGCTAAAATCTAAACTAGGCCCTTGCGGCATTGTACCAAGGATGCTGGCGGCATTTCCTCGTTGTATCGCAATGCTGATACGCTGTGCGAGGAAACCGCCAGCTCTTCGGTCACCAGTTACATCAACCAGACGCTTTGCGATTTCTGCAAAAAACTTGTGTGCGCTGGTACCCCATGGACCTAGAGTTTCAACTCCAAAAGGTACAAAATGGTACTCTCTACCGAGACTTTTATATTTGTTACGTTTTGAAATTTCGGCGCTTTCCGCCGCTGCGCCCGCTTTTACGTTAGTCCGTTGGAGGTGGGACGGTGCCAGTGTGTCTACGCAGGTAGCATCCCACACTAACATCCGTCCCAGGCTCCAAGGAACCAAAGACACCCCATCAGGCCTCTTGCCATCATCCCTCATAATGCCAGTCGGCTCAAAAAGAGCAGGCACATTGATGGTTCTCTGTTATAAAACAGTCATGCATTTTAATTTCCTGGTATTCTAAATAAAAAGATGTGTTTAACTCGGTGCATGCCACCCACTGAAAATAAAACCGGCCCGGACAAGTGCGAGTCGGACGGACTCGCGCATGAAGGGTTCCGTACATTATTCATAAAAACCAGCCGGAGCTATACTATCGAATAAATTAGTATGTATCTGCCTAAGTATGTACGTAGTTTTTTGGAAATAACTCAAAAACGCCTAATTCGATAATGTTCAAAATAGTTTTCGTTGAAAGAATATAACACTTTCACGACCAGGAACCCGCTAGGCGGGCTCTCCGTTCGTAGGCGCTTTCCGCTACAAAACGGGAAAACGCTAGGATCGGCTACGAGCGTAGCGCGTAGCGAAGTGTGATACGGAAAGTGTTAAAGGTTCTTCTTGATTTTTTTCATAATTTTTGGACTTACGGTTCAAAAGTTACAGGGGGGAGACACAATTTTTCAGTCTTTCGGAGCGATTATTTCTGGAAGTATGCACTTAATCAAAAAATGTTCAAAGAAATCTCAATGTTTTTTTAGAGACCTATCGATTGACGTGCGTCATTATGATATTTGGCAAAAACAAATTGACAATTAGTTACATGTGTTTCAAAGTCACGCCGAATAACAACTAGCTTACTTTTCTTCTACTATGTGTAAGTTGAGTCGGTATCAGATATGTCGGAGCGGCCAAGGTGGTCACAAATATCTGAACGCCTCAATAGGGATGATGACACATGTTGAATTAGGCAATGAAATTTAGTTGATAGGATGCAAAATGATCAAAATATACAAATAAAGTAAACATTTAAAAAATCTAAATATTGAAATGGTGCAAAGATATCAGGCTTCAAAATTTCAATTTTTTTCGAATTTTGAAAGTACAAAATTTTAAAAAACCAATGATACTTACCATTCGATTTCTAACATTTTACTGTGAAATAAATTGTATGGCAACCATATACATAAACGCAATATTTCACTGTAAAAATAGCAATTTCATAATTTTTCCATACCTTAAACAGGGCAACTATGAAGCCATGACGTCACGGCTTTATATCATTTTGTTAGGAGCGTTTTGAGAAACAAAAGCAAATCACAGACTTTAAGTCTCTTTTCTGTCTTTTATGTTGATTTAAGGCATTTGGCCCCATATAGACATTTGATCCTCACAACAAAACGAATCGAATGATACCACGCATGAAAAAAAATCATCTAGCCTAATAGGCTATAAAATGCTTGTTCAGATATTTTTGAGTACCCCGACCGCTCCGATATATTTGACAGCGACTGTACAAATACATAAATGAAACTTATTCCATAACAATGCGGTCTTCTTAAATATTTTATACCTTGACGGTACTCCTCTGTAGTTCTGGGCGCCCGGGGCGCCACGCGTGCCCCTCGGTATTGACATTCGCATTCTACTTGAATGATCCTCGTTTCACATCGTCTGCAACCGGTTACGACCCCTATAGACTAAGAGCTAGCCTCGGATGTGTTACACGATTTTCAGAGCAACGAAAACCAGCAGTTGCCGGGGAAGTCATGGTGACAGGCCGGGAAAATATTTCAGTTGAAAAATTAAATGCCAAATTACGTAGAGAGTGCCAATTTTGTCTTAGTAATAGGGGACATGACCCCTATTTTATCGTTAGAATTATCAAATTCAGTATTATTCTGGAAACAAAAACTGCAGGTCACGATAAAATAACATTCAAAATCTTCTGGTATAGGTATATATGTATTTTCCTCCCAACTGCAACCCCCGACAATGATATATTCTATCTGAATATGCAGTTACCTATCTATTATATTCACTGCATTGATCTGACCACTGACCGCCACCGTCGAACAGACCAGATGCCTGGATCAATAAAGAGGATATCAAAGCAAACTAAGTGTGAGGTTTCGTTGCTCTCGAAATCGTATAACATTTCTCGCAGCTGGCTCTGCGACTACTATTGTTTCATGTTTTCTTTGTACAGTTTCAATGTGATTCCGATATTGCGGCATCGCGTTTGTGTGGTATTTTTGTGTTGCGAATAAATATTGTGAGAGATATAAAATAGGTAGGTCCTTAAAGGAATGTTTAGTGTTATCAAATAGTGCTTTTCTTTGCACTTATTTATGTGTGTAAATCTAATACGGGCGATTAATTAAACCAGACGTAGAACTCATTAGTGTAATCATTAATTAAGATGTATTTTTAAGTTACACTTAACTGTGTCCCAATAATTCATTTTTGAAAATTTTATCAGCAGCAATGTACTGTAAACATGGTATTAAAAGTAACTGTCAACGAGCGTTTAACACGAGTTTGTTTGCATTACATTGCGGGCCGAATTATTTTGTATGGATAAAATTTAAATCTGAGTAAAAGTTATCTAATTACAATTCTTATGTCCTATACTAATCTCCGTTAAGAGATTCATCCGTATTAGATTTACACATTGTATATGGACATATTTATGTGTACACAAAACAAATGATCGCGCGATTAATTAAGATGTAAATTTCCGTAATTACACTAATTATCTTTCAAATTGATTAAGAGTTAAATTTAAATTGCATTATTTAAAACCCGGTTTTCAAGAGGTTAAGGATATTTGAAATACATCTTAAAGAATCTACCTGAACCTACTATGTTACGTGTTAATTAGTGGCGGGACATCCATGGAACTCTATTCTTACCGGTTTGTCTAATTTAACAATTTTCAAAAGGTTTAACATATTTTAGGTTACTAAGAAATGTACTAGTATTTCTAGATTTTCTAGCATGCCTCGACTACTGTTGTGTTAACGGTTTGTCTGTCTGTTTGTTGCAGCATCCTCTTCGCCGACATCTGCGGTTTCACGTCGCTGTCCGACCAGTGCACGGCCGAGGAGCTAGTGAGGCTGCTCAATGAGCTCTTTGCGAGGTAAAAGAAATATACATGCACGGAATCAACATACGCTCAAACAACACACATCTAGACAACACACACAAGTCCCACAGTAAGCTCAATAAGGCTTGTGTTGTGGGCACTAGGCGACGATATATATAATAGATAGATATAGATAAATACTTAAATACATAGAAAACATCCATAACTCAGGAACAAATATCCGTGATAAACACACAAGTAAATGCCCTGACCAGGATTCGAACCTGGGACCTCCTGCTTCTTAGGCAGGGTCACTACCGACTAGGCTAGGAGGCCGTTAAAGACATTTAAGTCTGTAACATACATACAAACTTACATTTAGTCACCTTAATCCCTTTTTTGTAGAGTGTGCTTCCCCACATTACGTTACCGTAACAAAACCTAAAGCGCACATAGCCGTAGTAGGCGCGCTTATTAGGTAAGTGTCTTTCAGTGTTACCAATACAATTACAGTGTGAAAACGTCATGAGACCAGACATCCAAAGATCAAACAGTCAAAGACCTGTTTAGCTAGGGATATACGCACAGATCAGCCCGCTGGAATTGTCCCGCTGCATATGCCCGGCGGACAGATCCGCGAATTAGACACGGATATGTCTGCGGACATATCTGAATAATAGTGCCAAACATGGACGGATTTCGCCGAGCATCTCTGTGCGTACGAGTAGATATGTCCCTATGCTATACGCTGCCGAATGAGCTTTTCAAAAACGATGTTTTTGCAAAGTAACGTCAGTTTTAAGGTTGTTGGCCGCTTGAAACGTTGAGGCTTTTAATCATGTAGTCTATCACCAGAGTATTTGCATAGACTCCGAGAGTGCAACCGCTAAATTGATGTCCAGCGCACAGTTTCCACACTGCAAGCCTCTCGTTTCACTGCAATTTTCTAGATGGCTCCTGCGGTGAACTAATTAACTCGGACTTTGACGAAGTGCGCTGCGGATAGCCTTTTTGTTGTTTAAATGGGGGACAGAGAAAGATATATGTGACGTTTTCAAGAAAAAGGTATATCATTATCGGTTGTTAATAAAGTTTATTTCTAGATGTATTTATTTATCGTATGGCATATAACATGTGAATGCTTAATATACGAAGGGTACACGGAAAGAACATGTCTAGTCACTTTGACAACATTTTGAGTTATAGCGGTTTTAAAGTTTGGAACGATTCAATTAACCATACTATTTTCGTAACTAGTTGGTTTTTATGAATTAAAAAGTGGATTTATGTTAAAAATTCCAGCTGTTACAGAAGTTGTTGCTAATAGTTCATTGCAAGCTCTACATGTTCATACAAAAATCTCATTTTACAAAAAAAGGGATTAGACATGTTCTTTCCGTGTACCCTTCATACGATTTTAAGCTAACATGGTCGTTAACATTACAAAAACTATTTAAAACGGGATATTTACCATGTGAGTTTATTATTGTGAGCTTCCGATATTTCGGCACACTTGCTCACAATAATAAAGTCACATGGTAAATATCCCGTTTTAAATAGTTTTTGTAATGTGATGCTTAAATTCTTAAAAATATTAGATTCTAGGTATGCAATTACATTTCTAAATGAATTATTATGGCAGTTAATGCCTTATTGACAACCGACAATGATGTGCCTTTTGGTAAATGGCACACAAGCTGTTTCTCTATGTCTCCCTCTGACCCGAAAATCTTCAGTCTTCTTATATCGGTCAACTCGTTTGCAAAGAAATTCACAAGTTCTCAGTTCGAGGCGGACTACTAGTATTAACTTCATTTTAAATTTGAACAGTTTTTTGCTTTGTGTTGATTAATCCTGTCGTTTTAATTTCGTCATCATCATCATCATCTCAGCCATAAGACGTCCACTGCTGCACATAGGCCTCCCCTTTAGGGGGGGTTTGCCATACGCGCCACGCTTGGCAGGCGGGTTGGCGCGCGCAGTTTTTTTTGTTTACTGTTGTTTAGGCTTTCGGAAGATGCTGCTGCCCATCTCCCGGTATATTCCCTTAGCAGACTCCTACTGCAACCACGGGACGATATGGTAGGGGACAATTCTAAGGCACCCTACGGCACTTTTTAATTTAGTATAATATATTTTATACTACTTATAAAGCTAAGCACTGAGCCAGATAAGGATCTATTTTTACTCATCCAATGTTTATGAATGCATAAAACTGCTATAAATCTTTTATTGCTCGCGGCTCGTTTAAGTGAAAGACTCGGGCTAAAAAACTTAAAATGAAAACCGACACCATAAAACTGAGGCTTGTTTGGTTTATTATTAGCAGACTATAGAGATATAGACGGCCACAGTCTAAGACCTTTTTGAAGCTCAAGTCAATTGCGCCCTCTGTCAGAAAGCCGCCTAAATATACCGAAAATGTAAGAGGAATTGTCACCTGCACTGCTACTCCACCTAGTAACAGATAGCGTACTAGTAGTACACTAGTAGCTACTATGTGGAGGAGCAGTGCAGGTGACATAAGTGACATTTCCTCTTACATTTTCGGTACAGTAAAACCCCGTTTCTTCGCCTGGGATACCTATATTCGCCTATTTTTATAAAAGTTGAAATTCTCGCCTAGTTTGTAGGGCAGGTTCAACACAAAACTACTGAATAGAAATTATTTTTATGCATGGCAATATTCTCGCATCAATTGTGGCTAACTTAATGCCGTTTACGATCAGTGCGGTTTTTTCGTTAGGCTTTGGTCTCCAATTTTATGCTATACGCGACGTCTGACGTCAGCGTCAACGTTCCCATACAAAAAAGAAGCCAACGTCGACGTCTGAAACAGACCACAACAGTAAGCATCGTGACGCAGACGCTGTAAGCGGCCGATGGCGTTTATAGGAGACCAAAGCCTTAAAGGGAAAACACTTGTTCAGTTTTACGTTTTTGCCTATACTTCGCCTACCACCTTTGGAGTCCAATTGTAGCCATTCTGTAGCGCAATTTAACCCTTTAGTTACGGTAAACTAAAGTCTCTTTTAGATTAATTTGTTTTTTATCTTAACAAGTAGAATTAGGCTGTAAATTTGTGAGATATTTTGAAAGAAGTGTCAAAACCCTGACGAAGTCAGGGGGTTTTACGGTATCTTTAGTCCTATAAAATACTATAGTAAGTCACGAATGTATAAAATATTGTAATAACTTATAACACAAACAAATTCGGTGTCAGTCGTTGAATCAAAATGACATAAATTCCCAAAAAGTATTTGAAGCATGGACACTTTCACGGGAAATACGAACACTGTCAACGCCAAACTAACAATAATGTCTGAAACCACCCTTGGAATGTCAACTCTATTGTAATTTAAATAGAGTTGATATCGACTTACTTGCAACTGCAATCGGTCTTTTGTTTCTGTTGGAATTTTCGAGAATCAATCGAAACGTTTTTCAGCCTGAATGCACCCTTTTTGCCTGGTGGTTCGCTTTTATTATTTTGTTTTTATTCTGTGTATAGTCGCCATCAAATATATCGGAGCGGCCACGGATCCCAAGAATATCTGAACATGCACTTTATTGCCTTAACAATAGAGTCGTTGTTCAGATATTTGTGACCACCCTGGGCGCTCCGATATATCTGATGGCCACTGTACCTTAGGTAGTAATAAAGCCGTGTTTACCTTGAGTGTAGAGTGGGTAGGTATTGTTTGGCATTGAATTGGATTCGTAGTTTTTTGACTTTTTTTTAGCAAGTGTGCTGAACTGTTTTACTAGCACACATGGTATAAAACAAAGTCGCTTCCTGCTGTCTATCCGTCCCTATGTATATATATTTAAAACTACGCAACGGCTTTTAATGCGCTTTTTTATAGATAGAGTGATTCAAGAGGAAGGTGTATGTTTATAATATACTAGCGACCCGCCCCGGCTTTGCACGGGTGCAATTATACATAGAAACCTTCCTCTTGAATCACTCTATCTATTAAAAAAAACCTCATCAAAATCCGTTGCGTACTTTTAAAGATCTAACCATACATAGGGACAGACAGCAGGAAGCGACTTTGTTTTATACTATGTAGTGATGATGCACAATATAGTAGAAAAACACTGATAATTTTAGAGTTTTCTAATGTGATGTCGTAAACAAACACATATTTTTGCGCTTACATTGCAAACGCTGACTGAACCCTACGAGATAAATCAAAATAATGTATGTACTAGTATTGTACACCTTAAAAAGGTCTACCTACAAAAAAGTCCGCGATTCTTATGGATAACCCTTAATAACCATTTTTTATCCTTGACTTTTTACGAGAAAGGCTTATTTACGAATTAGGTATATTTAGTATCAGTATTGCAGTCATTGTACCCGTGCGAAGCCGGGGCACCGTCCCTAGCAGTGGCGGCGCTTCCATAGAATACGATTCCCTTCGGCTTGCCTAATTTTCAGGCATTTGAGCAGTTTTCCTACAGCTTATGAAGAAATTTTAAGCCAAATAAAGCTCCGACTTGCCTAACAAAAAAAAATACCCGCCGCTAGAGGTCGCTTGTAACTTATACTATTAAATTTACCCACCGCTACAGGTCGCTAGTAACTTATACTATTAAATTTACCCGCCGCTACAGGTCGTTAGTAACTTATACTATTAAATTTACCCGCCGCTACAGGTCGCTAGTAACTTATACTATTAAATTTACCCGCCGCTACAGGTCGCTAGTAACTTATACTATTAAATTTACCCTCCGCTACTGGTCGCTAGTAACTTATACTATTAAATTTACCCGCCGCTACAGGTCGCTAGTAACTTATACTATTAAATTTACCCGTCGCTACAGGTCGCTAGTAACTTATACTATTAAATTTACCCGCCGCTACAGGTCGCTAGTAACTTATACTATTAAATTTACCCGCCGCTACAGGTCGCTAGTAACTTATACTATTAAATTTACCCGCCGCTACAGGTCGCTAGTAACTTATACTATTAAATTTACCCGCCGCTACTGGTCGCTAGTAACTTATACTATTAAATTTACCCGCCGCTACAGGTCGCTAGTAACTTATACTATTAAATTTCAGTCGATGTGGTGCAATAAAGTCTTGCAAGTTTCTGTTTATCGAATTTCTAAAAGCCATTTTTTTTTATTAGCCTGGTTTAGTGTCCCACTGCTGGGCAAAGGCCTCCCCCCTTTTTCTCCACTCGACCCGATCGTATGAATTTTGCCACCATTCTGTGTAAAATGCGTCCAAGTCGTCCCGCTATCTCCTTTTCGGTCTGCCTACACCAAAAGCCATATCGATACAAAATTCCGGGATTATCATTAGATATCTACAAGTTGCTTTTCGATGAAGCAGAACATGGTGAGGAAATCGGACCTCCAATCAATACCTAGTTTAAAGTTTGTTATTAAATAAATACAAACGTTGAAAACATTGAAAAAAAAAACACGTTGTGACACTTGCGATAGTGTCGGCGGGAAAGGTGGTTTACCTCTGGTATCACCTAGATGTCGCTTACGGCTGCTGTAAAGCCGATGTAAAAAAAGATGTTTGAAGGCATTGAAAATTTCGTCAGCTTAGCAACTTTTTAAAATTGGGTACCCAAATGGAATAAAGTTGCCGAGCAGACCCCGAGGTCCATTGAGCAGTTGTCCGGGGGGACAATATCCTAGGAAGATAATGATTGGCTATCTCTAGGTTTCTATTGGTCACCCGGACAGGTCAATATATTCGTGCTACCTTTTGCACAGCAAAATTTTATCCAGTATTTTAACTTGCTAAATTAGTATTTATTAAGTACGTACTTTTATTTGGTATCCTGCCTTTTCGCCGAAAATTGCATTGCCCAATTTCACTTGCCGACCAACTTTTCGCAGAAGTTTCATTTGGCCGAACAACTTTTACCAAATAATTATTTCGCAACCATTTCATTTCCCGACCCCATAGTTGGGAAATGAAAATTGCCTACTAGGTTGGGTTAGGTTAGGTTGGATTATGTAAAGTTGGGAAATGAAATATGGCCAAATGAAACTCTGCGAAATGTTGGTTGGCAAGTGAAATTCGGCAATACAATTTTTGGCGAAAAGGCAGAGAACCCTTTTATTCACATAATACAAAATTAATGTACAAATAGTGGATCTATCTAATGCCAAACCGAATTCTCTTCCGGTTAGCCAAGGAGCTAAACTGTGACAGGTACAAAAGGTGCAAAGATGCATTAGGCTGCATTTCTACCAGAGATGAGCGAGGATGTGTTGCGAGTAATGTGTTTTCAACCGAATTCAAGATTTCGAAGGAACTCTTCAACTACTTATGTGATTTCAGTATTTTTTACAGCAACTCGGGCATTTCTTCTTGGACGAGCGAGGCTTAAGTGAAGTCGGCTCTTTTTTGTTTAAAATTGTGTTAGTTATGTGGTAAAGGCTTAAAATACTGTCTAATACTCGTAATGTTTTAACTGCGCTTCTGCAGCTTGTTTTCTGCAACTAAATCGAATAGAAATGTTCCGTGACAAAACAGAAGAGCTTAACTCCATACAAAATCTTAAGAACATACGACGTTCCAGTTAGTTTTAAGTCATCGAAAAGGATCACCAAGTACTCCGTAAAGGCTTAACTCCAAATAGAATCCTATGCACATACGACCTTCTAGTGTAAAGGTTAGAAAGGATGGCCATTGGCATAGTTTATTCAGGAGTTGCCCTCAGGGACATGTGCTTGGGGATACTCGGACGTTTTAGACCTTTGAGGTCAAGACCTACGTTTACTTGGAGTGGGTCTGGAATAGGCTCTATTTCTTAACATTTACTGAATTCAGGAACAGGTAATAGGTTACATAAATTCGAGCTATACTGTAGGGTTTTTCAGTATGATTATATATACGCTAAGTTTTCGTGCCAAATGCTAAGTATTAAGGATGATTCACTGTCCATTCCCGGATCCGATCCGACACTTCCGATACTTCATTTTGTATAGAAAACATCACGTGACCTCCGAGTATCGGAAGAGACTCGGTACGTACCCGGAACGTCGACGGCACGGTCGTGTTTCGTTGTTTGACGGCCGTTACTAGGTACGCACAACGTTCGGACCTGGCTCGCCCCATGCACGGGCCGTCATTTTGTACGGTTAATAAATTAAACCTTTACTTTCGTCAAGGCCACCATCGAACTCATATCAGAGAAATATTCACAATCAGCATTCTCTAGCTCAAGGTTTCCCAACCACTTGCGGGATGGTCCAAGAGTGGTTGCAGCAAGCGGTTCCAGATTTAAACTGGATAAGGTCTGTACCGCGGCGCGGAGGGCGCTCGTTTTTAACTCCCAATTTTGGCCCGTAGGGGGGCGTAGTGTAACGTTTGGTGAGGCGCACAGGGTGAAGGTTTGTAATAGGATCCTTTTTTGCGCCATTGCATGATGACCCCTATGAGTACAATGATGGTTATTCACAGGCATACACCTAGCTAAACATAATTATTATCCTCAATCTACAATCATTATTCTTGTCTCAGATTCGACCGGCTAGCCGCTGAGCACCACTGCCTCCGCATCAAGCTACTTGGCGACTGCTACTACTGCGTCTCCGGCCTACCAGAGGCCCGCGATGACCATGCCAAGTGCTGTGTGGAGATGGGCTTGGACATGATCGACGCTATTGCGTGAGTATGCGGCCTCTGTGACGTCAAGCTACTTGGCAACTACTACTTCTGCGTCTCCGGCCTGCCAGAGGCCCGTGACGACCATGCCAAGTGCTGTGTGGAGATGGGCTTGGACATGATCGACGCTATTGCGTAAGGCGATTATCACACTGGCGACGGATCCGCATGCGGCGCCGGTGCGCGAGCGAGATAGCGCTATACACATGCAGAGCGCTGTCTCGCTCGCGCACCGGCGCCGCATGCGGATCCGCAGCAGTGTGATAACCGCCTAATAAGTATGCAGCCTCTGTGACGTCAAGCTACTTGGCAACTGCTACTTCTGCGTCGTCGGCCTACCGGAGGCCCGTGACGACCATGCCAAGTACAGTGTGGAGATGGGCTTGGACATGATCGACGCTATTACTCGTATTGCGTAACTGACCCTTTTATGGCATCAAGCTACTTGGCGACTGCTACTACTGCGTCTACGGCCTGCCAGAGGCCCGTGACAACCATGCCAAGTGCTGTGTGGAGATGGGCTTGGACATGATCGACGCCATTGCGTAAATGTTGGGAACCGTGTGTTGTCGTTGCTAAACCTCCTAAATGTTGAGTTAAGATGGGACTGGACTGTATTGACTCAATTATGTAAGTTCTTAGAAGCAGTGTTGCTCCAAAAAATTTGGTCTGGCGGTAGAAGCGATTTCTATCGCGTTGTATTTTTGCGGCGTTTTATCTCCACTTAGCTTTTGTAATGAGGTCACTGCAAGATAATGTTTGTCTCCTATAATCCATTTTTCCCCAACAGCCTGGTGCGCGAGGTGATGGCAGTGAACGTGAACATGCGCGTGGGCATCCACACCGGCCGCGTGCACTGCGTGGTGCTCGGACTGCGCAAGTGGCAGTTCGACGTGTGGTCCAATGACGTCACGCTCGCCAACTACATGGAGAGCGGTGGGGTTGCTGGGTAAGTACAGCATATGTCACACCTGTCTCACTCTAGCGCCACGCTCGGCTCGCATATAGCATATGGTGGAAAGACGCGTGGCAAGTGTGACTTCCTATTCGTATGCACAACTCGATTCCCATCAGCTAGGCAATTTCGCAATTATTCTAAATGCTCAATTGCAAAATTGCCTAGCCTCTACTTCTTAAGAAATTACCTCAAAAATTACCAAGCATTGAAATAGACAATCTTTCCTAGATATTTATAATGTTAGTAAGATGGTCACAACGGAGAAAAGAAAATACAGTTCATCTAATGGAAAGTTCTGACCTTAGACCAGCTTAGACTATGTACCAATAGCTAGGGATATACGCACAGATGTGCCCGCCAGATTTGTCCGGCGGAGATGCCCGGTGGACAAATCCGTCCATGTATGGCGCGAATTGGACACGGATTTGTCTGCGGACACATCTGAATAGCGCCATATATAAACGGATCTGTCCGCCGGGCAAATCCGCCGGACAAATCCAGCGGGCACATCTGTGCGTGTATCTCTAGCTAATACTAATCCAAGGTATCCATTGCCGACCATTTAAATACACGTAAAAGTTTGGACCACACAAAAAAAAGTCACCGTCTTTTTTTGCTTATCCCACTTCTGATATACTAGCCATATTCTAACCAATTGTAGCCCCTATGTCGTTGCAAGACGGTCCACTATCAGTTTTATTTTTATTACAGCCGAGTCCACATCACAAAGGAGACGCTGCAATGCCTCGGTACAGACTACAAGGTTGAGCCGGGACACGGAGACCAGAGGAACTCGTACCTCAAGGACCATAACATTGAGACCTACCTGATTGTTCCAGATGACACCAGCCGAGTGGTTAGTATGTGTAGTGATGGCGGAACAGATGGGAGCTCAGATTAGTTACCTCAATAATTGTGATTGATTGTAATTGTTTATATTAATTAATTAGCTTAGTTGATTATTTAGATAGTTACAAAGGCCAAAGTTATAGCGAGAGTCGAGAGCAGAACACATGAGAACTTCAAAATTTTACCTGATTGTTCCCAATGGCACCAATCGTGTGGTTAATTGATTAGTTACTTATTTCAAGGATAAAATTGTACCGAAAAAGTCAAGGGAAGATCAGATCGGATCGAAAATGGGTGACGTCCGTTAGGTTACCTCAAATTAACGACCTCAAAAACTACCTCACACGAATTTACCGCAGATGAGATACCTGACATAAGTAACGACGTTGAATTACATTAGTTGTTAGATATTTAATTGCAATCCAGGACACCTTTTTCCTTTTTCAGGAATCCTTTTTTTTCACCGTCATTGTTCTTTGCATATATACAGTCAACGCCATAAATATGTATACACTTTTGCATGTGCACTTTACTCCATTGTAATAAGGTTCAAAAAAGTATATAAGTATATATAGTAAAGTTTTTTAATAAACTTCCAGACACAGTACAAAATTTACCAACTAATCGATTTAGAAGCGCTATAAAGTCTCTCTTAAAGGCAAAATGCTATTATGACATACATCAATATCTAAATGACAGCAAACTTTTTTAATTTACGGGATTATTATTTTATTTATTTTTGGAATGCATGATTTAATTGTAGATAGTATATAAGTTGACATTTAATCAATAATTCACTGACCAATGAAATGTTATTAGACCACACTCGCTCACTGCTAATATTTGTATGCCTCATACGGCAAAAAGTGGAGCACCTATCCTTTATAACACCTGTTTGTAACCCAGTTTTCAACAAATAAACGATTTGTATTTGTATTTGTATTTGTATTTGTATTAGGCGTTGACTGTACCTAGCGCACAGGAAACCGTTATAATAGTAGCTATAGTATAGCTACAAAGTCGACATCAAAAATATAGGTATGTTTACTCTTTTGCGCCTTATTATATGTAATCCGCAAATATGTAAACATATTTTTGAAGTTGGCGTCGATTACATATTTATTGTTATGGAGATTAGAGGTTAGGCGGATAATCTTTATGTATGCAAAAGTTTTCGTCAAAAGGCGCTTAATTAGGGTGGCGCCACAATAGCTAGAGAGTGGTTGTTGTTGTTGTTGTTGTTGTGAATGTTGGTTGAGGTTGGTTGGTTAGGGAGGTTGAGTTTTTGTGCAAACTCTAGTATTGCAAATATTACAAATATTGAATTTTCCAACGCACCGCGCATCAATCCGTCAATTACTGTAAATTTAATTTCATAGTGCTATTCTGGCGAGATTTAAGTGTTGTTTTTACTTTGAAAAACCTCGTATCCTGTTATATCAATAAAAAATATGGTAAGTACGTATGGGATGCATACATAAAGAGTTACAGCGTTTCAACACTTTCAACTTCAGACACGAGATTTTTTCAAAGTAGTGACGATTTATAGCTTAAGGTACTTCTGCATAATTATGCGTCTTTCCCCTATATTCAATTTTCCTCCCTAATTCTAATCTCCATAATTTATTGTACTTATCACTTATAATACAGATAAATTCAGTCACCACGCAAAACTGGCACAGAACACAAAAAAGAGGACCTGATACGATTAGTCTTTTTGCCGAAGAGTCCAGCGACCTCTGACTGTAATTCTCTGTAAAACAGGATGTAACTAAATCTATATTAAGGATCTATATCTGAATCCCTAAAGTTTTTTGTCCTATTTTTGTATGCCCTAATGCTATTTGTCCTAATGATCATTTGCCCTAATGCTCATTTGTCCTAATTGTTGTTGCCCTATCATCGTATCGATGAATTTTATTTTCCCTAATATGTTATTACCTAATATCATTTGACCTATTCATCAGTTGTCCTAACTTTTTTTTCCATAATATTAATTTGTCATAATTATTATTTGACCTAAAAGTTATTTGTCCTAATGATCAAAACACCTAATTTCAAATGAACTAATATTATTTTTCCTATTATTTCATACCCTAATATTAAATGTCCTACTGGTAATTTTTCCTAATTGTCACTTGCCCTAATGCTCATATGTTTTTAGGGTCATAAAAATAACCCTAACCAACCTATCTCTGGGAGCAGTTTTGTTTTTAGGGTCATAAAAAAAATAACCCTAACCTACCTATCTCTGGGAGCAGTTTCGTTTTTAGGGTCATCAAAAAAAATAACCCTAACCTACCTATCTCTGGGAGCAGTTTCGTTTTTAGAGTTATCAAAAAAAAATAACCCTAACCTACCTATCTCTGGGAGCAGTTTCGTTTTTAGAGTCATCAAAAAAAATTAACCCTAACCTACGCCGTTATGGCAAATAAAATTAGGATATTCGAACATTATGGTAAGAATTTTTAGGGCAAATGAGCTTTAGGGCAAACATTACATTATGACAAGTAATTGTTAGGATAATTGATCATTAGGGCAAATGACAATTAGGACAAAACGGTTAGGGTAAGTAATTTTAGGACAAATGTCATTAGGGGTTTCAAATGTTATGGCAAATAAAATTAGGATTTTTGAACATTATGGTAAACAATTTTAGGACAAATGAGCATTAGGACATACATTACATTATGACAAGTGACTGTTAGGGTAATTGATCATTAGGGCAAATGACAATTAGGACAAAACTGTTAGGGCAAGTGATTTTAGGACAAACGTTATGGAATTCCGAGGTACACCCCTATATTAAGTATCATATATTTAACCTTTTGAGCGCCAAGCATCGGAGGGAAAAATTGTGCCCTCAGCCCCAGCGCGCGCGAGTTCGCAAGGCAAACCGGTTATATTTTGGACGTGCTATCACGTCCTGGCGCTGAGGGCACGACTTTCCGTGCGCGTGATTTAACGTCTTTGGCGGTCAAAGGGGTAATTTGTAAATGTTTTTGCAGGACAAAAAGCCCCAGAACTCTTTCTCGCTGAACGGCAACGTGTCCAAAGAGATGAGAGTCATGGGCCACGGATCGCAGCACGGCAAGAACTCAGCCAAGTATGAACTTTGATATTCATTACAAAAACTATTTAAAGCGGGATATTTACCATGTGAGTTTATTAATTACAATAATTACCATGTGTGTCGTAACCGTGATCGAGTTCCAAGTGAGAATGCGGACGGTAGTAGTAGCAGTGACAACGGACGAAAAAAGCGAACTCGAAAGAGGGTAGATCGCTATGGTTTGTGGGTAGACCACAACTGACACTCGCAGCAACTTCAGTTACTCCGTAATAATGGCGGAACTGTGCCGAAATATCGGAAGCTCACAATAATAAAGTCACATGGTAAATATCCCGTTTTAAATAGTTTTTGTAATGTTACTTAAAATTGTCACTTTATTTTTGTCAACGACGCTAAAACAGTTAATACAGGTGGCGCTGTCATCGTTTAGAAAACGTCTCTGAATATGTCTTATCGAAAATCTTGTAAAGTTGTAGACTGTTCGAAAACAAAAACTGATTGGTAGCAAAAAGTGACTTTACCCGCGTAGCTAATATACCTTATTAGGGGCAATACGGTCGCAGGCTTTAGATTAATTTGAAAACTAGGTATAAGGCCAAGCATTTAATGGAGAATGTTTTATTAATTGGCAGTTTTGTTGTAAGTTCTATCGTTTTCATTAAAAGTGTAGAGAACTGCAAATCGGGACACGAAAATCTCGCCGACTTTTGTGTCACTTCACGACCTGTTTCCACTTCCATTTTTTCGTACCTGTATAAGCTACGTGCACGCAAAGTTTCATGCTTTCTTACGAATGTGACCAGATTTTGTATATTTGTTAGGGGCTAGAGCGGTACTTTCTTATTTTTCTCCCTTACTGTAATCCCCCGGGAAAACCGCGGGTTTCCATTCTACCACACGATATGTAAATAACGCACTGCCTACATATCTGTAATTTATTCCCAATCCAGTTTCATTATAACATCAGGGACCTGATTTATCATAAGCTTTGTCCGTAAACCTTCCAATTGAAATTCGCCTAAGCTCCACATTAATACGGGCTGTAATCGGCTGAATATATATTGGAGTTACGACTGTTGTAGACTTTTATAGTTGGTTCGGGTTGTTTTCGTTGTTAGATCTCAAAGCGGCCAGTGCCCAAGGCTATTATCTGCCCGTATTAGATTCGGTTTAAATCAGAAACTGGAATTATTCTCACATTTAACACTTTTCAGTTCTGTAAAGGAGCAACCCTTTTAATCCTTAAACAAATTAGAGCCTTAAATTTTAGTGTGCAAAGCTGATTTTTGGTGTGAAGTGGATTGTCAGAGGAAACCAGCGAGGCGCTCAGTAACATTACGATACGGCATATATAATATAATATTTAAATAACCCTTTTCCTCTAGTGTCTTTGTAAAAAAAATGCTGTATATTTAAAGGTCCCTCTACTTAGCCTCTGCTTAAAATCGCCAATGAGGAGAGTTTTTAACTAGGCTTTTAGTATGCAAAAGATAGTTACATGTGACTCTCCTAAGATCTTTATAAACGACTACAAAATGTTTTTTGTCGGTATGTTCTTCAGTTTTTTTTTACAGGGTCGAGCAAGGAAACGAGTTCAAGAAGCCCGAAGACGAAGTCAACGAATACCTGATGAAGGCTATCGACGCTCGTTCCATCGACCGCCTGCGGGCCGAGCACTGCCGACCTTTCACACTGACTTTCCGCGACCAGAAGCTGGAGACCAAGGTGCGTGGGATGTTAGCTTTTATTCTTACAACAATAAGGGTCAATGTCGGGTGCTAACACTCGAGTGATTGAGTATCTGACGAAGGCTATCGACGCTCGCTCCATCGACCGTCTGCGGGCCGAGCACTGCCGACCTTTCACACTGACTTTCTTCGACCAGAAGCTGGAGACCAAGGTGCGTGCGATATTAGCTTTTATTCGTACAGCAATAAGGGTCAATGTCGGGTGCTAACACTCGAGTGATTGAGTATCTGATGAAGGCTATCGACGCTCGCTCTATCGACCGTCTGCGGGCCGAGCACTGCCGACCTTTCACACTGACCTTCCGCGACCAGAAGCTGGAGACCAAGGTGCGTGGGATGTTAGCTTTTATTCTTACAGCAATACAGGTCAATATCGGGTGATGGCTCCTGCTTCATCGCCCGTCCGAGGAAGTCCGAAGTGAGCGACCAAAGTTAGGCCATATTGGTGTTTATTCTTATAGTAGTAAGAGTTGATATCGGGCGACGGAGTGCTCCATCAACCGTCCGATTCATTCATTCTGACCTGACCTTCAGAGATCAAAAGCTATAGATCAAGGTTAGGCTATATTGGTGTATACTGCTATGTGTATATGTAAGAATTATTATTAGGTGATAAACGGTTGCTTCATGGACTAACTACTCATTTCTTCATAGAAAACTACGACTAGTGATCGGCCGAAAAATATGAAACGGCCAAAAAAAAATTTGTGATTTCGGAGTCGCCCCCATAGAAACAAATTGTTCGGTATGGCCTACCAATAAAAAGTCGCTCAATTATGATTGGCGATTATCAACCTGTAGACTTTTACACGCACATACCAACTATGCTAAATCTGTATGGATCTTTCA
This sequence comes from Pammene fasciana, assembly GCA_911728535.1. Lineage (NCBI taxonomy): Eukaryota > Metazoa > Arthropoda > Insecta > Lepidoptera > Tortricidae > Pammene > Pammene fasciana. Next base: position 44,207,500 of record OU452272.1, on the reverse strand, counting down.
ATGATAAAATGTGAAACTGCCATTACAAACGTCATATTTACTTGATCTCACAGTTTGAGTTCTCAAAATTAGCGTGCTCGTTCTTTAGATTTAATTTATTAATTTAAATAAATTCCCTTCGATTCACTCGTCATAAATAGAATCCGCGTCAGAATTCGGCGGATATTCATTGTAATCGTATTACTTCTCTGGCCGTCGTGTCGTTTCAAAGATCCCCAATATTTGGGGCCATCTCAACTTCGGGGCAAATCCAATTGTGAAGTTACCCAGCAATTTAAGTTACCCTAGGCGCCCGATATTTTTAAAATACTTGGCAGGGTTTCGGCCTACGATACTTAGTAACTTGATAGCGAAACTTAGCAAGTTTGAAGCAATATAGAACACATTGTGAAGATACGTGTAAAGCAACGCGTAGGTGGCGCTACAATTGTTGGAAAAAAAACATCCCATTTAATTGACAAATTAACACGGAGAGAAATTTTTACTAGAAACAAGTAAAAAATAGTAATTCCCAGGACAAGTAAATAATTTACTAAAAACAAGTAAACGTTTACTAAAAACAAGTAGACGCTTCCCTGTTTTTAGTAAAGTTTACTTGTTTTTAGTAAACGTGTACTTGTTTTTAGTAAAAGTTTCCTTGTTTTTAGTAAACGTTTACTTGTCCTGGGAATGACTATTTTTTACTTATTTCTACACAGATAGAAATAATATCTTAATTCAAAACGCAAAACTCTCTTGCACGCGGTTTCTTAAAGAGAGTAATAAATACCTTAGACCAATAAACATGACTTGAGTTAAAAATATCATGATTTTTAAAAGAAGATTTAAAATTATTTAGCTTTAACTTTACCTATTTTTAAAGCGAATAGTAATGATTTGAGTTAAGATAATAATTATTTACGGCAAAAAAGCACCAACATTTTCCTTTAAGAGTTTTATGTGTTTACGTAAGATCGATTAGTTCTTGGTTTGATGTTTTCAATCTACAGCTAAGAGCCAAAGCTAATTTAAAGAAGTAGCACCAAAAGTTAGATTTGAGATTGTTAAGTTTTTAGGCAAGAGAGATTAATTTTTGCTTTGATGTTTTCAACTTACAATCAAGAGCCACAGCTATTCCAAAGAAGAAGCACATAATTTTTGCTTTGAAACATTTAAATCTTGGACGTTAGTTACCCTGCGCATCAATAGATGTCTCTGCGTGTAGGTTAGAACACGCGAACGTTTGTTCAACGTAACTTCATGACCCTCGCCGCTTTACCCGGGCTTATTTGAGATTCACAATAGCAATCTCAGCTCTAGTTAATACGATTATAAATTGTGAGTATATAAATAATCATAATTTATATTTGTATTATCTACTTTTAGTTAAACTTCCTTTCTTGGGATTAGTCCCGAGAAACACAGTTTCTGCTACTAGGTTTTTAAGTAGTGCACTGAGACACTAAGGCGATTATCACACTGACGACGGATCCGCATGCGGCGCCGGTGTGCGAGCGAGATAGCGCTATACACATGCAGAGCGCTATCTCGCTCGCGCACCGGTGCCGCATGCGGATCCGCGCCAGTGTGATAACCGCCTTAGAAAATGTTATTGTTTGTTTCAAGTAATCGATTTCATACGCCAAGAAATTTTAGATCTTGGTGTGAAAATATCAAATTTTACATCAAGTAACACATGCTCTTGAACTAATGCGATTTCTTGTTTCCGTGGAGAAATTCAATTCTCAATTTAAACTATGAGTCTTCATCCAAGAAACAAAGTTTCTTGGCTTAAGTTCTTTATGTATTGCACTAAGACACATAAAGTTCAATTTAAATAAAATACAATACAAAAACAAAATTCAAACGCCCTTCGTGAGAATATTAAGCTATTTTAAAAAAAAGATTTTTATATCTCGGATAAAGTATTGAATTTATTAGGTTAAGTAATAAACTTTGAAACATTTTATATCTTAAAATAAAGAATTTTATTTTTTCCTTATATGGGAAACTGGATATCTCTTGATTCAAATAGGTTTCTTTGGTTGAAGAGATTTTTTCTATCTGTGTAGTAATTTTTTTCTCTCCGTGAATCCACACACAAACTAGGGGAAACCCTAGGGGCGGCCACCGACTATCAGTCCGTCTACAGTCAGCCTGACGATATCGGCCTGTCAGTTGTTCGGAGCCGGCTAATTTTTGTTCTAACTGACGAGCCGAGATCGTCAGGCGGACTTATAGTCGGTGGCCGCCTTAAAACTCAATTTTGATAAGGGTCACCACACACCTAGCGGTTTTCCTCGCGGAATTAGCGGAAGTAGCGGAAATTTGTCTATGGTAGCGGAAATTTGTCTATGGTAGCAGATTTTTTGTATGGAAGCCATAGACAAATTTCCGCTACCATAGACAAATTAAGCATTTTGTCTATGAATTTCCGCTACTTCCGCTAATTCCGCGAGGAAAACCGCTAGGAGTGTGGTGACCCTAAAACGTGTCTGAAATCAGGTCTTTAAATTCGCGATTTTATATAGCTCGTATGCCTGTCAATGTCAACCGCTTCCGGCTGCGTTTCCACCAGAGATGAGCGAGGATGCGCTGAGAGAAATGTGTTTGTTAAGAGGCTGACAAGACCCGATGACCTTCAAATTGACTTTACTTAAACAGTCATATAGCTATTACTAACTGTTTTGGAAAAGTAAAAGAAATATATGTTAATATTCATTATATTTAAAAGAACTTGGTTAATTCCAATACACGATTGGACGAAATCGGCTCGATAGAAAATAATTCCAAAGTTACATCTAAAATTAGCTTAAAACAATTGCACGTCTTTAGTTTCTTGGCTACCACACTAATACTAAAAACTTCGTTGCCTTAAATTTCTCAATTAATGCATAGTTTTTTTTAAATTCATCATTTTGCAAAATTTGCAATGAGCTCCCATACTAACCGTAAGGCAGTGTTTCTCTTTCACTCGCGCTGAAAAAGATAGGGAGCGAATTTAGCTCTTATCATCCTCTTAAGCGCCAATCCTATAGTTAGTTTTTTTGAGATTAGAAAAAAGTTGAAAGAAGGATCTACAAGGTTCTTTATCAGGCACGATACGGCATGATACATGTCACAAGTGTCAAAGTGCCTACGCGGCCATTAAAAAATATTTAAATATATTTGTATTTATAGTAAAGCCATGCGTACGTATTTGTAAATGTTAAATTGAATAATATTAATTATTTTACAGTATTATAATAATTGTCATTTGCAAGAAATAATTTACTCATATCATTGTTAATGTTATTACTTATTGTGAATGTTGCACAATAAAAAACCTGGAGAAAAAGAGGTTCGAAACATATGGTTTTCGATTTAGAACGTATGTGTGTCACTGTCAGTTTTTCAATTGTCATGTGTCTGTAATGTGATATTCAAAACGAAATTGTGTTTTTATTATTGTTATGGATTATTATAATCTGCAAATTGTCATTATTTATTTGCAAATGTGAACTCTTCACCATGTTAACTAATTGATTGTTGGTGTGCTTGCAGTATGTCTAAATTGAACATTCAAACAGAACAGGTTAGAACAGGTTGGCAACTTCTGTTTCTATGTTTACTTAATTTATAATCTCAAAAAAAACGAAGTATAGAGCGTTGTATACCTTATTCATCCTTACTTGTCTTATCATGTAACCAAACACTTCTTAAGGATATTATTACACTTTGCTCTGGTAATATCATTTTTAAAAGTCGTAATATACTTAAAGAAACTCACCTACTACTGAATTCAATCAAGTAACACCTGAAAAATATCATTTCTAATCAAATTTTCCTCAATAATCGAAGTAAAGAACGAATATACTGATTTAAACTCACACGATTTTCACTCATTATTTTGACAAACACGGGACTTAATTGCGTACACTTACTTTTAATTTTCCTGACGTTTCGAGCGTGTCATAACGCTCGTGGTCGCAGGCAGAGGCAGAGGGAGGGAGGCAGGGGAGGGAGGTTATGACATGCTCGAAACGTCAGGAAAATTAAAAGTAAGTGTACGCGATTAAGTCAAGTGTTTGTCAAAATAAAGAACGTTATACTCAAATTTAAATGACATTTCGGCTTCCTGATTGACAGTTGTGTGTTTACATGATAAGACAAGTAAGGATGGATAAGGTATACGTGGAAAGGTAAATGAAGTGATGAATGGTTCCTAACCAAAACATTCCTCGCTACACATCCTAACTCATCCCTGATGGAATCGCAGCCTAAATGATGGCTCACGGTAGGACCCGGACCGCTACACGTGTAGCGGTCCGGGTCCTACACTTCCGACACTTCATTTTGTATCAGTAGCAGCGCGTCCATAGAACACGATTCCCGGCTTGCCTCAGTTTCAGGCGCCTGAGCAGTTTTCCTACAGCTCATGAAGAAATTTTAGGCCAATTTCAACACCGGCTTGCCTAAGAAATATTTTGACCGGCCGCCACTGTTTTGTATACAAAATATCACGTGACCTCCGAGGAACACGTGACGCTTTCTATACAAAATGAAGTGTCGGAAGTTTCGTGTAGGACCCGGACCGCTACACCGGAAACCACCTTTAATGGGGTAAAATCTAGGTAGGTACACGGAAAAAAAAGCTCCCGGGATATTCTCAATCCAAGACATTATTATTTCTTGAAAATATTTCCTCGTGACAAGTATTTATTTCCTTTACCAAAAATATGATTCTTCGCTTAATAAAACCACGTTTTCTTAAAATTAGAAATACAAAAATGTATTGTTTCAAGAGTATATTGAGTAAATAAGAGAGATTGTGCTTTAATCAAACAAGTATTATCTTAAGGTAAAATAAAACTAGAAAATCTGTAAGAATATATTCGCTTCGTTATATTTAAAACTTTATTTTATTTTCGTTAAAGGAAATAAATGCTTGTCACGAGGAAATATTTTTAACATAATATAATAATGTCTTAGATTGAGAATATCCCGGAAGCTTTTTTTTCGTGTAAGAAATGTCTACGACTTTTACGCGGACGAAGCCACGGGCGGAGGCTATGTCAACAATTTCACCTGTTCTAACTTTTCATGGCCTCGACTCTTACAAAGCGAAATTATTAAGAATCTCTCTCATCTGGACAAGACACTGAGACTTTGACTTTGAAACTTCAGTCCAATTTAATTATCCGGACATTATAATTATTAAGAACATAGAGTAACTTATATAGTAGAGCAGCACAGCCTAAGAACTTTTTGAAGCTCAAGTCAATCGCGCCATCTGCCCGAAAGCCACTTAAAGATACCCAAAATGTAAGAGGAAATGTCACCTGTACTGCTACTCCACCTAGTAACGACTAGCGTACCTACTAGTACTACACTAGTAGGTATAGCTACTAGGTGGAGTAGCAGTGCAGGTGACATTTCCTCTTACAATTTGGGTATCTTTAGCTGGCTTTCGAGCAGATGGCGCGATTGACTTGAGCTTCAAAAAGTTTTTAGACTGCGCTGCTCTGCTATATAAGTTACTATATGTTAAGACTTAAGACCTATAATGTTTAGACGGGGGGAGTAACTGTGTGTCGCTATGGGGCGTCACTTCATCATATTAGGAGCGTCGCGAACTGATCTTATTTGACTTAGGGAGATTTTCACAAGAGCATGGACAGACAGATAACAGGGAATCGTGTTGTCGTTTTTCTAGAATAGTCTCTAAGATTATTCCTGGCAGTAAGGGAGCGTCTTATCGCCCGTTGGTAAACTTCAAATTGGAGGCGCCATAAAAAAGGCTGACCTTTTTTTATGGCATCTCCAATTATTGTTAAGGAATTATCAACTCTATGACTCCAGCCAGTAGCTGCAAAATTAAATGTATACCTACAGATAACTTTTATCTGTAAAGGCAGGCGCCATTTTGGATGCTTAAAATTTGATTATTAATTTAGTGTCTAAAGTCTTGAGTTAAAGAGTTGATAATTACGGCTCTGGACATTTTTTAATGACGCCAACTTGAAGTTTGCCAAAGGGCGATAAGACGCTTATTAAATCCCATACAGACCACACGGAGAAATATTTTTACTAGAAACAGTTAAAAAAAATAGTAGTTCCCAGTACAAGTACACGTTTACTAAAAGCAAGGAAACGTTTACGAAAAACAAGTAAAAGTTTACTAAAAACAAGTAAACTTTACTAAAAACAAGGAAAGGGTTTACTTGTTTTTAGTAAACGTTTACTTGTCCTGGGAATTACTATATAAATAATATATAATACTTGTTTCTAGTAAAAAAAATCCCCGTGGCAGGAATAAACTTAAAGTCTGCCTTAAGGCATTAAGTCCGCCTCTTGTACACTTTTTGTTTACCTATGCAATAAAGTTTAAATAAATAAATAAATAAAGTCTATACATACTATTGTCATTTAATAAGGCTATAAGTCTTTCTTTTACTGTTAATGCGAAATTTGGTTTGCAAAATTATCGCTGACCGTACACTTAGAACCTTCCTCGTGTTGTTATACTAGGGATGGGAAAAATGGTCAAATAATATATATTTTCGTAAGTTTTCGATTTTAAAACACTACTTAAAAGTTTACGGTTGTACCCACGTTGATTTCTAAGAGCATAGATCTTTTAGGTAAGGCGATTATCACACTGGCGACGGATCCGCATGCGGCGCCGGTGCGCCTAAGGCCCAGAACAGACGGTCCGTGTGTGCTGGGCCTTAGAGATCATCTGGCGCGAAAAGTGACTAAAATCGGGTATATTTTGTATGACGGTGCGCTAATAAATTACAATACCTATGTCGTTTTAATATTCAACAATAACATAAAAAGAGATTTTTAATAACAAAATTTATGACCTTGCCCTATAGTTATTTTTAAAATTTTTACATACTCGTCGATTGTAATACTTGAATTGAGATTGTGTAGACGGAACGTAACTATACTAGCGCATACTTTTCGATACAGCTTTTATGGTCGCATGTTGTAGCATCGCCAGCGATGGTACAAAAGGTTTTCATACAATATTGTAGGACTGTTACCGTAAGATGCCCTGCGCCGCCGCTGTCGCCAGGGGATACCGGGAGAATCTGCCGGGAGATTGAAGTTACTAAATTGTATAGAGGCAGCACTGGCAGCAGGTCTTTCGTCGAACTCATTTCTTACCGGCTTGCCTATATTGAGCCCTCGTAGAAAAAGTATTGTATACAATAGTGACATAATCAAGCTTTTTAATTTCGTACCTACTTAGGCCATGAAGCTATTTAATTACAATTGAATATTTGGGTATCCTGCCTTTTCGCCGAAAATTGCATTGCCGCATTTTACTTGCCAACCAACTTTTCGCAGAAGTTTCATTTGGCCGAACAACTTTTACCAAATAATTATTTTGCAACCATTTCATTTCCCAACCTCATAGTTGGGAAATGAAAATTACCTGCTAGGTTGGGTTAGGTTAGGTTAGATTATGTAAAGCCGAATATTTGATGTTCAGACAAATAACCGATTATTCAAAAAATCGGTTTTCTAGCAGTCGCATCCCTACGTCATACTTAGTTAGGTACTTGGAAAACTTCCAACGAAACGCTAGAAGATTGATGGCACGAAGCTGATAAAGTTGCTATTATTTTATACGGAGAGCATAAATTATCTAAGATTATGCAATCAAGTGAAAGCCTTTTGAGCAAAAATCGTAAGGGTAATTTTTTTTCGTGACAAAGTAATTATATTTTCCAGATTTTTTTTGAGTTTGAATAATTTTAATGATGGTAATTTTAGTGATACTAGCAGTCAGCATTAATGTGTTAAGTTTTTGACCAGGGCTCGAATGCTGGTATTCAATTTCATTTGTTAATGAATATGTTTCTTGAATATTGCGAAAAACGGGCGCTATTTTGATTTGTAGCAACACCACAGTAGGTGGCCTACTAGACCAGTAACCCATCTAGGAACAAATAAAAATTCACATTCGTAATTTAAACTCCGGGCGCAGGGTTGTACCATGTTTCTTGCTACGGTAGTACCGCAGTAGCACACCCCTTATTTCGTAATTTCTAATCATGTCTAAATCGGTCGCATCACTCGCGTCATCAGTTGTTTTTTGCTCGCTCAGTTTGTTTGTTCGAAGATGGACTGGTAAACTCGGTAACGATCTCTGTCTTTTTTCCACAGTACACAGCCGAGAGGGACAGGATGCTGAAAGTGTACTTCATCTGCTCCCTCGTGGTGTACGTGGCGGTCACCCTCGTCCAGTTGCTGGCCTTTGACGTGTAAGTACTAAAGTTCTAAGTATTAATTGTGAATATTTGAAGCGCACACAAGTTTTTTGCAGAAATCGCAAAGCGTCTGGTTGATGTAACTGGTGACCGAAGAGCTGGCGGTTTCCTCGCACAGCGTATCAGCATTGCGATACAACGAGGAAATGCCGCCAGCATCCTTGGTACAATGCCGCAAGGGCCTAGTTTAGATTTGAGCTAGTTATTAATTTAGTTAAGTATTTGTACTGTACTACCTCTGTATATTTAGTTATGTAAATAAAGAATAATAAGATTGTGAATTATAGTCAGCAGCAGAAGTAGCTAAGCGCGTAGGGTCTCCAAAATGACCTACACACGCTCTTATTCCCTTGACAATAAAGTCGTGTCCAGCTCATTTTGAACACCCTACCCGCTTAGCTACTTCTGCTGCTGACTTTACCTACGTGAATAAGTCTCGTTTTTAATCCAACGAGCAGAGCGTACCTAAGCGAAGTTCTTACAAACACACATGGACACAGCTGTCTAGCAATGTAGGTACAAGTTACAGAACATTCTCAAAAAAGTAACATTCTCAGAAATTTCCGGAAAATTAAACGATTACTTAAGTTAAATTTCCAATGAGAACAGGAATTATCAAAAAATGTGACGTCCCACGGGTGAAAGTACCTTATGGCGGTTGGCGCTTACGTTGCGAAGCATGGCATAAGTATTGCAGCGTCGTTAGAAATAGCGTAAGCCCCAACCGCCATAAGGTACCTTTTCTCGTAGAATATCAAAAATGTATTCTTTTTTGAGCTCGTAAATGAGACAGTCAGTTAAAATAATTGATAACGGCGATGTCCAGCGACTTCCTGAATAAATTTTATTGTTCGTAAAATTTAAGTTCTGTGAACATTCCGTATGGAAAATTTCGCAGATTTGGAAACTTTTCTACTGGGACGTCTTGGTGTTTCGATAACTTTTTTGATTTTGAGAATAAGTTCCGCGTTAATTATTATTTTTTAACCGACTTCAAAAAAAGCATTTTTTTTTTGTATGTATGTTACTCGATATCTCCGTGAATCGAGAACCGATTTTCAAAATTTTTTTTTTAATCGAACAGGTATAACCCCTAGATGGTCCCATTGTCACCAAGTCGGGGTCTGATGATGGGATCCTGGAGAAATCGAGGGAACTCTTACCTATAGGCACACCTATATTTAGTGATTTCACTATTTTTTACAGCAACTCGGCCACTTCCTCTTGGAATAGCGGATCCTAAGTGAAGTCGGTTCTTTTTTTGTTTAAAATTATTCTTAATGAAAATGTGTTGTGGTTGTAGCAGACATACATATAATTTCTTTTTTTGCCAAACTTTATCAACACACTCCCTTAATGTCATAACTTATGGAACAGAAGAGACAAGTCATCACTCTTCATTTCACATATTGATATTGTTGACAGTGATGCCGGCGGCATTGCGACTGTGGCGGTCTGCGGGCTGATAGTCCTGCTCATCATTTACCTGGTCCTTGCGGAGACCTTCGAGGTATTTTAATAGCTATTTTAGTTTGTTAGGCAAAGTCCTCTTTTCTGCTCCTTTCCATTCCTTTCTTCTTTATTTTCTCTTTTTCTTTTCTTTCTTTACTTCTTTTCCGTTCCTTTTTTACTTTTTTTTTTTAAATGATAAGTATATTATTAACTTTATCAGGCAATCAACTTTCATTTGTCACTGGGTATTACTGGACCGCGATTAGAATGGGATTCATCTTCAGTCGTTCCCTCAAAGCTGAGGATCGTGACATCATGTCCTTCTGTTGAAGATCAGGTTCCTCCACAGGCTTCTATCCCTTGCTACGCACATGGCTTCGTGCACTTTTTAATTAAGAATGAATTGAGAATGGGATTAGAGTTGACAGATTTTCCATATGCTTACATCAGTATTGGTTGACAGCTAACTCAACCCCATTCTCATCGCGATTCAGTAATACTATTGGTTATGTTCCCATGGGTCACTGATTAAATCTAGATTCTTAACCGACTTCAATTCCATTGAGGAAGGAGGTTCTGCATTCGGTTTGGTGTTTTTTTTTAACATGCATTTTTGTAGAGGCCCTATCCAAAACAGTCCATCTACCAATAGACGGAGAGCTGGCTACCTCATATATGACAAGACAACTTGACCGACAGGGCGGCACTTTTTCTGCCAACCCCAGGGGCCGATTGCATAACAACTACAAGTTAATATTAGCGGTAGTCTCTTTCCAATCCCATTTATTAGAAAGAGACTTCCGCTAATAATATTAGTTACAAGTTGTTATGCAATCGGCCCCAGGTGGCATACTAATAGATAAAATAAACGCAACGCTCCTGAATATGACTTTAAAAATCGTCGTTCTTATAAATATATATTTTTCAGCACACCAACGCTCACCTACGCAATTTCTCCCTAAAAATCCACTCAAACCGGACCCTGGCGCAGGGGATGTCATTCTTACTGCTGGGAGCTATGCTGCTCCAGATCCAGGTGTTGATGGTAAGTACTTCCAGCACTCCAACCGACCGTACCGGTCGGAGTAGCATCCTTCTTGCTGCTAGGAATGACGGTTTCCTGGATTGATTTTTTCCCCGGAGGGCAGCACTGTTGATGATGATTAATCACATTTTTTGATTGGTGGATTTTGACAGCTGCTGTCAAAAATACCTCCGTCACAGTGCCGCCCCCTGGGTTTCCGGAAACCCTCATTGTAAACACCCCGAGCGCTTTACCCCTCGTTTACGAAACACGCTGCAAATTAGACCGTTTTTTCGAAAACATGAAAGCTCATACGTTTGTTTCACACGCTCGCCGCAGACAGCGTCAAAATCCGAGCGATATTGCTCGAGGGCCTCGAGGCGTTTTTTGTGTAACAAGCATCAACAAGCGGCGATCGGCGAAGCGTTCCCGCGTCCTCGAGTTGTTTTTTTTCCAGCCTGCTGAGATTTTTTGTTCGTAGTTGGACTACTCGTTGTGTACTCTGGTAAAACGTTACATGTTGATTTGACGCTTCTTGTGTATCTTCTGTGGCTTAAAATATGTTGTTGTCAACAGGCACTGTACAATGGAGGAGTGTCACCGAAAGAACTAGAGGGCATTGTCACCTTCTGCCCATACGCAATGAATGAGGTAATTATTTCACTAACTATTGCCTTGACTGATAATTTATACAGGATGGCCAAAAAAGAATTGAGCGGCGATGGTGAGTAACGGTCACACAAAAGTCCAATAATCAAGTCGATCTGAGAAGTTCCAAAACTATATAGAAAGGATTGGTAGCGTCCCGAAACCTTACAGCCAACGGGAATTTAGTTCTTTTTTGGTCCGTCTGTATAAAAAATTCAGGCATACGCACTACTGCCAGACTACTGCCATTTAGTAGACGATGCTGCTGTGTAGTTTAAAATTCGGAAGAAACGATTTTGTATAGATATTACAGTTAAGGAATGCTATGCCGGTATTTTTGTAGGGACTTGAAGATATAAGACGGCAATAGTCGTAGAACTTTTTGAGGCTCCAAGTTTTTAGCGCTATCTAGTCCAGAGCGCAGCCCGCAAAAATGCTGAAATCCAAGAACTGGTGGCCGAAACTAATATAATTGGTGAGACTAAAGCACATCGTCTCCGCTAACTCGGCCACCTCGAGAGGATGGGAGAAGATCGCTCAGTAAAAAGAGCATATTTGGGTCGACCGACTGGACGCCGTCCTGTCGGTCGTCCTAAGTATCGCTGGGCAGACAGGGTAGGAGCTGATCTTCATGAGCTCGGTGCCGGTGAAACCTGGCGTGAAATAGCGCAGGACCGAGCAAATTGGCGTGCTCTTGTGTCGGAGGCAAAGACTCATTTTGGGTCGTTGCGCCAAATAAGTAAGTAAGTAAGTATATAGTCCAGAGCGACCTAAAGATAGCCAAATTGTAAGTGGAAATGTCCCCTGCTCTGCTACTCCATTTAGTAACGACTAGCGTACTAGAGCAGGTAACATTTCCTCTTACATTTTGGCTATCTTCTTCCTAAGTTTTTGTAGGTAGCACCTTTCTTTTGTAGGTCTTTTAAGGTTTCTGCACGAAGTCTTAAATTGTATAAAGAGCGATCAAAGTTTCTAAGAGCTGGCCTATGTTTTTCTTTTAAGTTTCCTCAAGAAAAGCTTCATACAATCTTTTGTAGGCGCTAAGCGCAGAAACGCTAAATCAGGTGAAAGACTTCGGTGTATTAACATCGACATAATCACTGATTAATGATTATGTCGATTTGAATATGCCGAATCCTATATAAAAAATAAAAATATATTAGAAAAAGTTTTTTGCCTAAGTTACTTCTATGTAGGTACTCTGATCTGATACCTCACGGAAATAAGTATACCTTTTTATCGATAAGAAAGACCTACTTAGCATTAGCAAAATAAGCGACGTATAAAATAAAACGGTTTTAAATTGTTTTCATAAAAAAATTGTCGGCTTTATCGCACAGAGTTTCAACTAATCGTAATTTTTAAAATATTTCTGAAGTTTTTTGTTTAACTAGGATTGAAGGTCTCGTGATTCTGAGTTGAAATTACATATACTCGTAATTTTCCAAATCAATGCAGACTAGTGTACTACTAGCACGCTATTTGTTACTAGGTAGAGTAGCAGTGCAGGTGACATCTCTCTTACATTTTCGGTATCTTTAGGGGTCTTTGACATAGATGGCGCAATTGACTTGAGCTTCAAAAAGTTCTTAGGCTGTGGCCGTCTATATCTCTACAGTCTCTGATAAATGTGATCGCTATCGATAACTGAATTAGAAAGAAATATTCCTGATCCCCGATTAACCATGTTACTCGTACTTAGTCGCTGGCTACGACTCACACCACACATGGACTATACAGGCGTGTGTCTGTCTGTCTTTGGCACCGTAGCTGTTAAAACACATAGCGTTCAAGCTTATAAACCCCTCTTTTTGCAATGGTGGTTAAATAAGAAGCGAATATAGTTTTTTCACCTTAAAAATCATCGGGGCATGAGGTCAGGCTTATGGAATGCAATACGGGTATTTATACAGGCAATCCCGGTATACCGGTATTGACAAAAATACTGGTATGCATTCACTAGTCATCATCATCATCATCTCAGCCATAAGACGTCCACTGCTGAACATAGGCCTCCCCTTAAAGGGGGGCTTTGCCATACGCGCCACGCTTGGCAGGCGGGTTGGCGCGCGCAGTTTTTTTTTGTTTATTGTTGTTTAGGCTTTCGGAAGATGCTGCTGCCCATCTCCCGGTATATTCCCTTAAATATTCACTAGTCAAGCTACTGTTTATTACTATATTACTGGCTCTAAATGATCGATCTTTTCAAGAAACACAACAAAAAAGATATTCTAGAACTTTGCGAAAAGTTACAGCAAAGAAAAATGCTCAGAAGTTGGCCCTCTCTCGCTCAAAGGTCTGGATTCCTTGAGTTTTATTGTTTACACATACTGGGAACTTGGTTATTAGGGTTCCTTGGGCAATGTTTCCCAAAATTGCTCAAGGAACCCTCCTAACATGCGTTTTTATGCTCGTCGACTGTAATGCTTGCATTGAGATTGTGTAGGCGGAACTACTAGCATACTTTTCTATAGAGCGTTTATGGTCGCATATTGTAGCATCGCCAACGATGGCACAAAGGATTTTCATTCAATATTGTAACACTGTTGCCGCTGCCCGCCCTGCGCCGCCCCCATCGCCATGGGGGATCGGTACAATCTGCCGGGAGATTGGAGTTACTCAATTGTATAGAGGCAGCAGGTCTTTCGCCGAACTCAATTCTTACCGGCTTGCCTATATTGAGTACTCGTAGAAAAACTATTGTAAACAATAGTGACATAATCAAACTTTTCAATCTCGTACCTTACTTACAAGAGTTACAAGCTTCGTGGCCTAAACACGGTACTCGACTGAAAAGCTCTTAATTATATCACGGTTGTTTAATAACCTTCGAGAAACAATATAAAGGAGGTAGGTACAGACTGTAACACGATTTACCGAAAAAAATGGCTCGTGAAAATTTGTCAAAAACTGACCAGTCACATAGCGTAATAATAATAAGACTGTAATCTTGGACACGGCGCGCATAGTCCGAAGGTTCCTCTCTCTGCGGCCCTAACCACCGGCAGCCTGGGCCCTGCCCTGTTGCTGGCGGCACCCTAGGTTAGGTTTTTTATAATGTTTTTATTGTTTTTGTATGTTTTAGATGTATTTTGTATTTTACTTTTATAAAAATGTTATAAATTACCTAGCCTAAGATGAAAGAAAACTAAAGAGAATATAAGACTGTAAGGAAAGTGCTGTACGAGTCGTTCTTACAGCACTTTTATGGGGCCATTTTTGGTCTGATTGCAACTTACGTTTTGGTGCTTATTATTTATTTAAGTACCAAAGTGTTTTGTTCTTTATAAATTTCGCGTCGTGGTCTACATGATCCACAGTATAAAGTACACCCCCCCCCCCCACCCCCCGCGTGTTCCACAGTATAAAGTACACACATAGCTAGCTCTGGCCTATAATATTTTGTTTTTTTGACATTAAACGTCCACCCTGAGCCTTCATTCTCGATAGCGTTTATAATTACATTCTGCGAGTTAATAAAGCCGCCATCTGTTATCGAACGGGGCATACTGCGGTTCTGCGGTAGCGAACGATAAAAGTATAGACATCGTATTAGCTCATGAAAATGACCGCACATTTTGTGAGTGTGCATATGGTATCGGAGACAACAAGCTTTTTATTTTAGGTTATAGGCGCATGAGGTTTGAAATTGTAAATGCTGTGTGATTTTTATCAAAATAAATCCCCTATAAACATTTTGATTGGCCAATTTCTTTCTTTTTATACCGAGAAATTTCGTATTGGGTAACATTCAATAACTGTCAGGGAAATATCGAGTCCATTTTTGTACCATCGAGCCATGCTGTTGTTTGCACAGATCTGTTCACTCACGAAGTTCGCCCCTCTATATACAGAGGCGTATTTAGAAATTTGGCGCCCCGGGCCAGAAAAATTTGCCGCCCCTGTTACTTAACCAAACAGACTATTAAAATTTTCTTGACACTTTCTGAACCCTTACTGCACGGTCAAACGTTGAAAAAACACCCTGCTGACGCCTTTTGCAAATCTGCATAGCTGGATTGATACCGCGGTACAGCGCTACACGTTACGGCGCGTAACTTCAGCGGATCGAGAGCGAATTCGTGCGGCGAGGTGCGCGGTTTTGATTCCGTTCTTGATTCGCTTTCGACTTTCGATATCTTCTTAATTTTGTTTTCTGTCCCGTAGCCTATACTGTGTCCCACGACTCCCACTGCTGGGCAAAGGCCTCCCCTCGCTTCGGCTACTCGTCACGGCCTAGTGCATACTATCGCCACTCTCTACAAAATGCGTCTAGATCGTTTCGCCATCTCCTTTTTCAATTGGTCTGCCTCTGCCCCGGCCGATTTGTGGGGTCGATTTAGTTGTTAATTTAGCCCATCGTTCCGGGTGCTTGCGTCAGACTCTTGACACCCACATCACATCCGAGATACCTTTCCTGGAGCGGAGTTCGGTGTACCAAATTCGAAGCTCTTCCAGGTGTTCTCGATACGTCGATCGAGTTCCTTGGTCTGCCTATTACCCAAGGATACCATATGGCCCAAATAGGTGTATTCGTCGACATATTGTAACTCCTGCCCTGTGCCCATCTACCTTGACCCTACGTTTCACGCCGCTGGACATTAATTTGGTTTTATCCCTGTTCATTGTGAGTTCGACATCAAAACTTGCAGAGAAGGTCTTGCAGCATTTGCTCTAGAAGGGATGCAGTTACAATTGTTACTTGTATGAAGTGCACCCTTAAAAAATGTTCTTAAAAACAATTCTTGTGCTCCAATTTATGGCGAGTTATAAAAACCACTCACATACAAAATTTGATTAATATAGGGCCGTAAATTTCAGCTACAGACGGAAAAAGCTAAAATTGCACCACTAAAAGTGTCCGAAAACGGACCGGACCAGGCTGCCGGCTGTCCGCCCAAACTTATTGAAAGAGCATCACTTTAGCTATCAAATGAGCTTGGTTTCATTATGCTATCATTCCCAGTAACTTGACGACTGAGTTTCTGGAGGGTGCAAACTTTATTTTGCGCTAAAAAATTGTTGGCCCTCATCTGCAATTAAAAGCAAGAGCATTCTCGGAGTTTGGTTTTCGGTCTCTTCGCGAACAAAATTAACCCCGCAAGGCAAAACAAATACATATATAGAGTCTTAGCGCCTTTGCTGAGATCCTGTCGAGACGGTGTTTTCGTCATCCTATCACCATTTTTGGGCAGTACCAACCTTGCCTGCAAGTCTGTGCACTTGCTGTATAACGGGCGAGGCACTGCTGGTAAGGGCCCTTTCTCTTTTGTGTTTAGAAGTAAGACCGCAGTCGCTTCCATAAAAGTCAAAAACATGCAATTCTAACATAGGTACAAGGTTCCAGAAAAAAAGACAAGGGATGTGACGCCGTCACAAAACGGCATTCAGGAGCCCCGCCCAACATCTGTTAATGTGAGCCAATGAGCTTTCTAAATAGGATGCCGAAATCGGTGCGAAGCAGATGAGAATATATACTAGATCGGACCCTAGGCTTCGATACAGTACTTAAGGATGCGACCAAGATGAACGCTAAGATCAGGAAAGATTATAGAACCCGGATCGCGGATTTTCAACGATCAGCTTTTACTGACTTGATTAAGTTTACTGACTGAAAACGGGAGCTTAGTTAAATAACCAGGCATGGTTATATCGTCCTCCCTTTTGGGAAAAATTGCAGTTTACTTTATGTGATGTGATACATGGTAATGGCAGATATGGAAAGGCGGCATAAGTATAAAAAAACGCCCTTCTTATTTACTATTTACAAAACCAGATCGTGGCGTTTCGAAATTGTTACTCTTTCTTAGGCCTTATGGGCCGGTAGCTAACTGAAGTTCAGCATCGAAAAAGGGGCCCAGAACCAAGCATACGGGGCGGCTCGCGCCGCCCCTGGCAGCCTGCCGCCCCGGGCCATGGCCCTCTTGGCCATAGGGTAAATACGCCTCTGTCTATATATTATGACATATGTGCATGGATTTAGTTATGGATGGTGTAAGGAAGATAAGTGTCTCTTATAGGAGAACGATCGAAAAAGTTTCCAGCTGTAAACAGTAAATAATAGTTCCAAATCTCTCCTATTAGCGGCGCTAGTATAGCTATAGCAACTTAGCAATTATTGACGGAGTGAAGTGCGGTGCATATGCGCTACCATATACTCTATAGCTATTGTGGCGCCACCAATATAACGCCTTTTGACGGACACTTTTGTAACATAGAGATTGTCATCCTTACCTTCTACCATCCATAGATTCAGTTGTGGAGGGCGCGTCCTTGTTCAAGCATGGCTCCCAAAAACGGTCTCTCATTTGTAGTAAGGACGCCGTCCGTATCTGATTTTGTCGTAGTACTGCGGTTTCTCCGCTAAACGGTTATTTAGTTAGCGTCTTGTATGGAGTTTGCCGTAGGGTGCCCGGCCTTAGAATTGTCCCCCACCATATCGTCCCGTGGTTGCAGTAGGAGTCTGCTAAGTGAATATACCGGGAGATGGGCAGCAGCGTCGTCCGAAAGCCTAAACAACAATAAACAAAAAAAGTCTTATTTTATAACTAGGTACAGTTGTATACGTTTATAACTTCCTACACGAAGGCCGCAAAAATATGTGACACGCTTTTATTTGTAGAGCCATAGGAGCGTGTCACATATTTTTGCGGCCTTCGTGTAGGAAGATACCATTGATGCTGACTGTACAAGCTTTTATCGCTGGCTGTACTTTTCTTGCAACAATTATTTACTGCTCAAAGAAATGATCCTAACAAGCCTAACTACAATGAGCTTCCATTTTTTTATCGCAGAGTTCTTATGGCCACCTGCTGTCTCCATCATCAGAACAGCTCGACTCGATGGTACCGAAATATTGCATTCAATCGGACATCAGGAACGGGTTCAAATCTGTATAAAAATCTACTAGCGAGATATAAATATAAATATTATTATTGAAATTCACTGCGTCGAGCAAAACTCGAAATTGCAAGCTTTCAGAATACCGGTTCCATTGCTCTAACCAACTGAGCTATCGACGCTTACTAGACCCCCGATGAATTTTTCCATCTCTTCCTTCGGTGCTAACATCATAAAATTAAAAAATTAAAACCTGTAAAGGGTTAACCCGTAAGACAGAAGAAGTATAACCTCGTTACTTTTTCCAGCATTACCTGCAGCTGACGCTGCTGGCGATGTTCCTGTGCGCTGCTCACCAGGTGCTGATCACCTCGGTGAAGACACTCCTCCTCCTCATGGCTTCGGTAGCCTATATCACCTTTATACTCCTAGATTTCTTCCATCCAGCTGAAGTTGTGTGAGTATCATATTTTCAGCACTAAATCCAGCTGTTGCAGCTGTCGATCAGGGAGCGAAATTTCCATAGCAATAATTAAAGTTTCACAATGAACGTTACTCATAGATTTTTTCATATATCGATGTTTAAATACTATCGCATAGTTACTTCTGCTGCTAATTGTTCTGTCTTTGTTGCCCTCATAGAACAGCTAATATTCCATTTATCTGCCGTAGGTGGCAATGCAGCGACCTGACCCAGCAATGGACGAGCGTGGTGGTCGCCATCGGCGCCGCCATTGCCCTGATGCTTCACGCCCAGCAGACGGAGAGCACCTACCGCCTGGACTTCATCTGGAAATTGCAGGCTACTGGTAACTACAGTTTCTTGTAGTTGACAAGCGTTGTGGTCGCTACCAGCGTTTTCATTGCCCTGAAGCTTCTCGCCCAGCAGACGGAGAGCACCTACCGCCTGGACTTCATCTGAAAACTGCAGGCTACCGGTAACCCAACATTCTTGTACTGAACGAGCCTGGTGGTTGCCAATTTGCCCTGTTGCTGCATGCCCAGCAGACCGAGAGCACCTATCACCTGGACTTCATCTGAAAGCTACAGGCTTCTGGTTTGACCCTTATTCTTTTAACTTCATATTTATCCGATTATTTGGGCCTTACTTCGGGAAGGCACTTTCCGGGCTTCACGATTTTTGGCGCATTTTACCCTCGAGTCTAAAATCCGGTTAAGTTTCTTCTTTTTCCGTGAATGCTCTTGTTCTTGTTAACTAGAACATTTCAATTCAACCAACCTTACAATTCAAACAGAACTATACAGGGTGGAAAGATAAGTCGGGCCCTGGAGGGAAACTACCCTAAAACGTTGAGATAGCTCAATTAACTGAAAGGAAACATTATTTTATTTTTAAAAAGAGACATATCTGCATTTACAAATTTTCGAGAAAATGTACAGTTCACAAAAAAAACTACGCCTTTTGTAATTTTTGTCAAAAACAATTTTTATGACAATTGATGGGAATCGATCCTATTTCCAACAAGAATACAAACTTCTTAATACCAACCAAATTTACGCCACAAGAGAAGCCATAAATAATGAAAAAAGAAAAACATACAATTTTAGTATGGAAAAAAGGGAAAATTAGAAAAAAACTGTGAATGTAGTTTTACTTTTTAGGCAAAATAAAAGAATGTTTCCTTTCAGTGAACTGAGCTATCTCAACGTTTTAAGGTAGTTTCCTTCCAGGGCCCGACTTATCTTTCCACCCTGTATAGAATCGACCCAGCCCCATTTAAATTTGAGCCATATCATCATACTAATAAGATTACAAATTGCAGATGAGAAGGAGGACATGGAACACCTGGAGGCATACAACCGCAAGCTGCTCGCGAACATTCTGCCTGAGCACGTCGCGCAGCACTTCCTCTGCAGCGACAAGAACATCGACGTAAGTCCCACTCGTATTCGCTATGTGCGAAGTGCATGGTGGTGGTAACGAGAACGATCACTGCACAGTGTGACAAGAAATGAAACTGCAAAAGCCCCAGTCAGCTGTCAAAATAGTGAATCACCCAGTGACATTTAAGCAAGGGACCACCATATATAAGCAAGGAATACAAACTATTCATAAAAAAGAAAAAAAGGGATTGAACACCTGCCTTAGCGATGGCGCCACAATCATGCACACAGCAAATAGTTTGACTAGCTTTTCATTTAGAGCATAGACAGAGGGAATCATACTGTCTGTTTCTTACGCTAGTTACCTATTCACTACCTACTGCTAATAAAGATGGTAGTTTTTTTTAACTGCTGTGAAATTTGTTTTACCAGACCTCCTTGCCTTAACGTTTTTCTACTTTCCTTTTTGGCAATCCCCAAATGACGGGAAGCAAAAATGATGATGTCGGAACGCAAGGGAACATAATAGTGGTCAAGTCAATATCAGAGTTTATTGGTATAAAAAGCCGGGGAAGTCAATATCAGATTAGCTTGCTGCCAGAGAAATGCGGTACCTAACAGTTATGTATACGCTACAAATTAAATAATCGATTTAAAACAAAAAGGCAACCCCTATATCGCGCAAGGTTCTTGTAATTACACATTATGTGACACTTGGAAAAGGTGGCATTTAGCAGATGCGCTTATATTATACGTTGTACAGGTTCAATATTGTCTTCGAGCAATAAAACCGGAAGGCTCCCAAATGATGCTTTGTAATGTAGACTGTCACATTTGTACTAAAGCACAGATTATATAATAGTTCTTACGAACAGATATGAATCTCTCATAGAAAAAGTAAATACCTACCGCTACCTACGCAAAAATACAATGGAGCGACCTTCGACGCGCTCACCCCGCACCTCCCGCGCGGCCGCGCAGCCGCCCGATCGCTAGCTCGTTTGTCCCGCCGGCGGTGATCGGGCTGCGAGCGGCAAGTAGGTATTTAACGAGCTCGCGCGGGCGAGTTTCATAGGCCTGACTAAAGTAAGTATGTTTGCTTACAGGAGCTATACCACGAGCAGTGCGAGTCAGTCTGCGTGATGTTCGCCTCGATCCCCAACTTCTCCGAGTTCTACGTCGAGCTGGAGGGCAACAACGAGGGGGTGGAGTGCCTGCGCCTCCTGAACGAGATCATCGCGGACTTTGACGAGATCCTAGCCGAGGAGCAGTTCAAGTACATCGAGAAGATCAAGAGCACCGGCGCCACATACATGGCAGCTTCAGGTCAGTCCAACCTACGTCATAGCTTCTCTGGATTCTACGTGGAGGGCAACAACGAGGGTGTGGAGTGCCTGCGCCTCCTGAACGAGATCATCGCGGACTTTGATGAGATCCTGGCCGAGGAGCAGTTCAAGTACATCGAGAATATCAAGAGCACCGGCGCCACATACATGGCAGCGTCAGGTCAGTCCAACTCACCAGTCTACGTCATAGCTTCAGCAATGTCTCTCTGGGTTTTATGTGGAGATGAAATCAACGAGGAAGTGCCTCCGCTTGCTGAACGAGATCGTTGTGGACTAAGAAGGGATTCTAGTTGAGTACCTACCAATTGATGTATAACGAGAAGATTAAAAGCGTAGGTGTTATATAATTCTGCCCTGCCCTGGTTTGTTTTGAATGGCAACCATTTTGGTGTAAATTGTCTTTATGTTTTGGTTGTGTTTTCTATGTTTCTCTTTGCCCGAATATACATTATCAGTATCACATCAACATTTTTATGTAACGGCCTCGGTGGCGTCAAGCTAAAATCTTTTTTCTACTCCTGCATTCTAATTTGTCAATAAAATGACTGACATGTATATTCAAAACATATACTTTATGAAGGTTGTCATAAGATGACTCAAAAGTCGATTCTTAGGGATACGAGTATAATGGGTCTGTCGCCGGGGCGGGCCCCGCGCCGCCGCCCGCCGCTGTAGACAAGAGGGGCGCCGGCACAATCCGCCAGGAGATCGAAGACAATGGTATAGAGGCAGCAGGTCATTCGTCGAACTCAATGCTTACCGGCTTGCCTAGCACTCGTAGAAAAACTATTGTGTGCAACTCTACATATTTAGGTCTTCGCCTTCGCCTCATTTTGTAACTTCGACCCTCGAATCTTAAGAACCCTTATTATGTAAATGTTGCACAAAATACTATTTGATAATGGTAAAGATGACATGACGGCCCGAATACTTGATGGAGCCTGGCGTATTAGTAGTTTATTATATTCGATTTATAGTAAGAATTTAACAGTTACCAACGGAAGCTGCCAAACGAAATAAAATAACATAAGTAACTAATTAGACAGATCAATATTACATAAGTTACTGAACAGCGCCTCATTAAATTGTTTGACGGGCTGTTCGGTAACTTTTGTATTATGTATGTGTCGTTGCTGACCGTACGTTACAACCTTTAGAAATAACAAGCGTGGCTAAACTTGACATCTAAGGCTGGCTCTACATGATGGGCCATCATAGGGACGCAGCTATACAACGGAACGAGATCGAAATATCGTTAGCTCCCTCTAACGCATAGCTGCGTCCCTATGATGGGCCATCATGTAGAGGAGCCATAATACTTGGTGAAAATATGGAAATAGGCTCTCCAGATTATATCGTCATAACTTTGAAAAATCTCGCATCTCACATTTCTTCTCTAAGTTGAAACGCAGTAACTCTATATATAGTTACCGTGTTTTTCTTTTGAGTGACAGAACAAGATACAAGTTTTTTCCAAAGTAGTGACGATATATAGGTTCATGGCTAAATGATGACTGATGGCTGATGATGATGTTCTGATTCTTCTTCTTCTCGTGTCGAGGTTCCGTTAAGTTTCATACTTGAGATGTCCAGTAGGCGGCGGTGTTGACCGCCCTGGGCGTTGCGTCCATCAGGTCGAGCTCCGAACAATAATATGGGCAGGCGGGGCAGGCAAGTAGGTGCGCCATGGTTTGCAATGGTGCGCCATGGTATGTTCTGATGATAAATGATGATTTGCCAGGTCTAACAGCATCGACCTGCGACCTCCGCGGCTTCCGGCACGTCACCGCGATGGCGGACTACGCTCTGCGCCTGCGCGACCAGCTCCAGTACGTCAACGAGCACAGCTTCAACAGCTTCCGCATCCGTATTGGTCAGTCACTTTCTTTTTTTTCTCATGTTCTGCCTTCGTTTAGAGCTGGTGAAGTCGACGTCAAAGATGTTTACACTTTTGAACCTTGTTCGTTTGTAATATTCCTTACGCGCACTGCCAAAGAGTGGAATGGTCTGCCCGAGTCTGTGTTTCCACATGAGTACGATTTGGGTCTCTTCAAAGGCAGAGTAAATAGGGATATAGATAAGCGTGCCCCACCGTAGACCGCATCATCACTCCACGATCACACCATCAGGTGAGATCGTGGTCAAACGCCTGACTATACCGCATTAAAAAAAAATTAAAATTTGTATACATATCTTTGACGTCGACTGTACGTTTACAGTATTTAAGGTACTGTAATGTGTAATTCTTGTCTTGTCAAGACCGGAAAAATTGGAAACTGATGGAGGAGGCCTTTACCCTAAGCGGGGCCATGTGATAAAAACAAAATGAAATACAAAAAAAATATATTTATTTTCTTTTTATGTATCCTGTCACAAGGAATGTATAAAGGCTTTTTTATTTTTATTTATTTATTTTAATGTGTAATTCAGAAAATTAATTTTGCTACGATCGTAAAACTCAACATTTAAATAAGGGGTATGAAATAAGGTTGGTATGTTCAAATTTTATATGGTAAGCATATAGTTTTTCAATTAAGGCAAATATTAGGTAAGGCGTATTTATGGCCTGCATCAAAAAAGTATATCCTCGTCCTACAAAATATTAGCAATATTTTGAGAACAAAAATGACGGCGTTTGAAACGCTCAAATAATGACCCATTCGTGTTCAGTCGACTACAAAGAGATGTATCCACTTTTGGACTTTATCACAATGCAATTTGGTTAAAAAGTACGCACAGTGGGAATTAGAAACTTTATATCTCTTTTGTACTTTGAAGAATCGTTTACACAACCCTTGTCACTATAAATACGTGATAGGTACACAAAACTCCTACTTAAACACGGTCCGGACCGTGTTTACTCACGGACTTCGCAGACCAATTGGTGTTACTCACAAATTTGACAGACCAAATGGTAACCAGTGTAATTCATAAATACCGTACGGCGTTGTGAAGTTCATGGTATGCCAAGCGAATTGGCGAGCAACTAAAGGTGTATAGCATTTTTTTGACTGTTTGCAACAAGTAACTCACTTGATTCTGGTAACTGTAGTTATGGACCATTTACCAATTTACCAATCAAGTGACTGAGGGTTTCTGTTCAGGCATCAACATTGGGCCTGTGGTGGCGGGTGTGATCGGAGCCAGGAAGCCGCAATACGACATCTGGGGCAACGCTGTCAACGTGGCGTCCAGGATGGACTCCACTGGGCTCTTAGACCACATCCAGGTTGGCATTTTGGATGGGTAATACGATAATGGGGGATATTGTTCTTGATTTTTTTTTCCATCTAGTTTGTGATGATTGAGACTATTGCCTATTATTAAAAGAGTGTTTTACTGCCGTCACACAAAAAGGAAAAATTCTTACGTTGATTGATGGCAGCGAAACCACTACCGAGTTTACACTTACTGCATTGCGACTTAATTACTTAATTAAGTGAGTAGATTTGAAGCTGTGCGGTTGTGGTACCACAATAAACTAGGTTAATTTCACATCGTTCTTTGTTATTTAGGAAACAGAGCAGAAATCACTTAAAAACAGACGTTGGTTTACACAACAAACTTTGCCGTACAACCTAACTTCTGTCGCCCGGGGGGATGTTGAGAACTCTAATTGTTGCCAACTTAATTGAGGTACGGGCAAAGTGTACTGTTCTTGAGTGACGGAACTCTGTGTAATTGTGTTAATATTAGCTATATGCGAATTCTTTACACCTGTGTTATTCAGTGACATATAAGTGCTCATTCTCAAATTACCACATTTTTGAAACAATAGAAAATTGAAGACCATTCTCTAAATCATAATTTCCGGTGATACCGTCAGAACACATTTGAGAGAGGCTTGCTGAGAACTTTGCTGCCTCGCATGTAATTAACTTGAAGTATAACGTACTTACATTGCACAAATAGTGACGATTTCGCCAATATAGATGCGCCTTGATGAAATTCGATCAAGAATTTGGTAATTCAGAGAGCTCTTCAAGACTACGCGTGGTGTTCGACGGTTCCACGTAGACATATTTCTTGGCTGAAGCGAAAGCTCCCATAGGTGACGGAGGAGGTGTACGACATCCTGGCGTCTCGAGGGTACAAGCTGACCTGCCGGGGCACCGTGGACGTGAAGGGCAAGGGCAACATGGTGACGTACTTCCTCGAGGGTATCGGCGACACCATTCCGAACGGCATCTCGGATATCTATAACGTGAGTACTTGATTGTTTACGTACTTTACATGACAATGCAACAAGGTACAGTCAGCAAAAAAACCAACAATTGTTGTGGGAGTGACTTGTATTTTGGTCTGACAACGATGTTCTTACCAAATTGATAGGGTTTTAAAAAACAACCCTATCAAATACCCGATCTAATACCCCTTTATTGGTATCCAATGGTACCAATGGTAATTGGTTAATGGTTGGGTCTTTATTGGTATGGTTGGTTGGTATGGTGGTTTGGTTGGTATTGGTATTTTCTCACCCCAAGTTTGACATCTTAAGATGCCATCTGTTTTGTGGTAACTTAATTGTGAAATGTTGGCCTTTAATAACCAGAGCTAATTCACACATCGCCACCTATTACCTATACTAACCCAGCCGTGAAATTCGGGGTGCATTTTTTTACAGCTATACCTACAAATACATATACAGTATGTAACCAAAATACTGGTGATCCTTTTAAGGACATAATTGGTATCGTATTCTGGTTTTGTATGGAATGTTGGCTGGCTGGAACGACATGTCCCATGAAAAAAAATTTTTTTTCGCAACCAAAAAATGTATCTCCTACTTTTTCTTACTTGCAATACGATACCAAACATACCCTTAAACGGATCACCACCATTTTTGTTACAACCTGTATACCTTGTTATTCATAAACGTCTCCCAAGCCTCAATTTATTAATTTAAGTTTTATCTGTCCCTAACAAAGAGAATGACAGATAAGTACAAAACATAAATTAACTAAATGTGGCCTGAGAGACGCTGATGAATAACGGGTTAAAATTGAGAAAATAATGTATAAAATAAATATGAACTGGACGGTGACGTGTTGATAGAAGTCGTAGCGAAGTGGAGCTAAATTGGCATTCCATTTCTTCATTGGCTGTAGACAAAGCATGGAAAAGCGTATCAAGCCACGCATAATGAAAGATTCCGCGCACTTACATTAAATGCAATAAAAGAAAAGTCATTTTTTACATCATAACAACAAAAGTAGCTCCAGAACCCACAGAACCTACAGAACCCAAAATTATTGAATTCGTTTAAAAAATTGAAGTATATTTGGAAATCAGTAATCTATACATACCGGGTGTTTCCTGTAATAGGAGCAATAACTTAAAACGTAGATTCTACTCCTCAAACCAGACAACGTTTGTTCAGCAACTTTTAAAAATAACTTATGGTTTGATTTTTATTTCACTTTAAAGATTATTCGAACACGCAATGTATTCCGAAATTGATTATGTCTGTAGGGTGACAAGGCTGACAAGCAATGTCAATTGGACGGATTTTAAGGTACATTAAAAATACTATTTAGTTTGTATGGAAAAGAGACAATCTACAAAATTCATATTTTTTAAAAGTTGTTGAACAAAAGTTTAATTGTTTGAGGAGTAGAATCTACGTTTTAATTTATTGCTCATGTTACAGGAAACACTCTGTATACATATGTATAATAAACGCGTAAGGAGAAAAAAATGTACATTGAAGATATTTGAGATAATTTTAAACAAAAAAAGAACCGACTTCACTTAGGATCCGCTATTCCAAGAGGAAGTGGCCGAGTTGCTGTAAAAAATAGTGAAATCACTATAGGTGTGCCTATAATAGTTGAAGAGTTCCCTCGATTTCTCCAGGATCCCATCATCAGATCCCGACTTGGTGACAATGGGACCATCTAGGGGTTACACCTGTTCGATTAAAAAAAAAAAATTCGATTCACCGAGATATGGAGTAACATACATACAAAAAAAAAATATGATAAAAAAAAATTCAGTCGAATTGAGAACCTCCTCCTTTTTTGAAGTCGGTTAAAAATCAAATTTAGGGGGTCTTAGAAACGTTGACTGAATACATTTTGGTGATTTTTGGAATTTTTGTCTGTATGTCTGTGAGTTTTTTCGCGATGTACGCAACAACTACTAAACAAAATTTCAAGAAATTTTGTATTATGACAGTTTATAGAGTAAATGTATCCCAGGAGCTTCTCCATAACCTTTGAGAGAAGGGAGGTTATAGCGATAGGCCTGTAATTCGACGGGTCCGAACTATCGCCCTTTTTAGGCACAGGGCGCACGAGGGCAGTCTTCCATGAAGACGGCTTTTGCAGTTCGTGGTCAGAGAGTGTGAAAAGGCACAGGACATAACTCAGGAGCACGCCGTTTAAGCGCAACTGCTGGTATGCCGTCTTGGCCACTCGACTTGTGGTCGATGATGTTTTGAACATTATTGGTTCAGCCATTTTTGAGGGTATACCAAAATTGGCATCCTAGCATTGAATTAAACATTATAAAGGAAGTTTTTTTTTTCATTTTATTTATTATTTTCTTATAGAGAGTACACGGAAAAAAAGAACTTCAGCCAAGAATACCAATGCGAAAATATTATTGTTTAAACATAAGTTC
Source organism: Pammene fasciana (assembly GCA_911728535.1). Taxonomy (NCBI): domain Eukaryota; kingdom Metazoa; phylum Arthropoda; class Insecta; order Lepidoptera; family Tortricidae; genus Pammene; species Pammene fasciana. The sequence continues at coordinate 44,179,478 of OU452272.1, read as the reverse complement.
ATATTTTCTTGGACTAATTTTATATCTTTAGCCCAAGACATATTTTACTTCAATAAAGACACTGACTGAAAGACATTGACTTTGACTTTATACAAAACAATATTGTTTTGTATATAAAAAGAAGAGGATTTGTCTTCGATGAAGATACTTTTAGATACTTTTTTTTTCGTGTATCGTGTTATGAATCCATTGTAAATAAGGGCTGACTGGGGTATATTCTGTAACAGGAACAATGTCTCTTCCACTCCTGCATACTCCGATCACTCTCCCGTCAAGCACCAGCGGCCCCCCGGAATCTGCTGGTCGAGCCTGCTGCTTGCTATTGGAACACTTCGGCATTACGCACAGAACGTTAATCAATTTACGCGCGTCATTGTCTGTGTCTTCACAAGTACTCACGATGCCCTCGCCAATATGAAGAGGCATTACCTTGTGTTTTTCAATTACTTCTGATTTATAAACATCATTATACTTCTTGCTAGTAATTCCAAAACCAGCGTATTTAACTTGTAGTCCGAAGAATGTTTTATAATCGAGTGCTATTAGTTTTGCAATAGGTCTGGGAATTTTTTCAACAAAAAGTAAAGCTATATCATTCCTTCCGAATCCGAAATGAGGGTGCAAATGTGTTTCGATGATGCGTGCAAACTTCTTAGTTTCGTTTGCTGGTTTTGTGAAATCTCCATATTTGACGTCGAGAGGATAGGGTTTCTGTTTTGGCGTGCAGTGTGCTGCAGTCAGGACCCAGTCTTCCATTATAAGGCTGCCGCTACCACCTCTGCGTCGAGTATCTATAAATTGCAACGCCACGACAAAAGGAAACTCGTTCCGTGAGTCCGTCTCCCCTTTATACACTCTGAGACCTGTTCGTCTAGGTGCACTACTTTCGCTTAGATGGACGAGAAAGCCCAAAATAAAAAAGTGCATTTTTAATTAATACAATGATATTTTATTATTTATTGAAATGAAGTAAATTGTGTTCTAAACCAAGTTTTAACACAAAAAATGGAAAATAAAGTAGATGTAGTTTCATAGTTCAATTTCATTACTTTTTATGGCATTTCGTAACAAAATCAATTTCTGTAAATAAATAAATTCGCATAAAGATTAAAGTTAATGATATTTCAACATATACAACCTATTTCAAGTAGGTTTTAGGTTAGAGCGTTATCACACTTCTTGCGATTTGCGAGCGAGTTTTGTACGGGAGCGAACACGCCGCGAGTTCGCCGCGTACTATACGAGTTTTGCATAGAAATCGCTTTCAAATCGCTCAAATGTGATAAGGCCCTTATGGTGGTTGTGATGACAGTCGTCATCATAAAACGATATACGTTGTACCTATTAGAGTCACAGCTTTTGGCCTAAGAGCTGGCCACGTATGATATGACACAATAATAAGAGCAATAGAACCCGTCTAGTTAGATTGATGTACTATCCGGGCATCTGGCAGCTTTTAATGGGTGGATCTCAGAATAAAGCAGAATAAAGCAGTTACAGAATAGCAATTTTTTGACTTGGAAAATAATACAACCAAAATAGGTAAACACTGCCGAAGTCGTCTCAGTTATCGAGGACAGAGCTTATATTATATGCATTAAAACAAAAAGCATTGCATATTGATGTTATTGCGGAAACAGACACAGAAGGCGACCAACTATGATATGAATTACATCGTTTGGCACTACTTTCCCCCATCAGAAACTTTTGGCAATGATATAATCTAATTATTTATATAATTTCTCATAATATTGCATCAAAGCCAAACTCTAGGATTTGTTTTCTTAAAGTGGTTTGCATTCCTTGACCTCCGCCCCTTTACGGCTGCCAGATCTCCAGATCTATAAATAAGCAATAGGAAACTGACTAAAGGGGTTTAATTGCCTGCCTATTTCACTACATTCATCAGGTCTCCAAACAAGTCAAGTCAATATTGTCTTTATTCAAGTAGGTATAGCAAGAAGCACTTTCGAATCGTCCGTAACAATTATCTGGAATTATAGATATTTTTAAATCATTAATTGTAATAAAAAAAATATTACTTAAGACTAGCAAGAAATGTACGAAACATTTATAATAAAAAACTTTTTACAAAAAAAAGATAACCGACTTCAAAAAGGATAAAATGAATAATTATATTATTTATATGCGCTACCAACTGATATGTTTGAAGTCGGTGCCAAGCCAAATTTAGACGAGTTAATACGAACGAGGCGATGTGTTTACTGTATATCTAATAAATACGGTATGGATTGCACGTATGTATACATTCGTTTCGATCATACGTTAACTGTTAGGCAAGTAGGTACCGAAAGTATAATCTTGCGTCTTATGTTTGTTAGCACACTGTTCGGACTAACCGTACCTCGAACGAAGCCCGTGGTTCGGTTTGATTGAACTATTTATCCTTCTTCATAAGGTTGAATTCGAAGTATTAAGGAATTTAATGGCTATGTAATTTTTTCTATACTCAGAATACTCAGATACACCCAGTACATCCGCTGTGTCAGTGAAAAATGGCACGATATTCAAATTTTCGATGGAAGGCCAATCTTACGAGTCTACATTTTTTTTTGTAATTTCTGCCTTTTTCTGATTATTGACAAAGTATATGTGTATTATCACTATTATCAGAGTATAAATATATGGCTATCATGCTTCATCGAAATTGAATTAGTAGTTTAGACATGAAAATGTAACAGAAAGAAATCACATTCACCTTTGCTTTATTAGTACCGATGTTTTGTGATGTTCACACTTGAAGCTGATTTGACCGGTTTTATAATTTTTGGCTTGGCACCGACTTCAAACATATCAGTTGGTAGCGCATATAAATAATATAATTATTCATTTTATCCTTTTTGAAGTCGGTTATCTTTTTTTTGTAAAAAGTTTTTATTTTTCCATTTTTAGTGGTTACATATTTATCAAAATCGGACAACGAGTCTCGTAATAATCGGTAAAGATATAGTTTGGCCAGAGTTTGTTCCACTTCAAGCATAGACAGGGAGAATCATACTGTCTTTTTCTAATGCTAGTACTCTCACTACTAAAAAAGGGATGGGTATAGCATGTTAGTCTGACTGTTACTGCGCTTTTGGTTTGCCAGACTATATATCAAAAAGTTCATAATACACCCTTTCAATCTAAGGAAAGTTCCACGTATCATATATGGACTTAATCCACTCCGTGGTTTTCGAGAGGAAATGCTTAAGTTGCTTCAGAAAACACCCAAATCAACATACACGTGCCTTTAAAAATTGAGGAGTTCTCTCAGTTGCTGATAGATCCCATCATCAGAACAGCACTAGATTAACGGAGGACTATCTTCAAGGTAGCTATTTTCATACAAAAAAAAGAATTATTCAAATCTGACCACGGGTCTCCGAGTAATCGCTGAACATTCTACAGTTTAAAAAATCTTCATCATTATCATCAAATCAATCATCATCATCAGGTCCGCTCCATCAAATTGGTGGTTTCCGTGAGAAAATGCTGGAGTAGCTTAAGAAAACACCCCAATCACCATACACGTGCCTTTCAAAATTGAGGAGTTCCCTCAGTTGCTCATGGGTCCCATCATCAGAACGGCACCAGATTAACGTAGAACTATCTTCAAGGTAGTTATTTTCATACAAAAAAGAATTCTTCAAATCGGACCACGGGTCTCCGAGTAATCGCTGAACATCCTACTTTAAAAGAATCTTCATTATTATTATCAAATCAATCATCATCATCAGGGCCACGCCATCAAATTGGTAATTTTCGTGAGAAAATGCTTGAGTAGCTTAAGAAAACACCCCAATCACCATAGACGTGCATTTAAAAATTGAGAAGTTCCCTCAGTTGCTCATGGATCCCATCATCAGAACAGCACCAGATTAACGTAGGACTATCTTCAAGGTAGTTATTTTCATACAAAAAAAGAATTATTCAAATCGGGCCACAGGTCTCCGAGTAATCGCTGAACATCCTACATTTAAAAAATCTTCATCATTATCATCAAATCAATCATCATCATCAGGTCCACTCCATCAAATTTGGTGATTTTCGTGAGAAAATGCTTGAGTTGCTTAAGAAACACCCAAATCACCATACATTGGCCTTTAAAAATTGAGGAGTTCCTTCAATTCCTCATGGATCCCATCATCAGAACAGCACCAGATTAATATGGGACCACCTTGGATGTAGATCCTTTCGAACAAAAAAAGAATTACTCAAATCGGATTACGGGTCTCGGAGTAATCGGTGAACATACATATAAAAAAAACACCAAACCGAATGCAGAACCTCCTTCCTCAATGGAATTGAAGTCGGTTAAAAATCTAGAGTTGTCCGGAAAGAAAGTGTGGTGGTTTATATGAGAGCTCATGCATTCTACGTTTCCGGACAGACTCTAGATTTTATTATAAATTTTTCGTACATTTCTTGCTAGTCTTAAGTAATATTTTTTTAATTACAATTAATGATTTAAAAATATCTATAATTCCAGATAATTGTTACAGACGATTCGAAAGTGCTTCTTGATATTTGCCCTTAGGGCCCAGGCAAACGTTGGTCGCCGTATACGGTCGCCGCGTCAGGTCGCCTGAAGGCGCATTTCTCATACTAAATGCCAGTTCCCCGCACCGAACCAGGCAGCCGTGCCGTCCACCGTACGTTTGCTTTCACCCTAAATAAAACTTTCTTTTTTAATTAAAAAGAAATTACTTGTCCAGAGTTAACCTTTACTTTTTTCATTAACACCTCCTTACTGACACCATTATTTTTTACACAGATAGTGTTTTTTTACGAGTTTTGGCAGAAATACCGTCACTCTGGTATTGACACATTTCAGTTGTTAACTAGAAATGAACTGGAATGTCTGAGATACATTACGGAATTTAGATTTTCTATCAGAATACCTAAAATTAATTGTAAATACATCTAAATAACAAAAATATAAATGGTGTTTATTTCGACAATCTTATATGTCTATGTGTAAGCAAAATCTTTCTGTATAAAGCAAAAATATACTCTCAAGGCTTTGTTGATATGGATCAAAAAATACCAAGGACGACCTATTACAGGTCTAGGTATGTTAAAAGGGACTCGACGCAGGTCTCCAAAAGTGATCTTAAGCCTACAGTACTGAGTCTCAATGGCGACTGTCCAAACCACAACTCAAATGATACATCCGTTTTAAGTGCGATCCAAAAAGTCGTCGAGAAATTCGAAGTTATAAACAAATACCAGCTACCTAAACTGACGAGCGCGATACTAGAAGTCAAAAGAATGAACGTTCGCATCGTCAATCAGAACAAGAGGATTCTCGAGAAGATAGCAGGTTTAAAGAACGCTAAGACTCAGTGTGTAGAGCATGATATTGTGCGAGAGTGTCAGGGTATTTTAAAAAACTACAATAGTACCTCGAGAGTGGGAAAGGCCGTGAGAATAGATGTGCCAGATTCAAGTGAGAAAACCAAGCGCTACAGACGGAAGAGGAGACCGATTGCGTTGAATAGGTTTTTTTTATCTTTTAACACCCAAATCAAAAAGTCGAGACAGTGTCGAAAAAATCGGAGATGCTGTTCCAAATAATGGATTAAATGTTGCTTCTGAAAAATTTGTTTTTTATTTGTCAACCTTTTTACCGCCACAACATTAGGTGTCATTTTTTGATCCTAGCAAATAAACAGAAAAATATTTCGGCATAAGTACCAAGAGAATTAACTGCATCTAGCAAAAAAAAATCTTTCAGGTTCAAAAAGGTCTTAGACACCAAGTTTAGTGTTATAAATCCGGCCCTACCAGAGGCCAGTTTTATAAAGCTACAAGTTACAATTTACAAGAGCAACTCTCTTTCTAACCCTATGTGTTAGAAAGAGACTTCCGCTTGTAAATTGTAACTTGTAGCTTTATAAAACTGTCCTCTGGCAGGACACGACAATAAGATTTAATAATAGCACAAATTCGTTATAAGTAGGTACGACCTTTTTTTTTTACCAGACCATAAGATATGGTTACAGCACGAATCGATAGTATTTTAAGTAGTTTGAGGTGATATTTGGTTACACCAAACCAACCCGATTAATTTGTGCCGAATATCCAATCGTACTGCTGTTAAAAAATCGACTCGCAAAGTTTTGTTTTTGTTGGAGAATCGGCCCTATTCATTAATTCTTATTAGCGTAATGTTTGCGTATGATCGTCGAATGTGCCAAAAAACGTAGCTCCATAACCCAAATCTGCCACTTTTAAGATTTATCAGGCATGTAGAGAATTTGAATAAAGCGAAGCGTGAGAAACAACTTGCCGACGTAACCACGTTACGTTTGACCACGCTAATTCTGCAGGTACTTTGAAACGCAAAATGTGGAACTGTTGCCTGCCAAGTCTAATATTTTTATAGAATTTTAACGTTGTAATTGGTACTGTAACTAAGTCGGTACCAACTATACTAGTAGTTCTGTGAACCGTAGACTTCGGAGCATTTCCCCCCTTTTCCCCCCCTTTCACCCTCCCTCGAAACTTTTTTTTACTACAACCTCTGAGGAAGTGTGGGCTTGACCTGTTACCCGAAAATGATTGAAATCCGTCCATAAATAACGCGACAGCAAATTTCCCCCCTTTTCGTCATTTCCCTCCCAATCAAAAAAATGGCTCGACAATTTTTGGCAAATAAATCAAGGAATGTATATGCCAAGTTTCATCGAAATCGGATGAAAAATGCGACCTCTAGACCGACACTGTCCAACCAACCAACCAATACACACACATCAATCTGCCAAATCGTCGTACCAGTGAAAACGGAGACGTTCGTTGCCTCGCTAAGCGAGCTAATAGTACATTACGTACCTAGGGCGGTAAAATAAAGAACGGCTCAGATCGCGGGCATTTGTGGCCCGAACCGAAGGTAAGGGCCATAAACAAGCGATCTGAGGCCTTCTTTATTACCGCCCGTGGTGCGTACACAATTTTACGTCTTCTCCTGGGTGTGAAGTGAGATTTTCCGCTGCGCCCGTGGGCGGCAAATCTCACTTACAGCCCAGAGTGACCTAAATAACGTATAACTTGAAAGAGTTATCTTATTACTTTGACAGTATGCCATAACAACTTTAGGTGTTCTTGAAAAGTTTAATCTATACTCTACAGAACCCAACGCCATCGACTTCCCATGGCGGCGATGCTCGACCAACGGCAGCTGAGCACCGACCCTTGGAGACCCTCTCTGAAGTCCACGGGGAGGATATCTCACCACGCGCCTCCATTCCAACCGGTAGGTCATCCTCCTAGCGTTTATCTCGGCTTCATGCTACGGCTCTTAATTCGTCCTCCAATTTCCAGCTTCTGATTAAATTACTCATACTTGATAATTTTCTGCTGCACGGAGTTTTTTTTTTACTAGAAACAAGTAAGTAAAAAATAGTAATGCCCAGGAGTTCGATTTTTGAATCTCACCGGTGCCTTTTTTTGTATGCAGCCGATGACTATTTAGTATGAAATAAGTCACCCGATGAGAATCAAAAATCGCACCTCAGGACAAGTAAACGTTTACTAAAAACAAGTACACCCTTTTCTTGTTTTTAGTAAAGTTTACTTGTTTTTAGTAAACTTTTACTTGTTTTTAATAAACGTTCCCTTGTTTTTAGTAGGTAAACGTTTACTTGTCCTGGGAATTAAAATGTTTTACTTGTTTCTAGTAAAAAAAATTCTCCGTGTGATCTTCGCTGTAAATGGCATTTGTAAACATTAGCCGCCATCTTCAATTTCTTCATTTTTCCTCTCGCTTCTCACCGCTCTTCAGACTGGTAGAAAGAGCAGCTAAGCGGGTTCAGAATCCAGATGACTAGAAGGTCGACCGTCAGTTTTAATTATCAATATTATTTTGAACAGTTTAAGCCTTGTGATTGTACGCTTTAAACTCAGCTTATGTTTATTCTATCAACAGATAGCCAGAACGACTCGGCAACCACTCAGAGCCCGCGGCTAGCGGCGTCACGCGAATCTCTCGCGGGGGCCGTGCGAGCACGTGTGCGCAAGAGACTGGAGCGGCCATCGTCATTGGCTGAGTACCCCACGCTGCCCGTCCTGCTCTCTGTTCTACAGGCCAGGTGAGACAAATACAGTATCAGCCACTCAGAGCCCTCGGCTAACAGCGTCACGCGAATTACTCGTGGGTGCCGTGCGAGCACGTGTGCGCAAGAGACTGGAGCGGCCATCGTCATTGGCTGAGTACCCCACGCTGCCCGTCCTGCTCTCTGTTCTACAGGCCAGGTGAGACAAATACAGTATCAGCCACTCAGAGCCCTCGGCTAACAGCGTCACGCGAATTACTCGTGGGTGCCGTGCGAGCACGTGTGCGCAAGAGACTGGAGCGGCCATCGTCATTGGCTGAGTACCCCACGCTGCCCGTCCTGCTCTCTGTTCTACAGGCCAGGTCAGACAAATACAGTATCAGCCACTCAGAGCCCTCGGCTAACAGCGTCACGCGAATCACTCGTGGGTGCCATGCGAGCACGTGTGCGCAAGAGACTGGAGCGGCCATCGTCATTGGCTGAGTACCCCACGCTGCCCGTCCTGTTCTCTGCTCTACAGGCCAGGTGAGACAAATACAGTATAGCAGCCACCCAGAGCCCGCATCGTCACGCTAAATACTCATGCGTAAGACACTAGAGTGGCCATCGTCATTGACTTAGTGCCCCACGCTGCCCGTCCTGCTCTTTGTTCTACAGGCCAGATGAGACAAAATAGCTCAGATCTCCAGAAGATAGCTGAAGCTACCTATTATGATTTAAGAAAATGACGTCTCCAGTGTTCAATATGTAACATCCAGCCTCCCACTATGCTCAGCAGGTTGTACTTTAAATATTTTTTATTACGACTTATTTCTCAGTACGCGGCCGGTTGCACCAAACCGTCTGTTAACGTCAACGTCAACTTCTTCGATAAAAATAATCTTGTATGTAAAGTCTGACAGTTTTCTATGGGATGACAGCTCCGTCGCCATATTTAACGTTGATGAGTCCATTAGTTGTGCGTGGTGCAACCCACCCTAAGTCAGATAGATGATCCTACTGCTTTTTAGGAAACTGAACTTTCTATAGCGGATATTTTGTGGCTGTCGCCGTTATAGATTGTTTTTCATTGCAGCCTTAATTAGGTCCAAATCTATCTCCTTACATGGTCGCAAATTACTATACAACTCGCTTAAATGTAATAAAAATATCTCGTCTCCAGGGCTCAGTCATCAGACGTGTTCAGCATGCCAACATCCCGCAGCAGCGGCGACATCGAAGCCCTGATCCAGCCGCGCCGCTCCGCCAGCTTCGCCGACTTCGTCCGCCGCAAGCCGCGTGCCGTCAACATCATTGAGAACCCTATGGTGGTCAGTCCACTGCCAGCTGATAGCCCGGAGAGCCCGGTGACGGCTGACAATGTGATTCTTACTGTAGCACAGACGCATTAGACTAGACCTTTTGAATATGACCGCTGGTCTAACGACGATGATATAACGTCTAAGGGCACTGAGCAGCAGATGTGAACAGCAAGCACCTCAATCCCCTTAGTCGTTATAACCCCGCGCAGGTGAAGACTAAAACGGTCCGTCCTTAAAACTTAACATTATACCCTTACCAGTAGGCCTTGTCTCGAAATAAGGTTTATGATTGGTTATTATTAGAACGACGGAGCAAGCCAGCAGTAGATTCGTTTCTCCCAAGCCAGTAAACTGGCCCAAAACTTTCTTTACGTTTCCAATCTACCAATGTTACCGTAGGCTTATAGTCCAACTACAGAGAGAAGCAGAAGCAGATAAGCAGATAAGGTGTTCAAAAGTATCTTGGCACTGCTTTATTGTCAAGATAATAAAAGCGGGTGACGGTCATTTCGAACACCACACCCGCTAAACTGCTTCTGTTTCGTCTACTTCCACTGAAAGGCAAGTTAAACAAACACATGTATACATCTAACGGGTAGGAAGCAAAACGCAACATGCACGTTCTGCCGGGAATCAGAGGAAACAGCTATGCACATCCTCTGCTCCTGCGGGCTACTAATGCATAAAAGAATTACCTACCTAGGTACCATCGGGCTCTTAATTGCATACCCAATTTTTGAATGAATTCATTGATAATTTGGGTACGCAATTATGAACCCGATGGTACATAATATTTTACGGCCCGAAGAATTTAGAAGTTTCTGGATTCAACGGGACTTTGTGATGAACCGGCTGGCACAATTCATCATGACTGTTCGATGCGGCATCTTAATGGTTAAAATAGTCATAGTAAGCCCGCAGGGCAGCTAATGGCGAGCTGTTGGGGATTAACGACCCCACGGACCCGAGTGCTCCAGAGAGTCAGGGTCTCCGTCTCCGGCGTGTTCTGGCCGTCGGAGTGGACCCCAAGGGGACCCGCAGGACTCTCGGCTTTGGCTTGCCTTAATTGGCCGTCCAGAGGGGAGTCGTTAGAGTTATATGCTCTAGGGAAGTGTTAAAGGTAATGCCCCGTGTAACTTCGGAGAAAGTGCAGCACACCTCTCGACACCCCTGATCCGCTTACACTGGTGTTGCTTCTGGCCGTCTTAGTTAGATAGTTCCAGAGGCCCATCTAGTCAGCGGCGAGTGACCACCAGTCTCGATAAGGCTCAGTATTATCATATTATCCACCCAAACTTCAAACCAGTACTGCTTCCATTTTATTGAAAGTTTACAATGCCTGACCGATAGTAATTAACTAATTAACAATATCGTTTTGTTTTGTTTCTTGATGTTTACTAACAAGGACATATTTATGAACCTGGCTGCAGTGGGATAGTCTGCAAATGGTATCGTAAGTGTATCCTCGGAGCAAAGATTCCATTTTATTTTATGCGAATTATATATTTCGTAGTCAAATTCTGGCTAAAATTAAATTACTTTTTGTAAAAAAAATGGTATCTTTGTACGTAACATCGGTATAATTACTCGTTAGATTGTTATATCTCTTCTAAACTTCATACGGCTACTGCTGGCAATAACAACTGTTCTTATACAATTTATGACACATTTGATGAAATAAGTCAATCTTATGAGATTAAAGCGTGGTTCTATCATCAAATCCTGCTTTTATCTCTCATCAAACTCACGGATTTTACGAAAAAATAAAGGTAGTGACTAGTTGACAAGATCGTAATAGAGAGGTTATGGCCATTTGTCACGCGCGCAGAGTTAAAGCTACCTTCAAAGGATGCACTCAAACGCGTTATGGACTTAGGCGAATTCTGATATTATGTTTGAGACTGCCATTCCGAAAGTTACGAAAACATCTAAGTAGGATACTTATCGCCATTTTTTTTTCGTCAGTTTTCTCTTTGTCAAACGTCAAAATTTGTTCTATGGAGTTGGATAAGAGACGTATCCGCACTAAATATTATAAATCCTCCTCCTTTTGATAATTAAAACATGAAAGCTTATAACATGTTTGAATTTGTTTTTCTAATTCTTTCATTGAGTAAAACTATATTCAAACTGCTTTAAAATAATTTAACTTATGTAAAGAAAGTTAAATACTTAGCTTATTTCGGGTAGGCAGTTAGACATCACGAGATCAAAATATTAATACGGGTTTTTGTGTATGATAAGTGGATAAGTAATATTTTATGGCCAGTATTGAACAAGTAAGGATGGCAGCTTGGTAGGAAATTGTGGACAGGTTGTGAAGTAGGAATGTACATGTCTATTTTGTTACCGAGCACGTTAAAAAAATTACGAATATTATACGATATTGACAACGAAATATATGTAAGAACGTATCATGTCACCTTGTGCTGGAATACTAACGGATGGTATAAGGAGGATACGTATCTCTTATAGGAGAACGGTCGAAAAAGTGTTTTTTTTATATACAACGACAGTGGCTAACAAGCATACGGCCCACCTGATGGTAAGCAGCTACCGTAGCCTATGGACGCCTGCAAATCCAGAGGTGTCACATGCGCGTTGCCGGCCCTTTAAAAACAGAAGGATTCACTGTGTTGACGGCTAAAGGAACAAGAGAGGGCCCTCGTCGTCAACACACTGGGTCCTCTTTGAGCTCTTTGGCAACCTTACTCACCAGCAGGAACACAACACTATGAGTAGGGTCTAGTGCTATTTGGCTGTGGTTTTCTGTAAGGTGGCGGTACTTCCCCAGTCGGGCTCTGCTCCAGATTTGAGCGGGACGATACACACATAGCGAGATGACATTCGCAGTACCCCCACCTCTCTTTTGGACGTAGTTTAAGGACATACCCGTGTCCGGACGTAGTTTAAGGATATACCCCGGGTCCAGCTGTAAACAGTAAACAATAATTCCAAAAGCAACTTAGCAGTTATTGTCAGAGTGAAGTGCGCTGCATATGCGCTATCATATATTCTATAGCTATTGTGGCGCCACCAATTTTACTCCGTTTGACGAACACTTTTGTAACAGAGATTGTCATCCTTTTACCATCCATATACTAACCTTTTACCGCCTCTGATATTTTAAAACAATTGATAGGTACCTTCGTTAATTATGACAGTACAAAATTGGCTACTATTCACGAGTCAAATGAGCTACTATTAATGAAACGAAACATCAAACCGATTTTTTACTATGAAGTTCGAAAATTAGAGGTACCTAAGGAGAAAATTATCATATGGAGGAACAGTAGCAAGAGTTTAGCTGTAAGCTGCAAATAATAGTTCCAAATTTCTCCAGAATGGCGCTAGTGTGGGTGTATGAAATGAACTTATCATTTCATTGGCCCAATATTACAGGCTTCTGTTATATTGGGCCCAATATTACAAACTAGCGTTCCCGTCTTTCAGGCTAACGCACTAGCGCCATCTATCGGTCACCACACACACTAAGTCTCATTGTCATATGTCGGGGATTAACGCTTACAGAATAACTCGACCCCAGACTCGACAGATGGTGCTGCGGCACTTTATATGGAATACAGTCGTATAACCTGAAATTTCGAGGAACGCGATTTAGTATAGACATCGCCAATCCATATCTATGTATTATCATTGTAGCAAGGTAATAAAATAGACTTGAACACAAACACTATAGTCAATTCGAAGTGAGCTGTAGGAATTAAGTAACTTAATTGTAAATATGAGACAACGTATGGTGAAAGAAACATAAGAAACTGTGGGACACAATCGCATGATACATGTAAGTTAACATAATAGTAAAATGGAACTCGAGGTGGCTGGCTTTTTTTAGCCGGACTTATCATTGCTTAACTATAGTTAGATCGCTATAACTCTGCGACCATATAATTAAAGTTAATAAATAAACAGACCAATATACGTAATCTCTATTCCAAGCCAGTCCGCACCGACGTGAGCGAGATAATTTGTTTTAAGTTCTGTTACTTGATATAAGTTTTTTTTTTAATAATTAAATAAAATTCGATTGTACATTTGTTTCCATTCGATACTTAATGAAATAAACCAAGTATTGAAAACAAAAAGTCATTCACTCTCCGTAGTAATTTTTCGCATCTCGGTCATTCGATCGTCGACCAACACGGATTGACGCGCGCGAAGATGCCTTGTCTTGATTTACGAACGTAATTAGAATTGTCGTGATTGAAATATTGCAAATAACTTGTTTCTGAAATTTTTAGGAACAATCGCATAAATAAATGCCGAGCAAAAAAATTATCTTAATTAAAATTTCGCTACGCAAAGGTCATCGCAAAACCCAACGGCATTCTTTTAAACTCATTATGGTCTTAATAGAGTGTTAAAGTATTTTCTAATTTGATAAGCAATGATAGGTTGGACTAAATAAACTGAATTAGATAGAATCGCGATGTCTTACGCATTTTTATCGATGTGGTAGATGTAGTCATTTACTATATAATCACTATAGTTAAAGTGTCTATTTAATATTTAGAGAAAGGTTCAGAGTTTGAGTAAATTGTTTTTTTTGTTCATCATCATCATCTCAGCCATAAGACGTCCACTGCTGAATATTAGGCCTCCCCTTTGGACCGACTTGCATCCAGCGTCTTCCTTGTTTTTGTTAGTTACACATTATTCGTTAGTTACACGTACACGTTCTGTTGAATTATTTTTAACTCGGTAAAATATTAAATGTTACATTATTTAATTTTATGTCTATTAATATATAGATAAATTTATATATTAATAAAATGATTTCATTATTAATTAGTTTATGTATGAAAATTAGGATATATATCCAAATATACGTCTCCATTTATTCATTCTATTCATTTCCATTCCATTTTCAAGAGTATATTGTTACATTGAAATATTATTCGCGCTCAAACTCTGGCTTTTCTCAAGCATTCAATTAAATGTATCGAGCTTAATTATGTAAGTCAACGTTGTACCTATTTATTGTAATGTACATAATGGCTAAAATGCCTTCTATCCACAACGTTGTTCATTTATCTTATAATTATTATATAAGTTAGGGACGGTTCGCGATAATCTCAGCTTTTGGTACGTAAGAACTGAAATACTTAAGTAATTATTCGTTAGTTTAAGTTGCTTGATTACTGATATTATTAATTATTTTGAAAGTACACTGTCAGCTAATTAATTTGTTATAGTCTCTCATATATAACATGTTGCCTTGTTTATTGAGTAATTTTATCACTGGCGTATTATACAAACATGACAATAAACATCTAACACCTCAAATTCACAAAACTTTTCAATCATTCAAGCAATTAGCGATAGTTTCAAACATTTAGTGTCCATTTTGCCATAGCATCGTGCGTGGGACAGATGTCATATCATAAATATGGTGAAGGAGCTAATCAAAACAATTTTTATTTCGATTATAGATAAAGTGTGCAAGGAAATCGTAATCGATCAAAGGTAGGCGCATTTGTACTAAAGAGTAGATTAAATTCTGTCCCACGCACAATGCTATGGGAAATGCACTATAGCGATAGTTTCTGATTGTCAGTACTAGTCGATGAGCCAAAAATTATCAGCAATTGTCAACTTGGCATAATAGAGGACAAACTGAAGGTTATAAAGTTTTTGACCATTATTGAAACAGTGACGATTTTTACCTTGTGTGTAAAGGTCGTTGTGCAGCTGCCATACTAATATTTTTTGATATTTCAAATTATGTTATAACGTACAATGAGGTAGAAAGTGGCAATTCACGACTAGTACGGGCAAAACAATGTATAATTGAGTCCCTTAAAAATTACTTAACAGTAATAGCTACTTACACCAAAAATTCAAGCAATACAACAACTTGGAGAAAGGCAGCATTTCATTTTTTTTTTGTATGACTTATAAAAAATAAATTAATTAATACTTGGGGCAATCTAACACAAATCAACCTAGTCCCAAAATATATGAGAGAACTTCATTGATTAGGGATAATTAGTATTATTAATTAACGCTAGTTACTTTGTGTTTATTTTTACTAATACCCTCAACAAATTCTAGCAATTTTGTAACAAATGGGTTGATATTATAACAGTTTGGAGGAGTAATTAGCAATTAGGAAAAGATTTTTATATAAAACTAAACATTATTAGCGACTGCAACTCCATCTGTTCTAAGATCGACTTTCTCCTACGGGTATTTTTTTTTAACCAGAAGGTAGCCAAGAAGCGTAGTAAGTAAGCCAAGATATTAAATTGTATACGATTTATTATTTATAATACCCAAGTACGAGTAAGCTACTCGTATGTGTTCGCACGAAATAGTTTTTACATGTAGCACACTCTACTAAATCTTAGTATTTAAATAATTTGCTCTTCCCAATATTTTTTCAGTTATATTTTGCGACGAAACGATATTTCCTGTTTTCTTAAGTTGGCAACACTGTCCCTTTTAGTAGCTACTTCGTATAAAGAAAAAAAGTCTATATTTTTATTTGATGCTGAGACTAAATTGAGATCAATCTCACAATTTCATAACAGTATATTTAGAAAAATGTTGGGTCCATGAAGAAACAAAGGGTCATGAATTAAATTTTTCCTGACACTGATTTCAAGTAATATTTGCTGCAGTTAAATTATTTGCTGTGTTGCCAACAGACAGGGTTTATATTGAATAATAATAATATTGTTTATTGTACACCATAAAGCAAACCTGACATGCAGATTTGAGTATAACATTAATTTATAAACGTTATTTGATACACGATTATTGTGTTGATGGTAATTTAACAAATTATTTATGACATATATTCCAAAACGACCAAGTCTTCGGGGTCCAACAGTATGTCAAAAAATTAAGTCAAACTTTACAAAATCGAGCTTAAGTCCATTACTTTATGCATTTATTGCTTAAACAAATAAAAGATTTTATACCAGTACAAGTTAAAATGCTAGTAATACTGATATGTCATACATACCTATATCATAAATGAACAACACAACATCCTCAATTAAGCTAAGACGCTCGGTTCTACCTACATTTCAAACTTGTAAATAACGATTTCTATTCTAAATTATTTAGGGATACTTACCATATTTAGCATAATATAATATATTACTGACGATGTTGTAAAGTAGTTGATTTGTGGTACTTACTGATTTAAACGGACGCTTCTTAACAGGGTTAGGTGAGACGAGTATCTTTGCCGATAATTTAGCAAAATGAATAATTCTTAAATCTATTTCTTCTAATACAGCTTCGAAGAATACGTACATCAGTTCAAGTACGTCAGTCAAAGCGACACTATAACTCGTCAAACCAACCCTCTTATCATTTAACTGTGATGTTCTATTAAAACGAAATTATCTAAGTTGCTTTAGGTTTAGCCAGTATTTGGAATTGTAAATTTGTAATTGTTAACTAAAGTATTTTGGCGTAACTAGTGGTAGCCTGAGGCAAGAAATTATGTCAATATCGAAACACTTTTGTATATTTGTCAAAGGTTAGATCCCTAGTTAACGCTAATTGGGTTTTATGATTATATTATAAGTATTGATTTGTTTTTATCTATAGTGCAGACACGAGTCTATGTGGGAACAAATTTTCGACAGTTACCACTTAAATATAAACTGAAATACTTGACATCCCAAAGAAATGACTGAGGCCTGATTCGAGCCAACATGGTGACACCTGATTATGGTAAAATCGAATAAGGCCACATTTACAGAGTATATTGAATTTTCACTGTTTGTTTATTGACATGAACTCGTGTGGTGCAAGGATCTATTTATCTATACAGATGTTTTCCTATTTATATGAAAAATGTTATTAGAAAAGTATTTCGGTCTGTTCTAGACTAATCCTTTTTATTTAAAAGTATTTAGAAAGTATTTTTCGACCTGTATTTATAATTATAGTAAGATATCTTGTGCCAATCCGTCAACAATCGACAGTATTATGATGCATTAATGCATAGTTACATTTTTATTGTACACGACGAGGTATAAATTATATAGCGTTTTGAGTTGTTTTAAAATATGTTGTTGTGTTGGATTTACGAGTACAATATGATTTAAAATCCTTATATTTTTGTTGAAGTGGATATTACACTACACATGTAAATCCATACAAATTCATTATTCAGCCTAGATATTTAAGAAGAGGAAATTCTTTGCAAGAAAGTTCCATCCATTTCTCATTTTAAGCCAGGTTTAACGCGTAGTAACTTGTATGAACAAACATCACGAATAGGGCATGCAATACCGGTATTTTTTGTATGGGCAATTCCGGTATTAGCCAAAGGCAAGCCAAGGGCAAAGGTATTGCATGCCCTAATCACGAAAAATTTCGATATTTTCTTTTGACAGCTTAAATACGAAACATTCAAATCGCTATTAATACTCCGTCGATTATAAATTTTAACGCGTTAAACGTGAAAATCTATCTTTCTAAAAACGAACATAGTTTCATCTACATATTAGATACCAGAGACTATGTGATTTTTACAGTTCGCTGTCTTGATATTTTTATTCAACATATGTCCGTTTTAATCAATATATTATAATCGTAACTGTTCGTAGTTGGTATCAGTATTTAAATTAACTTATAGACATAAATGTGTTTCTCGAATATTTAATTTACTGAACCATTTCAAGTTTTCTTTCAACAACTGCACCTGGGAAGTTATAATGTAAATTAGTAAAAATTCTTATTAAAATCAATCTAAAATAGAGAAATACTTAAGTTAATGCAAGCTCGTCATTAGTAATTAAGTTAAAAAAGGCTTTACATAATCCCTATACGTCAAATATTCAAAAGATATTTTTTTGTCTATTTCCTATTTAAACCTGCCCATTGGTGGTATTACACATTTTGTAACATAAATTATTTTACAATTGATATTTAAAGATATTCTGGTAATGATTAATATGGCCTAAATAAACTTAATCGAATGTGTTAATTATAAAATTGGTGTCAATGACTAACTTATGAGTGCCTAGTCTGGATAAGTTTTGACTGAATGAGGACAAACGCGCAAAGCAGCGCACAGATGGCGCTGCAAGCGTTTAATTTTTTTTTATTTGAAATGCCAAATCCATACCATTAGATACTAAAGGTGTGTATTGAATAAACTTGTGTATTGATCTAAAACAAAAGGCATTTGTTGGTTTTTTAAAACATTCTGCAGCTAAAAAGTTAAAAATAGACAAAGTAAAGTCCTTGACACTAACTGGCTGTCATAATTTTATTTTATAACATTTTTGTCGTTCACTAAACGAGCAAATAATTATTTTCTAAGTATTTTCACATTCCGAACGGTACTAATTAGAGGGCGGCGGAAAAAAATACGCATGTAACAGTTCAAGCATTGACTTTTTATGGCCATGACATATTATGCCAACTTGACAATACACTGACAATTCGCCGTACATTAAGTGCAGGCAGGTAAAACAGCGTTTAACAAAGCTACAATAAAGATTGTTTGTTGTCATAACGATTTTGACATTTCACTTACTAGTGAATTGACAAAATAATTGTCATGTTGGTGTAATAGAGGCCATAATTCACTGCAAAGAAACAGTTTTTATTAATATAATGTATGAACGTATATATTTTTTCCAGATTGATATGAAAGTTTTTATTGTATATGCATATTTATTAAATCTTTTTATATTAATAACTAATAAAAACCGTATACAAAAAGTTTTTCTTAACTTCTCAAGATCAAAAATAAAATCCATTATAATTTAAAAATGCACACGAACAACGGATTTAATTCGCATTCCTATCAATGGAATATAATTTCATTGAGCTTGTATTATTATACTATAAAATATTAATGTTATACGATTTCATTGTAAGTTTTGTGCACCTGAGCCGACAACTTTAAGAATGACAGTCTACAAGGACGTAATATCAACGTTTTAAGGGTTATTTTGGCTTGACTGGGTAATTGTTAAGGTCCAATCGGCTCAGAGCATGTACCACGCCTTCGTCTATATAAACTTCTGTCTGATAATAAATGGTGTGACGTGTAATTGTTTTTATTTACCCTCCTATTACCCCGTAGATCGATTAGTCCAAACCATTAGGGTAATCGTTTCACTAATGGTCTAAGAGCTGACCACGTCAGATGTGACACAATAATGTGAGTTTTGTAACCAGTCCAGTTAGATTGTATAACCATCTCTATTGGTACAGACCAATGACCAGAGTGACAGCACTCTGTGCCCCACCTATTAAAAGCTGCCAGATGCCCGTATCTAGGCATCTGGCGGCTTTTAATAGGTGAAGCACAGAGTGACAGACCAACAAAGTTTTTAAGTTGTAAAAAACTAATAACACACATAAATAGGTAAAAACTGCTGAAGTTGTGCCATATATAGTATAGAGAACAGGGCCTATATTTTATTAGAAAAAAAAATTGCGGAATTATTATTGCGGAAACAAAAACAGTAGGCGAGTAATCAAAAATTACATTATCATCATTTGGCACTACTTCCCCCAACCGAAACTTTTGGATTATAATCTAATTAATGGCATAATTTTTCATAATATTGGATCGAAGCTCTAGAATTTGTTTTCTTTAAGTTATTTTTTTTTATTTAGAAAAAAAGGCAAATACAAAAAAAGGCAGTTATCCAAAAATAGAAGTAAATTATAGAAGGGTTTCGTTGCTCTCATTATTGTGTCATATCTGACGTGGCCAGTGGCCAGCTCTCCGTCTATAACGTAACGTAACGTTTGCGTAAGGTCTTAATTTGTATGGAATTTTTAACACAGAACACAAAGCGGAACGTATCGAAACTACATCACCGAGTAGAGATACTTCATATAGTTTGGCCAGAGTTTGTTCCACTTCAAGCATAGACAGGGAGAATCATACTGTCTTTTTCTAATGCTAGTACTCTCACTACTAAAAAAGGGATGGGTATAGCATGTTACTCTGACTGTTACTGCGCTTTTGGTTTGCCAGACTATAGATACTCGGTGATTTCGTTACGATGTTACTCCACTCCTCTTGGTGTTCTGTGTTAAAAATCCCATACAAATTAAGACCTAATGCAAACGCAATCATTACGTTACGTTAGTGAAACGATTATACTATTTTGAGTGAGCATCCAGTATCCAGTGACAGCTTTGCGTCGAATATCCAAAGGATTTGTACAGTCAGCGTCAAAGTGTTAACCTTTTCGACGCCATGTCAAACGCAAAACCTACCACTCAGACGCCACGACATCTAAATGTCAAAAGTGAAGTTAAACTTTATGCGTGTGCGTGTAGGTCTATTTTGCTCTGTGGTCGGTGACCGATATATAGGTCTTTGGCGTTGGACCTGTGGCACAGAGTAAATAATAGACAATAGTATAATACAGAGAGACCTCTGTAATGTCACGTAACGTCACGAATCATGTTGTCCCTTATTAACGCATGACAAGTTCTCTTTCGCACTTATGCAAACGTACAACCAAACGTATCGGATACGTCGTGTCAAACTCAAATTTTTTGACAGATTTACTTTGAGTTGTACCAGGGGGGTACAACTCAAAGTAAATCTGTCAAAAAATTTGAGTTTGACACGACGTATCCGATACGTTTGCATAAGTGCGAAAAAGAACTTGTCATGCGTTAAGAAGGGACAGCATGATTCGTGACATTACGTGACATTACAGAGGTCTCTCTGTTATACTATTATTTACTCTGTGGTTGTACCCCCCTGCTTGATGTGGTGCCGATATATACGTCTTTGGCGTGGAAAAGGTTAGACATACTAGTTCTTAGGGGCCCGGTAAGGTAAAGGGCGACCGCCTGCACAGCTATCGGCGACGGCTGATGGCGGTCGCCGACAGTGTGTCGCAAACTGTCGCTCGTCTGTAAGCGCCCTAATACCCCGGCTCTATACATGCGAGTCCACCAAGATCCCCTAATCAGATCCCCTAGGGGATCACGTAGTGTTATATTCTCTTTGAGGGGATCCAGCTGAACGCTTGAGTTCATCAGGATCCCCTAAGGTAAAGCATAGGTAGGTAGGTTAGGTTCGTTATCAGATGTCTGAAGAGCAAATCGCCCAGAAACAGGAGAAGCAGGGCTCCGTATAGTTAAGTTGTGAAGGAAATGTTTTTGGAAAATAATCATTTAGTCAGCAGGATCCCTTGGGGATCTGACTAGGGGATCTTGGTGGACTACATGGCTCTATTTAGCGTCGGATAACTGGAATACAATAAACAAAACTTGAAAGAAATATTTTATTAGACAAACAATTGCTTATGACGTTACAGTGACAATACAAAACAGTAAAAGACAAAACAGACACAAAAACACTACTCTTCTTCTATATCTTCATCAAATTCCCCTTCATCATCAGCCGTGGCGTCTTGGTACTGCTGGTACTCAGAGACAAGATCATTCATGTTGCTTTCAGCCTCCGTGAACTCCATCTCATCCATACCTTCACCCGTGTACCAGTGCAGAAATGCCTTTCGCCTAAACATGGCTGTGAACTGCTCAGATATCCTCTTGAACAGCTCTTGTATAGCAGTTGTATTTCCGATGAAAGTTGCAGACATTTTGAGGCCGCGAGGAGGGATGTCGCACACAGCAGTCTTCACATTATTCGGAATCCATTCCACGAAATACGTGCTGTTCTTGTTTTGGATGTTGAGCATCTGCTCGTCCACTTCTCTCATGGACATGCGGCCTCGAAAGATGGCAGCGACAGTGAGGTATCGGCCGTGGCGCGGATCACACGCCGCCATCATGTTCTTTGCGTCAAACATCTGCTGCGTCAACTCGGGGACAGTCAAAGCTCTGTATTGTTGACTCCCCCGCGAAGTTAGTGGCGCAAACCCAGGCATGAAGAAGTGAAGCCTCGGAAATGGCACCATATTGACTGCCAGCTTCCTTAGATCAGCATTTAATTGGCCAGGGAAGCGTAGACATGTCGTCACTCCAGACATAGTCGCAGACACCAAGTGATTTAGATCTCCGTAAGTTGGCGTGCTAAGCTTGAGCGTTCTGAAGCAGATATCATACAGCGCTTCATTGTCGATACAGTAAGTCTCATCTGTATTTTCCACCAACTGATGTACCGATAGCGTAGCATTGTAAGGTTCAACTACGGTGTCAGAGACTTTAGGACTTGGGACGACGGAGAATGTATTCATAATGCGGTCAGGATACTCTTCCCTGATCTTGGAGATAAGCAGCGTCCCCATTCCGGATCCGGTTCCGCC
The DNA here is from genome assembly GCA_911728535.1 of Pammene fasciana. Lineage (NCBI taxonomy): Eukaryota > Metazoa > Arthropoda > Insecta > Lepidoptera > Tortricidae > Pammene > Pammene fasciana. Next base: position 44,156,873 of record OU452272.1, on the reverse strand, counting down.
ACCAAGCGAATGCGTCAACTGAAAGCCTTGTAGACAATCGCAGCCTTCAGCTTCTTTTCTAACCACATCGAGTACAGAGTCTACCAGTTCCGCGCCTTCAGTATAATGGCCTTTCGCCCAGTTGTTACCAGCGCCAGATTGGCCGAAAACGAAGTTATCCGGTCGGAAAAGCTGGCCGAAAGGCCCAGCTCTTACTGAATCCATGGTACCTGGTTCCAAGTCGACCAGGATAGCTCTGGGCACATATTTACCACCCGCTGCCTCATTGTAGTAGACGTTGATGCGCTCTAGTTGCAAGTCGGAGTCTCCTTGGTAAGAGCCCGTCGGATCGATGCCGTGCTCGTCGGAGATCACCTCCCAGAACTGGAAGCAGAAAATACGAAAATTAAACATGGTACTTACCGGAAAAATACATGACGGAATGAAACTAAGTGAAGGAAAATAAAAGACACGCGCACGCGTGGAGACTATGAGCTGACCCTTCTTTTGTTTCAGGAGCAGAAGATACTGATAGTGAAATTATGGTTATGAATTCAGTATACTCTTTACATAATATAAAAAATGTCACCTTTGCGCCAATCTGGTTGCCGCATTGCCCAGTTTGAATGTGGACGATTTCCCTCATATTGATAACACTTTAAATTTAGATTTCTAAAATATATTACACTATAATTTCAGTTTCCCAATGGTATCATAAAAAAAAATATAAAAAATATGTTGGAGAGCTCGTTTAGAACACGTTCATCGTACGGCAGATTTTCAATGACTGAATGTTCGAATATTATTTTTTGTTTATTAACGTTTTTGAATATCGAATTTCGCGAAAACTTTATTTCATATTCAGACAGTATGTAAAAAGTTGTTAATTACAGTTGGTTGCCCAAGGAGTATCTCACTGACAGTGTGTCACTGCAAAGAGAATTATAATCATTTTACCTTCTTTTCGAACGAGCGAAGCGAGTTCTTACAAACAGCATCACTTGATAGCTGGGAGACCTGATAATAATTTATAAGAACGTAGCGTACATTTGTGTCAAAGCAGCATTTAAATAATTTTAAACAAAAAAGAACCGACTTTACATAATTGCTGTAAAAAATAGTGGAATCACTATAGGTGTGCCTAAATTGAAGAGTTCCCTCAATTTCTCCAGGATTCCATCATCAGGTCTGGACACCTGGACCAACTGTGAACAAACTCTTTCAAACAAAAAATAATTTTCCAAATCGGTCCAGCGGTCTTCCAATAATCGGAGAACATTTTTGGTTTTCTACGTCTAAACTTATTAAAAACCCTTATCTAACCTTTTATGAGTCCGGTAAACTTTTTTTTCGATTCCGCTCAACTTTTTGATGTCATCTTGTAGTAACTAACATAACTTCTAAAATTTTGATTTTGTACACATATTATGAAAAATCGTTTCTTTTTGGATGGAATAAATATAACGATTTTTAATTTTATGCTTCATTTATATTAATTATTTACCCTAATCTAACACCTGTTTCGCGATTTTTGCTTGGAGAGGTGAAAAGAGTAAGGTTTATATTGATTAAAATTTAGTTATACAAGTACGTTTAAATATATAAATACATTGGAAAATGAGTTGCCTGAGGAATAAGTGTAACAGTTTTTTTCATTTTCATATATATTTTTTGAGAGAGAGTGTGTTTTGCTAGAGCAATTTTGCTAAATATTGCCGAAGTTTAGGTGATATTTTTGGAAAGATACTAAAGTATTTTACAAATATAAAAATACTGAAATCAACTTCACTTTAACGCTTTATTTAGATAGTATAAAACATATTAGGGTCCATAACAAATAATAATTAAAAATCATATGACAAAATTGCACGAATCAACGTCCTCACTAAACAAGGTCTGTATATAAGAATTGAGTTTTAAGGTATTAATAGTACATTACGTACCTAGGGCGGTGAAATAAAGAACGGCTCAGATCGCGGGTATTTATGGCCCGAACCGAAGGTAAGGGCCGTAGACAAGCGATCTGAGGCCTTCTTTATTACCGCCCGCGGTGCGTACACAATTTTACGTCTTCTACTGGGTGTGAAGTGAGATTTGCCGCTGCGCCCGTAGGCAGGAAAATCTCGCTTACCGCCCAGAGTGACGTATATATCAATATAAGACTTGATGTACTTTTTTGCAATAACAAGACTTAATGTCATTATTAGCGATTTCGTTTTTAAATCGTTACTGGACTCTTAACTACATTTTCAGATTTTCAATTTTGTCTTTTACGTTCCGTGAAAATCAGAACAAAAAAAACTTTTTCCAAAAAAAGATAACCGACTTCAAAAAGGATAAAATGAATCACTATATTATTTATACGCGTTACCAACTGATATGTTTGAAGTCTGAATGATTCATTTTATCGTTATTGAAGTCGGTTATCTTTTTTTTGTAGAAAGTTTTTATTTTTCCATTTTTAGTGGTTATATGTTTATCAAAATCGGACAAACAATCTTGGAATAATCGGTAAAGATATATAACAAAGTTCATAATACACCCATTAAATCTAAGGAAAGTTTCACGTATCATAAGTGGACTTCATCGTCAGGTCCACGTACTCCATCAACCTCCGTACTCGTCACTCCACCAGGTCATATACAAGGGTTTACTAGAGGAAATGCTTGAGTTGCTTCAGAAAACACCCAAATCAACATACATGTGCCTTTAAAAATAATTTTAAACAAAAAAAGAACCGACTTCACTTAGGATCCGCTATTCCAAGAGGAAGTGGCCGAGTTGCTGTAAAAAATAGTAAAATCACTATAGGTGTGCCTATAATAGTTGAAGAGTTCCCTCGATTTCTCCAGGATCCCATCATCAGATCCCGACTTGGTGACAATGGGACCATCTAGGGGTTATACCTGTTCGATTCAAAAAAAAATTTTTAAAATCGGTTCACGATTCACGGAGATATGGAGTAACATACATACAAAAAAAAAAAAAAATATTTCTCCTTTTTTGAAGTCGGTTAAAAATTGAGGAGTCGTCTCTTCTCAATCTTGAATATAATATACGAATGTTGAATATAATACCTATAACGAAAACAATTTGCCTAGGACTGATCTTTATTCAAGTAAAATGTATTAATATAGTAGACGGCCATAGTCTAAGAACTTTTTGAGGCTCCAAGTATTTAGCGCCATCTAGTTCAGAGCGACCTAAATAGAGCCATTGGAACAGATATTGGCTCTGTTTAGTGCGCTCTGAACTAGATGGCGCTAAATACTTGGAGCCTCAAAAAGTTCTTAGACTATGGCCGTCTACCTACGGGTCACCATATACCTAGCGGTTTTCCTCGCGGAATTAGCGGAAGTAGCGGAAATTCATAGACGAAATGCTTAATTTGTCTATGGTAGCGGAAATTTGTCTATGGCTACCATACAAAAAATCTGCTACCATAGACAAATTTCCGCTACCATAGACAAATTTCCGCTACCTTTGCTAATTCCGCAAGGAATTCCGCTAGGTGTGTTGTCACCCTCAGAGAGCCTTAGGGTGACAACACACCTAGCGGAATTCCTCGCGGAATTAGCGGAAGTAGCGGAAATTTGTCTATGGCTTCCATACAAAAAATCTGCTACCATAGACAAATTTCCGCTACCAAAGACAAATTTCCGCTACTTACGCTAATTCCGCGAGGAATTCCGCTACGTCTGTTGTGACCCTAATTCAGCGAGGAATTCCGCTAGGTGTGTTGTGACCCTTAACCGGCCACACCGCAACCGCCTTGAAACCGCCTACTCAATCAAAATTTGCAGAGCGCAGCAACACCGAATGCGCCAGTCGACGAAGATTTTCCATACTGCGGGGCGTCTGTGATTTTTGTAATATTTAAATATTAAAATCACTATTTAAATCGAATTTGTATATTAAAGTGTTCAACTATTTAAAATGGAGTGGATGGTACCGGTAAATGAAATGTTAAAAGATGAGATCACCAAAGTCAATTATACTTTGATACCACCAGGGTGCCAGGGCGATGTTAGGACTGTGAGGTAAGATTTTTACTTAAAATTTATCTTAATTGTGTTCTGAGTCCTTGTATAAAAGAAACTCGACCTTTTACGGGGCTAAACTGCCGAGACACGCCTCTCCAAGGATGTCAAGGTCTGCTGGTTCCTATTTAGTTCGTATTTTGTCAAAAGCGACAATTTCGTCTATATTAGGGTGATTTAAGTATCTTTGAGCTGTAAGTACTTGGAATTTTCTAGCTATATTTAAGTTTTTGTGATTACAAGTGTTTTTCATTAATATTTTATTCGTAGAACAGTGTTGAGCTCTGCAGATGGGCTCATAATTTAAAACCTTGGTAATGAAATTTTTGTTAACAAATCATTGCATGAGTGGTTAAAACATTTAGAATTCATGGATATTACGTATTGAGAAGTATTATAATTTATAAAGCTATGCACAAGCAAATTTAAGTAGGAATATGAATCATTTTAATTAGTATACTTTTAGTACATGACTATTGGGGGTTTTCCCAATGCCTTATTTTGGAAATTATAGTTCAAACACTTGTAAATCGAGAAAATGCCTACAGTGACACATAGTAGTTAACATAAGTTTGGTTCTCTTATAAAAATATGTTATAGTCAGGGCATGAATACCGTAGAGTGACAACTTAAACATCATTCTTAGGTAGGTATATGGAAGATGGTCTATATGTTGTATTAAAGAAATCTTAACATTAACCTTATAATTTCATAGAAACAAATCAATAAAATAAATTTCAAGTAACCTTCAATAATATCTTACACAAAAAATCACCTAAAAATATCTGACACTCCAATTTGTGTGTCAATCTACCATTAGTGTCATATTATTGCAGCTTTTTTTAATAAGTCTATATTTCTGTTCATAATGCAGGGTACTTTGGATGTCTTGAGAATCATTTTTTATTTTTTGCTCATTTAAGTAGTTCAGTGTGTAATATTGATAGCTTATGGTGCGGTGTGCAGCTAATGAAGAATTAGTCTCAAAACGCGTGTAAACTCTCTGTAGTTTAATGGACAGTTGTCCTGGCATGGCCGCCACGTGTTGTTTGTAAGGAGCAGCTATCACCCTTACGAGGAGCAAGGCTAAAACCGAACAATGTTGCCTATATTTATTTAACAAATAAAATGTGATTAACGTCGTCAACTTGTCATTGGCAGAATTCCCATTGCTCATGTGCAAAGGTAGAAAGCCATTTATTAAAAAAAAAAGTCTATACATGCCAACCAACTATTTGTATATATTGGCAAGCTAGATATGCACATATTTGGATGCTGTTAAGCAAAACTGTCATTTATTTTGCAATAAGATGTCAACTTAAGCGAAGCTCACATCTTATTGTAAAATAAATGTGGGTTAACATAGTTTTGCTTACCAGCATTCATTTTTAAGTATCTTTGCACAGAATCGTCCAAGAAAGTCTGGGCAAGCTGATTGACTCCCTCGGGGAGCAGTCTGCATCAGCCCAGGGCCTCTCCAAGGCCATCACCACCGCTGAGAAGCTCCGGAATGCTCCAACTCATGTCCTGTACCTGTTGAAAGACGGAGCTGCCAAGAAGTAAGTACTTTGACATAACCTTCATGAAACTTACTGTACAGGGTGCCTGGTAAAATTACTCAATAATGGATAGACCTAACCACTGAAAAAGTAAAGGCTTATGGAGGAGAGAGGCTCTGGATAGACGTAACTGGAGAATTTTGGGAGAGGCCTATGCCAAAGGCAACCAGACAAAACGTCTGAGGAAAAAGGCTATTCAGTAATCAGTAATCTCGAAAACCAAAGGACTTTTACTAAACCTATTAGTACAATTTCTGGACTGACCTAAACTGCCCTGTCGGTGGTTAGATAATAAAATAAATAAAATAAAAATAGCCTTTATTTCAGACATTTTTACATGCAGTCTTTCATTTATATCTTAACTAAGTAAATATTGTATATTAATGGGTTGTCCGTGTGCCTTCATGGCAAAGGCCTCCCCCAACTCCTTCCATTTCTCCCTGTTCAAAGCCAACGTCGTCCAGCCTCCCCCCGCTTCTTTCTTTATTTCGTCAGGTGGTTAGAAGGATATACATTACTTACCAGACACCCGATGTATACCATAATGTAATTCATAATTTTGTTTTAAAGAAACCACAGCGATTTAATATATTTACTGGTATTTTACAATTGAAAGGAAAAATGGATGTTTCTGCTTATAACAACAATTAATTATTTACTGGTATTTTTTTATCATCTGATGTAAAATAGCAGCTTATATTTATCTGAAGAATACACGCATAATGTAAGCAGGTTAGTAGTAACTAACTACATGTAGACTGTCATGTCTATACCATAGAGAAATAAAGCATAGTGCACTCTCTCCATAAATGGTTATTACCTGGAAGCTCGACATTATCAAGGCTTCACAACTAAACGGACAGGGAAGAGTGGGCAGGGGCAGGGAATAGGGTGATTGTTGTAAAACCAGCTAATAATCAGTTGTATGGAGTGAGCACTATGCTTACTTATTTCATTTCTCTATGGACTATACTTTGAGAATAGCCCTGCCACTAAAAATCAAACTATTGGTTTTATTATATTGCTAGGAATATTTATGCTGATGCGAAAAACCTTATGAAAATGCACAGCTTCGCTAGTTATATTGATATTTCTTGTATATTATCTTATGGGTTTCTTTGTACGTCATATCAAGAAGTAGCTACATGGATGTTCAGAATTATTGTTGCCCTACGACACAAAGTTATTTTACGTCACTCTGGGCGGTAAGTTAGATTTGCCGCCCACGGGCGCAGCGGCAAATCTCACTTCATACCCAGAGGAAGACGTAAAATTGTGTACGCACCACGGGCGGTAATAAAGATGGCCTCAGATCGCTTGTTTATGGCCCTTACCTTCGGTTCGGGCCACAAATGACCGCGATCTGAGCCATTCTTTATTTTACCGCCCTAGGTACGTAATGTACTATTATCGGTTTTGTGATATATTTATTAACCCATATGAAAACTAATTACAATTAAAAATTCAGCCTAAAACCCCCGAAGCAGTTGAACTGATTTTGATAAAAAACATGTCTAAGATGACTCACTAAAAAACCTGCTTTCAAATAATAAAAAAACCCTTTACCACATGAATATTAAAAAAAAAAAAACAAATTTGAACTTTGATACATGCCAATAGAGTTGAAAATAATAACGGCCATATATGGCTTCATATGCGGTAAAGGGTTATTCAGTTAGCAGATTTACAAATATTACAATGGCCATCAAATGTATCGGAGCGGCCAGGGTACTCAAAAATATCTGAACATGCACTTTATCGCCTTGGCAATAGAGGCGGTGTTCAGATATTTGTACTGTACAATAAATAGCGGTCAAATTTATCTTCCTCTTTTTGCATGCTGGGGTGAAAAATGATCATGCTGGGCCACAGATAACCTCAACACTAGATAGATCATAAGTACAACTCCGGGTCACCACGCATCTGTGCTCTCGTACTCATTTTGTATGAGAGCGCGACCGCGTATTTCAAGTGAGGTAACGTTTTTGATCATTACTCATGTGGATTAAAAATATCCACAAAAATCAAGTTACAGGGGTGAACCTGGATTGTTATACTACAAATTGGTGTATAATAAATACTATTGAGATTTGCTGTTCGGATCGTAGAAATTTACGAATAAAATTGCACTGATGTGTGGTGACCTCGTGCTCCCTGCAAAAGTTTAATGATGAGGTGTCTGTGTAGTCTGTCTGGTGGGCAATAGAAGACCAATACAGTGTGCAGATGTTTAGGAGCACTTTGTACGCTTAGCAACTTCTGCTACTCACTGAGCGTCAACATCAGTTTCAAAACCCATAATTACATTTAAAATGCATTTGTCTTTGCTGAATAATATATTGCAGCCTCGCAACTATAATGCATTAAAGCTGTTTTATAACCCATTGAAATATCACTCTTAATACTATCTGTATATTGTTGAATATTGTACTAGTTGATTTTGTATTTGATCCTCTTTTGTTTGTTGAACGAAGGGACCGACCGAATGACATGTTGATGAGGAGTTTCTTGTGGGCGTGTCTTTTTCAAAGACTGCTTTAGTCTTGAGACATGATATGTATGAAACTCTATGTTTTGCGACTTCTAGTAATGCGATTTTGTGTTATTGAGTTGTCAATGCACTGTAATGTATTAAATCAATAGAATAGTTTATTTAGCATAATATTTCTTTTTAACCCTTTATAGGGCAATGGTCTCAAAAAAGACCATCTGTAACATCATCTTTTTGTATTTTTTTCTTGTACAGAATTTTTAGGACTGGCTATGAGGCTAGAATCGGGGATTTTTTTCAGTCTTACCCGTTAAAGGGTTAAGGTGCGCTTACAATTTTGATACAAGTTTTTACTTGCCATCACAAGATTCATGATCATGAGATGAGCTTGATGGCACAGTCCCAGCGGGAATTCCTAAGAAAAATAATAAGGTGTTCAGATTAATTTGAACACGCCAAGTGTTCAAGATAATCTGAACATATACCGTTATGTAAATGTATGTGTTCGTATAGCTCTTGTCCTACACTCGCATTACAGTCTGTGAGCTTTAGGAAGAACCTTCGGCAATCGGCGATGACACACGAAGGTAATATTGCTGTTCTGCTTTTTCATGTGTCACTGTTGATTGATACCCGAGGTCTCTTTCTAAAACCCGAAGGTTCTTTTTAGAGCTCACGGACTGTACGCTACGCTTACTCTGACGACACCGTGTGCAAAAAGCATTTCGCATTTCTCGGTCAACAATTCACTATTTACCTGCAGTTAAACTGAATTGTTTCGTACCAATAAATCAAACATCCGGTATACCTACAAAAACTAGCGTATTAAAACAGAAGTCGACAAACAAATCAATATGTCCACCGGGAAACTCGACCCGCGCAAATATTACCAACAAATTGATTGGCTCGGCTAATTAGTTAGTCGGAATAGTCGAACTCGCGGAGCGTAAGCGAAGTGAGTTCTTACAAACAACTCCAGACCCAACTGTCACCTGGCTACTGGGACGTCTCGGCATTTGAATGGCTTTTTGATTGCGATAGTTTGTCTGACGATAACTTTAGTAATGTTTTTCTGATCTTTATGAAATTTCTTGGGGCTGTAGCAGAGATACATGAAATTTGTAAGTTTGTATATGAGCAGGATCGATCATGTGGTTATGGAGCTAGAAATAAAATCCTCCTTGGGGTCTTGTCATTATGGTCAACTCGTTTGCAAGTAAATCACGAGTTCTCAGTTCGAGGCGGACTACTAGTTAAAAAAAATACGTTTCAGTTCAGCAGAATGGGGCAACTCCCCTATTGGCCAGTTGTTGTTAGTTGTGTTTACCAATAAATAAACTTATTAGTTTCTATTTACTAGTGAATTTCCCAAGGGGATCGACCACTGTTTATGATACGTCAAAACATTGCCGAGTCCTGGCGCGGATCCAGAATTTCGTTCAGGCATTCTCCTACAAAAGGCTTACTGTCCTCACCTATGGCCCCCGTAGTATACAAAACTTGCGTGAAATCCGATACGTTTCCATATTTAAGGCCGTTCCTCGATTCGGACAAGCCACGCCCATTCGTTAGAGACACGTTTATGGCTCCCGTGCACGAAAGAAAGCGATGCAGCGCTCTTAAGGATCAGACTTTTTGACTAAACTACGATAAATAAGCGAATCTATAAAGTTTTGTCTAATTTTGCTTCTGTGACTTTTTAGATAAACCAGAATACCATATTTTTTACTTAGTTATATTGCTTAATCTCTTATAGTTTACGTAAGCTAAGAAAAATAAGGGGAAAAAGCTAAGAAAAACTTCGGATTTTTTTTCTATCGAGACAACTTTCAGCAATCGTGTTTCGGCTTGTGCCAAAAACAAGAGTATATAGTCTAATAATATATATATACGAAAATAAATTCAGCCCCTTTTCCCGTTTAATCACTAGAGCGTTTGACAAAACCTAAAATTTTTCAAAGTAGCCCCCCCTTAAGTGAAAAAAGAGAACTTGTCATACGCCAGGAAGGGTCAACATGATTCGTGACGTCACAGTAAGACCTCTGTATAGTAATATTATTTCCTCTGTGATTTAACCCCCGAAGCAAGAGGGGTGTAAAAAATTTTACTGCATTGTGTGTCATTGTGTCTATATGTCTATGTTTTTTTTTTAATATAAAAACAGGTTTTCTAGCCATGGTTCTTTTATCATGTTTTATCGAAATCGGTTCACATGCTACTGCGTGAAGGGTTTGTAATTTTTATTAATATTTTATATTACTTATATTTAGTATTTAAGACGACGTAATTTAATTTTAACTATAGGTTTAAAAATAAAACAACTTTGAACGGATTATATCGTGTATACTGAAATTAATAAATTACAACCCGCGGTCAACCCACGAACGCTGTTAAGTGTTCGAAACGTCGGGATGTAATTTAAATTCAGTATACGCGATATAATCCGTTCAAAGTTGTTTTATTTCATGAAACTGGTTGGTTCTGGTGCAAAGGTTGTCCGTAGCTATCCAGCGGGGTAATGCCGCTAGCGTTATGGGCACTTTTGCACCGGAAACGACAACGAACGGCAGCAATGTTTATAGTTAAGTTGACTTATGTAAAATTAATTTGTTCGCTGTGATTTAAATGAATAAAGATTTCATGAATAACTATCGCGGCAATCGTAGACAATATTATATAGGTTTAAAGTCAATTGTGAGTTAAATTAAGCCCACTATTTTGTTTGCTATACTTAGATAGAAGTTTTTTTCTTTTATATGTTGTAAAGTAGGTAATATAAGTAATTTTCGTTTCAATTGTTATTTATTAGTAACTCAATAGATTATACTCTATTTCATGACCCAAATTCACACAATGCCTTACTCAAGGATGCCTCGAAGGCGGCATATACACAACAACAATGAAAACTGTACACTTCGTGTAGAAAGTCTATATTAGGTGTCTCGTTTTTATTGTCAGTGAGTGTAAAATGTAATTCGATTTAACCAAAGCTTTTATTGTGCGTTTAGCAACGTCATGTTACTATTGCATAATAAATGCAAAGGCATCCAAGGCCCTGCATTGAATAATGTAAGAACAAAATAATGAAAATGTAGGTCATACAGTCAGCACCAGAAATTGATAGGCGGACAAGGTGTTCTAAAAGATGTAGACAACATTTTATAGCTAAGACAATCAGCCTTATGAGCTTGCGAAAGTCATTTTGAACCTTTGATTATTAAACCAACCGGATGCGAGACGCGCTCTCATTTCTATCGGAAAAAGTCTGCCGTTTTTTGTGGGGGAGGGGAATGTCAAATGTATGCGAAACGTCAAAACAGCCACGTCAAATAAACGTCAGTCATTCGGCAGAGGGGAGCGCCTGTCAATGGCTACTCCGCTTGGTTTAAAGCTCTTAAGTTTTGAACACCTAGCCTAATATGATCGGATTTTTATCACCTGTCACCATAGCTGTCACGTTCTAACAAGTATGTAGGTGCGAAAGTGAACGCATGACGCGATAGGCGATAAAATTGCAACCATAGATGGCCTTCAGAAACGATTTTTTTCGTGCGGTGGCAAACATAAAGCCCGCCTGATGGTAAGCGAAAACCGTAGCCTATCGCCTGCGACACCAGAGGTGTCACATGCGCGTTGCCGGAACTCGAATATAAAGACGGATTCGCTATGTTGGCGAGTAAAGGGACTTCATCCTCTTTGTGCTCCGTGGAGAACTTACTCACCGGCAGGACAGGAGGAGTCGCCATCAAATATATCGGAGCGGCCAAGGTACTCAAACATCTGAACATGCACTTTACCGCCTTGATAATAGAGGCGTTGTTCTATTATTCGTGACCACCTTGGCCTCCGATATATCTGATGGTGACTGTACAGTCAACGCCAAAAATATATATACATTTTCAAACCTTATTACAAAGGAGTAAGGTGCAAAAGTGTAAACATATTTTTGGCTTTAAACATATTGTAGACTAGTAGGCCGCCTCGAACTGAGAACTCGCGATTTACTTGCAAACGAGTTGACCAATATAACAAGACCCCAAGGAGGATTTTTTTCTCCGTCTAGCTCCGTATCCACTTGATGGATCCTGCTCATATACGAACTTACAAATTTTATGTACCTCTACTACAGCCCCAAGAAATTTCATAAAGATCAGAAAAACGTTACTAAAGTTATCGTCAGACAAACTATCGAAATCAAAAAGCCATCCAAATGCCGAGACGTCCCAGTAGCCAGGTGACAGTTCGGTTCGGTCTGGAGTTGTTTATAAGAACTCACTTGGCTTACGCTCCGCGAGTTCGAAAAGAAAGAGCCGTTGGTAGGCATTTGTTCCGTATAAATGGTTTTTTCGCTCTGAGGCGCATTAGGGTTACCCCGGTAGCCGATTTGTGACTATAAGTGTCTTGAATCTATACTAGTAGGCGGACGCCTCGAACTGAGAACTCGCGATTTACTTGCAAACGAGTTGAGCAATATAACAAGACACCAAGGAGGATTTTTTTTCTCCTTCTAGCTCCATAACCACTTGATCGATCCTGCTCATATACGAACTTACAAATTTTATGTATCTCTGCTACAGCCCCAAGAAATTGCATAAAGATCAGAAAAACGTTACTAAAGTTATCGTCAGACAAACTATCGAAATCAAAAAGCCATCCAAAGGCCGAGACGTCTCAGTAGCCAGGTGACAGTTCGGTCTGGAGTTGTTTGTAAGAACTCACTTCGCTTACGCTCCGCGAGTTCGGCTATAGAGTAGTAGAGTCTAGTACAGTCGCCATCTGCAGATATATCGGAGCGGCCAAGGTGGACACAAATATCTGAACAACGCCTCTATTGTCAAGGCGATAAAGCACATGTTCAGACATTTTTGAGTACCACGGCTGCTCCGATATATTTGATGGTGACTGTACCAACTACATCATGCTCCTAGCATTTGTCCCGGCTTTTCGCCAAGGAATCTTGCGGTCCGCTCGGCAATCTAAAACAAAGGGATTAAAGTTTTTAACGACATTCACGCAAGGACGATGTATATTTAATGAGCCTTGTGAATGTCAGCTGCCGCACCGTTGGTGGGTACAATACGGCAGCCTATAGCTTAAAATACTCATCGCGTCCCGATCGAAAATTTGTCCGATGATAGATTATAATGCTCTTATAATATAAACATGAAAAATAGCCGCCAGTAATGGAGGTGGAATTATCGCTCTCCACTTTTAAAGTTATCGCACGTAACGCGATGACTGACGAAATTTGCGCTTGGGTACTGGGTAGGGGTCTAATGAGTATAATGAAGAGTGCATTCCTATCAACCGACTTCAATATTTCGAAGAAGGAGGTTATCAATTCGTCGGGAACTGTTTTTTTTTTATGTACGATATATTCACCGATTATTCGAAGACGGCTGGACCGATTTGGATAATTCTTTTTTTTAAAGAGTATACTTCACAGTTGGTCCCATTGTCACAAGGTCCAGACGTGATGATGGGATCCTGGAGAAATCGAGGGAACTCCTCAACTATTATGGGCAACCTATAGTGATTTCACTATTTTTTACAGCAACTCGGCCACTTCCTCTTGGAATAGCGGATCCTAAGTGAAGTCGGTTCTTTGTTTAAAATTATATGTAGTGTGTCGTATTACGATTATAAGAACACTTCAATGAGAAACGTTAGAAAGATCTACATCTTTATGCCGTGACCCATCATAACGCTCGGCCGAGCGTAGCGACAGTTATACCGCTGCAAACTTATATTTGCACTCAGAATTACTACATTTCTTATAAATTAAGGCGTTTTTGTAAGCATTAAGGTTTGTTAGGCTTTTAACACACGCATTGGTAAAGTTGTACAGCCCTACTTTTACCAACTTACAATTGCACTCGCAAAGAGCACATTTCCTTCGAAACATAAATTTAAGTTATTTTTACAGCTGCATGTGTAATGTTGTCGAGCCTCAGTTTTGTCACGAAACTGTTTTGTATGTAATTTGTTTTTCTTTTGAGTTTTTATCAAAAAGTATTTGCCCTGCAAAGTGAAAGCTTAGGAAACTTTGCGGAATCTTAAAAGGCTTGGAGCCTAGTACCAGCTCTAGATTAATATCGAACGAGCGGAACGTAAGCTAAGTGAGTTCTTACACAGATAGAAATAATATCTTAATTCAAAACGCAAAACTCTCTTGCACGCGGTTTCTTAAAGAGAGTAATAAATACCTTAGACCAATAAACATGACTTGAGTTAAAAATATCATGATTTTTAAAAGAAGATTTAAAATTATTTAGCTTTAACTTTACCTATTTTTAAAGCGAATAGTAATGATTTGAGTTAAGATAATAATTATTTACGGCAAAAAAGCACCAACATTTTCCTTTAAGAGTTTTATGTGTTTACGTAAGATCGATTAGTTCTTGGTTTGATGTTTTCAATCTACAGCTAAGAGCCAAAGCTAATTTAAAGAAGTAGCACCAAAAGTTAGATTTGAGATTTTTAAGTTTTTAGGCAAGAGAGATTAATTTTTGCTTTGATGTTTTCAACTTACAATCAAGAGCCACAGCTATTCCAAAGAAGAAGCACATAATTTTTGCTTTGAAACATTTAAATCTTGGACGTTAGTTACCCTGCGCATCAATAGATGTCTCTGCGTGTAGGTTAGAACACGCGAACGTTTGTTCAACATAACTTCATGACCCTCGCCGCTTTACCCGGGCTTATTTGAGATTCACAATAGCAATCTCAGCTCTAGTTAATACGATTATAAATTGTGAGTATATAAATAATCATAATTTATATTTGTATTATCTACTTTTAGTTAAACTTCCTTTCTTGGGATTAGTCCCGAGAAACACAGTTTCTGCTACTAGGTTTTTAAGTAGTGCACTGAGACACTAAGGCGATTATCACACTGACGACGGATCCGCATGCGGCGCCGGTGTGCGAGCGAGATAGCGCTATACACATGCAGAGCGCTATCTCGCTCGCGCACCGGTGCCGCATGCGGATCCGCGCCAGTGTGATAACCGCCTTAGAAAATGTTATTGTTTGTTTCAAGTAATCGATTTCATACGCCAAGAAATTTTAGATCTTGGTGTGAAAATATCAAATTTTACATCAAGTAACACATGCTCTTGAACTAATGCGATTTCTTGTTTCCGTGGAGAAATTCAATTCTCAATTTAAACTATGAAGATCCAAGAAACAAAGTTTCTTGGCTTAAGTTCTTTATGTATTGCACTAAGACACATAAAGTTCAATTTAAAAAAAATACAATACAAAAACAAAATTCAAACGCCCTTCGTGAGAATATTAAGCTATTTTAAAAAGAAGATTTTTATATCTCGGATAAAGTATTGAATTTATTAGGTTAAGTAATAAACTTTGAAACATTTTATATCTTAAAATAAAGAATTTTATTTTTTCCTTATATGGGAAACTGGATATCTCTTGATTCAAATAGGTTTCTTTGGTTGAAGAGATTTTTTCTATCTGTGTACAGACAACTTTGGACATAACGGAACTGTCAGCTGGTTACCTAGACGTCTGTGCATTTCGATGGCTTTTTTTATTTTGAATAGTTAGTTGTTCCACGATTAGTATCGATTTTCTGATGAAATTTGGTGAGGTTTTAGCAGAGATAAGTACAATTTGAGAGTTCGTTTATGATCAGGATCGATCATGGGGTTATGGGGCTAGAAGGCGCGGAAAATGTTATATTGGTCATATCGTTTGCAAGTAAACCGCGAGTTCTCAATCCGAGCCGGACTACTAGTAGTAGTAAAATCTAAAAATAGTTTGTATGTAACTTGTTTTACTTTTGAGCTATATCAAAAAGTATTTGCCCTGCAAAGTGAAATGTTTACGGAATCTTTTGAGCCTAGTACGGTCACGCTCCGTGATTGTTGAGCCATTTAGGGTTCTAGCTAAATTGGTTGTACAATACTTGCGCTATGGAAGGTCCAATTTAGCTAGAACCCTGTGGCTGAACCCAATGGCTCAACAATCCCGTGTGGTGACAGTACCAGCCCTAGATTTTTACACTTGTAGTAGTAAAATAAAAAATACAATATTTTTACGGTTCTGTAGCCAAAACGGTAAACCGAAGCCCAGTTTCGTCTTGTCTGTCTGCCTATCGGTTTTGAATATTATGCTGCATTGCGAATTTACGCTAGTACTAACTAGTGCCATAACATAACTTTAAGTTGGTTAAGTTAATCCATCACAGTTTTTTAACCTTTTCGACGCCATGTCAAACGCAAAACCTACTACTCAGACGCCACGGCATCTAAATGTCAAAAATGAAGTTAAACTTTATGCGTGTGTATGTAGGTCTATTTTGCTCTGTGGTCGGTGACCGATATATCGGTCTTTGGCGTTGGACCTGTGGTGCCGATATATACGTCTTTGGCGTGGAAAAGGTTAAGCGAATTATATTGCCTATGTAAAAGTACAAGCTATTACGCGCTGCGCTGCGCTGTCATTTAAATATGGAACCTAACTGCTTTATTGAAGAGTCGTATTCCTTTGGCCCCATTTTCTAGTACTGTCAACGTCAAATATATTGTAACAGCCAAAGTGATCAAATAGTTCGTCACACCATATATTTTGTAGTAATAGTAGTAGTATGACACTTTATTGTACAACAAATAAAAATACAATAGTAAGAATACATAATATTTGTACAAAGGCGGACTTATCCCTTAAGGGATCTCTTGCAGTCAACCTTTGAGCAGTTGAGGGAGAATTGGAACTGGTAGACATACCTGGCTGTACAAAACGGCAATAAATAAAATAGTAATACAAGATTGAAATATTTTGTATGGTGTGACGAACTATTTGGCTACTCTAGCTGTTACAATATATTTGACGCTGACTGTACATCCAACCAACACTTACCATTCTGTTTTAAACGGTCTCCTAGCCTATTTGGTAGTGTCCCTGCCAACGAAGCAAGTTTTGATTTTATCATGAATACGTACCTGAGTTACGACTGTTTTCAAATCTATATTAAAACTAGGTATATATTGTCACTTACTTAGTACCCACAAAACAAGCTTTATTGAGGGCTTTTGCATACCGCCGCGGTGAAATCGACGATGCGGTACCTCGCCACACATTTCGCCACGAATCCTGAGCGGACCGAGAGCGAATTGGTGCTTCGCGATTCCGCTCGTAATTCGCCCGCGAACCGCTTCGGGTTCTCGTGTAGCGTAGTGTCAATTCCGCCTCGGAGTCACAAAAGAGATTAGTATTTCATACGGAATGGCCACACTCCGCCCCGCCCCGATCGGATTACCTCACCCCGCGGCGGCCGGCTGGTAGGCCGTCAGTATGGTACGCACACATTGAAGTGTGTACAAACGCGCCGTGCACACATAGGCGCTCACCAGAGTTTTGTAGTATGGCGTGTCCGCCCTGTGACAGAGCTGTGCAAAAGGCATGAGCTCACTGTGGGACTAGATGACTAGTTTAATTTGTGTAGGATTGTCTTTTAATATTAATTTATTACTTTTCAGCGGCGATGGCGAAATCATAGGCTTCCTGAAGGTGTCCTACAAGCATCTATATTTGTTCGACGAGCGAGACAAGGTGCGCGAGGTGGAGCCACTGTGCGTGCTGGACTTCTACGTGAGCGGCACGCGGCAGCGGCGCGGCAACGGCAAGCGGCTGTTCGACTACATGTTGCAGGTATGTACCATGTTGCTGACGGCGCAACATTTGCTAAATACTTGTACCGAGCCGTCCGTTAACGTCATCGTTAAAATTAAGTAAGTTTGACAGTTCGCTAGGTGACAGCTGCGCCGCCATATTTAACTTTAATCGGCTGTTAACCATAGTGTAAGTATATACATTTTATAGTTACTTTTGAGGATTCGAGATCCTCGTGGTTCCTTATTTATGACAGTTATCCTTTCACTCGATTACATCCCCGCTACTCAAAAAAGTTGTGGTTAATCAAAACGTAATATCTTCCTACAGGACACCGGCAGCCGGCCGCAGGACCTGGCCGTGGACGGTCCATCGGCCAAGATGGAGACCTTCCTGGCGAAGAACTACGGAGTGGACCGTCTCATCAGGCAGAGCAACAACTTCGCCGTGTCACCAGCTTTCTTCATCACTTCGCCTGATGCCAAGTAAGTGTAAAACAAACGGCCAAAATGAAGACGTCTGCGAACTATAGAGTCCGCCTCATCCGGCAGAGTAACTTCGCGGTTTCACCAGCTTTCTTCATCACTTCGCTTACTTGGCATCCCAAGTAAGTGTAAAACAGACAGCCAAGATGGAGACGTCTGTGAACTACAGAGCAACAACTTCGCCGTGCCACCAGCTTTCTTCATTACTTCGCCTGATGCCAAGTAAGTGTAAAACAAACAGCCAAGATGGAGAAGTCTGTGAGCTACGGAGTTCACCTCATCCGGCAGAGTAACTTCGCCGTTTCACCAGCTTTCTTTATCACTTCGCCTGATGCGAAGTATGTTCAAAAATCATTGAACTCGTGTAATATAGAGAATCTCAATTTACACTCAAAAGCGGCACAGAAAAGGGGCCTTGATACGCGCTTTTGCTGACCAGAACCGAGCTACCGACTGTAATTTCTGGCTCGGCCATTTATTAACTAAATTGACGTGGATAACTAAGTTTTTGGCGAAAAGTTTAAATTTTGTGGATAGGATTTACTTCCATTAATTAACGACTGTTGTGTGTGACCCGACACGCAGCCAGCCACTTCACAGAGCTTCTAACGTGGTGTCTTTGTCCACAGTAAGTCTGGTCGCAACACGCCGGTGATACCCACGGCGGCGGTGGGACGGTTCGCGGCCCGCAAGCCCCCCTCATCCATCTCCGACGTAAGATTACATACACTTTGGCTAACCGTACACTAGCGTCTTCCGAGCGTCGTCGTCGCCCAAGCGCCTACAGCGGCGACGCTAAACCCGCCCCCCCTGCCCCCTCCTCTTCTCCCCAGGCCTCGCACCCCCCTCTCTTCCCCCCAGCCCTCGCACCCCACCCCCCACAGGCGACGTCGAAAGACGCTAGTGTGGGGTTAGCCTTTTATACAATAGCATGAAAGCATCTAGATCGGCATTTGCAGAAAAAAAAGTGTACCATTTATCTGTAATTTTTTAGAAAAACTAATTTTAGGTAATTTCTACTCAGAATCACGAGGTCTACCGATTTAAATAATAAAAAAAAGTGTTTCAAATTTTTTTGTCACTTTTGTGACGCATTTTCACATACATTCTGTATGTCAGAAAACTGACTATGGAAAATTGGCGATATTTTTTTCAAAAAATAGTACATTTTAAATTTTCTGAAAACCCCCACATATCAGTTGGTTGATGGTCTTATGTAGCGACATAAAAAACGCACGCGTGTGGCAACTGTATACTTATCTTTGCTTTATAAGCATACCCCGGGGTTTTCGGTGCGGGAATGTTATACACTAGCCAAATAACAGGTAAAAACTGTAAAAAACGATACTAATTTAACATTTCTAAGCACATTTGGACCTTACTACCTACTTTTAATTCATACTTTGGTAATTACTTTACAATAAACAAAGTTATAAATACACGAAATCATTCCCGCACCGAAAACCCCGGGGTATGTTTATAAGCTTTTATTTAGTTTCACCTGTCCCGTTGTCTGTAATCAAATGTTGCCAGTTAATTTTGACCCACTTCCCGGTTTCCGATTGAGCTGATATTTTGCACGCACATGTATAACGTGACAATGCATGGTGACATGAAGCCGATCTGATGATGGAGCTGGAAGGTGGCCAAACTCCTGAACTACTCTACATTATCCCGTCGTGTTTGGGCTCGTTACATTCGTCTTGGTGAGCAGTTAGGGATAGTAGAAAGAAAAGTAAAGTTATCAATAAAAGCTTTTGTCAATTTTTTTTAACGTTTACTTGTCGGGATAAACTCTAGAAAGATGATTGAACGTCAATAATTAGGGGATATTACTGCAATGTTCTGCCGCTAGAGTGCAGCACTAGCACTTCGGTAAACCATAGAGTTCTTAATACATACTAGGCCTTAAACAGTTTTATACAAGTTTTCATAGATAATTTATAACGAATAAATATGTCATTTGTGCACCAAGGCGGTTTGTTTACCGAGCGCCTATCGTGAAATGAGAAAAACGAAATTATGACATCTGCCTCTCTATCGCTCGAATATGTAAGAGTGACAGAACCAGGTAACGAAATTTTTATTTTGTATTTCGCGGTAGGCCCTCTGTTTATGCTAGTGCCGCCCCCTACGCAGAGTTTTGCGTAATATTCCCTATTACTCCCGCTGAAATAATTTCTTACAGTTACTACATTGGAGTTAATACTACCAAATTTGAGAGGTTGAAGTGGCCGTCCCATTCCATACATAAATGAAACATCCTATCTAAATGAGGTTATCGATCAAAAAAACTCGAAGAGTCCAAGCAAGAGTATGTATAATGTACACGTCTGAAAATATGGATTCATTTAAGTGACAAAAATACGTAGCCACGATTCTATATATTACAGTCCCCATCAAATATATCGGAGCGGCCTGGGCACTCAAACATCTGAACATGAACTTAGTCGCCTTGACAATAGAGGCGTCGTTCAGATGTTTGTGACCACCTTGGCCGCTCCGATATATCTGCACTAATTAACTAGAACGTTATTATACCGCGGAATAGCATAGCAAAATTGTTGTAGTTTAAAATAAGCAAAACAATACAGATGAAAAAAAAGTAATTAAAAAAAACAATAATTGAAAATAATAACAACAGGAGAATACAATAGTACATTACGCACCTAGGGCGGTAAAATAAAGAACGTCTCAGATCGCGGATATTTGTGGCCCGAACCGAAGGTAAGGGCCATAGACAAGCGATCTGAGGCCTTCTTTATTACCGCCCGTGGTGCGTACACAATTTTACGTCTTCTCCTGGGTGTGAAGTGAGGTTTGCCGCTACGCCCGTGGGCGTAATATCTCACTTACCGCCCAGAGTGACGTAATAGTTATTTGTGCAACAAGAGAGGAAAGTTGGTTTTTCTTGCGAGTGTTCATTTTGAGTCCCGAGTAAGAATAGAAGTAAATATTCTATAATTGAATCACGAGCGAAGCGAGTGATTCTAGGTTTGAATCTTGAGCGTAGCGAGGGATCTCAAGAACACGAGATGTAAAAAAAAATCCTCTCGTGTGACACATACAACTTTTCACCTCGGTAGTGAGAACATATAAAAGTTAAAAAAACACATTTATTTACATTCCCGAATGAAAGGCATCATCATTATGACGAAAACCTTCTAGAAACAAAATTTCACTCCCTGGAGTGACGAAAGTCGCTCTTTCGTCACTCCAGGGAGTGAGGAAAATAGGCTTGTTCGAACTGCTGAGGTGAAAATAATTAATTTAAACGTTTACAGTATTTTTATACAATTTTTGGTAATATATTTAGAAACTTAACCATAGAGTAGGTACGTAATGTTTAGACAATGTGATGTAATGTAGGGTACAGTCACCGGCAATAGTATCTTCCTACACGAAGCCCGCAAAAATATGTGACACGCTCTTATGGCCCTACAAATAAGAACGTGTCACATATTTCTGCGGCCTTCATGTAGGAAAATACTTTTGCTGGTGACTGTACTTTCTAGTAGATAAACTTAATTGTTTCGTCACATTCATAAAAACAAAATTTCAAAAATACACGGGTAAATCCAGGTGTAACATGTGTTTGCGCTTTAAATGGTTAAAACTTTTATAAAGGAGATGTATTCATCATAATACTCGTAGTATTGTGACATCACAATATTAGTCTCCCGCATAAACTTCAAACAGAGACTATAGAGATATAGACGACCACAGCCTAAGAACTTTTTGAAGCTCATGTCAATTGCGCCATCTATGTCAAAGCCACCTAAAGATATCGAATATGTAAGAGGAAATGTCACCTGCACTGCTACTCCACCTAGTAACAAATAGCGTAGTAGTAGTACACTAATAGGTACTAGGAGGAGTAGCAGTGCAGGTGACATTTCCTCTTACATATTCGATATCTTTAGGTGGCTTTGACATAGATGGCGCAATTGACATGAGCTTCAAAAAGTTCTTAGGCTGTGGTCGTCTATATCCCGTTACACACACGTAACATTACTTTACGCTCCCTTAAGTTGCCTTTATATATGTATGTAGGTATTTATTTATTTATTTATATGTGTATTTTATGTATATGGGTATATGTAGGTATGTATCTATTATTATTTTGTATCTATACGTGTATTTTTGCTTGAAATTAAGATGTTTGTGTTATTTTTCTTCCTTTTGTTGTTTGTGCACTACCACGTTCCTAGCTTTTATTATAAATCTCCTGCTACCCAAAGGTTGTCTGGTAGAGATCGCTTTTTAGCGATAAGACCGCCTGTTGCTACCTATGTAGATTCTAAACTTTTTATTACTGTACAATTTTATTTTTATTTTTGGTGCAATAAAGAATATTGTATTGTATTGTATCCCGTCTCTGCTTCAAATAAAAAATCGTCTTGACGTTTCCTAAAGAGCAGCTGATTTGACTTCATAGGAAAGTAACCTATCGCAGCGCCCTCTACGCGAGCTAAGTAAGGACCTTTGCTCTCATTACGTACTATTCAATATTTCAGGTTATCCACGGTGCCACGGACCGAGTGTACTGCGAAACAAATAACGGGTATGTATTTCACTATTATATGTGGCATTTTCAAGTTAACCTTTTCGACGCCATGTCAAACACAAAACCTACCACTCAGACGCCACGACATCTAAATGTCAAAAATGAAGTTAAACTTTATGCGTGTGCATGTAGGTTTATTTTGCTCTGTGGTCGGAGACCGATATATCGGTCATTGGCGTTGGACCTGTGGTGCCTATATATACGTCTTTGGCGTGGAAAAGGTTAAAGGTACCTAAATCACGCTTGCCAAAAAGGCGCTACTGCTGTGAAAATACATTTAGAAACTTCATATATTACTATTTATTATATACAGCGGGTTTTTTTCATTTGCTTTAATTTCAGCATTAGGTCAAAAAAAATAAAAATCACAATATGTTTATTAGGTATACCACTGGTTTACCAAAAAGTATATTATGGCCGGTATCTCCTGGTAAGTATGATAATACTTGCGTTAGGAGATACCGCTCCTTCTAAACGGATTTACTCCTGGTATTAGGTGCGATTAGGGAAACGAATTTGTATTTTTAGATTAGTTTTAAAGCTATTATTTCATGTTATATCGGACACTATAATACTAAGGTATTACACACAGGTGCATAAATTATTGCGGTGTCTCAGAGTCCAAAAATAATTTCATGTAGGTTTTCTCAATCATAAAGATCAAATTAACTATCGATTATCTCAGAACTGGAGCTAATTAGGACACTGGTGTCTTTGAGAAATATACTTAATTTAAGCTCGGGAATGTAGCGGCGCATCCATAGAACACGATTCCCGTTGGCTTGCCTAATTTTCAGACACCTGAGTAGTTTTTCTACAGCTCATGGAGAGATTTTAAGCCAAATTGAGCTACGGCTTGCCTAAGATAAATTTTGACCCGCCGTCACTGGTACCCGTGCAATTAAAGCAAAAAAAAACACGGTGTATAACTTTCCATTTCGGTTTGCATGATGATCACAGCACATAATTTTAATCGCACACATTATAACACGCATATGTCTTACATAATCATAGTAACCCATAACCTATTTATGTATTAACCTTATATGTGACATTTCCACGAGAAAAGGTACCTTATGGCGGTTGGGGCTTACGCTATTCCTAACGACGCTGCAATACTAATGCGATGCTTCGCAACGTAAGCGCCAACCGCCATAAGGTACTTTCACCCGTGGGACGTCACATATTTATAACTTATGTAATTTTCATATGGTTTGAATGTATTTGAAAAATACTATATTTGTAGTTATAGCCATTTTTGTTGTAGATGAATTAGATATTTTTTTGCTTAGCAACCAAGGAGCATATAGTACCTGGATTGCAATGTTTATACTAAACCGCGTGACCGTTCCGTGATTGATTTTTTTGACTAGATGCCAGCACGGGTCTACAAGTCTTTTTGATTTTGACAGCAGCTGTCAAAATCTACCAATAAAAATAAACAGGATTAACCCTTTGACCGCCAAAGCCGTCATATCACGCGCACGGAAAGTTGAGCCCTCAGCGCCAGGACGTGATATCACGTCCAAAATTAAACCGATTTGCCTTGCGAGCTCGTGCGCGGTCGTTGAGGGCACGATTTTTCCGTCCGATGCTTGGCGTTCAAAAGGTTAAACATGATTGGTGGAGTATGACAGATGACAGCTAGACAGCTAGAGCATTAGCGCCATCTATCGTATTATTATCGCAGTGCGTGTCAGTTCTATTATATGATCCTTGTTAGCAATGAATACAATAACGTATTGTTTGTTGTTTGTGTGTATTTATTGGCTTTTTAAATGCTGCGAATGTATACAATGTGTTTGAATAACTATAGTGAATCCGTCAACCACATACCTGCAACAAAAATACTGGTGATCCGTTTAAGGGCTTAATTAGTATTGTATTGGGAGTAAGAAAAAGTAGGACCTTAAGAAAAACCTTCCATAGAAAATTAATTTATTTTCGCGAGAAACCTTTTTTTCTTTCTTTTACATAATGAGAATACGATATTTAATTAAGCTGTTAAAAGGATCTTTATATACTTGTATAAGTACGTGAATTCAACCATTTTTAAACTGCACCCTCTGGTAAATTAAATCAACCATTATATCTCTCCAAAACCAGTAGCATATGTGTAAAAGAAGTTTTATTTAACGGGTCAAGTACTAGGGCATTAATGTCAGTCAAAAATATCATAAACGATTTCCAAAATCACTCGAAAATAAACGTGGTCATTGACTTCACTACAGACGTACAAACATATTGTATATTGCATCTGTTGGTATCTCTAAAATGTAATTGACAGAATGGTTAGTGAACACCCGATTCTATCCGAGATAATAAATTAACCCTTTGACCGCCATTGACGTCAAATCACGCGCACGATAAGTCGTGCCCTCAGCGCCAGCACGTGATATCACGTCCATAATACATATTTGACTTGCGGCTGGCGCTCAGGGCACGGTTTTTCAAAGGGTTACAGACTGTCAAAAATGTAAAATATTATTAATTGTTTATTGTAACGTTTCAGTAAAAAAAAACATACGCTTTGCTTTAAGCGCTATTTATGCATCGTTTTTTTAGGATTACAAAAATAACAGACGATTTTGCCTATGCATCTTTATTTTTTAAATCATACGGGGTTGGAAATTATCTCTGATATTTATCGGATAGTTATGCCTGGTATGGATTTTTAACCCACTTCAAAAAGGAAAGGAGGTTCTCAATGCGACTCGAATGATGTTTTTTTTGTATGTATGTTACTCGATGTCTCCGTGAATCGTGAACCAATTTACAATTTTTTTTTAATCTAACTGGTATACCGTAAAATGAGGTGACTTTAGGAAATTTTGGGGCTACTTTGATAGACTTCAAATGGTCATAAAAGCGGCATTATTTACAATTTTCTTAATCTATATTGGTAAATGGCTAGAATATTATACATTCTTACATTTTACTAGACGTCTAGAGATTGAAAATCCATACTTTGGCGATTAAGTCGATTTTTCAAAGTCGCCCCTGTATTTTAAAGTCACTCCGTTTCACGGTAACCCCTAGATGGTCCCATTGTCACCAAGTCCGGGTCTGATGATGGGATCCTGGAGAAATCGA
This sequence comes from Pammene fasciana, assembly GCA_911728535.1. Taxonomy (NCBI): domain Eukaryota; kingdom Metazoa; phylum Arthropoda; class Insecta; order Lepidoptera; family Tortricidae; genus Pammene; species Pammene fasciana. The sequence continues at coordinate 44,131,023 of OU452272.1, read as the reverse complement.
GGGAACTCTTCAACTATTATAGGCACACCTATAGTGATTTCACTATTTTTTACAGCAACTCGACCACTTCCTCTTGGAATAGTGGATTCTAAGTGAAGTCGGTTCTTTTTTGTTTAAAATTATGTTATTTTCTATTATAATTTAACTACTATGTTGATTTTCACGAGCGATATAATTTTTTTATGCGTTCCGCGTTAACAAATTTTGGGTTATTATCAAATCGATAGTATTTTTTTTTATTTATCGTATGGCGGTTACACACTGGTTAGCAAATAATAATTTTTCACTTAAAATTTACAATTGTGCAGATATAAGCTCGCATCCTTTGTCAGGTCTTTAAAGTCCTCAGCTGGTCCGTTGTATTTGTAAATCGATAGTTATCACACATAAAAATCACGACGATAATCGCGATAATTATCAAGAAAACATTGATAATTATCCTTTCGAACCCTGAAACCATACCAGGGAAATTTTGAAAAGAGACTTGTTTTCATTATCAATCATACGCTTAAAAGTCAAAATGGCGAGTTTTCATTTCGTTACCCCAGAATATTTCGCACGATTAAAAAAAATTATAGATAAATGATAATCTTTTCGACGCCACAACAGGTTCAGACTCATTCAAACGCCAAACCAATAATGGGTTTAGCGTAAAACGTCTGATAGGTACAGGTATATTCACGAGAGTTGGCGCGAGATTTGACAGAATTTCTATGAAAATGGCTGTCACTCAGTAGAAATCTCGCGCCAACTTTCGTGAATATACCTGTATATTATGATGAATATATCCATCGTTGGCATGGAAAAGGTTAACGTTAACGAGCGATTCTCAGAAAAAAAAATGCGACATTTTAAAATTGTGTTCAGAATCACGAATTCTTCCGTTTTGAAGAGAATAAAAAATGTCCCCAAGTTTTTTCCCATTGTGTTACCATTTCCCCATATAAGTAGTATGGCGGTAACACAAAGGAAATTCTCAGAATGGAATTTTTGGGACACTTTTTTTTCTCTTGGAAGGAAAAATATCATAAAATTGACAAAAAATTCTACAATTTCCAAAAGTGGCAATTTCTTAAGAAACGGTCTAATATTTAGACTCACCTCTATTACTTCTTCCTCTTTCGTTGTATTTAAGTATATTAAGTTTGTTTGAGGCGTATTTGTTTTTTTTTCTATATTGTTTTGTTTAAGTTAATTTCCGTTCATTTCGTTTTGATTTTCAGTTTTAACTAGTATTACCCAAGATGGCGCCGAGCAGTGACGGCAAGCACAGTATTTAGATAAAAAACTACCTTTTTTTAGATCAAACCATTGCGTATTTGTAAACTACTATTGTAGACAACAAACTAATTATTGATTATTTAGATAATAAGGCTTCTTGATTTAAATACTTAAATTATGTAAAATTGGACTCATATGTTTTATTTTATGCTAAATTATTGTTTAGAGTTAATGTTTTATTTGCCAAAACGTTCGCCTAGTAGCTTATTTTAATATTAGTTATTTGTGGCACAGAGATAAATGATAAAAAAATATATAAAAAAGACAATTATTTTACAGTGCAGGAATTATTTATTATTTGATAATAATAAAGTAAACGTACACTCGGCATTGAAAACCATAATTCTAATACATTCAAGGCATGCCACATATTTTGTTGGGAATTTGTTATACTACAGATTTCCTGGCTTATTTTTTTTCTATTGATTTGTAAAATGCGTAAAAATAATGCCAGGTAAAAAAAATATTATCTTTAATTTCAATAATACACAAACATTATTAAATATTTTGTTTTTTTCTGTGGTAGTCAATTAATTCTATTAATTCATAATATAAATATGCGATGTCCCTTCCTGTTCTTACATACAGTTTATTTATTTATTTATGATTAGTTTTTCTTCAGCCCTTTGCTGTGGCATTTTTTGTAAAATAAGTAAAATACCGTTCATTTTTAATTATGAATCAACTATAGACATTTTTGCTTCAGGGTATTTGTTTTATGATATAATATAATATTAGTTAGTAATTATTTTCAGTAGTTGATGTAATTACTTTGTGATTTTTATTGTATTATTGTGTGTTTGTTTTTACTTAATAATCGACACATTTATGTTTTATATGTCTTTTATGTTGTATGATGTATGTGATGGGCATATTCAGAAAAAAAGTACCATTTACAATGTTTCGGAAACATTCATATGAGATGCATTTTTGTAAGTGTTTGTCGCTTTTCGGACGCATATTTGTATTCGTATTACAAGAGCAATTCTAATAACCTTTCCTTGTTTTTTGTTTATTAATAGTATTTCCACGTATTTCTGAGCGAAAGGTACCTTTTTTTTCTAAAGAACGCCCAAATTGTTGTGTTGCCCGATTCCAATATTTATGTTTGCTAGAAATAGATTACCGAGAAACCGCTTTATTCAGCTATTTATATACTTCATTAGTAAAACTAGTATAAAAAAAGTTAAATACCTCTCGAAACGGCTGAACCGATTTGATAAAACATGACTAACATCACTAGCTAGAAAACCTGTATTGAAATTTAAAAAAATCCACTCAAATCGGTTCAACCGTTAGCGCTACGTTGCCGCAGACATGTAAACAAACAGGGCATACAATGTCGGTATTTTTCTACAGTCGCCATCAGATATATCCGAGTTGCCAAGGTGGTCACAAACATCTGAACAACGCCTCTTGTCAAGGCGATAAAGTGCATGTTCCGATCTTTTTGAGTACCATGGCCGCTCCGATATTGTTGATGGCGACTATACTATACATACTGATTGCTATTGAATGCCCTATTTCGAGTGGTTTTTACTATATTCTGGAACATATGACACTTCGCGTGTTCATTTGTGTATCGCCTTAGAATTTTTAACCTTTAAACCACCACCACCACTTTTTTCACCACTATCCTTCCTACTCGTTATAGTAAACCTTACCCGAATGAAATAAGGTACATTTTAAGTACACTTTTGACTCATATAGTGGTCGTTGCCGGTGAAAGGGTTAAATGGAATAATTAATAAATTAGGTACATTTATTGTAACTCCAAAAAATACGATTTCAATCATATTCGAATCATCCATTTATGTTCTGTCTGTCTAATACTAATTTGATGGAAACTAATCTCTATCATATCATATCATATGTATACAGTCAACAACACAGGTTGCAAACGTTTGTTGTTAACTGTCTATTCGTTTCGTTCATGTAATGCCTACTTACCAAGTGGTATAATGTCAAATGTAATGTACTAAAAATCAACACCTTTAACATTTAAAAATACCTTCGATATAATGGATATGGTCGAATTTGGAGAAAATCATGTTTTCTCGGTATGTATGTCGGCGGCCGATCGTAAAATCAGGCATATGGTGAAATTCCTCGGCATGTCGTGAATCGTGAAAATCTATGACTCGTTCCCTGAGTCGACGGAGCCCCGCTATGCGGGCTCCTATTTCTGGGCAGTTTGCGCTTCGGGCATCTGAAGTAACCTAACGAACCTAACCTATACATTGGTTTAATATGACTATCGTTAAAACATTACACAGGAACATTCCGATCTGCCTGATTTTACGATCGGCCGCCGACATGCATAAATAATATTATTTCAATTGGACCGGTTACACGTCTTCTCTGTCGTTCAATTTAGAAACGAAATAATTTCAAACTTATTTTCTACACTACTGATTTCAAATTCGATGATTTTTTCCTTGTATCGGGCCTTTGGAGACTTATTGAATTCTTATATTTTTATATATTGATACTGAAACTTATAGTTTAACTTGAGTGTGTAGTTCATTAAATATTCGATGCTCTCGCCTCTTCTTAAAAAGCAAATGTTTATACTGTGACGTCAAAATAACGACGTCTTGCATGTTTTGCAGCCCGTGCGTCATTTACACTATATTTTAAATTTTAATATAATTGATTACTTTAAAAACTTTGTAATAATAACATTAAAATAAAATATTTGTGATATAGCGTAAACCAGAAAAGATAATTAAACATTGACAATACAAATGTAATAAGGATTTATAAAAATTAAGATTACAATAGAATAGAAGGCCTTTTTATAAGCCTTTGGGCGTAAAAGGTTAGCCAGGCTCGCGGCACTAGCAGTTTTTATAACATGGTATACTCGTGCAGAACCCCGATGGACTCTCCAGCACCGCCCGAGCCGGAACCGAAGATCCCAACGCCGGAACCGGAACCGGAGCCCGAACAGGAACCGGAACCGGAGGCCCCCGCGGCCTCGCCGAGCCCGGAGCGCCCGACCACTTTACCGGTAATACTTTAACCCTTTGAACGCCATACGTCATATACAAAAACCTTATTTACACGCCAAGGTCACGGATGCAAGCGAGCCTAAATAAACCTTAGTTGAACATATGACAACATATAGGTATAACAAATAAGCTTTTTTCTACTCGTCGACTGTAATGCTTGAATTGAGACTGTACACCGAAATACTAGCGCATACTTTTCGATGGAGCTTTTAGCATAGCCGCCTAAGGTCTTACGGATTTCCATACAATTTGAGCACTCTTAGAAAAAGTATTGTATAAAATAGTGACATAAATTAAACTTTCCAATCTCGTACCTTTACTTAGGCCACTCAGCAAGCTCGTGGCCTAAACACGGTACTCGACTGTAAAGCTCTTTATTATGTCACGATTGTATAAAATACTATTATCTGTGTTTGTTTATTAACATGTATAATTGTACACAGGTCGCCCCGGCTATCGCGGCGGCGCCGTCCCCGGCCGGCTCCGCTGCCCCCCGCCGCGACTCCCAACTGACCGACCAGGGCTATTTCGACGTCAAGTTCTACCACAACAAACTGTGGTAATCACATGTTTATAGGGGTTTACGAAAATAGTACCATTTTTAAATAAAGTTTCCATAGAGGAGGTATTTGTCATTTTAGTGACGTTCGACAAAGGCGACACAAAATTGACAAAAAATAATGGATAGTTCGTGTACTCGTGATTCTGAGCAGCAATAACCCGAAATTAGATTTAAAAAAATGGTACACTTTTCTGAAAATCCCCTTATTGGTGTATTCCGTTTTATTTATGTCCATTCCTTTTGACTCGACGCTTGCGTTTGTGAACGTTTGTATATTTGTATGTTTAGATGTTTGAAAGTTTTACAATCACGCGGTAGGGTGAACGGATTAGCAGCACAGAGAGCGTACATTGTCACTGCCAAGGATGCCAAGCCGGTGCTAGCTTAGCCTGGGCGAAAACTAAGTTGTAACCTATAGGTTTATATATAGGATCATTGTGTTGTGTTTCTCATACCGGTAATTAACCCCTAAAGGCGTCCGGGGGTCCAAAAGTTAGGAAGCACGCCCGTATTCGCCAATAATTTTAATGATTTAAACTAAACTGAAAACGCTTGACTATTAAACCAGTAAGATTTGATGGACAAATTCAACTTGAGATGACGAGTAACTAGAGATGGGCCGATTAGGGTTTTCGCCGACTACACAATCGGCCGACTAATCGGTTTTCAAATTGCCGATTAATCGGCCGACTAGTCGGCAATGCCGATCGTAGGTTTTGGCTAAGTTTGGGTGCAATTGGAAACGCTCGTTTCGCTTCGTCCGCCAGCCATGCCATTGTCTATCACGCGGTAATTTTTTAACCAGTTTTGTTTACGAACCGGCGCTGACGTGTTTGATGGCAAAATTTACTACTAATAGTAATAAGACATTTAAAACTTAGAAATATTAAATTTCATAACTAAAAAAAGGGTTAAACTTCTGCCAAGTTCTTATTTTCCTGTAGGTACTAAAGTACCGAATATTCGGCATTTTTTGCCGACTAGTCGCCGACTAATCGCCGACTAATCGCCGACTACAAATGATGCCGAATAGTCGGCTTTCCCGACTAGTCGGCGACTAGTCGGCCCATCTCTACGAGTAACGTAACCTATTTGTTTCAAGATATTTGACTTTGCGTAAAAAAAATTTACATCGAAGTACCGTCCGATGTAACAGACACAATCACTATTAATACTGCTGCATGCTGACCCAAAAGTTCTTAAGTAAATATTAATATTATCGTTGACCCAAGCTAAACTTAAATATTTATTAACAAGCGTAGAGTGTTGCTACAACATGTACACACGTAATTGATCTTTGTTTTTCCAGATAACTTATATTGAATGTAAAGAGTCAGAAAGTTTTTAAATAATCTTCATGGCACCAGGGCCCTAAATAATAAACATTACAAATCACAAATACAATTCAAAAATCTGTTCATTAAAAATTACAATCTACCCACCAATATGTCATTGTCATGCTTGACAAATGTGTTTAATTGTAACTACAGTTGGACATAATCGTGTTTAATAAAATAATAATTACAACGTTATATGTAGGGACTTGCGGCCATCTTGGCGAGCAAGGTGGTTAGGTTTCGTGATTAACTTCTTATTTTTTGTTCATTTTCGTGATTCAGTGTGTAATATATAGCTTATTCTGCAGTGATTTAACGAACTAGTGGGCAACTAATGAAGAATTAATCTCAAAACAAGTGTAACCCCTGTTTGAGTTAGATATCCGTTAGTCCACGTGCTGTTTGTAGGGAGTAGCTATCTCCTTATAAAAAGCCTAACCTCACCGTACAACGTCCAGCTCTTGGAGCGAAATTTTAACTAATTAACCGTACACTTGTCGTCTCTACTTAGACATTGACAAAATTGTCCCAATATTGTGGACAGAATGCCATTTATTTTAAAAATTGAATTGAACGTTATATGTAATTGTATATTGACTCATTTTCTATAGAAATTCATGACAATTTTTGAATTGTAGTTGACAATGACAATTTTGTAGCCGTCAGAATTTTATTAAACAAAATTCACCAGCTACATTGACACGAGTTCACCTGTCACCCTGTGACAAACTTTACAGTTTATTGAACGCAATATGAGCACAATTGGACATATTTGTTGTTTTTTGACACATTTGTCGGGGTGTAATGTTTATTAAATAGGGCCCTGGCCCCTAAATAATAAACATTACAATCCACAATTACAAATCACAAATACAATTCAAAAATCTGTTCATTAAAAATTACAATCTACCCACAAATATGTCATTGTCACGCTTGACAAATGTGTTTAATTGTAACTACAGTTGGACATAATCGTGTTTAATAAAGCTTTGTAATTGTTATATGTAATTGTATATTGGCTCATTTTCTATAGAAATTCATGACAATTTTTGAATTGTATTTGACAATGACAATTTTGTAGCCGTCAGAATTTTACTAAACAAAATTCACCAGCTACATTGACACGAGTTCACCTGTCACCCTGTGACAAACTTTACAGTTTATTGAACGCAATATGAGCACAATTGGACAAATTTGTCATTTTTTGACATATTTGTCGGGGTGTAATGTTTATTAAATAGGGCCCTGATAGCAATGCGATTTAATAAACTATGAATGCGCAATAATTGCTATTGTTTCAATACAAAGCTCCAGCTCATTAATATAAATAAACTATCCTGAGACAATCGTTTGCTATACACTTTTTGTCATCTCGATTTATGATCAATACCATTTCCCTTTTCATTCAAACCCATATTTGGCTTTGTGCTACCTATAGGTATATTATATATATAATAGATAGAATGCTGGTTTTTTACCGACTTTTTATTCAGTAATGTGAAAGTGCGTCTCTTTTTTTGTAGGCTTACTTACGGTGCATAATATATAATACTAGCGACTGATAATACAGTTATATTATGCTTTATGACGCAACCATTTATTAGTTTCAACACTTTTTTTAATGTTCTATTGTGAATTACTTACGTTTGAAAAATATAAACTTGAGATTTGAAATAAAATAAAAAGACAAGTATATATATTAGGCGCAGATAAGACATTTATTATACGAAATATATTTCACCTGATTCTGCAGTAAATCTATGTCAAATATAAAATCCATAATGTTCTAAAATTATGCAGAGAATTACTCTAACGCCTTTATGTTAGAATGTATTAATGTCTGTAACCTAAAATTAAGGATAATGTCTTCACGGCCTTAGGCATCCATACGCTATGAATGGAAAACAGGAACACTTCTATCCTCGTAAGGTCCTACTTGTAGTACTTATTGTCTTCGATGAAATTTGAATCATCCATTCTATTTCCATAGAGTTGCATTTGTTATGTAGCGTTCGATTTTGAAACAAAATAAAATCGACTCTGTTTCTTTGTGTTCTTGGTTTAAATTTCAGTGGCAAGTTTTCGATTTTTCATTTGTATGGCTGGGCCGCAGGAGGCTATAGAATTTGTGGCTTTAAGCTGAAAAGGAGACCATGGTCTCAGGATTTAACCACTAGTCGGTGTTTTATTATTACTATTGTATTATGGGCCTGTTAAGTGCCGTTTGCATCTGGATATATCTACGAAAGTGCATTATTGAGTCCCGTTGACCCAGAAACTTCTAGATTCTTTGGGATGTAATATGTTGAACCTTATCAGCCCCAAGGGGGTACTTATTTTGTACATTAAGTGGTTCGCAGGAGCAGAGGACGTGCATTGCCGTTTCCTCTGACTCCTGATCCTGACAGAACCTGCATGTCGCGTCTTGTTTCTTTGTCGATGTTACATGTGTGTAATAAATACATATCTTGTATGAGCTCAAGTGGTTGAATAAATGAGAATTCAGAAAGAACAATGTATGAACAACTTTGTTATAATAACTTATGACGCATCCGCCGTCAAGGATTTTTAATGACACGCATGTAATAAAAATTACTCTGTATTTTGACTTTGACATCAAACGGCGAACAAAACATTAGTACATTACGCACCTAGGGCGGTAAAATAAAGAACGGCTCAGATCGCGGGCCACAAACAAGCGACCTGAGGCCTTCTTTATTACCGCCCGTGGTGCGTACACAATTTTACGTCTTCTCCTGGGTGTGAACTGAGATTTGCAGCGGCGCCCGTGGGCGGTATATCTCACTTATCGCCCAGATAGTGCACGGTGTACGAGTCTAATTTTACAGTAATACCGCAAATCGATGTACAGTTTAGCCATTTGGCACACGCATACTAGAGGTCAAAACATAAATTTTCATCCGCAGTTCTTAAAAAAAATTCCCTTAGGAGGGGGGTGCTGATTCATAATTTTTTTTGTATGGGAAAAAAAATATTTTTTTTTCAAAAACCTATCATGTGTGGTATCATATGAAAGGGCTAATAGAGGCGGTTCTAATAATATACCACATCATTATATTTCAGCCATTTTTTTTAAATTAAAACAAAAATATTTTTCAAAACATACCAAGTTTGGGCTCCCCCAGATACGATATGGCTGGCTTTTTTTTGGTACTTTATATCAAAAATGATAATAGATATCCTCATATCTGACTTTAAGAAAGCAATTTTGAAAATAATTTCATTAAGTATTTATTTTTTATTTTTCAATATTACAAAATAACGCAGTACAAAATGTACTGAACTAGAGTTCTACTATAGTCCTACTCCAGTACATTTTGTACTGCGTTACTTGATAATATTGAAAAATTAAAAAAAAATACTAAATGAAATTATTTTCAAAATTGCTTTCTTGGGGTTAGATATGAGGATATCTATTATCATTTTTGATATAAAGTACCAAAAAAAAACCAGCCATATCGTATCTGGGGGAGCCCAAACTTGGTATGTTTTGAAAAATATTTTTCTTTTAATTAAAAAAAAATGGCTGAAATATAATGATGTGGTATATTATTAGAACCGCCTCTACTAGCCCTTTCATATGATACCACACACGATAGGTTTTTGAACAAAAAATTTTTTTTTCCCATACAAAAAAAAAAATGAATCAGCACCCCCCTCCTAAGGGAAATTTTTTTAAGAACTGCGGATGAAAAATTTTGTTTTGACCTCTAGTATGCGTGTGCCAAACGGCTAAACTGTACATCGATTTGCGGTTTCTTTTTGTATACAAGGGGCACTAAGAGTGACGTAAAATATGTTAAATTGTAAGGGATCACTCGGTTGATGTATATGCTTTTATAACATAACATATTTAATTAATCGGCTTCTAATTAATTAATTATATAATGAGCACTGATAATAATGCATTCCCTTTATGTATTGCAGATATTTTGCAATTGAATGTTGGTGTTTTTATGAATATTATTGTCAAATATTGGCAAGTTCTAGATCGATTGTGTCGCAGTTGTTTTTATAGGTGTATAATTGTATGGTTATAATTATAAACTAAACAATTAAGGTGTAACCACATTTTTTGTTTGATACTGTCACTCATTATGTTGTGTTTAAGATTACATTATAAAATTGAGAATGTAATATCATTAATATGATACAATTTACATGAATTCTGGCACGTAAAGTGTGTTTTTTCCCCGGTTTAATCTTATACTGAGATTATAAAACTATTAGTGTTAGTTGCTTTCGATTGTTATTTTAAGGCGTTAGAAGCTAAGTCAGCGTAGACTTAACCAACAATTTTAAATCACTTCATTTCTGAATTTTCTGATATTGTTCTATATAAAATCCCATAAATAAATAAAATAACTTGCATTTATTTCAGACTCAACGTAACGTAACACAAAATGTAAACGTTGTGCTCATTTTCTCTATTTAATCTACAGAATCTTTGTAATTGCAATTTTAAGAACATGACGTGACACACGATCAATTCTGAAATATGACGCATTCAAAATTTTTGTGTTATCTCAAATTATGTTTAATTAAATTAATATTGTTCGCGTATATTATGAATATTTGTCTACAATCGTCTAGAGTTACAAGCGATCATAGGCTACGGTAACAGCTTACCATCAGGCGGGCCGTATGCTTGTTTGCCAAAGTCTACGCTGACATCGCACCAATTACTCATAAACCAAATAATAACTAAATTAATAAGTTAATTAATTTTATAATATTAACAGTATTTATTCGGCAGCGGGCCCTCGGCTCTTGACTTAAATAAATAATTGATGTCGTCAACTCACGTTATTATTTAAGTACGGTAATAATTATTAATTAGTGCGTTGATTATTACTTTATAATGGCCAAGGCTGGAGTGATAGATATGCATTTTAAGCTATTATTTGAAATTTGTATTAATTATTGTTAGCGATCTGTTATTTTTTATACAATTGTTTTGCTCGTATTACATTGTAATGAATAAATCGTTTTAATACAATTAAATCGCTGAATTATGAAGGATTTTTTGTTATTAACCCTTTAAATGCCAATAAACCTTAACCTTTGTTTTTATTGAACTATAGTCATTCTAATAGACAGGGGCGGCCTTAGCCTTCGAAAATTTTAGTGTCATGTCAAATTATATTCAATTAAATAAATATTGTTCGCATATATTATGAATATTTGTCTACAATCGTCTTGAATTCCAAGCGTTCATAGGCTACTAACAGCTTACCATCAGGCGGGCCGTATGCTTGTTTGCCAAGCGTCCAAAATATAACCGGTTTGTATGTATGTAAACACTTTATTGTACATAAAAAAGTTACAATAAAACATGATAAAAGAGAAAACAAAGTACAAAGGCGAGTTAGCCTTGCGCGCTGGCGCTGAGGGCACGTCTTTTGTGTCCGATGCTTGCCGTTTGCCGTTCATAATAGGGATGTCACGAATATTCGCATTCGTATGATGCGAATATTCGCATCATTTTTGACATTCGTATCAACATTCGCATTCGCATGAAATGATGCGAATATTTTCCGAATGCGAATGTGGGTTGTTTTGCCCGCGCCGACCCGGCCGATGGTCATATGCTTGCTCATACACAGGAAGTGAAAACGATGGTATCAGTTGTCTCCTTTTGATCAATAATATAGAACTCCATCACATATCATGTTCTCTATTTATGAACTATCCGACTTTCAATCCGGAGGTCTCGGGTTCAAACCCCGGCTCGTACCACTGAGTTTTTCGGAACTTATGTACCTACCTACGGAATATCATTTGATATTTACCAGTCGCTTTTCGGTGAAGGAAAACATCGTAAGGAAACCGGATCTAATCCCAAAAAAGGCCTAATTTCCCCTCTGGGTTGGAAGGTCAGATGGCAGTCGCTTTCGTAAAAACTAGTGTCTACGCCAATTCATGGGATTAGGTTGTCAAGCGGACCCCAATCCGGGATAAACGTAACGCCATTTTTTCGTATTTTCAACTGGTCTTAAAATCTAGTGCGCCCACCGGAATGGTCTTAAATTCGGTATGTAGGTCATTTGAGGTGGGCTCTACCGTATCTCAAAATTTGGAGCGGTAAGCTCGTTGATAAATTAACGTCATTTTTTCGTTTTTTCAACTTGACGCCATACATACTAGCGCCCATTTAAGACCTTTAAGACTTATGTTTTCGTGATCTCCGAGACGGGCTCTACAATCTTATATGGAAGCCAGCCGGTAAGAAAAGTGATAAATTACCAGTTCTGTCGGCTCCAGTACTACTAGGATGAAGAAGCTTGGCGTTCATAAGTATTGACTCACCTAGCGGTTTTCCTCGCGGAATTAGCGGAAGTAGCGGAAATTTGTCTATGGTAGCGGAAATTTGTCTATGGTAGCAGATTTTTTGTATGGAAGCCATAGACAAATTTCCGCTACCATAGACAAATTTCCGCTACTTCCGCTAATTCCGCGAGGAATTCCGCTAGGTGTGTTGTCACCCTTAGGGATATAATGGGTCTGTTGGACCCCGCACCAGCGCCGCCCGCCGCTGTAGACGAGGCGGGCGCCGATGTAATCCGCCGCCTTAGGGTCACCACACACCTAGCGGTTTTCCTAACGGAATTAGCGGAAGTAGCGGAAATTCATAGACAAAATGCTTAATTTGTCTATGGTAGCGGAAATGTGTCTATGGCTTCCATACAAAAAATCTGCTACCATAGACAAATTTCCGCTACCATAGACAAATTTCCGCTACTTCCGCTAATTCCGCGAGGAAAACCGCTAGGTGTGTGGTGACCCTTATTATGTAACTGTTGCACAAAATACTATTAAGGGTCGCCACACACCTAGCGGTTTTCCTCGCGGAATTACCGGAAGTAGCGGAAATTTGTCTATGGTAGCGGAAATTTGTCTATGGTAGCTGATTTTTTGTATGGATGCCATAGACAAATTTCCGCTACCATAGACAAATTAAGCATTTTGTCTATGAATTTCCGCTACTTCCGGTAATTCCGCGAGGAAAACCGCTAGGTATGTGGTGACCCTAAGGCACTCCACACGCCTGATCTGAATTCAGCAATTGATAGACAAAATCAGCCGGAAATCCATCTATGGCCTATGAAGGTACTTCAAGTTTCTGCTATGGTCTCCATACAAAAAATACCTACCATAGACATTTTAAACAGCCAAAGACAAATTTAAGTGAGTTTAAGTGAAGTGTGAATTTAAGTCTATGAATTTCTGAATTAAGAACTAAATTCAGATTAGGTGTGTGGTGTCGCTTAGATACCAGTTTCAGACATTTTCCAGCACAGCATCCAACATTTCATCCAGCATCCAACGCTATCACACGTCAGTCGTACTCGTGAATGGCCGCCTCACCGCCAGTGCTGCCACCATCGGCAAAACCTGCAAACAAAAAAATCGACGTCAAACATGTCAGACACATAATGGCGGAGGTTGTGTTGTTTTTTACAGCCAGTCAGCCCCGGTAATGATTTTTCTTCAAATTACGCTATCATACTCGAAGTATGCACGGTTAATGATAAAGTATTATTCAAGCGTTGTCTAATTGACTTTATAGCGTGGAGGTATTTAATATACTATAATGAAATTAAGTTTGGTACTGTCGCGTTGGTTTTATTGAATTAGAGTGGTGGAGTGGGTTGTGTTTGGGACGGTGTGGTGGTGTCATGGGGGCTCAGCAAGCGAAGGAGCGCGGGACCACGAGCGGGGCTTCGATGCGTTCCGCGAGGAGCAAGCCCCGCGTGCCCAAGGACCCCCGCATTCTTGGCTCGAACATTTTCACTGAACACAGCGGTGAGTCACGTCAACCCTTAAAAAAAAACATTTTTTTTCATGCCTAAATAAGCAATGATAATATATTATAATGCCACGTTAAATGGGATTATATTCAAAAGTTTGGCTGGATGATTTATTTTTATCTAATTTACATAATACGCGATAAAATATGAAAAAAAAATGCCTTCCTATAAACACTGAACTTTTATCTGATATATCTAAAGATAAACTATGCAAAAGATAATCGTTTCAGTATCAGCACCATTCATTGTTTAAAGTTTTGAATTAATTTAAATATGCATTAACTTCCTTGAACATAGTCATGTTTATTATTATTTATAGCACAATTGTTATCAGTGAAAACATATATAGCAAAATGAGTATATGTAAACTAATTATTTAACCACAAATTATACATGTCCTTGTACCATGTAGACAATACTATCTGCCAGTTTTCCCAATATCTTCCTAGCTTCTATCATACATTGAAATTTATTTCAAATGTAATATTAAATATGGATAGAGGGGTCTATCTGCATCTCTATCGCCCTTGCTGGTAGTGATAGAGACACTAATAGACAAATGACAAACAAAGTGGTTTGCTCTAGGGATCCAGGTTTATAAAACCTATTGCTGGACAATTGCCTCTTCTCTGGACCTCATTGCTCCTGTTTCTGCGCTTTCAAGAAATCGGACCTATTGTTTTGTATATCTAAGGGCCGGTTGCACTTCGTCTGTTAATGTCAACATCATTGTTAAAAAAGATTGTCAATTTGCTATGGGATGACATCTCCGTCGCCATATTTAATGGTGATGAGTCCGTTAATTGTGTGTGGTGCAACCCACCTAAGAAATAATATTTTTAACCAATCTATAAGTGGATTGCAATGGTCATATTTATACTTTGCTGTGGTAGGCAATGTTATTGTCACAATCTAGTGGTGTTTTTACATATCATATCTGGCTGACTACATGAATTTTTATAGAATGATACCTTATATGTGAATACTACATAATATTGTGGACATCCAAAGCAAAGTATAAAAGCGACTAATAGCATAAACTTGGATCGGTTGTGTACTTTTACTGTAGCTCATTGAGAAAAGTAAAATTAAATGAGCTCTGGCTTACCTACAAATATTTTTCATGTACCACTGGTCAGTAGCCAACTTTAGAGAAAGGTGACTATAATACAGCTACGGAAACTTGTCAGTGTACTTATGTTTTTGGCAATGAACGAAGTAAGATGTCTTATTCTTATTACCCTATACCCGTAGAGTCGCCGTCAGATATGTCGGTTGGGCCAAGGTAGTCACAAATATCCGAACACTACTCCTTAGTCAAGGCAATAAGTGTATGTTCAGATCTTTTTAGTACCCCGGCCGCTCTCTTTATGCGTTCCTTCTTGTTGATGTTATGAACTTAGTATTAAGGTCTCTTATCTCCTCCCTTGTCCCCTTGTCCCTTGTTATATCTTAGTGATACTGATGTTCCACTGGTATGTCCCTAAGTTAGTCACATGTAGGGCTCAAGGTCGAATATTTGCTCAATGCTAACGGCCTAGCCAAGTCGGTAGTGACCCTGCCATGAAGCAGGAGGTCTCTGGGTTTGAATCCTGGTTCTGGGCATTTGTGTGTTTATCACCAGAGGTCGGAAATTGTGTTAGGTATTACTTTACTCTATGACCTGACTAGGGATGTCACGAATATTCGCATTCGTATAATGCGAATATTCGCATCATTTTTGACATTCGTATCAACATTCGCATTCGCATCAAATGATGCGAATATTTTCCGAATGCGAATGTTGGCAGAACGCATCCTGTTTTGACCGCGCTGACCCGGCCGATGGTCATATGCTTGCTCATACACAGGAAGTGAAAACGACGGTATCACTTGACTCCTTTTGATCAATAATATAGGACTCCATCACATATCATGTTCGGTATTTTTTAACCCTGGGAATTATAAAAATGATAAAAAAGATTAACTTTTTTGAATCTACTCCGCAACATTCGTATTCGCATTCGGACATTCGCATCCTGAATATTCGCATTCGCGTTTGCGAATGTATTGTGAGATAAACGACATTCGTGACATCCCTGCACCTGACTAAATATTATTGTTGGGCTGTTGCCATTATAATAAATATAATAATTAATAAATAATATATAATAATAAATGTACTATATACGTATGATTTAATTATAATGGCAACAGCTTAATGGTAATATTTAGTCAGGTGATTACTTGATTAGGTAAAATAGCACACCTTTCGTACCTACCTATGTTTATCACGTATATTTGTTTTTGGCTTATTAATGTTTTATATACATTTAAGTATTTATATTGTTACCTATTAGTACTTACAAATCTTACAATACAAGCTTTATTGAGTTTACTTAGGGCTGCCATCCGTTCGGGTTTCCCCGGATTTGTCCTAGTTTGGAGGCCGTCCGGGGGGCGTCCGGGGGGGTTTTCAATAAGTGTCCCCGGACACTTTTTATGTGAGGAAACAACCCATTGAATTTAATTATTAGTGCTGATTTGGACACGTCCGGGGAAAAAATGCGATTTACGCCAAATGTCCGGGTTTTTTAAATTTTTGTCCGGGTTCGGCGAATTTAGAGATGGCAGCCCTAAGTTTACTAGGTCGATTTGTGTAGGATTGTCCTGTAAATATATTTATTTATTATTAGTGTTGGTGATGCCAATGAGATTTTCGGAACTTATGTACGAAATATCCTTTGATATTTACCAATCGCTATTAGGTAAAGGAAAACATCGTGAGGAAACCTGCTTACATCCATGGAGACATTCAAAGCTGTATATAGCTATGAAAAGTGTCCACAATCGTCACGTCCCTCAGCCATGACGATATGACAAAGAAGAAGAAGAATATAGGTATAGCCTATAGCCCGATCCTTCTTGTGTATGAGAGGAGGCCTGTGCCCAGCAGTGGGACGTTTAGAGATTAACATATTATTATTATATTATATATACTAAAATGCTGGTTAATTTTAGTTAGTCCAAAATGGATTAACAGATACATAGCTACATTAGTACTGTATAGTTACGTGTATACGTAGGGCTGCCATCTCTAAATTCGCCGAACCCGTACAAAAATTAAAAAAAAAACCCGGACATTTGGCGTAAATCGCATTTTTTCCCCGGACGTGTCCAAATCAGCACTAAATAATTATTTTCAATGGGTTGTTTCCTCACATAAAAAGTGTCCGGATTTTCCCCGGACACTTGAAAACCCCCCCGGACGTACCCCGGGCGGCCTCCAAACTAGGACAAATCCGGGGAAACCCGGACGGATGGCAGCCCTATGTATACGTATCCACGGTGCAACTGCCATTCTAACAACGTTCCATTCCGTATTGGACCGGCACACGCGAACGTCGAAAATCGAAATATCCTCATCTCCCTCTTTATTGGACTTGCTAATACGAGCGGAAAAGATGCAGAAATTTCGATTTTCGAAGTTCGTTTGGCTCAAAGAAGACAGTAGACATTTATTTATTACTAGCGACCCGCCCCGGCTTTCGCACGGGTGCAACTATACATAGAAACCTACCTCTTGAATCACTCTATCTACAGCCTTTGCCAGAAGTATTGAGCATAGGTGTTTTTTGTTTACAATTTTGATGTTAAGCATTATTTCCCTATCCTAATAATGTACGGTAACGGTAAATGTTATATTTTATTTATAAATATAGAAAACTTCACTTAATAACACTTTCAAGGTACTTAAAAAATATGAAAACAGAAGGTACCAAAAATGTAAATTTAAGTTGGTGCGACATATTGCAAATATTCTATGCAGTTACTACTAACTTCAACAAAACATGCCTATTAGTTTAAATTAATTGACAAAATAACTTAAACAAAGATGGAAACGATGGACTAAACTTTCCAGTTTTGTATGAAAATCACATTGGTGCTCAACACTTCTGGCCAAGGCTGTATATAAAATAATTTAAAACAAAAAAAGAACCGACTTCACTTAGGATCTGCTATTCCAAGAGGAAGTGGCCGAGTTGCTGTAAAAAATAGTGAAATCACTATAGGTGTGCCTATAATAGTTGAAGAGTTCCCTCGATTTCTCCTGGATCCCATCATCAGACCCTGACTTGGTGACAATGGGACCATCTAGGGGTTATACCTGTTCGATTAAAAAAAATTTTTGAAAATCGGTTCACGATTCACGGAGATATGGAGTAACATACATACAAAAAAATAATAATGATGATAAAAAAAAAAAAAAAAAAAAATTCAGTCGAATTGAGAACCTCCTCCTTTTTTGAAGTCGGTTAAAAAACCGCATCAAATTCCGTTGCGTAGTTTTAAAGATCTAAGCATACATAGGGACAGACAGCAGGAAGCGACTTTGTTTTATACTATGTAGTGATTTGTGTTTTAACCTCATTACATTTTAGTGCTTCATAACTTTAACCTATGCAGCCATGCGAAGGTGCAGCGAATGCTATTCTCTAATTGCACTGTACCTAGTGTAGTTTGTGTGTAACTTTAAGCTTCCGAACTAAGCTAATTACTTACATTCTGTTGCCGTTATTTAGACCTTAATGTTTGTCGTAATAAAGTTGATATTGCGTAGGCAATTCTTAGTTTTTTTCTGATGTGAAATTATATGGGATTTCTTTTGCAAAACACATGTGTTTAACAATAGGAACACAGTTATTGTGCTAATTTCGAGCTAATGGTACTTTATAAATTTAATAGATATAATGTACAGTCAGCAGAAAAAGTAGCTAAGCGACACGACTTTATTGTTAAAAGAATAAGAGCGTGTGTAGGTCATTTTGAACACCCTACCCGCTTAGCTACTTCTGCTGATGACTGTACCTACCAAGAAAACAATATATACTTAGACGATGTTCTTACTACAAATATGGCTCCCAAAAATGGTCCTGATAATCCTCTTGACAGTAGGTACCTTACGCCTTTGTCATAAGGTGCAAAAGTTTAAACATATCTTTGATGCCGATTGTACCAAATACTGCGGATAGTACAGTCAGCAGCAGAAGTAGCGAAGTTGGTAGGGTGTTCAAAGTGACCTACACACGCTCTTATTCTTTTAACAATAAAGTCCTGTCCAGCTCTTTTTGAACACCCTACCCGCTTAGCTACTTTTGACTGTACCTACCTACTGTCAAGAGGATTATCAGGACCATTTTAGGGAGCCATATTTGTAGTAAGAACATCGTCTATATATTTATTTCGTGGTAGGTACAGTCAGCTGCAGAAGTAGCTTAAGCGGGTAGGGTGTTCAAAATGACCTACACACGCTCTTATTCTCTTGAAATAAAGTCGCGTCAAGCTCATTTTGAACACCCTACCCGCTTAGCTACTTCTGCTGTTGACTGTACCTTTGCTTATTTTAATAAAAGTCTGCCCTTTATGCCAGTGTCACTATTTTTTATTTACTATCTGTTCGTCGATGAATCATTTCAGTTGCAGTCTCTGATAGTCAATATTGAAATTACCTACTTATCACTGTATCAGTATGTTTCCTTTATTTCACACAACAAGTATGTAAGTGTAGGTACAGTAGTTACACGGCTCGTATTGTGTTCGTCGTACTTACTGTTTTGCACCAAAAATTATTAAGGGTGGGTTGCACCACGCACAATTAACAGATTCATCAGCCGTGTCTACACCAGGCGCACCGCCTCGCGAGGAAATTGCCGCGCGCGGCAGCTCGGCTAGTCTGGGCGTGCCTCGGCCGAGACAAACGCACGCGCGGCCGCAATGCCTCGGGCGAGGCACGTCCACACTAGCCAAGCTGCTGCGCGCGGCAATTTCCTCGCGAGGCGGTGCGCCTGGTGTAGCTGGGCTATCAACGTTAAATATGGCGACGGAGCGGTCATCCCATATAAAACTATCAAACTTTTCATACAATATTTTTTTACGATTACGTTTACGTTCACAGACAGTTTGGTGCGACCGGCCCTAAGGCTGCGAATCCACCAAAGATGAGCGAGGATACGTTGTGAGGAATGTGTTTTTTAAGACCCAATACCATCACTTCATTTGTCTATACTCACACACCCCAGCTCTAGGACTGGTTCTTAAGGCCGTTCCTCGATTCGGACAAGCCACACCCATCCGTTAGAGACACGTTTATGGCTCCCGTGCACGAAAAGAGATGCAGCGCTCTTAAGGATCAGACTTTTTGGCTAAATTACGATAAATAAGCGAATCTATAAAGTTTTGTCTAATTTTGTTTGTGTGACTTTTTAGATAAACCAGAATACCATATTTTTTACTTAGTTATATTGCTTAATCTCTTATAGTTTACGTAAGCTAAGAAAAATAAGGGGGAAAAGGACCCAACTTCGGATTATTTTTCTATCGAGGCAACTTTCAGCAATCGTGTTTCGGCTTGTGCCAAAAACAAGAATATATCGTCTAATAATATATATTCGAAAATAAATTCAGTCCCTTTTCCCGTTTAGTCAATAGAGCGTTTGAAAAAACCTATAATTTTTCAAAGTAGCCCCTTAACAAACACATTTCACGCAACGCGTTCTTGCGCATCTCTGGTGGAAACGAAGCTTAGGGTATAGGTATGCTACACCTGATGTAAATCTACTCGGCAGCAAAGACTTTCTCGTCTTCAATATGTTTATCTGCAAGCGTCATTTGGTGAATAAATTGGTACTGATTAAACACTAAGGCTGCCTTTCCACTAAGGCGGAGATGAGAGGAGATGTGCGGGTCCACACTTAGAGCTTTGAACCAAGCGGAGTGGCCATTGACAGGCTTTCCCCTCTGCCGAAAATGTATGACCAGTGGTCATACTCAATATATAGACTGACGTTTATTTGACGTGGCTATTTTGACGTTTCGATGAGGCTTTTTCCGATAGAAATGAGAGCGCGTGTCGCATCCGGTTGGTTTAATAATTAAAGGGTCCACACCATTTTATTTTTTTTTGTCGGTGTGAAAAATGCTTTACGCATCCCCCCGGGGCCTGGGGACGGCCCATAGTGGGGGGTATGTGGGACTCTCCTCTCCCGCAACTCCCTCTGCTAGCCAGAGGGAGGGGAGAGGCCTACCCACTAAAAACACACCGGCGTCGTCCGCACCACCGTTAAGGGGGAACGTCACGGGATAACTTGCGCATTCGTCCGCGATATCCCCCGGTAGCCCAGCCGGTATTGCCGGGCACCCGCGCCTTGGGAGAAGAGAGCCATGACGCTTGACTCTCTTCTCAGACGGGTAGGGCCAGTTGGTGTGTGGGTCCCCAGCCCACGGGCCCTACATTGGGGAGGAGCTAGCCGATGGCTAAGGCATATTGCCTACGCCTCCTCCCAAGCCGCCTACGCCGAAGCGGTGGCGCATCTGCGCTATTTTCGCGCTCCCGCTCCGCTGCCTCCTTCTGCGAGATTACTTCCTCGCAGAAGGTCGCCATCGCTCTCCAATATCCGTCGCTGCCCAGCATTGCTCCGACAATGCTGTGCAGCGAGAGATCCCGCACCCCCAGAGCTGCCGTCAGCACCGCCCTCTCCGCATTCCAGCGGGGACACTCCTCCAGCGTGTGCTGGGCCGTGTCGTCCACCGCTCCACAATCCAGGCACTGGGGCCCCAACTCCCTCCCGATTTTATGCAGGTAATGTCCGAAACACCCGTGTCCGGTCATCACCTGCGTCATCCTGTAGGTGAGGGCCCCATGCTTCCGGCCCAACCAGCCCTCCAAGTGTGGGAGAATAGCATCTATGGTGCGGGTTCCATAGAGGCTATCCTCCAGCGCATATTTCCAGCGCTCCCGGAGTCTATCCAGAGCCCGTCGCGCCGCCCTCTTAATTTCGTCTGGGTCCGGGAGCTCACCCAAAGGGTCCACACCAGACGAGCCGCGCGAGGCAGCTTAGCTAGTGAAGCTATGGACGTGTCTCGACCGAGGCAAACGCACGAACGACCGTTTTGCCTCGGGCGAGTCCACACTAGTCGAGTTGCCTCGCGAGGAAATTGGCTCTTCTGGTGTCGACCTGCCTAATCAACCAACCTTTCCACTGAGGCAGGAATCAACCGGATGAACAGCGGATAATGCTATTGGTTGATTCCCGCTAGTGTTGGGTAGGACATCAATTTAAAATGAGTTTGAGTGAGCACCTTGTAACGTTGTGATTTTGATCACTCAATCTTTAATGCGTTTTGAAAGGTCTCTCAAATAGTTTCGTTTTCATAACTAGCAAGTATGTCTTGAACTGGCAACAATATGAATGACAATTAATTAACCAATCAAAACAAAAAGTAATTAGTGGGGTTGCTAATTAAAAATAAAGTAAATGTTTATAAACTTACATGTATTTAGAATATTGGAATAAAACATTGTTTATAAATAGCAACAATAGTCAAAATATCAATAGAAAGAGACTTTTGATTTTTATGTCTAAGATAAAGATAAATAATTAAATGGTTAATTAGTGTCATAATTAAATTTGGTTGGATGCTGACATCCCCAGCATCAGGTCGTATGGAGGTCACTTCCTTGATTGTTCCCAGCCGAGATAGGCTACTTTTTCGGTACAATATATAGCCAAGTCCATCGTCACATGTAGTGACTGTTTTTGATAAAAGGATAGCGGGGATCCTTGCCACGGAGGCAGAATAGCTGATGGATTGAAGTATTTGTCGCGGCTGCTGTAAGTAGAGAATAGTGTTGCTTCAATTCCTTTCATCTTTGGTGTCCATAGTACTGTTCTGACCTCATCATTCCTTTCCAGTCTGCTGGTGGGGATTCCTGAGAGCAGGGAGGGAAGCCTGCAGCAATGAATTAGATACACGTTTCGTATCTCCTGCTGGTAAGAAGCCAGATATTTGCTGGATCAAGTTTAATGAGTTTAATCCTGCCACATGGCTAATGAAAACAATTTCTTCTTTCAGCTGGCGGGGTGTGTATTTTATTTGTATCCATATTCGTTATCCGTATCCACGTGGTCTTCTTTATAAGGCAGCGTCTCCCGCTTGCCTAATGGCCTTAAGCCACTTCAAATTTCCGGCTGCCGTGTGAGGCAGGGAAGGAGTCCACCGGCTGCAGCCCAGGGTCCTATGGCGGTGTCGCGGTGAAGGGAAGCTGCCGCTGTTGTCTGGTGCAGGAGCCACGTGTTGGTAGCTCAGTCAATGTCGCCTTGGAAGCTCCCTGGTCCCAGCGGTATGCGTGTGATCTGAGGTTGGTGGAATATTTCCTTTCCTGTAACATAGGGCCATAGTTAATTTAAAGAATCTGTGGTATGATGGCATTGAAACGGTAGGGATTAACACCTGATAGGCACTGTGTAAAATAATATGTAACTTCAACGACCCAACTCTACCATTGAGCTTTAAACTTTAATGTAAGGTAATTAATATTAATAGCATAAGATTGGTTTTACACAGTAAGCTTGTTTTGTATACCTTCCTTATATAAATAAAATGAGTCACAAGAAATACTAACCTTTTATTAATCTCCCAATTTAGACGACCCGAATTTGGTGGAATGCTCTCTAGTTAGTACCTTACTTCAGCATTTAGTTTTGAGTAATAATTAAGATAACATTAAGTACTGCGACAGGCATTTCCACGTTTGTCATAGCCGGCCGTGGAAACCGCTTGTTACAGTTGGCGCCCAGGGAATATTTTGTGTTAAAGAGCGAATCCATCAAACTCAGGGATTAATCAATCAGTGCCATCATACATTTTTAGAGAGAAGCAAAGTTTATTGTAGTTACTTACTTTAGTCCTTGTGTGAACAAGAAACAGTCTCATTTCTTGTTAATTTGTTATATTCAGTCTATTTAGCATTACATTTTGCCTTTATAAAACGACATCAGTCGAATTTTGTGCACTAAAACAGCTAAATTTATGATTAAAAGTTAAGTTTTAGATGTAAATTTCAGACTTCAGTACAGTCAGTCTGACATTTCTGGCAGTTTTAAGCTTTCATTCAGTTGTGATATCAGTTTAAGCACTATTTATAGCAGTTTAGAACTTTAATACCATTAATAGGGCTATAAATAGATATAATACTAATTTTGAATTTAATTTTGTGTAAAAATTGTGCAATTTAGAAGTGTGACATTGGTCTTTGTTGAAAATTTGGGTGTGCTATTGAGTTCCTGTAGTGATTAGAAAGTTAGAAATGTGTTAGTTGTCAAAGACAAGTGAAAGATTTTGTAGAGATTTTGTAATTACAAATAATAAATAAAGCGATTTTGTTTAAATACTTAGTGACATAAAAATAACCTCTAATTGAATTACATACATACAATAAAAACAAAATATTAATTTTAAAACATACACTTTGTATGGCTTGAGTCATTGTTAGATACAATAGTAATAGGGGTGTATTTTTGAACGAATTAGGGGTGAACGAACTTTCACTTGTCAAAGAAATAAAATTGTCAATAGATTTTATCACATCAGTACCTACTTTATTGCAGTTGTAAATTACATTATGATAATTAATTGTCGTTAAAATCAAAATAGTTTTTAACTAGTTTTGTGACAGATACTTGCTAATACACAAATAAGTATAGGAAAGTAGTCAAAACACATTCTTTGCAGGGAAACTTTATTAGAATTGTCACACATTTAGTACATAACAAAAAGCATTGTGATTCATTGCCATTATACACTTTGTATTACATTTTGTATTACTACAGTTCAATTTCATTTTTGTAGCGCAATGAACTGATTTATTATGAAGTAAAAATCCGGTCTGAGACACCGCTTGGTAATGTAGCAGGTTCGAGGAAGCAGTTAAGGAATTTGGTACTTGTGTGTCCGCCGGATGCTATTTAGACACTTTGTTAGCACAGCTGATTGGTGCGGACCAGTCAGGTACCGGATCCGAGCACAGTAGTACTCCGGCCATGCCTTCAGGTTTTCAGTCAACTCTGGGTAGGGAACTGCAGGTCCATTGTTCCGGTGATAAGGATAAATGGTTGATTACATTCAATGGACACACAGACCCGAGGTCATTTTGGAAAGGGTTGATGAACTTCAGCTTGCTTTTGGAATGTCAGAGGTAGTTTTGTTCAGTTCTGCTGGACAGTTGTTTGTTGTTCAGGTTTTGTTGTGGTATACAGGCATTAAGAACCAGGTTTCTTCTTGGAATGATTTGAACCATTTTGTTGAGTAAGTTGAGCCTGTAATTATGATTTCTCGACTTAGGTAATAATGCAGCGAGTAACAGGCAGGAATTTCACACCTACACTTAGGTTATTTTGTGCAGTATGTAATTTTAACTGCAAATTCCCAACAACAGGGTTATATTTTGATAAATAAATCGAATTCTAAATGTTTGGAGGTCAGTGTATTAAAAAGTTTTGACATTAGTGATTTTGACATTTGTGACACTGACGTTTGGTACGTTCCGTTTCACGAGTTGCATAGTCAGACCGAACTGCAACTGTGTTTTTCTGTTTGGAAGTTTTGGCATTTAGTTTTGGAGTTGACGTTTAAATATTAGTTACTTCTTTATTTTGATAATTTAATTAAAAGTAAACATTTTTAAAATTTTGCTAGTTTACACTAAATTTATTTAGAGATTTAAACGTCAACATTTAGCTAAACAAGACGGGTTTGCTTGTTAGCTAGGATCGTACTTAAGATTGGAGATTTGGTGTTAGATTTAGAAGTGCGTAGGTTATTTTGGAAAGCACGGTCTCAAATGATTTGTGGTTTGGAACCGCTACGTGGCACCGTGCATTCGGAGACGACGGCCGCTTCGTTCAATAAATCTAACGTTTCCTCTCGAGTTGTTCTCGCTGGTAGTGTTAAATAACGTGGTAGTTATTTAATACGAACCTGAAAGAGTCGTGGCGAACAGATACAGCTGTTTCGTCACTTAGTTTGAAAGATGAAGTATGCAACGATTAGAAAGGGATGAATGTATGGTGCGAGACAATCTTTTTGTCACAAATCGCGGTACGGTCCAAATTTTGTCGTGGTACTTACCATACCCGACTGGCGCTGAGTTGGTGCTATTTTGTGGTTTTTTTTGGCGTGTTGTTTTTTTGGTTTATGAGCACATTTGATGCACTTTGGAAGTGCAGTGCGGCAACACGGATTTTGGAGTCTTCGCTGGTGGAGGCCCAAACATTTTGGGACCTACTCAACCTACATGGTTGAGTACGTCAAACTGTAGTCGACTCAAGACGAGGCGTTGAGAGTTGAGACAATATTTTGCGGATCCGTTTCAGTGGATAAATGAGGTGTTATTTTGTGGGTAGGCAGGACGCTGCATACCAAGGATATCTCATATTAAGTAATGTAAATGTATTATGGAACATTCTCATCGGAATAGAATTTAGTGATTTATACCTCTTAGAGTTTATGCATGTAAACCCAAGAGTGTCAGTATTTTGAATTTTAATTTGGCCCGGTCTAGCAGAGAATATTTTGAGTATGCTGAGCACCTGACCTGGCAGTTGGTTTAGCCTTTTCAACACAACAATTCAGTTGTGATGGAAAGGCTAAGGAACGATTACTGGATAGTTGGTTTGAATTAGATGTAGGTATTTTGGCGTATGCTTACATATTCTGGTGGATAAGTTAATTTAAATCGTATGTTGTGTTGCGTGGGTTCGAGAATACAGGGTGTTGTTTGATTATTATTTGGTTAGTTATTGTTAAATTCAAAACTTAAGTTGGAGTGTTACGGTAGATTTCGTTTGGTTGACTGATTAGTATCTCGAGTCCACCGCAAACATTTTGGTGTTTGTTTTGGGTTCTCCCATACTTGGTATGGTCGAGGTATATATATTTTTTTCTTTTGTTTTTTGTTGTGACTCTACATTTTGGATAAATCGCTGAGGACAGCGAGCAGTTTACCTTTGGTAAACTGCAACAGCGGGAAGAGGGGTATTGTAACGTTGTGATTTTGATCACTCAATCTTTAATGCGTTTTGAAAGGTCTCTCAAATAGTTTCGTTTTCATAACTAGCAAGTATGTCTTGAACTGGCAACAATATGAATGACAATTAATTAACCAATCAAAACAAAAAGTAATTAGTGGGGTTGCTAATTAAAAATAAAGTAAATGTTTATAAACTTACATGTATTTAGAATATTGGAATAAAACATTGTTTATAAATAGCAACAATAGTCAAAATATCAATAGAAAGAGACTTTTGATTTTTATGTCTAAGATAAAGATAAATAATTAAATGGTTAATTAGTGTCATAATTAAATTTGGTTGGATGCTGACATCCCCAGCATCAGGTCGTATGGAGGTCACTTCCTTGATTGTTCCCAGCCGAGATAGGCTACTTTTTCGGTACAATATATAGCCAAGTCCATCGTCACATGTAGTGACTGTTTTTGATAAAAGGATAGCGGGGATCCTTGCCACGGAGGCAGAATAGCTGATGGATTGAAGTATTTGTCGCGGCTGCTGTAAGTAGAGAATAGTGTTGCTTCAATTCCTTTCATCTTTGGTGTCCATAGTACTGTTCTGACCTCATCATTCCTTTCCAGTCTGCTGGTGGGGATTCCTGAGAGCAGGGAGGGAAGCCTGCAGCAATGAATTAGATACACGTTTCGTATCTCCTGCTGGTAAGAAGCCAGATATTTGCTGGATCAAGTTTAATGAGTTTAATCCTGCCACATGGCTAATGAAAACAATTTCTTCTTTCAGCTGGCGGGGTGTGTATTTTATTTGTATCCATATTCGTTATCCGTATCCACGTGGTCTTCTTTATAAGGCAGCGTCTCCCGCTTGCCTAATGGCCTTAAGCCACTTCAAATTTCCGGCTGCCGTGTGAGGCAGGGAAGGAGTCCACCGGCTGCAGCCCAGGGTCCTATGGCGGTGTCGCGGTGAAGGGAAGCTGCCGCTGTTGTCTGGTGCAGGAGCCACGTGTTGGTAGCTCAGTCAATGTCGCCTTGGAAGCTCCCTGGTCCCAGCGGTATGCGTGTGATCTGAGGTTGGTGGAATATTTCCTTTCCTGTAACATAGGGCCATAGTTAATTTAAAGAATCTGTGGTATGATGGCATTGAAACGGTAGGGATTAACACCTGATAGGCACTGTGTAAAATAATATGTAACTTCAACGACCCAACTCTACCATTGAGCTTTAAACTTTAATGTAAGGTAATTAATATTAATAGCATAAGATTGGTTTTACACAGTAAGCTTGTTTTGTATACCTTCCTTATATAAATAAAATGAGTCACAAGAAATACTAACCTTTTATTAATCTCCCAATTTAGACGACCCGAATTTGGTGGAATGCTCTCTAGTTAGTACCTTACTTCAGCATTTAGTTTTGAGTAATAATTAAGATAACATTAAGTACTGCGACAGGCATTTCCACGTTTGTCATAGCCGGCCGTGGAAACCGCTTGTTACAACCTCATTTAAAAAAATGAGGTGGTACAATGTCTTACTTCAAATGAGGTGAGGTACACAAACGAGGTGACAAAATGTGTTGATTGCCGGCGAGCGCGAGTACCGCGAATGAATGAATGAATGTGTGACGGTTTGAGAGTGTTTGGAAGAATGTGCAGTGTGTGTATTTTTTGTATGCGATTAGCGTGAGTGAGTGAAGGAATGAGATTGGGGGCTCAATAGGAATGAAGTAAGACATTTTCCCGGTGTGAAGTACTGCGACAAATTAACAGAACGAGGGGCTTAAATGAGGTACCTCACGAATGAGTTACCTCACGAATGAGTTACCCAACACTAATTCCCGCACATCTCTCATCTCCGCTGATCTTCGCCACAGTGGATAGGCATCCCAATTGAAGCCATATTGTATTTTCAATTGCTTATATTCATAAGTCTACTATCTATTATGCTACGGCCGATATAAAAACCTGATCAGTGATAGCTTTTAAAGGCAGCTAATAAACATTACGTTTAATGTTTATTAACTTGTTCCACGACTATTACTCTCTAATAACATAATATGTAATGACGTGAAAGTTTTATGATTCGCAGCTTAGCCTAATTTAGGAATCAATCTACACTACCTTAACGATACATGATTATGGCGACATGAATTCTGTTCTGGCCGTGGGGTGCCCTGCCTTAGAATGGTCCCCATATCGTCCCGTAGCTAGTTGCAGTAGGAGTCTGATAAGGGAATATACCGGGAGATGGGCGGCAGCATCTTCCGAAAGCCTAAACAATAAACAAAAAAAAACTGCGCGCGCCAACCCGCCTACCAAGCGTGGCGCGTATGGCAAACCCCCCCTTAAAGGGGAGGCCTATGTTCAGCAGTGGACTTCTTATGGCTGAGATGATGAATTCTGTTCATTTTATGACATGACATAATAGTTTTTTTAAATAGAAGCATGGGAAGCGCTTTATGAGTAAACCAAGAATATTATTACTATTAGATAAGTTAGGTACAGTCACCATCAAATATATCGGAGCGGCCAGGGTACTCAAAAATATCTGAACATGCACTCTATCGCCTTAACAATAGAGGCGTTGTTTAGATACTTGTGACCACCTTAGCCGCTCCGATGTATCTGATGGCGACTGTACATAGAAAAACACCATACTTACCTTAATTAGGAATAAATACATGATACGTCTAAATACCCAAAGAAATGTCTTCGTTCTTGCACGGCAGAACTCACAAACTTCTCACAGCGTTTCACAAAAACGTGTAGATTTTAAAGCTTACGAAGTGGCCTATTTACACACAATACCCGCTCGAGGGCTCAGGAAGGGTTGGTTTCAACCGAGGTGTTCCTGCTAATTTGCGCCTAATTAGCTTAAACTCAAAGACGAATTTGGCATGGATTTTTGTAGGTTTATTTTTTCAGCCTATACATGTATGATGGCGAGAGAACAGCAGCTTGGTACTCTTGGTAGTCGTTGGTTCAAGTCTTTGGATTAATTCATAAATACGTAATATGATGTGAGTGTTTGTATTTTTAACCGACTTCAAAAAAGGAGGAGGCTGATTTTTTTGTATGTTTGTTACTCGATATCTCCGTGAATCGTGAACCGATCCTCAATTTTTTTTTTAATCGAACGGCTATAACCCCTAGATGGTCCCATTGTCACCAAGTCGGGGTCTGATGATGGGATCCTGGAGAAATCGAGGGAACTCCTCAACTATTATAGGCACACCTATAGTGATTTCACTATTTTTTTACAGCAACTCGGGCACTTCCTCTTGGAATAGCGGATCCTAAGAGAAGTTGGTTCTTTTTTTGTTTAAAATTATTAAACATTTAGAGGCATGCATATTACGGTTTAACGGTTCTCCTTCGTGTAAAAACAACGACTGGGTAAATAAAATTGGCAGACAAGTTAGATTATAAAGCCAAAAGATATAGGACGCTTCCAAAATTCACTTCCTATGCGAAAGAAAGCCGAGTACAGTGCGTGAGCTCTAAAAAGAACCTTCGGGTTTTAGAAAGAGACATCGGCTATCAATCAACATTGACACATGAAAAAGCAGAACAGCAATATTACTAGAGATGGGCCGACTAGGGTTTTTGCCGACTACACAATCGGCCGACTAATCGGTTTTCAAATTGCCGATTAATCGGCCGACTAGTCGGCAATGCCGATCGTAGGTTTTAGCTAAGTTCGGGTGCAATCGGAAACGCTCGTTTCGCTTCGTCCGCCGTGCCATTGTCTATCACGCGTTCATGACCAGCGCTGGCGTGTTTGAAGGCAAAAAGAAAACAAACACTATAATAAGATTTAGATATTCATAACTAAGAAAAGGGTTAAACTTCTGCCAAGTTCTTATTTTCCTGTAGGTATTAAAGTGCCGAATATTCGGCATTTTTTGCCGACTAGTCGCCGACTAATCGCCGACTACAAATGATGCCGAATAGTCGGCTTTCCCGACTAGTCGGCCCATCTCTAAATATTACCTTCGTGTGTCATCGCCGATTCCCGAAGGTTCTTCTTAAAGCTCACGGATTGTAAGTAGACTTAGCAGCTAGTAGGTTCTCTTTAGCGACAGTGACAGTACCATTATCACTTTTATGACGCTTGTAAAACTTAAAATTACATTACATCGGTGAAAAAGGAGAACGGCCCTCTAGTGAGTAGTAAAAAAATAAAAAGATTTTTTTGTAACGAGACTGAGCGTTACAAAAAAATTATCTTTTATTTTTTTTACTTAAATACATCACTGTTAGAGCGCTGGTATCCTTGCGGTAAGACGTCCGACTTTCAATCCGGAGGTCTCGGGTTCAAACCCCGGCTCGTACCACTGAGCTTTTCGGAACTTATGTACGGAATATCATTTGATATTTACCAGTCGCTTTTCGGTGAAGGAAAATACCGTAAGGAAACTGGATCTAATCCCAAAAAGGCCTAGTTTCCCCTTTGGGTTGGAAGGTCAGATGGCAGTCGCTTTCGTAAAAACTAGTGTCTACGCCAATTCATGGGATTAGGTTGTCAAGCGGACCCCAAGCCGGGATAATCGCTAGGATGAAGAAGACATCACTGTAAAGTAACCACCACATTCTAATAAAATCACGTCACTTCAATCGTGAAATGGGTTTCCACTCTCGCATTATTGATGGTAAAGCCAAGGGCTAATAGGCTACTGACTGAATTATGAGATGATTGCATTTCTAGACCGTCATTGTCTTATATCGATCGATCCTAGAATACACGTAATGGCTCCTCTACATGATGGGCCATCATAGGGACGGAGCTATGCGTTAGAGGGAGCTAACGATATTGCGATCTCATTCCGTTGTATAGCTGCGTCCCTATGATGGCCCATCATGTAGAGCCAGCCTAACAACTATGTCTGATTCTGATCCCTTAGTGTAATCGTTTCACTAACGTAACGTAACGATTGCGTTTGCGTTAGGTCTTAATTTGTATGGGATTTTTAACACAGCACACCAAGCGGAACGTGTCGAAAACTAAACCACCGAGTATCTATGAAGTATCTCCACTCGGTGGATTAGTTTTCGATACGTTCCTCTTGGTGTGCTGTATTATAAATCTGATACAAATTAAGACCTAACGCAAACGCAATCGTTACGTTTCGTTGGTGAAACGATTGCACTAAGGGTTCTGAAAGTATTGAAAATTTTGCGCGTGTGCCAATTACGGTCGGTATTATTATCACACCCGTGACACCCGAAAAGCGCACACGTGCCTTAAGAGCATACTTTTGATGTTGGTCCAGACAAAATCAAAAACATGAAATGAGCAAAGCGAAGGTTGTTTAGAATAGAATTAATGCCTAGAAAAATAGCGGCAGCCGGAAATATACATTCGGCAATTTTGATGTTCTTTCACCGATCAAATAATACTAGGGATACGAAATCAGCCCAAAAATGGCCCCACCATAGTGCCACAAGGACGGATCTCTATTTTAATTACATCAATGGCTTTCCGGGTATAAAACTGGCTGGTTACAATCACATCTGGGTCTGTACATCCTTTAAATTGTTGCTCAGAGTGTGATTTTTACTCAGAATCGATCATATCCGGGTATTTAAAAAAAGTTGTGTAAATAACTTCAAGTAAAATGGCCCAACTGCAGAAGTAGCTAAGCGAGTAGAGTGTTCAAAATGATCTCCACAATACTAAAGGTAAAGAGAAGAAGAGCGCGTAAACTTTTTGAATACTTGGCTCGCCTTGCGACCTACTTCTGCTCTAAGATGGATTATATTAAAAGTAAATAGGTACAAGCAATAGTATCTTTCTACAGGAAGGCCGCAAAAATATGTGACACGCTCTTATATGTAGGGCCATAAGTGCGTGTCACATATTTTTGCGGCCTTCGTGTAGGAAGAGACTATTGCCGATGACTGTAGGTACACACAACGCCTTACTAGGTATACACTTTTGAACGTTATTACAGCGGAATAAGGTTCAAAAGTGTATACCTAGCGAGGCGTTGTGTGTACCTATACCTATTAGCTGCACGGGTGACAATAATTATATGAACAATTATTACAAAGTGGCAAAGTGCAAAAGTTAAAACATATCTGTTTTTATACTCGTCAAGTGTGAATTGAGATTGTGTAGAGTGTAGACGGAACTACTAGCGCATGCTTTTCGATAGATTTCTTTATGGTCGCATATTGTAGCATCGCCAGCGATGCCAGAAAGGATTTTCATACAATATTGTAGCACTGTTGCCGTAGCCCGCCCCGCGCTGCCGCTGTCGCAAGGGGCACCGGCGCAATTGCCGGGAGATTAAAGTTACTAAACTGTATAGGGGCAGCAGGTCTTTCGTCGAACTCAATTCTTACCGGATTACCTATATTGAGCACGTGTAGAAAAAGTATTGTATAAAATAGTGATATAATCAAGGTTTTCAATCTCGTACCTTACTTAGGCCACTCAACACTGAAAAGCTCGATTATATAAAATACTATTGAATATTGACGATAGTAAGTACTTATTATATGATGCGATGGTAGATAGGTTTAAAAGTCCATAAGTCTGCCTCCAACAAGCTCTCAGTTCAGCAAACACCCAGCGAACCTAACAAAGACTCGAATCGCCTTACTTGGTCGTCGCTAACTTGTCCCAAGCAGACTGTCTGCGTAGTCGACGTCAATAATACTCGTATGTTTACAAATTCGGACGTTATCATAAAGGAATAAGGTGGAAAACTGTAAACACAAACCTCTGGACAAAATTGGTGAGGACATTAAAATCGAGGGTTAAGCTGCGTTCCCACCAGAGATGTGCTAGGACTGCTACCTAGCAGTAGCTACCTAGCTAAGCGGTGCGAGGATGTGGAAATGTGTGAGTGATTCCACCAGAGCTGTGCGAGGTAGCTGAGCGAGCGGTGCGAAGATGCTTTGCGAGGATTTCTGAACGGTGTGAGGATGTGTAGCGGGGGCGTGTCGCCTTTGACAAAGGCCGTTTAGTAACCTCGCAACACATTTCTCGCAATACATTCCTCGCAACACATATTTTGTTTTGATGTAGGTACCTACATTTACATACACGTAGGTTTTTTGCTTGTAAATTAAAATAGTTATTTGTTATACAAGTGGTGAAAGTTGTATTTTACGGGCGAGTGTTATTTGAAACACGAGCTAGCGAAAGGATTCTATTATTGACAACGAGCGAAGCGAGTGGTTCAAAAATAGAATCCTGAGCGTAGCGAGTGCTTTAATACACGAGACGTAAAATAACTTTCACCCGTGTATAACACAAAACTTTTCACCTCACTACAGCGAGGAAAATAAGAAAAAGGGTGCATTTTGCTCGGTTTCCCGTAATTCCTCAGGTGTTAATACTTCTTCATCACTCGAATCACTCATTTTTAACAAAACAACCTAGAAAAACATGCGAATATTTAATGTTGATATGATGGATGAATTGAAATGAAAAGTTTTGACGTAAAAGGTTTTATTAAATGTCAGATGCGTTTCGTTCGTACGTAGACTTATTGGGCTGTCAGAACATTTTATCCGTTTTTACAAAAATAATAAAGATTAATGTTGAATGCTGATATTTATGAATTAAAATAAAGTTCTAAGACTATATTTAGTGTTTTTACTCGATGCAATTCATTAATTGCGATGTTAAAAATTCTGCACTTTTAACGTTTTACGTTTTGTTAGCTGTCAAATGTCACTTAAGCCACTTGTCACTTATGTCAAAACTCTTTCACCACATGTGGATAAAAAGCGATTTTCACAATAGATATTAAACAAACAAAAAGGGCTTTCCGAGCTAGTGAGGTGAAAATAATTTTTCAATACAGTTGCTCAAAAAAGTGCTTTTCTTGTAATGGTTTAGCGTGCGGAAAGTTTGATATCGCGCACTAGTGCTTTTTACTTTTCCAGCCAATCACAGCTAATGACAGTGACAGACAGCCAATCACAGCGCCGCACCGCACCGCGCGGAGCGTTCGGATACATGTATTAAAGTAACCTCAAACTGAATAATTGTCAATTTTATATTTTTTTCGTAACTGTATTAAAAAACGTCGTTCGATACTCGTGCGTAAATGTCATTCTTCACTCGTCCCGAGTCTTGCCAAGATATCTCGGTACTCGTGTAATTAGGTAATGACATACTCTCCGCACTAGTATCGAAATGTACTATTTCCGTCGCTAGACGCTTTTTCATTGCTAGCCGCAAAGCTGCGTAATGGTCCTCTTAGACGGGCGATTTTTTGGGCAATTATTGCCCGGTGATACGTTGCCAGAATTACAGGACTAATTAATTGAGCAATAGGAGGCAATTCATAGAAATCGCGGCAATTATTTCGGCAATGATTTCTCGAATTACTCCACCCGGGTGCTCTTACACGGGCGATTTTTGGGCAATTTGCTTAGTTGCAATTAGTACTTCCCTAATATTCAAATTGCTTGTAATGCTGTGACGTCAAAATTCCGGCAATCCGGCAATTTTTATCGCCCGTGTAAGGGCACCTTAAGGCCGGCCGTCTAGTCGTTTCGCTTGAGCGAGTCGAGTTCACAGGCAAACTGGTGCAAGTATGGGAACGAACCACTAGGATAGCATCCATATGTTTATCAAAATTAAATGACATACGGATGATGTGTCATCCTCATCAGTATTAGTACGGGCCGGCGCGGCCCAAATTGGCGAACAATAGGCTAGTTATGCAAAACGTGCCGCCGGGGACCCGGCGATGTGCTAGGATTTGTTACATACTACATATTGGTGAAATAAATCACAAGTCTGATTTGATTTTGTGACCGGTTAGAATACGTTAAGTAATAATAATGAAAAATATGACGGGTGCTGTTTGTGCCATGACACGTGCGGGGGCAGCATCCGCTTAGTGCACCCCTCACTTTTCATTAAATTGTCAAAAGGGCCTCTGCGCGTTGGCTTCGGCTCCGCATAGACCTCCAACAGGTCCGGAACACCATTGTTCCGTGGTCGGGAAAGACATACAAATATGAAAAATAACAATTGTTAGCTTTGCGCTAGGTATTAATGTATACAGGGTGGAAAGATAAGTCGGGCCCTGGAGGAAAACTACCTTAAAACGTTGAGATAGCTCAATTAACTGAAAGGAAACATTCTTTTATTTTTAAAAAGAGACATATCTGCATTTACAAATTTTCGAGACAATTCACAAAAAAACTACTCATTTTGTATTTTTTGTCAAAAACAATTTTTATGACAATTCATGACAAACGATCCTATTTCCAACAAGAATACAAACTTCTTAATACCAACCAAATTTACGGCACAAGAGAAGTCATAAATAATGAAAAAAGAAAAATCATACAATTTTAGTATCGAAAAAAGGGAAAATTAGAAAAAAGTCTGTGAATGCAGTTTTACTTTTTAGGAAAAATAAAGGAATGTTTCCTTTCAGTGTATTGAGCTATCTCAACGTTTTAAGGTAGTTTCCCTCCAGGGCCCGACTTATCTTTCCACCCTGTATATTTGTTTGCTACACAAAGAAAATATTACGGAAGTTTAGTTTTTCTCCACAAGGCTATCGCTTTAACTCTCAAAATCCAGCAGTAGCCAGAAGTTGTTTGTAAGAAAGAACTTGCTGCGATAATGTGGTTTGGACGGTGGAATGGTGGTGGGGGACAAGCAATCTTAAGGTTTTGTTTAGGGACGAGCGAATATAGACATTCTAATTAGAAAATCACGCTCAAATATGGAGCAGAGCCCGTTTGGGGAAGTACTTCCTCCTTACAGAAAACCACAGGCAAATAGCACTGGACCCTACTCATAGTGTTGTGCTCCTGCTGGTGAGTAAGGTCATAGATAAATGAGTAGAGAGATTGCTAACTCCATACATAGCAAAACTACTTATATATGGGAGGTATGGTTAAACTAAGTTTTAAGCACACTTAAATCGTAATTCGTATTAAGCTGTAATCTTTTGAACAATAACTTTTAGTAAAGCTCGCTTAAAACTTATTATATATACGCATTTAGCCATGTATGGAGAGAACACTTTAGGTACTTAATTCTCTTTGGTAAGGTTGCCAAAGAGGACCCAGTGTGACGACGACAAGTTACCCTCTTGTTCCTTTAGCCGTCAACACAGTGTATCCTCCTTTAAATGGACGGCAACGCGCTTGTGACCCCTCTGGAGTTGGCGCCGTCCATAGGCTACGTTAGCAGCTTACCACCAGGTGGGTCGTATGCCTGATTGCCACCGTCGTGGTATTAAAAAAAAAACAACGATACGCCTAAACCACACTACTTACGTATTAGTAGCTAGTATTTTTGTTCATACATCTAATTTCTACATGGGAGTTACATATAATTATAATTACGCGTAATTGACTGAGGAGCCGAGCGTAGCGAGGCGACGAACGTCTCCGTTTTCACTGGTACGACGATTTGGCATTTTGATGTCATGATGTGTGTTGGTATTGGTTGTTGGTTGGTCAGTGTCGGTCTAGAGGTCGCATTTTTCATCCGATTTCGATGAAACTTGGCATGTACGTTCCTTGATTTATTTGCCAAAAATTGTCGAGCCAATTTTTTGATTGGGGGGAAAATGAGGGGGAAAGGGGGAAGTTTGCTGTCGCGTTATTTATGTTCTCCGATGTCTACGGTTCACAGAACCACTAGTTTTATGTTTTTAATTACAAATTCCACAATTCTTCACAAATAATAATTCAATGACGATATCTGCTCGCCGCGCCGCTATCGTGCCGGTCGGCCATATAATATTTTTCACTGAACTCACAGCACATTAAATTTAATTTTCAAGAGAATCTACCTGCATATAACGACTGCAATGTCGATGTGACGTGACAACACCGCATTTCAAGTCTTCTACCAGAGAGTGCTACCAGTCGCTTTTCGGTGAAGGAAAACATCGTAAGGAAACCGGACCTAATCCCAAAAAGGCCTAGTTTCCCCTCTGGGTTGTAAGGTCAGCTTTCGCTTTCGTAAAAACTAGTGCCTACGCCAATTTATGGGATTAGGTTGTCAAGCGGACCCCAAGCCGGGATAAACGCTAGGAGGAAGGAAGGTCTTTAGGCCGTCTGTACCTCACTTATTTCATCGCACGTATGCGGTCTATTATCGTATCAAAGTGAAGTGCGCGCTGCAGTCTGTGCATCCTGCGACGTTCCCCCGTTTTAATATAACAACGGCCTTACCTAGATTGCATTGCGTAGGTCATGACCTCAAGGACAGGTTA
Organism: Pammene fasciana; assembly: GCA_911728535.1. Classification (NCBI taxonomy): domain Eukaryota; kingdom Metazoa; phylum Arthropoda; class Insecta; order Lepidoptera; family Tortricidae; genus Pammene; species Pammene fasciana. The sequence continues at coordinate 44,092,942 of OU452272.1, read as the reverse complement.
AGGCCAAATCACACTTGAGCGGAATTCAGCAATCCCGGACAAAAAAGTTGGATATTGTCTTCCTTTAACGGCCTCCTAGCCCAAAAGTAGGTATATTTTCACCTAGTACGCATTAGTACAGTCGCCATCAGATATATCGGAGCGGCCAAGGTGGTCACAAATATCTGAACAACGCCTCTATTGTCAAGGCGATAAAGTCCATGTTCAGATATTTTTGAGTACCTTGTTTGCTCCGATATATTTGATGGCGACTGTACAATCTTTGCTTCGTTTGGGACTAGGTTGATTTGTGTAAGATCCAGCTGTATTTTGGGGTCTATACCCAAATTCTAAAGGGCTCCATACAAAGTGAACACCTTAAAGCAATAAGCAGGTACTTGTGCAACTAAGATACCGTTTTTAAGTGCCGCTGGCTGCTGTTCCTCAATTCACCAACTGAGCAGCAGCTGATATTCACGAGGGTTTATTATACATAAGTCGTGTCGTAACTACTTCACCATTTCGCCTGGGATGCGATTGGTAATGAAGTCTGTTCGTGATCTACGGTCCGTAACTATAAAGTCATATTATAACTTAGGCGCCTCGCCTTCATAATGCTGCGGTTTCCGCATGCGGCGCCGGTGCGCGAGCGAGACAGCGCTCTGCATGTGTATAGCCTTGTCACGTTTGCCACCGTACCTATACACATGCGGTTGCAGCGCCATCAGTGTCGCCTTTTTTTTTTAAAGTTTCAAGATAATTATGACCACCTCGCCCGCTTAGCCATTACTGACTAAGTGACAGGTGACTACAGTCACCATCAGGTGGTCACAAATATCTGAACAACGTCTCTATTGGCAAAGCGATAAAGTTCATGTTCAGATATTTTTAAGTATCTTGGCCGCTCCGATGTATTGAATGGCGACTTACCCCGACTAACCCGAGGTCTTTTAATAATACAAATATCCTTAAAAAAGTGTTTATAATTTTAGTTATAACAAGACTCGTTGTAATACTTATAATAGAGTTCTCAAGTCAAAGGAGAACCTTTTCAGGAAATAAGTAAAATGAAAAGCACTTTTGCGAGAATTGCAGGCGCAAGGCAGTACAGTATTTATAGTTTGGTGAACGAATGATTCTAGCTGGAAACGTAGAAAGCAGCAATTTTGATTTGGGACTTTATTAAGACTAGTTAAGAGACTAACATACTAAAAGTTGTTACCGTTTTTCGGAGCTCATATCTGGACAACCATTAGTGTTAGGTAAATCGTGAGTTCATGAGAGTTGTAGAGAATTTTATCAGCTTTAATTATGTACTACAACAAAATTGTCTATGACGCATGGTGTAAGAGATGTAAGCAAAAAACCAAAAAACGGGACCTTCTTTGCCTCCCCCCTCCTCGGGCTGTATATATGTTAGTCTTCTAACTAGTCATAACTAAGTCCCAAAGTCAAAATTTCTGCTTTCGACTTTTCCTTTCCAGCTAGACCCGTTTTTGAGCATTCATTTACAAGGCTATTAATATTTATTTACGTATATTCTTGTACTCAAACATTTATTCCGTAAGTAGGCCACAAGGGCACTTTTACACGTCAGATATTATAGATAAAAGAGAGAAAAAAAAACAAACTACACCGGTTCTAACCCTACACCTCTGACCCGAGAAGAATTACTTATTACCGGCAAGAAACTCGGCGGGACTTATGTTTTCATAACAAAAGTACTGACATAAAATCTTAAAAATAGTTATGTATAAATGCGTTGTTTTATAAGAAAACATATCAAACCACTTTAAGAGTACTTCAATGTAAGACCGTCTGAATATAAAATAACCTAGTTAGACTAGACCTGCAATGTGACCTGATTCTTACATACTTACAATAACGTTTTTAACTAGGGATGTCACGAATATTCGCGTTCGTATAATGCGAATATTCGCATCATTTTTGACATACGCATCAACATTCGCATTCGCATGAAATGATGCGAATATTTTCCTAATGCGAATGTGGGCAGAACGCATTCTTTTTTGACCGCGCTGACCCGGCCGATGCTCACATGCTTGCTCATACACAGGAAGTGACGACGGTATCACTTGTCTCCTTTTGATCAATAATACAATAGGACTCCATCACATATCATGTTCTGTATTTATGAACTATGGAAGCATAAAAATTATGAGCAAGATTAACTTTTTTGAAATTACTTCGTAACATTCGTATTCGCATTCGCATTCGGACATTCGTATCCTGAATATTCGCATTCGCATTCGCGAATGTGAGAAAAACGACATTCGTGACATCCCTGGTTTTTAACTTTGAATACTTATAACTGCAAAAGTTTGTATGTTTTGATGTTAATGGATATAGGTGGTGGGCCGTATGCTTGTTTGCCATCGTCGTTGTATAAAAAAAATATTCGGGGGTTTCTTCCTTAAACGAAGTCGCGAATTTTCAACCCCATTTTAACCTCATTACGAGTTGAATTTCTAAAAGTACTTTGTTACTTTATACTCATTAGTATGTTCCATATTTGTGGACGAGTTTAGTGCAAGGGACCACTTTGTCGATTTACAAGGACACTTTTTTCTCTCACTAATAGATAGTGCATATTGCGTAGTTTCTGAAAGTACTAGTAACTCCATATCGACAAAGTGGTCCCTTTGTCCGTACACTAACACATTTCTAGGTTCCACCCATGAATTTATATAAAGTGTATCTAATTCTTACACTTTTTCCCTAAACACAGTTGAACCTTATTACCGAGCATAACAGTTGATTACAGGAGACTATTAAAAAGTAGTAAAAACGTTCCCATAGAGAGCATAAAGTAGGGGCCGGTGTCCCACTCGCACTGGTTACAAAATTGTCACATTTGATGGACATTTGACACATATTGACATTTTATGACGTCATTGCCTCCTTAGTCAAAATGAGACACAATCCCCTAGATAACCTCTTTCAGCCTCACTTTTTGACCGAAGTATTTCATCCACTTCATATACATAATATCCATGGTTCCACCTTCAACCAAGCAGGCAGTGCTTTATATCAGACCGTTTTAAAAATAAGTTTAAAAATAATAGTCTCATTGGAAAAAAAAGAAAAAAGTTATTTCACTTATTACCGGACTCTTGGATGAAAAAGCGAATTATCGAGGAATCGGGGCGGGACCACCCACGTCGCTAGACTGTTTTTTTTCTGTATCGGCTGATTCGGGTGTAGTACGTAAATAACATTGTTCTACCTGAGACCCACGTCCATTGTGTCTGACACACGATTATGATATTAATTTCTAATAACTTATAGGCTGCGATCGCGTAAATAATTACTGATCAATTATAGCGAATTGTCGTCATGATGTGTCATAACTTTAACGAACGAAGGAGGAAGCTTGCTTCGGCAGATAGAGAGTTCGGCAGAAATTTCCCGGAGATCCGGATCACAGGGGATTCCCGTGAAATTTTGCGAGCTAGTTCGATAGTTTTGATGAATATATTAATAATCAATTAATCATACATCGTAAGCTGCGAGCAAAATTCATTGAAGTACTAGGGTTGTTACTGGTTGTCATACGTCATTTCAATGGATTTCGCTCGCAGTTTACGATGTATGTTAGGCTGGCTCTACATGATGGGCCATCATAGGGACGCAGCTATACGACGGAACGAGATCGCAATATCGTTAGCTCCCTCTAACGTATAGCTGCGTCCCTATGATCCCATCATGTAGAGGAGCCATTACGAGTAATAATACAATGTTGTCCATAAGTACAGATTTTGGAAAATTTTCTTAATGGCAGAAATGAGCTCAAAGGGAAGAGGGTTCTAAGAATAAAAGAGGGCCAGTGGATTCTGTAACGCTTAAGACCATTGTAAGTTTAATGAGACCACAACAAAGATTTTGCTGGTCTGATCTGATGATGGAGTGGAGACCGAAGGTTGCCATAAGAACTCAGCGGTAAAGCATTGTGTTTGAGTTTGTTAGAAATGTTAGGATGTCATTAAGACTGTGTCGACCGTCCAGTATTAAGAGTATTAAGTACAGCCTTGGCCAGAAGTGTTGAGCACCAATGCGATTTTCATACAAAACTGGAAAGTTTAGTCCATCGTTTCCATCTTTGTTTAAGTTATTTTGTCAATTAATTTAAACTAATAGGCATGTTTTGTTGAAGTTAGTAGTAACTGCATAGAATATTTGCAATATGTCGCACCGACTTAAATTTACATTTTTGGTACCTTCTGATTTCATATTTTTTAAGTACCTTGAAAGTGTTATTAAGTGAAGTTTTCTATATTTATAAATAAAATATAACATTTACCGTTACCGTACATTGTTAGGATAGGGAAATAATGCTTAACATCAAAAATGTAAACAAAAAACACCTATGCTCAATACTTCTGGCCAAAGCTGTATGTCATGTTACATTGTAGTCCTACTAGTTCCGCAACTTTTGATCTTAGGAAATACAATCTACCCAATAAAGGCGCCACTGGACGGTCGACGCAGTCTTATGGCTCCTCCACATGATGGGCCATCATAGAGACGCAGCTATGCGTTAGAGGGAGCTAACGATATTGCGATCTCGTTCCGTCGTAATGCTGCGTCCCTATGATGGCCCATCATGTAGAGCAGCCATTAAGCAGTTGATGACTTTAGCAAGAAAAGTACAGTCGGTGTTAAAAGTTTGTATAAAAAACTTTATTGACAAAAATCTTATTTGTCTTAACAACAATGCCGTGCCAAGATTATTTTGAACACAACATGCTTGTCTACTTCTGCCAACTGTACACCATTGTTACTAAAAGCCGCGGCATGGAACTGTGTCAAGTTGAATCTGGGTGGACGTGCATACTGTGAAGATATGTTTATACTTTTTCCCTTATTACAAAGGGGTAAGGTGCAAGAGTGTACACTTACTTTGGACGTCAATTGTACACGGTAGGCGCATGGGAAGTAGCAGAAAAGTTACGGTGTATGTTGGTAGCTACAGTCGCCATCAAATATATCGGAGCGGCCGGGGTACTTAAAATATCTGTACATGCACTCTATCGCCCTACTTTACGAAGTTTCGCCTGAAACGCTATTGCACTTAAAAATTTGTTGCTGGCTTGCGTTCCACTCGCAGCGTTTTTGTTGACATTGTAAACGAAAGTCCTAAGAGGGTATTTTTAGGTATCTACATGAAGTTCACTATAAAAAAAGTCCAATAATAACACCACAAATCAACCTGGTCATATCTCGCCTTAAACTCGTAAACTGAGGGCCAGTATTGATACAGCACAGGGGCTTGGTCCTTGAGTTATGAAATGATTACATTTCGGTAATATACCTAGCGGGTCAGGGGCCAGCCCCACAAAATGGAGGTGATATACACGTGGGCTCGAGTAACCCGACTTACCCGACAGATTTTAACAGTGTATTTCTGATCATATTTAGAGACTAAAATGTCCTAGCCGTGGGGTGCCCGGCCTTAGAATTGTCCCCCACCATATCGTCCCGTGGTTGCAGTAGGAGTCTGCTAAGGGAATATACCGGGAGATGGGCAGCGAAAGCCTAAACAACAATAAACAAAAAAAAACTGCGCGCGCCAACCCGCCTGCCAAGCGTGGCGCGCATGGCAAACACCCCTAAAAGGGAGCCCTATGTTTAGCAGTGGACGTCTTATGGCTGAGATGATGATGATGATGAAAATGTCCTAGCTTTTCCGGAATAAGTATGCCTCTCAGAAATGCGTGGTTAAGATCGGTCGGGTTACTCGAGCCCACCTTGTGTTATTGGACGGTACTTCATGCAGAAAACTGACTGTAGTGCGGCATCGTGCTGACCGTGCAGATTAGGGTTGCCACCCGTACTATAATATATAGTATGGTACTATATTTTGGCTTGGTGTACTGTTGAAAATATGCAAAAAAGACGAACATACTATATTTTTGGAACGTTTCATAAGGTAACAACAAGGTGTACTATATTTTTTGATGTAGGTTTGGAAAATACTATATTTCTCTCAAAAAAAGGTGGCAACCCTAGTGCAGATTCAACAGCATTGAGTCAGATTTTAGTCTCGTTTTAGGATTTGCATCTTAAAAGCCCTTGTTACCAAGACAACGGTGACGAGGTGCAAGCGAGATAGCGCTGTGTATATGTATAACGCTGTCGCGGCGCCAGTCCGTCTTAAAAGCAACAAATTTGAAGTCCAGAAAGTTGTGTCCTTTCGGGAAGCCACACCGCTGCAGCGGCGGCGGCGGTGGGGCTCTCATAGCCTACAGTGAGCGTTCTAGTGTCGAGCGGACCGCGCGTGGCCGAACAAGGGCAACATGGCAGGCTGGACTCCGCAACGGTCGGCACCATACTAACACTACTCGCGTCGACGATCGGCGCTGACCAAGCGACCAGCTCCGCGCTGCCGCCGAACGCTCCGGTATCGGCTGCTGCTGAGGTATCCGTTCGGTAAAACTGTTCTACGCAAATTTCACCACGTAAAAGCTATGAAGAATTTGCTGTAACTGCTTGCTATCCGATCTTCGCCGACTCGCCAGTCGTATTTGGGACTTTAGTTTTAATGGGTTTTGGTATGTTCCTCTCTCATCTTTTATGCTCCAGTACTTATTCTACGTTTTTTGTTATCGTATTTCTATTTCCATTTCGTTATTATTTTTATTATACCAGATGTTCTTTCCTATAAACACATTTTCTACACAAATATTCTATTGTGTTGTCAATTACGCTTATTGGTCTTTTCCATCTATTTATTATTGTCTGCCTTACTTAGAATCGTTATTGATCTTAAGAGGATTCGATCAACCGGAGTGGTGGCTATTGACAGGCGTTCCTCTCTGCCGAAAGTATATGACCAGTGGTCATACTTATTGTAGGAATACACTGTTAAAATCTTTGTGTGTATATATTTGAACGTCCGTGTGTATAGTCGTCATCAAATATATCAGAGCTGCCAGGGTACTCAAAAATATCTGAACATGCATGCATGATATTGGAAAACTCGACAATGCCTGTCTGCTATCAACACTAGGTCATCTGCGAAGTATCTTGCATGTTAATTCCTAGTTTGTTCCCTTTTATCTTGTTGAAGACAGTTGCGACACGGAAAAAAAAGCTTCCGGGATGTTCTCAATCCAAGACATTATTATTTTCTTGAAAATATTTCCTCGTGACAAGTATTTATTTCCTTTCCCAAAAATATGATTCTTCCCTTAATAAAACCACGCTTTCTTAAAATAGAATACATGAATGTAATGTTTCAAGAGTATATTGAGTAAATAAGAGAGATTTTACTTTAATCAAACAAGTATTATCTTAGGTAAAAGAAAACTAGAAAATCTGTAAGAATATATTCGCTTCGTTATATTTAAAACTTTAATTTATTTTCGTTAAAGGAAATAAATGCTTGTCACGAGGAAATATTTTCAACGTAATATAATAATGTCTTAGATTGAGAATATCCCGGAAGCTTTTTTTTCCGTGTAGCGGAGAATATTTTAGAAGTTAGTAGGTTGCCTTGCCTGACTCCCCTTTCTAAGAGGAACTTTGGCCGAGGGAGTCTTAGGCTATTATCACACTGACGACGGATCCGCATGCGGCGCCGGTGCGCGAGAGAGATAGCGCTCTGTATGTGTATAGCGCTGTCTCGCTCGCACACCGGCGCCGCATGCGGATCCGCACCAGTGTGATAACCGCCTTATTTAAAAATGTACTTTCCTATACACTCCACATCTAAAAATTAGAGATGTAACGGATGATTGTTTGGCTGGATATCGGATATCCGGCGGACCCACTGGCGGTCACGAGCCGGATAGCCGGATAATCGGCCAAAAAATTGCCACGTTCACAAATTGTAAATATGATGTAATGATTCATCCACTCGGAATCACTAGTAGATTATAATGGAATTTACGTCACTCTGGGTGCTAAGTGAGATTTACCGCCCTAGGGCGCAGCGGCAAATCTCACTTCACGCCCAGGAGAAGACATAAAATTATGTACGCACCATGGGCGGTAAAAAAGGAGGCCTCAGATCGCTTGTTTATGGCCCTTACCTTCGGTTCGGGCCACAAATGCCAGCGATCTGAACCCTTCTTTATTTTACCGCCCTGGGTACGTAATGTAGTATAAAGAGTCGCAAGCGTTTTTCCTACATACTTTTGGACTAAGAGCTGGCCACGTCAGATATGACATAAAATGAGTGCAATTAAACCTGTCTACTTAGATTGCTTTGCCATCCTTGTTGTTAGATCCGGGCATCTGGCAGCTATTCAGAGTGATAGACCAAAAAAGTTTTACAGTTGGTAAAAACTGCGGAAATTGTGTATATTTTATAATTAGAACAAAAAACATTTTGTATTAATGCGGATACAAAAACAGTAGGCGACTCAGGCGCGGTCCCAGGCGGGGGGGGGGGGGGGGGGGGGGGTTACAGGGGACATGACCCCCCCCAAAATTGAAAAAAGACCCACTCAAAAATTGAAAAAATTTTTTTTGCTTTAGTGACCCCCCCAAAATTTCACTAACTATAAATTTCTCTTATACATCATTTGGCAGTTTTGGCACTACTTTCCCCAAACAGAAACTTCTGGCTATCATATAATCTAATTAATTACTTTATTTTATTGCATCACACTCAGAACTCTAGGATTTGTTTTCTTCAAGTTATTAGCATTATATGACCCCCGCCACTTTACAGCTGCCAGATGTCCGGATCTAGAAATCAGCATAGTATAGCAAACTAACTAGACGGGTTTCGTTGCTCTCATTATTGTGTCACGCTGTAACACATGGGAAGTATCAAAAATGTATGTAAAATTACAATTTTCTTTTATTGATTAGGTAGCTAACGTTCACGGGGCTTCATATTCATCGCCCTTTGCCCTTAACCGCTCCACAAATTATCGCCTGAGACGCGCCGCCTGGATTTCAGTTTATTTGCATAATAATAAGTCTGGCTTCGCTAACAATCTATTAAAAACATGAAAAGATTTCAAACTCCTAAAGCTTATTTTCCTCCTGTTACTTTTTTCCTACTTTTTTTAACTTTTTCTGGCCTCTCTTTGTCTGTACTTTATTGTTATACGGGAGACTTTATGACCAGGTGATGTTATATGCAAACACGTGAAGCGAGGTGATGAAAGAAATTTAATCACGTGGTTACATTTTATAATGGGACATATTTTCTTTATATGTGTATGGGTTATTAGCTGAATGTTTTTCTACTACTGTACTGCATAAACAGCATAAATAATTAGGTATACAGTATACAGGTGTCCCAGAAATCGACGTCAAGCCGTGAATGGATGATATACCAAGATTACCAAGTTATAACACTTATCAGAAAAATACAAAAAAAAAACTATCACATGTTTTATCATCCATTCACGGCTTGACGTCGATTTCTGGGACACCCTGTATACAAGGGATATAGTGTGATTGGGATAAAAAAAATGAGTTTGTAAGACTGCTATCAGATCCTGATCCTGAGCTGCTACACCACAATGGTCTTAGAAGACCGTCGCTAACTTTTGAGTGTACTATAATTGCCATTCAAGAGTTCCGTACCCGAAGGGTAAAAACGGGACCCTATTAGTAAGACTCCGCTGTCCGTCCATCCATCTGTCACCAGAGGGCCTACCGCGAAGTTCGAAAATCGACAAAACGATGGTCCCGTCTCTATCGCTCTTGCTTATACGAAAGAGAGTGATGCAAACAGACGATTCGATGAACGAAGTGCTTCGCGGTTATGGGCCAGGCTATATATGAACCGTGATAGTCGAATAAGCGGAGCGTAAGCGAAGCAAGTTCTTACAAACAACTTCTGGCTACCGGGACGTCTCGGCATTTCGATGACTTTTTGATTTTGAGAGTTTGTTCGATGATAACTTTAGGAATATTTTTCTGATCTTTATGAAATTTGTTGGGGTTGTAGCAGAGATACATAAAATTTGCCAGTTCGTTTATGAGCCGGATCGATCAAGGACTTTTGGACTTAGAAGGCGAAAAAAAATCTTCAGTCTTGTTATACCTGGTTTGCAAGTAAATCGCGAGTTCTCACTTCTCAGTTCGAGGCGGACTAACTATACTATGATTCATAATTAGATTCCAAAAATATAACCTCACTCGCTTACGTTTCGCTTTTATTTCTCTGAATAAGGGCAATTGGAATTACTTTTTTACATCTGAGGATTAAAATTACCGTTATTACATTATATTAGTGGCATTTCTTTAAAAAAAGAACGTATAAATACATGAAACCCGTGAAAAGTGAGGTTATATTTATGGAATTTAATTAGTTTAATTACGAATCAGAGTTTAGTTAGACAGTTGACATTTTCACAGATGATGTATTTCTGTTGGCACTGTAACAATAAATACTAACAAACAGAATAAAATAAAAATGTAAGGGAGCTCCCATACAACAGACATGATTTTTTTGCCGTTTTTATATAGAATTCTATTGAGAATTGTACAGAAAATGGTAAGGAACCCTTCGTGCGCGAGTCCGACTTGCACTTGGCCGGTTTTTATTAGGGTTCTGTACCTAAAATAGAAAGCGAGACTTCGAATGCATTTGTGAGACCTTTTAGTCAAGTTCAGAATAATATGACTAATCAAATCATTAATTGTCAACATAATACCCAAGCCTCCATTTTGTATAAAAAGTTTAATTTCCGAATCCGCGGCATCTCCTTTCTCTCTCTTACGTAATAACATGACATAACCTCGAAATGGTTCGAAAGTATCATCGAAACATTCACTATAGGTATAACCAAGATTCCTTTTAAATTAACGATTATAGGCATTTATTAGCTTTTTATTCTTATTTTGACATGATTATAGTAAGTTGTAAAAATTCATGATTTTCATGAACATAACAAACTTATATAATTTTAAACAAAAAAAGAACCGACTTCACTCAGGATCCGCTATTCCAAGAGGAAGTGGCCGAGTTGCTGTAAAAAAATAGTGAAATCACTATAGGTGTGCCTATAATAGTTGAAGAGTTCCCTCAATTTCTCCAGGATCCCATCATCAGACCGCGACTTGGTGACAATGGGACCATATAGGGGTTATACCTGTTCGATTAAAAAAATATTTGAAAATCGGTTCACGATTCACGGAGATACAACAAAATTATAAAATAAATAATAATGATAATAAATATAGAAAGAAAATAAATATACGGAATGATAATAATAAAAAAAAACCAGTCGAATTGAAAACCGCCTTTTTAGGGTTCCGTAGCCAAAATGGCAAAAACGGAACCCTTATAGTTTCGCCATGTCCGTCCGTCCGTCCGTCCGTCCGTCCGCGGTCTAGCTCAGTGACCGTTAGCACTAGAAAGCTGAAATTTGGTTTGGATATGTATATTAACCAAGCCGACAAAACGGTAGAATAAAAACGCGAAAAATATATTTTGTTAGGGTACCTCTCGTACACGTGAAGTGGGGGGCGAATTTTTTTTTCGTTCCAACCAAGTTGTGTGGGGTATCGTTGGATAGGTCTTTTAAAAAGAATTAGGGTCTTCTAAAACAGCTTTTGGATAAAACTAATACTTTCGGAAATAATAGCTCCGAAAGTTTTATAACAGGGCGTCCCCCCCCCCATCTAATTTTTGAATCGTGGGTCCTAAATTTTTGAAAAAATTCATGAAAGTGAGGCCTATTGAGTACCTTCAATGAAAACTATATTGAAATAAATCGGTTGAGCCGTTTTTGAGTTATCACTCAAAAACCCATAGTGAAAGGTCGTGAGTAAAAAAGACGTAAGCGCCGCCAAATATCCCGTAAGAAACGACCTTTTGAATTAATGGTCTTAGTTTACGGAACCCTACACTGAGCATGGCCCGACATGCTCTTGGCCGGTTTTTGAAGTCTGTTAAAACTTAAGACTTAACTCACAATCTCACATAGGTAGTCCTATATCGGTGCACATAATTTAACTAATCTAAGTGTTAACAATCAATTCACTGTAAATTTTAAAAAAATCTGTCGAAACTTCCTTCTTTTTTGAAGTCGGTTATAATATTGCGGAGTGAGGGGAACGAAATATGGCATAGGAAAAAGGGGAGGTTTTAAAAATATCACATTTTTTATATAAAGTGGTAAAAACAAAACTAATAAAATGGGTTACCTAGGAGAGGCCTGGATAATGGGTGTACTTTAGGCACTGGTCCCACCGCGAGCGAGTAAACTATGAGCTATCGGCTATTTCAAGAGACAAAAGATAATCGCTCCCGTGTAAACAACAACACAAATATCATAGCTGGGCGATGAATTATACTCGGCCTGCTATATATTTGTTTCTTGAAATAGCCGATAGCTCATAGTTACTCGCTCGCGGTGGGACCAGTGCCTTATGGGGGATGGGGGACACATGAAATGGGGTAAATGGTATGAAACGCGAAACTATGACGAAACCGACTGCTCTTCTTCGCTGTAACTGCCTCGCGCAGTTCCGCTGCCTTCATACAGTCGACGTCAAAGATATGTTTACTCTTTTGCACCGTATCCCTTTGTAATAAGATCCAAAAGTGTAATAGTTATTTGTGCAACAAGAGAGGAAAGTTGGTTTTTCTTGCGAGTGTTGATTTTGAGTCCCGAGTAAGCGAAAGATTCTATAATTGAATCACGAGCGAAGCGAGTGATTCTAAGTTTTAATCTTGAGCGTAGCGAGGGATCTCAAGAACACGAGATGTATAAAAACTTTCCTTTCGTGTGACACATACAACTTTTCACCTCATTAGTGAGAACATATGAAAGTTAAAAAAAGACATTTATTTACATTCCTGAATGAAAGGCATCATCATTATGACGAAAAGCTTCTAGAGACAAAATATTCACTCCCTGGAGTGAGGAAAGTCGCAACTTTCGTCACACTCTGGAGTGATGAAAGTCGCGCTTTCGTCACTCCAGGGAGTGAGGAAAGTAGGCTTGTTCGAACTGCTGAGGTGAAAAGATATTGACGTTGACAGTACAACGAACAACTCGGCGGTTCCGCTGTGTTCGACTCACAGCTCGACATCGTTACGTGTCCTGACCGGTTTCGGACCATGCTGACCGCCGCATAGGCTCATACGCATTACGCAGTGTCGCGCGCGTCTTACTGTCACTCCAACGTGACCGCATGCGTAGTGTCTTTTTCAAAACATTTCAATATTGTTTTGATAGCGATGTGAATAAATCGCGTCCGCGCTTCCTTATTATTGCTTATTTTTCGCCGAATCCTACTTTTATAATTATTTTATTTTATTGTGGCATAATTCCGATTTTTAGTTACGTTTCATTAGAGAAGTATCCTTTATGCTCAAAAGCATCGTCACTTACCAGAATTTATACATCATAAGCCCAGGGCTTCCTAAGCGGCGTCGATTGGGGCGTCAAAACCTCGTATAATATACCAGGGGTGTTGCCTAAGGATCAATATTTCCTTTCTATGAGATTTCGACCGGGGTACACTGACGAGACGGGAGAGGTTGTCGCCAAGAAATGGTAAACTAGGGGCATCACAGTAAAATGAAAACGAAAAGCCGTGACCTGTATATAACTTTGTGTTCGATTTTTTTTTAACAAAGTGTCCCATTGGTGCCTCAAATGACAAACAAGTGACAGCTATACTTTTTAATGCGAGTGATGTTCTATAGTTTGGCCAGTGTTTGTTTCACTTCAAGCATAGACAGCGAGAATCATACTGTCTTTTTCTAATGCTAGTACTCTCACTACTAAAAACAGGATGGGTATAGCATGTTACTCTGACTGTTACTGTGCTTTTTGGTTTGCCAGACTATAGTATACACTATCGAGATAGCGATAGAGCGCTGATGAATACTGGGGATTCCTGAAATAAATGTAGTGCAATGAAATTCTTTAGCCCACGGAAGATGCTGCTGTCTCGGACTCGGACTAAGCAGAACGGTCAGTACTGTGACTTACGAGTATTATAGAAAATTTTAAACAAGAAAGAACCGACTTCACTCTAGCCTCCACTTTTACAAAAGAAATAACCGAGCTACTCTAAAAAATACTCAAATCACTATAGGTGTGCCTATAATATTTGAGGAGATTCCTCGATTTCTCTAGAATCCCAACATCAGATCTTGACCTGATGACAATGGGACCAAATACTATTTCAAACAAAAAAAAAGTTCCAAATCGGTTCAGACGTCTTCGTAAAATCGGCTGGACCGATTTGGATTTTTTTATGTTTGAAACAGTATACCAGTTCTGATGATGGGATCCTGGAGAAATCGAGGGAACTCTTCAATTATAGGCACTCCTATAGTGATTTCAGTATTTTTACAGCAACTCGGCCACTTCCTCTTGGAATACCGGATTCTAAGTGAAGTCGGTTCTTTTTTTTTGTTTTAAATTATTAATACAAGTTCTTTGACCTCCTGATACGACTACATTTATCTTCTTTATTTGATCCATATAACTTTTCCTTAGCTTTCCTTTTTCTCGACGCTTTCTGTTCTACTCTCTATTATCTTTTTAATGAGTTCATCGGGTCGTATCAAGTTTCATAGAGACCTATCATTTCCTCTTCTCAAGTCTATGGTTTTCAATAGAGTCCGCTTCTCTTTTACTCTATTCAATGCTTCTTCGATAGTAACCCTTTCTGTCCAACTTATTTCCTTATTAAGGGAAATTACTATATGGAGTTTAATGGTTACACGGTAGCATAAAGAAATCATAGAAAATTAAACCAAAATGTTGATACATTATTAAATTTTATCGAACCGAATTATTCATTTAATACTACCATAGACTATAGAGATATAGGCGACCACAGCCTAAGAACTTTTTGAAGCTCAAGTCAATTGCGCCATCTATGCCAAAGCCCCCTAAAGATACCAAATATGTAAGAGAAATGTCACCTGCACAGCTACTCCACCTAGTAACAAATAGCGTGCTAGTAGTACACTAGTAGCTACTAGGTGGAGTAGCAGTGCCGGTGCGCGAGCGAGATAGCGCTATTCACGTGCAGAGCGCTATCTCGTTCGCGCACCGGCGCAGTGTGATAATCGCCTTACATATTCGGTATCTTTAGGGGGCTTTGAAATAGATGGCGCAATCGACATGAGCTTCAAAAAGTTCTTAGGCTGTGGTCGTCTATATCTCTATAGTATCTGATACTGCGTAAGATGATAAAAGTCGCGAGCGGGGGGATCGACTATCTTCTCACGGGGAAGTCAAATTCTACCGTATTAAGAGTCGCCAGGACGCTCGCGTTCCCATACAAACGTAGTTTAGCTCTCATTTTAAAACGACATGCTTTAGCACTATGAAATTTGGCATGGGCATTCTAGTAGCACAGATCTAGGTCGGACATTCGTTTTCGTTGCTAAAAATTGTAATACAAAGAAAAAACAGCCAGTTACAGATTTACATACAAAACTTATTTTTGCTATAGTTTCTTTGTGTTACAATTTTTAGCAACGACAGCGAATGTCCGACCTAGATACTACTAGAATGTCTGTGCCAAATTTCATGGTTCTAAAGCATGTCGTTTTAAAATGAGAGCTAAACTAAGTTTGTATGGGAACGCGAGTTCACGCGAGCGTCCTGGCGACTCTTAAGATCTAAGTAAGAAAGCTTCACATGCGTGCATCGAGTTAGATATATAAAATCATTGCATGCGTGCGAAGAATGTATGGCAAGATCCGCAAGATACCTAAAGATAATAGGTACAGTCGCCATCAAATATATAGAAGCGGTTAGGGTACTCTAAAATATCTGAACATGCACTTTACTGTCTTGACAATAAAAGCGTTCTTTAGATATTTGTGACCACCTTGGCCGCTCCGATAAATCTGATGGCGACTGAAATAAATGAACAGCGCCTAATCGGCCTTTACAACATTAGAATCTTTAAAACAAAACGTACTGTTCACATTCATCTTATCTTCAGCTAATTACCTTCCTCACTTTTCGGGCATTAATAACACATTGTCTTACAAATATAGATTTATTTCTCGTCATGACACACTTTACTTACTACCTACGGAAACGAAGAGTCAGCCTCTCTACACTATCAATACTAACATATGGCATTTTACAGTCGCCGTCAAATATATCGGCGCGGCCAGGGTACTCAACAATATCTGAACATGCACCTTATCGCCTTGACAATAAAGGCCTCGTTCAGATATTTGTGACCACCTTGGCCGCTCCGATGTATCTGACGGCGATTGCGTCAACGTCTATACAAATTTCAATCTTATTTCATACGTAATAAGTTTAAAACTTCCTTTTAGAAAGCGCAAATGTGACAGCTAATATGCTAAGATAAATATGAACCTTATTTTTAGGACTGAATGGTTTCAAATGTTCTGACAGACATATGTGATCTAAATTGAGGCATAGCGCTTTTTTCGTCCTCTCCCGCAGATGTTGGCACTCTTGATAAGACGACTCGCACGGCGGCGGCGGCTTATACAAAAAATATCTAATTAGTATACTAATATAATATCATACGCTTAAAGATACTAGTAGTCCGCCTCGAACTGAGAACTCGCAATTTACTTGCAAACGAGTTGACCAATATAACAAGACCACAAGGAGGATTTTTTACCTTCTAGCTCCATAGCCACATTAGCCACTTGATCGATCCTGCTCATATACGAACTAACAATTTTTTTGTATCTCTGCTACAGCCCCAAGAAATTTCATAAAGATCAGAAAAACGTTACTAAAGTTATCGTCAGACAAACTATCGAAATCAAAAAGCCATCCAAATGCCGAGACGTCCCAGTAGCCAGGTGACAGTTCGGTTTGGAGTTGTTTGTAAGGCTGGCTCTACATGATGGGCCATCATAGGGACGCAGCTATACGACGGAACGAGATCGCAATATCGTTAGATCCCTCTAACGCATGACCCCATCATGTAGAGGAGCCATAAGAACTCACTTCGCTTACGCTCCGCGAGTTCGATAAAAGACGGCCATAGTCGTCGAACTTTTTGAGGCTCCTAGTATTTAACGCCATCGAGTCCAGAGCGACCTAAAGATAGTACCTACGCTATTCGTTACTAGGTGGCGTAGCTGAACAGGTGACAGGCCGCTCTGCAGGCTTATGATGGCAGTAGTTGTCCGCCGATAACTTGATAAAAAGCTGACAACTTGACACATTGTCATGTTTTGCTGTGTGAATGTGTCAAGTTGTCAGCTTTTTATCAAGTTATCGGCGGACAACTACTGCCATCATAAGCCTGCAGGAGTAGATGGCGCTAAAAACATGGAGCTATGGCCGCTTATTATATCTTTAAGTCTATGCTAATACACTCATAATTAAGGTTTCTTAATAAATACGAAAAATCTGGGGGCAATACGTTTAAGCTCGTTTTCTAGCTATTTGCATAAATTTTGAGGCAGGTTTTCAATTTACATATTTTACGTACTATCAGGTTTCTAGTGTTTATTGTTTATTCTTGTTATGTTATGATATTAATTTGATTGAAGTTATCGCTATTGTTTGTTGTTCAGTATAATAGGTTATTGTATTTCATATAAAATAGAAAAGTTACGTATAACAATTATACTTTTGATACAATACCTAGGTTACGGAACAAAACAAATATGTACAGTCGCCATCAAATATACCGGAGCGGCCAGGGGACTCAAAAATATCTGAACATGCACTTTATCCCCTTGACAATAGAGACGTTGTTCAGATATTTGTGACCACCTTGGCCGCTCCGATATATCTGATGGGTGATGGCAACTGTACAGCAATGTGAAGGTATAAAATTCGTCTGTACATTTGCCATCAGATATATCGGAGCGGCCAAGGTGATCACAAATACCTGAACGTCTCTATTGTCAAGGCGATAAAGTGCATGTTCAGATATTTTTGAGTACCCTGGCCGCTCCGGTATATTTGATGGCGACTGTACAAGTTATCTTACATATCACCAACATACAGGTGATGATTGAGTACTATCTAGTACTAATTACATGTTAATATGATTAATTAGACGCGTGCTTAGGCCTTGGGTTTTCTGACCAACCGTCGCCGGCGGCCGGCGACCGACGCCATACAAACATCCGATCGAATCCGATGTTTTGTATGGCGTCGGTCGCCGGCCGCCGGCGATGGGTGGTCAGAAAACCCAAGGCCTTAGACACCATGCACCATAATGACATAAAACAGGGTGTACTCTAATGGGGCAGTAAGTGAAAATCGAAAAATGTTATATAATTCCATAATGTTGGATTATGAACATTCGTCCACGCGAATATGAATGCAGATATGCAGTCGAAACCATTTCAATATTGGAAGTTGAATACCTAATTCAGCCGTGCATTTTCAAATTGGACATCATTTGGAATGAAAGTATTTAAATTTTCTTAAATATTATTCTTATTCAGAACATTTTTTCAATAGATCGTGCGAATGTGTCTAAAAATATACTGTTTATACGACTATTCGTTAAATTCTTTTGATCCTTTTGAAACGTCTTACAAACCTCACTTGTATAATAAAATAACCGTTCGTCCTTGTCTGTCACATTGACAAGTACGTTTGCTAGAAATATACATAAATGAACTAAATCAGGCTTAGGGTGGGTAAGGCGTTTATGAATAAGGGGGCTAGGTTATAAAAAAAACATTCAATGACGTCTTAGAAAAACTAATTCAAAATCGGTGGCGCCGCCCACATGTACAGTCGACGACAAAGATATCTTTACAGTTTTGAACCTTACTCCGTTGTAATACGGGCGTAACTTTAAAGAGTCGCCTGGACGCTGGCGTGAACTCGCGTCCCCATACAAACGTAGTTCAGCTCTCATTTTAAAACGACATGTTTTAGTACCACGAAATTTGGCATGGGCATTCTAGCAGTACAAATCTATGTCGGTAATTCGTTTTCGTTGCTAAAAATTGTAATACAAAGAAAATATAGCAAAAATAATTTTGAATGTAAATCTGTATCTGGCTGTATTTTCTTTGTATTACAATTTTTAGCAACGTAAATTAATTACCGACATAGGTCTGTACTATTAGAATGCCCATGCCAAATTTCATGGTTCTAAAGCCATGTCGTTTTAAAATGAGAGCTAAACTACGTTTGTATGGGAACGCGAGCGTCCTGGCGACTCTTAATTTGACCGTGTTTTCGAAAAATATAATGACGCATTTAATGATGGACGTTATTTTACCGAATCTGAAGTAAATAATCGGAAACCGTGATGATTACTTGTTTTGATGGAAATCGTAGGATGTATTTATTAGAATTGGCTTCACGAGGTCGTTTTTAAATGAGATGTAATATCATCATTGCCTATACGGACAGCAGCAGAAGCAACTAAGCGGGCGACGTGATCAATATGATATACGCACGCTCTTATTACAAGTTTTTAATCAACCGACTTCAGATTTCTTAGGAGGTTTTCAATTTGCTACTTTTTTATGCATGTTCACTGATTATTTGAAAACGGCTGGACCAATTACAGATTTCTTTTTTGTTTGAAAGTTTATACCTGACAGTTGGTCACATTGGCATCAGGTGATCTGCTGATGGGATCGTAGAGAAATCAAGGGAACTCTTCAAATATAGGCACACCTAGGTATACTGAACGTGGCCAAGAAAACTTTGACGTGGAACAATAATACGGTTGCCGATAGAAAATCGTATCAAAAATTATCTTTTATCTTTAAAAAAATCTAATATAAAATTTGTCAAGATTAACTTTTCAATCCGAAGATCTTGTTAATGTAAGGCCAAAAAAAGGTAGGAAGACGATGGCCCTGTCAAGATCATTTTGAATAATTTTAAACAAAAAAAGAACCGACTTCACTTAGGATTTCAAGAGGAAGTGGCCGTTTTGCTATAAAAAATAGTGAAATCACTATAGGTGTGCCTATAATAGTTGAAGAGTTCCCTCGATTTCTCCAGGATCCCATCATCAGACCCCGATTTGGTGACAATGGGACCATCTAGGGGGTTATACCCGTTCGATAAAAAAAAAGAATTATGAAAATCGGTTCACGATTCACGGAGATATCGAGTAACATACATACAAAAAAAATGATCAAAAATAATAACAAAAAACAGTCGAATTGAGAACCTCCTTTTTTGAAGTCGGTAAAAAATATACAAATAATATAATTATTGAGGAAATTATAATACAGTGGTTGCTCTTACAGACTAAGATTTTTAACCGACTTCAAAAAAGGAGGAGGTTCTCAATTCGACTGAATTTTTTTTTTTTTATCATAATTTTTTTTTTGTATGTATGTTACTCCATATCTCCGTGAATCGTGAACCGATTTTCAAAATTTTTTTTTGAATCGAACAGGTATAACCCCTAGATGGTCCCATTGTCACCAAGTCGGGATCTGATGATGGGATCCTGAAGAAATCGAGGGAACTCTTCAACTATTATAGGTACACCTATAGTGATTTCACTATTTTTTACAGCAACTCGGCCACTTCCTCTTGGAATAGCGGATCCTAAGTGAAGTCGGTTCTTTTTTTGTTTAAAATTATTATTGTAACGATAGGTGGTTTAAAACGGTATTTATGCTGCTGACTGTACGCCGACAAACTTCGATTTTTCTAAACTTATAATAGACTTGTGTCGTATCCGGGTCACGCGAAGGTCTCGGGTCACAGTCTTATGTCTACATAAGTTGCAGATTCTTGGCATACATTCTGTGTGCTTGAAAATATACAGGGTGTTTTTTCAATAACTAGCCATATTGTAGGAGGTAAGGTAAGTCATACTGAACAACTTTTTCTATGGGACCAACCCCGTAATCCTAAGATTTTTTTGGCGTGGATACAAAACGTCAACGTCTGATAGACTGAAATGTATGAAAGAGTTAAAAAAAATCAGATTTCGGAGCTGGCCCCACAGTAAAATTTGTTTAATATGGCCTACAAATTACCTCGCACAATATGGCTAGTTATTAAAAAACATCCTGTAGTGTACATACATTCAGGCTATACCTGTTTTCGGTTACAGTACCGCAGCGCCATCTACTAGTACTCCTAATCAATTAAATTTTTAAAATAAATGGCATTCTGTCCACAATATTGGGACAATTTTGCCAATGTCGAAGTAGAGACGACAAGTGTACGGTTAATTAGTTAAAATTTTGCTCCAAGAGCTGGACGTTGTACGGTGAGGTTAGGCTTTTTATAAGGAGATAGCTACTCCCTACAAACAGCACGTGGACTAACGGATATCTAACTCAAACAGGGGTTACACTTGTTTTGAGATTAATTCTTCATTAGTTGCACACTAGTTCGTTAAATCACTGCATAATAAG
Organism: Pammene fasciana; assembly: GCA_911728535.1. Lineage (NCBI taxonomy): Eukaryota > Metazoa > Arthropoda > Insecta > Lepidoptera > Tortricidae > Pammene > Pammene fasciana. The sequence goes on along the minus strand of OU452272.1, from coordinate 44,071,683 downwards.
CTATATATTACACACTGAATCACGAAAATGAACAAAAAATAAGAAGTTAATCACAAAACCAAACCACCTTGCTCGCCAAGATGGCCGCAAGTCCTAGTACTCCTATTGAAAAGAGTTCTTTTGACAGGTTCAAATTGCCGAACAAATGTATGGAATGGGTGTACCTCGGAATTCCTAATAACGTTTGTCCTAAAATCACTTGCCCTAACCGTTTCGTCCTAATTGTCATTTGCCCTAATGATCAATTACCCTAACAGTCACTTGTCATAATGTAATGAATGTCCTAAAGCTCATATGTCCTAAAATTGTTTACCATAATGTTCAAAAATCCTAATTTTATTTGCCATAACATAACATTTGAAACCCCTAATGACATTTGTCCTAAAATCACTTACCCTAACCGTTTTGTCCTAATTGTCATTTGCCCTAATGATCAATTATCCTAACAATTACTTGTCATAATGTAATGTTTGCCCTAAAGCTCATTTGCCCTAAAAATTCTTACCATAATGTTCGAATATCCTAATTTTGTTTGCCATAACGGCGTAGGTTAGGGTTATTTTGAAACACAGGAAACTGCTTCCAGAGATAGGTAGGTTAGGGTTATTTTTTTTTGATGACCCTAAAAACGAAACTGCTCCCAGAGATAGGTAGGTTAGGGTTATTTTTTTATGACCCTAAAAACGAAACTGCTCCCAGAGATAGGTAGGTTAGGGTTATTTTTTTTTTGATGACCCTTAAAACAAATCTGCTCCCAGAGATAGGTAGGTTAGGGTTTTTTTTTGATGACCCTAAAAACAAAACTGCTCCCAGATATAGGTAGGTTAGGGTTATTTTTATGACCCTAAAAACGAAACTGCTCCCAGAGATAGGTAGGTTAGGGTAATTTTTTTTGATGACCCTAAAAACAAAACTGCTCCCAGAGATAGGTAGGATAGGGTTATTTTTTTTTGATGACCCTAAAAACAGAACTGCTCCCAGATATAGGTAGGTTAGGGTTATTTTTATGACCCTAAAAACATATGAGCATTAGGGCAAGTGACAATTAGGAAAAATGACCAGTAGGACATTTAATATTAGGGTATGAAATAATAGGAAAAATAATATTAGTTCATTCGAAATTAGGTGTTTTGATCATTAGGACAAATAACTTTTAGGTCAAATAATAATTATGACAAATTAATATTATGGAAGTAAAGTTAAAGGCAACTGATGAATAGGTCAAACATGATATTAGGTAATAACATATTAGGGAAAAAAAAATCATCGATACGATGATAGGGCAACAACAATTAGGACAAATGAGCATTAGGGCAAATGATCATTAGGACAAATAGCATTAGGGAATACAAAAATAGGACAAAAAACTTTAGGGATTCAGATATAGATCCGTATGGAATGCATCAGCGATGCGATAGATGGCACTAGTCTGTTTGCTTCAATTACAGGAAAGCTATTTGTATGGAATGTCAACACCGTTATTCTTAGGGTGGGGTGCACCACGCATAACGTAATTAACGAACTGATCAACGTTAAATATGGCGATGGAGCTGTCATCCCATAGAAAACTGTCAGACTTTACATACAAGTTTTTATAACGATGACGTTGACGTTAACAGACGGTTTGGTGCAACCGGCTCTTGGTTTTGCAAGTCTCATTTAGTTAATTTTATGTTTTTTTCTGTTAACAAACGTAGCTGTCGAAGTGACAGATAAGACCAAACGATTGTTAGGCTACCCCCACACTAGCATCTTCCGAGCGTCGACGTCGCCCGAGTCGTCGAGCCGACGTCGACGCTCGGAAAACGCTAGTATGGGGTTAGCCTTAGCAGAGACTATAGAGATATAGACGACCACAGCCTAAGAACTTTTTGAAGCTCATGTCGATTGCGCCATCTATGTCAAAGCCACCTAAAGATACCAAACATGTAAGAGAAATGTCACCTGCACTGCTACTCCACCTAGTGGCTCTAGTGTACTACTAGTACGCTATTTGTTACTAGGTTGAGTAGCTGTGCAGGTGACATTTCTCTTACATATTCGGTATCTTTAGGGGGCTTTGACATAGATGGCGCAATCGACACGAGCTTCAAAAAGTTCTTAGGCTGTGGTCGTCTATAACTCTATAGTCTCTGGCCTTAGTTAAATGAGGCTTGTAAGACATTTATGAGGTCGTGTGCTGCAGGGATAGAAAGAGGTCAGTTGGCGATAAATCTAACCTGATTCCGATGCAAGTGGGACAATCGATGCTAGGGATGTAGCAAGTGCTGCGTACAGTCAGCAGCAAAAGTTGGCTGGAGTGTTCAAAATAACCTCCGCGCGCTGTCACCCGCTTAGATACTTCTGCTGCTGACTGTACAACCAGTAGCAGAAGCAGGGATCGGGAACTGTTCTTTGCTCCATACTAAAATACCGGTTAATTTCCTATTTCATTTTTAACGAGGCAATCTAATAACTCCTAGGAAATATCTAAGTACAATACTGAGTTCTACATGAAGCCCATAAAATAATTAAATATATCACATTATTTCGGGGTTTTCTGAAAATACCGGTTAAGATCCCTGAGCAGAAGTAGATTTAATTGCTCCTGGCTGCTACTATAGGAGTAGCTTAGCTAGCGACTTCATCAATCATTTTAAAGAAAAAAGAACCGATTTCACTTAGTCTACTCCATCATTCAAAGAGAAAATTCCCGTGGTGTGCCTATAATATTTGAAGAGGTTCCCTCGATTTCTCCAGGATTCCATCATCAAATCTTGACCTGACAATGGGAGCAATGGTCGAGTATTTATACTGTTTCAAACAGAATATTTCCCGAATCGGTCCAGCCGTGTTCGAATGATCGGTGAACATACATAAAAAAAAATTCAAAAAGAAAAACAAGCAAGGATTTCGACGAATTGGGAACATCCTTCGAAATCTTGAAGTCGGTTGAATTGAAACTACTTTCATAGGCTCGTCTTCTCTTAACAATCTCGTGCCAAGATTATTTTGAACACCTAGCCTGCTTAGCTACAGGTGGTACAAATACAATCTTGGGGTTTTAACCTAATTGCAACATGGCTCCGTTTTTCTTCGTAGACAAACGTGTGCACACTACAATTATAAAATATGACAGCTCCATTTTGGCCTCTGCATTATATTTAACTGGCAGTGGTTGCAGGCCAGTCTAAACCGGTTTTCTCTGATATTCCAGAAGCGCTGCTGCAGAGCCGGCCGCTGCCGCACATCCCAGACCTGCCGGACGGCGAGACCGCCCCCGCGACCCCGCAACCGCTCGACACCGCCAACAGGTATGACTGAGAGAGTCAGCACGAGTGCAAGCGAGACTGCCGCACATCCCAGACCTGCCGGACGGCGAGACCGCCCCCGCGACCCCGCAACCGCTCGACACCGCCATCAGGTATGACTGAGACAGTAAGCACGAGTGCGAGCGAGATTGCCGCACATCCCAGACCTGCCGAGGGCGAGACCGCCCCCGCGACCCCGCAACCGCTCGACACCGCCAACAGCACGCCTAGCACATGACTGATGCGACAGTATCTCGCGCGCGAAATAGACTACCCGACTCTTTTTAATTGACACAGTCAGAAAAGGACGGATAGACTATCTCGCGCGCGAGATACTGACGTGTCAATCATGTGCTAGGCGTACAGGTATGACTGAGACAGTAAGCACGAGTGCGAGCGAGACTGCCGCACATCGCAGAGCTGCCGGACTGCCAGTAGGTTATGGTTTACGAAGGGTCAGAACCTTACGCTCTTGAATTTACCAGTTTACCGACCCTTAGTATAAGGCCTGAGTGGACGCTCGAGTTGGGCGTACAGCGGGGCGGGAGTGGGGTGTGCATGTTAAACAAATAATGAAACTCATACTGAGTCGACGGTGTCCTGAGTCGACGCTGCACAAAGTGTATGGACGCTCGCCCGCAACGCTGCACGCCCCGCCGAACGAGCGTGCACTCAGGCCTTGCATTTAGTCAACCCAAAATCATCTAGAATAAATAGAAAATAGTCTCGAGAGAATATTGAGGAATTCGCTATGAACATCTACAAAATTGCTTTATGTAAAGGCACGCAGTAGATGCATATTTTACATTTAAAAAAAGGTAATACACAGGTTTTAAATTCAGTCGAATTGAGAACCTCCTCCTTTTTTGAAGTCGGTTATAAATACTGAGGATGCGTTGTATTACTCCGCTTACCGAAGCAAATCGCGGTGTCAGTGTATGAATCGTTAATTGATGTTAATTATCACTGAATTAATTATTTGCTAAATGTTGTCTAGTATGTAGTAGAGTCAGTTGCTCAATTGTCAAATCATGGCCAATGGGGACAACAGTAAGATTGCTTCACACAAAACATCGTCACCTTTCTCATTAACATCACACACTAACATTTAAGTTTTAACACTCGTCTCATTCCTTCCAGATGGACCTCGAAGGAGAACCTCCTCGCTCACCACGAGGAGGACGACCCCCAGCTGTTCGTCGCCCTCTACGACTTCCAGGCAGGGGGGGAAAACCAGCTCAGCCTGAAGAAAGGTACTGTTGTGACCTTCTTGCCACTGATTTACAGATACTTATTAAATAAAGAGTTCTTTATCGTGTGAACCCCGACGATTAAGCTGCTGTTACCAGGCTGGTAAGGAGAACCAGTACGTCTAGCATGACTTACGTTGCGGCGCGGCTCTCCATACTTCAGGCGCGACTCGAAGCATGTCATGCTACGGCCACAGATCAGCCTAAAAAAAGGTAATTATTGTAACCCCTTCCTCAGATTTACAGATTCTCATTGAAGAATCTTTTCCATGAAAAACCCTGGTGATTGGCACTCGAAGACTTCCACGCAGGGGGGGGGGGAACCAGCTAGCTCAGCCTAAAGAAAGGTAACTGTTGAAACGGTCTTGCCACTGATTTACAGATACTTATTAAACGACGGGTTCTTTCCCATGAAAAATCCTGGCGATTGGAACCATCTCAGCGTAAAGAAAGGTAACTGTTGTGGCCTTCTTGCCATTGATTTACAGATATTAAACGACGGGTTCTTTCCCATAAAAAATCCTGGCGATTGGAACCATCTCAGCGTAAAGAAAGGTAACTGTTGTGGCCTTCTTGCCACTGATTTACAGATACTTATTAAACGACGGGTTCTTCCCCATGAAAAATCCTGGCGATTGGAGCCATCTCAGCGTAAAGAAAGGTAACTGTTGTGGCCTTCTTGCCACTGATTTACAGATTCTTATTAAACGACGGGTTCTTTCCCATAAAAACTCCTGGCGATTGGAACCAACTCAGCGTAAAGAAAGGTAACTGTTGTGGCCTTCTTGCTACTGATTTACAGATTCTTATTGATGGATGGGTTCTTTTTAGAGATGGGCCGACTAGTTAGTCGCCGACTATTCGGCGTCATTTGTAGTCGGCGACTAGTCGGCAAAAAATGCCGAATATTCGGCACTTTAATACCTACAGGAAAATAAGAACTTGGCAGAAGTTTAACCCTTTTTTAGGGTTCCGTATCTCGAAAGGAAAAAACGGAACCCTTTTAGGATCACTTTGTTGTCCGTCTGTCTGTCTGACTGTCAAGACAATTTTTCTCAGGAACGCGTGGAGATATCAAGCTGAAATTTATATCAAATACTCAGGTCTATTATCCCTTGGAGCTGTGAAAAATCGAACTTAAAAGCCAACGCAATCAAAAGATACAGTCGTAAATACTGCAAATTTTAGAGTTTTGAAAAAATATTATTTTAAATTTTAAACTTACTACTTTTTTTTCCTCGTAAACGCGTAGAGGTATTAAATTGAAATTCATATCAAATACTCAGGCCTATAATACCTTTCAGCTGTAGCAAAGCGAAACCTTTATGTTCACACAGTATAAGAAATAGCAATATAAGTCGCATAATTTAAAAATGAGTAGGTAATCTCAAGGGTATCAAAACCTAAAGGTACTTCCCATGAACTCAGTTTTATATCAACGCAATAAAAAGAAACAGCAATTTAAGCTTGTTATAAGTTTGTACGGAACCCTCGGTGCGCGAGTCCGAATCGCACTTGGCCGGTTTTTTAGTTATGAAATTTAAATCTTATTAGTAGTGTTTGTTATCTATTTGCCATCAAACACGCCGGCGCCGGTTCGTAAACAAAACTGGTCAAAACATGAACGCGTTTCCGATTGCACCCAAGCTTAGCCAAAACCTACGATCGGCATTGCCGACTAGTCGGCCGATTTAGTCGGCCGATTTAGTCGGCCGATTGTGTAGTCGGCCCATCACTTCTTTTCCATGAAAAACCCAAGAACCGCGATTGGCACTCGAATATTCTTACCGTTCGCTTCTTATAAATCATTGATGATTTCCAGAATCCCAGGCGGTGGCACTGTGACGTCTTTCTGACGTGTGTCTTTTTGACAGCAACTGTCAAAACCCACCAATAAAAAAGTGTTCAACACGATTGGTGGATTAAAATACCTAGACCTCACGCCACAGTGCAGCCACCTGGTGATAGAATCGACTTCGGAAACCCTATTTTTCTTGGCCATATGTATTATTGTCCATAACTATTTAATATACTGGCTTGGTCTTTCCCAACTAATTTGTACAGTCGCCGTCAGATATATCGGAGCTGTGGAGGTGCTCACAAATATCGGAGCATGCACTTTATTGCCTTGACAATAGAGGCGATGTTCCGATATTTGTGACCACCACCACAGCTCCGATATATCTGATGGTGACTGTACAAAAATATACCTATGTAGATATGATTATCAATGGATTCTTAGAAAAAATGTTTATAATTAAAAAATTTTCTTCATTTACAATGATTTTATATTCATTTACCTAACAAGAAATTCCTTTGATCTCAAAAAATTCTACGTACATATTTATAATAGGATGCATTAATTTGATTATAAGAATTCCTTTCAAATCAACCATTCAATTTGACTCTTTTGATATATAAGCCCTAAAAATTACTTTAATTTCTATTGATCGTAAAGTTCGTCTTTTATACGGGTTTAGGTTGCTTATAATTAATTACTTTTCCTACTTGTCGACTTTAATGTTTGAATTGATACTTGAGGCATTCCACGCCAAGCGGACAGGTAAAAAAAGTTGATGTCTCTGATTTCGATAATTTTTGGTGATATTATACCTATGTATGCCCTCGACTCAGATACAAAATATTTTTATCATTTGAAGTATAGTTCAAGAGTTATGTCATTTTGAAATTTTCACCTTTGGGCGGTATATGGTATCTTTGATCAGCATTATTCAGTATAAAGAAAACATAATGTTACAAATTTAATATTGGAGTGTATAGTGCATTAGACAAGCTTTATTTGTGCATTTTTGGATTTCAACTTTTTTGCATTTTTTTTTAATTTTTTTTGTATTTATTTTTTTTAATTGAAATTTAACAAACTTGGACCATTTTATTTTTTTTTATTTTTTGTCTAATTATTGCTAATATTATGCATATAATCTTTGCCAAGTTTGATAATGGGCACGGAAATGGTTTAGGAACTAGAGCGAATATAGTGCCGGCCGGGACTGGAGGCCGGCGACGAGCGAGCTGCCAGCGCCCGGCTGGTCATGCCACGCTAGATCGCGGTTGCAGTAAATGTATATAAAATAGGGCGGTTGTTTGTATTTTTAGTATAATTTTATATTAAAGGTCAAAATAAAGAATATAATTTGTAATTACATAGATGTTTATTTGAAAATTCTCACAATTTAGCTTGTTTCTATGTTGCTCGTGCATTTCAACACAACACCTTCTGATAACCCTTCAGTAAGATTAACTGATTATTCAGTAAACTTTACCGTAATCCCAGTACGCTCCCCGATTTATTTTTGCCAGTGTATCCTTGTTCGACGTCGCCTGTAAACTATCCCGTGTTGCTAGGCGTTTAAGGTTCCACCAAGACCATCACACGGTCCTTTGCCATGAGAAGTGGCGTGAAAACGGAATTCTGAGTCTAGTCTTGCTTAAAGTAAAATAAAAGAGGATGATGAAGTTGAATCTTTTTTTGAAATGCTGCGGTGCTCCAACAGTAATATTTTTTTTTTTGCTGTTATGTCGTTTTCCTGTGAATGCTGGAGTATTTTTTTTGAAAGGTGGAGAAACTGCTAGTGTCGTGTCTGAGGTCGTTGGAAATCATTACTCCCGTGTCTTAAATTTGGTCCCTGTCTATAATAATACACAGATGTAAGAAGTGTGGCCTGGTCATTGTTCCAATGGAACGATTGGGCAGCAACCTGCACAATAAAGCTATAGTATTCGGCAAAATCGCATTGTATTATTATTTATTCTTTTTTAAGTGATTTTTTTAATGATTTGAAATATTTGGATTTTTCCGAAAACTACAGCTTTATTATCCAGGATGCCACCCAATCGTTCCATTGGAACAATGATCAGGCCACACTTCTTACATCTGTGTATTATTATAGACAGGGACCAAATTTAAGACACGGGAGTATAGTAATGATTTCCAACGACCTCAGACACGACACTAGCAGTTTCTCCACCTTTCAAAAAAAATACTCCAGCATTCACAGGAAAACGACATAACAGCAAAAAAAATATTACTGTCGGAGCACCGCAGCATTTCAAAAAAAGATTCAACTTCATCATCCTCTTTTATTTTACTTTAAGCAAGACTAAACTCAGAATTCCGTTTTCACGCTACTTCTCATGGCGAAGGACCGTGTGATGGTCTTGGTGGAACCTTAATCGCCTAGCAACACGGGATAGTTTACAGGCGACGTCGAACAAGGCTACACTGACAAAAATAAATCGGGGAGCGTACTGAGATTACGGTAAAGTTTACTGAATAATCAGTTAATCTTACTGAAGGGTTATCAGAAGGTGTTGTGTTGAAATGCACGAGCAACATAGAAACAAGCTAAATTGTGAGAATTTTTAAATAAACGTCTATGTAATTACAAATTATATCCTTTATTTTGACCTTTAATATAAAATTATACTAAAAATACAAACAACCGCCCTATTTTATATACATTTACTGCAACCGCGATCTAGCGTGGCATGACCAGCCGGGCGCTGGCCGCTCGCTCGTCGCCGGCCTCCAGTCCCGGCCGGCACTATATTCGCTCTAGTTCCTAAACCATTTCCGTGCCCATTATCAAACTTGGCAGAGATTATATGCATAATATTAGCAATAATTAGACAAAAAATCAAAAAAATTAAAATGGTCCAAGTTTGTTAAATTTCAATTTAAAAAAATAAATACAAAAAAAAATTTAAAAAAATACAAAAAAGTTGAAATCCAAAAATGCACAAATAAAGCTTGTCTAATGCACTATACACTCCAATATTAAGTTTGTAACATTATGTTTTCTTTATACTGAATAATACTGATCAACGATACCATATACCGCCAAAAGGTGAAAATTTCAAAATGGCATAACTCTTGAACTATACTTCAAATGATAAAAATATTTGGTATCTGAGCCGGGGGCATACATAGGTATAATATTACCAAAAATTATCGAAATCGGAGACATCGACTTTTTTTACCTGTCCGCTTGGCGTGGAATGCCCCATTTTGTAGACCGTATTTTGCTTGGCCACTCGACAAGCTTCGTGGCCTAAACATGGTATTAGATTAAAAAGCTCTTCATTGTGTCACGATCGTATAAAATACTATTTTATTCTCTAGTGCGTGTATTAAAACCCTTATTGGCATAGCAATAGTCTAAAACCAGCCCATGCAAACAAAATAGACTCAATAATATAATTATACAAATGAAAATATTTCCGTTTGTGTTATAATAGTTATAAATAAATTAAGTAGTTTCTAGTTTTTAAATATCACCACCGCTATTAAATAAACGGACTCTTAAAGTCGATTTTGCGTACGTCTCCCTTAATTGTATGACTCAATTATTATGTGTAAATTGTATGATAGAAATTCTGTGTGATTAATGAGATTCTTTTTTCAATTAATGCATCCTTAAGACGGGGAGAAACCGTTTGGCCGGACGAGGCTGCTCGCCCTCAAGAAAGGTAAAATCTACCCCTAAAAATCCCTTTTAAAAAAATAGCGTAGAAAACAAGCGTTTTTAAAAACACATTTTTCACGAACCTGAATTGTTGAGCCATTTGCTGTTCGTAATTTAGCCGTGTTTATGAATGGCCGATGTTACCGACCACCTGTCAACTGTCAGTTGGTCATTTATTATTATTACACGGCTAAATTAGGAATAAAGGTAAGTGTCTCAACAATCCGGGTTCGTGGTTATACTTGGCAGCTCCAAAGAAAGGGGAAGGCACTGTCAGAGACTATAGAGATATAAAAATGAAATGAAAAATGTTTGAAACTCCACCTAGCAGCTACTAGTGTACTACTAGTACGCTATTTGTTACTAGGTGGAGTAGCAGTGCAGGTGACATTTCCTCTTACATTTTCAGTATCTTTAGGCGGCTTTCGGACAGAGGGCTCAATTGACTTGAGCTTCAAAAAGTTCTTAGGCTGTGGCCGTCTATATCTCTATAGTCTGTGGCACTGTCAAAGGTTTGACCAGATGGCGCCAGCATAGGTTGTACCTGTCGATCACTTTTATTATTCTATAGGATTTGGCTCAAAAGGACAGAAAAAAAACAAGTATTTGACACTATTAGTAGGACAACCTATGCTGGCGCCATGTGTAAATACTTACGAGCGGCCAACTTCATTGAACTCGTCAAAACGACCTCAAACGACGGCCGCGACCTCGCCTAACAAATTTTACTCTACCTACGTGTAGTGTATGCGGTTATGCGAGTAGCTCAAATAGCATACATACGCTATCTCGTGTGTCACAGTATTGGCGGCAAAGGCCGAGTGAAATGAACTGTCACTGTCTATGGACGATGGCCGCGGGGCGGGCTGTTGTGGTATTTGGAGTGGAAGTGAAGTTGTTTCAAATACGTGGCATTGTCGAGCCGGTGTTAAGTGTTACAGGTATTAAACAAGTGTAAGACAAAGATTCTGCAACCACTATACTACGTATGTACAGGCGCCATCTAATACAGAGTGTTTCCTGTAACATGAGCAATAAATTAAAACGTAGATTCTACTCCTCAAACAATAAAACTTTTGTTCAACAACTTTTAAAAAATATGTATTTTTTAGATTGTCTCTTTTTCATACAAACTAAATAGTATTTTCAATGCACGTTAAAATCCGTCCAATTGACATTGCTTGTCAGCCTTGCCACCCTACAGACATAATCAATTTCGGAATACATTGCGTGTTCGAATAATCTTTAAGGTGAAATAAAAATCAAACCATAAGTTATTTTCAAAAGTTGCTGAACAAACTTTGTCTGGTTTGAGGAGTAGAATCTACGTTTTAATTTATTGCTCCTATTACAGGAAACACCCGGTATATAGGAACGGCCAAGGTACTCAAAAATATCTGAACATGCACTTTATCGCCTTGACAATAGCGGCGTTGTTCAGATATATGTCGTCACCTTGGTCGCTCCGATCCATCTAATGGCAGCTGTACAATCACGGACTTTAACCTTTTCCACGCCAAAGACGTATATATCGGCACCACAGGTCCAACGCCAAAGGCCGATATATCGTTCACCGACCACAGAGCAAAATAGACTTTACATGCACATACGCATAAAGTTTAACTTCATTTTTGACTTTTAGATGTCGTGGCGTCTGAGTGGTAGGTTTTGCGTTTGACATGGCGTCGAAAAGGTTAATTGTTGAGCCATTTACGGTTCAAGCGTTTTCTTTTGTTTAATACTTACTCTATGAAATGTCCAATGTAACGTGACCCCTAAATGATTGATCAATGAAAGTCAGTGACCGTATTTTAACTTAATATACGCCATTCGCACCTGTGTGTTGCTATTATTATAGCAAAGGCCCTTTCCTGTTTGTATCTTGTCTAAGTTTAAATAAAACACATTGCTTTGCTTTGATCAAATATTATGATAATGTTTCAAAACAATGTCTATGTGTAAGGGTAGTTATATTTTAAGAATTACAAGAATAGTATAAATTAATACAGCCCTACCACTTAATTGAGATTTAAGACGCAACACACGCGTAGCGAAATTCTGCCGACCATAGATAATATTCAGGTGCGAGTCAGAAAATTGTCTATGGGTTGGTCAATCTCGCTGCGATCTGGGCTGAATTCCGCCAAACGTGTTTCGCCTTAAGGTGAGATTCGGCGGTGATTTCTAATATTAACTATATTTAGCGATCGTAGGTATTATATGTACTGTTACCGTCACGTTCTACAACTTTGCCTACGATGCACAACTTTGCCTAGCTTAAAACCATGGTTTTCTTCACCAAACAACTATTTATATCTTATTATTGAGATGGCCGCCTTTCCCATCTCAGGAATACTCGTAAGGTATAAATACCTATGCGAAGAAAAGTTTATCAAGCCAGGCAAAGTTGTGCATCGTAGGCAAAGTTGAAGCACGTGACGGTACTCATATTTACGGTAATATAGATACGTTATGCACCTGTGACCTCAACTCTGGTATTGTGTGTGTTACAAATAATTTCCGCTCGCCAAAACCAATGGTTCCTTTGAGATGCATTGATGCGTAGCTATCAGAGTTCAGGGCCCTTCTGGTCTGCTATTCTCTATGGTTATCGGTTTTAGACAGTCTGGATTAAATAAATTAAAGAAATAGCTTATTAGTTGCTCCGCGTTTTATCTTCATCAATATGTTACGCCAACTTTTATTCAAATTAGATTATCTAATGAAATTAAAACATCATAAATCGGTGAATAGTTCCCGAGTTTGTGTCACCATCGTTTGAGGCGAGTGCTAGAATTGATGTGCAATGGCAACCACGCTGGTAATAATAGTTGTATTATGTATATTTGTTGTGCGAGTTGTTTTAACCAGCTGTGGGTGTATTTATTGAATTGAACAAAATGGGAACAAAAGCAAATAATTACTCAGTCATCCATTTTGCGGTGCCGCCACAAACGTGGAACGTATTCGTAATTATTGCCGTTTGATTGAATATTTTAATATAACTTCATTAGGCTACTTTACTGACGTATCAAATGAGCTACTCTTTATATTTATAATACGATATGTTATTTATGTGTTTTCTATATTACAGCTCGAAAACTACACGGTGCCCGTGAGGATTGCGAGAGATTTTAACAGTGTATCCCTGATAATATTGTCGTATAAACTTCTCTAGATTCTTCTCTATATTCGCCTATTTTCAGAGATAATAAAAAAAATTGTGACTCAGAGCTCAGTGCAAAATGGTTTTTTATATGATGATTTCACTCTGTATGGGGTCTAGTCCAGCTAGACATCCTTATTGACAGATATCAAACTGCCAAGGAATACTTTGCGTAAACTACGAATCAAAATGTACGAATTTGTTTTAGTCGATAGTTTTACCAATAAGATTACCTTTTTTATGTTCAAAACCATTAAAAAAGGTTTTTTTTTGACGAAATGAACCTAATTACGTATAACATTGATTACTCCTTATGACCTCAGAAATTCGTGGTTAAAATATCTCGCAATGCTCACGGGCACCGAGTGTAATTATAAAATAATTAGAAAACTGTCTTAGAAACCATTACCTCTTTTTTTTGTCAACCATTTCGATAAAAGGACGTGCCCGTGTCCGGTCGTAGTTTAAGGATATACCCGGGTCCATGAATTTTCCTTAACGAAGGCCGTAATAATATGTTAGACACTCTTGTGTGCCTACAAATAAGAGTGAGTCAGATATTTTTGAGGCCTTCGTTTTGGATGCTATTATTGCAGAACAATTACGATTATTTTTTACACAGTTTTATTTAGCTTGACCCCGTATATTTGTTTGTTTATTTATTTGTGTCATTATCTCATTATATGCATCAAATCTTATAAGTTAAATTTCAACCACCCCGGTGTCCGATTGAGCTGAAATTTGGTGTACTTCCGTAGTTTACATGATAATGCTACTAGGTACAGTCTGCAATAAACCTGTGTACCAAAAAAGTTTTGGTAGTTACTTGTAGCTCTTTATTTATTATTCCTATAAAAGCTAACAGCTAGCGCCAACACACTTATATGGTACTTAAAATATAAAGATTATCATCACATTTTATAGTGGTAAGTAGCTATTAAAGTTTGCAACAAACCAGATGATGGAAAAACTTATCTCAACACTATAGCACCCAATTCACAAAGAACATTTTTATCCCACAGGCGAACAAGTCCGCATAATGAGCTACAACGCGAGCGGCGAGTGGTGCGAGGCGCACACCCTCAGCGGAGCCCTAGGCTGGGTGCCCAGCAACTACGTGACGCCCGTCAACTCGCTCGAGAAGCACTCGTGGTACCACGGGCCCATCTCGCGGAACGCGGCCGAGTACCTGCTCTCGTCCGGCATCAACGGCAGCTTCCTGGTGAGTGAGGAACTCGTGTATCACTAGTCCTGCAGGCTCCCTTGTGCTATGTCACTAGGGTGACACTAAACTCTGGGTACACAATGGCTGAGTACCCAGCAACTACGTGACGCCCGTCAACTCGCTCGAGAAGCACTCGTGGTACCACGGGCCCATCTCGCGGAACGCGGCCGAGTACCTGCTCTCGTCCGGCATCAACGGCAGCTTCCTGGTGAGTGAGGAACTCGTGTATCACTAGTCCTGCAGGCTCCCTTGTGCTATGTCACTAGGGTGACACTAAACTCTGGGTACACAATGGCTGAGTACCCAGCAACTACGTGACGCCCGTCAACTCGCTCGAGAAGCACTCGTTGTACCACGGGCCCATCTCGCGGAACGTAGCCGAGTACCTGCTCTCGTCCGGCATCAACGGCAGCTTCCTGGTAAGTGAGGAACTCGTGCATCACTAGTCCTGCAGGCTCCCTTGTGCTATGTCACTAGGGTGACACTAAACTCTGGGTACACAATGGCTGAGTACCTAGGAACTACGTGACGCCCGTCAACTCGCTCGAGAAGCACTCGTGGTACCACGGGCCCATCTCGCGGAACGCGGCCGAGTACCTGCTCTCGTCCGGCATCAACGGCAGCTTCCTGGTAAGTGAGGAACTCGTGTATCACTAGTCCTGCAGGCTCCCTTGTGCTATGTCACTAGGGTGACACTAGACTCTGGGTACACAATGGCTGGGTGCCCAGCAACTACGTGACGCCCTTCAACTCTCTGGAGAAGCACTCGTGGACGCGGCCGAGTACCTGCCCTCGTCCGGCATCAATGACAGCTTCCTGGTGACTGGGAAAACACTTAAAAACCAACTGTTCAGTAATTCTGGCTTCCTTGTAATACATTCTAACGCAGACACTATCTTTATTCCACGTGTCTTTATGACACAACAACAATCTGCCTCAAGAATGGCTTCACAATGTGCTCATTCAGTGAACTCTAATACAATTTATTGTTCCAGGTCCGCGAGTCGGAGTCGAGTCCGGGCCAGAGGAGCATATCGCTGCGGTACGAAGGTCGCGTGTACCACTACAGGATCAACGAAGACTCCGACGGCAAGGTAATGTACTTTTATTGAGGTTACATATGTAAAGTGTTGCCACGTTATCGCTGTACATGGACATTGCAGCGGCAATATGAGTAGCTGCCAAAATAAACATACTTAAATTTGACGTTTAATTGGATCTCCACATTTTTACAAAGTCGTTAGTTAACTTTGACACTTGCAAAACATAATGACTTAATTGAGCCTAGTCTGTTGTAAAACTTGGAGTGTATTATTTTTAGTCTCATAATATTTGGTTCATGACAGAAGGTTAGGATCACAAATTAAAATAAGCTTATCTCCAGGTGTACGTAACATCGGAGTCCAAATTCGGCACGCTAGCGGAGCTGGTCCATCACCACTCCGTGCTCGGCGACGGGCTGATCACGCAGCTACTCTACCCGGCGCCGAAGCGGAACAAGCCCACCGTGTTCCCCCTCGCGCCGCCCGACCAGTGGGAGATCGACCGCACCGACATCGTGATGAAGCACAAGCTAGGTACGTCTCATGGCGAGCCAGACACACTGGTGGTGGAGGACGACCTCATCACGTAGTTACTCTACCCCGAGGAACAAGCCCGCCGTGTAGAGGTAGAGGTAGGGGGCAGTGGGAGATCGACCGCACCGACATCGTGATGAAGTACAAGCTAGGTACGTTTCATGGCGAACCAGACTCACTGGTGGTAGAGGACGGGCTCATCACGTAGTTACTCTACCCCGAGGAACAAGCCCGCCGTGTTCCCCCTCGCGCCGCCCGACCAGTGGGAGATCGACCGCACCGACATCGTGATGAAGCACAAGCTATACCTCGTTTTTTTCCAGATTAGAAAAATAACGGTCGATTTCGACACTTCAGCTGTATTTTTTTCAGCCATATCTGGGCAAAATATAAATGAAACTACTTTTTCCACTATTAGTGATACGCTTAAGCCAATACGATGCAAAATAACAAATTTTAAAATCGTTTTCCCAAAAATCGCATGACGAAATAGCACGATTTTTCTAATCTGAAAAAAAACGATGTATTGGTACGTCTCATGGCGAGCCAGACACACTGGCTCATCACGTAGTCACTCTACCCAGAGGAACAAGCCCGCCGTGTTCCCCCATGCCCCGCCCGACCAGTGGGAGATGCACTGCTGGTGGGACACCACTCGGTCGGCGATGGCTCGTCATGAAGCTACTCTATCCTAGAATCAAGCTTACTGTGTGACCCGTCGTTGCCCAAGTGGGAGATGAAGCAAAAACTTATAGTCAAAAATAATCTTTCTGAGAGAACATTCATGCCACAAAATTTTATACACAGTTTTTTCACATACAGCAGATTTTTCGTAACACTCGTGTTTGCCAACTTAAAACGATCGATTTAGTATTTTAATTTGAAGGTTTGTTAATTTAGTAACTCTGGTTTTAGGAGGCGGGCAATATGGCGACGTCTACGAAGCCGGTTGGAAGAAATTTAACATTACTGTAAGTTAAATAGCTTTATTCAGAACCTTGACGCGTAGTTATAGTAACCTAGAGGTAGCCGGTTGGGTAGCGGTATTTGAGCTCCCAAAGCGTTGTGGAGCCGCTTGGCGCTTAAGACCATCGAGAGTTCACAGTGGCACAAGAAACACTTGTCAGTAAAGATGTAGCAATGGGGTTGGCCGGTCGAAAGTCTTTATAGATGGCGCCAGCATAGCTGTCAAACACTTGTTTTTTTTTTGGAATTATCTGACCTGGATGGGCTAGCCTTTAAGCCAAATCCCATACAACATTACTAGTGACAGGTACCAGCTATGCTGGTGCCATCTGGCCAAACCGTTGTCAGTTGCCAACCCCATTTAATTAATGTTCACTCATTCGTTCCCAGGTCGCCGTGAAAACCTTGAAAGACGACACGATGGCCCTAAAAGACTTCCTCGAGGAGGCGGCCATCATGAAGGAGATGCGGCACCGGAATCTAGTCAAACTCCTGGGCGTGTGCACCCGGGAGCCCCCGTTCTACATCATCACGGAGTTCATGTCCCGCGGGAACCTCCTGGACTACCTGAGGAACGGGAACCGGCAGCAGATCGACGCCGTGGTGCTCATGTACATGGCCACGCAGATCGCAGAGGGGATGAGCTATTTGGAGAGTAGGAGCTTCATACACAGGTAAGAGTGACGTGAAGTATTAGTTGACTCGAGAAAGTTGACTCGAGAATTATACATATGGAACGGACAACATTTTTTTTAATACAGTTGCTCAAAAAAGTGCTTTTCTTGTAGTGGTTTAGCGTGCGGAAAGTTTGATATCGCGCACTAGTGCTTTTTACTTTTCCAGCCAATCACAGCTAATGACAGTGACAGATAGCCAATCACAGCGCCGCACCGCACCGCGCGGAGCGTTCGGATACATGTACTAAAGTAACCTCAAAGTGAATAATTGACAATTTTATATTTTTTTCGCAACTGTATTAAAAAACGTCGTTCGATACTCGTGCGTAAATGTCATTCTTCACTCGCCTACGGCTCGTGGCAAGATATCTCGGTACTCGTGGAGTAATGACATACTTTCCGCACTAATATCGAAATGTACAATTGTAGAAATTACGGGCCAGCTTTTGTGAGTATGCTTATGCTCTAGACCACCTAAACTACTACTAAGACACAGATAGGCAGTCTCTGCATTGTATTTACAACCGACTTCAACATTTCGGAAGGAGATTCTCATATCGTCGGGATCTTTGTTTTTTTTATGTCATCGATTATTCGAAGACGGCTGGACAGATTTGGAAAATTATTTTTTTGTTTTAAAGAGTAATACTTTACAGTTGATCCCATTGTCACCTGGTCCGGATCTGATGATGGGATCCTGGAGAAACGAGGGAACTCTTTAAGTATTATAGGCACCAGGGATGTCACAAATGTCCTTTTTTTTCACATTCGCGAATGCGAATGCGAATATTCAGGATGCGAACGTCCGAATGCGAATGCGAATACGAATGTTACGGAGTAGATTCAAAAAAGTTAATCTTGCTTATCATTTTTATGCTTCCATAGTTCATAAATACAGAACATGATATGTGATGGAGTCCTATATTATCTTAGAGCTTTAAACCAAGCGGAGTAGCCATTGACAGGCGTTCCCCTCTGCCAAATGAGTATGACCAGTGGTCATACTCATTGTATGGACTGACGTTTATTTGACGTGGCTATTTTGACGTTTCGCATACATTTGACGTTCCCCTCCCCCGCAAAAAACGGCAGACTTTTTCCGATAGAAATGAGAGCACGTCTCGCATCCGGTTGGTTTAAAAATCAAAGTATATTATTGATCAAAAGGAGACAAGTGATACCGTCGTTTTCACTTACTGTGTATGGGCAAGCATATGACCATCGGCCGGGTCGGCGTGGTCAAAACAGGATGTGTTCTGCCAATTCTGCCCACATGCGCATTCGGAAAATATTCGCATCATTTCATGCGAATGCGAATGTTGATACGAATGTCCAAAATGATGCGAATATTCGCATTATACGAATGTGAATGGGAATATTCGTGACATCCCTAATAGGCACACCTATAGTGATTTCACTATTTTTTATAGCAACTCGGACACTACCTCTTGGAATAGCGGATCCTAAGTGAAGTCGGTTCTTTTTTGTTTAAAATTATTTAGTATTTGTTGATATAGCGGCAACAGAAATACACCATCTGTGAAAATTTCAGCTGTCTAACTATCACGGTCCATGAGATGCAGCCTGGTGACAGACAGACAGACGGACGGACAGCTGACTGAGTCTTAGTAATAGGGTCCCGTTTTTACTAATTTCATTGATAGATGTTAATAACGGCTAAAAATTATTCGGCCTATTTGCCATCCCACCCACCATACCAACCATCTTGTTCGCAGGGACCTCGCGGCGCGGAACTGCCTAGTAGGCGAAAGCCACCTCGTCAAGGTGGCCGACTTCGGCCTGGCCCGGCTCATGCGAGACGACACGTACACCGCCCACGCGGGGGCCAAGTTCCCCATCAAATGGACGGCCCCCGAGGGCCTGGCCTACAACACCTTCAGCACCAAATCCGACGTGTGGGCCTTTGGGATCCTGCTGTGGGAGATCGCCACGTATGGCATGTCGCCGTACCCAGGAGTGGATTTGGCTGACGTGTATCATATGCTTGAGAAGGTTAGTATCTTACAACCTAGAGTCTACCTAGGAAGTTGACCATATCTTAGGGCCTGCCTTATAGTAACATCTTCAGTAGCAATTCTGACGTCTGGGCCTTCGGGATCCTACTGTAAGAGATTGTCACTTATGGCATGTCGCCGTACCCAGGAGTGGATTTGGCTGACGTGTATCATATGCTTGAGAAGGTTAGTATCTTACAACCTAGAGTCTACCTAGGAAGTTGACCATATCTTAGGGCCTGCCTTATAGTAACATCTTCAGTAGCAATTCTGACGTCTGGGCCTTCGGGATCCTACTGTAAGAGATTGTCACTTATGGCATGTCGCCGTACCCGGGAGTGGATTTGGCTGACGTGTATCATATGCTTGAGAAGGTTAGTATCTTACAACCTAGAGTCTACCTAGGAAGTGGACCATATCTTAAGGCCTGCCTTATAGTAACATCTTCAGTAGCAATGCTAACGTCTGGGCCTTCGGGATCCTACTGTAAAAGATTGTCACTTATGGCATGTCGCCGTACCCGGGAGTGGATTTGGCTGACGTGTATCATATGCTTGAGAAGGTTAGTATCTTACAACCTAGAGTCTACCTAGGAAGTGGACCATATCTTAAGGCCTGCCTTATAGTAACATCTTCAGTAGCAATGCTAACGTCTGGGCCTTCGGGATCCTACTGTAAGAGATTGTCACTTATGGCATGTCGCCGTACCCGGGAGTGGATTTGGCTGACGTGTATCATATGCTTGAGAAGGTTAGTATCTTACAACCTAGAGTCTACCTAGGAAGTTCACCATATCTTAGGGCCTGCCTTATAGTAACATCTTCAGTAGCAATTCTGACGTCTGGGCCTTCGGGATCCTACTGTAAGAGATTGTCACTTATGGCATGTCGCCGTACCCGGGAGTGGATTTGGCTGACGTGTATCATATGCTTGAGAAGGTTAGTATCTTACAACCTAGAGTCTACCTAGGAAGTGGACCATATCTTAAGGCCTGCCTTATAGTAACATCTTCAGTAGCAATGCTAACGTCTGGGCCTTCGGGATCCTACTGTAAGAGATTGTCACTTATAGCATGTCGCCGTACCCGGGAGTGGATTTGGCTGACGTGTATCATATGCTTGAGAAGGTTAGTATCTTACAACTAAGAGTCTACCTAAGGTAGAATCCATAATTCCGCGGAGTGATTTGACTGCTCCTGGCATACAAAGCAGTTGTCAAATGTATGAAAAGAGCTGTCAAATCATTCCGCGAAAACTTCTTAGGCAAGGCGGTGTTGAATTTGGCTTAAAACTTCATGAGCGGTAGGAAAACTGCATGCTCCGGCTCAGGCGCCTAAAACTTAGGCAAGCCGACGGGAATAGAGTTATATGGACGCGCCACGACTGTTAGGAAGTGGGCCATCTCTTAGTACTATAACTTCTTCAGTACTAAGACTACTTTTTTTGACCTTATTACAAAGGAGTAAGGTGCAAAATTAAAAATGCACCCAATACGTAATCTTTGACGTCGATTTGCTGAGTACTTAAAAGTGAAATAGTAAACATTGCACTAGTTTGTGGGCGAGTTTGTAAACTTAGCATAATTTCCGGCGACCGTGCTACCATTAGCCAACAATGACCCAAATCTATATTTAACTGTTTCGCTGGCACATTACAGGTTAGATTTTCTGGTTACTTAAATTTAGACTAAGGCTCACTTGCACCAAACTGTCTGTCACCGTTAAAACGTACGCTAAATTTTACTGTATGGAAATTTTCATAGTAATCTCCCGGTTGACGCTGATGAGTCCGTCAAAAGTGGTTGGTGCAACTGACCCTTAGTGTCACTGTGACAATGTTGAAATTTCAAATTGGATAAAAGTGAAGCAGAACCCTGTAATAAAATAATAGGGCCAGCGATTTGGTTTCATTAGAATCCTTCGAACCAATAGGGTACTTTCCAGTAGATAATAGTTATTTGTGCAACAAGGGAGGAAAGTTGGTTTTTCTTGCGAGTGTTGCTTTTGAGTCCCGAGTAAGCGAAAGATTCTATAATTGAATCACGAGCGAAGCGAGTGATTCTAGGTTTGAATCTTGAGCGTAGCGAGGGATCTCAAGAACACGAGATGTAAAAAAGATTTCCTCTCGTGTGACACATACAACTTTTCACCTCAGTAGTGAGAACATATTAAAGTTAAAAAAACACATTTATTTACATTCCCGAATGAAAGGCATCATCATTATGACGAAAACCTTCAAGAAACAGAATTTCACTCCCTGGGGTGACGAAAGTAGCAACTTTCGTCACTCCCTGGAGTGATGAAAGTCGCACTTTCGTCACTCCAGGGAGTGAGGAAAGTAGGCTTGTTCGAACTGCTGAGGTGAAAATTGAATTTTTTGCATTCATAAAAACTAAATTTCAAAAATACACAGAAAAATCCAGGTGTTGGTTTGCGCTTTAAATGATTTTATAATGGTTAAAACTTTTATAAAGGAGATGTATTCATCATAATAGTATTGAGACGTCACAATATTAGTCTCCCGTATACACTTCATTGTTTTGACGTTTCCTAAAGAGTAGCTGATTTGACTTAATAGGAATATAGCCTATTGATTACCGGTAGCTATTGAGGGCCCTCATGGACACTTTGTAAATCCATAGAATACGAACCCACGTATAAATGTACACCTATATGTATATCAGGAAAAATAACGTAGTGTTGAGTAGTGTAGTAGTGTACCGTCGCCATGAGATATATCGGAGCGGCCAAGGTGGTCACAAATATCTGAACAACGCCCCTATTGTCAAGGCTCTAAAGTGCATGTTCAGATATTTTCGAGTGCCCTGGCCGCTCCGATATATTTCATGGCGACTGTATAGACGGAGAGCTGGCCACATCAGATATGACACAATAATGAGAGCGACAAAACCCCTCTCGTTAGTTTGCTATACTATGCTTATTTCTAGATCCGGACATCTGGCAGTTGTAAAGTGGTGGAGGTCAAAGAATGCAAATAACTTGAAGAAAACAAATTCTAGAGATCTGGGTTTGATCCAATATTATGAAAAATTATGTAATTAATTACATTATATTATATCCAAAAGTTTCGGTTGTAGTGCCAAATGATGTATAATGTAATTTTTGATTACTCGCCTACTGTTTTTGTTTCCGCAATAATACACAATGTTTTTTGTTCTAATGTTAAAATATAGGCCCTGTTCTCTATAAATGACACAACTGCAGCAGTTTTTACCTATTTCGGTATTACTTTTTTCCAGCTTAAAAACTTTGTTGGTCTGTCACTCTGATCTCCACCCATTAAAAGCTGCCAGATGCCCGGATCTAGCAATAAGGATGGTCATGCAATCTAACTGCACTGGTTACAATACTCTCATTATTGTGTCATATCTGACGTGGCCAGCTCTTAGACCCCTACCATTAAGTCAGCCTTTTGTATTCCAGGATTTTCTTTTGTGTAATGAAGGTTAAATAGTTACCCGCTTATTCATAAACGTGTTTCAAACCTCATTTAGTTAAAATGTATTTTGTCTGTTTCTAACAAACACAACTGTCAATGTGACAGATAAGGACAAAAAATGATTTAGTTAAATGAGGTTTGCAATACGTTTATGAATAAGCGGGTTAATTAAAATTAAAATCCATTTATTTCGAGTAGCAAGGACTCATAGGTATACATAATAATACATAATTACTGTTATTAAATGTAAATCTAATTAATAATCTAATTAATAAGGAAGTCTAATATTAGTCAACATTAATTTTAATTCAGCTTAAGAGCACAGACATTATCTTATTTTAGTATACATTTGGAGGTATTTTATAGATTTATATGATACCTAAAACATAATAAAGACATTATACTTAGTAGCAGCATAGAGTAACTTATAAAATAGAGCAGTACAGCAGTGGCGGCAGGTCAAAAAAAAGCTGGTGCTGAATTTGGCTTAAAATTTCTCCATGAGCTGTAGAAAAACTGCTCAGGCACCTGAAACTAAGGCAAGCCGACAGGAATCGTGTTCTATGAACGCGCCGCCACTGCAGTACAGTCTAACAACTTTTTTAAGCTCATTTCTGAAAGCGCCATCTACTCCAGAGTCACCTAAAGACAGCTCGTAAGTAGAAAATGAATTGCGTTGCAGCGACATCTAGGGCCGAGTACATTACCGTAGTAAAGCTAGCTTATTTCCAATAATTTACGAGCTGCCTTTCGAGTGGCTTTCGACTAGATGGCGCTTTCAAACATGAGCTTCAAAAAGTTTTTAGACTGGGGCTGTCTAAGTTATCTATAGTCTCTGGTAGCAGAAAATATAGGATTTAATTAATAGCTTTCTCTTGCATTTTCTACGTTATACCGTATTTTATAGTGGTATATTCAACATATACGCACATAAACAGGGTTTTTTTTATTATGAAACTCGCCTTAATTCGCTACGGCTCGTGTTTTAATGCCTAATTATATACTTAGTTGCATACACATTTTTTTTACTACAGCGACATTTGAAATGGTGGCAGTATACAGAATTTATTGTATGCCACTTATAAAAAACCTACATGACAATCCATAATGATACTGATATCAGTATCATAATGGACACTTATGGTATCAATACACCTATTGGGCTTCTGTCCGATATATTATAATGCTAAAGTAATAAATCGCCTCTTTAACTATTACAAATATTAACACAAATTACAGTTATAACCTACTTTGAATATCTCTCACAATGTTAGAGCGTTTTCACACTGTCCGATCCGATATCGGATGTCGGACAGCCCTAGGAAAACAAAGCTGCTAGAGAGTACCTTGTGGTATTAAGTCCGCCTTTTTGCTTTAGTGCCTTCTTTTGAGCAATCGACATTTGGTATTTTACGATATAATATAGAATTACACAAAGTTTGAATGTGCCTTTTCGTGGTCCTAACCTACATCGGATATCGGATCGGATAATGTGAAAACGCACTCTACACAGACTTTTAAGCCTTTAAAAAAATACAAGTTGACATCACATAATTAAGGTGTCAAAACTATTTCTTAGACATTACATCCCTACTCCATCTCATTATACTCGTACTCATATTTCAAATTTCACGGGAAGAACGAAACAAACCTTAAACAAGTTTCGTATTGGTATCCTCTTGCTGTCAAATTGTCATGGAAGAATAGGGAATATTACGCAAAACTCTGCGTAGGGGGCGGCACTAGCACAAACAGAGGGCCTGCCGCGAGACACGAAAATAAAAATTTCGTTACCTGGTTCTCTGTCACTCTCACATATTCGAGCGATAGAGACGCAGATGTCAAAATTTCGATTCTCTCGTTTCACGATAGGCCCTCTGTAAACAAACCGCCTTGGTGCACAAATGACATATTTATTCGTTATAAATTATCTATGAAAACTTGTAAAAAAACTGTTTAAGGCCTAGTATGTATTAAGAACTCTATGGTTTACCGATGTTCTAGTGCTGCACTCTGGTGGCAGAACATTACAGTAATATCCCCTATTTGACTTGCCATTGTTCGTAATGTAGCCGTGTAATAAAATCTCAAAGCAAGTATTAACTAGAGCCCGCACACGTGTACCCCCGTATGGGATAGATATATAGATGCCCATAATCACTTCTACAGCATAAAACAGAACAATTTACCAATCTTTTCCTTAGCCGACACAACTTTCTAGGAAAACTAACAGCTTTTCTCGTAGCAATCACAGAAATTCTTGAAGAAATCGCGCATTATATCTGTTTGTTACCCTCCACTGCTAGAAGTAACGCGTGGAGGGTAATAGAAACTATGACAAGGACCAACGATAATAGCACCTCTCTACCGTATCTATTGAAAGTGTAATAAGACCATCCCGTTCTATCTTGGTATTATTAGTTCCGTGTCAGATCTATGGGTGGTATATCTATGAATAAAATAAATGACCGATGTCACTGACAGTTGACAGCTAGTCGGTAACATCGCTCATTCATAACTCGGCTAAATTACGAACTATGACAAGTGGCTCAAAAATCCAGGTTCGTATACATTTCCAAGAGATTTGAAACACGTGTTAAGTGACAGACTAACATAAAGACGCGCAAAGATGTTTGTTACACAACGAACAGCGAGGCCTAGTGACCGAGATCCGCGAGAATATCTCCGAGGCCGAGAGCTCCTTGCCGAGTTTGTTGCACATCGAGTACGAGACCGTGCTCTTGTTGAAGTCCTTGGCCGGGACGCAGGTTCGGGCCCGGACTGGGCCGATGTCGACGCCGGTCTCCACTGAAAATTATGACCGACTAGAAATTATGACACTAGGGAATGCAACCCGGGTTTTTTTTGTATCGAATAAACCCGGGTAGTACCTGGAAACCCGGGTTTCTTCATACTAAAAAAACCGGCCAAGAGCATGTCGGGCCATGCTCAGTGTAGGGTTCCGTAAACTGAGACCATTAATTCAAAAGGTCGTTTCTTACGGGAAATTTGGCGGTGCTTACGTCATTTTTACTTACGTCCTTTCGCTATGGGTTTTTGAATGCTAACTCAAAAACGGCTCAACCGATCTATTTCAATATAGTTTTCATTGAAGGTACTCATTAAGCCTCAGTTTCATGAATTTTTTCAAAATTTTAGGACCCACGATTCAAAAGTTAGATGGGGGGGGGGACGCCCTGTTTTAAACTTTCGGAGCTATTATTTCCGAAAGTATTAGTTTTATCCAAAAACTGTTTTAGAAAACCCTAATTCTTTTTAAAAGACCTATCCAACGATACCCCACACAACTTGGTTGGAACGAAAAAAAATTTCGCCCCCCACTTCACGTATACGGGAGGTACCCTAACAAAATATATTTTTCGATAATTTCTCAGTTTCGTTACACTTTTTTTATGAACGTAACGAATTTTTTTGTATGAAAATTTTGGAACAGTTGGGACATTTTTTAAATCTATCAGACTCGATAGAGCTCATGATTCTGCATAGGATAGACTCAAAATATATATCAAATTGAAAAAAAAAGTAAAGGTACATTTTTTCTGCAAATTACCCCAAGACTGTTGGGTCGTTGCGCCAAATAAGTAGTAGTAATAGTTAGTACTCATACATAGCATGGCACTACGCACCTAGTTTGGCTGACTCCGCTGTGATGATCAGGCATAGAAACGCCATTCCGGGTATGTAGCAGTCGATGTTAGGTACCTGGAATATAAGCCATACATCACTTAGAGTTTAATAGAACACATGATTTTCTTTGTGAAACTACTAAGTCTAGTCTCAACGAGTCAGTCAACTAGGCAGTTGTTACTGTGAATTTTCTATGTGAGACTTACCATGTGATGTTACGATATACATAATATTATGATAAATTCATCTTTTATATTTACCATTTTAAATCAAAGAAAGCTCTAAAATATGTTGGCGCTAGTTTTTCCTTCTATTTTTGTCAGTTTTATGTCGCGAGCTCATGAGTAAGCGGTTATCTCTTTATCCCCCTCTCCCAGTTATGAATAGCAATTCCAAATTCCCTCCATTGTATTGTAGTTTCCATTGTCTATCTATAGAATAAAATAAAATTCTATGCCTACGTCAAAACTGGCGTCATTTGGCGCTATAATACTGTTGACTTATGACTCAGGCTAAGGAAAAATTTAATGTAGTGTCTTATCAGGGGTCTAAAACAATTGCAGAGAGGTGTGATGGATGGCGGTTACTCCACCGACAAGCAAGAGCAAGGCTCTTAAATAAATGATGATGGTAAAACTGTTACTTTGAGACGCGGCACGACAGGACATGACATCCAGTTGTAGTACTACAGCCCATTTACTGTGGCCGGTATAAGTTTGGAGTTTTGCTTGCTGGACAGCGATCTCTTGTGCCTTTTCCGGGGAAGCCTGGCAGTTATACAGACCGTGATGTTCGCGTGGTCCGGGTGGTCCGGGTCCCAGCAGCCGGGGTGGTCGTAGGACAGGCAGTTGTAGCACTGCACGCCCTTCACTCTGGCTGGTATAAGTGGTGCCCTTCTTGTGGGTTGGAGAGGGAAGACTGACAGTTATACAGACCGTGGTGTTAGCGTGGTCTAGATGGTCCGGGTCCCAGCAGCCGGGGCGGTCGTGGGACAGGCAGTTGTAGCACTGCACGCCCTTCACTCTGGCTGGTATAAGTGGTGCCCTTCTTGTGGGCTGGAGAGGGAAGACTGACAGTTATACAGACCGTGATGTTAGCGTGGTCTGGATGGTCCGGGTCCCAGCAGCCGGGGCGGTCGTGGGACAGGCAGTTGTAGCACTGCACGCCTTTCACTGTGGCTGGTATAAGTGGTGCCCTTCTTGTGGGTTGGAGAGGGAAGACTGACAGTTATACAGACCGTGACGTTAGCGTGGTCTGGATGGTCCGGGTCCCAGCAGCCGGGGTGGTCGTGGGACAGGCAGTTGTAGCACTGCACGACCTTCACTGTGGCTGGTATAAGTGGTGCCCTTCTTGTGGGCTGGAGAGGGAAGACTGACAGTTATACAGACCGTGACGTTAGCGTGGTCTGGATGGTCCGGGTCCCAGCAGCCGGGGTGGTCGTAGGACAGGCAGTTGTAGCACTGCACGCCCTTCACTCTGGCTGGTATAAGTGGTGCCCTTCTTGTGGGCTGGAGAGGGAAGACTGACAGTTATACAGACCGTGATGTTAGCGTGGTCTGGATGGTCCGGGTCCCAGCAGCCGGGGCGGTCGTAGGACAGGCAGTTGTAGCACTGCACGCCCTTCACTCTGGCTGGTATAAGTGGTGCCCTTCTTGTGGGCTGCAGAGGGAAGACTGACAGTTATACAGACCGTGATGTTAGCGTGGTCTGGATGGTCCGGGTCCCAGCAGCCGGGGCGGTCGTAGGACAGGCAGTTGTAGCACTGCACGCCCTTCACTCTGGCTGGTATAAGTGGTGCCCTTCTTGTGGGCTGCAGAGGGAAGACTGACAGTTATACAGACCGTGACGTTAGCGTGGTCTGGATGGTCCGGGTCCCAGCAGCCGGGGCGGTCGTAGGACAGGCAGTTGTAGCACTGCACGCCCTTCACTCTGGCTGGTATAAGTGGTGCCCTTCTTGTGGGCTGCAGAGGGAAGACTGACAGTTATACAGACCGTGATGTTAGCGTGGTCTGGATGGTCCGGGTCCCAGCAGCCGGGGCGGTCGTAGGACAGGCAGTTGTAGCACTGCACGCCCTTCACTCTGGCTGGTATAAGTGGTGCCCTTCTTGTGGGCTGGAGAGGGAAGACTGACAGTTATACAGACCGTGACGTTAGCGTGGTCTGGATGGTCCGGGTCCCAGCAGCCGGGGCGGTCGTAGGACAGGCAGTTGTAGCACTGCACGCCCTTCACTCTGGCTGGTATAAGTGGTGCCCTTCTTGTGGGCTGCAGAGGGAAGACTGACAGTTATACAGACCGTGATGTTAGCGTGGTCTGGATGGTCCGGGTCCCAGCAGCCGGGGCGGTCGTAGGACAGGCAGTTGTAGCACTGCACGCCCTTCACTGTGGCTGGTATAAGTGGTGCCCTTCTTGTGGGCTGCAGAGGGAAGACTGACAGTTATACAGACCGTGATGTTAGCGTGGTCTGGATGGTCCGGGTCCCAGCAGCCGGGGCGGTCGTAGGACAGGCAGTTGTAGCACTGCACGCCCTTCACTCTGGCTGGTATAAGTGGTGCCCTTCTTGTGGGCTGCAGAGGGAAGACTGACAGTTATACAGACCGTGACGTTAGCGTGGTCTGGATGGTCCGGGTCCCAGCAGCCGGGGTGGTCGTAGGACAGGCAGTTGTAGCACTGCACGCCCTTCACTCTGGCTGGTATAAGTGGTGCCCTTCTTGTGGGCTGCAGAGGGAAGACTGACAGTTATACAGACCGTGACGTTAGCGTGGTCTGGATGGTCCGGGTCCCAGCAGCCGGGGTGGTCGTAGGACAGGCAGTTGTAGCACTGCACGCCTTTCACTGTGGCCGGTATAAGTTTGGTAGCCTTCCTGCTGGACAGCGGCTTCTTGTGCTTGTTTTTGGCTGGGGAAGATTATTGGCAGTCAACAGTTTAGAATTGTCTTATGACTTTATTTCATAAAATCAATCAATTACAAAAATAAAAGCATGCGTCTACTATTGAACGCCCGTCCAAGTTTAATAGGCAATCCCTTGCATCCGCGGCGAATGCCAATTGCAAAACCTACCGATATAACTATCCTACAAAGTGTCTCCTGGGGTACTCCTCCACGATATGGGTGGATTAGTGAAGGGGCCTCGCATAGATACTCAGGGATAGTGAAATTGTGGCTTCTTGGAAATTTCTTAAGGTGCCGTGAGTTCAGCGAAAAATATCGCATGGCAGTGGCACTGAGCGACCGGTTGTTTTGTTTCACTTCACGTACTGCTAGCTTGCTCTAAAAAGAGTGTACGTACACTCATTACGACTGCAACTAGCATGTACACGATACTCTTCAAGACGATCATGCTCATGATCATGGTCACGCTCGGCTCTATCGGCCGCCCCCCGTTTGGACGCTACGATCATAGAGTAACTTACATAGTAGAGTAGCACAGCCTAAGAACTTTTTGAAGCTCAAGTCAATTGCGCCCTCTGTTCGAAAGCTCCCTAAAGATACCGAAAATGTAAGAGTAAATGTCACCTAGTAACAAATAGCGTACTAGTAGTACACTAGTAGCTACTAGGTGGAGTAGCAGTTCTTAGGCTGTGCTGCTCAACTATATAAGTTGCTCTATGCTACGATTGTCCAGAGATCACATTAATCGCGTCCTTTGTCTTCTTTGTCAAAAGGTGAACACTTACCTAACACGGCGACTGCAAACAGCACGTACACGATACTCTTCGACACGATCATTTTGCTTCCCGGCGCACGCTCGGCTGGGTCGGCCGCCGCTTCGCGTTTGGACGCTGCTATTGTCCAGAGATCGCATTTATTCGGGCCCTTTTTGTTTCACGTACTGCTAGCTTTCTATAAACAGTGAACACTTAGTACACTTACCTAACACGGCGACTGCAAACAGCACGTAAACGATACTCTTCGACACGATCATTTTGCTTCCCGGCGCACGCTCGGCTGGGTCGGCCGCCGCTTCGCGTTTGGACGCTGCGCGTGTCGGGCTCGCGTATATAAACGGTTGTTTGTTTTGGTTGGACGTGTTCCGTTTACTTACAGGGTGTTTAATTAATTCAGTTTAGATTTTGTTTTCTTTTTTTGTAACCTGCTCTTGCTGACTGACTTTAACATTTCGAAGAAGGAGATTCTCAATATGTCGGATTTTTTTTTTTAATGTTTGTTCACCGATTATTCGAAGAATCCTGGACCGATTTGTACGGACCTATTTTTTTGTTTAAAAGAATATACATTCACAGTTAGTCCCATTGTCATCAGGCCAGGATCCGATGATGAGATCCTGGAGAAATCGAGGGAACTCTTTAAGTATTATAGGCACACTTATGGTGATTTGGGTATTTTTTTTACAGTAGCTAGGACATTTGCTTTTGGAAAGGTAGAAACTAAGTGAAGTCGGTTATTCTATGAAGATTTTACTAAATGGCGGCCAATAATATTCATCCATATATCCATCTTCTTGGAATTAATAATAATTATAAACATGAGTCTAAAAACTTTCTCTCATTTAGATGATGAGTTCTTACATTAAATACCCCAAAAGAATTTAAATAATATATTCGCCAGTAAGCTTCAAGACCGAGTGAGGAATGTCGAGATTCGGCGTCGCACTAAGGTGCAAGACGTGGGATACGTCATTACCAAACTTAAATGGAGTTGGGCAGGACACGTTGCCAGGCAGTGTGACGGCAGGTGGACTAAAATGTTGACGGAGTGGTGGCCGCTTTCAGATGAAAGAAGCCCCGGGCGTCCGTTGGCTCGTTGGGTAGACGACATTCAGAAGGTTGCGGGTCACTTCTGGATGAAATTGGCACAGGACCGGGACAAGTGGCGTACACGAAGAGAGGCCTATGCTCAGCAGTGGGCGATAAAGGGCTGATGATGATGATGATGATTCGCCAGTAATGTCGTTTTCATAACAACTATTAATATTACATCCTGTACGGTGCAGCTACTATTTAGTTGCAATATGCTCACGGGATGCCGAATGTGTAAACATTCGTTGTTTACTGAATACAACAATGCTAACTATAGTATAGTATAGTTATTATAATTGTAAAACCGAAATACCCTCAAGGACAATGAAATCAAGTAATTTTGTTTGGAGGGAGCCGTTTTTATAGTACTTTGGATTTAATAGAAAGAAAGACAGAAGAAAATACGTTTAATGAACGCCACAAATATACACAACAAGAAAGCAAGAAATAACTCTGACGTCAATTAAAATCTCGAGTCCGTAATTTAAACCGTTTTCGATGGAAACCTGAGTTAAGAGCTGAGGTACAGAAAGAAATGAACATGGCGAATATAAGAAACATACAAAGGACAGAAAACAAAAAAAAAGATAGGCCGTGCCCAGTTTTATATTTCTACCCTAGTGATTGTGAATCATTTGGGTGATGTTTGCTTAGTAATAATTAGCAGTGATTGAGCCTCCATAGAACTCTTCCTACCGGCTTGCTTAATTTTCAGATTTTTTAAAAGCAAAATCATCATCATCATCTCAGCCATAAGACGTCCACTGCTGAACATAGGCCTCCCCTTTAAGGGGGGGGGGGGGGGCATACGCGCCACGCTTGGCAGGCGGGTTATCGCGCGCAGTTTTTTTATTGTTGTTTTAGGCTTTAAGAAAAAATAACGCTTTCTAAATGAGATTTTTAACACCACGCGATTGATAAATAATTAAGCACATAATAAAAATAATTATACTTTATTTATATGTAATTAAAACACTAATAAACCCCCTGTTAGTTATGTAATATACAGGAAGCCCGATTTATATGTTGATAGATAGAACATGAGACAATTGGACGTAGTTATGCAAAAACGATCCGCTTAAGTGGGTAATGTAAACTAGACGAGTACAAAGAAAAAACATTGATAACTAGGTCTAAGGCTACCATTAGTCATATGGTAACATCATTTTTCTACTGCGAAAACTTTCACTTCATATAAAAAAAACATTTGTATCGAGGATTTTCCCTCTACTAAATGCTTAGACTATTCAACCAACCGGACCGGCCATGTCTGTCATTTTCTATACAAAAAAATTCTGCCGATTTTTGCAGGGGAGCGGAACGTCAAATGTACGTAACGTCAAAATAGACACGTCAGATAAACGTCAGTCCATACAATAAGTGTGACCACTGGTCATATACAGTTAGTTGCATAACTGAGTCAATATCAGTACCTCAGCAAAAAAAAGCTACTCGCAGAATATTACTCTTTAAGTGCGGCTACAAAACTTTCTTACAAATGATTTTCTTCCGTCTTATACATTCTTCTTAATTTTGTACTGAAAACTGTTAAATTTGACCGAACTTATTTTTCGGGTTATTTATTTTTATCTCAGGCATTCCCGATTCAGTATCTCATTTAAAGTAAGGAGTTATATGACCATTATTATAGTTAAAAATAATCATTCCAATCAGGCTTATTTTTGTAGTTGTTATTGGGGATGTACCCGGTGCAAAACCGAGTCAAAGCAAATCGCCTAACAAATTTGTCGTTAATTCATTTTTGGAGTGAAATACATTCTGGGATAACTATAAAAATATGTCATTGACATAAAAGTCATTTACCACATCATAAAGAGCATGTAATGTACTACAACTATTTACCTTAAATGGACGTGTCTAAGAAAAAATATAAATTTTAGGGTGGTTCAAAAAAAGGAAATTTAACAGTTTTTGCTTCGAAATATATGGCGAACGAAAAAATCAAGTTCGTGTATGCAATTAATAGGAATCAGTTTGACATATGGATACGTTGCTGATACCGAGATAAACAAATATCACCTAAAAGTTCAATATTTCTCTGTAGATTTATCAAACTAATCTTCAGTTAACGATAACGGTGCAAAACTGATTCAGTACTAAATAGTATGTAATGGATAAAATTATTATATTTATCTGTAATAACGTAATGGTTTAGTTAGTTTATAAGCGTTGTGAAACATTCATACTAAAATAGTAACTGAATAACTATCCTTTTGTGAAATAATAAAAGAACTATATCGAAGTGATGCACATTGACTCAGTTATGCAACTAACTGTATTTTCGGCAGAGGGGAACGCATGTCAATGGCCGCTCCGGTTGCTTAAATGCTCTAAGACTAAATTAATGGAATATATAGTTAACTGGCCACCTCAAACTAAAAATAAGCTCAAATAGAATTCATTTAACATGAAGTTTTAATTACTGGCCACCCTTCAATAACTCGCCGCGTTATATTAAAATAAATTCTGTTTGTATAATAGACTTCATTTTTAGTATGAGGTGGCCAGTTACTGGCGGTTTCATATCATATTTAATCGAAATATTAAGTCATTACCTAAATACGATATTGAATTCTACATACACCATAAAATAATTAAACACTGGGTTATATCGGTGTTTTTTGCGAAAACCGGTTTCTAGCCGTGCATGGGACGCAAAATTTGTTCTAGATAGCCCATCTACTAGAATCATCATCTCGGCTACGGCGACTGCTTTGCTACAGCTGAGAGCGTCACTGGTGCGCTCTCAGGTGACTGACGTAGCCAATCTTTGCAGCAAATGTGTGGACACATTCGCTGCAGGTCAGCACCCCTCCGACGTAATTGTACGTGATGGCCACAGGTGGTCTGGCATTTATCTAGTAGAATACACACTAAGCGAATGATCTTTCTCAGGGTTACCGCATGGAGTGCCCCCCGGGCTGCCCGCCCGCCGTATATGAGCTCATGCGGCGCTGCTGGCAGTGGAACGCCCCCGACCGGCCCACCTTCCACAAGATCCACCACGACCTGGAGCACATGTTCCAGGACAACAGCATCACCGAGGGTGAGTGTCCCCCTGTTCCTACCCTTACAAGCTGCCAGGCGCCGGATCTAGTGAAACGAACTCTGCTCCTTCGCCCCTCCTGCCTATAACCTGCCAGACACCCAGATCTAGTGAAGCAAACTCTGCTCCTACGCCGGATTTTTAAAATTGTAGGTTTCCTGTTCTTATTTATGGCTATCCTATCTCAATGTACAAACACAGGTAAATAAAAATAGGAAAAGTGTAACTTTCTTAATTTGGCGTATGGGGTACAGCGTATTACTTCGCCACATGGCGGCCAAAATAAATGAATAATAAACTAGTAGTCCGCCTCGAACTGAGAACTCGCGTTTTCCTTGCAAACGAGTTGACCAATATAACAAGACCCTAAGGAGGATGTTTTTCTCCTTCTAGCTCCATAACCACTGGATCGATCCTGCTCATATACGAACTTACAACTTTTATGTATCTCTGCTACAGCCCCAAGAAATTTCATAAAGATCAGAAAAACGTTACTAAAGTTATCGTCGGACAAACTATCGAAATCAAAAAGCCATCCAAATGCCGAGACGTCCCAGTAGCCAGGTGACAGTTGGGTCTGGAGTTGTTTGTAAGAACTCACTTCGCTTACGCTCCGCGAGTTCGATAAATAAATAAATATTAGGACAATCTTACACAAATCAACCTAGTCCCACAGTAAGCTCAATAAGGCTTGTGTTGTGGGTACTAGGCGACGATATATATAAATTATATAATAGATAGATATAGATAAATACTTAAATACATAGAAAACATCCATAACTCAGGAACAAATATCTGTGATAAACACACAAATAAATGCCCTGACCAGGTTTCGAACCCGGGACCTCCTGCTTCATAGGCAGGGTCACTACCAACTAGGCTAGGAGGCCAAAAGGTTAAAAATATGCCAGCCAATGAAATTATTACATTTATAATAATTATATTATTAATTCGGTAAAATGAATTCGTCAAGGTCGCTAACGTATTGTTTGTATAATCTCCGACCGTCCAGTATTTCCGTATTTCCGTCTTAATAAACATGGGAACTGGACACTTCTGTATACCTCGCGTGTTTTATAAACTTCCATTGGGAACCGTATGACATAAAACCTACTTACATATAAATCACAAAGAGATTTCGAGTCAAGATGCTGGCACTTCAGCGAGATGAAGATGACAGATTTATCTTGACACAGTGAAAAAATAATTTAAATTATATAGTTTGATTACGGATTACGTTTGCGTTTTGTTAGTGATGTCTGCGTAAAATGTAAAATCAAGATATACAACATATAAACAACTTAATCCATAGTTTGTTAGCGTTTCTGTATTAATCAATTTTATAATTATAATTTTAAGAGGCGCCAGGACGCCGCGTTCTCATACAAACGTAGTTTTGCTCTCATTTTAAAACGACATGCTTTAGAACCACGAACTTTGGCATGGGCATTTTAGTAGTACAGATATATGTCGGTAATTCTTTTTCGTTGCTAAAAATTGCAATACAAAGAAAATACAGCCAGATACAGATTTACATACAAAACTTATTTTTGCTATGTTTTCTTTGTGTTACAATTTTTAGCAACGAAAATGAATTACCGACATAGATCTGTACTGCTATGCCCATGCCAAATTTCGTGGTTCTAAAGCATGTCAAGCATGAGTTCACGTTTACGCCATATACTTACCTTGACAATAGACGTCTTAGTTCATCTGAAGTATGCAATTCTAATGCATGTGTTACTGACTGGCATTGTACACGTATGAGAAGATGCACATCCTGGGTATCTAGCCTAATTTCGTCGAATCGTATGAAGCAAGCCGTGGCGCAGTGGGAAAGCGTCTGTCGGCTACGCAAACAGTCAGGGTTCGATTCTGAGCGGCTGAAGTGAACATATTTTATTTTTTCTTTTTTTTCTGTATTTTGCTGTTGCTAGTTAGTTTTAAGTTTTAGAGATTGTTTCCTAGGTTTTACTTTATAATAGTGTTTTAACTTGTAAGTTTTGCTGGCGGGGTTTTTCCCATTTGATATATTTATTAGTAAGACGAAAACCACTTTGTATGCTTTACTCTTTAATTTTTTTTATACATTTTATTTAAAAAAAAATCAACGTCAAGATCTTTTATTAATTAAATCCCACAGTAAATTACCCAGATCATCACATTGGCGTTGGAGTTGCGAGCGTCCTGGCGACTCTTAAGAGTTGCTTATATTCCCGGCGCGCTTACACAATTGTAATATTTGTGTGGCAGTAAGTGCGAGCAGCGTTGCGTTTAGCTTCTAAGGGATTTCAGCAGGATCCTTTAAGGCCACTCCCATATGTTTGCATCTGTTTGCCATAGGCGAGTCACTGCCACCGCTTCTGGAGCGGCCACTCAGTTTGCAAAATAATATATATTATTCTTATTGCAGAGGTGGAGAAGCAACTGCAAGAGGGCGGCGCCTCCGCCGGGACGCCACAGATGTCGCTAAAGAAGGCCGGCGGCGACGCGGCGCGCGTCCAGATGCGGCGGCCGACCAACCGGCGCGGCAAACAGGCGCCCACGCCGCCAAAGAGGACCAGGTAACAGTTGCAAGCGTAGTTCTGTTCAACTGTTCAGATGACGCTGACGGGTGTGGCTGTGGCGTCGTAAGCTACGACTCGTAACATGAAAAGAGCTTGTAGTTCTGACTAGAAAAATAACAGAAAAGTATGCAGCATTTATTTAAAATTCTCTTGTACAACGATATTTGGATCTTTAAAATAAATACAATGTGGATAAGCACGCGAAAATATACGCAGATGACGTCGCAATCGCAAAAAAACTAAACATCTCGTTGGCTATGGTTGTGAAATGTCAAATCCATACACCATTACCATTTGTAATCTATGGCTCTACCTTAATTAGACACGTTTTCTTTGTGTTTCCAGTTTGCTTTCGTCATGTAGCTCGTTCCGCGAGTCGCAGTACAACACCGAGGAGCAGGACGACGGGCTGGCGTCGCTCAACGGTACGTAACACGCACGATACGGACACGACACGACACGGACACTGCCGTGTTGGTCTCAGGCCCTTCTCACACGGGGCGACGGGGCAGCATAAATATTTAGAGCAATGACGCGAAGTTGCAGAGTTCAACTTTTTATAAAATACTTGCCTCTGGACTGGCACGGCAGGTTTGCATCACATTTAACACTAGCTGCCAACTAGATGGCGCGTCGGTAAACAACGAAAAAAGGCCACGTATAATAACTAGGTGAACCACTTTCGTTATCCTCGATTGTAGTAAGTGTTGATCGAAATGGGCGTGCAAAACTAATATTTATTAGTCGTATTTTTATGTGAACTACTGAATGAACATAATTTTAGCTCCCAGTGAAAAAATACGATACCATCATTTGCTGGTTATAGATTGCGTATAGAAAATCATCAAATATTGCACATCCATTTTGAAATGTCCTAGCATATGGTGTAGGGGTGTATTATGTCAATACGATACATTCGTACACCTATATGCTAGTCACTTAGACTATTCAACCAACCGGACCGGCCATGTCTGTCATTTTCTATACAAAAAAGTCTGCCGATTTTTGCGGGCGAGGGAAACGTCAAATGTATAAGTAACGTCAAAATAACCATGTCAGATAAACGTCAGTCCATACAATGAGTATGACCACTGGTAATATATTTTCGGTGTAGAGGGGAACGCCTGTCAATGGCCGCTCCGGTTGGTTAAATGCTCTAAGGTTAGTCATGAATCAAAATAGTAGACGTCATGAATGGAAAACTATTCGTATTTGCATTATACCTCTACGAATATCCGTTATATGTTCAAAAATGCGAGAATACAGCTTTTCTGCCGAAGTTTTAAGATCAAAAATGTGTGGTAGTGCTCAAATCAATTCAATTTAACATAAGTATGCGATTTAAAAAAAAAACAAATAATGACGTGTAGCATTTTGAACGGACTATCAAACACATTTTAATTACACTACTCATAATAATGTTCGTCATCGTGTCATTTTCAAATTTGAAATTAAAGTTTGCCGGAAAATTATTTCTACGAAATGACTTATATTAACACATAAGATGTGTTACTGAAACGTGCTTAATAACATTATATTTGAGGCAAACAGTCCGAGGGGTGTAAAAAACCCTAGAGCTGTTTTTTATTTAAATTAAACCAAGGAGGCTCAATTATTACAAAACCGGATTTTATAACACCTTGGACTGTATAAAGAATTGTCAGCAACAAATAATGCTTTGTACAGTTGCCAACAAATGTATCTTCGGCCTAGGTACTCAAAAATATCTGAACATGCACTTTATCGCATTGACAAGCATTGTTCAGATATTTGTGACCTTGGCCGCTCCGATATATCCGATGGCGACTGTACATCTTAATGCATTTATCGGTCTCTCTCTCTCTGTTTAAGTGTGTAAAAGCGAGATACAACGATAAATGCGGCAATCACGTCATGAACAGTACAACAGTACATTACGCACCTAGAGCGGTAAAATAAAGAACGGCTCAGATCGCGGGTATTTGTGGCCCGAACCGAAGGTAAGGGCCATAAACAAGCGATCTGAGGCCTTTATTACCGCCCGTGGTGCGTACACAATTTTATGTCTTCTCCTGGGTTTGAAGTGAGATTTGCCGCTAAGCCTGTAGTCGGCAAATCTCACTTACCGCCCAGAGTGACGTAAATAATTTTAATGTGAACCGTTCGTTTCTTACTTCAATTTTGTTTTGTCAAAATTATTCTTCGCTTCCGCGATTGGCTTCTGTGTATATGTTACTTTAGATTTTTTGTTGCGGCGTCCCGTAAACTAATATTCTACAATATAATCTGCCTGTCTGGAGGAAGGTGGATAATATTGTGCTTTCGTTAAACTATTTCACAAAAGTGTACCTTTTTTAATGTGATGTATAACCTATGATAAATACTACTCACAATCAAAAATATTAACTTGGAACTTACGTACGAAATATCATTTTATATTTACCAGTCGCTTCTCGGTGAAGGAAAACATCGTTAGGAAACCAGAGCTAATCCCAATAAGGCCTTTTCCCCCCTCTGGGTTGGAAAGACGCTTTCGTAGAAACTAGTGCCCACGCCAGTTCCTGGGATAAGTGGACCCCGAGCTCAACAGAGCCGTGGCAAACCCCGTGACGAACGCTAAGTAGAAGACTATCTCAATAGGGAGTATTACGCAAAACTCTGCGTAGGGGGCGGCACTAGCACAAACAGACGGCCTACCGGGAAACACGAAAATAAAAATTTCGTTACCTTGTTCTCTGTCACTTCCATATTCGAGCGATAGAGAGGCAGATGTCGAAATTTCGATTCTCTCGTTTCACGATAGGCCCTCTGTAAACAAACTGCCTTGGTGTACAAATGACATATTTATTCGTTATAAATTATCTATGAAAACTTGTAAAAAACTGTTTTAGGCCTAGTATGTATTAAGAACTCTATAGTTTCCCGATGTGCTAGTTACTGCACTCTGATGGCAGAACATTGCAGTAATATGGGGTATTGTAGCATCTGACGGCCTCCATAGCCTAGTTGGTAGTGTCCCTGCCTACGAAGCTGGAGGTCCCGGGTTCGAATCCTGGTAAGGGCATTTATTTGTGTGCTAATCTCAAATATTTGTTCCTAAGTTATGGATGTTTTCTATGTATATAAGTATTTATTTATCTATCTAAGTATGTATATCGTCGCCTAGCACCCATAGTACAAGCTTTGCTTAGTTTGGGGTTAGGTTGATTTGTGTAAGATTGTCCCCAAAAATATTTATTATTTATTAAAAATATTAAACACATATTTTCAAAAAAGGTACATCTTATATTAAAAGGGTCCAGTCTATGGGATCGTCCGCGCCGTATTCTGAGTTCGGCTTGATAACGAATGCTACGTGCTTGTCCTTTAAGACTGTGTCGACCGTCCAGAGGCGCCCTCATTGGGCGGATTGTATATCCTAATAAACGAATCAATTTCTGTATAATCCCTCATGTTAAGAAATAAAGGAAAAGTAGAAAAATCCACTGCCTCAGGCGAGACTCGAACTCGCGACTCTGGGAAACATGCCCATCGCTCTGCCAACTGACTCTTTTTCTACTTTTCCTTTATTTCTTAACATTGTGGTATCGTTAGCAGACGTTCTGCTTAATACAAAAATAATCCCTCATGTTAATGTTACGATATTGTCCTACTATTTCCGCATCTTGGTCTTTATCACATGGTTCTGTTTTGCCTATTTTTTTCTACATTACCTAATCGGCAAATGGTGGCCACTTTTCTCGTGTTTAGGTGATGAAGCCAAAAGTAAGTAATATAAAACTGTTTCATGGTTGCGGTATTAGTAGGACTACAATTTAACATGAGGGATTATACAGAAATTGATTCGTTGATTAGGAAACACAATCCCCCTAATGAGGGCGCCATTGGACGGTCGACGCAGTCTTAATATACTCTTTACGTGTTATTGTTCTCAATGTGACAGACAGACCGACTTTGTGAAGAATTCAAATGGATTTTCGGAAGAAATGAAGTTTGACTTGTTGGAACATGTGTCCGTTTCACAATACCGACTTGTTATTTATAATAAAATAAGTGTAAGTATTGATAATGATATTATATGCATCCATTATTACCCGACTGCGAAAAGGTTGTCCACTCTCCTATAATTTTTCTAAGAAATAATCAAAGTTTTACTATCAGCTTCCAAATTCCTTCAAATTCGAGTTTTTCTACTCTAGCATTGTAATATGTCGATTAAGTGGCTGACAGGTATATCAAAAATATGGTATCCTGCCTTTTCGCCGAAAATTGCATTGTCAAATTTCACTTGCCAACCAACTTTTGGCAGAAGTTTCATTTGGCCGAACAATTTTTACCAAATAATTATTTCGCAACCATTTCATTTCCCAACCCCATAGTTGGGAAATTAAAATTACCAACTGGGTTGGGTTAGGTTCGATTATGTAAAGTTGGGAAATGAAATTCGGCCAAATAAAACTTCTTCGAAAAGTTGGTTGGCAAGTGGAATTCGGCAATACAATTTTCGGCGAATAGGCAGTAGAGAACCCAAAAATATATAACGATGACCACCAACGATGGTCTTATGGATTTTCATACATTATTATAACACCGACACAATCCACCGGGAGATTAAGGTTATTTAGTAACCTCTCTCTGTATAAAGGCAGCAGGTTCGTCGAACTCAATTCTTACCTGCTTGCTTATGTTGAGCGCTCACATTGTATACAATAGTGACATAATTAAGCTTTTCAATCGGATGGAGTAGTAACTAGTGAAATCAACTACTCTATATGACCCGTCAAAATTTTTTTTTAAATAAATATGAATAAGAATTACGTTTCATGACAGTACAATTTATAATTTGCATTGTAGTGTTTCTACTTAAAAATAACAAATAAAATAGTGTTATTTGTACTGCAAATTAAATTTAAAAAATGCACCATTTATAAACTAAGATTTACCTTTGTATCTAAGACCGGACGGGCTTACGCTAATACCTTGGGCAAAAGGCCGCAGTCTAATTTGGGATGCCACTTGTGTGTGCACGTTTGCCCCCTCCCACATCACCCATACCACCAAAACATCAGGTGCAGCTGCCGAAAATGCTGCCAAACTCAAACGCAACAAATATTGCAACATAATGCCAGCATATGACTTTGCCCCCGTCGCTATAGAAACGGCTGGGCCTTGGTGCGCGGAGGCTACGACACTGGTCAGAGCTTTGGGGCGGCGTCTGAGAGACAGGGGCTGCGACCCACGCTCCGGATCCTACCTGGTCCAGCAAATTTCACTCGCTGCGCAACGCGGTAATGCTGCCAGCATTTTTGGCACTTTCGGATCAGGCGGGAGCCGAAATTAGACGCAATTATATTCTAGTACCTATTTAGTAGGTATTTTTTTCCTGTTACATTTTCCTTCACT
The DNA here is from genome assembly GCA_911728535.1 of Pammene fasciana. NCBI lineage: Eukaryota > Metazoa > Arthropoda > Insecta > Lepidoptera > Tortricidae > Pammene > Pammene fasciana. Next base: position 44,029,149 of record OU452272.1, on the reverse strand, counting down.
TTTAATAAATAGAAAAGTAACTACCTACATCTAAAATCTAGCTAAACATATTATCTACTTCCAAAATACGGCATAAACTAAAGATGACAAGACCTCTCACTTTTTCCGCAGTCGGGTGTATTTGTGTATATATATATTACTTGTTAAATAGTATGTTTGTCTGTTTGCCCGCCCCAGGTGTATAGCGGTAGGGTCACATTTGTAAGTACACGCGGATCCGCGTAGAGCGTTATATATCTATATGTAACTATATATACGAAGCCCTTATATCAATTAGTATATTAATACAGTGATAATAAAATGTTAAGGATTGAAACGAATTCATTTCGAGTACTCGTTTGTTGCGAATGTGCTACGTGAATTAATGCCTTGGGTGCCATGTTAATATTTCTAGATTTTTCCAATAAAATAATTGAGTAATCCTGTAATACGAGCTATAAATTAAAACGTACAGATTCTACTCTTCAAACAACAAAACGTTAAATAAAATATGAATTTTGTAGATTGCCTCTTATTCATACAAGCTATTTTTTTTTCAATGTACGTTAAAATCCGTCTATTCGACATTGCTTGTCTTGTCACCCTACAGACATAACCAGTGATCGAAATCACCGGAGTGAAACGATAACAAAACTTGTCAAGCTGACATAAAAGAGTGCTTAACAGCCATAAAAATATTCATTTCCCTATACCCACACATTATAAACTAGGGGTTCTAGACCAGTTTGCTTAAAAATATTCGTGTTTTTCTTGGTTGACACTTGTCCCCTACACGTTTTGTATACACGGAATACATTGCGTGTTCGGAAAAACTTTGAAGTGTCCTAAACATCAAAGCATTAGTTTAGAAATAAAGGAAAAGTAGAAAAATCCACTGCCTCAGGCGAGACTCGAACTCGCGACTCTGGGAAACATGCCCATCGCTCTGCCAACTGAGCTACTGAGACTATACTTGATGGCTGCGAATTTCTCCACCACATCCTTTATTTTATATTCGCGCCTTAGGGTGACGCCTAGCGACATCTGCCGACGAAGTTTTGTAACACTTCTTAACCGGCCATCGGAGTCCCAAGTTGTATTGAGAATTCACCGATAACCGATAACCGATTTTTCTACTTTTCCTTTATTTCTAAACATTGTGGTATCGTTAGCAGACGTTCTGCTTAATACAAAAATAAACCTTTAGTTATTTTTAAAAGTTTCTGTACGAACGTTGTCTGGATTGAAGAGTAGAATTTACGTTTTAACTTATTGATCCTATTACATGCAACACCCAGTATAACTTCCGCCATTTTGATTTGCCTTATAAAGACTGTATACGGTAAAATCCGGCCACGCATGATCTGGTACATCTCCCTTTCGGATACACATTTTCAAGCAGTTCTTTTTTATAAATAATCTGTAATCGTAGTAATATATAATAAAAATAGAATCATATTACAATTGTATGGGCTTGTCTCAGTTTTTACTGAAGGTATTCCATCATATCTTTAATGTTTTGTCCAGCGTTTTTTGATAATCTTCACTCGCTTCCTGCTGCGGTTTTATGGTCAATAGAATGTCATCTTACAAAAAAAAATGTTTTGAAACTCTATTCTACTTGAGGTAGTCAGGAAAACTTTCTACTCCAAGCACTGAAAGTAATTTTTATATGGCAGCCATTTTTTTGTCAAAAAGTCAAACTCACCAAAGTTAGAACACCTCCGAACTATTCCAATCTAAATACACTTAGAAAAATGTTAGCTATGGTGAAAAGAGAATTTAATAAGGTATCATTTGATTCATCTTATTTATAATAAAAAACTATTTTTAACAGGAAAATTTGGTAAACACTGTCAGAACACTGTGGACAAAAAAATATAGGCACTGTGGAATATATAGTGATCAAACTCATAGACAACGTAACGTTTATATTATGTTTTAAATTTTATTATGTAGCTTGATAACCCCAAATTATTCATTAGAAGTGTTGGTTGAATATGCACATTCAATAAAAAGATGTACCATACCATGCGTGCCCGGATTTTAACGTATACAGTCTTTAGTATTAACTCCGCCATTTGTACCATCTTGTCTTGTGCAATAAAGATTTAAATAAATAAATAAATTGTTTGTACAAACGTAGATCCGCGTACGAGTATATGAGAGGTTAAGATTGCGTCGACCGTCCAGAGGCGCCCTCATCGGGCGGATTGTATTTCCTAATACACGAATCAATTTCTGTATAATCCTTCATGTAAAGTGGTAGCATGGGAGTTAATTATGTATATACATAATTAGATAGGGTGGTGTGACGCACAAGGTATATAAATTTACTGCACTAAGGGTGGGTCGCACCACGCATAAGTAACGAACTGATCAACGTTAAATATGGCGACTGAGCTGTCATCCCATAAATAACTGTCAAACTTTTCATACAAGATTTTTTTAACGGTGACTTTGACGTTAACAGACGGTTTGGTGCAACCGGTCCTAAGTATGTAAATACTTTTATGACAAGCGAGTACGCGAAATTTCTAAACTTAGATTATAGTAGTATGCCATGTTTCAGAAAGCTACAATTTTAATCATTATTATGGTACAGTCAGCAGCAGGAGTAGCTATCACGGGCGGGGTGTTCAAAATGACCTACACGCGCTCTTATTGTCTCAACAATAAAGTCGTGTCCAGCTCATTTTGAACACCCCACCCGCTTAGCTATTTCTTCTGCTGGCTGTAATAATTTAAATAATACAATAATTAAAATTAAAACAATACTTCTACTTAATGCCCCGCATGTCGCCAAGTTTCCTGTATGTGGTGTTTATTATCTTTTATTTATTTTATTTTAATGTACAATCCGTGAGCTCTAAAAAGAACCTTCGGGTTTTAGAAAGAGACGCCGGGTGTCAATCAACAGTGACACATGAACAAGCAGAACAGCAATATTACCCTCGTGTGTCATCGCCTATTCCCGAAGGTACTTCTTAAAGCTTACGGACTGTAGTTATCGTATATATTTATGTACTTATATATATTTCAACTTCAATAAAATGATGTGTTTACCAAACGGTAGTGGCTAAATAAAATACTGTATATTCGAATGATGTTTGCGTATTTTTTAATAAAAGTAATAAAGATGAACCTGTTGGTGAGCATTTCTAAAACTTGGAACAGTCGCCGTCTAATATATCAGAGCGGCCAGGGTACTCAAAAATATCTATACATGCACTTTATCGCCTTGACAATAGAGGCGTTGTTCAGATATTTGTGACCACCTTGGCCGCTCCGATCTGATGGCGACTGTACCAATGCTCCCACAACAGTTTTCTGACACACTGCATTGTGAATGTTGCCTGTTTTTGCATTTATCTCGTTATTTATGTTACTTTTATCCTTTGAAAAGTCAATCATTAAAGATTTTGACAATTTTCTCTGATGACTTTCAAAGTGTTGGAAAAACCACGGGGGCAATTAATGAATTTCGATCGCTCGAAATCAATAAAATCGCTCATAAAACATTTTTTAAATTAATAATTCTATAACAGTTTTAAAAGTTTATTGCTCCATAATTTCTGACGTAGTCGAGCGCTCGAAATTCATAAATTACCACCTATATTCGTTAGATTTAAGCAGAAACTATAGAGATATAGACGGCCACAGCCTAAGAACTTTTTGAAGCTCGAGTCAATTGCGCCCTCTGTCCGAAAGCCGCCTAAAGATACCGAAAATGTAAGAGGAAATTATGTCACCTGTACTGCTACTCCACCTAGCAGCTACTAGTGTACTACTAGTACGCTATTTGTTACTAGGTGGAGTAGCAGTGCAGGTGACATTTCCTCTTACATTTTCGGTATCTTTAGGCGGCTTTCGGACAGAGGGCGCAATTGACTTGAGCTTCAAAAAGTTCTTAGGCTGTGGCGGTCTATATCTCTATAGTCTCTGATTTAGGTTTTTTGATGGATGTTTTATCATCGCACCGCGGCTACTACCGTACAACGACAAGAATCACTTGTCAATAAAGCATTACAAGAGAATAACATACTGTTTTTAAGCATTTTATGGTAAGTATAAGCAACGATAAGATTTACAATGGTGTATTGTAGTCTTAAGTGATCGCGGTTCGATAATAATATATGTTAAATGTACTATATTATTTAAACTGAATTCAAAATAAAATTAATAAAACAAGGAATTAACTTGCATTCATGTAGTGTTAGTAAAATAACAATTGTACCATCGGATTCAGAATTGCATGGCCAATTTATCAATGAATTCATTCATAAATTGGCCATGTAACTATGAACCCGATGTTACATATGCCATCCTTGTAAATTATCCCTCTTAAGCCTAAAACTTGTCACGTATCACCGTTTTTTATATTATAAAGGTGACAAAAGTTAACCAGATTAGGTTTTAGGCAGAAGAAGGATTTTCTTTGAAAATGTACGCGATAAATAATTGTTTTACTGTGTTAAAAAAATGTTGGACTGACAAGACAATCGTTAGATTTTCTAAACTTTCCTACACAAAAAAAATTTTGCGGTCCGCACCTATGGCCCCTTAGTATAGAAAACTTACGTGCCAAACGGCTGAATCACGTGATCTTTTTAACCCACTTCATAAAAGGAGGAGGTTCTCAATTCGACTGTTTTTTTTTATCATTATTATTTTTTTGTATGTATGTTACTCGATATCTCCGTGAATCGTGAACACATTTTAATTTTTTTTTAATCGAACAGTTATAACCCCTAGATGGTCCATTGTTACCAAGTCGGGGTCTGATGATGGGATCCTGGAGGAATCGAAGGAACTCTTCAACTATTATAGGCACACCTATAGTGATTTCACTATTTTTTACAGCAACTCGGCCACTTCCTCTCGGAATAGCGGATCCTAAGTGAAGTCGGTTCTTTTTTGTTTAAAATTATCGTCTACATTTACTCGGTTATCTAGTCAGACCAACACAGAATATAATTTTATCCTTAAATATATACAAATAGAATGTAACTTAATTATTTGTAACTAGTTATATTGCTGGAAAGCTTATTAATTTTGCAGTTTTGCCCATGTTTTTGGTTCTTGTATTAATCGTGTGATGTGTTCTTATTTTAGCATAAGTGTTGTTTAAAATTCACTTCTAAATAGCGTGTTGTGTCAATGCAACATGTAATACACTCGAGAGCAAAAGTTTCGGGTCACTACCATTTCCTTGAATATCTCAAAATATATTAATTTTAAAGATATATATTTTACTAAAACTAAGTTTGTGTTACTGACCCGAAATTATTGCTCTCGAGTGTATGTGTAAAACTGTGAGGGAAGATTGTCGCCCACCTCTTTACATTCCTGGGCAAGAATCCCGTCGTCTTTAATGAATAAATGGCCCGAGTAAATGAAATCTGATACGATAATCTTATTCAATACTCTATACTATGACATAGTCACACGAGGTTTTTTTTTCTCACATTTCATCAACAGTAATCACCTACGATACGTGTTCCTGAGGCTTTAATTTGAAAATCAGACAGTAACTACGCGAAGTGTCATAAAGATGCAAAATAATTAGAATATAATGCATTCTATTTTTTTTTCAAATATGCGTCGATATTCAAAGTAGTTTCCATTTCTATTTCAACAAATATAACCAAAAACAATTCGCATGTTCCTATAAGAACGTAACTACAATGTGCGTGTTGTGTTCAGGGGGGGCGCGGGCTCGGGAGGCGTCCTCCGAGGGGTCGCTCGCCGAAGCGACCCCCGACACAGACGAGAGCGGCGGCGCCGCGGCGGGCGGCGAGCACAGGCACCGCGCGAAGCGGCGGCACAACCAACCCGAGCAGAAGGTGGGTGGGCTTTATATAGGACACTGGGCGTCCCTCGGCACGGACGAGAGCTGGTCTCGTGCTCAGGCACCGCGCGAAGCGGCGGCACAACCAGCCCGAGCAGAAGGTGGGTGGGCTTTATATAGGACACTGGGCGTCCCTCGGCACGGACGAGAGCTGGTCTCGTGCTCAGGCACCGCGCGAAGCGGCGGCACAACCAGCCCGAGCAGAAGGTGGGTGGGCTTTATATAGGACACTGGGCGTCCCTCGGCACGGACGAGAGCTGGTCTCGTGCTCAGGCACCGCGCGAAGCGGCGGCACAACCAGCCCGAGCAGAAGGTGGGTGGGCTTTATATAAGACACTGGGCGTCCCTCGGCACGGACGAGAGCTGGTCTCGTGCTCAGGCACCGCGCGAAGCGGCGGCAAAACCAGCCGGAGATGAAGGTGGGTGGGCTTTATGTAGGGCACGGGGCATCGGGGTCTCTCAGCACGGATGAAAGCCGCTCTCGGCCACAGGCACCCCGCCAAGCGGCGACACAACCAGCCTGAGATGAAGGTGGGTGGGCTTTATATAGGACACGGGGCATCGGGGTCTCAGCACGGACGAGAGCCGCTCTCGTGTAGGCACCGCGCGAAGCGGCGGCACAACCAACCCGAGCAAGATCTGTGGGCGAGATCGTATACAGGGTGGAAAGATAAGTCGGGCCCTGGAGGGAAACTACCTTAAAACGTTGAGATAGCTCAATTAACTGAAAGGAAACATTCTTTTATTTTTAAAAAGAGACATATCTGCATTTACAAATTTTCGAGAAAATGTACAATTCACAAAAAAAACTACTCATTTTGTATTTTTTGTCAAAAACAATTTTTATGACAATTCATGACAAACGATCCTATTTCCAACAAGAATACAAACTTCTTAATACCAACCAAATTTACGGCACAAGAGAACCCATAAATAATGAAAAAAGAAAAATCATACAATTTTAGTATCGAAAAAAGGGAAAATTATAAAAAAATCTGTGAATGCAGTTTTACTTTTTAGGAAAAATAAAGGAATGTTTCCTTTCAGTGTATTGAGCTATCTCAACGTTTTAAGGTAGTTTCCCTCCAGGGCCCGACTTATCTTTCCACCCTGTATAGGACACTGTGCGACCCTTGACAACTGTGTATGCCGAACTCGGCATACACGAGAGCGGTAGTCGGCGACCACAGGCACCACACTAAGTGACAATAGTGGCTATGCGCGAGTTTTATCGGCAAATATGTAGATTATATACTTTTTATTGGACGTCAGGATAATTCTTCATTCTGAATATTTCTATAACTACTACCAAATATAAAATACTAAGAAAACCCATTGAATTTACAGCAAGGCGTTCAGGTAGCAGCACTAGAGGTCCAGAACGTGAAGCGGGCCATCAACCGCTACGGGACCCTGCCCAAGGGCGCCCGCATCGGCGCCTACCTCGAGTCCCTGCGGCAGTCCGGCGGCGCCGCCTCCGTCGCCCGGGAGCCAGAAGAGGCCCGCTCGCTCTCCCCCCGCACCCGCGCCCAGCCCCACATGATCCGCTCCAACTCCTCCGGGGGAGTCACCGCCCCCGCCCCGGCCTCCCCTCGCTCCAACAGAGCTCCTCTGCGCTCCTTCAACAGCCCCGCTAAACCACGCCCCCGTCTAGCAGAACTAGAGTTCCCCCCGCCCCCACCAGACTTACCGCCACCCCCCGAAGAAACACAACTCCCACCCCCACCCCCACCCGACGCCGAAGATGACCAAGAGGAAGAGAAATCCCACAAGCAAGCCATGAAGGAGATGCTTGAGCTCAAACTTGTAGCAGAAATCAAAGAGAGAGCCGATAAGAAAAAACACAAACTCAAAGACTCTCCACCCCCCAACGACCTAGTCATGCAGACATCCTTCGGGGACCCAGTGACTAGACTAGTGTCGGAGCTTTCCGAAAGCTTAAACATGGAAGCTTTGAAGAAATCCGATAAGAAAGAACAGCCCAAAGACAAAGAAACCGTTTCCCCTATAGACCTTAAAGCGGGTCTAAGGAAAACCTCATACAACAACGTGCAGAAGGCAGACGACAAGCCTACAGACTTTAAATCGCAGCTCAAGAAGGTGGACAAGAAAGTCGCCGCTAAAGAAGAGGAGTCGCGATCGATTATAGACTTTAAATCGCGCTTACGGAAGGTCGACAGTTCTACCCCGGCCACCAACGGGACTAAAAACTCCCCCGACCAGGACTCTAAGAAGAGTGACGAACGCAAATCGGACTCCGGCTCTTTGGAGACGGAGGAAGAGGACAAGAGAAGGAGCACGGGGAGTATTAGCAGCTTGAAAAAGTTGTGGGAAAGCAAGGAGACGGATGAGAGGTTGAGTCCGAAGCTGAAGCCGAGAGGGGACGACAGTGAGGAGACCTCGCCTGAAGAACGGACCAGCCATATAGGTGAGACACATTTTCGATTTACAGGGCGGTTTTAAAGCAATCATTTGTGAGACCGAGCCGTTTTTTGTGTACCGTCAACTTCTACAACTTTGCTTACGATGCTTAACTTTGCCGACAAAGTGTTTTTCTTCTCCAAACAGCTCTTAATATCTTATTCATGAGATGAGGGAAAGCAGACCATCTCAGGAATAAGATATAATTGATATAAATAGCTGTTTGATCCACACGATATAATAAAATGTCATATTGCCTGCAAATTTTATGAGACGTTTTCGAGTATATGTACATTATTGTCGTTTGTTAATAAAGTTTATTTCTAAATGATTTATTATGGCAGCAACTTGAAAATCACACACCGTCATTTGAGTATTTTTACAGTAATTCGGGCATTTGTTCGTGGTAAGATGTAGCCTAAAAGAAGCCGGTTCTTTTTTCTAAAATTATACTCAAAAAGCACAATATCTAAATCCAGGCAGGAGCGGTAGCGTCTGTAAAAGAGACGAGAAGCCCGCGGTCCCAAGCAAGCCGGCGGTCAAATGCCGCCCCCTAAAGGGGGGGATTTACGCCACCCCCATCAGCAGCGAGGAGGCGGAGGAGGACGCCCTCGCGAGGCTCCGGTCCTCGCTCGAGAGCTGCACCAACGACGTGAGTACTTGGGATCTATCGCCCACAAAGGGGGATATACCCCATATCTACCATCCACAAATATCCGTTCCGATATGGCATTTGATGGCGACTGTATCTGTGAAGTAGTCTCAGGCCTATTGTCCACGTAAACCGCACGACATGCGCACGCTTTCGTCAGTTGACGATTGCAAGACGAACGCTTGCATCTTGCGTAGAAACCTTCAAAACTGTATGCACGGAGCGGCAACGTCGCGTTGCAGCTCGTGATGCCTCATTGCCGCTCCGCGTGTTCGTCTTGCAATCGTCAATTGACGAAAGCGTGTGCATGTCGTGCGGTTTACGTGGACAATAGGCCTCACTCTACACTGTTGAACGTGGCAGGTCCGTCGCGGCTGCACGGGCGGAGGCCGCGGCTCGCTCTGGCGGCTGACGACGTCGGAGCGGCTGGCGCGGCTGGGCGCGGCGTGCACCGCCGCCGCCGTGCAGGCGCCGCCGCAGCTGCGCGTGCAACTGCGCGCCGCCGCCGCCAGGTGAGACAGGGACGGCTGGCTCGAACACCAAGTGTGACAGAGACAGTATGCGATGGGACGGCTGGCTCGGGTGGCGGTATGAGACATGGACGGCTGGCTCCAGCACCGGTGTGACAGAGACAGTGTGCGATTGGGACGGCTGGCTCGGGTGGCGGTGTGAGACATGGACGGCTGGCTCCAGCACGGGTGTGACAGAGACAGTGTGCGATTGGGACGGCTGGCTCGGGTGGTAGTGTGAGACAGAGACAGTGTGAAACAGGGACGGCTGGCTCGGGTGACGGTGTGACAGAGACAGTATGCGATTGGGACGGCTGGCTCGGGTGGTAGTGTGAGACAGGGACGGCTGGGTTGGGCACCGGTGTGACAGAGACAGTATGCGATTGGGACGGCTGGCTCGGGTGGTAGTGTGAGACAGAGACAGTGTGAAACAGGAACGGCTGGCTCGGGTGACGGTGTGAGACAGGGATAGGACAGTGTGAGATGGCGACGGCTGGTTCGTCAAATTGGTTCTTTGTTGTTTAAAAATGCAAATATTATTTTAAATTATTTATTTGTATGTTTGTCAGATTGGAGAGCGAGGCGCGCGCGCTGGCGTCGCCCGCGCCGCCCGCGCACCACCTCGCGGAGGGCGTCGAGAAGGCCCTCCGAGAGCTCCACGACATCGTCACTAGGTAATACAATCAATCAATCTACACTCTAGACCAAGGACCATGGGTCATGCCATATAGTAACTTATATAGTAAATCAGCACAGCTTAAGAACTTTTTGAAGCTCAAGTCAATCGCGCCATCTGCGTGAAAGCCCCCTAAAGATACCCAAAGTGTAAGAGGAAATGTCACCTGCACTGCTACTCCACCTACTACATAGTACATATTGGGTATCTTAAGGTCGCTTTCAAGCAGATGGCGCGATTGACTTGAGCTTCAAATAGTTCTTAGCGTAAACAGCAACACTCTTAACTGTACGTCGGTGGACCTTATTACAAAGGGCATAAGGTCCGCCGATGAGCATTTTACAGTGTGGGCGATGGTACATGTATAGTCTGGCAAACCAAAAGCGCAGTAACAGTCAGAGTAACATGCTATACACATCCCTTTTTTAGTAGTGAGAGTACTAGCATTAGAAAAAGACAGTATGATTCTCCCTGTCTATGCTTGAAGTGGAACAAACTCTGGCCAAACTATAAAAATAGTATTTTGACAAGATTTTTTTGCGACAGGTAAACGGCATTCACCGCATCTCCTTGAAAACTTCGAGATTTAACTTGCGAAGTGTAATTATACTCATGATTATTCATACTATATATAGATATAGTATCAAATTAACTAGATATTGGAGAACTCTATCATTTCTATCAACAATGTCGCCTTACGTGTCACCCTTATGAACGCCACGTTGAAAAGTGTTTAACCTTTAAATAATCAAGTTTGGGAGTTTTTTAACAAACAATCAAGATATTGATGTAACCTCCTATAATTCCTTCAACGAAATTTGAGTCATTTTCAATTGAAATAGTTGTTAAATTCGACTTTATTTTCTATAGATATTTGGTTTAAATTTCGCTGTATGAAAGGCCGCTGGGAAGATATTTATTGGTAAAATGATACCTATTTGGTGCTGAAACGTTGGCATAGTAATGGTACTAAAAATCTGTACAGAAATGTTTTGTGTTATGCTAATTTAGATTTCGGCCTCAATTGATCTCAATTCAGTAAATCAATACGAGGAACCCAAGCAACTTAACGTCATGAGATATTTTAATATGATGACTTGTGACGCATTTTGCGTCATTGTCATTGCCTATAAATACTGAGTTGGGTTCTTTGTGTTGATTTACGTTAAATACAGGTATTATTTAAGGAGCAGTATTCCTTTACTGAAAAAGTATTTAATTCATCGTTCATTTTATTTATATCTACATGTCGTGTAAAACAAAACATTTCTACAGATGTAGTGCATAATAGTTATCAATCGTATTTTCTCGGATAAGTCCGTTTTTATCGCACTCTCTCAATTACCTTCTACCCATCTACTGAAGCTGATTGAGAGAGCGATAAAGACGAGAATATATGATGGAGAACTATTATGCACTACATCTGTACGCATTCCTACGGTTGTCCGCGACCAGAGACTATAACTTAGACATTTCCATTCTGTCGAGGTTGTTGTGACGGTAAAAACATGGTTCGATATATCGGAGCGAAGAAGGTTTTCACAAATATCTGAATATCTAATAATATACAGGTTGTCCCAGAAATCGACGTCAAGCCGCGAATGAATATTCACGCCCTGGGTCGCGTTTTATAAAGTTACAATTTACAATTTCGCTGTTTGCCTCTCTTTCTAGCACACATATTGGATAGAAAGAGAGGCAAACAGCGAAATTGTAAATTGTAACTTTATGAAACGCGACCCTGGTCTCTTAACTTCTAGTAAATTTTTAAAGTGACCATAATTTTTAAAGAACATGTGATAGATTTTTTTTGCATTTTTCTGATAACTGTTATAACTTGGTCTATCATCCATTCACGGCTTGACGTCGATTTCTGGGACACCCTGTATAAAGCGTTCTTAGGAAAAGTGGAGCTACATACATACGTTTTCTGTTCAAACACTAGCTTATTATAAAACATAGATACTTCATTTTTAATTTGTAATTGATCTGAGGTTGATGATGGGAAGTGAGTTTCGACAATCCATATAAAATATTGATAGAAATCGTTGCAAAAATAAACACTTAGTTTTTCGTCAAATCAATAGAATAGTAGTTTATTTAACTGTTACGTAATAATGGCCCTTAAATATGAGTGTGATCATAAAAAGATCATACGAATGTTTTAGGGCCTAATTACGTACAGTTGCATACACTGCTGTATCTAAAGACATATTATAAATCCAAAATAACACGTTCGGAAACCCTTAGCATGATCGCCATTGCACCGCCATGGCCAACTCGAATGTGCTGGCAACCGGGGGTTGGATTTTCATTATGTTACCGTTATACGATGTGGTAATGAATTTTCATACGTTTTTACCCACGGTCGCAGATAACACACTTTTGTTACAATACTGGTTGCAATAATGGCAGTAATTATAATTACATATGGTTTTCGAACGCAGAATAGAGGATTTATGATATGGGTGTAGATAAATATTTTTTCACATATTTTTATCACGTGTTTGTGTCGCATATTTTTGAACACCACATCTAGGCTACACATTTGAAATAGCCAGTTTAAAGTACAAAATATACGCCTAGTATTTTATTGTCACCACAACATTTGACATTCGACATTATCCTGTTTCGACGATGCACTAGCGATATAGTACAAAATGTTACAGACCAGTAAGAACTAGTGTATACGCTAATTACACATGTGTGCTTATACGATCATCCGACGTCATTCATTGTATAACGAGTACCTACAATATCAGAGATGATACATATATATACACCCACAGTCTAAGAACTTTTTGAGGCTCCAAGTTTGAAGCGCCATCTTAACGAGACCAACCCAAAGTTACCGTAGTAATACCGTAATAATAGTAACGCTATTAATTACCTTAAAGGGCTACTTTGAAATATTATAGTTTTTTTCAAACGCTCTATTGACTAAACGGGAAAAGGGACTGAATTTATTTTCGAATATATATTATTAGACTATATACTCCTGTTTTTCGCACAAGCCGAAACACGATTGCTGAAAGTTGCCTCGATAGAAAAAAAATCTGAAGTTGGGTCCTTTTCCCCCTTATTTTTCTTAGCTTACGTAAACTATAAGAGATTAAGCAATATAACTTAGTAAAAAATATGGTATTCTGGTTTGTCTAAATAGTCACAGAAGCAAAATTAGACAAAACTTTATAGATTCGCTTATTTATCGTAGTTTGGTCAAAAAGTCTGATCCTTAAGAGCACTGCATCTCTTTCTTTCGTGCACGGGAGCCATAAATGTGTCTCTAACGGATGGGCGTGGCTTGTCCGAATCGAGGAATGGCCTTAATGGCGCTGGGGCGCAGAGAGTACTTTGCCCTACATTATACTGCAGCTTTGGTTGGTCTCGGTCAGATAGTGCTTCAGACTTGGAGGTTAAAAAAGTTCTTAGATTGTGGCTGTCTATGTATGTATATAGTTTTCGGTAATACCAATGTATTATAAGATTATAGTGTACCATTTACTATAATAAAAATGATTATGGTCTACTTTTACTCAGGATCAGATCAGGATATCAGTTTACAAACGGTCATCAATTTTCTGTCACTTTTATGGAACTATTTCTGCTTATTTATGTACATATCGTGAAGAAAACTATTTTAAATTAATTATTTCGAATTCTCAGTAGAAAGTAGCTCTTTTGTGTAGGAAAAAGTAAAAGGTACACGAGTTTCTAAAAAACCTTTACATATGAAAAAGTGGTTATGAAAGAACGTGGATTCCGCGTGTGTCCGTTTTATGTAAATTATGCTTTATGTAAATGTTGCTATTCTAATTTTTACTCTAAAGTTTTACACACAATGAGCAAAATCAAGAGATATCAACGAAAAACTAAAAATAAATTATTGAGCAAACTCATGAGTTTCGTTGCTGACGTAACCAGTTCTCCGTCTTTTATAGATATTGGGTATCGCCCTTTTTTACTGATTCAGAATATGTACACAACTCAGTTTGAAAAACAAAATGTTGCACTTTTTTTTCATATACGCAGCATAAAGATGGAGAGTACGTAATTTCGATTTTCGAAGTTTGCGGTAAGCCCGCTGCACGGCTAGCACAACTTACGCTGTTGTGCGACTCTTCATACTTCAAGCGCGACTCGAAGTATGAAGTGAAAGGCGACAACGTAAGATATGCTAGCGCGCTGGTTCGTAATCTGCTTCGGATACCTTTGTAGAAATCTTATTATTTAAAATAATGATTAGAGCAATATTTATTGTAAAGCGGACATACACTAAATCTACCGTTCAAAAAGGTCTATTCATCTATTAAACTTAGTCGATCTCATTAAAAAACTACAGTAGATTTTCAACTACTTAAATATATCAAATTTAAATTATAAATATTAAAATATAAGAAGCATTAAATATTGTATAAGTGATCTAACCAAACAGTTGATCATACATCAATTTGTCATTAACAATCAAATTAAAAATTCGCCTGCGTGTGATTGTGCCTTATTAAATTAATAAATGAATAGACCAAATGTCATTTAAAACCTTAGAGCTTTAAACCAATTGGAGTAGCCATTGACAGGCGTTCCCCTCTGCCGAATGAGTATGACCAGTGGTCATACTCATTGTATGGACTGACGTTTATTTGACGTGACTATTTTGACGTTTCGCATACATTTGACGTTCCCCTCCCCCGCAAAAAACGGCAGACTTTTTCCGATAGAAATGAGAGCGCGTCTCGCATCCGGTTGGTTTAATAATCAAAGTTTAAAACCATCATCATCATCAACCACGTATCATCAAAAAATTATGGTTTTATAATCATCAATAATAGAGTTATTTACTGTACTGGTTTTGATATAAAAAAAGAAACTATCGTCCAGGTACAGATGTGTCACTTAACACGTTGTTAAAATACAAGTATTATACAACCATATATCGCCTTCTCTTTCACATTTAGAGTAACGCTAGGTTAAACAGTTGGATCCACTACCCAGAAACTGGGTTAATCACGGATTTTTTTATTGTAATTGACCTGTACGGCCCACGTTAAAAATATGTTTACACTTTTGCACCTTACTCCTTTGTAATAAAAACCAAAAGTGTAAACATATTATTGACGTCGACTGTACCTAAAAATTAGGTGGGGTATGAAATCACGGCGGTTGCCTCAACTGAGTGCGATTTAAGAACTTCTTATTCAATCTCTATTTGTTAATCATGATTCATATTAATTATAATTATCACTTTGACACAATATCTTGCCTAAATTATGAAATGATTTTATTCATTTAAGGTTATTTAAAGTTACGTAATCGTATAAAAAAACGAATTGTATTAATGAAAAACAGATGAAAATAAGTCCAGTTCTTATTTCAAAATACTTGTGTGGAAACTGTTTACTGTCAAACTTTTACATCAGATTGAACTTCCATATTACCGTATGTGAAAGGGCGTTTGTAAAACGATATATAGTAAGAGCTCCACCCTGTACATATCGATTTTGAAAACATCACCATTTTTATCCTTGTATAAAATGACTGTTATTTGGAAAGACTATTCTTAAAGTGTTACTAAATACGCCTAATTTATAAAATTATTCCTGGAAATCAAAGCTCAATATAGTTTTAAAAAATTGGATATGTCCAGGTCCAGTCGAATGCAAAGATATATATCCACTTTTGGACCTTAGGCACTGGTCCCACCGCGAGCTAGTAAGCTATGAGCTATTGGCTATATTGGCTATGTGCGAAGTGCATGGTGGGGGTAACGTGAACGATCGCAGCGCACAATGTAACAAGAAATTGGGCTCTTGTCAATATCACATTTCAAAATATATGACATCACCCGTAGGGTCAACTGTCAAAATAGTGAATCAGCCAGTGACATTTCATATAAGCAAGGAGTATATGCCATTAATAAAAAAGAAAAAAACACTTTCACCCCCTGCTCAAGAGATGGCGCCACACTCATGCACACAGCCAATACACGAACAAAAGATAAGCTCACCGCTGGGCGAGTAACTATAAATATCGCCGTGTCTCTTTTATTTACACGAGAGTGCTTATCTTTTGTTCGTGTTTATAGCCGATAGCTCATAGCTTACTAGCTCGCGGTGGGACAAGTGCTTTATTACAATATAATAAGGTGAAAAAATGGATGGACCTACATCTCTTTGTAGTCGACTGTCCAATTCAAAAAGCTAGGAGATTTATTATTTATTTATGGTTTTTATCGATTCGCTTTGTTGTATTAACATTTTGACACTTAAAGTTCTCTCGATAGGAAATAGATAGAAACAAAAATACACTCCTTTTTTTATGGAAATATCTATACAATGTGGCTCGTTTTCATTGGCCTTGAGTCTTATGTCTAAAAATCAACACCATTTTCCGATTATCGTAATAGAAAAATACGACAAGTGAAATCACGTGTTCCTAAAAAAAGTTCAAATAGTCTTTCTGAATGCAACCAGAAGTGTTCAGGGTCGATATTAGTTATATGTAAGGGTTATATGTTATTGTAAAGACTGAAAATGAAAACGCCAATGAAAACTGTTGGTTTAATGTAACTGAGAGCAGTCGGGGACGGGCTTCAGTAATATATACTTATACACTCGAACAAATCCTGAAAGCAGGTTTTGTTGAGTGCTTTAGTACCGTATTTTTTTATCTACATCCATATCATAAATTCTCTATAATATTTTCAGTAACAATAAGATAATGACCTAACTATATTAAGGAGCCTGTATCTGTGGTGTATCGTAAAGTTTAGTTTGCAGTATCAATGAATCGGTACTTTAAAAACATTCAAATTTCGAACATTACAGTTGGTCATGAATTGTCTGGGTGGTGTGGGGGAGGGGGAGGGACACCCTCCTTCCAGACCGCCCGCACAATCCTGTTAGCCATGGCGGTGCAATGGCGGTCATTCTAATTGTTCCCGAACACGTCATTGAGGATTTATAGTATGTCTGTAAATAAAGCAGTGTATGTAACTGTACATAATTAGGCATTATGTAGCAGTTACATAAACTATTACATGTTACTTGATTATATGTAACAAACTATGATAAAGTGCAACACAAAGATTATAACACACTGCCATCCCCGTTTGGTCCGACGATAAAAAGTGACACAAAAATGCCTTTTTAATTCAGGCAAGTATTAATTTGAAATGGAACTATCTGTATATTGGTAAAAGTAACAAGCGTTTCCTAAAACATGAAACAGATGGCGTTGACGCGCGTTTTATTAGATTGAAACGAATTAGCACCTTCTATTATACAGCACTTGTATTCCATATTTATATGTGATGCCGCCATGCGCTGGCGTCGTGAATGTTCGCTACTATTATTGCTGTATTTACGAGTAAATATAGATTGTTACTGCTGTATAAAAGATTCGAATTCCTTCGGCCCTATTAAGCCGTAGTCACCACTTTGTTGTGGATACTCAATTTATTTATTTTAAAAATTTCGAGAGTTTTGGTACAATCAGCATCAATTATATTGTAACTGCTAGAGTAGCCAAATAGTTCGTCACACCATACAAAATATATTGTGTGACAAACTATTTGATCACATTAGCTGTTACAATATATTTGACGCTGACTGTACACGCTACTTGTTTCAGATACGATAGTTTCATTTGAAGTTAAAACTATATACTGTCATGGTTACAGACCTGTTGGGACCTTTTCGTTTTAACCCACACGGATACTGCATGTTTTAACATTAGTATCGTATCAAAGAACTTAAACTGACAAAGTCCCAGTGGTCTATTATAATAGAAATCGGATTGTGAGATTGGCAAATAGCCTAAATAGATCAAAAAAATAAGAAATTAATATAAATAAGTGACATTTTTATAATTAAGTTACTATTAAATTAATCCATATAATTTCCGACCTTATTGCGTAGTGTATAGTTTGTTTTTCAGTGCCAAATAGTATGTTTAAACGAATAATATAGTGAAGCTGCTCATTTCCTCTGGAGATATTACTGGACTATTAAGGCGAATCGCCAGAAACTGGCCACCCTCCAGTAACTGGCTCCTCTAACTAAAAATGAACTCTATTCACCTACAAACAGAATTAATTTTAGCATAACGCGGCCAGTTATTGAAGGGTGGCCAGTAATTAAAACCTCATGCTAAAATGAATTCTGTTTGTAGGTGTATAGAGCTCATTTTTAGTTTGAGGTGGCCAGTTACTGGCGGTTTACCCTATATGAGTATTCCTACAGCATATGGAGTCACACTAGTTATACTTAAGACCTTAGTTTCTGGTTGACGCTAAATGCCGCGTACAGCGTCACATTGTACGTGAATATTACGCTGTACGTAGCGTGGAGCGTCAAAACGTTTAAGGAGAATTTGTACCTGAAGGTCATTGTGCGCTAGTAATCTACGTAGATGATTTGTAAATACTAGCAATATCTCCAGATTTTCTTCACACGACTGTATCGCGAAAGCGCCAAAGTATTTATTACATTATGTATGTACTTTGCAGTTTTGTATGCGACATTCAAAATACTCGGCACGCGTCCATATGGACACATATGAATACATAGCTGTAGATATATTAGTTTTACATATATCGGAATTGAATCATGCCCGATAATTTATTTAATTATAATGTATATAATGTTTGGTATATAATGAAGTGGTTTATTTAACGTATGTTTCAATTGGGCATGATTGTATGTGCATTCGACCGTATCTCCTAATCGGGTGGTCTTCCTATTTACTTCCTTCTACTTATTACTAGGTCACGGTCTAGCCTTTGCTTTAAATCCTGGCACTACCAAAATTGTATACGCACTATGTTTAAGGGCGTAAGGGTTGATGAAAAAACGCTATGAGCGTATCCGCACGCGTGTAAAACGAAATGACGCTTCACGCTGGCAGCGTCAAGCGGAATCGCACTGAGCGTTTTCTTGTATCCCTCGGCGTAATCAGATTAATGTTGCATCCTTTGCAGTTACAACTGTAGATGTTTCGGATCCCATATAACGTCAGCTTTTACAGACGAGAATCAACTTCGACTATATACCATTGTTAACCTGAAACTGTACCTTATTGTACAGATATTAAGGTCCAGTGATGTTACAAATTGTATTCCAATCATGTAATTCCAAATGATTCCACTAATCTGTATCTAATCTTATCCGAATGCCGCGGTTACGCTTCTAGCGGGACGCTCGACGCTTGACGCTTCCGCCGTATTGGACGAGCGTCGGGGCGTGCACGCTTGGAGCGTCCGTGTCATGGCCGACGCGTTAGACTGAAGGGTGTACTGTCGCCATCAAATACATCGGAGCGGCCAAGTTACCCAGAAACCCAGAAACCCGGCTAAGTTATCCCCTTGACATATACTTGTGACCACCTTGGCCGCTCTGATGTATCTCATGGCGACTGAACGGTTGACGCCGGACGCAGCACAGTGCAATGTGTAGTAAAGTAGGAACATTCTTGTAAGATGTGACGCTGTGCGCTTCGTGCTGTGTGAATCGCAAACCAAGGTTTTAAGAGTCGCCAGGACGCTCGCGTGAACTCGCGTCCCCATACAAACATAGTTCAGCTCTCATTTTAAAACAACATGCTTTGGAACCACAAAATTTGGCACGGACATTCTAGTTACAGATCTAGGTCTGACATTCGTTTTCGTTGCTAAAAATTGTAATACAAAGAAAATATAGCAAAAATAAGTTTTGTATGTAAATGTGTAACTGGCTGTATTTTCTTTGTATTGTATTACAATTTTTTTGCAACGAAAACGAATGTCCAACCTAGATCTGTACTACTATTTAGAATGCCCATGCCAAATTTCGTGGTTCTAAAGCATATCGTTTTAAAATGAGAGCTGAACTACGTTTGTATGGGAACGCGAGCGTCCTGGCGACTCTTAACTGTTTGATCTGTGCTAATAGAAACTTTTTCGTTAATGAAAATTGTCTATCAAGCTTTACTTGCAAACATATCCTCTCTTGTAGGTTGCGTACATTTTTTAAAGGTTCCTATTTTATATTTCTTGTTTATACTTAATATCGTATTTTAATTCAAGACAGTTCTCTCCATACTGAACCATCTGACGAAGCATTTGAACGCCGATTGAGAGACTTTTTATTGGAAAATCCATTATATTCTGTGAATGAATATATGATTTTAACATCCAATATTATAAATTAATATTGAATTAGTATATCTATGAAATTGTATTCGTATATTTATTTTCTTTCTTAAGTTAGGTTTTTTACAATATGAATATAAAATTAAAATAAAATATACCATACAAAACAAAAACAATATAAAACATAAACACATTATAAAAAACCTAACCTAGAGTGCCGCCGTCAGCAGGGCAAGGCCCAGGCTGCCGGTGGTCAGGGCCGCAGAGAGAGGAACCTTCGGACTATACTAAATTGTATTTATTATTATTATATCTCAAATTGACATATGTATTTTTCAATCTGAAATTTTGCGAAATTTAAATGTAAGCAATCTACAAAATATGTTTATTTACACTACTTTGACGATCATAATATAAATTTGTATAAATTAGGCTAAGACCATTTGTACTATAATTTATTATTATGAAATAAATAAATCTAAATCTAAATCATACAAAGTAATTTTTACAATGTAGGGCAGGAGCTGTCAGATTTCTGCCTTGAATTAAAAATACGATGTTACTATGTGTCAATGTTTGTGGAACTGCTTTTTCTTAATGTTATTTATGTTATGAAGGATGTACAGTCGCCGTCAGATATATCGGAGCGGCCGAGGTGGTCACAAATATCTGAACAACGCCACTATTGCCAAGGCGATAAAGTGCATGTGCAGATATTTTTGAGTACCCTGGCCGCTCCGATATATTTGATGGCGACTGTACACCGTCTTGATACATTATTGCATGACTTCGCGGAGTCATGCAATATACTCACAGTGTTCATAAACGTTTAAAGTAGAATTTTAGAAAACGAATTGAAATTGATAAGAAACATAAAGTTACCGCTTCGGAAACCTACCCTTTAAAAAGTTGTACCTACCTTATTATTTACAGTAAAAAAATAATTTTGGATCAAAAGTTGACACTTGGTTTTCCGTTCCCCTTCCTGTTCGGGCTGACTAAAAAAAACCTTTAATTATGTAAGTTGTTCATTTCGACACTGGTTTCAAAATTATTTAATGGGCTATGTATTTTAAACTTCTGATACCGTCATTTGCTTATCTGTTCAAATTTTAAATATTAGGTATCTACCTGCAGTCTGCACGCAAATGTTGACACCCCAGAAGTTGCAGGCGTCCATAGCTTGCGGTAGCTGCTTAGCGTCAGGCGGGCCGTACGCTTGATTGTAGTATTAAAAAAAAACTTGTTTCTGGATCCACTATTATACCACAGACAGGCCGACGGCACTGCCCATATACACGTACAGTCGTCATCAAATATATCTGAGCGGTCGATACCCGAAAATATCTAAACATGCACTTTGTCGCGTTGATTAGAGAAGCGTTCAGATAATTGTGACCACCTTGGCCGCTTCGATATATCTGAAGGCAACTGTCCTTGTAGCGTCTCGACGTAATCGCGAAATTCGCCACGCATGTTCTAATCACTACAATTTTTAACCTTTTGAACGCCAAGCATCAGACGGGAAAATCGTGCCCTCAGCGCCACGCAAGGTAAACCAGTTTTGGACGTGATATCACGTCATGACGCTGATGGCACGACTTTCCGTGCGCGTGATATGACGGCTTTGGCGGTCAAAGGGGCATCAGGAACCAGAGTCGAAGTGATATTTTCGACTGCACTTAAGACTGTATTGAAATTTGAGTTGAGGCCTACGCTATCTTTTATTTAGTACTGTGATAAGGCAACTATCTCATTCGACTTGTGCTCAATATGATTTCATTATTCCCTCGTGTGTAATCTATAACTAGGCTAATGCTAACGTGAACATAGCTAACTATACGAACCACTTATGTATGAAAAAAATGTTATTTAAGTATAACTGATGTATGCTAGTCTTTAAAATAAATACCTAAATTTGGTTATAAGAATAAATATATACGTAAGTTCCCTTATTATAGAGTAATTTCGAAATATTTTAGTAACTTAAACTAGGTTTTGTATCGGTAGAGGGCGGTCGTGGCCAATATACCTGCGGCTTGCTCATTTAGTCGGCGCCACTGTGCTCATGCTTATACTACCATCTCTTTCCCTCTTACTTATGGGCTTGCGAGCGTGAAGAAGATGTAGAGAAGTTTGCTGATCGCTTTGTAATGGCTTAACGATAGTGAAGTGAGAAAGAATTTGTGTACATAATCATAATTCATTAACATTGAGTTACTTGTAGTATTATTGATAATATTTTAGGTTTTTATTTATTTGTAGAAATAAATCAAATTATTCGCGATTGCTATGAAATTAAATCTTTTTGATTTAGTGCTTTTTTTTACTTAAGACTTTTTATTAAAAGTTAATTCGTAATTACTTAATTATATAAAACTCTGCATTTATTTTAAGATAAAATTCAGTATCTTGTTCTCTAGTTGACGCCGTACCTGCGTACAGCGTAGTATAGAATTTGACGCTACACGCAGAGTGCAGCGTCAAGTCGAGACCAAGGTTCCCGTAGTCACGTGGCGCAGTGGCGCCGCCGGCGCACTCTGAAGACAGCTCAGAAGGCGCGAGGTGCTCAAATAGAGAAACGAATTTGGAAAGAAACTACAGGGGACGCGGAGGGGCGCTTTGGACAGACTGAATCTTTAAAAAAATAACTTGCCAGCTGTTGAGAAACGAAAAATGGAAGTACTTTTTTGAAAGCAAACCTGTCGAAGGGATTGTGATATTGAAACTTGTGAACTGACTCAGTTTTGCAAGTAACAATTTTTTATCGGAAAGCACCATGTAAAATAACGCTCCTAGCGATTACGGTCCAGGCGTCAGCATCAAGCGAATTCTCTTCGTGGACATCTAAAGTAATATTTTTAATTAAGTACAGTAAACTTACACCTGCCAAATGTTATAATATGGCGAGAACAGTCAGATTACTGTACTCAATGAAGAATACTTTAGTTAAGCTTGATTTTTATTGAGTAAAAATGGCAATTAAAGATTCGTTTGCTCATAGCGTCGCACTGCATTGAGCTCAAGTAAGGGTCGGACTGCGTTCAGAGTGGGCGAGATAGTTCTGTGTCTAGTTATCCGATAACTTCGCGGCTATATCTTCGAGACGGGCTTACTCGTTGCCGCTTCGCCAAAACTCGGCCGTCCGTCGTGCTCGTTCCTAATGTAGTCGCCATCAAATATATCGGAGCGGCCACTCACTCAAATAATATGTGAACATGTGCTTTACCGCCTTGAGAATAGAGGCGTTGTTCAGATATTTGTAACTGCCTTGGGCGCTCCGATACATTCATGGTGGCTATAGAGTTTATGCGGAAAAAGTGTTGTAGTTTATAATGAGAACTAGTGAATTCTATGATATTTCTCTCCCCGCACAAACTTTAGGAAAACAAATATTCGTGGTATTCCTTTTTAATAATTTAATAAAAAATTAAATTAAGCTGTACCCCGCGAAAAAAACGCTCCAAGCTTGACGGTAATACAAATCAGTGTCAGCGTTTAGCGAAGTCGCTTGAAGCGTTTTTTCGTGGTCATTGTCCCATAAGGGATGTAGAATGAAATTCAGAAAGAGGTATAAGTTATTATAGAACGGATTCACATCTAAACTGTGTAAGATGCAAATCAATAGAAATATTGTCTCGTGTTTAATCATGTTTTAATTTAACCTTTTCCACACCAAAGACGTATATATCGGCACCACAGGTCCAACGCCAAAGACCGATATATCGGTCACCGACCACAGAGCAAAATAAACCTACATGCACACGCATAAAGGTTAACTTGATTTTTGACATTTAGATGTCGTGGCGTCTGAGTAGTAGGTTTTGCGTTTGACATGGCGTCGAAAAGGTTAAAAAGGTATTTGTAACAGCTTTGATATTTAAATGCTACAGGGCAATTATGTAGCTATCAACGGTCGACTAGTAATTCAGTAGTTAATTTGCATAAATGTACGTCCGTAGATAGTTAAGGTGATTGCTCTGCCTTCGAGATGCGACGGACGGCTCGGCCAACAAGCGCCCGAGATGCTTCACATTTCAAATATTTACTGTAAGTAGTGAACCCAAAGAAACAGTACGTACAGATGTCAAAATGTAATGGAATAAAATGTTTTCTTAATGACTTATTGGATTTTATTTACACATACCATCCACGAAATATCTACGTGTTTTCCCAAAGGGAACGGTTTATTCACTATCTGTACGAAGTGTACGATCACATCTTAATGTGGCATTATCTATGAAAGGGGACCTTAATTTCGATGGTGCTTACGTCGCGCGGCGTCGTAATCGTATTGCGTTGTCGTTAACGCAACCATCGACAATATTCATAGATAACTTCTCAAATATGGATACATATTTCTGTCAACATTAAATGTATCCATATTTTCAGACGTGACTGTACAGACACCATCAAATATATCTGAGCCAGCACTTTATCGTCTTAACAACAGGCGTTGTTCAGATATTTGTGACCCTGGCTGCTCCGGTATATCTGATGGCGACTGAACATTAGCCGAGACTGCACCTTACTATTTTGTACTAGATCTGAGTCTTGCAGCTGTTAATCGGTGGGGACCAGGACACGGGTTCACAAAAATAACACAACCAGAATAGTGATCAAGTATTTTATTTCGGCAATCAGAAAGACTTCGGTCAATACATTTCGAGCGGGACTAGAATTGTACTTAAACTATACATCGATACCAGGGCCATCAACAAAACGTCACAACATCGTATCGTATCAACTTTAACCCTTTCGTTCACTAAAGCTGTACATTCACGAACCAAGATTGTTGAACCCCTTGCCATTGTTCGTAATTTAGCCGTGTAATAAATGACCTATGTAACTGACAGTTGACAGCTAGTCGGTAGCATCGCTTATTCATTACACGGCTAAATTACGAAGATTTACGAAGTGACTCAACAATCCGGGTTCGTGCCTGAAAATCATTTAGTAAATATTTAAAACACGCGTACAAAACATTGATAACATATTGATAATGGCATAGAGTAACTTATACCGTATACGTAAAGATACCGAAAATGTAAGAGGAAATGTCACCTGCACTGCTACTCCACCTAGTAGCTACTAGTGTACACACAACGCCTCACTAGGTATACACTTTTGAACCTTATTCCGCTGTAATAACGTTCAAAAGTGTACACCTAGTAAGGCGTTGTGTGTACTACTAGTACGCTATTTGATACTAGGTGGAGTACCAGTGCAGGTGACATTTTCGGTATCTTTACGCGGATTTCGGACAGAGGGCGCAATAGGGGATATTACTGCAATGTTCTGCCGCCAGAGTGCAGCACTAGCACATCGGTAAACCATAGAGTTCTTAATACATACTAGGCCTTAAACAGTTTTTTACAAGTTTCCATAGATAATTTATAACGAATAAATATGTTATTTGTGCACCAAGGCGGTTTGTTTACAGAGGGACTATCGTGAAACGTGAGAACCGAAATTTTGACATATGCCTCTCTATCGCTCGAATATGTAAGAGTGACAGAGAACCAAGTAACGAATTTTTTATATTCGTGTTTCGCCGTAGGCCCTCTGTTTGTGCTACTGCCGCCTTCTACGCAGAGTTTTGCGTAATATTCCCTATTGACTTGAGCTTCAAAAAGTTCTTAGGCTGTGCTGCTCTACTATAAGTTAAAGTACTCTATGATAATTATCATTAACGGCGCGGGTCTAGTGTCAGTATGTGAACCGCCTAAGCGACACGATATTGTGACTGAAGATTCTTTCAGACAAGTCAAAAAGGATACTTAGTGCATGTTTTGAAGGTTTGTAAAAATAATAAAATATTACCCTGTTGAAAATTCGTTTCATAAGAAATGTCCAAAGGATATACAGGGTGTTTCCTGTAATAGGAGCAATAAATTAAAACGTAGATTCTACTCCTCAAATCAGACAACGTTTGTTCAGCGACTTTAAAAAAATAACTTATGGTTAGATTTTTAGGACACTTTAAAATATTTCCGAACACGCAATGTATTCCGAAATTGATTATGTGTCTAGGGTGACAAGCAATGTCAAATAGACGGATTTTAACGTACATTGAAAATACTATTTAGTTTGTATGAAAAAGATGCAATCTACAAAATACATCAATTTAAAAAGTTGTTGAACTAAAGTTTTGTTTTCTGAGTAGAATCTACGATTTAATTTATTGCTCGTATTACAGGAAACACCCTGTATACAAAGAGATGTAAAACAGTTGTTGTATCAGTATTATCAGTACATACTTATTTAAATGGGTTACAAGCTTAAGTATAAGAATTTTGACACTGCTTTGGAAAAATTAAATTGTGGATATAGGAACAGTCAGAAATAGTTACATGAATAATCGCACCTATAAGTATTTTTAATTCGGCCCGGCGTCACAGGTCAGCACGACTACAGGGTACACTTATCAAAAACATTTAACTACGGCTCACATCGAACGCGTGTATTACAGTCGCCGTCATATATATCGGAACGGGCCTTGGCCAGAAGTGTTGAGCACCAATGCGATTTTCATACAAAACTGGAAAGTTTAGTCCATCGTTGCCATCTTTGTTTAAGTTATTTTGTCAATTAATTTAAACTAATAGGCATGTTTTGTTGAAGTTAGTAGTAACTGCATAGAATATTTGCAATATGTCGCACCGACTTAAATTTACATTTTTGGTACCTTCTGTTTTCATATTTTTTAAGTACCTTGAAAGTGTTATTAAGTGAAGTTTTCTATATTAATAAATAAAATATAACATTTACCGTTATCGTACATAGTTAGGATAGGGAAATAATGCTTAACATCAAAATTGTAAACAAAAAACACCTATGCTCAATACTTCTGGCCAAGGCTGTATATCGGAACGGCCAAGGTAGCCACAAATTTCTGAACGTGTCTATTATCAAGGCGATAAAGTGCATGTTCAGATATTTTTGAGTACCTTGGCCGCTCCGACATATTTGATGGCGACTGTACTAGAGCCAAAGGAAAATGAACCTTCCACGTATACTGTGTGCGCTCAAAAATAAATACTCACTCATTCACCGATTTCTTGAATTTAATGGTTTAAAAAATAAATCACATAACATTAACCCTCTGATGTAAAAAAGCAATTTCATTTATTTATTTACGTCACTCTGGGCGGTAAGTGAGATTTGCCGCCCACGGTCGCAGCGGCCAATCTCACTTCACACCCAGGAGAAGACGTAAAATTGTGTACGCACCACGGGCGGTAATAAAGAAGGCCTCAGATCGCTTGTTTATGGCCCTTACCTTCGATTCGGGCCACAAATGCCCGCGATCTGAGCCGTTCTTTACTTTACCGCCCTAGGTACGCAATGTACTATTATTTAACCTTTATTTCACAAAAGAAAATCTTAAAGTACAAAAGGTGGACTTAATGCTATATAAGGCATTCTCTACCAGTCCACCTTTCATTCACCTTTATGCAGAGAAATACCAGCGAAAACGTGAGCGTGGTTATGTCAATGGGATTGAATGACGTCACAGTATAGTAGTTACATTACTAGAGCGTCGCGTGCGCAGCTGCTCGCGACCATTTAAATATGAAACTTAACACATTCAATGCCGGAAACCCGACTATCGGGTTTTTTATGATTTCGCGCCCAGGCCGCACTACCCGATAGTCGGGATCTTGGCACTATAGCTATACATGACTATATTTTTGCGGCCAGGCGCGGATGTTTTGTTTGGCTGGGTGGCAATGAATGTGTTAACTGCTGTACAGAAGGGTCAAAATACTTTGGCTCTAGTAAGATGCTGTTGGAAGTGTTCTAACAATGAATGCGGTTAACCGCTTCACGGCGCATGCGCGACGCAATATCATAACATAATAAATTGAAAAGGTATAAATATAAAAAAATATTTTTTCTCAGTCAAATTAATATAAAAAGATAATTATCTACCACAAATGTGTAAATTAAGTAACTGAAAATACATTTAACCTTTTGACCGCCGTATGTCAAAAATTGAACTTTCATTTTTGAACTCTGTCATAATTGATGACAGTGTCATTCACGTTGTCAATTTGTCTCATATGTAACTAAACGAAAAACATTTACTCAAACCCGTTAATGTTTAGGTCAAACTGAGCATCTTTTATAATGGGACCAACCCCGAAATCGCAAAATACAAATTGACTTTTGGCTCTCCCATAGGAAATTTCAAAATATGACCAGTGAAATGTATGGAACAGCCAAATTTTTTTTTGTGATTTCGGGGTTGGTCCCATAATAAAAGATGCTCATTATGACCTAAACATTAACGGCTTTGAGTAAATGTTTTTCGTTCAGTTACATAGTATAAGACGACGGCGGTCAAAAGGTTGGACCGGATTACACCGAACAATTTAATTGTAAAATAGTGAACTAAATACAGGCTGTCCCAGAAATCGACGTCAAGCCGTGAATGGATGATAGACCAAGTCATAACAGTTATCAGAAAAATACAAAAAAAAATCTATCACACGATCTTCAAAAATTATGGTCACTTTAAAAATTTACTGGAAGTTAAGAGACCAGGGCGTGAATATTGAAGAACATGTGATAAGATTTTTTTTTGTATTTTTCTGATAACTGTTATAACTTGGTCTCATCCATTCACGGCTTGACGTCGATTTCTGGGACACCCTGTATACTAAGGAATGTAAATAAACTCGGCACTTAAAAAATCCAACATGAAAAACATACACAATATTCATTACAAACATATATTTGGTTAGACTTTTCAAAACAATCCTGTCTACCCTCAAGGCCAATGAAAACGTCGCCATGTGTGGTTAATTCAAGGGACCCGTTTTTATGGCCCTTGAGTGTATACTGTAAACAAATGCATAGATATCTTGAGACTCATTTTCATTACACTTAAATAATAAAAACAAAACGAAAACTAAATAAAACGTATATTTTACATTGGTATTTTGCGTCAATACAATATATGTTAATATTATATAATACTGCATTGATAAATCTAAGTATACATGTACAGTCGACGTCAAAAATATGTTTACACTTTTGGACCTTAGGTGCAAAACTGTAAACATATTTTTGACGTCGACCGTACGTGCGTAGACACCAAATATTTAGAGATTCTCTATTTTTGGGAGTTAT
The DNA here is from genome assembly GCA_911728535.1 of Pammene fasciana. NCBI lineage: Eukaryota > Metazoa > Arthropoda > Insecta > Lepidoptera > Tortricidae > Pammene > Pammene fasciana. The sequence goes on along the minus strand of OU452272.1, from coordinate 43,999,797 downwards.
ACTGTACGGGAGCCATCGAATATATCGGAGCGGCCACTGCTCAAAAATATCTGAACATGCACTCCGCCTCGACAATAGAGGCGTTGTTCAGACATTTGTGACCACCCTGGCCGCTCCGATGTATATGATGGTGAATGTACTAGGTACACAGATAACCTCAACCACTAGATAGATCATAAGTACAACTCGGGGTCACCACACATAGGTGCTCCCCTACTGATTTTGTATGAGAGCGCGACCGCTTATTTTAGTTGAGTTAAAGTTTTTGATCATAACTCATGTGAATTAAAAATATCCACAAAAATCTAGTTACAGCGGTGAACCTGGATTGTTATACTACAAATTGGTGTAGAATCCTATTGAGATGTGCTGTTCGAATCGTAGAAATTTACGAATAAAATTGCGCTTATGTGTGGTGACCTCGTGCTCCCTGTACAAGCTTAATGATGAGGTGTCTGTGTAGTCTGTGACTAGGTATAATAAGGAAATGGTAACATTTGACTGGTGGCGTAGGGCGGGCTAGTCCCGTACACTGACACATTTACTATCAACACATTCAGCACCGAGAACCCGACTGTCGGGTTCTCTGTTCGTAGCTACTACGCGCTACATACGAGGACTACCTGGCTACACGCTACGAGCGTAGGGCGTAGCGCTACGCGGTTGCGAAAGTGTTAATAACTTCTAAACAGGGTGGAGCACTTTTTGCATATGTGACGTCACACGGGTGAAAGTACCTTATGGCGGTTGGCGCTTACGTTGCGAAGCATCGCATTAGTATTGCAGCGTCGTTAGAAATAGCCCGCCATAAGGTACCTTTTCTCGTGGAATGTCACATATATCTGCACTTATGAAGTCACTTTGTCTATTAATGTCTAAGGGTAGCAGTGGCGGTGGGTGAATATCTTTCTTAGTCAAGCCGGAGCCTAATATGGTCTCAATTTTCTTGACGAGCTGCAGAAAACATGCAAGCCGGCGGAAATCGAGTTATATGGACGCGCCGCCTCTGAAGTATGCAACCCACCCAAGCAACAACAAAAAGTGCTCTTAACATTTTATCAATCGAACCGTTTTTTTAGGGTTCCAGGGTCAACTAGGAACCCTTATAGTATCGTCATATTCGGCTGTGTCGGTCGTTAGTACAGCCATCAGATATATCATAGCGGCCAAGGTGGTCACAAATATCTGAACAACGCCTCTATTGTCAATGCGATAAAGTGTATGTTCAGATATTTTTGAGTACCCTGGCCGCTCCGATATACTTGATAGCGACTGTACTAGAAAGCTCAAATTGTAGTTTTTTTTTCTATCATCCTTTCTCGTATTGTATGGAGATGGAGTCTCACACGCTATAATCATTCAAACGATGTACAGTCGCCATCAAATATATCGGAGCAGCCAGGGTACTCAAAAATACCTGAACATGTACTTTATCACCTTGACAATAGAGGCGATGTTCAGATATTTATGACCACCTTAGCCGATCCGATATATCTGATGGCGACTGTACATACAGCTATTACGCGTAGTGTGGCAGAACAGAGGCCCTTACAAGGTACTAACATTCAATATTCACAAAACGCCGACAATATAGCATTGCAGCAAAATATATATAAAAAATACTTTTTCCATTTCGACAGGCGCTTCCCGATCACATTGTTAAGTACAAAGAGTCCAAAAGTCTTGAAATAAATAATACTTTCACATAGAAGGGCCATTTTACAAAAGTCGTCACATCAAATTTTTATACTTAACAGCCATTTGAAGTCCATAAAAATGCTAATTGAGTGAAATTTACATTAATATTTTTTTTTTCTTAAAAGAACCATCGTTCTACTTAATATTTTCCAAGATAACGTGGACAACTTTGAAGAAAATAACCCAGAAATGAGTACGATTGCGAGCAATATTAAGTACACCTTTTAACTTGTAAAGTTGCGGTGAATTCGATTAGGGTAGCTTAGCTTTATTACACTAGGTACTAGGCAATTTCAGCTAAATTCATTGCTTCTCTGATAGCATTTTTATTAGAAAGTATAACACTTGCAATCCGACTCGATAAAGCAATTGTCTACGGTGTTGACAGATAGCGTCAGTGTTAGATATTCGCTATGTGCGAAGTGCATGGCGGGGGTAACGAGAACGATAGCAGTGCTCAATGTGACAAGAAATGAAACTGCGAATCCCCTGTCTGCTGTCAAAATAGTGAATCAGCCAGTTACATTTCATATAAGCAAGGAATACAACCTATTTATAAAAAAGGAAAAAAAGAGATTGACCACCTGCCCAAGAGATGACGCCACAATCATGCACACAGCGAATACCTATTTCTAGGTTTCTTATAGGGAATTCTTCGAGGCCAATAAAAATACAAGAATTTGACACCATTCGCATGATTCACAGGTACAACCTACGCTGGCGCAAACTATAAAAAAACTTCGACCGATCAACCCCACTGAACAATAAGTACAAATTCAGATTTCACTGTCCATGTAAATAGCAAAACGATACCGAATTAAATAAAGATATTTAACAAAATAATTATAAATAAATTAAGTTTCAGACCAGCTACAATGTACTACCACTAATTTACACTTACATTTTAAATAATACATGAGTTAATAGGTAGTTTACATAAAAAGGAACCTTATGAGACGTCAGATTTTTTTAATTATGTAGCAAATCTATTTGTGTCGCTTAACTTCAAACTCAGGTAAATCCATTAGACCATCTCAGAAAATGTCTACCCTACTGGGTGACTTCTAAATCGTAATACAAGATAATCAAACCTGAATCTATTAATGATTTTGATCATTATACTTATTGACTTCTAAATCGTAATACAAGATAATCAAACCTGAATCTATTAATGATTTTGATCAACTTTAACTATGGGCTCAACTTTGTAAATTTACAAAAAAAAATAAACCTTCTCATACATTTTCGTCTACATATCCTTGACCTTTTCTATGGAACAGCTCATTTTTTTTTACAAAGTTACTCCCATAGTAAAAGTTGATCAAAATCATTAATAGATTCAGGTTTGACTATCTTCTATTACGATTTAGAAGTCACCTAACCTTTCCTTAATACCAAAATCGCGTAATCTGACAGATGGATTTATCAGAGTTTGAAATACCCTTAAAGAAATATGAAACATCGAGATATTTTTTAACTATTTTATAAAATAAATAATAAACTCACTGATTCAAATACATTAGTTTTTTTGATAACAAGGTTCCTTAGTATATAAACGACAAATATCTTCTTATAACCTACATAAATCTAAGAAGTTTTAAAATAAACTTTGAGATTAAGTAATTTTAGGCCAAGTACCTAAAGCAAATTATTACAAAGTACCTACCAATTTTGTTTCTTTCTAAAATAAACTATAACGAAAGGAATGTTCAGTGGAATACATTACAATTATAACGAAATAAAAATAAAAATATGTTACACAAACAAAATAATAATGAGATTTTTTACGCCTACATTTATTAGCCAACATTATGAAACCAAAAGTCATTGGATAAAGCTTTCTAAATTTATTAATTTGTTTTAAGGCAAGAAGTTAGGTACATAGATATTTAATTAACGAAAAATCATAATAGTACTAATAAGATATTGCTAAGTTTTAATTTTAAATAGACCCTATTCTGGTAAAGCCTAAAAAATACTTACAATAGTTAAAAAAAGATAATTCTCACTGCCTCTCTTACATGACATATTAATTGGTCAAAGACTTAAAAGAAAATGAGATCTTTCCGGTCTTAGATTATTAAGATTATTTATTAAAACATAAATCATAATAAAAAAATCCTAAATTAGCTACAGCGCCAAACCCCATATTATATTACTCTTCATAATTATTTTAAGTGATTTTTTTTTTAATGAGGATGACTGTGTTTTTCTGCAATTTTTTTAAACTATCAACTATAGAGTAGAAAGTTATCTCACTATACACAAGTAGAAACACACCACGAGATATAACTACACAAGTATCATCAAAAAGATATTGTTCAAAAATCGACAATTGTGATCGTTACATTGTACCCACAGATCTATAGTTTTTATTTTGGAACCACACATCAATATTTATATAAATTCATACTTCACAAACAAGTATTTTTTTTTTATAAATGATGAACTTATGGAAAGTGGATCGATTTCAGCGCCATCTGCCTCGTGTTTTGCGGTTTTGTCCTCACTGTAAATCACCCAAGCATTAAATTAATAATTATTCTCTTACATGTTTAAATTCAATCAAACAGCTTAAGTAGTTTATAGATAAATAAAATAATTAAAAATTAAAAAACACGACTGCGTTTGTTTTAAATGAACTGAAAAGTTAAAAATAAGCTCTAAACATGATTGAGAATGTCTTTGAAACCTTATGGTTGAGACTGTGCCTTCCTACACCCTGACGTACGCTGGATCTTTTAAAATACATATTTTACTTCGATCGCAGTGGGGGACCTTTTAAACTGTATAACACAATACCCATAAAAAGGTCCCCCGACTGCAATCGAAGCAAAATATGTATTTTAAAAGATCCAGCGTACGTCAGGGTGTAGGAAGGCACAGTCTCAACCATAAGGTTTCAAAGACATTCTCAATCATGTTTAGAGCTTATTTTTAACTTTTCAGTTCATTTAAAACAAACGCAGTCGTGTTTTTTAATTTTTAATTATTTTATTTATTTAAAACCTTTTCGTGACATAGAATACTTAAGCGAACTTTGGATTATATTAGTAATCGAAAGTATAAAGACGATTTTTTTTTACACTTTTTCACCTAAAAAGCGCTGGTAGCCTGGCTGGCAGTAAGACGTCCGGAGGTCTCGTATTCAACCCTCGGCTTGTACCACTGAGTTTTTTGGAACTTATGTACGAAATATCATTTGATATTTACCAGTCGCTTTTCTAACTAACTAACTATTTTGGCTCAACGATCCAAAGAGAATCTTGGCCTCCGAAATGAGAGCACGCCACCTATCTCGATCCTGCGCAACTTCTTGCCAGTTGTTGACTCGAAGCTGCAGCAGATCCGCCGCCACACTGTCTCCCCAACGATATCTGGGCCGACCCACCGGACGGCGACCAGTCAGTCGTCCCAAGAACGTTCTCTTGACAGCCCGATCCTCACCCATTCTCTGTAGGTGACCGAACCTGCGAAGTCTGTGGGCTTTTGTTTCGCCGATGATACCAATATTCGGACCCAAGTCTGGCCACCAACTCTTCGATCTCGACATTCCTTCGTGAGTCGCTTTTCGCTGAAGGAAAATATCGTGAGAAAACCGAACCTAATCCCAAGAAGGCCCAGTTTTTTCCTCTGTGTTGAAAGGAAAGATGGCAGTCGCTTTCGTAAAAAACTAGTGCATACGCCAATTCATGGGATTAGGTTGCCAAGCGGACCTCAGGCTTAAATGAGCCGTGGCAAACAGCCAGGATAAACACAAGGAGGATGATGACTTTTTATCATGTACAGTCAGCATCAATAGTATCTTCCTACACGAAGGCCTCAAAAATATGTGACACGCTCCTATGGCTCTACAAATAAGAGCAGGTCACATATTTTTGCGGCCTTCGTGTAGAAAGATACTATTGATCCTGACTGTACATACGTATTTACTTGTTTTTTAGGATCCAAGAGGCTAATTGCATGACCTTATACGTGACTTAGTGCGACATGAGTTGGCATATATCTATGGCAATAAACTTCTTGCTGCCAAGATCGAAACCAATTTTGTTCAGCGTACCTAGTTTATTTTAGCTTGTGGTCTGTGTCTTCAATAGACAATAACACACAGTGTGTAACAGAGGACACGCCAGTCTACTTAACCTCTCTACGCATAAAACCATACTGTCCTAGCCTCCAACTTTTCTCCCAGAACTACACCATGGCTACGCTACAGTATTGTTGAATATAGGTAATTTTATCATCAAACTCCACAAGAACTAGCTTCTTTGGCTCAAAGCGGCGTAGTGCAGCACATTTTTTTACTATACTGGACGTGATGTTGTAAAGAAGTATCTTAATACCGCGAAGTAGAACATTTCATTACATTCAGAGCAAGGACGCGTCATACTACACGTAGTTGCATTGCAATGTCCGCGAGGCAACCGGATGGCACGCGGTATTAAAGGTCACAGCTCATTAGAGCGCCTCGGCAGCCAACCCACACTGCCTCGTCGCTCAGCGTCCACTCGTTGTCGAGTTGATGTAGTGAGTGCATGGCCATACAAATTCATATAAAGAATAACTAACCGCTCGAGGTGAGGCTGTGAAGGGCGGGTGCCGAGGCGCTCTAATGAGCTGTGATCTTTAAGCTCCCTACGTGCTGTGGAACCACCCTATGCAACCCGAAATGACCCACGTTGGACCTTGGCTTTCATCCTCCTCCTCTCAATTTCCAGTACTTTATGTGATCCAGAACGAGCATGCAAATGCCATGGCAATGGCCATGTGCACCGGCTGGTCGGTAATCGTTTCGTCAGCTGTTAGAAAAATAAGGGGGATGGGGGATTAAAAACTAAGTACAACGTGGGTCAATTTGGGTTGCATAAGTTGGTTACACAACACGTAGGGAGCTTATATACCGCGAGCCATCCGGTTGCCTCTTGGACACTATAACTAAGCGCGATTGCTTTAACTAATATTATTCCTCCCAAGTCTCTAATACCTACTTATTACAATTAAACATGTAAGTTTTATATATCTTTCGACTCAATTTCCAACCCATTGTTTTAATTTAATTTCTAAAATGTTCGTATTAACGAAAGAATATTTTTATATATGTATAATATACATTTTTGTAATCAGCGTGAAAAGCTCTTCATTTTGATACCCCACTCGATAGGTTTGCAAGATTTTTTTTTCTTAGGTTTGCGCAATCTGGAATATTTTGTCCGCCATATTGTTTTTACGGTGACGTCACATAGCCTATGTTTCTTGGGATAACGTAACGATTCTAATGATACCCCATACATCTAAATCGGTTCAGCCGTTCAGTTGTTCTAGTGGAACAAAGAATTTTATTTTAGCCACATACATACATGAACCCTGAAAACAATACACTCCTTTTTTTGGGCAGTCGTGTAATAAACTTACCTAAAGTCCCTTTAGACTCGTGCCACCCAATCTAGATATATCGGAGCGGCCAAGATGGTCACAAACATCTGAACAAACGCCTCTAGGTGATAAAGTGCATGTTCAGATATTTTTGAGTGATAAAGTGCTTGTTCATATATATTTGAGTACCTTGGCCGCTCCGATATATTTGACGGCGACTGTACAGTCAAGGAATTTGATTCGCGTACCGTCTTTAGTCTAAATTACTCATGACAATTAATAGTACTAAGGGCTATGTTTCTTGGCTTGCTTAAAGAAATATAAGCCTTATGATATTCCGACATTTCAAGCAATAAATCAACGAAACGGTACGCGAATCAAATTCCTGGACTGTACACTAGCATGTACATTTTAGTTCATTACAATTAAACCCCATGAAGAGTATTTTTATTGTTTCTTTTTAATTCTAAGACAAAAGGAAAGTCAACTTTTTTCTAAGTAATTTGGTCGAAAAAGACCTTAAAGAAGCTCAAATCGACACAAACGCCGCACGAAATCGTGCTCAGTGGAGGATGCGGTCTAGGTAGAAGAAGAATTTTAGCATTAGAAAAATAACGGTCGATTTCGTTCATGCATCATTATTTCACACATATCAGGGAAGAAATTTAATGAGATTAAATATGAGATTTCTTGTTTCCATTATTAGTGATACGCTTAAGACAATGAGAGGCAAATTGTCGAGATTTGATATCGTTTTCCCAGACATAGCACAACAACTGTAGCACAATTTTTTTTAATCTAAAAAAATGCAGTATAGAAGTGAAAAAATCTGCACCAATACTTGGTAGGGTAGGGTGGCATATTAGAGCGTTATCACACTTGCGGTTTGCGAGCGAGCTTTGTATGGGAGCGAACACGCCGCGAGTTCGTCGCGTACAAGTGTGATAACGCCCTTAGAGGTGTGAAAGAAGAATGTGCAGCACTAACATTTAGACCTGAGCGACGAGCTCGTCGTCCATGTAGTTGTCGTTGACGACGTCCTTGAGCTCCACGTTGCCGTTCCGCTCTACCACCGTGTCTGCCGTCTCTTTCTCCAGGTTGTTGTTTGTGACGCCGTCGCCATCCACTATTGAGTGGAACTGGAAAAAGGATTTCCTTTTTAACCGACTTCAAAAAAGGAGGAGGTTCTCAATTCGACTGATTTTTTTATCATTATTATTTTTTTGTATGTATGTTACTCGATATCTCCGTGAATCGTGAACCGATTTTCAAAACTTTTTTTTTAGCCGAACGGGTGTAACCCCTATTTGGTCCCATTGTCACCAAGTCGGGGTCTGATGATGGGATCCTGGAGAAATCGAGGGAACTCTTCAACTATTATAGGCACACCTATAGTAATTACACTATTTTTTACAGCAACTCGGCCACTTCCTCTTGGAATAGCGGATCCTAAGTGAAGTCGGTTCTTTTTTTGTTTAAAATTCTATAATTAAATATGTGATGGAGTCATACGTTAATTACATCACATGTTATGGGGGGTGGGAAAGGGTAAAAAAGGCAAGTCCTAAACGATGTGACGATACATATAGAGAACATAAAAAAATTTGCCATTTCCAGGCACAAAAGTCAGGTGTAGTGTTTGTCTCGGCTTTTAGCCACGGCTTTAATTTGGCGTAGTTCGACAATAGGCTAGATGAATGTTTTTCATGATAAAAAAAGATAAAAGATATTTATTCTTCAATTTAGGCACATTACAATGCACTTATGAACGTCAGAGAGAAAAAGAAACTACCACCGGTTCTAACCCTACACCTCTGACCCGAGAAGTATTACTTATTACCGGCAAGAAACTCGGCGGGACTTATTTTTTCAAAACAGTACTACAAATACATTAAAGATACTATATACAATAATGCGTAGTTCTTCAAGAAGGCATATCAAAACAGCTTGAGAGACTGACATGTACCTGCCTATTGTGTAATTAAAATGAAAATTAAAAATAAAATCCAAATCTGACTGCTTCGCAATACGTTTGATATTCTTTCTTACTTGAACTGTGTCCTCTAAATGTTAGATGATTTTGTAGATTCATGCGTGGTATCAATCGATTCGTTTTGTTGTGAGGATCAAATGTCTATATGGGGCCAATTGCCTTAAATCAACATAAAAGACAGGTAAAAGACTTAAAGTCTGAGATTTGCATTTGTTTCTCAAAACGCTCCTAACAAAATGATATAAAGCCGTGACGTCACGGCTTCATATTTGCCCTGTTTGAAGTATGGAAAAATTATGAAATTGCTATTTTTACAGTGAAATGTTGCGTATACATAAGTATATGGTTGCTATACAATTTATTTCACAATAAAATGTTATATCGAATGGTATCATTGGTTTTTTAAATTTCGTACTTTCAAAAATCTAAAAAATTTGATACCCGATATCTTTGAACCATTTCAATAGATTTTTTAAATGTTTACTTTATTTGGATATTTTGATCATTTTGCATCCTATCAACTAAATTTCATTGCATAATTCAACATGTGCCATCACCCGTATTCATGGGAGTAGGTTGCCGAGCGAACTCCAGGCCTTATTGAGCGGTAGACAAACGTTAAGAGGGTGATGAGCTGATGAGCTCACCTTGTCCTCGTGGTTGAGCAGCGTGGTCTGCGCGGTCCGCTGCTGCGTGACGACGGTGTCCCGCTTGCGGCGGCGGTGGACCGGCTCCACTTTACCCGACGACGACGTGGAGCTCTGGCGGTGGAGGGTCAGCTTGCGGACCCCGCAGCGGCACGCTTTCAGGGCCTTCTCGCGTCTGAGTCAAAATATATTACGTAATTATTAGAGATGGGCCGACTAGTCGCCGACTAGTCGGGAAAGCCGACTATTCGGCATCATTTGTAGTCGGTGATTAGTCGGCGACTAGTCGGCAAAAAATAAGAACTTGGCAGAAGTTTAACCCTTTTCTTAGTTATGAATATCTATATCTTATTATAGTGTTTGTTTTCTTTTTGCCTTCAAACACGCCAGCGCTGGTCATGAACGCGTGATAGACAATGGCACGGCGGACGAAGCGAAACGAGCGTTTCCGATTGCACCCGAACTTAGCTAAAACCTACGATCGGCATTGCCGACTAGTCGGCCGATTAATCGGCAATTTGAAAACCGATTAGTCGGCCGATTGTGTAGTCAGCAAAAAGCCTAGTCGGCCCATCTCTAGTAATTATAGGTCGGCCAGGGTCTCACTTTAAACAGAGAAAATCATACTGTTTTTTTCTTACGCCTTACAGTACCCACACTAAAAAGGGATACATATAGGTTTTTTCTTCTAAAGTTACTGCTGTTGCGGTTACCCAGACTATAAGTAGCCGATTTAACAGATGTCGAATTTGAAAAGGTGAAAAATCTGGAATATCTTGGTCCCGTTTCTCAAAACCTCGGCACCTGAACGCGATTTAAGGACATCTGCACCAAACCGCCACTCACTTCATTTGCCAAATTTGCTGTATCGGAAGCATGGGTCTACGGAGTTACGTTGATCACCATAATCAGCATACCCTGGGGTTTTCGGTGCGGGAATGATTTCGTGTATTTATAACTTTGTTTATTGTAAAGTAATTACCAAACTATGAATTCAAAGTAGGTAGTAAGGTCCAAATGTGCTTAGAAATGTTAAATTAGTATAGTTTTTTACAGTTTTTACCTGTTATTTGGCTAGTGTATAACATTCCCGCACCGAAAACCCCGGGGTATGATAATCAGTTATGCACTGGCCCCAAGTATTCGTTTGTCTATGTTATAAAGAAGTGAAGTAAGCCAGATATTCTAAACTTCTGTGAGACTGAGTCAAAATTTGCTCGTCTTATTATTTAGTCCATGTTATAGGGATGGTATTCTGTACATACTCGGTGAGCGCGGCTTCTCGCTGCTCCAGCTGTAGCTTGACGGCGCACGCCTCCATGTACAGCTCGTTGGCTCGCGCTAATTGCTTCTCATACACCTACGGGAAAATACATACGTTTGGTCTGATATCTTTGGATGTAATAATCATTATATAGTACACAATAGTTTAGATAAAAAGAAATATGAGACTACCGATAGTTTTATTTGGGATTTAACCTTTTGAACGCCAAGCATCGAACGGAAAAATCGTGCCCTCAGCGCCAGCGCGCAAGGCAAACCGGTTATATTTTGGACGTGATATCACGTCCTGGCGCTGACGGCAAGTATTTCCGTGCGCGTGATATGACGGCTTTGGCGGCCAAAGGGTTAAAAAGATAACGGTCGCTTTCGCCCATGTTTCCAGAGTCGGTAACATGACACAAAGGCCATTGGTAATTTGTTAAAAAAATGGTACGAGTATTTAAAGGAATGATAAGTGGGCAAAGTTACGATTGACTTAATGGTAACTTTGCCCACTTGATGTATAAATATAAAAAACGAACCTGTCTTATATCCCGTGCATGTTTCAATTCCTCTTTTCTAGTGGCGGTTTCTTGCACATCAGCTGGTTTCTCGCTTCTGAGGACAATGTTTCTGTAAGTATGTCATACAGTCTCTTACTACAAAACAAGTAATAATATATAGGTATTACTTAGCCACTCCCCACCACTAGCACTTTAATCTGTCAATCAGGGTTTCTTCAATCCATTTTTTCACCAGGTGGCACCACCGTGGCGAGATTTTGACAGCTGCTGTCAAAATCCAGCAATAAAAAAAGATTAAACATGATTGATAGATTATGACAGCTTGATCTCAGGCCACGGTGCTGCTATGTGGGTGAAAAATCGATCGAAGAAACCCTCATTAAATGACTGGCAATAGTGTTTAAATAGTAACATTCGAATTCTATAGGATGTTATAATAAACGTTATAATAATGATAACTGCTATCATAGAGTAACATATATAGTTGAGCAGCACAGCTTAAGAAATTTTTGAATCACAAATCAATTGCGCCCTCGGTCCGGAAGCCCCCTAAAGATATCCAAAATGTAAGAAGAAATGTCACCAGCACTGCTACTCCACCTAGTAACGAAAAGCGCGCTAGTAGTACACTAGTAGCTACTAGGTTGAATAGCAGTGCAGGTGACATTTCCTGCTCTACTATATAAGTTACACTATGCTGCTATAATGTATTTGAACAAGCCTCCCTGCGACCATACTAACTTGGTGTACAGCTGCGCCATGCCCTCCTGCACCTCCTTCTTCCACGTCTGCTGGGTCACGCTGAACGTCTCCTGGTGGATCTCAGCGAACTCGTCGCCGGCTATCTCGAGGTGCGCGGCTATTATTTTAAACGGAGGCCTGCAGAAACGTTGGAAAATATTAATGGAAAGCAAATTACACATATGTACAAATATATTTAATTGTTATTTTTAAGTAGAAACATTACTATGTAAATTGTAGACTTAAATAGATGTCAATGTCATATACTAAAAAAAAATATGTCAATTATACGAAAATAAATGCTGGCAAGGCCCGAGGTCTCGATCCCTTTTTGTTTTGTATATGACAATTATTGTAAGTTAGCAAAATTATTTATATAATTATGTATTTATTAACTTGTTGTCATAAAGTACCAGCAGCAGAAGTAGCTAAGTGGGTGAGGTTGAGGTGACTTTAATGTTAAAATAATAAGAGCGTGTCAAGATCATTTTGTACACCCGCTTATTGTTGTGGTCCAAATCAAGTATACTAAGAAGGTTCTGGATTAGTGACTGACCTGTTTTTAGGCGTCCTATTCCAACATTGTGTGAGCAAGAGCTGCATACTCTCGGGTACGGTGGCGGGAACGGGCAAGGAGATAGTGTCGGTGCCGACGCCCCACATGATGGCGTGTGTTTCCATGTTTTTATAAGGTATCTGCGAATTAACACTTTTTATAAGCAAACATAAAAAGAGATGGGATTTAGGGAGGGCAAAGTTGTAAATTTCGCAATTTTTCCCCAGCGGGCAAAGTTGTTAAATGGGAAAATTTGTGGCGGATCACTCATTCTTAATGGCGCTCACGTTCTTCTACTCCCGCGACATCGAACAAGGGCGCTTTGAAACTGGGTGGGCAAATTTGCACAGGGGGCAAATTGCATTTGCACGATGGATCCATTATACTAAGTATGTCAATTAGCACTCGCCTCCTGAGTCAGAAGTTCCCATAAGAGCACACCGAACGACCACACGTCGACCCGCTCCGAGCACGGCTCGTGGCGGATCACCTCGGGCGCCATCCACGCGACGGTGCCCGTGAACGACATGATGGCGCTCACGTCGTTCCACTCGCGCGACGTCCCGAAGTCGGACACTTTCACGACCAGGTTGTCAGCTATGAGGATGCTGAAAGTTTGGGATGAGGTTAATTTTTAAAACGCAAATGGGTTCAGTATAAGCTAACAATTCGTACCAATAATCACTTAAAGAAGTGAAAAAATGCATTGTGACTGTGAGTAGTTAAAAATATGTAGGATATTATTGTTATTAATGATTTTATCCTTAAATAATATTTAAGTCGAAAAAGTCTTGGACTAATTAGCGAAATAATGAATGAAAAAGTTAGCTCATTTTATGCTATGTTAAGATATACACATTTAACTCTTCTACAAATATGTACATATATGTATGTATTACTATTACTGCTACTTATTAGGAAAAATATTTGTTTTCCAAGTTAGATTATACTTAACATAAATAATCATACCCATTGAGTTTATCGATATATGGGAACTCCCTACCTGTCAGAACATTTTGCCCCATCGATTCCTAGGTCTGGTAATAACTAATAAGTATTTAGATAAAATTTCAAATGGGCAAAGTTGCATTTTATTGTAACAATGTGGGCAAAGTAGCATCGCGCAAAGTTGTAAATGAAAATACGAACTTACTTTGGACTCTTAAGATCCCTGTGTATAATCTTGTGACTGTGCAGATAGGCCATGCCGTTGGCGATCTCCTTCGCCCACTTAAGTATCTGCTTGGGCGCGAAGAGGGAGCCACTGTGCAGGAACTCGAAGAGCGGCCCGTACTGGCAGTACTCCATCACCACGCAGTAGGTGGGGGGCTTTGTTACCACCCCGCGGAAACGGACTGGAAGAGACGAGATATTTGTAACTTAACTGTGGTTGAGTTTCGTTGAGGTCTACACGGGAACGACTTGTCAACCGATCAGAGGGAGAACTATAGTTAGAATGAGACATAAGTTGCATTACTTTGCGCATTCATCTTTTGATTTGGTATGGACTTCTCGATCTGACATCACTTCCGCTGGGATCTCTCATTGCTCTTATTTCATATATAAAGGTCTTATTATACATGAGCGCCGTGGGGTGCCCGGCCTTAGAATTGTCCCCCACCATATCGTCCCGTGGTTGCAATAGGAGTCTGCTAAGGGAATATACCGGGAGATGGGCAGTAGCATCTTCCGAAAGCCTATACAAAAAAAACTGCGCGCGCCAACCCGCCTGCCAAGCGTGGCGCGTATGGCAAACCCACCCCCCCTTAACACATTCACTACCAAGAACCCGCCTCGTGGGCGCTCGTAAACTTTGCTCAAATGCCGGACGGATGTTTTGTACGTAGCTATACACGCCCGGTTTCTGAAGTAGGACGTCATTTTTCGCCTGGTCGTGAAAGTGTTAAAGGGGAGGCCTATGTTCAGCAGTGGACGTCTTATGGCTGAGATGATGATGACCAACTAACCTATGTTATCGTGGTTGAGTTTCCTGAGATGCTTGATGTCGGTCTCCGCGGGGTCACGCAGCTTCTTGACGGCGACCATCTCGTTGTTGATCTGACCCCCGTACACGACCCCCTGCGCGCCTGACCCCAGGTACACGAGGTCCGTGATCGCTTCCGCTGGGATTTCCCATTGCTCCTCTGAAAGAAGAGTTGTGATCAGATGTGATAATAATATCATAGAATAATAAATAATATCACCTAAACGTTTATAAATTAAAGTCGCATTGCATAAAAATACATGTTTTATAAGAATACTTATAACAAAAAATAGTACAGTGTGTTTCTGTAATAGGAGCAATAAATTAAAACATAGATTCTACTCCTCAAACTACAAAACTTTTGTTCAACAACTTTAAAAAAATATATATTTTGCAGATTGTCTCTTTTTCATACAAACTAAATAGTATTTTCAATGAACGTTAAAATCCGTCTAATTGACATTGCTTGTCACTAGTTGTCACCCTATAGCATAGTCAATTTCGGAATACATTGCGTGTTCGAAAAAACTTTAAAGTGTCCTAAAAATCAAACCATACGTTATTTTTAAAAGTCGCTGAACAAACGTTTCCTGGTTTGAGGAGTAGAATCTACGTTTTAATTTATTGCTCCTATTACAGAAACACACGTATAGCACTTTCAAAGATACCATATGCTCTGAATAGTATTATGAAATCGCAAATATGCAAAAAAAGAATTCGCACAGAGCACCATGTTAAGGTATGTATCCAATCAATGTCGTTTTTTTTATCGAATTGGGTTCTTTTAACAGTAGTTATCTTATAACGCTGTTTGTAGATATTCATCATGTTATCAATGATTGTTAACTTAACTATGGATTGCTTATACTCTAACTTAATTAATGAACGCAAACAATAGTTCCAAAATTCACTACTAACCTAACCTAGCAATGATTCTGTTCAATCAAATCTCAATCGTAAATCTCGTTCGAAAATTAAAGTTGTTCTTTCTCGCGGGAGCTCCTTAGCGCCATTATTAGCCGCACTTCTCTTCTCACTATAACTTATAGCTGAAGGTGCGTGACTAGAGACAATTGTTTGAAGTAACTGATTAAAAGTGCTTCGCTTTTAGAGCGTACGAAACCCATCTGTCATTATTAAATATCATATAGCATGTTATATGATAGTCTAAATAAAAAACAAATATGATTGCCCAGAAATATTAAATTTTACTTTACCGAGGTTTTAATTACATACATATAGAGGACCGAATAGAATCAACTGGGTCTCAGCGCGCATCAAGGTTTCGGTGAGGGCGGCGAGCGGCGGGCTAAGGTCGCAGCATCGAACCGCTCGATGCACCAAGGGCAGGTTCCAAGAACCTTCCATAATACCAATCGAACTCGAGCACGCCCAGTGTAACATTGACTTTAGAATCTTGAGCAACAGTGCGTAGCCGGAGATCACGATTACTGGTTTGAACTTATGAGGCGTTTAAGTCTAAAGGTCTTAACTCGGTTGGATACTCAACAGAGCGACGCCATTTTGATTACCTTGATAACGACGCATGCGTACGCATCTGCGCAAATCATTTAAATATGAGCTCTGTGGGGTGGGCGGAGAGAGCAATATTGATTGCAGTGCGGAGCGCAGGGCGCAGATCAAGGTTAGGGGTTCATGTAATGGCCGACATTTACGAGGGTTGCATACTGTTACGTATTTTATGCAATATGTCCAAACATTTTTTTTTTTATAAACAATGACTTAGATTTTTAGCAAAAGGGCATAATTATACATTTTAGTTTATAAAATATTTACTAAATTAATCATTGAATTTCCTGGAATGATCGAAAGAATTCGCGCATTCGGGGTTCTCATAGATACGACAATTGGAGCGGTCAATAATAATAAAAAAGTTTTTTATTTTATTTATTTTAATACAGATTTTACTAACGCCCTTTTTAAACTATCTGCAACTCATTTAAAGTATCTTGGGATTCAGGATTTCCTTAGATTGACACTGGAGCTGGAGTAAAGTGATAAGCCGGAACATCACAGTGCATATAAATAACATTAATTTTAAGATTCGATTACTCTAGGATACACATTTTAACAAGCTCGTTAATTTTTATTTAGAATAGATTATTGACAAAAAAATTTAAACATAAAACTTGATTTCTACATATGTATAGAGCTAGTATGTTTCCAACACAATTTATTTTTCGGTATAAAGTTGAGCAAAGCATAATATTCGCATATTGCTACACGTATTTCTAATACACCACATAAGAGGTTTCCAAACTTTAGTTCATAGGCCATGTACAGGTACAGTTGACGTCAAAGATACGTTTACACTTTTGCACCTTATTCCATTGTAATAATTAAAGTGAAAAACTGTACACATATATTTGACGTCGACTGTACAGTGAGCAACGAAAGTTGTCGAACGAAAATAAACAGATGTGGTGCTGTTCAGTAACTTATGTAATATTTCTGTGCCTATAGAACATGATTCCCGTCGGCTTGTCTAATTTTCAGGCAACTGAGCAGTTTTCCTGCAGCTCATGAAAAACATTTTTGCCAAATTAAGATCCGGCTTGCCTAAGTTAATGTTTAACCCGCCACCCCTGGCGCCTAGTTACTTTTGGGATCTTATTTCGTTTGGCAACTTTCGTTGCTGACTGTATGTACTCTTGTAACTTGGAGGGAAGGAAAGTAAGCTAAGCGGGAGGAAAAGCGGTCAGGCCTATGGCAGCATCAACAACTATAGCTGAGTTCTGATCTGTTAATACATCTAAAGAGCAGTTAGATGAGACCCTAGTAGAGCCCTGTCATATGAAACAAAGTGAGAATTCAGTATGAATAGTAGAGATGCAACGGATAGTGGTTTGGCCGGATACCGGATACCGGATATTCGGCCTGACGCTCCGCCGAATATTCGGTATCCGGCCGCCGAATATTCGGCCGGCGGTACTATACCTACAATTTGAGTTTCGCAGGTGCGCGTCGTGCAGGTTTTGACTTGTTTCCTAGTGAACGTTCGCGCGGACACATTTCTAGGCAACATAACTAGTTTTATTATGTCAGTACGGAGTAACTTTTTTCAAAAGTACACACGCCTCGCGTATTTTTGTGTAAAAAATAAGTTTGTAGTCTTATCGTGAGCAGTGAGTGACTCTTGACTACATCCGGTATCCGGCCGGATAGTACGAAGATATCAGGTATCTGGCCGGATACTAAAATAAGGGCCGGATACCGGATAGTAACCGGATATTCGGTGCATCTCTAATGAATAGTGCCTAGTAGCTATAGCATTGTCATGTATTACGCACTGGCGTAGCTATCAAAGGGCTAGGCGAGGCACTGCCCCGGGGCCCCCAAAAGCTGATTAGCAAACCTCTTATTGAATATAAAGAGCTGTAGTGCGTATAGAATAGGGGTCCCAGTTTTTTTTGCCCCACGGCCCTTGGTCACCTAGCTACGCCACTGGATTACGGAAGTATACCAAATTTCAGCTCAATCACACCAGAGGTTTAATTTGAAATTAACTTACAAAATTAAAAAAAAACACAAATATGGGGTCAAGCATTGTTCAAGCTAAATGAAAGTGTGTAAATTGTTAAACATGAATCATGAGACACTTCACACACCTATTTCAAAAAACTTTGTGAAGTACAGTCAACCAATTTGATTTATAGGCCACTATAGAACCTTTTTTTTTGACGCAGGGAAAATATATTTACACCTTCCCCCAGGGCCCGGGGAAGTACCATATGTGGGGGGTATGTGGGACTCGCCCCTCCAGTATGGAGGGGAATACCCACTATAGTCCTAGCGGGGTCTTTAGGCCATATGAATCAATTTGACCTGAAGCAGTAAAAAAATAAAAAAACCACACACGATAGGTTTCTGAAGAAAAGTTTTTTTCACATACAAAAAAAAGATGACGTCATAATTCCTCTCGGTTTTTTTTTTCTTTTTACCGCTACGGGTCGTATTGATCCATGTGGCCTAAAGATCAATCATTCCGATTTTCAGACTTTTAACACCATTTGCAGCATTTTACCGAATTTCGGGGTGTACCGCTAGCACTACTAGAAACTGTGGTGCTTCTGCCAATGTCGTTGGTGCAATGGTATCGCCGGCACGTCTACCACAAGCGAATTAAAAAAAAGTTGTAATCTCCTAAATTTTATTCACACACAAATTAAAATGTTGTACCACTTTGCACTTATACTCGTACATAAACAGAAACCTAAAATCTACTTGTAAAACTAAATAATTCTAAAAACGGCAAACTATTTAGGTAAGGTAAGCTTCTTAAGCCAATGAGGAAACATCCGACCGGAAGGCCTAGGTATTGATGGATCGACAAGGTCCAGACAGACCTGTGCGACGTTCAACCCGCTGATTGGCAACGGATCGCACAGGATCAGAACAAATGGAAAATTTATAGTGTCGGAGGCCAAGATCCATTTTGAATCACTGAGCTAGCAAAGTGACCTCCATTAAGCATATAAATTTCCCTGCTCTCTAAGCCATTGGTTGAAGGGCAAAATAAAAATAATAATAATAATATGTTAGCCTCTATACGTCCCACTGCTGGGTACAGGCCTCCTCTCATGCACGAGAGGGATCAGGCTATAGTCCCCACGCTGGCCCAAAGCGGGTTGGGAACTTCACATACACCTTTGAATTTCTCTGCGGATGTATGCAGGTTTCCTCACGATGTTTTCCTTCACCGTATAGCGATTGGTAAATATCAAATTATATTTCGTACATAAGTTCCGAAAAACTCATTGGTACGAGCCGGGGTTTGAACCCGGGACCTTCGGCAAAATATCTCATGAAAATTATGATGTCCTTAATAACAAATTGTTTGTCCATATTTATAGCTGCTATTGAGATTTTATGTATTGTTGACTTATACTACTATGAGCCTCGAAGCTTGAAATAAATGATTTTTTTTTTTTTTATTATAGCCTGTATGGACGTATGGCTGCCATTGGTACATTGTCAAAGATATGTTTACACTTTTGGACCTTACTACAAATAAGTACAGTCAGTAACAGAAGTAGTTAAGCGGGTAGGGTGTTCAAAATTACCTACACACACTCTTATTCTCTTAACAATAAAGTTGTGTCCAACTAATTTTGAACACCCTAACTGCTTAGTTACTTTTGCTGCTAACTGTACCTAAGGTCCAAAAGTGTAAACATATCGTTGACGTCAACTGTACCTTGCACAAATGAATTCAACAACTTACACCATGAACTGCCAGATTACACCACTCATCTATGAATTTTAGTTTAGAGTAGGGCTGCCATCTCTAAATTCGCCGAATTTAAAAAACAATAATTTAAAAAACCCGGACATTTGGCGTAAATCTTGTTTTTTTCCCCGGACGTGTTCAAATCAGCACTAAATAATTAAATTCAATCGGTTGTTTCCTCACATAAAAAGTGTCCTGGGACACTTATTGAAAACCCCCCCGGACGCACCCCGGACGGCCTCCAAACTAGGACAAATCCGGGGAAACCCGGACGGATGGCAGCCCTAGTTTAGATGAATTAATCTGTTGGAGGGACCAAACTTAACCATGAAAACATGTTTTAGTGGACCTAGAGATGGGATAGGATCAACTAGGTTGCTCCCAGTACTTGTGGTCACCTGAAACTTCAAAGTGTCACATGCGCGTTGCCACCACTTTAAAATAAAGGAGGATATTCTGCATTGACAACTTATTTTTACATGACTAACTTGTTTGGCCACCTTGAGGGCCAGTTACGAGTCTGGGGTAGTGATAGGGTCAGGCTGCCGAAACGCATTGACAACTAAAGAGTCAAGAGGGGCCTCGTCGTAAACACACTGCACTCTTTGAGCTCTGGTGACCTTACCAGCAGATTTATATGGCAATGTTAAGGCTCCTCTACATGAAGGGCCATCATAGTGATTGAGTGGTTCGTCACATCACACCATATATTTTGTATGGGGTGACGAACTATTTGGCTACTCTGGCTGATGCGATGTGTCTGATGCTGTCTGTACAAGCAATAAATATGTAGCATAGCAAGTAGAATAACTTTAAGTAATTAAATATGTAATTAACTATCTCACCTGCAGACAAACTGTGGAAACAGTTTTGCAGGGCTTTGTATAACTTCATGCATACTTTTTGATTAATAAACTATCTTTCTATCTATAGGGACGCGGCTATTGACAGAACAAGATCGCAATATTGTTAGCTCTCTCTAACGCATAGCTGCATCCCTATGATGGCCGATCATGTAGAGGAGCCCTCATGTTTACTGGCATTTCGAGTATTCCCACATATTGTCATTGCAAAGTGCATGTAGATTCAGCACAATCAGCATGGTCAGTCTCAATTCCCCATGTAGCCAATCTACTATGTAGAGCAAAGTAATTATTTAAAAAAACACAATCTATTTATTTACCTTCTGGCGGCTTTTCCCTCCAACAGTACACTTTACTCAAAATATCAAACATTTTCAAAAAGAAATTCCGCACGTTACAGCACAAGTTGTTGTCAGAGCAAGCGTGCGAGAAATGGCAACAAATGAAGGCCCCCGGCGTCCAAGGTAGCCTCCCAAGGACCAATGTCAAGGCCCCGGTGGAAGGCAAAACGACACTTGTAACAAGTAACTAAAGACGAGTATCCTACAGGATGCGCGCGCTGACGTAAAATCAATCCTATGCAACCCTGAACACTCGCGCATAAGCCTTGAATGCATCCCGGGAGGTTATAAATAGTACCTGCTGGCGGCTTCTCTGCAGGTGGGCGGAACACGGAGATGACCGACGAAAAGCACCCCATTACTCCCTCCAGCCAGAACTGCTTCTTGTCTTCATCAGCGGGTCGTAGTTGAAATTTGTCATTGAAAATCCCACCGTCTATATCGTCTCGCCCTTCTGGGCAACCGTTCCCGTCCATCGTGGCTAACGACACATTCACTTAAATCTAACACATTTTGATACTATTGGGATAAAGGATTTCAAAACAAATTTTGCGATCACGAAGCAACACGCACAACACCGCGATCCTGAAGGTACAGTGCCTAGTCTATGGTCGATGCCGATAGACAAAGTAGACTATATAAAACGTCCTGTTCATGAGCAGTACATAATCGTTAAAAGCGGTATTAGACATTGCAACTTGCAGGGCCCAATCTGTTGTGTACCCTGCCTCTCCCTAACAGTCCTTCAGCTCCCTACCCCTCCTTCAGCTCCCTACGGGCCCTACCTTTAATTACACCTTCCAACCTGCAAGATTGGGCCCTGCAGGTTGCAATGTCTAATACTGCTTTAAGGGCAGTGTGGACTGAGTGCACTATACACTTTCATTTACATACTGGGTCGCGTTTTATAAAGTTACAATTTACAATTTCGCAGTTTGCCTCTCTTTCTATCCAATATGTGTGCTAGAAAGAGAGGCAAACAGCGAAATTGTAAATTGTAACTTTATAAAACGCGACCCTGGAAAGCGAAGTGTCGAAGATATAATAGAATGTATTGTATGAATGAGCTCCATAGGAGCTCCCATGTAATACACATACACAATACTTCTTTCCGAATAAACTATACGGCACAAAACACACCTGAGCTGAATTAAGCAAATTCATAGACAAAATGCTTAAATTTGTCTATGGATGCTTAAATTTGTCTATGGCCTTTAGAATGCTGATAAATTTTTGACTTTTGACTGATATTTCAAAAAGGATTTAATATTTACGGGGTTCTTAAAGGGTAGGCAACACGCTTGTGAATCCTCTGCAATTGAAGTCGTCCATAGGCTATGGTAACTGCTTACCATGGGTCGGGCCATATGCTTCCTTGCCAATAAAAAAACATTATATTAAGTAAATATTAGCAACTGAATATTAATTCTGTGTCTTACGAGCTGTGAAGGATATAATCACGCAATACTAGCATTATAATCAGTACACTGAGTGACGTGGATTAGTGGTTTTATCGTATAGTGTTCTTATCATCTATATATATTTTTTTATACATTTTTCAATTATTTTATGCTGAGTGGATACTGCATACAGAAGAACATGGTGACATACTACCGACACTACCGTATACTACTATACTACCAAAATATAATTAATTAATTTTTAAAATACAAATCTTTTATTTACTGTAGTAGATTATCTTATCTACTACAATAAATAAAAGATTTGTATTTTTATCCCATTAAAAAATGTTTACTATAAAACCATTGATATAATTATTGATTTATTGTGTAATCTACTATAGTCTGGCAAACCAAAAAGCGCAGTAACAGTCAGAGTAACATGCTATAGCCATCCCTTTTTTAGTAGTGCGAGTACTAGCATTAGAAAAAGACGTATGATTTTCCCTGTCTATGCTTGTAGTGAAACAAACTCTGGCCAAACTATAGATGAGCTATCCAGAACAAATTTTTTGCTCCTTATTTGACGGTTGACAGTTGTCTTTGAATAAAAGAATAGTTTAAAAAAAGTCGTGACAGTGTCGTGAAAATTCATATTCTGCCTGAAGAATATTCTATTTTTTTTATACAAATTTTCTTTAATTTTTCATGCTTGCGTTGTATTAATTTACGTCAGTGATCAAACAGTTAATGTCAGACTTCTCACTTAAAGTCTCATATTTCACTTAAACCAAGTCATTAAGACAAAATTTCTTAGGGATGACATCTGTTACTCAGTGGATAGAATACTGCTTTTGGTACGTTTACTGGGATGTTTTCAATAAGATAATGTCACCAATGTCATCATCTACGAGTGTTTCCGTTATACTCCCAGACAAAAGTAGTCGCTACAACGATGTGGTTTAAGACGATCGTGTTCGTATACTTATCCATCGCGCGGGCTAGTGTTGGCGCAGACAGTTGCAAATTAAATGACATAATTTCCAGTGGCAACCTCGTTTACAATGATTTGTCGCACGAATTTGACGGTAAAACTATTTATTGGCCAAATGTTAAACCGTTTGCTTTTACGAAGAAACTTGCTGAAACTGGAGAAAATGGCTGGTAAATTTTGTCTTTCTTTGTTTTTTATTTCATTATAATATAATATTTAATTTTATTTATAACATTTGAATTGTATTTTTTAATGCTGTAGAGTAAAATCTACAACTGGATGAAAGCTTGCACCTTACCCATGAAACTTAAAGTTCACCAATAAAAAAAATCGTAGATATTGCGCTTCTAACTACAGAAAATACAGGGTGTAACAAAAATACTGGTGATCCGTTTAAGGGCTTAATTGGTATCGTATTGCAAGTAAAAAAAAGACGGCAAAAAATTTTTTAAGCTCGAAATATTTTTTTGTTTGTATAGGACACGTCACGTTGTCACAGCTGGCCAACCCTCCATACAAAACCAAAATATTTTTTTTTACTTTTTCATGATTAGGATACGATACCAATTATGCCCTTAAAAGGATCACCAGTATTTTTGTTACACCTTGTATGTACCGTTCTTTATTATAGTTGTTAGAATGAACTGGATTAATCGCGTAATTTTTATAATCTAATAACTATAATGAATTATCGTCACGGCAACAGAAGACAATATTCCTTTTAAAATAAAAGTTTTAATTAATTATCTTATCGTAAACTTATTTTTATTACCAAGTCAGTAGTAGTCA
This sequence comes from Pammene fasciana, assembly GCA_911728535.1. NCBI lineage: Eukaryota > Metazoa > Arthropoda > Insecta > Lepidoptera > Tortricidae > Pammene > Pammene fasciana. The sequence continues at coordinate 43,975,380 of OU452272.1, read as the reverse complement.
CAAAAATTTGATATATTTCTTTATTAAGTACATTTTAATTTTAGTGAAATAGTTACCGTTCGGATTTTTGCTAACATCGATATTTTCGTAGTAGTGTTATTTTCCGCTCTAAACCTGTTTTGATCCATTTGAATCGGCATAGTAACAAAAATACTGGTGATCCGTTTAAGGGCATTATTGGTATCGTATTGAGAGTTAGAAAAAGTAGAAGAAAAATTTTTTGGACGCGAAAAAAATTTTTTTGTATAGGACACGTGGTCCTAGTCCTAGCTGGCCAACCCTCCATACAAACAAAATCAAAAAAAAATTCCGCGAAAAAAAATTTTTTTCTTACTTTTTCATAATTAAAATACGATACCAATCATGCCCTTAAAAGGATCACCAGTATTTTTGTTACACCTTGTATATGCAGGTATGCTTCGGTCAAGTGGTACAACTATCATTTGAATGCACCTTAGTCTGATGTAGTTATAATAATTACAGCGGGCTTTAATTATAGTATGATAGAATAAGGGGTTATTATACTTATTATATTGCTATAAATACTATTTATTTTAAAATGACTTCTTTGTGTGTGACTTGATAACATCTTGATAACTACTAAATGATGCATTATACATATATTCCTGTCATAGACGCATTATACTATACATATAATTAATTATTTATCCAAGGACCATTAAAGTAATGTGTTGAATGTTGAAAAGGTCAAAGTATGTTTAGTCACTTAATTTTCACAAAAACATTAGGGGTTTAACAATACCTACTTACTACTACTTAGCTCGAGGTCACCTAAGTGGCAGAAACATCTCAATTGAATAAGTGATGGAATTAACTGGATAGATCCCACACAGTTCCAGGAAAAACATTGTTGTACTCCCATTTTTTGTCAATTAACTATATTGTAAAAATATATGAATAGACATCGTTCGTTAATTAACAACATTGAAATGAATCTTTTCATCCTAGTATGTAACATATTGGTTTCATATATTTGTTTAATGCAAGATAATAATTTCTTATTCGCCTGTGGTAGGTATGCATCCAATGAGTTCGAGGCTGGAGAACACGGTGGGACTCACATGGACGCACCATACCACTTCTTCAGAGAGGGCAAATTCGTCGGAGAAATACCTATGGAGAAGCTGATCTTGCCTCGTAATACCTTTACAAGCTTTTTATTGTTACACTTGTTTTAGTGCCTGTAATCATAATCTTGTAAGCTATTTTTGACATACTTATATTATAAAATACTAATAATTTTTATAAGCGAACAATTAACAAATATCCACAACACAGGCTTCGTCCGATGGCTACAAATGCTTCGTCAACAGGTTTCTATGTAACATCATCATGATTAGCTAATGTGATAAAGGACATCGTAAGCGGTCATGTACACACACTCTGTGATAATGATAATACATACAATGCAACTTCATTGTTTGAGTTTTTATTGGTATAAGCAACTTTTTTTTTACTAATTTTAAAAATATAGAACAATGATAGATGAAGATGACCAATGACTCGCTAATCGCTACCATACTTTTTTTGCAGTAATAATAGTTGACATAAGTTCCCGTGTCAACGGTGATCCCAATTTCGTGCTCCAGAAACATCACTTGGACTACTTGTTGAACGATAACAACGGGAAACCTTGTATGATCATATTCAAGTTCGGCTGGAGCAAGTTTTACGGCGATAAACAGAAATACTTGGGTATGAACGAGACTGATGGCACGCTGAACTTTCCCGGTAAGGTTAAGTTTATAACTAGATTTTTCGTCAATTTTATCACCAGGGTATTCATAATCAAGTCAAGGGCATTCAAGTTTGCTCTTTTGAACGGAGATTTTCATATTCAAGATTATATGCAAGAGCAAATCATATTGTACCTATTATCCTTAAACTGGATGAAACCCATGGTATCACCGAAAAAAATCATAACATAGTAATAACTTCTTTGCACACCAGTAGTAATACTTTCTTGATACCTACAGCCTACGACATGGCAAAATAGGCAGATTATGTGTTCGTAGAAAGATGTTTGCCTCCCCTCTTTCTACAACGTAATCTTTTATTTAATAAAATCTCTTATTTCAGGTCTCAGCCAAGAGATAGCTGAATGGATAACGACATCGTTCAAGAACGTAGCCGGTATAGGGGTAGACACGCCGTCTTTGGACCCAGGCAGCAGCACTGCCTTTCCTGTCCATAGGATCGTTTTGGCTGCCGGCTTGTATGGCATGGAGAACGTTAAGCTCGACACCCCAGTGCCAGGTCGGTAGCCTACAGTCGCTATCAAATATATCGGAGTGGTACTGAAGTGGTAAAAAATATCTGAATATGCACTTTATTGCCTTAAAATAGAAGCGTTGTTCCGATATTTTTGACCACCTTGGCCACTGTACATAGCTAACATTGGTTTGGTACTTGGATATTACATGTATTGTGGTTGCAAAGCACGAGTTCACGACAGCTAATAATGCACAGGAAATACAATTATGATAACTTTCCATGTTATAAATAATTGAGGAGCTTACTTTACTAGGCCAAACACCTAAATAGCTGAATGTAGAAATAAGCTTAAGTATGACAAATTAATATACCCTAGAGGGTTGCAGTAATATGTGAACTCGGCCTTTTAATTTAATTATTAAAACATAAAGCCACAAGAGCGTTATTTTAATAATTTAGCATTTCGTGCTGCTAGATATTGTAGAACTACTTGCACCCAATCTCGAGTATCAGTCAGCGTGCTGGCATTAGAATAAATGGTTCAAATATTAATAATTTAAATCACTCTGTAATTTACAAACAACACAGTGAATCCTCATTGTTGTAAAGGGTCGGCAACGCGCATTTGATACCTCTGGAGTTTCAGGCATCCATATGCTACGGTAGCTGCTCTACCATCAGGCGGGTTGTATGCTAGTTTGTCACCGTCGTGGTGTACAAAAAATATAGATCGGCATTAATTTTTTATAAATTTTATGATAAATTACTTAATATTCACAGATAAGAAATAATAACACAAGATAAGCTACCTACATAGATATACCATCCATAGATCTGACACGGAACTAATAATACCAAGATAGAACGGGATGGTCTTATTACACTTTCAATAGATACGGCAGAGAGGTGCTATTATCGTTGGTCCTTGTCATAGTTTCTATTACCCTCCACGCGTTACTTCTAGCAGTGGAGGGTAACAAACAGATATAATGCGCGATTTCTTCAAGAATTTCTGTGATTGCTACGAGAAAAGCTGTTAGTTTTCCTAGAAAGTTGTGTCGGCTAAGGAAAAGATTGGTAAATTGTTCTGTTTTATGCTGTAGAAGTGATTATGGGCATCTATATATCTATCCCATACGGGGGTACACGTGTGCGGGCTCTAGTTAATACTTGCTTTGAGGCTACCTACGAGTGTGTGTAATTGTGCATTGTTTTAGAGTATGGGTGCACTGGAGTCGCAATGCCTATGAAGATAGCAAAGGGCACTGGAGCACCGCTGAGGCTAGCTGCTATATGTCCAATGACAAAACCGACAAACTTTTAGGAACAGCGCGGTTTTATCCCAGTTCATCCGAAAAGGACGTTAGTTAACGCTAGTTATCTAAGCTATGTAATTTGTAACATTATTTCTGTAATCTTTGTATTCAATAATAAGATCATAACGTTTAAGAGAAATGTATTTTATTATTTAGTTGAATTAATTGTCTTTTCCTTTTCAAATTTGAATAATTGCTTTATATTCTCATAATATTAATCTTGCATATATTATACTTAATACAGTATTTTATTCGTTTTTTTTATTACAATATTTTTTATGAAACGTATTTTTTTATCTTACAACATTGGTGTTAAAAAAAGTATATGTCCTATGTTGCCGCAATTACATTATCATTTCCTTACCATATAAATTTGATGTAATTTGTGTCAAAATCTACGATCGTAGATAAATGATGCTGTTAATCATTTTTGCAAATTACACTCAAAGTCATTTCAACGTTATAGTTCATAGTATAAACAGACCATAAACACAGAATATAAACAAAATATGGCGGAAGAATCGGTTTGATTTGAAGGTACGTACGTCAAATGACATGTAAATGATCATTGTAGGTTTGCTGTCAAACAGGATCCTATATATATGACCATATACGATATGAATCAAAATATGAATCATATGTTGTTATTACGTGGTCATAGCACAGAGTAAATAATAGTATAACAGAGAGACCTCTGGCCTATAACCGCGAAGCACTTCGTTCATCGAATCGTCTATTGGCATCACTCTCTTTTGTATGTGCAAGAGCGATAGAGACGGGACTATCGTTTTGTTGATTTTCGAACTTCGCGGTAGGCCCTCTGTTATGTCACGTAACGTCACTAATCATGTTGTCCCTTAACGCATGACAAGTTCTTTTTCGCACTTATGCAAACGTATCGGATACGTCGTGTCAAACTCAAATTTTTTGACAGATTTACTTTGAGTTGTACCCCCCTGGTCATAGGTTCTTCATTTAAAAATGAGTCCTATATGTATGATCATTTAAAAATGATAGTCTAATTGTGGCCTAAAAATAGACTATAAAACATTGAGTAACAGGAGATGACATCCCTAACAAAAATTTTCAGCCATGAGTTTAAGTGATCGGCACTTAAAGTCCATACATTCGCTCTTGAAACACTGACATGATGCTAAGCAACTGACAGCTGTCAACGGCCAAACATGCAGCACAAAATTTGTTCTAGATGTCACATCTAGTAGGTTCTACCTACATAATAAATCAATGCTATAAAATGAGAATAAAAACCCACAGACAGTTCAGAAGTACGTCAAAATTAAAACGCTGTATCGTCAGGGGGGTACAACTCAAAGTAAATCTGTCAAAAAATTTGAGTTTGACACGACGTATCCGATACGTTTGCATAAGTGCGAAAAAGAACTTGTCATGCGTTAAGAAGGGACAACATGATTCGTGACGTTACGTGACATTACAGAGGTCTCTCTGTATTATACTATTATTTACTCTGTGGTATCGTTAGAGACCTTGGAGACTTTTTATTATAGACAGGCAGACTGCATATCCAACAAGATTTTTTTTTCGAGTGCACCAACCTTTAGGGTCGCCACACACCTAGCGGTTTTCCTCGCGGAATTACCGGAAGTAGCGGAAATTCATAGACAAATTAAGCATTTTGTCTATGAATTTCCTCTACTTCCGGTAATTTGTCTATGGCTTCCATACAAAAAATCTGCTACCATAGACAAATTTCCGCTACCATAGACAAATTTCCGCTACTTCCGGTAATTCCGCGAGGAAAACCGCTAGGTGTGTGGCGACCCTTACGCATTACTTTTGGTGTTCATCCTCATTAGGGTCGCCACACACCTAGCGGTTTTCCTCGCGGAATTACCGGAAGTAGCGGAAATTCATAGACAAATTAAGCATTTTGTCTATGAATTTCCTCTACTTCCGGTAATTTGTCTATGGCTTCCATACAAAAAATCTGCTACCATAGACAAATTTCCGCTACCATAGACAAATTTCCGCTACTTCCGGTAATTCCGCGAGGAAAACCGCTAGGTGTGTGGCGACCCTTATTCGAACAAGAAATATTTTATTTTATAAGGGTCGCCACACACCTAGCGGTTTTCCTCGCGGAATTACCGGAAGTAGCGGAAATTTGTCTATGGTAGCGGAAATTTGTCTATGGTAGCAGATTTTTTGTATGGAAGCCATAGACAAATTACCGGAAGTAGCGGAAATTCATAGACAAAATGCTTAATTTGTCTATGAATTTCCGCTACTTCCGGTAATTCCGCGAGGAAAACCGCTAGGTGTGTGGCGACCCTAATATATCGTTTTGCGACTTTTGTGGTTTTTTACTCTGTGGGGAAAACGCAACATGAATGCCACGCTTTACGACCAGACCAGAGACTAAAGTTTGTTTGATTTGACAAGCGATGTCACGTCAACAGGGCAAGGGGCAAATGACTTAACCGTACTGCCGACTCGCATTTACATATTATTTTAATAAGTTAATTTAAAACAATAATTTCCTAAACTTCATATGTTACTAATGTGAGGAACCGAGCCAAGTTCAGAGAGGCTTTTTTTACACTGAAGAAACGATGGAAAAGTTGTCAGTGAAAGAATTTTTTGCGGCGTATAAGAGGTGGGTGATAAGTAATCCTAATTTGGTTACCGATGTCGAGACTGTAGCTACATGGTCCTCGTACTTCGTCGCCGGGAAGATAAATAAATCACCTATAGTCTCCGAACTCGTGTATTCTCTCTCTAAGCTGCTTTCTTTGTTCAACGACAAGTTAATACGAGAGGCATACGGCTCCGAAGTTCAATTCTACAGTCTTCGGGAGCAGATCAAGCTGTGGCTGACTGTTATACATTATTCTGAGGTTTTTGTGGAGCTCGTGGTGAAGAACAGATGGGGTAACAAAGGTAAATGGACGATCGCGACACTACTCCAGCTTTTCAAGTGTTCGTCAGCTCTGATACTGCTTCTGAGGTTTAAAGAGCTTCCGATACAGCACCCGCCCGTGGCCGCGCTGCAAAGGAAGAAGTTTACCGAAGAAAAAACGGGTGAAGAAGGTGAGGGATCATTCTTCACTTTAAAACGCTCGGGGAGAGTGATACGACGGGTTGATGGCGCTCCTCCGGTCGCGTTCCGAGACTGGCAACCAGTGAAACTCAAAGACGACAACAGCCTCCCAGTCAACGTCAAGGACTTGGTCTACGCTGAATCGTTACACATATTGAAGCCCCTTATCCATTTAGCGGCAATGAGGGTGTTTGGAACAAAAGCATGGCGACAGTGGCTTATATCACTAGGCATTGACTTAGCCAGCTTGAAGCTGTACAACCGTCACATGAAAGACCTAACCGCTGAGCAGCGGCTCGAGATAAGCCGTAGGAAACTGGGTCTGGTTCTATATTTATTACGCAGCCCGATGTACAATGGATACTCAAAGAATGTAATAGAGAGTGTTTTGAAATCGGCTTCAAACAAGGTGCCATTGATGGCGTTTATCTGTGGCCCGGTCATACAATATCTAAGTCACTGGCAAGACATATATTTCTACATGTGGGCATCTTAAACTAATCATGATTTTACTGTGGCTAAATATTAGCCATCCTTGGTAAGGGAGTAGTGATATCAAGTGATGATCATACCCCGGGGTTTTTGGTGCGGGAATGTTATACACTAGCCAAATAACAGGTAAAAACTGTAAAAAACGATACTAATTTAACATTTCTAAGCACATTTGGACCTTACTACCTACGTTTAATTCATAGTTTGGTAATTACTTTACAATAAACAAAGTTATAAATACACGAAATCATTCTCGCACCTGAAACCCCGGGGTATGGTGATGATTCATAACTTAAATAGGCATCCTACATCTAGCAGCAGCTCGGCTGGTGTGGACGTGCCTCGACCGAGACAAACGCACGCGCAGCCGCAATGCTTCAGGTGAGGCACGTCCACACTAGCCGAGCTGCCGCTTGTTTAACGCTTGTTTGCGCCAGGTGTAAACACGCCTATTAAGTGTGTCTAGGGCATGCAATACTGGTATTGCTTGTACGGGCTAATACCGGAATTCCAGGATCAATATGGTATTGCATGCCCTAGTGGTGTCCTATTATGTGTTGTTCTTAGGGCTCTTACAGACGAGCGACAGTACGCGACTCACTGTCGCGCGACCGTCGCGCGACAGCCGGCGACCGACAGCGACAGCTGGCGACAGTCGCCGACCGTCGCCGACTATCGGCGACGGTCGCGCGACAGTGAGTCGCGTACTGTCGCTCGTCTGTAAGAGCCCTTAAGGAACCTGCTGTTGGCTAGAACGGACAGCATTCTTATAGACTACCAACAATGGAAGCATAGACAAATAAGTAAGCATGCTCACTTGTGAACACCAAGTTTTACAATGTGCACCCTACCCTCTTCTTCCATAGTCCGTAAGTTGTCAAAGTGTCCATAATGTAAATAACCTTCTATATGGAGTGAGCGCTCTAAGCTAGCTTATTTATCTATGGTTGAAGTGTCTTTTGCTAAAGACCAACACATGTTAGTATGTTTACCTAAAACTATGTGCTAAAAGAAAATATTCTTTGTGTAAAAGGTTTACTTAAATTTTTATTTGCATGACTACGATGACGTCGATGACAAAATATAACCATAAGATATAACTAAATATGACTCCAAATCTGACAGTCTACATGAAAAGATACCATTAGGCTGAAGGCGCCTAAGTTGTACGAGTATATTGTACAGGTTCAATAAAATCTTAAGAGTCGCCAGGACGCTTGCGTGAACTCGCGTCCCCATACAAACGTAGTTCAGCTCTCATTTTAAAACGACATGCTTTAGAACCACGAAATTTGGCATGGGCATTTTAGCAGTACAGATCTATGTCGGTAATTCGTTTTCGTTGCTAAATATTGTAATACAAAGAAAATATAGCAAAAATGAGTTTTGTATGTAAATCTGTATCTGGCTGTATTTTCTTTGTATTACAATTTTTTGCAACGAAAAAGAATTACCGACATAGATCTGTACTACTAGAATGCCCATGCCAAATTTCGTGGTTCTAAAGCATGTCGTTTTAAAATGAGAGCTAAACTACGTTTGTATGGAAACGCGAGCGTCCTGGCGACTCTTAAGTGTTGGTAGCCAAATGATTTATAATAACGTTTTGATGTAGAATGTCAACTGTAGATAGGCTATAACTTCATGATTAACCATTTGACCGCCAAAGCCGTCATATCACGCGCACGGAAAGTCGTGCCCTCAGCGCCAGGACGTGATATGACGTCCAAAATATAACTGGTTTGCCTTGCGCTGGCGCTGAGCGCATGATTTTTCCGTCCGATGCTTGGCGTTCAAAAGGTTAAAGGCACACGAGACATAGATAGACAGTATAATAATAATGTAGGCGATTAACACACTGCGGCGATTTCCGCATGCGGAGACGGTGTGTGAGCGAAATAGCACCCTGCATGTGTATATCGCCATCTCGTTCACCGGAGACGGACGCGGCGCAAGTGTGAGGATTGTGATTCCAAGACAGACAAGAGCTAAAGTAAAAAATTCTTATTAACTAATTCACCATCAAATATATCGGAGCGGCCAGGGTACTCAAAAATATCTGAACATGCACTTTATCGCCTTGACTATATAAGCGTTGTTCAGATATTTGTGACCACCTTGGCCGCTCCGATATATCTGATGGCGACTGTACATAATTTATTATTTGCTGTCTATTTTGTCTATGTATTTCTGGATACAATTTTATATTATGATTATTGTGGTATTGGTGGTAGGTGATAGTTGGTGACTGGTATATTATCATAAGGCTGGCTCTACATGATGGGCCATCATAGGGACGCAGCTATACGACGGAACGAGACCGCAATATCGTTAGCTCCCTCTAACGCATAGCTGCGTCCCTATGATGGGCCATCATGTAGAGGAGCCATAAGGTGTAAATGTGTCTAATGTGAATACATAATAGAATATTACTATAAATATTTGTTTTTTACCCTTTGAACACCTTAACCATAGACTATAGAGATATAGACGACCACAGCCTAAGACCTTTTTGAAGCTCATTGTCGATTGCGCCATCTATGTCAAAGCCACCTAAAGATACCGAATATGTAAGAGAAATGTCACCTGCACAGCCTGCACTGCTCCACCTAAGGTAAAATCCACAATTCCACGGACTGATTTGACAGCTCCTGGCATACAAAGCGATTGTCAAATGTATGAAAAGAGCTGTCAAATCAGTCCGCGGATTTATGAATAAAATTCTACCTTAGGCGCAATCGACAATGGGCTTCAAAAAGGTCTTAGGCTGCGGTCGTCTATATCTCTATAGTCTCTGCTTTAACCGTTGATCGAGAAATCATGTGATCATATTTTGTCTATAAGTTGACATTGTTGACATTTCCAAATATTTTCGAAGCGCGGTAGCGACCCCGTTACTAGTAAAATACAAGTCGCAGAACATTCTCAAAAATTCAGTAACTTTCTTGGTAATTTGCGGAAACTTACACGTGAATTTAAATTAAATTTCCAACGAGAACATTCTCTATAGGAACTATCATAAAATGTATTAAACTCGTAAATAAGACAGTCAGTTAAAATAATTGATAACGGCAATGTCCTGCGACTTTTATCCTCAGTCACTTACTAATTATGGTCACTTTAGTTTAGTGGCTTTAGTACCAATCTATTGCTGTGTGCGAAATATGTAACATATTTTTTTACCGTCCCTTTTAATATCCCTCCTCCCCGAGTTTAATATTATTTATACCTGGATTATGAGACCTTAGGTATTTTGAGTAGGCGTGCCCTTAACGCCAAAATACTGATATTTTTAGGACTTAACTAGTAATTTAAAGCTAATTTTAAACCAAAAAAGCCGACTTCACTTAGCTCCGCTTTTCCGAGAGGAAATGCCCGAATTGCTGTAAATAATACTGAAATGTTGTGCCTTTATAGGAGTTCCCTCGATTTCTCTTCTCCAGGATCCCATCATCAGATCCGGAACCACAAAAGAATTTTCCTAATCGGTTCAGCCGTCTTCGAAGAATCGGTGAACGTTAAAAAAAAACAGATCCCGACGAATTGAGAACCTCCTCCGAAATCTTGAAGTTGGTTGAAAACTCAAAGCTAGCATTTTTATCCTATGCCTTATATGGTTGAAAATAATGCGATATATAAACAGTATTTGAGTAAAACGCCATCTGTTGACTCCGTGAGTTAATTAGATTAGTTCCCGGGCATACGACTAGATGCCGCTAGTGGTTGCACAAGTTACAAGTTTCATGAAATTAGCTCGGTAAGGAAGTCATCGTGAGGCTGAGGGAACCTGCATACATTTAGGCTCAAAACACACCTGAGCGGAATTAAGCAAATTCGTAGGCAAATTTGTCGATGGTAGCTTAAGAGTTGTTGACGCCATATCAGGTATGGGCGACAGTTCAGGGCACCTGGGTCGCTTTTTATAAAGTTTCAATATGTAATTTGTTGGAGAGGCAGGCAAATAGCGATATTCTAACTTTTAGCTATCGATGTATGGAACTTCGATAATGTGTTACAGTTTAAATATTATAGTTGTATTACGGTTGATGTTTTTGTCCTTAATATTATATTAAGCATTTATAGTTTATAAATGTATGTTAGGACAATGTTTTTACTATTACGAAACTATTTTACTACAATCGCTTAGACGTTCGGGTATTTTTGTGTAATAATAATTTACCTATTTTGGTACGTACCTAATTTATATTTTCTAACAATTTGAATTACCTATGTTAAAATCGTTCATAAAAACAAATAAAAATTGACATTCCAGTTGTGTTTTTTGTATTTTATCATCCCAAATTAGTCTCACTTGATCTACTCTGGATGCAACCATAGGTTATAGCCATAACAGTACAGTCAGCATCAATAGTATCCTCCTACACGAAGGCCGCAAAAATATGTGACACGCTCTTATTTGTAGAGCCATAGGAGCGGGACACATATTTTTGCGGCCTTCGTGTAGGAAGATACTTATGATGCTGACTGTCCAGCAAGGATAATGTATTAATAGAGGAGGGTCTAAGAACTGCTTGAACTGTACAGCGCCATCTAGTACCTAACCTATCAATCTTGGAGCTTCAAAAGTTCTTAGTCTGTGCCTCTCTACTTATACAGTTTTGGTTACAGTGACCACTTCTGTTTGCCATCATTTTAGTAACATTTCAAACGATCACGGTTACGACGGCGCTTCCAGTAACTATAGGGTGGCAGAGCTGGCTAAATGCTACAAGCCTGCGGCCTGCGGGGGCCTCCGGTCTGAGAGGCCACGATAAAATGAGGACCCTAATGGCTGCTCTACATGATGGGCCATCATAGGGACGCAGCTATGCGTTAGAAAGAGCTAACGATATTGCGATCTCGTTCTGTAGTATAGCTGCGTCTCTATGATGGCCCATCATGTAGAGGCAGCCTAACATTTTCTGTAAAAAGGGCTCCATACCCCACCCCCACTGAGCGTAGTTACGCCACATGCGTCGAGCTTCCAAAGAATTTAAGTAGCGTGCATTGAATTATCTCCTATTAGCTGTGTGCATGAGTGTGGCGCCATCTCTTGAGCAGGGGGTGAAAGGGTTTTTTTCTTTTTTATTAATCGCATATACTCCTTGCTTATATGAAATGTCACTGGCTGATTCACTATTTTGACAGTTGACCCTACAGGTGATGTCAAATATTTTGAAATGTGATATTGACAAGAGCCCAATTTCTTGTTACCTTGTGCGCTGCGATCGTTCACGTTACCCCCGCCATGCACTTCGCACATAGCCAATACGTCTGAATTTTGTTTGCTGTATGCATTGAGTAACAGGAGATGACTTTGTTCTAGATAGCTTGTCTAGTAGAATACATACTAAGTCAATGGCTGTATGCTTGTTTGTCACCGGCATGATGTAAAAATCAACAGGTATATATTTTTTAATGAATAAATATATTCGTTGGTTTTTTTTTTATTAGTACAGTACAGTGTAAATTCTGACCACAAATGTATGACCATGCGTCATGTTGCGGAATTTCATCGGAGCTAAACGTTTCCCACTAAACTGAACTTTCATCAAACACGAGAAAAAAGGCGCCCTCTTGACAATGGTTATATATTACTGGTCAAGCTTTAAAGTGCAAAAAGGTCCGCGTCCATGGAGGAGAGGGGGGCATTATGGGAAAACGTATACTTACAAACACAAGTTACAGGAGCTAATGGCCTGAGTAGACAATCTTGCCTTTATAATATAACCACTATTCTTAACCACATTTTTTGCACAAAAAAAAATTAATAATGTTGTTTTCTAGGCTAGATGCAACACTATGCATTTAAAGGTTAAGTCTGTTAAAACTGCAAAACCTTGGCTATCCAAACAATCATTCATTACTTAAACAAAACTACATAACTTCGAGCCGGGCTTAATATTCCATTCAGCCGCATATCCGAACATTACGGACGGGAAAGACGTTTCGGCCTAGATTTTCGGAACGTTTCAACTTATTGCAGCGACAGACCAGCAAATGTACAAGGTGTAACAAAAACGCTGGTCATTTTAAGGGCTTAACTGGTATCATATTCTTATTATGAACAACTAAGAAAAAAAATTGAAAAAAAAAGTTTGATTTCGAATGGAGGTTTGGCCGGCTGGGACGACGTGTCCCGTACATTTTTTTGTCGCGTCCTAAAAATTTGTTCTCCTTGTTTTTCTTACTCGCATATACGAATCGCCAGCATTTTCGTTATAGCCCGTATAGTCGGGTAGAAATTTCTGCAGTGCCTTCTTCCACCAAAAAGCGAGACTAAGAGAAGTCAATTAATGACTTCATCTTGTTTTGATCAAAGGAACAGTGTTGATAATAACAACATGAATGTCTTCATTAAACAATTCGAGTAATATCAACACGATAATATGTGTCAAACGGACAAAGGGACTACTTATTTGTCGATATGAATTCGAGTTCCTAGTACTTTCTAAAACTACGCAATATGCACTATTAGTGAAAGAAAAAAGTTTCCTTGTAAGTCGAATAAGTATGTCCCTTGCACTAAACTCGTCCACATATGTCAATCATAGTCCATAATATATGTCAATGTTGCAACGAGTAGGAGTGAGACACCCCCCTAGTTCCCCTATTTTTATTTGCTATATTATTGTAATATCGAGAAAAGGGGGGCATTCAATATTTCGCTGCAATATTGCGAAGCGCTCGCTGGTATCCTTGCGGGAAGACGTCCGACTTTCAATCCGGAGGTCTCGGGTTCAAACCCCGGCTCGTACCACTGAGTTTTTCGGAACTTATGTACGGAATATCATTTGATATTTACCAGTCGCTTTTCGGTGAAGGAAAACATCGTAAGGAAACCGGACCTAATCCCAAAAAGACCTAGTTTCCCCCCTCGGGGTTGGAAGGTCAGATGGCAGTCGCTTTCGTAAAAACTAGTGTTCACGCCAATTCATGGGATTAGGTTGTCAAGCGGACCCCAAGCCGGGATAAACGCTAGGAGGAAGAATATTGCGAAAATTTAGCGTATTTGATATTAAAAAATCCTGGCATGTTTCTATATAAAGTACACAGAGTACAGTCACCATCAGATATATCGAAGCTGTGGTGGTGGTCACAAATAAGGTTAAGGCAATAAAGTGCATGTTCCGATATTTGTGAGCACCTCCACAGCTCCGATATATCTGATGGCGACTGTACAGTCAGCGTCAAATATATTGTAACGGCCAAAGTGGTCAAATAGTTCGTCACACCATATATTTTGTATGGTTGCTATGACTGTTACATGGTTGTTCTCAAAATTGTATAGTACTTTACCGTTATCTACTTTAATAACGAATCAAAATCGCGTAGGTATATTGATTAGCAGTCTATAATTCACTCGTCTGTGGCGGTAGTAAGCTGCTTCTTAATAATAGAATTGCACTCAAAAGTTCCTTGACGGAGTCTGCTTCCCATACAAAACCACTTTGGTTAACTATTCAGTGCAGTAGTGAGGAAAATGAGGCATTTCGTTTTGTATAAGCGGATGGAATTTAAGAGTCGCCAGGACGATCGCGTTCCCATACAAACGTAATTTAGCTCTCATTTTAAAACGACATGCTTTAGAACCACGAAATTTGGCATGGACATTCTAGTAGTACAGATCTATGTCGGTAATTCGTTTTCGTTGCTAAAAATTGTAATACAAAGAAAATACAGCCAGATACAGATTTACATACAAAACTTATTTTTGCTATATTTTCTTTGTATTACAATTTTTAGCAACTAAAATGAATTACCGACATAGATCTGTACTGCTAGAAAGCTCATGCCAAATTTCGTGGTTCTAAAGCATGTCGTTTTAAAATGAGAGCTGAACTACGTTTGTATGGGGACGCGAGTTCACGCGAGCGTCCTGGCGACTCTTAAGCATTTAAAAATATAATATAGAGGTACCGTAATAAGCATTTGTGTTAGAATTATCTACCAAAACTTTTCTTTCTTTCTTTCTAGATATGATATGACACAATAATGAGAACAATTAAACCTGTCTCGTTAGATTGCTTAATGCCATCCTTGTTGCTATATCCGGGCATCTGGTAGGTTGTAATGGGTGGAGGTCAGAGTGACAGACCAACTAAGTTTTTCAGTTGGGAAAAAGTAATACCAAAATAGGTATAACTGCGGAAGTTGTGTCATTTATTGAGAACATGGCCTATATTTTAACATTAGTATTTAAAAAACAACATTGGGTTGCGAAAACAACAGTTTGGCACTACTTTCCCCCAAAAGAAACTTCTAGCTATGTTATAATCTAATTAATTACATTATTTCCCATAATGTTACATCAAACCCAGAACTCTAGGATTTGTTTTCTTCAAGTTATTTGCATTATGTGACCTCCACCACTTTACAGCAGCCAGATGTCCGGATCTAGAAATAAGCATAGTATAGCAAACTAACTAGTTTGGTTTCGTCGTTCTCATTATTGTGTCATATCTGACGTGGCCAGCTCTCCGTTTAAATTCTCATAAGCCATGTCACACCGCTCGCGTGTGCTTAGGTACTCAATTCGCTGTGTGCATGATTGTGGCGCCATCTCTTGGGCAGGTGGTCAATCTCTTTTTTTCCTTTTTTATAAAATAGGTTGTATTCCTTGCTTATATGAAATGTAACTGGCTGATTCACTATTTTGACAGCAGACAGGGGATTTGCAGTTTCATTTCTTGTCACATTGAGCACTGCGATCGTTCTCGTTACCCCCACCATGCACTTCGCACATAGCGAATAGGCTTATAGTCATAATAGTAGAGCTACATCAGATTTACTGGCAAGTTGCCTTTTTTAACTCACAGTGTTTGGCATCTATAGTTGTTTACTAATTGCAGTGACTATTATTTAGTCTCTGCTAATTGAAAGCCATTGATATGTTAAGAGTTACCTTTTAAACCACACCCTGGAGCCATAGAATACCTCATTTCGATGAAGTGATATCTTAAGCTCTTACCTATAGGATGACAATTACAAAAGTGTCCGTGAAAAGGCGTTAAATTGGTGACGCCACTACAGCTATAGAATATAAATATGGTAGCGCATATGCAGCGCACTTCACTTCGACAATAACTGCTAAGTTGCTATAGCCAAAGACAATAGCGCCACTCGGAGAGATTTGGAACTATTATTTACTGTTTACAGCTGGACTCTTTTTACGTTGTCTTAAAAGAGATACTTATCCTCCTTATACCATCCAGAGGGGTAACCATAGATAAAATGGCAAAATAATCAAATTTGAATATTTGGATCGCAAAACAAACGACAATCGCCCAATAAACGATCACAGAGTACTGGGGCCTTACCACGACCTCTTAACGCGATTCATAATCATAATCATAATCATTTATTCCTTGCAACCATGGGATTATAAAAGGTGTTCTTAGAGTTAAACCAGTACAGACATGGACCCTACTAGGGCGTAGCAAGACTTTATACTTATACCTCGACCCAGCCATTTCATTCACTCATCTCAAGTGTATTTCGTACCATGACCTACCACTTGAGCCGAAACTGAGTCGCGGGAATGTCAAACTTAGCGATTTTCATAAAAATTTACTCATTTGACGAATTATTCTGAATCGTCTGGTTGTAACCATAGTGATAATAAAAAGTGTCGTGTATTTACAAGGAGTGTATCGTTTGGATCGTTTTTTAGAAGATTGTGGTAAGGCCCCTGTATTGAAATGAAAAACGTTTATTTTCAGGCAACTAGTGGCCCATAGATAAATACCTTAAAGACTAGCATACATATTACATTATAAACTAATCCCCTTATTCATAAACGGCCACTAAAGTTAAGAGATCGCTGATAATCGTTTGTCCCTTTCCCTCATATAGGTTGGACTGAAAGATACAAACGATTATCAGAGGCCTCTTAACTTTGGTAGGCGTTTATGAATAAGGGGGTAAAACTATTACTGGACCGCGATTAGAATGGGATTAGAGTTGACAGATTTTCCATATGTTTACGTCAAAATTTGTATGGGTTAACAGCTAACCCAATCCCATTCTCATCGCGATTCAGTAATACTCCAGGTCGTTACCGGCTTGCCTATTTTAAACACTCGTAGAAAAACGATTGTGTGCAACGGTACATACATAATTAGGTCTTCAAATTCTCGGGTCTGTTTTTACAAAATCGGCTTCGCCTCATTTTGTAACTTCGACCCTCGAATCTTAAGAACCCCTATTATGTAACTGTTGCACAAACAACTACTTTAAGTGTGCAAACTCTATTTTTTGCTGCGCTGCAAAACGGAGTAAATGAAGTATTAAATACTTTTGAAGATTAAGAAACTGAAAGCTCATTACCCGTACAACATTGTTTGAAACTTGAAGTTGGTTAAGACCAAGGTTAAAAACGAAAGGCGATAATGAACAATGAAAACTGTGTGGAAATCAAAATGTCGGAATTCAAGGTATATTCCGACCAAAAAGTGTAGAAATTAAAAAGTGGCAACATCGTAGTGTCGTCCCGTTTTCATAGATTGATTTGAATTGAAAGGGACGACACTACGATGTTGCCACTTTTTAATTTCTACACTTCTTGGTCGGAATATAAATATACAACGTGTTGTTTTTTTGAAGTGAGAACTTCTTTAGCCGCGTTGGGCCCTTTTTGGTAGGGGCAAATCTTATGGGTTCGCGTCACCGATTCCGTCACAAGCTAAACCGAAGTCTAAAGTCCAAAGTTAAAAGTGAAAATTTAAATCAACTATTTCCTATAATAAAAAGTTCTAAGTTTTCACTTGTATCGGCAGTCCCTATAACTGCCATTTTTATTTGCTTTAAATTCAGCGTATAGTTAGGTACAATTAGGGAAAAGAATTGGCATACTTAGTTATGCTTATACGTGTTATATCGGTCACTGATGTAACTATTATAATTAACTCAACTATACAGAAATTGAAAATTATGTCATTTTAATGCAATATTTTATTGACGTATTACACACAGGTGCATCATTTATTGCGGTGTCTTCTAAGACACCAAGAAATGATTCTAGTGCTCTAGCCCAAAAATAGTTTACGTTTACGGTTTACGCAATCATAAACATAAAATTAACTATTGATCTCAGAATTGGAGGTAATTACGACACTGGTGTCTTTGAGAAATATACTTAATTTAAGCTCAGAGGGCCTACCGCGAGTAGGGAATGCAAACCGGTTATTTTTTGTATGAAAATAACCGGTTCTTCGGTTAATAACCGGTTATTTTCATATAAAAAATAACCGGTTGCATTCCCTAACCGCGAGGTTCGAAAATCGACACAACGATGGTCCCGTCTCTATCGCCGTATATACGAAAGAAAGTTATGCAAATAGACGATTCGATGAATGAAGTGCTTCGCGGTTATAGGCCAGGAATGTATCCTTGCAATTAAAGCAGAAAAAAAACACGGTGTATTTAATACGCGATATCCCGTCTATTTTAGTTTAAAACGAAAACACTTACGTTTCTTTAGGTCAATTTATAATGCAGCGTTTCTAGTTTCTTGGTCAGAGCTAATTAAGTAAAAGTTAAATTAGTTCAGAGCTGACCTTTAGTTAAAATGACGGTCTTGACTTCAATTATAAGTTAATACAGTTAAAAAGTTTCTTAAGTAGGTACCTACATTCGCCATCAGATATAACCGAGCGGCCAAGGTGGTCACAAATATCTGAACGATGCCTCTATTGTCAAGGCGATAAAGTGCATGTTCAGATATTTTTGAGTAGTTACCTTGGGCGCTCCGAATGTATCTGATGGTGACTGTTTATAACTAATTAGTAAATTGTACTTACAGGTTGCAATGTTTGAATAGGCTTGATAAGAGACAGTCGGCAGTATTGCCATAGAGTAAGTTATACCGGGTGTTTTCTGTAATAGGACCAATAAATTAAAACGTAGATTCTACTCCTCAAATAATATAGTATTTTATACAATCGTGACATAATAAAGAGCTTTACAATCGAGTACCATGTTTAGGCCACGAAGCTTGCTGAGTGGCCTAAGTAAGGTACGAGATTGAAAAGCTCAATTATGTCACTATTGTATACAATACTTTTTCTACGAGCACTCAAATTAGGCAAGTTGGTTAGAATAGAGTTCAACAAATGCGTAACAATGCTGCACCGCCCGGCCACGCTGTCGCGGTCGGGCGGCGCTCGACACCTGAGAGAACTATAATATTGTAAAGTAGTAATTATTTAAGATGTCGGAATATTACTAGGGATTTCTACCTACAATTTCGACACCTTAAATAAAACGTACTATATGAAAATCCATTTTAGTTTTGTCGACAAAACTAAAATTGGTGTCAAGCGCCTCCCGGCCACGCGGCGAATATGCGACCATCGAAATGTATGCGCTAGTAGTTCTCTGTACAAAGTCTCAATTCAAGCATTATAGTCGGCGAATAGAAAAAAACTTTTTCAGTTCAACGACTGTAAAATATGTATTTTATGGATTGTCGGCTTGACAATAGAGGCGTTGTTCAGATATTTGTGACCACCTTGGCCGCTCCGATATATCTGATGGCGACTGTACGTTGTTATTTATGAAAATCACATGATTTAATCGGAAGCGGTAAAAATAAAAATTCTTTGTTATTTCACTTAAACATGACGGCGCCCGATTCATTATCGTTAACTAAGTATGTAGGGTTGTTCTTGCACACGTCTTCTGAATCATCCTGTATACACAATTACTCGCAGAGCATGGAAAAATAAAAACTAAAAACCAAAGAGACACGCCACACGATTGCTCATAGACCAAGAGTAGGTGGTAGGCAACCCTACCTCATCTAGTAGCATAGCATCAAGTAGCAGATTTCATCTTAGGTAGGGCAAAGCACGGTCAAATGTTATGTATTTTTGTACCTGGTAGCTCGAGCCAAAGTTAGAGCATTTTGTACAGTCAGCCAAATATTACCCTATTTTTTGTAAAAAAGTACTTTATTGACTAGGGGCTGTGCATAAATTACGTCATCGATTTTTGACGATTTTTGAAAAATTCTAAAACTATTGGAACGTGTTCTGTTATCAATTCTAAGTATCCCCAGCCAAATTTTTTTCGAATATCTTCCATGTACAGACTTTCGACTCTCTTCAGCTTTATTATATGTATATTAATTACTAATATAATATTAGGTTAGATAGATGTATAGATTAGCAAGTGGGTATGTGGCCCTATAGTATAGTCTTGGTCGAAGTATGTCAAAAAATGTTTGGTAGCTATATGCAAACCTGATATTTAAAGTTTTATTTTCTTTAAAAGTTGGTGTGTTCTTTTAATGGCACAAGTTTTATCTTCTACTAGGTTCATTATTTCAATATTTATTAATAGAGTTATGAAGTTGCCAGTTTTTGGCAATGCAACCACATATTTTTTTGGCACTTGTTGATAAGCAGTGTCTTATGAGGTGAGGTGAGGTTTTGGTGGGTGAAACTGCACTTAATCCATCTCATGACCTCATTTGCACGTCGTACTTACTATAGCCGTATTTTCCTTAAAAGTTTAAAGCATTGAAACTTGACTGAATAACGAAAGTTCCAGGTTTAAGGTCGGCTACCATTATTTATTATAACCAGGTTGATTAGTACTTTCGAAAGGCATAAAGTTCAATTGCTACTCGATGAGGTAGATTTCATAAAACCGGCCAAGTGCGTATCGGACCACGCATAATGGAGTGTTCTGTACCTACTACTGTTTTTCATAGTGTAATGTCATATGGAATTCTGGTTTGGGGCAAAGCAGCTGACATACAGACTATTTTTGTTTTACAGAAAAGAGCCATTCGCTTCATGTATAACTTAAAGGCAGGTACATCAGTTAGAGAATTATTTAAAGAAATTAATATTTTAACTCTTGCGTCCCAATATATCTATGATAATATTATTTTTGTTGTAAAGAATATACACACATTCAAGAAGAATTCTGACATCCACAGCTAACTAGAAATAAAAACAAGCTTGCTATCAGACGATGTCGTGTCCGCAAAGCATATAAGTCATTTTTTGGCCAGGGTATTCATATTTATAACAAGTTACCCGTCGATGTTTTGAATCTATCATTTCCCGCTCTTAAGAAATACTTGAAAAAAACTTTAATGTCAAAGGGTTATTACAGGGTCGAGGACTATATGACAGACTTATATGCATGGCCCAAACCAGAATCTATAAAATCATCTAACATTTAGAGGACACAGTTCAGGTAAGAAAGAATATCAAACGTATTGCGAAGCAGTCAGATTTGGATTTTATTTTTATTTTTCATTTTAATTACACAATAGGCAGGTACATGTCTGTCTCTCAAGCTGTTTTGATATGCCTTCTTGAGGAACTACGCATTATTGTATATAGTATCTTTAATGTATTAGTATTACTGTTTTGAAAAAATAAGTCCCGCCGAGTTTCTTGCCGGTAATAACTTAATAAGTAATACTTCTCGGGTCAGAGGTGTAGGGTTAGAACCGGTGGTAGTTTCTTTTTCTCTCTGACGTTCATAAGTGCATTGTAATGTGCCTAAATTGAAGAATAAATATGTTTTATCTTTTTTATCTTTATCTTTTACTATCGAAGAAATTAATATCAAATGGTCGTACCTGCCTATGAAAGAAGATTTTGAAGATAACTCAAAAACTCCTTTACCGATAATGCTTGAAATAATTTTCGTGGAAATAAAACACAAAGATCCATCTATCTTCTTTAGTTTTTTTCATAATTTTTGGACTTATGGTTCAAAAGTTACACAAAGACTTCCACCGGACACATTTTTTTTAGACTTACCGGGTGATTATTTCTGAAAATATAGGTACACTTAATCAAAAAAAAAATTAAGGAAACCTCAATGTTATTTTTAAAGACCTATTAACAAATTGATATTTATAACATTTTTATTTCAATAAATTTACTACAAAACTAAGTAGCGGCATTTCAAAATACACCTCAAATTAAAATTTGATCAAGATATGTCTTACAGTTTCCGAGTAACATGGCTGTGACATACGGATGGATATACGGATATGACGAAACTATAAGCGTTCCGTTTTTGCCATTTTGGCTACGAAACTCTAATGATATTTTTGCTGACTGTACAAAATACTCCAAGTTTAGCTCAGGCTACCAAGTACTAAAATGCATAACCTTCCATCGTGCATTGCCCTACACAAGCCGAACTCTGCTACTCGATGAGGTAGGGTTGCCTACCACCTACTCCTGATCTATCATATTAAAAAACCTTTTCTATGTCAAACGTCGGGCAACCAGGATCGGCGCCACGTTACATTTACGGGTGGTTAACTCCGGAACTATCAGATTCCCCGTACAAAGTCCACGTGGACTACGCGATCGAAGCGCTTACCCGTGCGCAAATGTAAATTAGCAACGCAGTGAAGAGTTTCAAAATGGCTGCGGTGAGAAGGAGTAGGCGGTTAAATATGACGTTTTGAAAATCAAAGATGGCGGCCATCCAAAGCTCGGTCAGGCTCGGTTTCGATATGGCGCCCTGGTATTATTTATTCAATAATTGCTCTCAACTCTCGACTCAAGTGCTGAGAAACTAATAAACTATGTTTGAGGTTATCTTGAGTTATTACTGACAAATATAACGGGAATTAATGCGTATAATGCAACTTGCATTTTAAACCAACTTTAACAATTTTTGCAGTACCTAAGCATTAGAATCGTTCGTTCGCTTACGCTAATCCTTGGGATTAAGTTGCCAAGAGGCTCCCAGGCTCCATTATTGTGAGCACAAAAGCCAAGACTATGTTGGATCAAGCAGCGCTACGTAAGTCATAGCAGAGCGTAGCACGTACCATCTTCCGCGTAGTAGCTACGAACAGAGAACCCGACTGTCGGGTTCTCGGTGCTGAATGTGTTAACACTCAGTGCCACCTAGTGCTACATGCTACGCTTGTAGCCCGTAGCCAGGTATTCCTCGTATGGAGCGCGTAGTAGCTACGAACAGAGAACCCGACAGTCGGGTTCTCGGCGCTGAATGTGTTAACTGCCCATTGGTGGATCTTATGCCTCTTGTAATAAGGTCCATCGATGTACAGTTAAGAGTGTTGCTGTTTGTACGTAGTTGGTAGCGTACGTCGCGCAGATGTTTACAATTTTGCACCTTATTACAAAGGCATAAGGTGCAAAAGTGTAAACATATCTTTGACTTCGACTTTACGAGTGATATAGATGGTTCTTACTATAGGCAGAGACTATAGAGATATAGACGACCACAGCCTAAGAACTTTTTGAAGCTCATGTCGATTGCGCCATCTATGTCAAAGCCCCCTAAAGATACCGAATATGTAAGAGAAATGTCACCTGCACAGCTACTCCACCTAGTAACAAATAGCGTACTAGTAGTACACTAGTAGCTACTAGGTGGAGTAGCTGTGCAGGTGACATTTCTCTTACATATTCGGTATCTTTAGGCGGCTTTCGGACCGAGGGCGCAATCGACTTGAGCTTCAAAAAGTTCTTAGGCTGTGGTCGTCTATATCTCTATAGTCTATGGTACAGCCGTCATCAAGTATATATATTTGTGAGCACCTTGGCCGTTCCGATATATCTGATGGCAACTGTGCCTACCTTCTTATTCATATATAGTATAACACGACGTAACAAATAAATAATTCATTAACACATTCACTGCTATGCTACGCGCGTAGCGCTACGCCGTAGCCGATAACATGGGTTTCCCGCTATGTAGCGAAAATGCTTCGTAGAGCCGTGACGACAACGCATAGTCATTAGCTGTGAATGGGTTAACATAAATAAAAACAAAAACTAAACTATGTTCTTTCATCTTAATATCAAATCAAGATCGTATTTATAAAATTGGAATACGCTGCTCGATTGCACCACGCCAAGCATTATGGCTGCTCTACATGATGGGCCATCATAGGGACGCAGCTATACAACGGAACGAGATCGCAATATCGTTAGCTCCCTCTAACGCATAGCTGCGTCCCTGTGATGGCCCATCATATAGGGGAGCCATTATATTATGGTGCCGTTGCCACAAAGCCAGTTATATTAACGTTATACATAACGTTATGTATAACATAACATAATGTAACAAGAACGCCGTTATAATTATTAATTGTAACTTTTACACTACATATGTTATAATATAATATACAGTGTGTAAATCTAAGACGGACGATAAATTAAACCAGACATAGAACTCATTAGTGTAGTCATTAATTAAGATGTTTTTTTAAGTTACACTTAACTGTGACCCAATAATTAATTTTTGAAAATTTTGTCAGCAGCAATGTACTGTAAAAATGGTATTAAAAGTAACTGTCAACGAGCGTTTAACGCGAGTGTGTTTGCATTACATTACTTACGGGCCGAATTATGTTGTATAGATAAAAATTTAATTACAATTCTACGAGTAAGTAAAAGTTATCTTATTACATTTCTTATGTCCCATACTGATCACCGTTTAGAGATTCGCCCGTATTAGATTTACACACTGTATAACGATATACAATTGCAGTATGACACCATTAAGGTACTTACAGTTAGATGACTAAGGGCCGGTTGCACCAAACTGTCTGTGAATGTCAACGTAATCGTAAAAAAATCTTGTAAGTATAAAAAGTTTGTCAGTTTTCTACAAGACCCACCCTAAGGGTGGGTTGCACCACGCACAATTAACAGATTCATCAACGTTAAATATGGCGACGGAGCTGTCCCATAGAAAACTGTCAAACTTTTCATACAAGATTTTTTTTACGATTACGTTTACGTTCACAGACAATTTGGTGCAACCGGCCCTTAGTAATGTCTCGTTAACGCGTAACGCTTTTCTAAATACCACGTCGGTCGCAAATAAGCACACAGGCCGCCTGATAGTAAGCGTTCACGATATTCCGCTTTGACCGCCACTCGTATGTTCAGTCAACGCCAAAAATATGTATACTCTTTTTCACTTTACTCTTTGGTACAGTCGCCATCAGATATATCGGAGCGGCCAAGGTGGTCACAAATATCTGAACAGCGCCTCTATTGTCAGGGCGATAAAGTGCATGTTCAGATATTTTTGACTAACCTTTCCGCTCCGATATATTTGATGTAATAAGGTTTAGGTATGTACAGTCGCCATCAGATATATCGGAGCGGCCAAGGTGGTCACAAATACCTGAACAACGCCTCTATTATCCAGGCGATAAAGTGCATGTTCATTTATTACACATAAGTGATATTTTTGAGTACCTTGGCCGCTCCGATATATTTGATGGCGACTGTACACATGTTTTTGACGTAGACTGTTCAAGGGTTTATCATTTGGGGAAATGTTGATGATGTCAGAGTTATCTTCAAAAAAACCACCACAGCTAGTCTAGTTAGTCTTGCAAAAAACTAATAAAAACGTTCTCAGACACTACAATAAAAGACAATGAAAATGGGTCATTACGTAAACAAATTTTCGTTACAAAGTGTTCCGTTGTAATACGTGTATTTAACCTCCCACCCAAGTTACTATAGTTAGTTGCTGAAATAATGAAATTTTTTAAGTTAGCAACGCACATGTGACACCCTTCAAGTTGCAGGCTTACATAGGCTACGGTATCTGTTAACTGCCATGCCAGCCGTAAGCTTGTTTGCATCCGAGGTCAAAAAAATCCTTTGACCTTAACATACCGCGTGTTTATTTGATATTGCCTCAAATGGAAGCCAGATGCAAGTTTTGAAATTATAAATAGATATTGTAATAAATATTGAGTTAACTCTCAGTTAACATAGTGCAATTGATTTTTTAAATTTCTTCGGGCCGCAATGTATTGCGTATACACTTATTTGACACATCATCTGTGACATTTTTGGGCAAAGTAATCATGTAGGGCGATACATTGCGTGCTGAAATATTTTATATGGAAAAATTATAAGTTGCAAAATTATAATAAAACATATGGAAGTATGTTTATTAGGGTCTATTACTACCCTTGGCGTATGAGGTGATATCAAAAATACACGCTGTATACTCGTAAATACATAAATACATGAAATACTACGAGCTACGGAACCCTAAAAGGACCATCAAAATCGAGACTCAAATTTCTTTCGCAGCGAAACCCCGCAGCGTGCGAGCTTGCTATTATGACGTCACAGTTTAAGTAACGAACCTGCGTGCTCCGAAACGTCGTATAACACCTCCTTAGAAGCTACTATACGGCCTTTTGGAGTGGCGAGCGCTCGGCGCAGGCTTGGCGGTATCGACCGCGAGGGAGCTCCGGGCATTATTCCACTAGTAGTCATGCGCGCATTACCGTACCCGTACCATCGACCGTGAGGGAGTACCGATGGAACCCAGGATCTAAAAGCCCAGGTTAGTGCTTGCGCGACGCGAATGTAACTAATGGCCATGCGAATCGGACCCCATACCCCTGGTGATGTAACGGTAGCTTGCTAGCATGCTGGAGCCACTGATGAAAGTGCGATCATTAATCTTTAATTTGAAGTTGATATTTCATCTTGTACGTGTACGAACATATATGTACAAAGTAAACAGTTATATAAATACGTGTAAAAGGGTTAAATTGTTAAATGAACATGAAAAAGATGAGTGCATCTGGCTTCAGCATTCTTCACTGATTACATTTTATTTGGCTAAGCTTGTACAGATTTAAAAAAAAATATCAAAGACTTTTATTGTTTTAGCAACTATAGTTTCAAAGAAAATAAGTATAACAGTTACCGAAATCGCGATTTCTAATCGCGATTTGCAGAAAAACAAGCGTTTGCCATTTTGAAAATCGATAATATTTTCTCGACGTTGACAACTGTCAAAACGTGCTCTAAGATTTCTATAAGTTCTTGTTATAGTGAAACTTTTATTATTCGTTTCAAATTTTTTCACCTGTCTTTTACATGTCGCATCACACACTACGCGACTTTCTATACAACTGTTGTATGAGTAGGGTGTGCGTTTTGTGATATATAATGAATTTTGTCGAAGTTTTTCTTAATTTGTGTTGTTTCGTGTGGTTTATTATAAACTTGTGAGTTAATTTTGCTAGATTATGGACAGGCTGTGAATAAACAATGAGGTGTTGTATTACTAGTAGTCAACACTAAACTTTACTAGTTAGTATAAGTAGCATCGATAAAGTAAAGTTAACGTAATTAGTTTAATACCCAATTTTATGTTATCTATATATTTTTAGCCGACTGATTTGATATTTATACACCTTATCGAACTCGCGGAGCGTAAGCGAAGTGAGTTCTTACAAACAACTCCAGACCGAACTGTCACCTGGCTACTGGGACGTCTCGGCATTTCGATAGTTTGTCTGACGATAACTTTAGTAACGTTTTTCTGATCTTTATAAAATTTCTTGGGGCTGTAGCAGAGATACATACAATTTTTATGTTCGTATATGTGTTTAAGTGGTTATGGAGCTAGAAGGAGAAAAAAATCCTCGTTATGGTCTTGTTATACTGGTCAACTCGTTTGCAAGTAAATCGCGAGTTCTCAGTTTGAGGCGGACTACTAGTTAAATCTAATTCGGCTGTCGTTTTGCGAGGATAGAGAAAATATTTTTACTTTCCAGTAATTATTCGTGAATAAAGGATTTACCTATAAAAAATCATAACGTATCTAAAAACGTATACCCACCTAAGCAGTGTCCGTCCGTCCGTGTAAGTGACGTGTCCTGTCATGAATACTGAGACTGACGTACCCAAGGAACTTTCCAACATTGCAGAATTTTTGACACCGGAAAATTTCGGAAACCATGCATCATTTTGTATGGGGAGTGAAAATTTCCGTTTCTTATATTTAAATTTCCTATATTTCTTGTGAAAGTTTGTGTAACTCTTTAAGTATGTTTCTGCTTGCAAGCTTTGTAAGCTTGCATATGAGTAGTTAATTAATATAGCCTCGTAAGGCCCAAGGTCCTACTTGTAGTACTTATTGTCTTCGATGAAAATTGAATCATCCATTCTATTTCCATAGAGTTGCATTTGTTTTGTAGCGTTCGATTTTGAAACAAAATAAAATCGACTCTGTTTCTTTGTGTTCTTGGTTTAAATTTCAGTGGCAAGTTTTCGATTTTTCATTTGTATGGCTGGGCCGCAGAAGGATAGATAGGTAGCTAATCTAGTCTCCATCCGTGATTTCGTTCGAGTATAAAACTCGTCAAAAATATCAACGACTTTTCCACCTCCTTATAGGTTGTTTTTACGAAAATATTTTCTTAGTAGCGCTTTATGTCATTTGAAAAATACAGTGTGAATGTGGGTCGTGATCCAGAATCACTTTTTTGACTCTAGAACTGGGGGGTGATTTTTGAGATTCGAGCACTCGAAAGTGATATTTAAAACTCTGAATAAAACGACGAAATTATATTTTAAAAATAACAGCGATAGAAATTTAAAATTATGATTATTTAAGCTATTCATTCCATGCGAAAAAATTAGCAACAAACTTTTGTGTGCGATTATTTTCGAGCTTGAATTTTTTGAATTCGAGCGTCCGGCTGTCAAAAATCGGCCCCCTGATCACCATCAAATACTATAATATCATATGATAGTATTTGATCAAAACAGAATGAATTGAGTTATTTTTTAATCTTCAAATAAAATGAATCCACATATCATTTGAAAAATAATTATCCATATTAGTGAAAAAAATTATAATGAAAATCATTAGGTTCATCTTTTGATTCTGCATCATGCCTTGATCGCTTGCTACATACACCCCAATTTCACCCTGTATATGTTCCAATTCCAAGTTTCAAGATTCATTCCATGTTCGTTTTTTTATAGATTAGAAAAAAGTTGAAAGGCGCATGTGCAGGGTTCTTTATCAGGCACGATACATGTCACAAGTGTCAAAGTGTCAATGCGGCCAATAAAAAATATTTAAATATATTTGTATTTATAATAAAGCCATGCGTAGGTATTTGTAAATGTTAAATTGAATAATATTAATTATTTTACAGTATTGTAATAGTAGTCATTATTACGAAATAATTTATTCTTATCATTGTTAATGTTTTAGTGAATGTTGCACAATAAAAAACCTGGAGAAAAAGAGGTTCGAAACATATGGTTTTCGATTTATAACGTATGCGTGTCACTGTCAGTTTTTCAATTGTCATGTGTCTCTAACTTGATAATCAAAACGAAATTGTGTTTTTATTGCTGTTATGGATTATAATCTGCAAATTGTCATTATTTATTTACAAATGTGAACTCTTCATCATGTTAACTAATCGTTGGTTGGTGTGCTTGCAGTGTGTTTAAATTGAACATTCAAACAGAACAGGTTAGAACAGGTTGGCAACTTCTGTTTCTATGTTTACTGAATTTCTAATCTCAAAAAAAAACGAAATATACAATAACAATGGTTCCTCTGTCTGTTAGTCATGTAGGTAACTTTGGAGACTAGTTAAAACCTGTTAAAACTAAACAATATACGCTATCTATGCCATCATATATATCGGAGCGGCCGAGGTGGTAAATCAGAAACGGGCGAGATGTTCAAATTCATCTAGTCACGCCTATACTGTTAAGGAAACAACATCGTGTGTAGATAAAATATGTATACACTTTTGAGTCTTATTACAATGGAGTAAGGTGCAAAAGAGTACACATGTTTATGGCGTTGACACACTCGCTTTCTGATGATGATGATGTATTTCTGTTTCCGTTATAATCATCATCATCATCTCAGCCATAAGACGTCCACTGTTGAACATAGACCACCCCTTAAAGGGGGGGGGGGGGGCTTCGCCATTCGCGCCATGTCCGTTATAATATCATATACAAAAAAAAAAAAAAAAATATTTAAGGTGGCTCCCATACATGTTTTTTCCCCGTTTTTATTAATAATGAAACGGAACCGTTCGTGCGCGAGACGGACTCGCACTTGACCGATTTTTTCGTTTTTCAAGCATTATTTACTTGCGGTCTAGAGACTTTGTACTGTGATGGGGTGGTGTACTTCAGACAAAAAAAAAATAGGGGTAAATTTTGGGGTCCTCATGATGTATTTATTTAGATTTTATCTGAAGGAACGAGCCTCGGTGGCAACTGATTTCAAATTATGATCTTTATTTACATTGACTTTAAGTTTGAATATAGGTAATAACAGAGACTATAGAGATATAGACCGCCACAGCCTAAGAACTCTTTGAAGCTCAAGTCAATTGCGCCATCTATGTCAAAGACTCCTAAAGATACCGAAAATGTAAGAGAAATGTCACCTGCACTGCTACTCCACCTAGTAGCTACTATTAGAAATGTCACCTGGTCTACTCCACCTAGTAACAAATAGCGTACTAGTAGTACACTAGTATCTACTAGGTGGAGTAGCAGTGCAGGTGACATTTCTCTTACATTTTCGGTATCTTTAGGGTTCTTTGACATAGATGGCGCAATTGACTTGAGCTTCAAAAAGTTCTTAGGCTGTGGCGGTCTATATCTTTATAGTCTCTGGTAATAACCTACACTCTGTTTGAAAAAGTTGCCGTTAAAGTTAATTTCGTATTGCATCTAAAAATTACGTACTTAAATAATTTCTATTCTTCAAAGCAAATAACAAAATGCAATGCCGTTTCATTCTAAAAATGTATTTCCTAGGAATCGAAGCGACACAATTCTAGCGACTTGTACACGACAAGCGACAGTTCCACAAATAAACAGAACCGCCATTTTCTATTATTGGAAAGCGTCTTTAAAAGTCGAAGACAAAGACTTCTAATTCCATAAATGGAGCGTGGATGCGCAAAATGGCGGGGAATAATCCGCTACCAATTTTTTGCAAACTATTGTCTATGGCTTGCACTTTTCGTGATTAAAAAAAGTTGTGCCCTCGTTCGGGCGAGGTTTTCAGCAAAACACACTTGAGAGGAATTCTGCTGTCATAGACAAAAATCAGCTGGAAAGCGGAAATATTGGATGAATTGTTGTATTGGCCCATAGACGAAATTCAGCCAGAAGTCAGATTTTACAGAGAATAAAAAACCCTATAGAAATATTTCTGCGAGGCTTTCAATTTTGCATATTGGAGTACATTCAAATAGAAGAGATCTTGTTAGTCACTTATGGCTCCATCTGTTGGTCGTTGTCGTGAGTCTTTGGCGATTTTTTGATGTTAGTGAAAAATCGACACTTTCTAAGCCAGCAGTTTATATTTGAATAAGCTTTTGAAACATACGCTTTCTTGTTTGTTTTGCAGAGCGAATATTTTAGCAAGCTTAGCTTCACTGTATATGTATACAGTAAGAAAAATAAAAAAAGGTCTCCGAAAGCTTGACAATACAGCCTTGGCCAGAAGTGTTGAGCATAGGTGTTTTTTGTTTACAATTTTGATGTTAAGCATTATTTCCCTATCCTAACAATGTATAGTAACGGTAAATGTTATATTTTATTTATAAATATAGAAAACTTCACTTAATAACACTTTCAAGGTACTTAAAAAATATGAAAACAGAAGGTACCAAAAATGTAAATTTAAGTCGGTGCGACATATTGCAAATATTCTATGCAGTTACTACTAACTTCAACAAAACATGCCTATTTGTTTAAATTAATTGACAAAATAACTTAAACAAAGATGGAAACGATGGACTAAACTTTCCAGTTTTGTATGAAAATAGCATTGGTGCTCAACACTTCTGGCCAAGGCTGTATAGGTTATAAGTACGACTAAGGCGGCTTTCACACTGCTGCGGTTTCCGAACGAGATAGAGCTCTGCATGTGTATAGCATTGTCACGCTTGCACACCGTCGCCGCTTGCGGTTGCGGCGCCAGTGTGATAATCGCCTAAAGGGCTGAGGGAGGAGCGGGCAGGAGACGTGAATAGAGCACCCGCTGTAAAACTTGGCAAACACGCGCCTCCTCTTTCAGTCCCTTATGGGGCCCACCCACTATCAGTCGGCCTGACGACATTGGCCTGTCAGTTGTTCGGAGCTGTCAAATTTTTGTTCTAACAGGCCGATATCGTCAGGCGGACTGATATTCGGTGGGCACCAGTCATCTAGCCTTACTGTCAAACTTTCGAGCTAGCTACCAGTTATATGTAGTAAGCACTCTATGCTCATTTATTTCTCTTTGGCTGTTTGTTTGCATTTGCATCTCGATAGTGAAAATATTTCATATAAATATTTATCATTCCTAGTACTATGTAGTAGAATTATTTATTCTGATAGTTTAAAAATATCTTTGGTCAGAGTAGCCTCATTTTTAGCGGGCTTGCATTGTATTTTTAGATCGACTGGACGTATTAAGGCTATAGACGGAGAGCCAGCCACGTCAGATATGATACAATAATGAGAGCAATGAAACTCTTTAGTCGGTATGTTAATATATTATATGTTATATTGGTTGTTTCATATATTTGGGCTGGTGCCGCTGGTCCATTTTGTATGGGAGGGTAAATTTTTTTTTCGTGATTTCGTGGTTGGTCCCATTTTAAAAGTTGCTTAGTATACTCCCAAAATCTCACTGGCAACTGGAAAACAACCACTAAAATTTCACCATGTAGATCTGGACATCTGGCAGCTGTAAACGGGTGCAGATAAAAGAATGCAAACCACTTCAAGAAAGCAAAACCGAGAGTTCTGGTTTTGGTGCAATATTATGAGAAATTATACAAATAGTTCGATTATATAATTGCCAAAAGTTTCTGATGGGGGAAAATAGTGCCAAACGACGTATAATGTTATTCATAGTTTATTGCCGACTGTTTCTGTTTCCACAAAATATTGCATAGTTTTTTAATCAACTTCAAAAAAGGAGGAGGTTCTCAATTGAAATGATTTTTTTTTTCATTATTTTTTTTGTATGTATGTTACTCGATATCTCCGTGAATCCTGAACCGATTTTCAATTTTTTTTAATCGAACGGGTAATAAAACCCTTAGATGGTCCCATTGTCACCAAGTCGGGGTCTGATGATGGGATCCTGGAGTAATCGAGGGAACTCTTCAACTATTATAGGCACACCTATAGTGATTTCACTATTTTTTACAGCAACTCGGCCACTTCCTCTTGGAATAGCGGATCCTAAGTGAAGTCGGTTCTTTATTTGTTTAAAATTATTGTTCTGTAAAAATATAGGCCCTGTCCTATAACTGAGACAACTTCGGCAATTTATACCTATTTGGGTATTAATATTTTTAATTCAAAAATGTTTGCTAGTCTCTAAGTCAGAGCTCCACCCATTAATGCCAGATGCCGGGATCTAGCAATAAGGACAGTACAGGAATCTAACCAGAGGGGTTTTGTTGCTGTCATTATTGTGTCATATCTGACGTGGCCAGCTCTTAGACCACTAAGCCGACGTCAAACAGTGGTGCCTCGGTTCGTTCCTAAGTCAATATTTGTCGACATGATTGGATATAAGACGATGAAAATGTTAGATGGGTAAAAATGCTTTAATAAACACGTAACAAAAATTTAATTTAAATAACTAAACTAAACTAATATTAAAATAAACTAAATTAAAACTAAATACAACTATAAATATATAAAACTACCTAAAAACTTACCTAAAATCCCAGTTACAAAAAGAATACCCCCTCCAAGAGGTCCCCCTGCGGCAGGGAACCCATAACGCTGGCCGGGTTACCTCTTTGTATTGCCAACGAGATGCGCTGGCAGAGGTAAGTGCCAGCTCTAGGGTCCCCTGAAGCGTCGACCAGCCGTTTTGACAGGGCTCCCATAAAACTTTTCATATCAGCCGACCAAGGACCCATTGTCTCGACTGCGAGCGCCGCAAACTCATAGTCTTTCAGTTAGATTAATTAATGTTAGATTACTGACGACCGCGCTTCTGGTCCTGGGTTCGATATTATCACAGAATAATGAATTTAGCTGTTGCCATCCTCTTAACAGGATATCAGTCTGGCGTGTCCACTCGGAAGGACCTCATTAGCATGATGGCTGCTCACTAATGATCGATTCCAAATATTTTGTTTGGTTACAATTTTCCAAGCGAATTAGCGGTGACAGATACTCATAGACATTTAAATTAAATTGTACGAATTTTCTTTAATTTGCATTACACGTCAAAAGCATATAATCTCTATATTCTTTATACAATGTGTGACTGTGTCGACCGTCCAGTAGCGCCCTCATTGGGGGATTGTATTTCCTAACAAACGAAAAACAATCTATGCAGTGTGTAAATCTAATATGTGCGATAAATTAAACCAGACATAGAACTCATTAGTGTAGTCATTAATTAAGAAGTTTTTTTAAGTTACACTTAACTGTGACCTGTGACCCAATAATACAGTTTTGAATTTTTTTACAGCAGCAATGTACTGTAAACATGGTATTAAAAGTAACTGTCAACGAGCGTTTAATCCAAGTGTGTTTGCATTTGCGGGCATTTACATTGCGGGCCGAATTATTTTGTATGGATAAAATTTTAATTGCAATTCTAAGTTGAAAAGTTATCTAATTACATTTCTTATGTCCTATACCAATCACCGTTAAGAGATTCGCCCGCTTAGAGCTTTAAACCAATCGGAGCAGCCATTGACAGGCGTTCCCCTCTGCCGAATGAATATGACCAGTGGTCATACTCATTTTATGGACTGACGTTTATTTGACGTGGCTATTTTGACGTTTCGCATACATTTGACGTTCCCCTCCCCCGCAAAAAACGGCAGACTTTTTCCGATAGAAATGAGAGCGCGTCTCGGATCCGGTTGGTTTAATAATCAAAGTTCGCCCGTATTAAATTTATACACTGTGTAATCCCTCATGTTACGTTATAGTCCTACTAATTCCGCAACTTCACATAGTTTCATTTTGCATATTTTTTGCTTCATTACCTAAACGGCAAATGGTGGACACGACAAGGTGTTAAATTATTTTGGGTTGTTCGTTCCCATACATGTAGGTATAGAACATTTATTTACATAATTAAATATACAGAGGCACAGTACAAATATTAAACTAAATTAATAACTACCTCAAATCTAAACTAGGCCCTTGCGGCATTGTACCAAGGATGCTGGCAGCATTTCCTCGTTGTATCGCAATGCTGATACGTTGTGCGAGGACACCGCCAGCTCTTCGGTCACCACTTACGTCTTCGCGATTTCTGCAAAAATCTTTTATGCGCTGGGACCCCATGGACCTAGAGTTTCAACTCCAAAAGGTACAAAATAGTACTCTCTACCGAGACTTTTATATTTGTTACGTTTTGAAATGTAGGTTAAACTGTATTTCGAATAGAAGTTAATAGGTATAAAAGCCTTGTACCTAAAAAAGAATAGAAACTCCATGGTTACAAAAATCAATACTAATACTGGTTAAATTATTTATAAGATCGGCCCTCCGCGTTCTTTATGCACCGACCATTGATTAACTCCTTTGGATTTCGCATCATGGATCGTAAATAAATGTGATTGTTACACGGAAAAAAAAGCTTCCGGGATATTCTCAATCCAAGACATTATTATTTTCTTGAAAATATTTCCTCGTGACAAGTATTTATTTCCTTTACCAAAAATATGATTCATCGCTTAATAAAACCACGTTTTCTTAAAATAGAAATACAAAAATGTATTGTTTCAAGAGTATATTGAGTAAATAAGAGAGATTGTACTTTAATCAAACAAGTATTATCTTAGGTAAAAGAAAACTAGAAAATCTGTAAGAATATATTGGCTTCGTTATATTTAAAACTTTAATTTATTTTCGTTAAAGGAAATAAATGCTTGTCACGAGGAAATATTTTCAACATAATATAATAATGTCTTAGATTGAGAATATATTTCCGTGTACGTTGTCAATATTACTCTGCGTCCGTAGGAAACACCTAAGACAACCCTACACGTGATCCCTGGGTGGTGCTCAAAGAGTAACAAACTTGGCAGCTGCAGCTGTCCTATCTGGACCTCGTAGCACTAACTGGATTTTCTTCACCATCTACTTTCCCACTATTATAACCACCTGAGAGAAGAAGTGCCTATCTATATCCAGTGACATGTAGCCATACTTTGATTATTAAACCAATGGTTTAAAGCTCTAAGTAGCCATACGATAAAAAAAAACCGTCCCCGCAAGGGAAACGCACAGGTAGATTTCGCATCTTTATCCTTGTGGATGAATGGATAAGGGCGCTGCATGGTACCAATTCAAAGTTTTTATTTTTTTATTTTTTTTAGTACGACCTATGTGATATTTAACATGAATTTAACAGTAAAAGTCGGGCACAAGAATTTTGACCTGGTAAACAAGGCCAAAATCCGCACTTTCAGTTTTTTTTTTCTCGAAAACTATGCATTTTTCCGACAGACATAGTTTTTGAATATTTTAGAGAAAAAAATAACCTTTCGATAAAAAATATTGCTGACATAAAATTATTCACCGTTTAGGAGTTATGAATATTCTTCAGAAAAATTTTGGTTTTTTTGAAATTTCGACTAAAATTAACGATATTTTCTTAAAGATATGATTAAAAGATTTATAGATATTCAGGTCCCACGCCATATAAAAGAAAAACGGATGGTATATTTTCCATAGGAAAAAAGTTATTTCCGAAAAACTGATTTCATAAAAAGTGAGGCCTCTCCCGTCCCTTTATCAACCAGGGCAATTTTTGTACCGAGTTTGAAAGCAATCGGAGCAAAGATGCGACCGCTATCGTGATGACAAAATCGGGCTGCGGATATATACATACATACATAATTTATATATATATATAAACTTTTGAACCAGTGGTCATTTTGGAATCTGGGGGTCATAACTAGACCTTCTGTAAAGAATTTTTTTCAAAATTCGATTGTGTCAAAGAAATGAATAGGTAGACTCGATTTTCGAAATCTACCTAAAACATTGTCATGAAATTGATTTGCGAAAAGAGACAGTACCTAATAAAACATTCAGTTGCGCTTTTAACACTTCACTTGCCACAGTTCGCTACACGCCTTAGACATAGGATAAAATGTATAGACGGGGCATGGTAATAACAATACCAAGATCAAACGGGATGGTCTTATTACACTTTCTATAGGTACGACAGTGAAGGTACTGTGCTGAAGCAATTTTATCGTCATCTATGTGTATCCCTTACGGGTTTACACGTTTGCGGTCTCTAGTTCTGTGTACCTACGAGAGTATTACCTTCTCACTAATTAAGTAGGTACCTAATGGAAAGTAAAATACATCTAAAACTTGTATGAACGGCTGAACAGATTTTAGTGATGTTCGATTTATTGTACTATTAAAATATAGGAGACTTGAAAACAATTTAGTTGGCGGTCGAAGTTTGCCGGGTCAAAAACTTTTTGATATGTTTATTTAAAAAACCGAAATATCTTGACTTAGCTATCCAAAGATATGTTTATTTTAATTAAACTATTGCAGAACAGATTCAAAACTTGAGCGATGTGTTTGGACCGTCGGGAGAATAAAAATGGGATGCTCTATCTAGCGGGTAGATCTGTGCATCACTATAATAGCCGTTCTTTATAATTACCGCTTTTGCTACCGTTTCACTTTGTATTGGAAATGTCATTGAGTAAGTATTAAATAGAAGAAAATAGGTTGAACAAACCGCATTTATCAACAATGAAACTCTGTGACCTTTACCTAGAAATTCTTTATTCTATTTATAAATTGTGCAATAGAACTGCTTTTAGTTAAATGGAGAAGAAACACAATCGTTTTTTTGGAATATTTATCTTTTTTACGCATTGATTTACTATGTATTCTACTAGTAGTGACATCTAGAACCTCAAAGCAAGGATTTAACCAGAGACCGCATACGCGACACACCCTAAAGGACAGAACATACGCAACGCGACAGATTTTAAAACACGTTTGAAGATGGCCGATAGCATACCGTAACTAACCTACATAATTTAGTCGGTTTCATTGTTACCCTTCAAAGAGCGGTGGAGGGTAATAAACGTTTCTATTGTACTTAGGGCCTTTTGGAAGTAAGCAATAATCACAAGGGTGAGTCTATGATAAGGACCAACGACAATAGCGCCTTCTCTGTCATATCTATGGAAAGTGTAATAAGACCATCCCGTTCAATCTTGGTATTGTTATTTCCGTGTAGCTCTATGGGTGGTATGTCTATGTATAGAACAAATTTAGTGCGCCATGTGCGGCGATTGACAGCTATGTATGACAGAATTAAGGAGCAGTATGGACTAGCGATGCACCGAGGAGAAGTTTCATAAGTTGCGAAACTTCTATGGAGAATATTCTCTGGAACTTAAAAATAAGCAATCTTATCGTGTCAGGACCGACGTAGACACACGCCATTTTAAATATTATGCCTGCCTGGTTTACTAATATGTGGCGTGTAATATTATATATTACGCAAAATGTTAAAGTTCTCATGGGAACATTCTCACAGAGAACTTTCTAAGTTCCTTTCATGTTATTTCTCGGAAATTTCCGAGAACATTTCTGCGATTTCTGCAATTTGTACATTTCCTGTTACACAATGCTTTTATATGTATCTCAAATGTCACACGAATCGTGATCTAAACTACGTTTCTTGTTTCAGGCAAAATGTTGTCCACCTTAGACAGCCAACGGCCATAGTGAAATGACAATACATATAACAAAGGTAAGTGGAAAAACCGGCCAAGCGCGAGTCGGACTTGGGCCTTAAGAGTCGCCAGGACGCTCGCGTTCCCATACAAAGATAGTTCAGCTCTCCTTTCATAACGACATGCTTTAGAACCATGAAATTTGGCATGGGCATTCTAGTAGTACAGATCTAGGTCGGACATTCGTTTTCGTTGCTAAAAATTGTAACACAAAGAAAATATAGCCAGTTACAAATTTACACACAAAATTTATTTTTGCTATATTTTCTTTGTATTACAATTTTTAGCAACGAAAACGAATGTCCAACCTAGATCTGTACTACTAGAATGCCCATGCCAAATTTCATGGTTCTAAAGCATGTCGTTTTAAAATGAGAGCTGAACTACGTTTGTATGGGGACGCGAGTTTACGCGAGCGTCCTGGCTACTCTTAAGGGCCGTATAGTTATAGTAATATAAGTTACAAATATACCCCGGAAAAGATGACACAATAACAAGAGCAATGAAACCTATTTAGAGTTTGATATCGTCACTACTTTGAAAAAAACTCGTATCTCACCCTTATTTTCTAAGTTGAAACGCAGTAACTATAGAGTTACTATGGAACTCTATAGTTACGTTATAGTTACTGTGTGGTAACTATGTATGCATCGCATACATAGTTACCACATTTGTCTTTTGAGAGGCAGAACAAGATACAAGTTTCTTCTAAGTAGTGTCGATATACCTAACATTTTAACTAGATCCAGGCATTTGGCAGCTATCCATTGGTGGAAAACTTTTTAGTTTGAAAAAAAGTTACGTAAAAACTACCTAATGTGGGTCATCTATTGAGTGTGTCATATTAATTATAACTAATTACACTATTATCTATTGCATCGAACCCAGAACTCTATAGGTATAGTATTCTTCACGTGGTGGTTTGTATTCTTTGACCTCAAGCCATGAACAGCTGCCAGATACCCGGCTCTAGAAATAAGTGTAGCAAGCTAAATAGAGTGCTTTCGTTGCTCCCGTTATTGTGTCAATTATTTGGCTAAAAGTATGGGGTCAGTATAAACATCAAAACATGACAAATGACGTTCATGATGGCGTTTTGACATTTTGCCTCTGCAAAGCTAGCGTGATCGGTCTATATGTGACACAATTTTAGCATACATATTTTTTATAAAAAATCATTTACAAATAAACTAAACTGACAATGATGTACATTTGACTTGAATATGTCACATTTTGAAGATATTTAGAATTTTCGAAAAGATCTTCTATAGTCTATAGGTAGGTATTGGTATCGCTACTATCGCTAGTCTGATTTTGCGTCATCCTACGTGAGCGATATTAGCTAGGGATACACGCACAGATGTGTCCGCCGGACAGATCCGTTCGTGTATGGCGCTATTCAGATGTATCCGCAGACAAATCCGTGTCCAATTCGCGCCATACACGCACGGATTTGTCCGCCGGGCATATCCGTCGGACAAATCCGGCGGGCACGTCTGTGCGTGTATCCCAAGCTAATGACGCGAACGCGCGTATCAAGCGGCCCAACTTCACCAAACTATACACGAACGCGAACGGTTGGTTTAATTTTTTCGTGTAAACGCGATTTCGCTAATGCGGCGGCAGAACCCTTAGTGTAATTGATTCACTGACGTCTCGTAACGATTGCATTTCCGTTAGGTCTTAAATTTGTATGGGATTTTTAACACAACACACCAAGCGGAACGTATCGAAAACTAAACCACCGAGTATCTAGGCGAATCAACATTTTAATGTTGTTTACTCTGTCCCAGTCGTCCGAGGGACATCCTCATACTATTTCATAGAAAATCTTTGGTTGTCCAAGGGACGTAACCATAGCAACCAGGCGCTATAAAAAGTTGATTGACTCATCTATGAAGTATATTTACTCGGTGATTTAGATATCGATATGTTCCTCTTGGTGTGCTGTGTTAAAAATCCCATACAAATTAAGAGTCGCCTGGACGCTCGCGTAAACTCGCGTCCCCATACAAGCGTAGTTCAGCTCTCATTTTAAAACGACATGCTTTAGAACGTAGAAATTTGGCATGGGCATTCTAGTAGTACAGATCTAGGTCGGACATTCGTTTTCGTTGCTAAAAATTGTAATACAAAGAAATTATAGCAAAAATAAGTTTTGTATGTAAGTCTTTACCTGGCTGTATTTTGTTTGTATTACATTTTTTTGCAACGAAAATGATTGTCCGACCTAGATCTGTACTACTAGAATGCCCATGCCAAATTTCTACGTTCTAAAGCATGTCGTTTTATAATGAGAGCTGAACTACGTTTGTATGGGAACGCGAGCGTCCTGGCGACTTTTAAGACCTAACGCAAACGCAATGGTTACGTTACGTTAGTGAAACGATTACACTAAGGGTTCGTAGTGCAGACACTCTCGTTGATCGCGTGTCACCGCATCGGATCGCTTCGCAAATGCGTTCGCTTCGACCTGGGTCGCTCCGTTACAAACTCCTACGTTTGTTACAGTGCGGGGAGCGCTCATGAGACAGTCGTGCCATCGTCTGCTTGAACACCAGCAGGCAGGGGAGGAAGAGCCGCCGCTGTATTCACCCATTGATCAAATTTCAGGTAAACATCCACCGCGACACTGGAAAGTGGACCTTAAGTGTATTCAGACGAGACGCAAAATAACAATAGCAATGATAATAAATTAAAAAGATAGGAAGGGTCTTCTAAGACCATTTTCGCGTCGCACGGGATCTAATAGCTGCACTAACTAGTTAAAAATATTGGCTCTCTTTATACCCCTGTACCTAATTACTAGTATGATACATACAACAATATACATACAATCACGCCTATATCCCAAAAGGGGTAGGCAGAGATCACGGATTTCCATTTGCTACGATCAATGCAGCAAAACAGCCCTCCGTGAGCCACTTCTCGCCCTCGTGAAGAACGAGACGTGATGGGTGCCAATCCGCTAGTATGAGATACAGGAGAAAACCATTATCTTGAGATGAAAGCTGGCTATATGTCCCTTCAGATCATGCCACATCTAAGCTCCCGAGTGCATTGATTTCATCACAAAACCTGTACAAAAACACTTCAATTTATGTATTTGCGTATCTCGTCACTTCACCTTAAGGCCGTTCCTCGATTCGGACAAGCCACGCTCACGTAAGAGACACGTTTATAGCTCCCGTGCACGAAAGAAAGAGATGCAGCGCTCTTAAGGATCTGATTTTTTGACCAAACTACGATAAATAAGCGAATCTATAAAGTTTTGTCTAATTTTGCTTCTGTGACATTTTAGATAAATCAGAATACACTATTTTTTGCTAAGTTATATTGCTTAATATCTTGTAGTTTACGTAAGCTGAGAAAAATAAGGGGAAAAATGACCCAACTCCGGATTTTATTTCTATCGAGGCAACTTTCAGCAATCGTGTTTCGGCTTGTGCCATACACAAGAGTATATAGTCTATTAATATATATTCGAAAATTAATTCAGTCCCTTTACCCATTTAGTCAATAGAGCGTTTGGAAAAACCTATTATTTT
The DNA here is from genome assembly GCA_911728535.1 of Pammene fasciana. Lineage (NCBI taxonomy): Eukaryota > Metazoa > Arthropoda > Insecta > Lepidoptera > Tortricidae > Pammene > Pammene fasciana. The sequence goes on along the minus strand of OU452272.1, from coordinate 43,933,161 downwards.
CAAAGTAGCCCCGAATGTGTCGATCGTCCAGCGGCGCCCTCATTGGGCGGATTGTATTTCCTATTAAACGAATCAATTTCTGTATAATCCCTACAACTTAACATGAGGTCTTAACAGAACTTTTGGTCTGTCACATATTTTCGTTTTGCGTATTTTTTGCTTCATTACCTAAACGGCAAATGGTGGCCATTTTTTTCCGTTTAGGTGATGTAGCCAAAAGTAAGTAATATAAAACTGTATTACATAGATCAAAAGTTGCGGAATTAGTAGGACTACAACTTAACATGAGGGATTACACAGAAATACGTTTATTAGGAAATACATAAAATCATCTAACATTTAGAGGACACAGTTCAGGTAAGAAAGAATATCAAACGTATTGCGAAGCAGTCAGATTTGGATTTTATTTTTATTTTTCATTTTAATTACACAATAGGCAGGTACATGTCTGTCTCTCAAGCTGTTTTGATATGCCTTCTTGAAGAACTACGCATTATTGTATATAGTATATTTAATGTATTAGTATTACTGTTTTGAAAAAATAAGTCCCGCCGAGTTTCTTGCCGGTAATAAAATAAGTAATACTTCTCGGGTCAGAGGTGTAGGGTTAGAACCGGTGGTAGTTTCTTTTTCTCTCTGACGTTCATAAGTGCATTGTAATGTGCCTAAATTGAAGAATAAATATCTTTTATCTTTTAATATCTTTACAATCCCAATGAGGGCGCTACTGGACGGTCGACATAGTCTTAATAATATAATATACTTAAGCCTTTTTTTTACAGTCAGTGACTGTCTTGCTTTGCAGCATAGGCCTCCCTAAGCTGTTGCCATGCCAATCTGTCTCTTGCCGTTCTCATCCATGTTGGTCCTGCTACGTTCTTCATATCGTCCTCCCATCTACGATATTGGCCTCCTTTTTTTCTCTTATTGTACCTGCACCACTCTATCACATCTTTAGCCCATTTTACATAGACATAGTCTTAAGGGGTTGTAAATAAATTATAATAGCCATATAAATAATGTTGACAAACACTTAAGGTCCACTCTATTCCGGGTAGTCACTTTATTTGTGTAGTTCTGTATTAAAAGGACCTTAGACCTATGTGTGTCATTGTTTAAGGTTCTTTTTTTCGAAATGTATTGATGTTTTATGTTAGTAGTTCATAGTTTAATGTCGATAGATAAACAAGTTCTAAACTTAGTGAAAGTTTACTATAATAATAATATATACTTTTTAACTGCCTATCTACAATCGCCATAAGATAATATCGGTCAAGGTGGTCACAAATATCTGAACGCCTCTATTAGCAACACGAAAAAAAAAGCTTCCGGGATATTCTCAATCTAAGACATTATTATATTATGTTGAAAATATTTCCTCGTGACAAGTATTTACTTATTTCCTTTACCGAAAATAAACTAAAGTTTTAAATATAACGAAGGGAATATATTCTTAAAGATTTTTTAGTTTTCTTTTACCTAAGATGATACTTGTTTGATTAAAGTACAATCTCTCTTATTTACTCAATATACTCTTGAAACAATACATTTTTGTATTTCTATTTTAAGAAAACGTCGTTTTATTAAGCGAAGAATCATATCTTTGGTAAAGGAAATAAATACTTGTCACGAGGAAATATTTCCATGATAATAATAATCTCTTGGATTGAGAATATCCCGGAAGCTTTTTTTTCCGTGTAGGGATACACGCACAGATGTGTCCGCCAGATTTGTCCGACGGATATGCCCGGCGGATAGATCCGTCCGTGTATGGCGCGAATAGGACACGGATTTGTCTGCGGACAAGTCTAAATAGCGCCGTACACGGCCGGATCTGTCCGCTGGGCGTCTGTGCGTGTAGGTATCCCTATCTATTATCAAGGCGATGAAATGCATTTTCCAAAAGCACGCCGTCAGTGGCTGTATCGCCTTGACAATAGAGAATGTTCAGATATTTATGACCACCTTGGCCGCTCCGATATATCTTATGGCGACTGTACTATAAGTGTACATTTGAAAAATTTACAAATTATCGTAAACACATTTGATTTGAATTGACGACTAGGAAACATATGAGAGAAATTTGCTTTGTGAATCTAACAAATTCGACTTTTTGCGTGTTTATCAGTTTAAAACTAAAGTATTTTAGTAAACGGAATCGTTCACCAATATTGATAATACAAGTCGAATTTGTACGAACAACAAGGTTAAACTTGTTAAAAGATATTGGATTGAATCAGCCAAATATATGTTTAAAACAATATGTGCCATGTTGGTTTTATATAATCGAGTTGTTGATTTTAATAACACTTAAACTAAAATGACAAGAAACTTGTAGAATGAACTAATTAAACTTAACAAAATCGAACTTGTAGTTTTAACCAAAGAGCTTGTAGGCGCTATTTTAAAATGAGAGTTTGGTTGAACGAACGTGAATTCTGGTTGTCTTTTCTCTCAGTGATATACTTCTACTGAATCCCTATAGGTACTAGTGTTTGAAATTAATTTAGTAATGAGTTAAAACAAGAAAGGAATGATCTGAATTAGTAAAACATCACTTTGTCCAATGATATTCAATATCAAATTATAAACCTACTAAGATGGTGTAACGTCGTATTTTAAATACAAGACAGCAATCTTACAGTTCTCTTGAAAATATCGATCCTAGAAGAAAAATTGTTAGGACCAAACTTATAGAGAATCAAATTTCCTACAATTTTTGTTCTCACGGTTTTACTGTAAAATCAAAAATGGCCGAGTTATTCAAGAAAAACCGTTTTTCGAATATACGCGGGAGCCTGATTCAGTCTACTTTTTGAATTTACACTCTCAGTGACCCCCCCCCCCCCCCCCCCCCGAGGTACCAACGAAAAAAAAATCTACTACACTAATTATTCACGGGTCAAAGTCCATAATGACTGAACTATTTTCTTATTCATGATTTTGAACAACTTTTACTATGGGGTCAACTTTGAAAATTATAAAAAAATCTCTTTAATTCTGGTAACCTACATATCCTTGTCCCTTTCTGTGGAACACCAATATTTTTTCAACGGCTTGATTATCTTGTACAGTCAACGTCAAAGATATGTTTCACTTTTGCACCTTATTAAACATATTTTCGACGTCGACTGTATCACATTTTTTGTTTCACCCAGTATCTATTGCTTTGCTGTTCCGTGCTATAATACTGCCAATAAGTTATTTATACGATACATATGTCTTAGATAAGTGTTAAGAACCGTAGAGGTTGGTCCACGGTGTCGCGGTCCGGGTCCTACATGATACTTCCGATTTCCGACACGTCATTTTCTATAGAAAGCGTCACGTGATCCTCGGAGGTATATTTACCCGCTTATTCATAAACGTGTTTCAAACCTCATTTAGTTAAAATGTATTTTGTCTGTTTCTAACAAACACAACTGTCAATGTGACAGATAAGGACAAAAGATGATTTAGTTAAATGAGGTTTGCAATATGTTTATGAATAAGCGGGACAGAATATAACAGTAATTTTTGGGACACTGATTATTAAAGCCTGACCAGGAATATATGACCATACGCCATGTTGCAGAATTTCATTGAAACTAAGTTCTTACACTGGCAATATTTTTAATGACAGGTTGTCACTGTTGTCAGTGTCATTGTGACAGTTTCCTTGAATAATAGTAAAGTGAATATTAAATAATAAATCACAAGTAATGCCCAAAGTTATTCGTAGTCAAGTTCAAAACATTGCGATAATGTATGTAATAAACGTTGCTAGGTTACCTAATACAAGATGGACAAAAAGAGCCACAATCTGGAAAGGACCGCCAAACAAACGCGACAAAGGTCGGCCACAGACTAGATGGGCAGAAGATTTAAAAAAATACGTCCCAATAAACTGGCACACCGAAGCTCAAGACAGGGAGAGCTGGCGAAAGCTGGGAGAGGCCTTTACTCTCGAGGAGGTCCGCTCATTCAAATAATTATAACTTCATTCAAGAGTAGCTATTTTAGTATACTGTAAGTTCCTACAAAAGATTGTATTTTTTTAAGTAATGTCGGAATAAAAAGGCTTTTTTTATTTTATTTATTATGTAATAAACTGCTTGAAATACAACGCTCGGGAAATGAAACTATTTCACTAACAAACAATTACAAAATCAAAATCATGACATTATACCATAGAGATTAATATGCCTTTTGACTACACTGAACTGTTGCCATATAGATGAGAATAATAGCGCCCTCTTAACACATTCACTGCCCCCAACGCACATGTGCGTTCACTGTTATACAAGTTTGTTCCTAGGCCACGCCCCCTGACAGTGAATGCGTTAACAATGGTCATATATTCCTGGTCAGGCTTTAGTAGAATAGATAATTTAAAACAAAAAAAGAACCGACTTCACTTAGGATCTGCTATTCCAAGAGGAAGTGGCCGAGTTGCTGTAAAAAATAGTGAAATCACTATAGATGTGCCTATAATAGTTGAAGAGTTCCCTCGATTTCTCCTGGATCCCATCATCAGACCCTGACTTGGTGACAATGGGACCATCTAGGGGTTATACCTGTTCGATTAAAAAAAAATTTTTGAAAATCGGTTCACGATTCACGGAGATATGGAGTAACATACATACAAAAAAAAAAAAATGATGATAAAAAAAAAAAAAAAATTCAGTCGAATTGAGAACCTCCTCCTTTTTTGAAGTCGGTTAAAAATACTGACGAGTGGAATGAACCCAGAAAAAGTGTTTCAGATTTTTTTAAACACTTTTATTTGGTAAATCGTTTTTAAATCGTATCAGAGACTATAGAGATATAGACGGCCACAGCCTAAGAACTTTTTGAAGCTCAAGTCAATTGCGCCTTCTGTCCGAGAGCCGCCTAAAGATACCGAAAATGTAAGGTGGAGTAGCAGTGCAAGTGACATTTCCTCTTGTGCAGGTGGCTTTCGGACCGAGGGCGCAATTGACTTGAGCTTCAAAAAGTTCTTAGGCTGTGGCCGTCTATATCTCTATAGTCTCTGATCGTATTAATCCTATGGTTCTAGCAAAAATCTGTTTAAAATATCCCCATATGAAATCTGACGCGAGAGGCTTTCGCAAATGAATTTAACTTTAAAAAATGCAAAACAATGCTACGCGTATTTTAATGAGACTCGTAGCATCATGCTACGAGCTACGACGGCTGCTACGTTCGTAGCACTTGTCGACGGAAGCTTTTGGAACGCAATATTTTTAATGTTTGGCTGATTTTTTTAAATTTTTAATCAGTATGTGGGGTCTTGTAATTGCAACTAAATTTAACCTTTTGATCGTCGTCTGGTATGAGACGAAGTGACAGCGTGAATGACACCTCCATAAATTATGACAGAGTTCAAAATTGAAAGTTTAAATTTTGGCGTAAGGCTGTTAAAAGGTTAATAATGTCGTCTAGGACACAGACTATAGAGATATAGACGACCACAGCCTAAGAACTTTTTGAAGCTCAAGTCAATAGCGCCCTCTGTCCGAAAGCCGCCTAAAGATACCGAAATTGTAAGAGGAAATGTCACCTGCACAGCTATTCCACCTAGTAACAAATAGCGTACTAGTAGCACACTGTCTGTGTAGTCTGTGGTTTTAACTCGCAAGGAGAGGCCGCACGGGCGCGCGGGTGCATGTTGGGTCTGGGGTCTCTCACTGGTGCGACGATTTGGCAGATTGATGTGTGTGTATTGGTTGGTTGGTCAGTGTCGGTCTAGAGGTCGCATTTTTCATCCGAATTCGATGAAAACGAACGATTTATTTTCCATAAATTGACGATACATTTTTGTGATTGGGGGATAATGAGGGGGAAAAGAGAGGAAGTTTGCTGTCGCGTTGTTTATGGACGGATTTCAATAATTTTCGGGTAAAAGGTCAAAAGCCCACACTTCCTTAGATTTTGTTGTAAAAAAAAAGTTTCGAGGGAGGGGGAAAAGGGGGGCAATGCTCCGAAGTAGTTCACAGAACTACTAGTGTTTAGCACGGTTTGATTCGACGGAGCTTAAATACACACATTTAGATAGTGACCCAGACGAATATCAATAGTAAATAGAATACGCTAATATTAGTACCCCTTGTATACAAAAAGAAACCGCAAATCGATGTACAGTTTAGCCGTTTGGTACACACATACTAGAGGTCAAAACAAAATTTTTCATCCGCAGTTCTTAAAAAAAATTCCCTTTGCTGATTCATCATTTTTTTTGTATGGGAAAAAAATTTTTTTTTTCAAAAACCTATCGTGTGTGGTGTCATATAAAAGGGCTAGTAGAGGCGGTTCTAAAAATATACCATATTTCAGCAATTTTTTTAAAATTAAAACAAAAATAATTTACAAAACATACCAAGTTTGGGCTCCCCCCATAAGATATGGCTGGTTTTTTTTTGGTACTAAATATCAAAAATGATACTAGATATCCTTATAGCTAATCCCAAGAAAGCAATTTTGAAAATAACTTCATTAAGTATTTATTTTGTATGTTTTAAAATTATTATTTTTTTATTAAAAAAAATGGCTGAAATGTAATGATGTGGTATATTTTTAGAACCGCCTCTATTAGCCCTTTCATATGATACCACACACGATAGGATTTTGAAAAAAAAAAAAATTTTCCCATACAAAAAAAATTATGAATCAGCACCCCCCTCCTAAGGGATTTTTTTTAAGAAATGCGGATCAAAAATTTTGTTTTGACCTCTAGTATGTGTGTACCAAACGGCTAAACTGTACATCGATTTGCGGTATTACTGTAAAATTAGACTCGTGCAGCGTCGACTATATTAAATCACCGCACATAAGCATGTATGTACAGAAACACAATCAGTTCCAGAGATACATATACAATATATCCTTTGTGCAAAGAGCATATAATAACAGGACTGTAATGTAGATACAAAATAGCGCTAAACTTCTATTGTCCATGCCGCACTGTCGCAGAGCCGCTGTGGTGTTCCCACACTACTATACAGCCTTGGCCAGAAGTATTGAGCATAGGTGTTTTTTGTTTACAATTTTGATGTTAAGCATTATTTCCCTATCCTAACAATGTACGGTAACGGTAAATGTTATATTTTATTTATAAATATAGAAAACTTCACTTAATAACACTTTCAAGGTACTTAAAAAATATGAAAACAGAAGGTACCAAAAATGTAAATTTAAGTCGGTGCGACATATTGCAAATATTCTATGCAGCTACTACTAACTTCAACAAAACATGCCTATTAGTTTAAATTAATTGACAAAATAACTTAAACAAAGATGGAAACGATGGACTAAACTTTCCAGTTTTGTATGAAAATCGCATTGGTGCTCAACACTTCTGGCCAAGGCTGTAAACTCGTATAACGTTATAAACACTTCGAGAAACAATATGAAGGAGGTACAGACTCGAACAAGATTTACTGAAAATATGGCTCGTGAAAATTTGTAACCGACCAGTCCTATGCCGTAATAAGACTGTCAGAGTAAGTGCTATACGAGTCGTTCTAACAGCACTTCTATGGGACCATTTTTATAAGGTGATTGTCAATCCCTATATTATTGATCGGTGATCGGTGTATTAATACGATAACTATTATACTATTATACTATTAGCAGTAAGAACACCGAGTCTTGGATATTATATTTAATTATAAGTTTAATACACGACAACGTTCAAATCAACGCTAAAGATGGCGCGGGAATCTCTCTTGACAGTTCGGTCCGATGACAGGTGAGCTGGTATCTCGGCGATGTTCCAAAAGACTTGCGGCCATCTTGGCGAGCAAGGTGGTTAGGTTTCGTGATTAACTTCTTATTTTTTGTTCATTTTCGTGATTCAGTGTGTAATATATAGCTTATTCTGCAGTGATTTAACGAACTAGTGGGCAACTAATGAAGAATTAATCTCAAAACACGTGTAACCCCTGTTTGAGTTAGATATCCGTTAGTCCACGTGCTGTTTGTAGGGAGTAGCTATCTCCTTATAAAAAGCCTAACCTCACCGTACAACGTCCAGCTCTTGGAGCGAAATTTTAACTAATTAACCGTACACTTGTCTTCTCTACTTTGACATTGGCAAAATTGTCCCAATATTGTGGACAGAATGCCATTTATTTTAAAAATTAAATTGATGTTCCAAAACCTGGCTAACAATATATGAGGACTTCTGTTCGTAACGCAGGGTAGTTTGGACGTCTTGAGAAACATTTTTCATTTTATGCTCATTTAAGTAGTTCAGTGTGTAATATTGATAGCTTATTGTGCGGTGATCTAATAAAAAGTGTGCAGCTAATGAAGAAGTAGTCTCAAAACGCGTGTAAACTCTCTGTAGTTTAATGGACAGTTTGTCCTGGCATGGCCGCCACGTGTTGTTTGTAAGGAGCAGCTATCACCCTTACAAAGAGCAAGGCTGAAACCGAACAACGTTGCCTATATTTATTTAACAAATGAAATGTGATTAACGTCATCAACTTGTCATTGGCAGAATTCCCATTGCTCATGTGCAAAGGGAGAAAGCCATTTATAAAAAAAAATATGAATTAAAACTTGTTAGGTGTTTCAAACGCTCCCATACCTACTATCCATTTTTTTAAATGACACACAGTGTAAAATGGATGCCGCTACTGTGTAATCGGCATCCTTGCCACGCTATGTATAGTAATGTTTTAAAATATTAGTGTGGACTGTGGAGCACCAGTTTATAACATCAGTGTGGGATCACCAAAACCGTCATTTATCCGAACCCGAACCGTTAAAATATCTAAATAGCTGAATACAGTCATGACGTCAATATTGTCTCGAATTACCGGCATTTTTGTATCGCCCGTGCACCTTTATTATGACAGCTTTCAATTGGCAAACGAGCGCATGAAACATGAAACCGTGACCTGCGTCAGTCATGCGACAGAAGGCTAGTGCGTTGAATTACTGGGTTCTTATAGCCTTTGTCAGTCCAGGTATAATATGGTCCATGCCTTTGTTTTAGAAACAGGATAGCCTGTCCCACCCACACAGTGTAACACAGGCCATAATATTCAGTTAATCATTAATACAATAATAGTATTCAGTTATACGTAGATGGAAATAATAGTACATTACGCACTTGGGGCGGTAAAATAATGAACGACTCAGATCATGGGTATTTGTGGCCCGAACCGAAGGTAAAGGCCATAAACAAGCGGTCTGAGGCCTTCTTTATTACCGCCCGAGGTGCCTACACAATTTTACGTCGTCTCCTGGGTGTGAAGTGAGATTTGCCGCTAAGCCCGTGGGCGGCAAATCTCACTTACTGCCAAGAGTGACGTGAATGAGTTAAACCTAAGCGTTTCTAGTTTTCCATGTGTACGAGAAAATCTTAAAAATATATTCATCCAAAAAAAGAAGATTTGAGAGAAAACACACCGTCCAATATTTATTTTAAAAACTAGAAACTCAAATATTGAAATAAAAATCGCAGCATATTTTCAATTTTTGCCAACTTTTGGTTGGGCGTTACAAAGTGAAATACTTGTATATTTGTTTTGCAAACTATTAAATGGATATACCGTGAATCCGAAATGGCCGAGCCATAAACTAAAACAACAAGAGAATATTTTGTGTTGATTTTTTACATTTAGCTGCTGGAAACACTGCGTTGCAAAATAAGCAAATAAGCAGCGGGGCACATGCAGCCGGTGTGGCTCGGCCTTATACATTTTGTTTTCTTGTAAAATGTTACTACTTAAAATCCGATTTTAGGTTATAAAATGGACTGAGATGACAGGTGTCAAAAACCGCTTCTTAGGTTGCACAAGGAGTAACACATTTTAGCTTTTTAATATGAGGAAAATGAATATATTTTTATTTTATCTTTACTAATTTTGTATCCATTTAACTACCTATATGTATCTTCTTAGAGCATGTATCATCATCCCTATACCTTGTGCAATGTAAGAAGCGGTTTTTGACACCTGTCATCTCAGTACATTTTATAACCTAAAATCGATTTTAGGTTATAAATTTTAGGTTGCACAAGGTATAACTTGCAACTTGCAAAGCCTTGGGTTGGCTTGTCTGACTACATGATTGGTTAGCTTTAAGTGAACAAAGCTATTATTGAAGTGAAACTTATTTCTCGTCTTTCACAGTACGGGCTGATCGTACTGAAATAGAATTCAAGTCTATTTATATTTTTACATCGTGTATAAAACATAAATAGACTTCGATTCTATTACTTAACCAGGTATTTCTGATCTCACAGACTATCGGAGTAAAAATGGATATTTATTTTGATATACAATGGAGCAAAGCAGCAAAGTTGCTGTAGGTATTCTAGGTATACCTCCCGTTACATTTAGATAGTTACTTTATGATTAAAAAAGTAGAATTTTGAGCATAGCCAAGGGATGAGGTACGAGAGGCGAATAAATGCTAACTGGGAGGAAATTAAAAACTGTAAATATTTAAAATTCAAATGATATTAAAATAAAGTTTATCATGCCATGAGCTAGGGTTGCCACCTTTTTTTGAGCAAAATATAGTATTTTCCAAACCTACATCAAAAAAATATAGTACACCTTGTTGTTACCTTATCAAACGTTCCAAAAATATAGTATTTTCGTCTTTTTTGCATATTTTCAATAGTACACCAAGCCAAAATATAGTACGATACTATATATTATAGTACGGGTGGCAACCCTACCATGAGCTACCAATTACCGTATTTATTTTGATCAGAGACTATAAATAATAGTATTCCTCGCTATCAAAGCAGATACTATAGACATATAGACGACCACAGCCTAAGAACTTTTTGAAGCTCAAGTCGATTGCGCCCTCTGTCCGATAGCCGCCTAAAGATACCGAAATTGTAAAAAGAAATGTCACCTGCACTGCTACTCCACCTAGTAACAAGTAGCGTACTAGTAGTACCCTAGTAGCTGTCTTCTACATTGCCCTTGACCACTTTCCGAAGTTCCGCCTGTACCCTTAGGCTGGATTTACACTTGTAAGTTTTACTTACGTAAGTAGGGACGAAGCAAAAAAGCGCTGGTAGCCTTGCGGTAAGACGTCCGACTTTCAATCCGGAGGTCTCGGGTTCAAACCCCGGCTCGTACCACTGAGTTTTTCGGAACTTATGTACGGAATATCATTTGATATTTACCAGTCGCTTTTCGGTGAAGGAAAACATCGTAAGGAAACCGGACCTAATCCCAAAAAGGCCTAGTTTCCCCTCTGGGTTGGAAGGTCTGATGGCAGTTGCTTTCGTAAAAACTAGTGTCTATGCTAATTCATGGGATTAGGTTGTCAAGCGGACCCCAAGCCGGGATAAACGCTAGGAAGAAGAAGAAGAAGAAGTAGGGACGAAGCTATTGGCGAGAATGAGATGGAGATATTCGTATCTCATTCTAACCCATAACTGCGTCCCTACTTACGTAAGCAAAACTTACAAGTGTAAATCAGGCCTTAGTATAATCGTCTCACTAACGTAACGTAACGATTGCGTTTGCGTTAGGTTTTAATAGGGAATATTACGCAAAACTCTGCGTAGGGGGCGGCACTGGCACATCCAGAGGGCCTACCACGAAACACGAAAATAAAAATTTCGTTACCTGGTTCTCTGTCACTCTTTCATACTCGAGCGATAGAGAGGCACATGTCAACATTTCGATTCTCTCGTTTCACGATAGGCCCTTCGTAAACAAACCGCCTTGGTGCACAAATGACATATTTATTCGTTATAAATTGTGTATGAAAACTTGTAAAAAACTGTTTAAGGCCTAGTGTGTATTAAGAACTCTATGGTTTACCGGTGTGCTAGTGCTGCACTCTGGTGGCAGAACATTGCAGTAATATCCCCTATTTGTAAGGGATTTTTAACACAGCACACCAAGCGGAACTTATCGAAAACTAAACCACCTAGTATCTATAGAAGTATCTCTACTACAAATTTAGACCTAACGCAAACGCAATCGTTACGTTACGTTAGTCAAAACGATTATACTATAGTATTTTGTGCAACAGTTACATAATGAGGGTTCTTAAGATTCGAGGGTCGAAGTTACAAAATGAGGCGAAGCCGAATTTTGTAAAAACAGACCCGAGAATTTTAAGAACCCTTATTATGTACCGTTGCACACAATACTTTTTATACGAGTGCTTAAGCAAGCCGGTAAGAATTGAGTTCAACGAAAGCCGTGCACAACCTACTGCTTCTATGTAATCTCGTAACGTTCGATCTCCCGGTGGATTGTGCCGGCGGCGACACGCAATGCGGGGCCCGACAACAGTTTCACAATATTATATGGAAATCCTTTCTGTCATTGTTATGGATGCTACAATATGCGACCATAGAAGCTCTATCAGAAAGTATGCGCTAGTAGTTCCGCCACCACAATCTCAATTCGAGTATTACAGTCGCCGAGTATAAAAAGGGTAGTTGCGGTCCATAAGGAATTAGGAAACTAAAGTTCATTAAGTATCAATTAGATCCTACATCAAATGTGTCCACAGTTCATCCCCTAACTGCAATACAAGGGTCTTAAAATGAAAATTTGAATAGACCCATTTAACACAACTTAGTTTCAAAGCTGTACATGGTAACTATAAGTCTGAGCGTCATACGAAATTACACCTTATACCGTCGTAATTACAAAACGGCGTATGTTTGTATGAGCCGGGCCGCCACTTACCTCGTTTTGGGGTTGTAGAATAATGGCCTAGATGGGAGGGTAGGGGGTGAGGGAAGCGGGGCCAGCGCAAGCAGTGGCAGTGGGAGTTCGGCCGCGCGATGCATCGGAGCTGCATACTGCATCCACTAGCTGCCTCATTAAAATATAACCGAGCGCGAAATCCAAAATCAATCTCACGTTTGAGACGGCCCTCATTAGGGGTAAATCGGGGGTTGAAAGTGTCAGATGGGGTGAAATAGCGCCATTATGAAGCGAAGCGAAGGTTTGCCCTTAATGGGCTCGGGTACATCTAAAAGTGAGTGTTTTCTATAAACTCTTCGTTGGAAAAGCTTTTAAATAAGTGGATTGTGTTTTTCGAAATGTATCGTGTCCGGAAATCGATTATGCTTAAAGAAATATTCTCTATTAAATAGTTTTTATTTGATTTATATTGTAATTTAGTAGTACTTGTAGTACATGCCTATTACACCATAACGTTTGATTTTAGTATTAACGGGCGATAAAAACAAATACGAAAATAATATAATATAGACTCAGAAAAAAAATCGCATTCTTATTTTCTTGACTTGAAAATAATCGGTAGTAAAATTGAAGTCAAAAAAAGTACTTAATGCAATGTATTTTAAATAATTTTGTTATAAACTTATCTGATGTTTTCCTTACTTTTATGTGTATATTAATTAAAATGGTTTTAATAGAAAATACAAAAAGTAATTGTACACATATAATAAAAAATATATATATACGCATACAACGTACACACAACGCCTCACTAGGTATACACTTTTGAGCGTTATTACAGCGGAATAAGGTTCAAAAGTGTATACCTAGTGAGGCGTTGACTGTACTACCTTACCTACTCATAGCGCAAAATGCAAGGCAAAAATGTCAAAATAATATTTCAATGAGCGAAAATAAATACTTTACTGCCGTTTTTATTTATTTATTAATCTTCTTATCTTACTTACGTTATCTTATTTACTCACTTACTTTATTTTAGACTAGGTTTAATGCGTATAATGCGAAAGTTTATAAATAATTTGTATGGACTTAATTGCGATTAGCGACTGAATAAACGAGAAACCAATGTACAATCGCCATTAGATATACCGGAGCGGCCAAGGTGGTCACAAATATCTTAACAACGCCTCTATTGTCAAAGCGATGAAGTGCATGTTCCGATATTATTGAGTACCTTGGCCGCTCCGATGTACAGATATTTGATGGCGACTGTACATATTTTACTACTATTGTACTGTATATCAATTTTATTTACATTTGCGCATATATTTGTTTATAAGCTATTACCCTTTTTTTTAGACAGCGTGTATCCACGGAAAAAAAAGCTTCCGGGATTTTCTCAATCTAAGACATTACTTTATTATGTTGAAAATATTTCCTCGTGACAAGTATTTATTTCCTTTAACGAAAATAAAATAAAGTTTTAAATATAACGAAGCGAATATATTATTACAGATTTTCTAGTTTTCTTTTACCTAAGATAATACTTGTTTGATTAAAGTACAATCTCTCTTATTTACTCAATACCTGTACTCTTGAAACAATACATTTTTGTATTTCTATTTTAAGAAAACGTGGTTTTATTAAGCGAAGAATCATATTTTTGGTAAAGGAAATAAATACTTGTCACGTGAAAATATTTCCAAGATAATAATAATGTCTTGGATTGAGAATATCCCGGAAGCTTTTTTTTCGTGTAGGTTACCGAAGAACGCCCGGCCAAGTGCGAGTCGGACTTACGCGTTCAGGGTTCCGTGAACACTCGGCGTCAAAGATATGTATACAGTTTTGCACCTGTCTCCTTTGTAATAAGATACAAAAGTGTAAACATATTTTGACGTCAACTGTACCTAACTATTTAACTACGGTAACATTAGTGTATAAGTCCATGAACTATCAAAGTACTGAGAAAAAAAAGTAAATAGAAACTTAATTTTGCAGTATACATACTTATCTAAATGTTGCTAACGGCAAATATAAGTTTGTGTTTGAAGATATATACAAATTTTTAGGGTTCTATTTATCGATAAAATGCATACTATACGTAGTTAATGGCTCCAACATAGATGTCCAAACACATTGTAGGTAGTACATTACACAACTAGGGCGGTAAAATAAAGAACATCGCCGTGTCATAAACAAGCGATCTGAGGCCTTCTTTATTACCGCTCGTGGTGCGTACAAAATTTTACGTCTTCTCCTGGGTGTGAAGTGAGATTTGCCGCTGCGCCCGTGGGCGACAAATCTCACTTATCGCCCAGAGTGACGTAATAGTATATTACGTTAGGTACGTAACGCGCTTAATAGGGCGGTAAAATACAGAAGGGCTCAGATCGCGGGTATTTGTGGCCCGAACCGAAGGTAAGGGCCATAAACAAGGGATCTGAGGCCTTCTTTATTACCGCCCGTGGTGTGTACATAATTTTACGTCTTCTCCTGGGTGTGAAGTGAGATTTGCCGCTGCGCCCGTGAGCGGCAAATCTCACTTATTAGCGCCCAGAGTGACGTAAAAATATTTAAAAAAACGCAACGTAGGTGAGAACGGCTGAACTGATTATTTTAAAACATTTATATAAAAAAGGTGCATTAAAATTGGTTAGGTTTACTCGTTTGAGTGGTACAGTCAACCAAAAATGTGGTCTACCACCCTACGGTTGATGTTCGTTTGAACGTCATAAGACAACAAGGTCGTGCATGTTTTAACCTCGTCCTGCCCATTGTCCTTTTGAAATCCCAAAATATATGAATAATTTAAAGCCTGGGTAGGACGAGGATATACTTTGTTAGAAAAACCTTAGCGATCGTTAGATCTCGGAGAAACTTTTGTCAAAACTGGTAGACCACTTTCTTGGTCGACTGTACCACAGTCAGACAGGCAGAAAAACATTTCAAAATCGTTTAAAGTTTTTCGATATTTTTTTTCGCATATTAGCTTCCGCCCGTGGTTTCATCTGTAGAGGTCGTCAAATGTTCAACCTCATTCTCCCCCCCCCCCCCCCACCCCTCGATTGTTTGTAGGGTTCCGTAGCCAAATGGCATTCCGTAGCAAAACGGATCCCTTATAGATTCGTCATGTCTGTCTGTCTGTCCGTCCGTATGTCACAGCCATTTTACTCGGAAACTATAAGACGTATCATTATCAAATTTTTACATAAGGTGTATGCCGCTACTTAGTTTTGTAGAGAAAACTGCTACAAATTATTTTTATGGGGGGGGGGGGGGGCACTCCATACAACTAATTGTCAAAAAAAATTTTTGCCAAATATCAACATGATGCACATAAATCGATAGGTCTCTAAAAACCTACATTAAGGTTTCTTTGAATTTTTTTTATTAAGTGGATATTTTCAGAAATAATCGCTCCGAAAGTCAAAAAATTGTGTCCCCCTTGCCCTGTAACTTTTAAATATTTTTTCAACGAAAATTATTTTAACATTATCGGTTTAGGCGTTTTTGAGTTATCTCCAAAAAACTATGTACTTAGGCAGATACGACCTTGCGATAATAATTTAGTCGATAGTAGCTACCTACGGCTGGTTTTTATAAATAATGTTACGGAACCCTTCATGCGCGAGTCCGACTCGCACTTGGCCGGTTTTTTATTTGTATAGGTACTCGGCTTGTTGTCGGCTCGGATCTGATATAATTTCAATTTCAAACGACTCATTACTAGTGACCTGCCCATGCCGAATTCAAATTTAAATATACCTCTATCCGGTCTCTTCGTTATAAGGTATGGGCTGAATCCAATTAGTGATATTCAAATTAGAGACAGTTATTTGAAAAAGAAAAGTAAGTAATAGAGTTACCTAAACAGTGATTTTATTAGAACTCCTGCACGCTAAACCAGCGTGTGCAAAATTTGATTTCGCGCACTAGTGCCTTTTAGTTTTTCAGCGTTTAAACTGCAATTCGTGTGTAAAATGAGGCATTCTTCTTCTTCTTCCTAGCGTTTATCCCGGCTTGGGGTCCGCTTGACAACCTAATCCCATGAATTGGCATAGACACTAGTTTTTACGAAAGCGACTGCCATCAGACCTTCCAACCCAGAGGGGAAACTAGGCCGTTTTTGAGATTAGGTCCGGTTTCCTTACGATGTTTTCCTTTACCGAAAAACGACTGGTAAATATCAAATGATATTCCGCACATAAGTTCCGAAAAAGTCAGTGGTACGAGACGAGCCGGGGTTTGAACCCGAGACCTCCGGATTGAAAGTCGGACGTCTTACCGCAAGGCTACCAGCGCTTCTGTAAAATGAGGCATTGTGAATTTTATATCGTAAATATATATAATCATTAAACCACGTACTAATTTAACAAATACTTGTATTATTGTCATGGTCGCGCAACTGTACTAAGAATTGTACAATTTTTATTTAAATACAAATGTTTAGAATCAGCGGTCATACAAAATATATGGTGTGAAGAACTATTTGATCATTTTGGCTGTTACAATATATTTGATGCTGACTGAACTCTCAACGCTCGTCGAGGATATATTTTGCTTCTCCCCGCATTGATAATATATCCGCATCTTATATTTCCCGGCTTACAAGAGCGCGATCTAGATTAGACTTTTATGCACTCTATTCTAAAGTGAGGCATCCTTTCAGTTCAATATGCTTTTATTCATGTCAATGTAACGTACATTTTATTTTATAATAAGATGACATAAGTAAGTAAGTAAGTAAGTAAATATTCTTTATTGCACCAAAATACAAGAGTAATAAAAGAAATATTACAATAAACTTAAAATTAGGTAACAACAGGCGGTCTTATCGCTAAAGAGCGATCTCTTCCAGACAACCTTTGGGTAGCAGGAAATGAAGAATAGATTTAAGTTAACAGGTAGTGCAAAAAAAATTAAGGGAAGAGAGCAAAATACACACCAACACACATATTATTCCTACAAATTCCTAAAAAACGCCCTACATAAATACTATGAACTAACTAAAATATCATACTTACATAAATTATATACATATATATATACATATAGTTATTCAGTGTCCTTACTAAAAGGGTCGTTATCCAATTTGTGTCTGTGGCTAAGCTCCGTCAAACCATAATCAAAAGTGGTTGTCTGTAAAGTCGGTTTAAGAGTAGCCAGGACGCTCGCGTGAACTCGCGTTCCCATACAAACGTACACGGAAAAAAAAGCTTCCGGGATATTCTCAATCTAAGTAATTATTATATTAAGTTGAAAATATTTTCTAGTGACAAGCATTTATTTCCTTTAACGAAAATAAATTAAAGTTTTAAATATAACGAAGCGAATATATTCTTACAGATTTTCTAGTTTTATTTTACCTAAGATAATACTTATTTGATTAAAGTACAATCTCTCTTATTTACTCAATATACTCTTGAAGCAGTACATTTTTGTACTTCTATTTTAAGAAAACGTTGTTTTATTGAGCGTAGAATCATATTTTTGGTAAAGGAAATAAATACTTGTCACGAGGAAATATTTTCAAGAAAATAATAATGTCTTGGATTGAGAATATCCCGGAAGCTTTTTTTTCCGTGTAGTTCAGCTCTCATTTTAAAACAACATGCTTTAGAACCATGAAATTTGGCATGGTCATTCTAGTAGTACAGATCTAGGTCGGACATTAGAGACAATAGAGTCTTATACATTAGGTAGAGCCTTCTAAAATGTTAACCATTTCTGTTGGTTTTTCCATAGTCGGGTAAAATATCTGTTTGCCGTTCCACTTTAGTTACAAACTTAATTTCCTTCGAATAGTATGCAACTGACAGCCTCTATAAAGTTAATTGAAAATTATTTTTCCATTAAATTAAATATACTTTGAAAGAATTGATATTCTTAGGTCGGAATAAGCCATTTTTGATGGTGGGCAATGTTGTTATATTTTCTACCTTATCAAATTTTGCATTAACGCATTGACAAACGTCCGTTATTTTAGTGAGAAAAAAAGTTCTTCAAACAGGCCTCCAAAAATCTTCTTGGGTTTTAAGTATAAGTTTTAATCTTGTAAAATGCGATAGCTTTAAAATTCCGGGGAATTTTGAAATGTAGTTAATTTTCGACTAGTCTTTATTTATTTTAATTTTTATTATGCAGTATTTTTTTTTCATTATAAACTTTTTTATTTTACGTATGTAACCTATTACATACTTATGTTTGTTGGTAATGTTATTTCCATTCTTGCACTTCATAATGAATATGTATATAATTTTATATGTTAAATAAAATTAATGCGGCTAAGGGTGGGTTGCACCACGCACAATTAACAGACTCATCAACGTTAAATATGGCGACGGAGCTGTCATCTCATAGAAAACTGTCAAACTATTCATACAAGATTTTTTTTACGATTACGTTTACGTTCACAGACAGTTTGGTGCAACCGGCCCTAAATCTTTGATTTCATCCTGTAGGTACCTGTGCGACAAAAATAATAAACATCAAGTGTTATATAAATGTCAAATACCAATTAAGCATTGTACCAGTGTTTTATTGATACTGAATTCACATATATTTTTAAATAATTAATGTTGTGTTTAAAATAGTACCCTGAGTATTTTAAATCCTTTAACAAACGAACTAACTAATAAGTCAATTTTTTTTATTACTAATATATATCAATTGTAGTGTGAGATTTAAAAAAAATGTTGGCCTAGTTGGACCATTCTCCAGTTTATGTTATGTCTGCGTATGAACTCCGTCAAAACATTCTAAATGTACGAAACGTTTGACGGAGTTGAGTTTGCTCGCAATAATTTGGGAATGTAACAATTATGCACCCACTTCAATAAGAATCCTGAAAAATAGAGGGCTATGTACTCGTATTTTTTCCAAAATAAGTCCCCAGACTTCTGAAAAGATCCAATAACAAAACGTAAATTAGCTTTTAAAAAATTCGATAAAGTTAAAATAATATTTTAGCCCAAATTTGTATAATAGGTGGTCAATTAAGAAAATAGGGCTGCCAAAAACTTTATTACACGTTAGGAAGGAAATAAACGGACGGTTTGCACGCAGTGGTACCAGATCATGTGGGCCGGGAGGCTGACACCAAGCTGACCAGATATGCGCCGACGGAAGAAGACGAAGCCACTCTGAGGGAGCTACTACTTAGGTACGTGAAACGGGAGACAACCCTGAAGGAACTCAGGAGAGATACCGTTATAGATGCCTTTTGTGCGAGTGCAGTCCGCTAGGGTTGTGCTGAAGAGTTAGTGCATTTTATGCTGCTCTTTTTGAACAGAAGGACTTTTTTATTTTAGTACAGTCCGTGAGCTCTAAAAAGAACCTTCGGGTTTTAGAAAGAGACATCGGGTATCAATCTGCAGTGACACACGAGCAGACCAGCAATATTACCTTCGCGTGTCATCGCGGATTCCCGAAGGTTCTTCTTAAAGCTCACGGACTGTACACATATGTGATATTTTCTCGCTAGTGAGTTGAAAAATTTGAACATTGTCACGCGAGGGCAAAGTTATATGCCCTTTAGTTTTTTTTAATTACATATATTGATTCTATTATATAATGCAGCAGCACTAAGTCTGCAGCTCCAAATTTTAAACTACCTTAAAAACATCACATGTTCGTAAAAAAAGGGATCAATGTGCAGAGTGGCTTTGTCACACTTTATTTTTGCCCAGTTGGTACAGACTTACGACGAATGATTAAATAAAAAATATAACTATTTTGCTAACTCGGTTCTCAAACTCACTTGCAAGTGCACTTATGCTACCCAAGTTATAACTTTTATTTCTTGTATGTAAGTTCATATTAAATGGTCCTTCTGTTGAAAAAGATGGCATAAAAATATGAAGTAGACATTTTCTTTATAATTAACCAGAGTAGTCGTATGAATTTTAAGCACTGACCTATGCTAGCTTCCAAATATCTATAACTGCCTCTAGTCTATACAAAAACGTGTCTAAAAATAACATATGAAAATTCTATTAATAATTTTCGAATTTCATACAAGTTCTGTTTATGTAATGAACACACAAGCTGCATAGACAAGAGGCAATTAATCTTAAGTTTCCTTACTTCTACAAGCCTATTTTCCAAGGAATACATAGTAAGGGCACTGCTTACGGTTCATGCTGCTATGGGCACAACCATCAAAACTGCGGCCATTTTAGACCGTCATAAAACATTTAAAAACTCTGTTCTATTTAAAATACGATTGACTACTAAAATGGCTTGCTAGTTTTGAGGTAAAACCACATTTTTAAACTTTACATTACTTAGCTGAATCATCACCATTGAGCATTTCCCGGACTTGGGATTCATGTTTTCTTACCTACCTATTCAAAGAGCACGCATTGCTAACACGATGCCCGGAAATTTAAAGTTACGTAACTTTGCCCAGCGCAAAAAATGCTTCAATATCACACAGCGCGGACCTAGTTAACACGCATATTGATATAAAAAATATAATATATAACTAATTAATGATACCAGGGATACTAAAATAACTACCTAAATTGGATCCAATATTCACTCAATAGTTTCGTCCAATCAATATATCAAGATATTATTATGTACCAACTAAAACTACTTATTTGACTTTTTGTTTGTTTTACACATATATATTTAATATATCTGTTTGGCCTGTTAATACATTGGTAAAACATCTCGTTTGGCATATTCCGACCTTTGTGCGTTAAACTGTGCAATAGTGTTTTTGATGCCTATGTAAAAATAAATAAAAATTGTTTTAAGTTTCAATCAATAACTTAATATGCTACATGTCAAAAATTCTCAGGAGCATCTAGTTACAACTAATAGTATAATTAATGGATATTTTATGCTAAATATAATATATCGATATCACAACCATGGCAGCAATTTTTGAGATTCGAGCGTCTGAATTCAAGAAAATTAAACTCCAAAATAATCGCACACAAAAGTTTGTCGCTATTATTTTCACATTAAATTATTAGTTTAAATAATCATGATTTAAATTCTTATCGGTGTTGTTTTTAAAACACCATTTTCATCGTTTTACACTGAGTTTTAAATGTCATATACGAGCGCTCGAATCTCAAAAATCATTCCCCATGTCGTTAATATTACCTACACAGTTTTTTTGAAATAAAAGAACACTATAAAAATAAGCTTCTTTGATCTGCGAGCTCAATTTTATATTTACTTCAAATATCAAGTTAATTTTTATGTAAAAGAAAATTATCAGCACCGTACAGAACGTTTTGTCAATTTTATTAAAAAGTAGTGTTCAATGTCATTACTGTGGCTCTAATGAAAATGAATGTAAGTCAAATCGATTCTGCAAAAACGGGCACACGTTCTGTAAAATACGGCACTTGTACCCATTTTTGTCGAGCCAATTTGACTTGCACCCTTTAATTAGTCACAGTTATTACCATTTTGAGACTAAGTGCTACAGCAGTATCTAGACCATTTTATGTTATGAAGTGAATGACTGTACCTAGTCAGCAGTGGAAGTAGTTAGGCCAGATGATCAAAATTATCTCGACACGCTCTTATTCTCTTCACAATAAAGTCATGTCAAACTTATTTTGATCATCTTGGCTTACCTACTATTGCTGCTGACTGTACCATCGTCAACACTGTTAACTGACCATTTGTAATCCCTATTGCAACGACATAAGGCCTATATCGATGGTCAGTTAAGTGTGTTCCTGTTTCCACCAATAGACGAGTTTCTGTGCTATTTCTAGCACATCACGTTATGCCTTTTCGTACATGTATTGTATATTTACCATGTATTTTATACTTATATCTTATATCTATGTGTGTTTCTATTATTCTTACTATTGCTTTTACTTAGTTTAGAATTTTAATTAAATAATCTCATGCTGTTGTTAAGTTATAATCCGGATTAGTGCTTGCTTTTAAACTCCGTCAAGCATACCACATGCAACAATATTTATATTTGAGTGAATTGAATATGACTGCAGAATTAAAATTTGAGAAAGACCCAAATAATTAAGTCCAGTTCGTATACGGAATATTTTTACAAATCGCAAAAATCACCTTCAACTTGAAGCAGTTGATACAGTGTTTAAATCTAATACGGGCGATAAATTAAACCAGACATAGAACTCATTAGTGTAATCATTAATTTAGATGGTTTTTTAAGTTACACTCAACTGTGACCCAATAATTCATTTTATCAGCAGCAATGTACTGTAAACATGGTATTGAAAGTAACTATCAACGAGCGTTTAACGCGAGTGTGTTTGCATTACATTACTTACGGGCCGACTTATTTTGTATGGATAAAATTTTAATTGCAATTCTAAGTAATAGTTATCGAATTACATTTCTTATGTACTATACTAATCACCGTTAAAAGAATCGCCCGTATTAGATTTACACACTGTATAATATATAATTTTAAACAAAAAAGAACCGACTTCACTTAGGATCCGCTATTCCAAGAGGAAGTGGCCGAGTTGCTGTAAAAAATAGTGAAATCACTATAGGTGTGCCTATAATAGTTGAAGAGTTCCCTCGATTTCTCCAGGATCCTATCATCAGACCCCGACTTGGTGACAATGGGACCATCTAGGGGTTATACCTGTTCGAATAAAAAAAAATTGAAAATCGGTTCACGAATTCACGATTCACGGAGATACCGAGTAACATACAATACCTACATACATGTAAAAAAATAATAAAAAAAAACAAGAATAATAATTAAAAAAAAATCAGTCGATCTGCACAGTCGGTGAGCTTTAAGAAGAACCTTCGGGAATCGGCGATGACACACGAAGGTAATATTGCTGTTCTGCTTTTTCATGTGCTACTGTTGATTCCCGACATCTCTTTCTAAATCCCGAAGGTTCTTTTGAGAGCTCACGGACTGTACTGTACTGTCCAGGACTTTAGTTCACTTTACACTGGACATTTCATAGAGTAAGTACTAAACAAACGAAAATAGCTTGAACCGTGCCAGAACCGGTTTACCGACTTTGATAAAATATAGTTTAATTTTAAACGCCGCTTTGCTCTGTGCCAAGTATTTACGCAGTAAAAAGACAATTTTTTAAAATATTTTTTTAGTACTTAAATCTCATGAATGACATACTTGGCATACGACACAGCCTGTAGGTATTAAATAAAACCGGCCAAGTGTGTGTCGAGCCACGCATAATGGAAGATTCCGTACGTTTTGCAGTATATTTAGTGTGACAATATGACGGTTCCTCGTCGATAATTTATAATCTAACGAAAAATAATCCGTTATATTGTAAGCAGTAAGTTACGGTTCACAATTTTTCGATAGTTTACAATCTCTCTAGTTAGATTATAAACTAACGGTTTTGTCAATTTTACGGTGACATATACACTCTACCTTTGTCCGATTACGCCTTCCTTGCACACTTTATCGATAATCGAAAAGAATAGTACATTACGTACCTAGGGCGGTAAAATACATTTGTGGCCCGAACCGAAGGTAAGGATCATAAACAAGCGATCTGAGGCCTTCTTTATTACCGCCCGTGCGGCCCGTGGTGCGTACATAATTTTATGTCTTCTCCTGGGTGTGAAGTGAGATTTGCCGCTGCGCCCTAGGGCGGTAAATCTCACTTAGCGCCCAGAGTGACGTAAATGTTTTATTGATTAGCCTCTTCACTAAATTTGTGAAATGACATGTGTCCCATGCACAATCCTATTTGAATAATAAATAGTAGCTTAGCGGTTAGTAACATTTCAGACACAATACTTACCTACGAAAAGTTTACGAGTAGGTACATCGTCGATTATTTACGTACGTTCGATTTCCTATGTAAGTAAGTAAGTAAGTAATATTTATTAATCAAACAAAGTTTAAGAGATTACCGGGTTGTCTGGTGCATTCCAAACTACGCTGAAGCCTGTATCTTGGAATGCACCATGTTTTGTATTAGTTATAAAACATGAAATTTGATTAGTAGAAAAACATGAAAATTAATTAACTAAGATTAACCTAAGTGTGTGTGTGTAAGTTGTGTGTGGGTATGTAAGTGTGTATGTGAGTAGGGGTATGTACCTGTGAGTCGTGAATGAGTGGGAGTAGCTTAGCTGACCACAGACCAAGTGTCAAAGTTCCGCTGAAGACTTCTTATATTTTAGAGCAGCCACTTTTAGATTATGATTATCAGTAAGATATTGTTGACAGTTTTCAAGAGCATCAAGTGCGAGACATTCAATTACTAAGTCGTTTTCCAGGTCATTGTCAAGCTGAAGTATATGAGCTGAAAAGTGGAACAAGATTAGGATATACATATACTTGTATATATATGTATCATAGAGAAATTATAAGCCTTATGGAGTGCTCACTCTATACAACTGGTTATTAGCCCGCAAGCTTGACATTTTGAAGGCTAGACGACTAAGGGGTTGAGGGAGGAGCGGACGGGAGGTGTGATTAGGGCACCCGTTGTAAAACCTTGGTATTAAGTAAGTAAATATTCTTTATTGCACCAAAATACAAGAATAATAAAAATTGTTTTACAATAAACTTAAAAATTTGGTAACAACAGGCGGTCTTATCGCTAAAAAGCGATCTCTTCCAGACAACCCCCCCCCCCCTGCGGTATTCACGCCCCCTGCCCGCTTCTCCCTCAACCCCTTAGTCGTCAAGCCTTCAAAATGTCAAGCTTGCGGGCTAATTTTTTTCTTAGTTTTTCATAATTAGAATACGATACCCTTAAAAGGATACACTTAAATTATGCCCTTAAATGATCACCAGCATTTTTTTTCGGTTTAAAAACATTTATTTCTCATAAGAACAATAATGTTGTTGTTACAACAATAATTGTTGCACCTTTGTTTCCGATACCACAGGATTTAGCGCCATCTTTTGAATGGAAGTTCTGTTATATCGACTAAACTAAAACCTGCTGATAAAATACAATAAAGAACCGGCCAAGTGCGAGTCGGACTCGCGCATAAAGCCGTAGATATCGAATAAATTATTATCGCAAGGGCGTATCTGCCTAAGTAGTTTTTGGAGATAACTCAAAAACGCCTAATTCGATAATGTGCAAAAAACTTTTCGTAGAAAGAATATTTCTTGATTTTTTTCATAATTTTTAGACTTACGGTTAAAAGTTACAGGGGGGGGGGGGGACACATTTTTTTAGGTTTTCGGAGTGATTATTTCGGAAATATCCACTTAATCAAAAAATGTTCAAAGAAATCTCAATGTTATTTTTAGAGACTTATCGATTGATGTGCGTCATGTTGATATTTGGCAAAAATTTCTTTTTGGCAGTTAGTTACATGTATGGAGTGCCCCCCCTAAAAATATTTTCTTTAGCAATTTACAACTAAGTAGCGACACATACTCGTACAATACACTTTATGTAAAAATTTGATAATGATACGTCTTATAGTTACCGAGTAAAATGGCTGTGACATACGGACGGACAGACAGACAGACATGACGAATCTATAAGGGTTCCGTTTTTTGCCATTTGGCTACGGAACCCTAAAAACTGAAGAAACGTAAGAAAAAGGGGAAAAGTTATATGTACATTATAGGCATTATTCGAAAAAAAAACCATTTTAATGTCGTCATTCGGGCCGTATAGGTACGCTTGTTACTACATTGAAAAACAAAAAACCTTTTCGAGGCCCTGTCATACTAGTTTGCATTGGACGCAAACGCGAAAAAACCGAGTGACCTAATTCGGTAGTGTGCAGCCGCCTTTATGTAACACGTAAGTGTAACTATCCACATGTTCTCACCAGAGACGAGAGAATAACAAGAGTATCAATCTCAACGGTTGGTATCGGGTACTTTCCAGTAGATAAAGTTAATTGTTTCGTTGCATTCGTAAAATCAAAATGTCAAAAACACACGGCAAAATCCAGGTGCATGTGTTTGCGCTTTAAAGATTTTATAATGTTTAAAACTTTTATAAAGGAGATATATTCATCATATAGTATTATAACTACACAATTAGTCTCCCGTATAAATTTCATATCACAAATCGTTTTGACGTTTCCTAAAGAGTAGCTGATTTGACTTCATAGGAAAGTAGCCTATTGACATTTTTATTTTAACTAGTACTTAAAGTACGGCTTAAGTCGTATTTCAGTAACGTCTAACCGTCACATTCCTGACAAAATGTATGGGATCAGCCATTGACCATCAGTTTTGTGACGATTGCTAACCGGCCGTTAATGGTACACAGTTAATTGAAAATGCCCATATACAGGTTGGTTCAGGAGACGTGAACGAGAACAACTCTACACACTTTGTTAATACTTATGAATTAGCCACCATCATGTTTGAGTCAAACACTAACGCCTTTTTTACATAAAAGTTTGATTCTCTGTTATCAGTCAATTGATAGATATAAAAGCTCTTTAACAGCACTTAAACTGACAAATTAATTGAGATACGGTGTTTTAGAAGTAACAAGATATTCCCGACGAAGTATTCTAATTGTAGAATGCACATGCGTTTCTGTACATTACCATAGAGTAACTTGTGTAGTAGAGCAGCACAGCCTAAGTACTTTGTGAAGCTCATGTCAATTGCGCCTTCTGTCCGAAAGCCCCGTAAAGATACCGAAAATGTAAGAGGAAATGTCACCTGCACTGCTACTCCACCTAGTAACAAATAGCGTACTGGTAGTACACTAGTAGCTACTAGGTGGAGTAGCAGTGCAGTTGAAATTTCCAATTACAAATTGGGTATCTTTAGGGGGCTTTCGGACAGAGGGCGCAATTGACTTGAGCTTCAAAAAGTTCTTAGGCTGTGCTGCTCTACTATACAAGTTACTGTATGACATTACTTTAAAATTTGAGCGTTAATCACATTAATACTAGTATCAAACAGCAGCATGTTAATAATTGAATCCATGTTTACTCCTACTCACGTAATGGGACTTTATAATTATAAGTCGTTCAACAGTCCTTATTATCTCCTTGTCTTTGTTACTCATGTACGTTGTCTTGCTCTATCGATTCCTCGTTCCCAATTCGTTCGTAGTCTCGGATTTAAAAGAAGTTTGAGAACAGACCACAGAACAATAATTATATTGATATAATATCTACAGGCTGAATTTTAAGTCGTGAATCGAAATATGTTTTACTAACTCTATAAACAACGAACAATTTAATGCCCCGACTCTCACTAAAATCAAACTAGATTTTTTATTTATTTTTAAAGTGAGACTTTTATTCCATCGCCTCTAATTTTAAAGCCTGTCTTCTCTTCTGCATGTCGCGTTACACGCTGTAACGTAGATTCACGTTTATAGTAAGGTGAGGCTTATTTCATTCAATACCACTAATGACGCGTAGTTGCAGTATCCAAGAGACAGCCTGATGGCTCGCGGTATAGTTATGACTTCTTTCCCGACAAACAAAAAATATTGAAAAAATTATAAATACGAGTAGATGACTACAAAAAAGTGCGAGGAATGTTATTTCCCTATTTAATCGTCAAGATTAGGATCACCCGGTATAACTCTGTGTGTGTGTGATAAAATTTTATTAGGTACATAAAATAAAATAAACAATAAAACCCGTGTGTTTAAAAAAATCAAAACTAAGCTCTCAGTCTCCAGTTGAAGCTATATGCAGCGTACGGCGTCACAATTTTTGGAAATACGGCATTTCCACAGAGCGTGACGCCAGACGCGATGGCATCCCGTAGTGAAGGCCTATCGTAAACTTACTCAAGATTGCCTGACGTGCTAAGATTGCCTGGCTTAAGATACAGTGATCCCATGCCAACTTACATTTAATCCTTAATTATCCTTAATCCCTATTAGGGATGATGACACATGTTGAATTAAGCAATTAAATTTAGTTGATAGGATGCAAAATGATCAAAATATACAAATAAAGTAAACATTTAAAAAATCTATTGAAATGGTGCAAAGATTTGGCTTCAAAATTTCAATTTTTTTCGAATTTTGAAAGTACAAAATTTAAAAAAACCAATGATACCATTCGATTACTAACATTTTACTGTGAAATAAATTGTATGGCAACCATATAC
This sequence comes from Pammene fasciana, assembly GCA_911728535.1. Taxonomy (NCBI): domain Eukaryota; kingdom Metazoa; phylum Arthropoda; class Insecta; order Lepidoptera; family Tortricidae; genus Pammene; species Pammene fasciana. The sequence continues at coordinate 43,904,496 of OU452272.1, read as the reverse complement.
ATAAACGCAATATTTCACTGTAAAAATAGCAATTTCAATGAAGCCATGACGTCACAGCTTTATATCATTTTGTTAGGAGCGTTTTGAGAAACAAAAGCAAATCACAGACTTTAAGTCTCTTTTCTGTCTTTTATGTTGATTTAAGGCAATTGGCCCTATATAGACATTTGATCCTCACAACAAAACGAATCGAATGATACCACGCATGAAAAAAATTCATCTAGCCTATTAACGTCTTTCCTCTCAAGAGGGTGTTTTCGCAAAAAAAGTGTTAATCAGATTCTGGAAAATATTTTGGTTATTTTAACTCAGAATCTCGAGCAGAATTTATTCTACTGGGACACATAAAGTGTCCCACTTTATACCTGGTATTTTCTATTAGCTACTTCCAGTACTAATCTGCCAATTCTGCCATCTATCCATAAAAAAATAGTGTAGTAGATACGAAGATATTGGGATACTTTTTGTAGCAGTAGAATCAATAGTTCTCAATGTGTACTATTTTGTGTAGAACTTACCAACAAGTTATAGAAATCAAAACGACAGTTTGCAAAAAATTCTACATACATCCTCTTGGGTCCCTACATATTTTGTTCAATAAATACACTGGCCTTTATAAAGATCATTGTGATTCGGGAGAATATAAAGTTGTTAGGATTTGTTTTTCAAGTCAGGGTTCTCTGCCTTTTCGCCGAAAATTGTATTGCCAAATTTCACTTTCGAACCAATGTTTCGCAGAAGTTTAATTTGGCCGAATTTCATTTCCCAACTTTACATAATCCAACCTAACCTAACCCAACCTAGTAGGAAATTTTCGTTTGCCAAATGTGAAATGAAACTTCTGCGAAAAGTTGGTTGGCAAGTGAAATTCGGTAATAAAATTTTCGGCGAAAAGGCAGGATACCCAAGTCAGGTAATGTGTTACACGTTCAGTAAGTTTACAGTGTGTTACAGCGTATTTTAGGACCAATTCGGACTTTAAAGTGTCTGTGGCGAGCGTTCGGCGATGCTTCCAAGGGTTTAGAATGTTCCCTGAGGTCACTCCCATACGTTTGCATATGTTTGTAATGGACGCGACGTCGAACGCTCGCCGGTTGCCGCCGCTCGAGCGGCCACTCAGCTTGCATCCAGGCTGCATTTCTACCAGAGATGAGCGAGAATGCGTTTCGAGGAACATGTTTGTTCAGAACGCAGCGTTAGGATTGGTTCTTAATAAAGACATTTCTCGCAACGCATCCGGGCTCAGCCCTGGTGGAAACGCAGCCTAAATCTCGGCGTTATTTTGCCAGACCCGGCTGCGCAGGAGCGGCGGCGAGACCACGAGACGCCATAGCGATATCGCGATGGAGTATCATCAGCTATCGCACAGTTCAGAAAACGTTAACTGTCCTTACTCTCAATTTCTCAGGTCAGAGACTCATTTTATTCGAAATTCAATTTAACATTGGTAACTATCGTGCGATTCGGCGATCTGGCAAAGTTTTATTTTTCTTTAAACCTACTCACGCTTAGACGATTTTAACAATATAGTAGTTTGTTATTAAATTAAATACAAACTTTGAAAACATTGAAAAAATAATCAACCCAGTGGGACTCGAACCCTACATCGATACGCCTTGCCGGGGCTCGATCGCTTTACCAATTAAGCTATGGGTTCAGTTACTAAGTTGACGAAATTTTCAATGCCTTCAAACATCTTTCTTTTGCTCCTATTACAGGAAACACCCGGTATACCAAAATTCATAATACCTAACGTTATACTTATAATTATACATATAACGTTAAAATTGCCAAACGGGTCGCGTGAACGGTGCCGTCTCGTGAAATTACTTGGTGATCAAGCTAAAATTGAAATTTCGTGTTATACCCATTACCAAACTGATAACGTTACCGTATACGTGTGAACGAGTACACGGGTACTCATCTGCCCCGAATATTATGCGGGATGTAGGCGGTTATCACACTGGTGCGGATCCGCATGCGGCGCCGGTGTGCGAGCGAGTCAGCGCTATGCACATGCAGAGCGCTATCTCTGCGCGCACCGGCGCCGCATGCGGATCCGTCGTCAGTGTGATAATCGCCGTACAGTCACCGGCAATAGTATCTTCCTACATGAAGGCCGCAAAAATATGTGACAATCTCTTATCACTACATAGTATAAAACAAAGTCGCTTCCTGCTGTCTGTCCCTATGTATGCTTAGATCTTTAAAACTACGCAACGGATTTGGATACGGTTTTTTTTAATAGATAGAGTGATTCAAGAGGAAGGTTTATATGTATAATTGCACCCGTGCAAAGCCGGGGCGGGTCGCTAGTTTGTGATAATAATAAGAGCGTGTCACATATTTTTGCGGCCTTCGTGTAGGAAGATACTATTGCCGGTGACTGTACACATCATTTTCCATATAAAAGATTTTTCAGCTTGCAGTTTTATGATGTATTTGCTAAATATAGTTGTGTTATTGATTTTCGTGCAATTACGTAATGTCTTCGCGCAAATCAATTAACGCTAGAATAACTAATTAGTTAATTCTCATCCACGATTTCTCCATTTCCCCGTTAGATTTTATGATCATTCTATGACCACCCTGGGGGCCTACCGCGTTTTCGACAATTCGTTGATCCCGTCTTGCATATTCGAAAGAGAGTGAGGCAAATAGACGATTCGATTAACGAAGTGGTTCGAGGTTATAGGCCTTGATCTAGATATTAAGAATTTTTTTAATGTCTTTTTCATAATTATACGCTCCTGCATGATCTGGGTCAAATCTCCGAACTAAATTGTGAATCTCCTTTTCTTGCGTTTTCATTTTATATATTTACGTTTATTAATTAGTATACTTATTTCTATTATTTGAGCACGCTTCATATATAAGTGACTCGGATTAATTATAGTAATTGGCAACATCACTGGGTGCGTCTCTCATACGGGCTCTATAGAATAATTTATGGCCGTTCAGTTTTTATATTTAACTATGTAACTTTTACGTATGTTCCAACCAAAGAGAGTAGAAATTAAAAAGTGGCAAGATCGTAGTGTCCACCCGTTTTTTTAGATTGATTTGAAACGGACGACACTACGATGTTGCCACTTTTTAATTTCTACTCTTTTTGGTCGGAATATAGGTAATAAGGGTCCTTTAAGGCCTAATTACGTACAGTTGTATACACTACATTATCTACACACATATTATAAATCCTAAATGACGCGTTCGGAAATTGCACCGCCATGGTCAACTTGATTGTGCCGGCGGTCAGGGGGGCGCATGACCGCGGTTGGGGTCCGGATATTCATTACGTTACCGATATATCGATGTGGTAATGAATTTTCATACGTTTTTACCATACTGTCACAGATAACACATTGATGTTACAATACTGGTTACAATAATGGTGGTAATTAGGTACATGCGGTTTTCGAACGCACAACATATGGATTTAATTATATGGGTCTTCTAAAATTTCGTATTCTAAAATTTTCTCGCGAACAAAAATGAGGTTTGGAGGGTTGGGATAACGTGTCCCATATACTTTTTTTTTTCGCGTCCGATTATGCTCTTAAGAGTCGCCAGGACTTCGCTCGCGTTCTTCATACAAACGTATTTTAGCTCTCATTTTAAAACGACATGCTTAAGAACCACGAAATTTGGCATGGGCATTCTAGTAGTACAGATCTATGTCAGTAATTCGTTTTCGTTGCAAAAAATTGTAATACAAAGAAAATACAGCCAGATACAGATTTACATACAAAACTTATTTTTGCTATATTTTCTTTGTATTACAATTTTTAGCAACACATAGATCATAGACATAGATCTGTACTGCTAGAATGCAAATGCCAAATTTCGTGCTTCTAAAGCATGTCGTTTTAAATTGAGAGCTGAACTACGTTTGTATGGGGACGCGAGTTCACGCGAGCGTCCTGGCAACTCTTAAACGGATCACCAGTATTTTTTGCTACACCCGTATATTGCAGTGGTAAATATATGTATCGTAGTTTCATTAATTAAACTTTCTAACGTCCCTCTATACATAATGAGGTCTAAAATTACCGGTATATCGTAAAACCGTTAAAATTTTTACGTGGACTTGAACGTGTCTGGTTTCAAACATTTCAATTCATTTTTATTAAAACTACGAGTACCTACGCGGTTCGGAGAACTCGCTACATGTGTCCGTGAGCGGAGTTTTTACGATTCCTGGCAATTTTTGTTTTTTGTGAACTTTTCGTTGAAATACTCAAAGATAAAGCAATCAAAATGGAAGCGAATTTTACTATCTTTTTGAAACGGGATATAACTACCCGTGGAACTTCTAATTAAAAACGAACACCGACATACACACCAATTTATTTTAACTAGATACATAGAAAAAAATAATTCCTAGTTATAAATCCTAGTTATATGTTAGGCATGACACCAGATTACATACAACTTTTCAGGCTTAGGCCGGTAAAAAAATATGAAACTGCCGCCATCTTTGACGCCAAGGTATGACCTCAAAAAATGGCTGCCGTTTCATTTTTTTCGCGTAACAACATGGTCAGCATGGATATTATTTGATAATAAATAATAATAGAAGTTTACGAGTAGACGAACGCATTTCTTTTAAATATTTTTTTTGTATATTTGAGAAAAACACTATACACACCTCGGCGTTAAAGCGGCTTCCCCACCTACGATATTCCTATCCTCTATAAATATATTGGCCGGAAATTCTGCTCTAATGTAGTTAATATTTTCCGATATTCAAAACATAAACATACATAGTAAATAAATACCCCGTTTTTACGAGTAGTTGTAACTTATTAATGTGATGACTTTACCAGAAATTTTTGTTCACAGCCTGCAACGACAGGTCAGCGTGATGAGCATGAACCTCTCGCAAAAGCTGGATGACCTGCAGCGCGGCGACCGGCAGCTGGAGACGACGGTGGCCCTCTGCGAGATCCGGACACAGCTGCAGGAGCTCACGAAGAGCGTGGAGTCATGCCAGAGCGAGGTGTCCGAGGTAAGGTCCTTCCCCCAACAGCTAGATGACTTGCAGATGATGCAGGAGCTCACGAAGAGCGTGGAGTCATGCCAGAGCGAGGTGTCCGAGGTAAGGTCCTTCCCCCAACAGCTAGATGACTTGCAGATGATGCAGGAGCTCACGAAGAGGGTGAAGTCATGCCAGAGCGAGTTTAACGTGATTCGTAAACGTCAATTAACACTATTCAGTAAATTATAGCTATTGCTAAAGCACGAATACTTTAGAAGACCCGAGACGCATCTCTAAATTTATTATTAAGGTACAACAAAACCTCAACCACAACTTGCTTTAACTTATTACAACTTCAGTTATATCTTTTTTTAACTGACTCCTTTTTCCAGGTCAAACGTGACATGGTCGCCATCAAACAAGAGCTGGACACCGTGCAGCAGGTCAAGGAGGAGATCGAAGAGCTGCGCGAGTACGTGGACAGGCTCGAGGAACACTCGCAGAGGCGGAAGCTGCGGCTGCTGGAACAGGTAGGTTTACAGCTGGGACACCTGGAAATACAGGTGAAGGTTGGAAAGCCGCGGGCGTATGTGGATAAGTTCGAGGAACAGTCGTGGAAGCTGCGGCAGCTGGAACAGGGTTTTACAGGAACACCTGGTTATCCAGGTGAAGGTGGAGGAGCTGCGAGACTACGTGGATAGATCCTAGGAACACTTCCAGAGGCAAAAGCTATGGCTGCAGAAACACGTGAGTTTCTCACTCCAGCTGGAATAACTACATTCCATACAATTCTTACCTTACCTCTTTCTTTATGACACTAAATGAATGGTAACGAAGGCATTTATAGTACCTATAGGTACTGTAGGTATACTTAAGATTTTCATTCGATATCACAAGTAACTTTCCAAAGCGTCTGGTTGATGTAACTGGTGACCGAAGAGCTGGCGGTTTCCTCGCACAGCGTATCAGCATTGCGATACAACGAGGAAATGCCGCCAGCATCCTTGGTACAATGCCGCAAGGGCCTAGTTTAGATTTGAGCTAGTTATTAATTTAGTTTAGTATTTGTACTGTAGTACCTCTGTATATTTAATTATGTAAATAAATGTTTTGATGACTTTCCAAAAATATTGTTATTGGTACACACTCTTATTGCTGACTGCACCTAGTAAGTAGTAATTGTCATGTAAATTACGGGAGCGTCCTAAATTTCAGCTTAGTCAGACACCGGGACGTGCAACATCTGAAGCACATATTTAAATATACGGGTTCGAGCTAAATAAAAGCGTGAAGAATACTAACATAATATTTTGTAGATAAAATACTAACATAAAAATATATCATATACTACTGTACTAAATAAATAAAATGAATTTTAAAAAGTCAGTCGCGATACCGGCAGATAACGCAAAAACTTTAATTAAATTCATTAAATTCAATTTGCTAAAATCCACAGGTAAAACCGGATAAAACCGGTTTTTGCGAATTCAATTTAAATCGACAATAACTCACGCAGCACTGCATTAATACACTCGAAAGCAAAAGTTTCGGATCACTAGCATTTTCTTAAATATCTCAAAAGATATTAATTTTAATGCTATTCATTTTAAGGATATTAAAGTTTATGTTACTGACCCGAAAATTTAATAATAAACAAAATAAATCGTTTTGACGTTTTAGTACGAGTAACCGATTTAACTTGAGAGCAGGGACTGATACCGTTATAACTTAGAATCGAAATAGCACCTTTGTACTAGTAATATTTACCCGATGTCCTCAAATTTAATTTAGGTATGGACAATAAATGATCGGCAATCGAAAAAAACATATTAACAACAAAAATTTCATATCGATATTACCGATTATTATACTATTTGAATGAATATAATAACATTATTATTTTTACGTGTTTTTAAAGTGGTACATTCCACTCAAACAATAGTTTGTTATTAAATCAAATACAAACTTTGAAGACATTGAAAAAATAATCAACCCAGTGGGACTCGAACCCTACATCGATACGCCTTGCCGGGGCTCGATCGCTTTACCAATTAAGCTATGGGTTCAGTTACTAAGTTGACACAATTTTCAATGTTTTCTAAGTTTGTATTTGATTTAATAACAAACTAATATAATAACAGTATACGGTCCCTGCTTAATGGCTCCTCTACATGATGGGCCATCATAAGGACGCAGCTTTGCGTTAGAGGGAGCTAACGATATCGCGATCTCGTTCTGTTGTATAGCTGCGTCCCTATAATGGCCCATCATGTAGAGCCAGCCTAAGAGGAATGTAACCACTGTAAAAAGCAGGGTCATCCAATCGCAACCGGTCGAAGCATATTTGCTTTTCATATGGATTCAAATATTGGTATACTCGAAGACTAGAATCTGTAAATACTAGGAACGCCGTGTTTCTGACATCAAAGGCGAACTGAGGTTTTTTCAGAGTTTAATTTCGGGAATTGCCAGTGTAAAGGAGACGTACAGGCAGCGAGATTGAAGGCTAGTTTACTGATCTTTGAATGTTTAGGAGTTCTCCTGCTGCGTTCATGTTCTGCTATGTTCAGGACTTGACGAAGTTCCTAAATTATTTGGAAGGTACTGGAAGTTTAGCTGGATATTAACCTGAACTTATACGTACCTAGGACAACATTTAATTTGCTAATTCATATTTTGACATGGCTTGATCATCCAATCTGGTTTCAGCAGTCGGGTAATACCAAAAATGTAGGTACTAGGTACTATGAGTTATGCGTTTTTTCGTTTGGAAATTATGAAAAAAATGGACTTTAAAGCCAAATTTTTCTTGTTAACGTTTTGTATGTAGGTGCTAATTTTCTACCCAAACATACAGAATGCATTTTTACTATTTATCGTGTAAACAAACGTGTGTCCATTTAGATATCGTAATGTCATTTATTTGTGAGGTTATGCCTTCGTTACGTCGGTGGTTACTTGAATGTACAGTTAGTTGCATAACTGAGTCAATATCAGTACCTCAGTAAAATTTACATAGCTCGATGACAAATAAATTTTCCTGAAAAAGCTACTCGCAGAATATTACTCTTTAAGTGCGGCTACAAAACTTTCTTACAAATGATTTTCTTCCGTCTTATACATTCTTCTTAATTTTGTACTGAATACTGTTAAATTTGACCGAACTTATTTTTCGGATTATTTATTTTTATCTTAGGCATTCCCGATTCAGTATCTCATTTAAAGTAAGGAGTTATATGACCATTATTATAGTTAAAAATAATCATTCCAATCAGGCTTATTTTTGTAGTTGTTATTGGCGATGTACCCGGTGGAAAACTGAGTCAAGGCAAATCGCCTAACAAATTTGTCGTTAATTCATTTTTGGAGTGAAATACATTCTGGGATAACTATAAAAATATGTCATTGACATAAAAGTCATTTACCACATCATAAAGAGCATGTAATGTACTATTACAACTATTTACCTTAAATGGACGTGTCTAAGAAAAAATATAAATTTTAGGGTGGTTCAAAAAAAGGAAATTTAACAGTTTTTGCTTCGAAATATATGGCGAACGAAAAAATCAAGTTCGTGTATGCAATTAATAGGAATCAGTTTGACATATGGATACGTTGCTGATACCGAGATAAACAAATATCACCTAAAAGTTCAATATTTCTCTGTAGATTTATCAAACTAATCTTCAGTTAACGATAACGGTGCAAAACTGATTCAGTACTAAATAGTATGTAATGGATAAAATTATTATATTTATCTGTAATAACGTAATGGTTTAGTTAGTTTATAAGCGTTGTGAAACATTCATACTAAAATAGTAACTGAATAACTATCGTTTTGTGAAATAATAAAAGAACTATATCGAAGTGATGCACATTGACTCAGTTATGCAACTAACTGTATATTTTCATGTATATGTAATAACAACATTTCAAGTGATAATCCCCTTTTCTTTACATGATAAGACAAGTAAGGATGAATTCTGTATACCTACCTGTTAAATTGTCCAAAGAAAGGTCACTTGTCTTCCTGGACGTTCCTGACCCAGCTAAAATTGCTTTATCGACTTTAGTGAAGGATTTCTTGGAGTTTCTGAGCGTACTTCAATGTCATATTTTTCTTAGCACAACTCTTGCCAACTTTGTGTGAAGGAAGCCATTTTAATTTGCTGCGAGATCTTGAATTCAAATTACTTCAATGCTGACTTCAATGTCATATTTTTCTAACCACAACTCTTGCCAACTTTGTGCTAAGGAAGCCGTTTTAATTATCTGCGAGATCTTGAATTAAATTGTTGGATATAAGTTAGTTAGTACTTCAATGCTGACTTCAATGTCATATTTTTCTAACCACAACTCTTGCCAACTTTGTGTGAAGGAAGCCATTTTAATTTGCTGCGAGATCTTGAATTCAAATGTTGGAAATACGTTAGTTAGTACTTCAATGCTGACTTCAATGTCATATTTTTCTAACCACAACTCTTGCCAACTTTGTGCTAAGGAAGCCGTTTTAATTATCTGCGAGATCTTGAATTAAATTGTTGGAAATAAGTTAGTTAGTACTTCAATGCTGACTTCAATGTCATATTTTTCTAACCACAACTCTTGCCAACTTAGTGCTAATTAAGGAGGCCGTTTTAATTTGCTGCGAGATTTGAACTCAATTGTTGGATATAAGTTAGTTAGTAGGTACTTCAATGCTGACTTCAATGTCATATTTTTCTAACCACAACCCTTGCCAACTTTGTGCTGAGGAAGCCATTTTAATTTTCTGCGAGTTCTTGAAGTCAAATGTTGGAAATGCGTTAGACTTACGGTTCACACATAAAATCATTGGGTTTACATGAATAAGTTAGTGGGGCAAACTGCACCTGTCCGAAATACAATGATAAAAAAAGGGATAAATAAACACAGTCAGCATCAATACTATCTTCCTACACTAAGGCCGCAAAAATATGTGACACGCTCTTATTAGCCATAAAAGCGTCACATATTTTTGCGGCCTTCGTGTAGGAAGATAGTATTGATGCTGACTATACCACCACGTTTATTATTGTCCTAGTAAGGGCAGGCAACAGTTAGTTAGGACGCTATTACCACTAAACCTTTATACGATTTCATTCAGGGTAGGCGCAGTTATATATATTATATACATTCAGTGTTTAAAAAATTCTTTTGGTCAACAGTCACTATCGTCCTAGCGTTAGTCCAGGCTTATTGCCATGGCTCAATTGAGCCTAGGGTCCACAATTATAGTCGTTAAATGCAATTTCTTCTAAAATTCATGGCGTCTCATCACCATACCCCGGGGTTTTCGGTGCGGGAATGATTTCGTGTATTTATAACTTTGTTTATTGTTAAATAATTACCAAACTATGAATTAAACGTAGGTAGTAAGGTCCAAATGTGCTTAGAAATGTTAAATTAGTATCGTTTTTTACAGTTTTTACCTGTTATTTGGCTAGTGTATAACATTCCCGCATCGAAAACCCCGGGGTATGCTCATCACCGGTCAATAATTATAGGGATACTTATTATGTATCTCTATTATTGGTTACGTCAATCAATCAATCATTTATTTGTAAACATAAGTAATTAGGTAAAGTGGGACTGGGCCGGGCATGTCTGACGCATGCACCCTGAACGGTGGGCCAAAATGGCTACTGAGTGGGACCCACGAGACACCATAGACGGCCGCCGGGGTAAAGGCAGAACAAAAAGGAGATGGCGGGATGACGGCTGGACGCATTCTTTATAGAATGGCGGGAAAATACTACAAACAGGGCTGAATGGAGAAGAAGAGGGGAGGCCTTTGCCCAGCAGTGGGACACGAAAATAGGCTAATAAAAAATAAAAAAAATTTGGTGACACTGGTGGTATAAAGTATATAGGAATACTATGTTTCGCCGATTGGCATACAAATCAAAACTTAAAATTAGGTAGCTAGGTACATATGTACATATACCATTACATAATCAGGCCATATAACGCCCCCACAATACTGCCACAATAATGACACGTGCAGCTCATTGCATATTGTAACTAATTATTACATGAATTTGATTTTAATAAATTTGAGGGTAGCTTAAATATATTGTTTTATAGTTTTTCCTTATTTTTTTCTAGCCTTCGACTGACTTCGTCAAAACCGAAAGAAAGAAACATCGAAAAGTATGTAATAAATGGAATCTATGGTCGTCTGCACTATGGTCAACACGGTATGCACCGTTGTAAATGTCTGTGTACGTAAAAAGATAGAAGATAAGAAGATACAATATATTTATTCTTCAATTTAGGCACATTACAATACACTTATGAACGTCAGAGAGAAAAAAGAAACTACCACCGATTCCAACCCTACACCTCTGACCCGAGAAGTATTACTTTATTACCGGCAAGAAACTCGGCGGGGCTTATTTTTTCAAATACATTTAACCTTTAAAACAGTATACCGGGTGTACGTACAAGGGTAATTTGCAGAAAAAATGTACCATTACTTTTTTTTTTAATTTCATATATATTTTGAGTCTATCGCATGCAGAATCGAGTCTGATAGAATAAAAAAAATATTCCAACTGTCCCAAAATGTACATACAAAAAATTCGTTACGTTCATAAAAAATGTAACGAAACTGATAATTTGCCAGTTTCCTTACACTTTTTTTATGAACGTAACGAATTTTTTTGTATGTAAATTTTGGGACAGTTGGGACTAAGTAAAGGTACATTTTTTCTGCAAATTACCCACAATCCAAATGGGTCAGTATGGAGAAGTCGGAAACTATGAGAGATAGCGAGATCTGTTCTTAGGAACCATGACGTCGATTTTAGATTTAATAATAATTACATTCAAACTTTTTTATTAACTCTCATACATAACCGGGAATCGAACCTGGTCAAAATCAATGTGTATAAATTCTGCAAATCAAATGGCTACCATTTTGAACATTTACTGAAATAATTTAACCGACTTCAAAAAAAGGAGGAGGTTCTCAATTCGACTGAATTTTTTTTTATCGTTTTTTTTTGTATGTATGTTACTCGATATCTCCGTGACTCGTGCATGAACCGATTTTCAATTTTTTTTTTATCGAACAGGTATAATCCCTAGATGGTCCCATTGTCACCAAGTCGGGGTCTGATGATGGGATCCTGGAGAAATCGAGGGAACTCTTCAACTATTATAGGCACACCTATAGTGATTTCACTATTTTTTACAGCAACTCGGCCACTTCCTCTTGGAATAGCGGATCCTAAATGAAGTCGGTTCTTTTTTGTTTAAAATGATTGACTAATAGTAATGGATACTCCAGTGTCTGCGACTGGATTCAAACCGGCGGCTAAATCTTTTATTTATAACGCTGTAGTCTATTTCTTCTTATAATATGACTTATATGACACCTTAGTAAGTATACTTCATTTACATAATCACGATTCAGAAATAAAGGACGAATACTGAAAATCTCGAGTCTTGCCCGATACACTTTTTCCGGTTTCCCTTCATTTATAGACATACTCGTAATTTGCTTAATAATAAATGTAGTTGCGATTTTACGATGGCTTGCAACTTTATATGTAAGTAGTTAGACTTTTTTTTGGTGTTTTTTTTATGTTTTTTTTTTTACTTAGTTGCAGTCATGGCTATCTATTGTAGACCTTACGCCTTGGGTTTTCTGATCACCCGTCTTCGGCGGCCGGCGACCGACGCCATACAAAACATCGGATTCGATCGGATGTTTGTATGGCGTCGGTCGCCGGCCGCCGGCGACGGGTGATCAGAAAACCCAAGGCCTTACGAAACCTAACCTAACGTTTACACTAACGGTAACGTTTTTACAAATGTTGTTAGGGTACCTTCTGACTGTAAACAAACGAACTGTAGGTAAGGTATACTAGTATGTTAATTGTCTCTCTCGTGTATTAGGTACCTACATTTGAATGCAAAAGCGTTTTACTACTACTATTTACTACAAAAATAAACGGTGGTGTTAATATGTTTATTTAGTTAAACTCCCCATACAGACTTCTACATCGGATCTTTCTGACGAATGTGTCTGCGGTTGGGGACAGATCTCCGGAAAATGCATCAGTTCTTAATTGAAGCCACAAATTGTCGATTTTACTCGGATTCCCGGAAACATCCGTCGGAGTGATCTGACAAACATATTTGTACGTACATATATATTTGGCTAATAATATCTTCTAAAAACAAACCTAAAACACGTATACACGTTAACATAGATACATACGTATTATACGTAAGTACACTCGGGAGCAAAAGTTTCGGGTCACTAGCATTTTCTTGAATATCTCAAAAGACATTAATTTTAACGATATTCATTTTAAAGATATTAAAGTTTATGTTATTGACCCGAAATTTTTGCTCTCGAGTGTATGTCAATCACCAACTGTAGCACTATTTAAGGTCTATAAAAATCATAATACCACTCAAACCACTACCACTATGTATCGTCTAGTATATAATAGATCATCAATATCATCATATCTTGATTAACTACACAAAAATACCTTTTTCATTATTTTATAACTTTATAAGCTTTTATTTATTGCCAATTTTGTATGCCAAAAGTTTCTGATGGGGGAAAGTAGTGTCAAACGATGTAATTGATATCATAGTTGGTCGCCTACTGTGTCTGTTTCCGCAATAACATCAATATGAAATGCTTTTTGTTTTAATGCGTATAATATAAGCTCTGTCCTCGATAACTGAGACGACTTCGGCAGTGTTTACCTATTTTGGTTGTATTTTCCAAGTCAAAAAAATTGCTAGTCTGTAACTTTGAGCTCCACCCAATAAAAGCTGCCAGATGCCCGGATCAAGCAATAAGGATAGTACATCAATCTAACTAGACGGGTTCTGTTGCTCTCATTATTGTGTCATATCATACGTGGCCAGCTCTTAGTCCAAAAGCTTTGACTCTAACGTACAACGTATGTACATCGTTTTATGATGACGACTGTCATCACAACCACCTTAAGGGCCTTATCACACTTGACCCATTTGAAAGCGATTTCTATGCAAAACTCGTATCGTACCCGGCGAACAAATCGCAAGTGTGATAACGCCCTAACCTAAAACCTACTTGAAATAGGTTGTATATGTTGAAATATCATTAACTTTAATCTTTACGCGAATTTATTTATTTACAGAAATTGTTTTTGTTACGAAATGCCATAAAAAGCTATGAAATTGAACTATGAAACTACATCTACTTTATTTTCCATTTTTTGTTTTAAAACTTGGTTTAGAACACAATTTACTTCATTTCAATAAATAATAAAATATCTTCGTATAAATTAAAAATGCACTTTTTTTTTATTTTGGGCTTTCTCCTCCATCTAAGCGAAAGTAGTGCACCTAGACGAAGAGGTCTCAGGGTGTATAAAGGGGAGACGGACTCACGGAACGAGTTTCCTTTTGTCGTGGCGATTCATATTATAGATTCTCAACGACCAGGTTGTAGCGGCAGCCTTATAATGGAAGACTGGGTCCTGACTGCGGGACACTGCTCGCTAGCAAAAGGTATCCACGTCAAATACGGAGATTTCACAAAACCAGCAAACGAAACTAAGAAGTTTGCACGCATCATCGAAGCACATACGCACCCTCATTTCGGATTCGGAAGGAATGATATAGGTTTACTTTTTGTTGAAAAAATACCCAGACCTACTGCAAAACTAATAGCACTCGATTATAAAACATTCTTCGGACTACAAGTTAAATACGCTGGTTTTGGAATTACTAGCAAGAAGTATAATGATGTTTATAAATCAGAAGTAATTGAAAAACACAAGGTAATGCCTCTTCATATTGGCGAGGGCATCGTGAGTACTTGTGAATACACAGACTATGACGCGATTAAATTTATTGACGTTCTGTGCGTAATGCCGAAGTGTTCAAATAGCAAGCAGCAGGCTCGACCAGCAGATTCCGGGGGGCCGCTAGTGCTTGACGGGAGAGTGATCGGAGTATGCAGGAGTGGAAGTTTCACGATTCCTGTTTCAGATTATACCCCAGTCAGCCCTTATTTACAATGGATTCATAACACGATACACGGAAAAAGAATCTAAAAGTATCTTCATCGAAGACAAAGCCTCTTCTTTTTATTATCACAATACGTTGTAATTGTTTTTAAAATTATAGATACTTATCGATATGTTGTGGTTCTAAGTGTCTGTGATTCCCTTTTTTTTATGTAACTTGTGTGTGATAATAAATTATCTTTATCTTTATCTTATCTTATCTTATCTTATCTTTATAAACAAATAGTATTGTATACGTATAAAGAAAACAATTTGTCTAGGAAGTGATCTTTTATCTTATCTTATCTTATCTTATCTTTATTCAAGTAAAATGTCTTTATTGAAGTAATATATGTCTTGGGCTAAGGATATAAAATTATTCCAAGAAAATATTAACTTATGTTTAAACAATAATATTTTCGCATTGGTATTCTTGGCTGAAGTTCTTTTTAGGGTTCCGTACCTCAAAAGGAAAAAACGGAACCCTTATAGGATCACTTTGTTGTCCTTCTGTCTGTCTGTCTGTCTGTCTGTCAAGACCATTTTTCTCAGGAATGCGTGGAGGTATCAAGCTGAAATTTATATCAAATACTCAGGTCTATTGTCCCTTGAAGCTGTGAAAAAATCAAACTTAAAAGCCAACGCAATCAAAAGATACAGTCGTTTATGCTCCAAATTTTAGAGTTTTCGGCACTCGCAAAACGTACGGGGTACTGCCCGTAAACTCAGAAACTTGAAATTTGGCACAAAGCAACGTCATACATATAGCATAGACAAAGGAAAAATTATAAAAAGTAGACTTTTTAGTAAAATCATACAAAAATATAAATTTAAAATTATAAACTTACTACCTTTTTCCTCGTAAACGCGTGAAGTAATTAAGTTGAAATTCATGGTAAATACTCAGGACTATAGGACCTTTCAGATGTAGTAAAACCAAATCTCTATGTCAACGCAATCAAAAGAAATAGCAATTTATGTTGCATATTTTGAAACTGAGTACTCGCGAGAAACTCAAAACCTAAAGGGTACTTCCCGTAAACTCAGAATCCTGAAACTTGGCACGAAGCAACGTCATATAGCACAGACAAAGGAAAAATTATAAAAAGTTGACATTTTTAGTAGAATCATACAAAAAATATTTTTTTAAATTTTAAATTTACTACCTTTTTCCTCGTAAACGCGTAAAGGTATTAAATTGAAATTCATATCAAATACTCAGGTCTGTAATACCTTTCAGCTGAAGCAAAACTAAACTTTTATGTCAACGCAATCAAAAGAAATAGCAATTTAAGTTGCATATTTTGGAGCTGAGTACTCGCAAGAAACTGAAAACCTAAAGGGTACTTCCCGTAAACTCAGAAACTTGAAACTTGCCACGAAGAAACTTCATATAGCACAGACAAAGGAAAAATTAAGAAAAGTAGACATTTTTAGTAAAATCGTATAATGAAATGTTTATTTAAATTTTAAACTTACTACCTGTTTCCTCGTAAACGCGTAGAGGTATTAAATTGAAATTCATATCATCTCTATAAAATCTTTCTGCTGTAGCATAATGAAACTTTCATGTTCACGCAATCATAAGAAATAGCAATTGTTATAGGTTTTTACGGAACCCTCGGTGCGCGAGTCCGACTCGCACTTGGCCGGTTTTTTTTCCGTGTATGTAATAAAGACCAAAATGTTAGTCTTTCAGGCTTCCATTTTAAGCATACTCTTGTACGGAGCTGAAACCTGGACGACGTATGCAAAAGTCGAACGTCGTATAAACTCTTTTTACATGCGATGCCTACGCAAGATTTTGGGAATATCCTGGCAAGACAGGGTGACAAACGAAAGGGTCCTAGAAATTGCACAGCTGCCTAGCTTAACCGCGTTTCTCAAGCAGAGACGACTGCGTTGGCTAGGGCATGTACACAGAATGGAACCCTCTCGACTGCCACGTCGTGTTCTTCTTGGCGCAGTAGCGAATGCAAAAAGAAGCGTTGGGCGGCCATTGCTTCGTTTTAAAGACTGTGCCAAGAGGGAATATGATTGCCTTTCACATTGACCACAGAAAATGGGAGGAAACCGCAGAGAAACGGACGGAGTGGCGGAAACGTGTTGTAGAGGGTCTTAAGTTGTGCGATGAGTGGTTCGTGGCACTCGCTGACAAAAGGAAAAAACGACATTAAACCGAGTCAGCACCAACTGCTGCAAATTTCTCTTGTCGGGCCTGCGGCAAGAAATGCCGCTCTCGCATCAGGCTGTTCAGCCACCAAAAACGGTGTCTCCCTAATTTTACACCATGAATCGTCTGCTAGAGACGTAAGGGCCAATGATGACTCTCTAATAAAATAAGAAATAAATAAATGAAATTAAAAAAAAATCTTTCTTTTTATAAGCTTTTATTTTTACTTTGCCTGTCCCGTTGTCTGTAATCAAATCTTGCAAGTTAAATTTGACCCACTTCCCGGTTTCCGATTGAGCTGAAATTTTGCACGCATATGTATATCGCCTGACAATGCAATATTATGATGACCTGAAGCTGATCTGATGATGGAGCTGGAAGGTGGCCACAGGAACTCTGTAATGAAACAACGCAACCCCATCGAATTCTTCGTTCGTTGAGCTGAAATTTTGCATGCATACGTGTATCGAATGACAATGCAGTAATGTGATGAGATTGATGACATAGAGCCGTACTGATGATGGATCTGGAAGGTGGCATAGGAACTCCTCAACTACTCCACATTATCCGGTCGTGTTTGGGCTTGTTGCATTCGTCTTGGTGATCAGATAGGGATTTCATAAAGAAGAGTACAGTCAGCAATAAAAGGTTGTCCCAAAAATTATATTTTTGAAAAAAACTTATTTCTAGTCTAACACAACAATATGTTGACTGAAAATACAAAAGACACTAGTAGAGCCGTCATAAAATATATCGGAGCAGACAATATACTCAAAAATAACTGAACATGCATTTTGTCGCCTTAACCATAGAGGCGTTGTTCAGATATTTGTGACCACCTTGACCGCGATAAAACGGATGGTGACTGTACCTACGATTAGAGACGCGCGCGCAGCGGTTTGCGAATACTGCGCTAGCGACGAAGCATTAGTGAGGTCCGCTCCAGTCTTAGGGTGGGTTGCACCACGCACAATTAACGGACTTATCAACGTTAAATATGGCGACGGAGCTGTCATCCCATAGAAAACTGTCTAACTTTTCATAAAACATTTTTTTAACGAACGTTGACGTTAACAGACGGTTAGGTGCAACCGACCGTTAGTCGCGAATCGAGCGGGCAAGCCGAACACCATGAACTAATGAGAAGACGGTATAGGTACAGTTTCCGCTCTCAGTGGGGGGTTTAAAATACAACAAAATTGAGGGAGCAAGAAGAGAAATAAAGACA
The DNA here is from genome assembly GCA_911728535.1 of Pammene fasciana. Lineage (NCBI taxonomy): Eukaryota > Metazoa > Arthropoda > Insecta > Lepidoptera > Tortricidae > Pammene > Pammene fasciana. The sequence goes on along the minus strand of OU452272.1, from coordinate 43,886,071 downwards.
CATTTTGCAGATCAACTACTCACACCCACAAGGTTTTCGCGCCGTTGTTAATATATTAAATATGGAGGGCTATGAGGGCTATGAGAGGGATAATGAGCTCTTGATTCATCTTTAGCTAATCTACTTAGCACATTTACCTGTTGGTTTGACTGAGCATATTGTTGCAGGGTCTGACTTTCTTCCTCTCCTACGCCATCCTGGCTGCTGTGCTCGGCATGCTTCAGTTCGGATACAACACTGGCGTCATCAACGCTCCCGGCAGAGTAAGTGTGCAAACGTATAAAATAGTTATTTGTTATACAAGGGGTGAAAGTTGTATTTTACGTGCGAGTGTTATTTGAAACACGAGCTAGCGAAAGGATTCTATTATTGACCACGAGCGAAGCGAGTGGTTCAAAAATAGAATCCTGAGCGTAGCGAGTGCTTTAATACACGAGACGTAAAATAACTTTCACCCGTGTATAACACAAAACTTTTCACCTCACTACAGCGAGGAAAATAAGAAAAAGGGTGCATTTTGCTCGGTTTCCCGTAATTCCTCAGGTGTTTAATACTTCTTCATCACTCGAATCACTAATTTTTAACAAAACAACCTAGAAAAACATGCGAATATTTAACGTTGATATGATGGATGAATTGAAATGAAAAGTTTTGACGTAAAAGGTTTTATTAAATGTCAGATGCGTTTTGTTCGTACGTAGACTTATTCGGCTGTCAGAACAATTTATCCGTTTTTACAAAAAGAATGAAGATTAATGTTGAATGCTGATATTTATGAATTAAAATAAAGTTGTAAGACTGTATTAAGTGTTTTTACTCGATGCAATTCATTAATTGCGATGTTAAAAATTCTGCACTTTTAACATTTTACGTTTTGTTAGCTGTCAAATGTCACTTAAGCCACTTGTCACTTATGTCAAAACTCTTTCACCACATGTGGATAAAAAGCGATTTTCACAATAGTAGATATTAAACAAACAAAAAGGGCTTTCCGAGCTAGTGAGGTGAAAAGATATATTCATTCTAGGCACTTTAAAATGCTTCTGTAAATGCCAGAAAAAAATTACTACTGGTTTGTAACCTACAACTTTGACCCCAGTCAAATAATGATATAGTATAACGATATCATAGTCATTAACATAAATACCGCCGAACCGAAGTTCTTGCCGGTCAAAGTTATGATTGACAAGAACCTCGGCGGGACTTCATTAATTCGAAACTGCAGATAACAGGAGTAGTACCAGTAAATGAGGGGTTGTTCGATCCAACAGCGTAGCGTAAGCGATATTTGTAAACGCTATGGCCGCTTTCTTATGTCTGATGGCTGTTCTCTTTTTACTTTGTTCCAGAATATCGAAAACTTCATGAAAGATGTATACAAAGATCGCTACGGGAAAGACATCACAGAGGAGACGGTCAAACGGCTCTACTCCATCGCGGTCAGCATATTCGCTATTGGTGGCATGCTCGGCGGGTTTTCGGGCGGAATGATCGCGAACCGCTTTGGAAGGTATGTCTTTCTTGAAAGACTTCACAGAGAGACGGACAAGCAGCAGCTCTCGGTCAGAATCTTCGCTACTGACTGCATGCTTGGTGGTTTTTTGGGCGGCGTAATCGCAAATCGCTTCGGAAGGTAAGTCGTTCTTGAAAGGTATCACAGAGGAGACTGTGAAATGGCTCTCTGTCGCCGTCAGCAGCTTCGCATTTGGCTACATACTTTGTGGTTTCTTGGACAGCATAATCGCGAACTGCTTCGGAACGTATGTCGTTCTTGAATGGCACCACAGGAGACTATCAAGTTAGCTCTCCGTTGACGTCAGTACCTTTGCTATTGGTGGCATTCTCAGCGGGTACCGGGCGGCATGATCGCGAACCTCTTTGGAAGGTATGTTATTCTTAAAAGACATCATAAAGGAAATGGTCAAACGGCTTTACTCCATCGCGGGCAGCTTCTTCGCTATTGACTTATCGGACGGTGACCACTTCGCAGCAAATGTTTTTGTTTGTTCTTAAAAAGCATATCGTTTAAAAGGCACAACAGTGGAGACGGTGAAGGTTTTCTCCATCGCGAGCAGCAACCTTGTCGGTTTCTCGGCTAACTTGTTCGCAACGCTTTCGTTGGTATGCCATTCTTGAAAGACATCACAGAGAAGACAAGTATATTAGGCAGTGGCTACTAAGGCCGAAGTGCGTTTATGCATAAATAAACTGTTGGTTCCATTGAACTCATATATAATAAAAAGAATTAAGTACAGTCATCGTGTAAAACTGAGCCGAGCGACTATCAACCGTAATGTTCTGCATTACCTATATGAGTTTATTGAACAGTTCTGAACCTTGTCACAGGAAGGGCGGGCTGCTCCTCAACAACATCCTGGGCATCAGCGGCGCCAGTCTCATGGGCTTCACCAAGATCTCCCACTGCTACGAGATGCTGTTCTTCGGACGCTTCATCATCGGAGTCAACTGCGGTTAGTGCTTTAATGCTTTAGAGGCAATGCGTTTTTGAATGAAATGAAGAATTTGAATTTACAATGTTTAGCAAATTTATAACGATTTTTGACGTTTTATTTCAAATGCAGAAGTTCCTAGAAGTTCGTTAGTAAATTTCATGAGAATTTGACGTTATTCGCCCCACCAAACGTGCCTAAACGTTAGCTCTGAGTACTTGTACCTTCTCTAAGATTTAATCTCTTAACAGGACTAAACACTTCCCTTGTGCCAATGTACATATCCGAGATTGCTCCCCTGAACCTGCGCGGCGGGCTGGGCACCGTGAACCAGCTGGCGGTAACCGTGGGCCTGCTGCTGTCCCAGGTGCTGGGCATCGAGCAGATCCTGGGCACGGACGACGGCTGGCCTATCCTTCTTGGTAACTATCCACTAAACCCGCTTAGCTACTTCTATAAACCCGCTTAGCTATAGCTAAGCGGGTTTAGTGTTCAAAATGACACACATACTACTCATTCTCTCAGACAGCCATTTTCGGTAGCAGATTTGTGAAAGTAGTTGCAAGTACAAAATGTTTCGTAACTGTTACGACATACGACACAATGTAACTGTGTTTGGTTTGGTTTCAATGTGTGGTAACAGTATACACACAATGTGACCGAGTGATTTTTAGTAATTAAGTGTGGTCATTGTGTCCACACATTACTGTAACTTTGCGACGAAACATTTTATACACATTGCGTGTATATTGCGACTAGTGTACACTTTAGAAACAATGTTTAGTAACTGTGTAGACACTTTGTTACTAAAAGTCGACACAGTGTGTGGTAAAGTTACGTAAATGTTTCTACACTTTGTTACTAAAATAAATTGTAAACGTCACTAGAAACTCCAAAGTCTCCCAAACTTTGTTGTCAGTTCACATCTCACTCTGCTACATAAATCATGAGATTAGATTAATAATATTTATTGCACAGTAGGGTGGTCCAAAAACATAAAGTTTTATAGTAGAAGAGCCCATGACACTGAACCTAGTTCGATAAGTCTCCCAGATGATATATATATAATTAGTCACGTATTTAATAGGAGAACACGAATTGCCTATGCTGCAATGCAAAAAAAGTGGCGGCATAATATATTTTTTTTAAATAACAAATAAATCGGTTTCTAGTAGGATAAATCCCCCAGGTTTCCTTTGTTCCTCGAAGCAGAGGAGAGTTAGGACTATACGATAATGCGGTGCTGCAAGCCCCGGTGACTGGCCTTGTCAGTTGCTGCAGCATTATAAGGGATCGGTTTTATTAGGTGTCTAGTATGATCAGTCTCCTCTAGAAACCAATGCTCATCAGAAAGATCATCAGCAGCGATTGAAGGTCGCCCTCCGAGCAGTTCCATTCCTCGTTGAAATTCAACCGAATTTTATTCAATATAGTTTTCATTGAAAGTACCTACTTATCAAGCCTCGCTTCCTTGATTTTTTAAATTTTTTTGGACCCACTCTCGCTGCTCGCTGCAGCAACCACCTTATCCACTGTTTGGGGAATGCAGCAGTGGTTTTTCTTACACAGAAATTAATGATTTTTCGGATGAGCATTGATTTCTAGAGGAGACCGATCATACTAGATACCTAAGAAAACCGTGTTGGAACTAGCTAAAAATCACGTTGGCGTATGCGTAGGCTTATAATGCTACACTAAATGACAAGGCCAGTCATGGGGGCTTGCAGCACCGCATTATCGAATAGTCCTAACTCTCCTCTGTTTCGAGGTACAAAGGAAACCTGGGAGACTTATCGTACTAGAAACCGTTTTTTTATTGTTTTTCAAAAAAAATATTGTGCGCCACTCTTTTTGCATTGCAGCATAGGCATTTCGTGTTCCCCTATTAAAGACGTGACTAATTATAATAATATATATCTCATCTGGGATGATCTGGGAGACTTATCGAACTAGGTTCAGTCAGTGTCATGAGCTCTTATACTATTACTGGTAGGATGTTAATATGTCCCCACGAAAGTTTAAATTCAATAACCTTAGGGTAGATTATGAGAATGGTGTACATGAAATAAAAATAAAGTTCGCTGTTTTATAGCCATTGGTAAAAAAAAGATGACTAAAATTATTATCAACAACCCACTTGCTGTAAACAAGCGATATCATAAGTGAAGTGCCTTCCATCGTCGAAACTATACAAAATGGTATTTCCATAATTTTCCCGAAGTTTGAGAATCTCTGGAAACATAAAAGGACGGTCCACCATTTTACAAATTTGATAATGTTGGAGTTTTAAGTCGACACCGTGTCGACATAATGTGGTAACTTTGTGACCGATTGTAACTGAATTATGTATGTTCTTAAAATAGGTTCTTTTTTAAATATTTTATAGTAAAATGGTTTTTTAATACCACAATAGCTTTTTTGTTATTAGCAATCGTTGCTTTACCTTATAAGAGGCTTTTTAAGTCTGAAAATGTAAAAATAAGTTTAGTAAAATCAATATTACACTTGTTTACAATCGTTAAATTCCAATTATTTTAGTAGCGCGTTGGCAAATTTGAAATTTTTAAATAAAATAACACAGCGTACTTTTTTGCGCAATAATGTTAACATCCTGGAAACACGAAAAATGTCTGAAAACTTAAAATAAATACTTTCATCCATAACAGCAATGGCATTCACAAATATATTTAACAATTTTACTTACGTCAACTTTGTGGACTGATAGCAGTGACAGCAAATGAGTGAACGAATGAATGAATGATTTGCGCTATAAGTGGTTGCAAACTGGTAACAATGTTACGACACGGCGACGTAACAAAGTAACCAAAATGCGACTGTGTCGACTCGTCCCCACTTTTTAAAACTCATACAATAATTTAGTCGCCTCAACCGAACATTATCGTAACGGCGACCAAAAATGGTAACAAATATTTTTGAGTCTACACAAAGTGTCGATAAAATGTGGTAACTGCGACTAAAATGGCTGTATGGGAGCTTAACAATAAATCGTGCTAAGCTAATTTTGAACACCTCATCTGCTTAGCTACTTCTGCTGAAGACTGTATCATAACTTTCATAATACAAATAACATCTCTTAAATACGTGTTTTAGCTAGTGCTTTCGAGATCAAGAATATCCTTTGACTATTCAACCAAAGATTGGTTTAAAGCTCTAAGAGAATATTAGAATCCATTTCTTTTCTGTATACATCTTAGGTATTCTTCTACAGGCCGTCTCGATCAACTTCAATGTCTGATACCTATCAGGTTGTAGTTTATTAAATTTTATATTATTTATTACATTGCCTGTACTGTACTGTTACCAAGTTACGTTTTCCGTGAGTGGTGGTTAACGCCAATACTGGCGCCACTGCCATACGACTGCAGTTGTTAAATTGGCAGGAATACCACTATTTATTTTAACTTAGCGAGACAGTTTAGCGATGTCTAGCTAAGAATGTCTGACTTATTTTAAGCTCCTTCGTGGTATTTCTTGTGCTATGTTATATTGATTTTCAGGCTTCAGCTATTTATATATCAGCTGGATCTGGAGTTCGATTTGAGAACTCCTGGTCAAATTTTGCTAAAAGATTTAAAAAATTCAATACGACTGTGGTTTTAACAGCTTTCTTTATACTGCATAATTTCATCAGGTAAACGGATACGGTTATCGATTCAGGTCACCTGAAGGGGCTCATACTAAATACCTAAGTCCTGCACACACACGATTATACCCATACGGTTTGAATACGTAACGTCAGGTCAGACTGTAAATAAGTAAAATTAATCGCCCGTGCGCGAGCACGATCCGGAAACCGACTCCAGCAAACGGATCAGGTACCTGACGTTTCTCTTCAGCTTTACTCCATGCTAGTTTAACCATGTAACCTTGACCTTCAGGTCTGGCAATCTGCCCCGCCATCCTACAACTGCTGCTGCTGCCGGCCTGTCCTGAGTCACCAAGATACCTGCTCATCACGAGGCAATGGGAGGAGGAGGCCCGTCGCGCCCTCAGGCGGTTACGGGCTAGCAACCAGGTACTAGAATTTTGGCAGAACCGTACCGAAATTTATTTGATATTTAAAGTCTAGTCTCTACTTTAAGACCAATCATTTAATTAGAATGAAACAATCCTTTTTGGGTTGTTGTTAATTCATCGTATTTTTGTGGAGATCAAATTACTTCAGTAAAGTGCAAAAGAGTAAACATATCTTTGACGTTAACTACAGTCCGTGAACTTTAAGAAGAACCTTCGGGAATCGGCGATGACACACGAAGGTAATGTTCTGCTTTTTCATGTGTAACTGTTGATTGATACCCGCGGTCTCTTTCTAAAACCCAAAGGTTCTTTTTAGAGCTCACGGACTGTGCATATCGCAGAAACAATACACAGTACTTCAATCTTCTCATGTCCTTCCCACGTGCATTCAGGTAGAAGAAGACATTGAAGAGATGAGGGCAGAAGAGCGAGCTCAGCAGGCGGAGGCTTCCATCTCCATGCGCGAGCTGCTGTGCTCCCCGACTCTTCGCGCGCCCCTCCTCATCGGCGTCGTGATGCAACTGTCGCAGCAGCTGAGCGGTATCAACGCGGTAAGTACCGCCGGAGGTACAGATGTGCGAATTGACGGTGGCTCCAAGCGCGAGCTGTGCTCCCCGACTCTTCGGGCGCCCCTCCTCATCGGCGTCGTGATGCAACTGTCGCAGCAACTGAGCGGTATCAACGCGGTAAGTACCGCCGGAGGTACGGATGTGCGAGTTGACGGTGGCTCCAAGCGCGAGCTGTGCTCCCCGACTCTTCGGGCGCCCCTCCTCATCGGCGTCGTGATGCAACTGTCGCAGCAGCTGAGCGGTATCAACGCGGTAAGTACCGCCGGAGGTACAGATGTGCGAGTTGACGGTGGCTCCATGGGCGAGCTGTGCACCCTGACTCTTCGCGCGCCCCTCCTCATCGGCGTCGTGATGCAACTGTCGCAGCAACTGAGCGGTATCAACGCGGTAAGTATCGCCGGAGGTACAGATGTGCGAGTTGACGGTGGCTCCAAGCGCGAGCTGTGCTCCCCGACTCTTCGGGCGCCCCTCCTCATCGGCGTCGTGATGCAATTGTCGCAGCAGCTGAGCGGTATCAACGCGGTAAGTACCGCCGGAGGTACAAATGTGCGAGTTGACGGTGGCTCCATGGGCGAGCTGTGCACCCTGACTCTTCGCGCGCCCCTCCTCATCGGCGTCGTGATGCAACTGTCGCAGCAGCTGAGCGGTATCAACGCGGTAAGTACCGCCGGAGGTACGGATGTGCGAGTTGACAGTGGCTCCAAGCGCGAGCTGTGCTCCCCGACTCTTCGGGCGCCCCTCCTCATCGGCGTCGTGATGCAACTGTCGCAGCAGCTGAGCGGTATCAACGCGTTAAGTACCGCCGCAAGTTGACGGTGGCTCCCCGACTCTTCGGGCGGCCCTCCTCATTAATAATTCCTCATTAATAATTTTTTAAGAAACATAGGACGTTGAAAATTTAAGATATGGAATATTTGAATTTCACAAAAAATGTTTTTAAATAATCCATATTTTTAAATCAACAATTTTACAATGTTACTTTTTTGGCTTTGCTCCCTCACTTCTTAACGAATTTTATTTTGCGTTAATCTTTTTCATCAAACTTTCTACTTGTTATTTATTTTAACAATGTAGGTACTTGTTACTAAGTATTTTACAAAATCCTGTTGTTATAAATCATAACCAAAATGTGATGTTTTTTTACATACGAAGCGACTGTTACAACTTTACGCTATCACCGCTATTATTTTCGCAGTTCTTATCCACAAGAGCAACAAAGTCAAACACAATCACCAGCCAATTCAAATTAACTGTACTTTGACCTAACCTCGCATAAGCCCGGTATTCGCCCGAATAAACGGGAGCATTCAAACGCGATCGATCGTCTATCATGTTGCAAACATTTATGCCACAAGTTGATCTGAAATTGCGGAATGCCGTGCATTTGAGGGCTATTTATGGGACTGCACGGTCAATGTCAATCACGTTGAACGTATTCGATGTCGATCTCTTTGTCAGTTACATTGAATTGCTTTTCACGTTTACCATTGAGTGTGGTATTTTTTGGGACATAAACGCAATGCAGGCTGAGTTGAAATGAAGTTTCAGCGATGATAGATCTGAATAGCGCCATATTTTCTACCGGACAACAACCGGACAAATCTCCTGGTCAGATCTGTGCGTTGTATCCCTATCAAGCTTTGTATGTGGGGCAAATACAACTATGTTGCACCCGAACTGCGACTTGCTTTTTAACTGTACCTATAATTCTATTTTATTTTTTGATTATCTATCTATCTAATCAGCCCGTATCCACGCACAGCTGAAATTGGCCACTCGTCGCCTTTTGCCCCTCGGTTCCAAATCCCCACCTAACGTCATCACCGTCTGTCGCAGGTGTTTTACTACTCCACGTCGCTGTTCACGTCGTCGGGGCTCACCGAGGAGGCAGCCAAGTTCGCCACGATGGGCATCGGCGCTATCATGGTCGGCATGACCCTTGTATCACTGCCGCTTATGGATCGGACTGGGAGAAGGTAAACTTTAACAGTGACTCTACTGAAAAGGGTAGGGTGATTGTGCCAGTTTGTCGTCCAGGTCAAGTTTCATCAAATTGCTGCAAATAATCGGGGGAAATTTTAATATTTATAGCTTATTCTGTAGCAGATTTTTTTTTAATTTTAAGATTTTATTTTGGGAATAACTTGACTATAAACATATAAATAAGTGTGGACGGAAAACTGACATGAGTGGACGAAAACTAGCACTGGCACCCCATACATATTACCAAATTGACTCAGAGAAAAGGACCCAAGTCCTATTGAGCTAATTTGACTTACACACACACCTTTACACTATTATAGTCATATAACTAGACCATTGCTTTTCTTGATACATATAACGCCGAAATATGTATAAAGCAATTGGGGGCTTTTTTTGTCAAAAATATGGTAAACTTTCAATGAATTAAGATAATAGACTTTACATAAACAACAAACCAAATGTCACCGAAGACAAGGCGTGACAATTCCGGTTATAATATAATCTCGTAACCCATAGATTCTACAGCGACTGAGTGACTAGTATAACTAGACCTCCGTTTATGCTTTTTCTTATGCTAGTTTAATTTTAACAAAGCACTTTATCGGTCCCTTTTAACTAGCAATATTGTGTTTACATACTATACAAGTAACTCTCTTGCCCCATAGCTATTCTTATCCCTCCTATTTTCTCTTTTGCAGGACACTTCATCTGTACGGGCTCGGCGGGATGTTCATCTTTTCAATCTTCATTACAATTTCATTTCTAATAAAGGTGTGTTCTATAATATTAAGGTTTCGACGTGGTAGCGAGCTGCATGCTTGTTTGCCACGTCGAAAAAAAATGGGGTGATATCCAAACTACGACTAGGAATCAGAGTAAAATTATGACTTTTTGAATGAAAACTTTTTTTATAAAAGTTAAAGTGAATTGAAAAGCAGTAATCATAAATTCTTTATTTGCAAAAAATATGGTAAAATAAGATGGTATTGACTAGATATTTCTGTACAGTGACATATTTTGCCGGTTAGGCATACAAACGTTAACTTAAAACTATAGACAATCTGTAGCTAATACTAATATAAAATGTTTCATCTTAAAACTACTTAATATCAAACATATCACTCACAGTGTAAAATGACTGTTTTTTGAGCCATTCTTGAAGTTGCGTTTTAAATGGCTTGAGAGGCAGAGGTTTTATGTTTTCCGGGAGGGCATTAAATATTCTCATACACATGTGATAACAGTATGGGAGATACACTAGATACTGCGCGTATTTAAGATAAATAACATTAAAATCACCCTTTTGCTACTTGCTAAATAATGTATAGCAAAAAGCTCTGCTTTCAAAGTTCAAGAGTCAAAGTAAACTAACAAAGTATAAAACCAAAGTTATTATGAGAACTACAGGCGAACTGTGAACTCACAATAAAAGTTTATAATAAGGTGAACACCGTGGGGTCAACGAAATGGGAAAAGTTTCGACAATCTTAATTAGGCTACTTGGATTAAATCTAGTCAATTTAAAGGGGTCGATTTGCTGTATAAACGGGCTTGATACTTTCCATGCCAAGCTCCTAATACCAAATGAAGCCGACTAGCGGATTCGTGGCAGCGAAAGTTACTTTCAGCAGAGACTATAGAGATATAGACGACCACAGAATAAATATGTAAGAGAAATGTCACCTGCACTGCGACTCCACGTAGTAGCTACTAGTGTACTACTAGTACGCTATTTGTTACTAGGTGGAGTAGCTGTGCAGGTGACATTTCCTCTTACATATTCGGTATCTTTAGGGGGCTTTGACATAGATGGCGCAATCGACATGAGCTTCAAAAAGTTCTTAGGCTGTGGTCGTCTATTAGTCTCTGCTGGGGATGTCACGAATATTCGCATTCGCATTCGTATTATGCAAATATTCGCATCATTTTTGACATTCGTATCAACATTCCCATTCGCATCAAATGATGCGAATATTTTTCGAATGCGAATGTTGGTAGAACACATCCTATTTTGACCGCACTGACCCGGCCAATGGTCATGTGCTTGCTCATACATAGGAAGTGAAAACGACGGTATCACTTGACTCCTTGATCATTAATATAGCTCCATCACATGTCATGTTCTGTATTTTTGAACAATGGAAGCATAAAAATGATAAGCACGATTAAGTTTTTTGAATCTACTCCGTAACATTTGTATTCGCATTCGCATTCGGACATTCACATTCTGAATATTCGCATTCGCATTCGCATTTGCGAATGTGAGAAAAACGACATTCGTGACATCCCTAGTCTCTGCTTTCAGTCACATTAAGTTAATTGAAATGAGATTAGCCGTGACTATTAAGTGCGCTCTAGTGAATACAACCCTGTTATTTTAGTACAATAATAAGTATCGTTATTCCATATGTACAGTGGCCATCAAATAGATCGGAGCGGCCAAGGTGGTCACAAATATCTGAACGTCTCTATTGTCAAGGTGATAAAATGCATGTTCAGATATTTTGAGTGGCCGCTCCGATATATTTGATGGCGATTGTACTCAAAATAATCGATTTGCATTCTCTAGTGCGCTCATAGGGACCATTGATAAAACTAATTCAAGGGCTAATTCTGTGGCTAAAGTGAAAAGGTACCCTTTTTCGCTGAGCCTTTTTGACTTGTACTTCTTTTCACTGGACCACAGAGTTAAATGCTCGACGAGAGAAACTTCAGCCTTTTCTTACTGCAGAGTTCTGTCAGTTGCCCTTGCTCTTGATCCGATCGACTATGAAACTCCAGTAATACTTACTAAACTTATTATTAAATATAGTGAGACCACTTCAGTCATTAAGCAGTCGCTTTATACTCCAACCCAGCTAACTCTGCATGCATCGGATGAATCGAATTACGTCATTATTTCAACTTGACGTTATTCTCTCCCCACCATAGTATTTATCATCTAACCAAACTGGCAACCTTTGTCGTAAAACTTCTGCCACACTCGCACGGCCGCTCAAAGAGTGAAAGAGAGAGTAATATGACGCCGTCATTTTAGTTGACTAAATACTATAGGTAGTCACTGGTTGTGTCATTGTCGAGTTACCGTGGTCTCACTATATTAATCTAGACACGTTGATATTGGCCCCACATTACTGTGTAACTTTAATTATATTTAAGATAGATTAAGTAAAGTAGATGTTAACCATACCAATGCTTTGAAAATCATCAAATCATCTTAGTTTATAATCATTAGATTATCAGGACTATCAGTCTCTGAGCAGTAGTCCTAACACATAAGGGTATAACTAGAACAACAATAATTCGTGCATTTAAAAGTAAATATGTTTTAAGCTCATTAGCGACTGACTACCTAGACTTAAAGCACTGGGTTTAAGCCTTTATATTCCGACCAAAAAGTGTAAAAATTAAAAAAGGCAACATCGTAGTGTCGTCCTTTCAAATCAAAGAAAACGGAACGACACTACGATGTTGCCACTTTTTAATTTCTACACTTTTTGGTCGGAATATACACTCGCTAACGCTCTTTTGTAACTTAAATAATGGACTTTTTGTTACATAAAAACTACATATCAAAAAATAACTTTGCAAAGGAGCGCTATTCGACTTGACACCATTTTATAAAGCTAGAATATTATTGTCTAAATGTTTAACATATAGACCATACATATATAGCTTTGTAAATTTAATTGTAATCGCAACAGTGATCTAAAATGCTTCAGCACGCTTCTATGTCGCTTGAAACCATCTCCTTCATTATGCCCGATTGTCGTAAGGGTCTCTTGACATTTGGAATTCTGAATTAACTAATCTAACAAGCTCTATATTTAATTTAGAGGTAAATAAAATAAATATTTGTATTTTTAAATCAAGACAGTACCTAATCTGACAGCTTTTGTCATACAAAATAGTTAACAATGTATATTCCGACAAGAAATTGTAGAAATTAAAAAGTAGCAACTCCCTGCCGAGGTTTTCCCAGAGGGCTACAGTATGAGGTTCTTCAAAAAAGGAGTGTATAGGTTCTTAAAGGGTAGGCAACGCGCATGTGAATCCTCTGGGGTTGCAGGCGTCCATAGGCTGCGGTAACTGCTTACCATTAGGCGGGCCGTATGCTTGTTTGCCGCCGTCGTGGTATAAAAAAAATCGTATCGTGCCTTTCAAATCAATCTAATGACCTCTAGGAGGAATTTTGACACAAAACGCGCGCGATTTCGAGACATTGCCGTCTATGTAATCAAAAATCAATCTATTATTCAAATCAAAAACCGCAATGTATTAAAAATCGCAGCACGCCTAGCACATGACTGATGCGACAGTATCTCGCGCGCGAGATAGACTACCCGTCTCTTTTTAATTGACACAGTCGGAAAAGGACGGATAGACTATCTCGCGCGCGAGATAGACTACCCGTCTCTTTCTAATTGACACAGTCAGAAAAGGACGGATAGACTATCTCGCGCGCGAGATACTGACGTATCAATCATGTGCTAGGCGTGCAGGTGAGGTACGTTTGTAGAGGCCTTTTAAGGAAACGGTTTTTTTTCGGAATTTTATGGCCTGCACGCCTAGCACATGAGTGACGCGACAGTATCTCGCGCGCGAGATAGTCTATCCGTCCTTTTCTGACTGTGTCAATTAAAAAGAGACGGGTAGTCTATCTCGCGCGCGAGATACTGTCGCATCAGTCATGTGCTAGGCGTGCTGGTTACTAACGGAATGGCACCTACGATGTTGCCACTTTTTAATATCTATAATATCTTGAAATATTAGATAATACCTATTCGGAATATAAATTAGTAGTTTATGTAACTGTTACGTAATAGGGGTCCATAAAACACGAGTGTGGTTTCACACGAGTGTTTTAAGACCTAATTACGTACAGTTGCATACACTGCTTTATCTACACACATATTATAAACCCGAAATGATTGCACGCCAGCGCCATGGCCAACTCGATTGTGCCGGCCGGCGGTCGGCGGGGCGCGTGCCGGCGGGTCGGAGCATCCCGGATTTTCATAATGATATCGAATTTTTGCTTATTATTTGATAATAATAACATCGTTACAGATAAGACATTTGTTCTAACTACTAACGAAACAATCTATTTTTATGGTGGTTATAACGTGCGGTTTTTGAACGCATCATGGAGGGTTTATGATATGGGTGTAGATAAAGAATATAAGATAGAACCTGTCAGATTAATGTCTTGAATTAAAAATACTACTTTAGAAATGATGGAATCATACATACTTATAAGTAGACCGACAAAACTTCTACATATTTCCGTACTGACTCTATCGCTGTTTAATAGTGGAATAATAAAAAGAGTTTGTTAGATTATTCATATTTATAATTAAGAAAACGCGCATCAAAAGTGTGTATATCCAGTACGTCTAATTAAATTACTTTCATATATTTATACATGTTATATTAAATTTAAATAGATGTCATATATAAAGAAAAGAGACTAAAGCCTCCGGTATCAAGGGCTGGAAGCCGGGCAACGAAGGCCTAGGTCGCATCTTCCTTTGTATATGATATATGACATATACTTATTTAAGTTTATACTTTATATATGTAGTTTAAAATTTATTAACCATTTCACTGCCAAGCATTGGACAGAAAAATTGTTCCACTGACACCAGAGCGCGTGAGCGCACTTGATAATATTTTGGACGTGATATCACGCGCTGGCACCAATGATTTTAATATGCTGGCGCCGAGGGCGCGGTTTTCCGTGCGTGATTTGACGTCTTTGGCGGTCAAAGGACTAAAATAACTTATTTTTTATGTAGTTACAACTAAATGTACAAAGGATTACACGCTTTCGATCATTCACCGCATGCACGCCATTACCCTTCCACCTTTATTTGCTTTGCTTCGCCAGTCCCCCCCCCCCCCCCAGCTGCGACTTTCCTAGCGCCGAACGGGTGTCTCAGTAGGAAAGGAAATTTGATCAAAGGAACATCACACACTGCACTCCACACGCCACAACGAAATGAAAATGGAATTGGACGCTCTAGCACGCGTAAGGAAGCAGATCGTGAATGCTGAGGGTTAATGGTACCACCCGCTATCAGTCGGCCTGGCGATATTGGCCTGTCAGTTGTTCGGAGCTCTTAGCTAGTATAGAACTGACAGGCCGCTATTGTCAGGCTGACTGATAGTCGGTGGGCCCCCTAACTGCCCCTAAGAGTTGTTGACAAGATCGGAATGCAAAAATATTGGCTTTTTGTTACCAACCCCCAATATTCATAAACGTATGTCGCCTCGTTTAGTTAATTTATACTTTGTCTGTCTCTTACAAACATAACTGTAACAAACATAAGTGACAGATAAAGACAAAATATAAATGAACTAATTGAGGCCTGACAGACGTTTATCAAAAGGGGGTTAGTTTTATGTATTGGTACAATCGCCATCAAATATATCGGAGTGGCCAGGGTAGGTACTCAACCATATCTGAACATGCACTTTATCGCCATGACAATAGAGGCGTTGTTCAGATATTTATGACCACCTTGGCCGCTCCGATATATCTGATGCCGACTGTACACTAAACTAAAGTAATGCAAGCTTATATAAACAATTACAAAGTATTTATTCATTTTGGTTTATCATTTGTTTGGTAGTTAATTTGATTACAATTTAGATGAAAAAAAAATCTCAGTAGTTCTTTTATTTTATTATTCTTTTAAGTTAAATTCAGTAGTCATCCATTATTTTTATCGATTCGTTTTTCGGTCTTGTCCTTAGGTATCCTAAACTGCCGTAAAACAGTGCTTATTGCACCTCAACTCAGCATTCAAGATTGCCAGCAAATACTTAAAGACACTAACACTGCTTACAAGCAGGTTCCACCTTCACATATAGCAAGCGATGGCGATACTTCACTGTTTATAACCAGGGTTGTTATGGTGTCCCTGTCCTAAACTGTCGTTTGCTGTCTCATAGTGATCTTAATTAGATTTTTGAGACTACAGTGGAGATTCTAAAGGAATGCTCAATTTTTTCTTCTGGCCTTGAAGAGTTGGGTAATTTTTATCAAATGCTGATGATGCTATAAAACAGCACGCTTACACTCACGGCACTTTAGTCACTTCGCGCGACATGTTTCGGAGAGCCTACGTCTTCATCCTCAAGCACTAGGAGTGCTACTTGAACCGGTCCGTAGCGCACTGCTGGACGTCGCGTTGCCAACCTAGGCTCTCCGAAACATGTCGTGCGAAGTGACTAAAGTGACGTGAGTGTAACCGTTTTTTTATAGTGTTAGTATATATAATTGCCCTTACTGAGTTCTAAAAGAAAAAATTAGAAGATGGTTCAATTACAGGACTGTCTGTTGTGTTTTTGTAACAATTTGTTTCGGTCAGAAAGAAAGTTGTCATTATGAATGCTGCCATTTATAAAATTCTGGAAAAAGTGGGATTCCTTTTTAAAATCCAAGTTGAAAAAATCTTTGGCTACTTACTCGTATTAAGATTACTATTTGATAGTCCTTGACAGATGTTATTCAGTGACCAAAAATGATCTTTTCCTCACAATAGATGTGAGAGAATTGATTTTTGCCACTGAATAAGCTATTCCGGACTTTACAGTGCCATCCCTAATCCGATCCCTATTTACGAGTTTAGTTTGAATGTCACATTATAATGTGTTTGTAGTTAAGTCTGCAAATGGATTTCAAAGCGCATTTCAACTATAATTTGTGTATACAAAGTACGAGAGAAAAGAATTCTTCATAAAAGAAGTACAAATGTTTAAGAGGAAGTGGATACGATGTTATTTCTAGAAGTAAAAGCTGCTCCAGCTGTCTCTTATAGGAACTTGCAATGTATGCGGGTTAACATAGGTGACCTTCCCCCCTCCCTCCGTAACAACCTGGATTATTGCACATGAACCTCGTGCGTGATGTGTATTTTGATCAGCCGATCGGTGCAGGAAAGAATACGATTCTACGCACTGATAGGAGTTCTTCGGTTATGTCCAGGAAATGATTGACTGGATGAGTTACCTGTCCGTGGTGTCGACGCTGAGTTTCGTGGTGTTCTTCGCGGTGGGCCCCGGTTCGATACCCTGGCTCATCACGGCGGAGCTGTTCTCCCAGGGTCCGCGGCCGAGCGCCATGGCCATTGCTGTGCTCGTCAATTGGATGGCCAACTTTGTCGTCGGCATTGGGTTCCCTAGCATGAAGGTTGGTAATGACAAAGTTGGTAATGCACTCGCCCCATCCCGACACGTCCTGCTCATTAGTCCTCGGGATGGGATGGGCTGAACAATGAGTTACTAGAATTTCCTACATCGTCAGGTGACAACCAAAACTCACTAATACAAAAAAAATAACGAAAATCAACCTTGTTTTGTTACTAGTACGGTTCATTATGGCTATGAACTTGTGGTAATCCTTTCCTCAGTGAGTCATCAGACGATATTAGGTAAACTTACTTAAGTAATATCTCTAATTCTCATTTAAAATAAGCTAGTGAGTCCCATTAACATGTTTTTTTTTCTTTTTTCAGGCGCTACTGGAAAACTATACATTCCTGCCTTTTAGTGTATTCCTTGCAATTTTTTGGATATTTACGTATAAAAAAGTTCCTGAGACGAAAAACAAGACGTTCGAAGAAATTTTGGCCCTCTTTAGAAACTCCAACGGGAGGTGAGTGTAGCATAAATAATATTTCCTGTCTATAAGCCATTTATATCTGTACACTACACTGCACTCTTATATCATAGGTAATATTATACGGAGTCCGTTGGTAACTAGCCATTCTCTTTAGTACTTTGACAAACTTTTATAAAGATTTGTGTGATTAGGAATTCGCGAGGTCTATGACACGTAAGATCATAATTTTTCAAATATCCCGTTTTAAGTATTTTAGTGTGTTCAAGTCTCACAAGACTTTTTATATTTACAATTTTTTTTACTTATAATCCACATTTGTTACAAGTGGACTCCGTCATAATCCAAATAAATATTACTGTAATTCAATATCAGTTGTCTCTGTCATACTCCATAGGCACGCGTAGCACTAAAACGATATATCGTCACTACTTTGAAAAAAAGTTGTTTCTTGTTCTGTCACTCAAAAGACAAATGTGGTAACTATGTATGCGATGCATATAGAGTTACTGCGTTTCAACTTAGAGAAGAAGTGTGAGATACGAGTTTTCGAGAAGTAGTGACGATATGTATTCACTTAACTTTTGTGGAACATACAACTTACTTACTACATATACTTTTTTCGTAACCAAATTTAATCAGCTAGCCTAATATGCATGCCTAGCACATCTTACGTTGTTGCGCGACTCTCCATACTTCCAGCGCGACTCGAAGTATGAAGGTGACAGGCGACAACATAAGATTTGCTAGACCGCCTGGCCGGTTTTTTATCGCCTGTCACCATAGCTGTCACATTCTAACAAGAATGTGAAAATGACAACCATGGGTAGACTTCTGAAGGCCACCCATGGTTGTCATTTTATCGCCTATCACGTCATGCGTCACTTTCGTACTTACATACTGGTTATACAGCTATGGTGATAGGCGATAAAACCCGATCATACTAGGTTAGCTCGAGGCCATAGAATGCATACTTCGAGAGAGCTCGGCTATTTTTTCCCCGACTGCGCGACGCAAAAGAGGGGATAGTGTTTAACAGTCTATATATGTATGTTTGTTCCTTTGTGGCACTCTAGAAGCAAAACGAGTGGGCCGATTTAGATGATTCGTACGTCAATCGATTCGTCTCGATTGCGCGAGTGTCACTAAAGACAAAATAGCAATCCAAATTCAATATGACGGCAGTCAGACGTCATATTGTAAAAAATAAAAAAATTAAAATTGACGTATTATGCCGAGTGGGGTATCATTGTTTAGAACTTTGAAAAGTATTATGAGGTCTCATTCACCATTTTTGATTTTGAATGACCGTTTAGGAATTATTATAATTTAAAATTGTTTAGCAACCATCTTACTTACATTTCCATTTTATTAGGTATTTAGTTATAACAAAAATACGACGAACATATTATTTCTTTAAACTATTATGACTTATGAGATTTATGAGACGTCAACAGTTTTTGATATTAGTTCTTCCGCCACGTACTTCGGCTAATCTATCTATATATCTATACATCTATCTATCTATTCTATACATATAATAAAGCTGAAGAGGGTCGAAAATCTGTACATTGGAGATATTAGTAAAAAAATGAGTTAGTAGCTCTTAGAATCGATAACAGAACAGGTTTCGACGATTTCTAGAATTTTTGTCTGTTTGTCTGTTCAGATGGGGAGAGTTGGCGTCAAAACGCATGAACCGATTTCGATAAAAACTTCACTAGCCGGTTTAACAGACCTCTGATCAGGACATATGCTATAAAAAATACGAACTTTTTGGATTTAAGGGGGTTTAAGGGGGGTTTAAACTTTGTATGGGAAATGCCTTTACATGGGAAATAAATACTTATGCCTTTGTATTTCAACTATATATTTTTTAAACCACGGCGGTGGCAAACAATCATACGACCCGCCTGATGGTAAGCAGTTAGGGTAGCCAATGGACGCCTGTCACTCCAGAGGTTTTATATGCGCGTTGCCTCCCTATAAGAATCTTTTTTTATTTCCACTATATTGCACGAAATACAAAACTGTGAGACCAAACGGCGGATATCATACCAAATGGTATTTTCCACCAGTCAACCATTGGGCCTATACAACAGACATGTAATATTTAAAATATTATAAATAAATGACTATGACTATGACTATGACATGTACAAAAGATGCAAGAATAAAAGTTAAATTAACTAACTATAAAAAAAAACATTAATTTTGAGTAATAAGTGTGCTAAGTTCACGTAACATATTGATATTGGTTCATTTAGAGACATTTTAAAATAATGTAGCTACTTTCCCATTCTTCATGAATTACAACAAACATAATACAAAAACAAACGGAACATAGTGAAACACGGAAATCGAAAAGTACCCATAGCGAACTGAAGCACATCGCCGTCACTGAGCAAATCACCTGATAATAAGAAATAGAAATACAAAATTCATAACACACCATACTATTGCTTATTATACCAAAAATTGTTACGTCGAACATTTGAAATGGGAGAAAAGGAGTTTTGATAGAGTTTGCCGCGTAATGGGCGGCAAAGAAAGGGGGGCTCGGGGGGCGGGCCCCCCGTAAAAAGGAAAAAAAACACCATACTATACCAAAAATTGTTAGGTTGGACATTTGAGATGGGAGAAGAAGAGTTTTGATAGAGTTTACTATGTGATGGGCCGTAAAGAACGGGGGTTCGGGGGACGGAGCCCCCCGCAAATAAAATATTGCAAATTATACCAAAAACTGCTACGTTGAACATTTAAGATGGGAGAAAAAGAATTTTGATAGAGTTTACCACGTGAAGGGTGGCAAAGAAAGGGGGGCTCGAACAAAAAACACACTGTACTATTGCTAATTTGCCAAAGCTGACACAGTCAAATCTCAGACGCTTTCAGTCGATCTTTTGGGATGTCGAAGTTATATGCAAGAAGTCAATTTTAGCTAAACTGCTAAACTTACTGTATCAAATTTGACATGTAGAAAGCGATTAGCAATGGACTGTTGAGGGTAACGAAAAGTGAGAGAACCTACTGCAACGCACGCGAGCGAAGCCGCGCGGGTACAGCTAGTAGTTAATAAATAATTGTATTACATGTAGGTACTTTTCATGATACTAAAAAGTAGGAAATAAAAAATAAATTAAATAATTGTATTACATGTAGGTACTTTTCATGACACTAAAAAGTAGGAAATAAAAAATAAATTAAAAAATTAAAAAAACCCGCCTGCGTAAAATACTAAAAGGCTGTAAACAAGGCCAATATACGTTACGAATTTGTTATGTAGTATTGAAAAGCATAAGATACATATTAAATTCTAATGTGGAACATAGCGACATTAAACAGTCGGGACCCATTTTAGGGAAGGTTTGCGCCAACTAGATTTCAAATGGGTCCCGACTGTTTAATGTCGCTATGTTCCACATTAGAATTTAATATGTATCTTATGCTTTTCAATACTACATAACAAATTCGTAACGTATATTGGCCTTGTTTACAGGCTTTTAGTATTTTACGCAGGCGGGTTTTTTTAATTTTTTAATTTATTTTTTATTTTAAAGACACTTCTGATAAACTGGTTATCTGGTCAGTTGAAGATCAATCATGCTGATCATTCCTAAAGTAGTTACACGATGTAATCGGTAAACTACTTAAATATTGAAAATCAATTTTATAATTTGCTTCATAGGCCGGGACACTACCCGGGCTGGGCTAGGAGGCCGTTAAAATAATGTATTGTTTAATATGGGTATTTTATTTGAGTGCGGGTCGAAAGAATTTAAGCACTTAAACGCTTCAAGGTAAGGTTAGGTGTAAAAGGCGTAAATTCAAAGGCGTAAATTTAATTTTGCTCTCGATTTTTCGTCGTAATATTTTAGAACCAATTTAACTGGACACGCTTCTTCACGGCTGGCCCTATCAGCAGTGACTTGAAGAGCCAGCAACACGCGTGTGACGCTGGCCACACGTCTGTTTGCAGGGACAGCTTCCGCGATAGCCGGCTGTACGGCAGCATGATGAACTGCGTGAACGCGCTGGAGCAGCAGCTGCCGCCGCCGCCGGCGCCGGTCGACGAGAAACATGATTCACGTGAGTGTGATCGCTAAGGGAGATCGCGCATTGCTAGTATTGCTACTTTTTGTAACGATACAGAACCCTTGGTGTATTCGTTTCACTAACGAAACGTAACGATTGCGTTTGCGTGAGGTCTTAAGAGGATGATAAGAGCTAAATTCGCTCCCTATCTTTTTCAGCGCGAGTGAAAGAGAAACACTGCGTTACGGTTACTATGGGAGCTCATTGCAAATTTTGCAAAATGATGAATTAAAAAAAAACTATGCATTAATTGAGAAATTTAAGGCAACGAAGTTTTTAGTAGTGTCCGACCGAAACACGTTTTTTTGCCGAAACCGAAACCGAAACCGAAGGTTCGGCTCTAGGTGCAGTTTCGGCCGAAACCGAAACCGAAACCGAAACTTTTATAGACACGTTAAAATCGTTGAGTTAAATGTCAATAAGCCGTTGTAACACTTGTAACTTGTACAGGATATAAGAAGAACAAGGTTAGTCAGTTTTGATTGATCATCCTCCTAGCGTTTGTGCTGGCGTTTTCCCACGGACTCAACGGAGCCTGAGGTCCACTTGGAAACCTAATCCCATGATTTGTTCTAGTTTATACACAACTCCAAATTATTTCGGTGTAAGGCGTATTTTGATCCCTAAATTCGCAATAAATAACCCACACGATTTTAAACTTGACAGATGTATTTTCAGAGTAGAATTACGATCAGTAAACAAAATAAAAATATGAAAGTTTTGTTCGATAGGTACTTGGAGTTAAAGGTTTATAGCATCTATCTCTATGGTTAAAGTAATACGTTTTGTTAAAAAAAAGTACGAAGAATATATGAGTTGGGAAAACAAACATTTGTGCTTTATTAAAATTGGTATGTTTTCTTTTAAATTATGAATACGATTTTTTAAATTTGAGTGTTATTCATTAGTTATACTGCAGTTAGTTATACAGCAAAGTTTCATCGACTGAGACATCAATGCTGTTAACAAGTCCCTATAAGATAATTCGCCAAGATTGCATGGACTATTTTAATTTTACAATCAGTATTTCAAATAAATCGTCAAGTGTTTTTACTTGATTTCTTCGTGTATCATTTCAGCGTAGGCCGACGCAGTTCTTTGGGCAGTCTCTTGCATGAACTCGAGAGTTTAATGTTAGATAAAATTAATACTTAAATGATATCATCATATTATAATTGATGAAATAATCTTTCAAACACATATGTACACTTTTTTGATATTTATTTATTATTATATTATCACTTAAAAACGTTACTGAGACAGAACTTGTGGACCAATTAAGCTCAATGTTGTAAGTTTCGGCGCGGCCGAAAGTTTCGGCCGTTTTTTGGCCGAAACCGAAACTTGGGCCGAAACACGGTTTTTTGGCCGAAACTGGCCGAAACCGAAACCGAAACCGAAACTTCGGTCGGACACTAGTTTTTAGTATTAGTGTGGTGGAATGTTGTCCTTAATTACAGACATATAAGCCAAGAAACTAAAGACGTGCAATTGTTTTAAGCTAATTTTAGATGTAACTTTGGAATTATTTTCTATCGAGCCGATTTCGTCCAATCGTGTATTGGAATTAACCAAGTTCTTTTAAATATAATGAATATTAACATATATTTTTTTACTTTTCCAAAACAAGTAGATTATAGCTATATGACTGTTTAAGTAAAGTCAATTTGAAGGTCATCGGGTCTTGTCAGCCTCTTAATTTGTATGGGATTTTTAAACAGCAGATCAAGCGAAATGTATCGAAAACTTAATCACCGAGTATCTATAGAAGTGTCTCTATTCGGTG
Source organism: Pammene fasciana (assembly GCA_911728535.1). Classification (NCBI taxonomy): domain Eukaryota; kingdom Metazoa; phylum Arthropoda; class Insecta; order Lepidoptera; family Tortricidae; genus Pammene; species Pammene fasciana. The sequence goes on along the minus strand of OU452272.1, from coordinate 43,862,524 downwards.
GTTTCGTTTTTGATACGTTACGTTAGTGAAACGAATACAAATTATAATGACTTATTTTAACACGACTCCGATTATCGCGCAGCACTGAGCACTTCAATTCATTTATTTTCATCTCCATTATAACACATATTTACAGATATATAAGTTCAAATTATAAACTTCACTACAATAGTTTAACATCTGTATAGAATACAAAACATACGCTCGTAGCGGTTACACTTGACGCTGATGTGATGTTGACCTTCAAATATTAATTAATACAAATGTATGGACGTCGACATCAGCATCGAGCGTGAACGCTATTATCGTACGTTTCACGATCGAGACATAAGAATCTACCAAAGTTCCATATAATAAAGATGAGACCCCAAACTTTGGCCCGCGAAAAAGAAACGAAGATCTGACCCTGGCCCTCGAATAAAAAAGTTGACCCCTGAAGTTTACTAAGATCTCTGGTACAAAATTAAAGAATGATCTGTGTTAATTATATATGTAAAATGTCCAGTATCGGAGCAATCGTCGGGTGCGGGCGACGCGGGCCGCCCGCCTCCGCCCCTCCCGCCGCCCCGCTTCCCGGCCCCCGGCAACGTCTGACAATGGGATCCGCCCGCGCGCGCGCCGCTCGTCGCTCCCATCAAGGCCGCAGCCAACTTCTTGTTTCATGGACTGAGGCGCAACGCAGCCCGTGCCCCTATCACCACACAACAAATGTTCTAAATCTATGTGATTAGGTATAATAGACTAAGTCACGAGCGTTAGCGTTAGAGAGAGCTGAGAGTTAAGCTAGAATCAACGTGGCGTGAAGTCTCACATGGCGACCCAAACAAGCCTAAATCTTAGGATCAAGGACAATCGTAACTGATAAATTAATATTTACCCATATACACAATTAGTAAAATTACACAGTCACGCTTAAACGGTATGTGTCAAATAGTTTTGTCTGTTAACATATAAAAAGTGCCATAATAATAAATTGCAACCTTGTAATATATCTAATTTGACTTGTATAAAAGACGAATTGACTTTTTGAGCGTGATATCTACAGCTATTACTAGCTAACCGGACTACCCTAAATCAGGGCTAAATCAATGTAAAAAAATGCATGAATCATTGGACTTAGTGAGATTTCACGGCAAGTTAATTTGGTTTTAGCGTTATTAAGGCTCCTGGTTCTCTGGTTAGTGTCATTTATGACTCGCATAGTTATAAAGAGCCATGTTGAATAGTATCATGGAATTTTTATTGGCTCTACGGTGAGCTAAAGAACTAGCTTCTGATATTTATATAATAAAATAAAGTTAATGAGGTTAACACCAAAACTATAACGTGCAACATGAAAGCTGCTAGTTTTGTGTTATTATATTTTGTAACACAGAATCATTGTAAATTTAGTACTTTTGTGTTATATTTGCGCTAAAAACTAGCAGTGTTTTAAATATATTAAATTATGTTTCAAGTTATGATTTTGGTGGCGTTACCTATATATAAGAGGCGAATTCATTATAAAATAGTAGATTTTTATTGGATACACGTAGGGCGCGGTTTTGATCAGTTATTGTCGCCGCACGCGCACGGGTTGCAGCCAACTAAATCTATTGTAGAATCAATATAGTAACTGGTGCGGAGGTGGGGAGACTCACGCGTATAGAATGAGGTGTAAATATGCTGTGACGTTGTTATGTTATTTTACAATACGTATTTGAATTGTTTTGTGTATTAGTTCTTTTTACTCATTGTTATCACTATATTAAGTCATATCTCGAAGGATAGTCTATTAATGTGTGTGTGCGTGTCAGCGAGCGGAATTGACTATTATCAGCTACACTCGCTACGCTCTCGTTTCAGTTCGTTTGTAGTATAGGATAAATATTTTATTGGTAATGTAAGTTTTACGATTTTTTCGAAGATTTTTTATGTAAAGCTTTTATGTGAAATACGCCCCTCGTCGGACAGACGTTTATTTCCATCGGCCCTCGGCTCTTTTGACTGGAATATCGGTAGCTTTTTGACTGGACTGTTCTTATTCATTCTTAAAAATCAATCTGTATCAATACTAAGCCTCATGGAAGTGAAGGCATGTTTTTTTAAATTTGATTATTACAAGGAATTGAAATAAGGCTAAAATCTTCAGCTACTTTGTGTATCTTGTACATATTTTATAGAGTTATTGCGAAATTAACTATAGATAAATAAACTTTATTGTGACAAGAAAAACTCATTATTTTGTAAAAAATAAAATATTTATTTAGAAATATCAAATAACTTTTAGGTATAAACAGCAAATAAATAATTAAACAAATCTACATATTATATGAAATAGTTTAGAAACTCGAAAATTGTGCAACTTCTAAATTGATTCATATTAATTAAATGTATGAAAACGTTCCGTCAAAATGTTACTAGATACGCTACGTCAATCGAGAGTAGAGGCCATGTAGTATCACTGCACTGTCCAGAGTAAAGGAAATCAAGGTTTCTGTGGGCGTGCCGGGTTGCGCGATAGCTCAGTTGCACGCATAGCACGTGATTGACACGTCAGTATCTCGCGCTCGAGATAGTCTATCCATCCTTTTCTGACTGTGTCAATTAGAAAGAGACGGGTAGTCTATCTCGCACGCGAGATACTGTCGCATCAGTCATGTGCTAGGCGTGTTGGTGGCCCCAGCGATCCAAGCTTTCAATCTAAAAGCGTTTATCGAACATGCGTGCAGCGACGCGAAGTTCTTACAGACTAAGTATTCGGACACAACACGGCACTGTCGGCGACACGGTACCGCGACGTCCCTGCAGACCCTGCATTTCGATACCATTTTGATTTTAAATGTTTCTTCCGCGATAACTTTAGTAACGTTTTTTGATTATCGTGAAAGTTGGCATAATTTGAGAGTTCTGATATGAGCTAGTTTGACCAGGGGGTTCTGGAATCAGAAGGCCTAAAAAGTTTTAGAAAGGGGTCTTGTTATACTGGTCAAGGGTCCGTAGTAAAAGTGGTTCAGTATGGCCTACCAAATCACCCCGCTCAATATAATTAATGATTAAAATTGCAAGCTGTATTTAGCTTGGACTTGGAGATAATATTATTATTTATTAGTGAATGGTCAGTGATGCTACATCGGTTTATTTATTAGTTAGGGTTCAGTATTAGCACAGGGTTGTAGTCAATTGTTCGTCCACGCATCTGAACACTGCTCAATTCAAGTTAAGACTTTGTCTGGTCGGCGTCGGCGCCAAATCGGCGTGACGCCGTACGCATACAATCGTGGGACCCATATCGGAGTTGGTTTATTCATATCACCTGTAATTTGAGTCAAATAAACATTCCCGTAAAGTAATAGTTGCGTTTTCATATAATTTATTACTTAACACTTCTTAATGTTTTCTTAGCAATGTAATCTTATTGCTTAAGGAATTGTAAACGCAGTGTCTTAAGAAAAGAAGAGTCTCAAGAAATCATTTATTGTTACTATTCATATTACAGGTGACTTTACTGATAGGTATGTGGTCTGAGCCGATCGAGATTTATACGCATGTTCTGTACAGGGGGCGTATGCAAGGGCTAGGCCCACGGAGGTCGCTGACCTCTACAGATATTTAAATATAAGAAAATGGTTAAAAGACGTGAGCGCCGATTGTACCTACTTTGCAGCGCCCTCTCGGCGCATCGTACGCTTGTGTTGCACTGCACGAGCGGTAATTTTTGAGTAGACGCCGACGCTGACGCCGACGAAGCCAAATCTCGGCGTAATACCTTACTTTTTTTAATCAGGACTGTACCTATAGCAATAAAGACCTTGTGCGCAAACACCCACATCGTCCAGGTTGTGGAATAAAAGCAAACCGGGACCGCAGTGGGTGGGTGGATAGCCCATTTCCGTAATCTATCTCTTTCACACAAACGTGAAATACGAATACGTGAGAGAGACAAGCTCGGCACTAGAATAAGTTGGTAACTTGGTACACTTGACAATATGAAAGAGAAACCGATTTAATTTGTAACATGTAAGAACCAGTATCAAAGGTCACAAGGCCACTCTTATTGGAATATAGACCTAAAGTCGTATTGAATAAGGTTCGTTATGCGAAGGGTTTGCGGCGTTTGGGGCTGGGTTAATAAAGAAGTAAGCACTGTGTAATGGCCTCTACAATCGGCGCAATTTTGACACAAAACTCGCGCGCGATTTCGAGACTTTGCCGTCTAGGTAGGTGCAACGAAATCATTCGATGGATCAAAAACCGCAATGTATTAAGAATCGCACGTGACTAGTCGCTTACGTTTGTAGAGGCCTTACGTATTGTAAGGCTAGCAAAGACGTTTGTGAACAGACTTATTTAGCCATAGAATTTGCATTGTTAAAGTTTATGCCAAATTTATAAAATAACACCGTTGCTTACAAACATTATAGGTATTATGAAATGTAATAAAACATTGTTAAATACCTGTCATCAATCTAAAGAAGTTTTTTATTTAAGCCAAATATGTAAATGCAAGAGTACCTGCTTCACTTATTACTGTCAGTATCTAGTTAACTACTGATAGGTACTTAATGATGCCAGTTATCAGTTATTTGTGGCTTTCATAGGTACAATAAGGTGGGTACATTACATAGAAAGTTCGGCTAAGAACCCTGTTGGGGCATTGCAAATTACAATAATTTCTTATAAGCTAAATAAAATATACAGAACATAAAGTCTAATGCTAAACTATAGTATTCTTTATGAGATCATTATATGGCTAGATATTGTATGACTACTATATATAAAATTAAACAATTTTATATTACTGCCACTAAAATAATGATGTATAAAATATAGGCATAAAGTAGGCAATATATTTTAATTTTAAATAAGTTACGATATAATTGTATTACGAATATTGTGAAGAACACGTAGGGTTCTTGCGTAAATATACAGAGTAACTCGTATTTGAACTGCGTTAGGTACGTTTTTATATAAATTATATGCCAAACAGCTGCACTGAAAAACTATTTTGGTATCAGCAACCAAACTTCGTTTACTTGTAATTAAGTTTTGGGACTTGCAAACTAAGGCTTCTGTTAACCAAAGTGTTTTGTTCTTAATAAGTAAACTTTGAGTTATATGCGAACAAATTGTATTAACTCGTTACCGAATTTTGGTTATTAATGAAATAGCCGAAGTAGTTCACCTGTCACCTGTCCCTTTTTTTAGCGTGAGGGCAAGCTAATCATAACAGAATAGCGATCACTTTTCCAACATAATCTTTGTAAAATAATATATATTTATATTATAAGGTTAACAGTAGACGAATTTTGATATTTTATACGGCTTCTCAGGTATTTTGGTATTTAACCTTTTATTTTATTAAATTTTGATTCAATTATTTTCAATCGTTTCATAATGCTAGACGAAAATTGTCAAAAAATGTACATCGGTTTACAAATGTCTTTGCTGGCCAACTGGGAACATAATGTTACTGCGACAGCATCATGTCAGGCGCGACAGATTTGTCTACTTATCGTGTGAAGCAAAGCTTGGATAGTGACAAAACTGCGATAAACGATAGTTTGTTTGCTTCTTTATCGCTCTTGCGCATACGAGACATAGAGAGGCCAATATACGAACGAATTAACGAAATATTGCGCGGCTTTAGGGCTTGAGCCTTCGAATCGGTTATTTTACATGTCTTTTTTTTATTTTGTGCTAATTTAAATAAAATATCTGCCCAAATCGCATGTAATTTGACATAAAAAAGCTACTTGTAGGTATCGATCGTAGAAAAATTTGTCGCGCCGACTTAGGTACCAGCGAGTGGTCGCCGAACGACAAGTGATGCCTAGGCTGTGCATATACCACTATACATATGAATCGATATAACAATAAGATAACCTGAGCCCTCGCTGGAAGCAATAGTTTATAAGGTTTATATGTTTTTTTTTGGAGTCGGTTCCAGTACACAGACGAAATCCCTTCTTCCAGGCGTAGAGTACCCATTAGTATAGACTGCTGAACGAAGGAGTGTGCGATCCCGTGTGTGGGTCCTGATCCTCGTTGGCTAGTGTAAAGCGCAACAATTTATGTCGCACAATTCGGCACAAAATCGGCTTTTGCCCAAAATAACATCATATTTTATTACGGCTTAAGGGATGTGTGTTTGGCGGTGAAACGACTCGTTCTAAATTTGAATTTAGGCTCATTTAACTATCATGGTTGTCATTTTATCGTCTATCGCGTCATGAGTCACTTTCGCACTTACATACTTGTCAGAACGTGACAGCTATGGTGACAGGCGACAAAAATCCGATCATATTAGGCTAGCATTACTGTACATATTTTTGGGTGGTTTTTAATTCATATAACCATGTGAAAGAAGGTGAATATTGCATGTTTTTCTTTATACTCGTATTATTCACACATATGTACGAGCATGAATAAAACTTAAAAAACTTTCATCTTTGAAGATGTTCTAGTCCAATTTAAATGAAAAAAAGTATAATGATGAATAATTTATTAATTAACCATCTTTAAAAAAAGTTATTATTATAAATACGAGTCGTGCGCCGCCGCAGCTTTGCGTGTGTGACAGTTAGTTTGTATGTCCGTAGAATATCGGTATGTATGTCACAAACCCTGACTCCTCAGCCCGGATAACTTCGATATGAGCAGTCAATCGCTAGTGAACGTGAATTATACGCGTAAATTCAATTTAGCCATATCAATACTTGCAACTTTAAAAAATAGACTTTCAGTTTTATATCTTAACAAAATACAAGTAACATCAATTGCTAACTGCTATATGGGTCAGGTAGCTTTTTTCAAACATCATAAATAATTACATTTTTCTGTTCGCTTCGTGCGGTAGGGAAGTACCTAAGAGTACCCCGAAGAAAGCTAGCGATTGACTGTAAAACGTGCCCTTATAATTTAGATTCCCATTAACACAGCACTTATAGCCAAATGTCATCCACACCAAAGTATCTTAAGGGCAGCCTCACACACAACATAAACGCGATAATGAAATAAACTAACCTAAGAATATCGCGCGGAAGCGACATTAGGTGCATCCCAAGATTAACATTGACAAGAATGTCCAACATCTATCGGGAAAAGAGGAACATTCTGCAATTGTCATGCTATATCTGCCCCAGGATAAATTTCTCTCACCACGACAAATTCTATCGATGCACCGTCTCTAGCAGAAGTAGCTTAGCGAGTAAGGTAAAAATTAAATTCACACGCTTTTAATCTCTAAACAATTAAGTCGTGCCATGATCATTTTGAAACCTCGCCTGTTTAGCCACTTTTGCTGTGGACTGTCGGCGTTATTGATGACACTAATGTCGCTTCTCGCGAATTATTGATTATTCTTATGGTAATATGTAACAAACTAGAATTAGGGGAGCACCGTGATTTCAAATAATATCTCGAGGCTTAGGCAATACGATACTGCCTAGTCTTATAAAACAATATTCTAAAATGAGTAATAATATTTTTAATGTTAATGTACTTACGAGTATTGAGAGTTTAGTTCAATATTACGTTTTTTATGTAATTGTAGTTATATTTTAATTAGTTTAGTGTTTGAACGCGGGGCGGGACTTGAGGTCAGTGCCTGTATTGGAATGGAAAATATTGTGACGATTTTAAGAAAAGGCAGAATCCAAGCTCTTTGAAAGAATCCGAAATACCAGTGCTTCAAGTTGTCCGATAAACTTAGGTGGGGTAAGACGAACGTGGCGATAAGAGAAACTCTTGTCCCGAGTAAAATAGAATATGTTCGACTTGCCCAAAAAAAGGTTCAAACAAAACTTTATACAAATTACATGATATAATTAATATACCTACTTAGGGCGCTTTGTCACGTTGGCGCTTGCTTGACGAATCGATATATGTAGCTTTGAGTTTTAAGTAAATAGGTAACATAAAATATGTCAACATTTTAATTTGTAATATTTACGAAGATATCATTGGTCGTCATGTGGCTCAAAATCCAATTTTGGATTTGACAGCTAAATAGTACACTTTAACAAATCGGTATACCTACATGAAACGAAGGCAAGTTTAGTCTAAAGAATACTTTTGAGGGGACTGAGTGCGACAAACGATAAAAGTTATAACGAATTTTGAAAGATTTCCGCGAAGTCACGCTCCCGCGTTCTCGCGCTAAGCTACGGACAATATTAAGTTTAAGTTGGTGGCAAATCTCAATCGATAAGTTCTAAACTAGATTTATAATGGACTTTCGGGTATGTAAATAAAGGTTAATATAGCGTGACGCGACCAATGCAATTTTAAAGCTGACGGGAAGAGTGTTTGGGCGTAGCGGAGTTATGGTATTTGTGATGAGTCTGTGCATATATTGATTATAGTTGTTTAGAATAATCTACATTTATTGAAATTTATATAATATAAAATGAGATCTAAATTCATTGGTTGTTTTATGTTGCGTATTATTTAAGGGATGTTATTTAATACTTAGTTTCACAATGTTAAAGCCATCAAACTTCAGATGCGTATGCAGCACGGCTTATATCCACGTGATAAAACAGACGTCACTTCAACACCAAGCGATTAAAAGGGACAGTTGTCTTTATCACGCTGTCATATAGGCAAATACTACGGATATGATTATCCGTTTGGCTTCTGAACCTTTCGCCGCCAGTCGGTTTGCAGTACAAACAGCAACACACTTAACTGACCATCGATAGACCTTATGCCGTTGCAATAGGGATTACACATGGTCAGTTAACAGTGTTGGCGATGGTACAGTCGACCAAGAAAGTGGTCTGCCAGTTTTGACAAAAGTTTCTGCGAGATCAAACGATCGCTAAGGTTGACTTTTCTAACGGAGTTTAAAACATGCACGATCTTGTTGTCTCATGTCGTTCAAACGAACCTCAACCGTAGGCGGTGGTAGACCACATTTTTGGCCGACTGTACGTCACTGACTCACCCACCACCAACTTTGATATACTCGTAACGTGCCATAATAAACCTTAATAGAATGCGTGAAGGAAGGTTCATTTTAAATTGTAACTGTTCACTTCTACTGCAGTGTTTGGCGTTGACGTGTAATCTTACCTTTACAATGGTGGCGAAAGGCTTAAAAGTTGAAGCGTGGGTGAGATAGAGTAAATGTACCTATAGGGAAAGTTGGACTAGAGCTTCCAAAGACAGATAAATATACCAAGGCCTCTATAGAAGCATAATTGTGAAAGTCAACGGTAAGTGTCAAATGAGGGATAAATTCAAAAATATTTGCTCATTATTGTGATTGTTACGAAGTAGAACTTCATTCTATTGAAATGAAATGCTTTATTTTGAATGAGATAAGTATTTCTATTATGTAGCGGTAAACGATTCATTTAGTGGTGTATTGCTTAAACTTAATGTTACTAACATTAAGTATACAATTAAACTGCCAGAGTTTGGATGCCACAAATGAATCCTTTACTGACTTTATTGTAGGTGCATAAAACTATATGGTTAGAGGGGGTAAGAACAACCCTATAAACTGTTTCACTTTCTCCAAGCAAAATAAATTGATTCTCTTATCCTCCCTGACCTTATTGGCACAATTTGTTATCTCTGTTTTCCTGTTCAAGGCCTTAAGATAAGGTTAAGGCTTAATAACTACCTGTTTGATTTGAATAAAACAATTTATTCTGTATAAATTGTTTTAATGAAATACTTTTTTAGTGTGGAAATCGAAAACCTATTTGAATATATTTATGTGCGAACCGCAACGTCCAAGCGAAAGGGGAGGAATTTTGTAATAGTATAAGTATGCTATATATATAATGATTATTTAATAAAATTATACATACTATTATTATATTGCAGGTGTAGACGTGAATGTGAATAAAGCACAGAATTACACAGCTTTAAAATTGTATTGGTTGAAAGGCTTAGTATAGTCTATAATGTACTATGTAATGTCTTGTTGCCCATCATTGTTGTGAACGTTTGATTTTCAATCGTATTGTAATTGAGTTAGGTTCACTTTGCAAGTCGTTGCGTAGTAAGATAAAACGTCGGATTGTTTTAGTGATAATTATGTGTTATGAAATGTATTTGTCCTGTTAATCTTACATTCATTTGGACCTAAAGTCAGAAATTGGCAGACGACGCATAATTCCTAAGTTACGGGCTACAAAAGGATGTCCCAATATAGTATTCCCGCTAGGGAATGCAACCCGGGTTTTTTAGTATGATTTGGGTTTAGTATTCGGTTATTACCCGGGTATTTTCATACTAAAAAACCGAGGTTGCAATCCATAATTCTCTAAGGCTTTATTAGCCTGATTTGCCAACACTCACTGGCATTCAATAAACTATAAAATTAAGGTAAGGTAGGTTAAGACAAACACCGGGGTAACTCAAACTCAAACAGTTGTATAGTATGCCAATACTGTTTGTCTTTCTCCGGGGCTAATAAGGAACGTTTGTCTTGCTCCACCTTACCTTACGAGTATAGCTCAACTGCCTGTTTTCTTTTCTCAAGCGACAGTATTATAGCTCATAAAAAATACAGAAACTTTCAATATTTCTATCACGAGTCTGCACGGTTATACTTTTATAGATTTAGCCCTTGGCTCTTAAGTTATAGAAAGGCCTTCGAGACACAGAGGAGCGTAGATAGATATAAAATAAAGGGTTCCTAGTCGATTACGGAACCCTAAAAGACACCACAAACTGGCTGTGTACTACATGTGCCTTTTGGCACATTTTTCTAGCATTTTTAAATAAATAAGTCGCAAACCATCGAGTGTGGACTCCTTTTGAACGAAATGTGGACTTTATTGCAATGTAATAGAAGTAATAATTGAACTGATAATATCGTAAGGCTGGCTCTGCATGATGGGCCATCATAGGGACGCAGCTATGCGATGGAACGAGATTGCAATATCGTTAGCTCCTTCTAACGTATAGCTGCGTCCCTATGATGGCCCATCATGTAGAGGAGCCATAACGGTTTGGTACAGTATTCACAGTTTAGTGCAAGTTACTATTTTGACGTATGACCATGGGGGCCGATTTTTGACTTTCGAGCGCTCAAATTTATATAATTTAAGCTCGAATATAATCGCACACAAATGTTTGTCACCATTATTTACGCATGAAATGAATAGGGTAAATAATCATTATTTTAAACTAGCTTTAACCCGCGACTTCGTCTGCGTAAAACAATTGTACATCGCATTCTGACAAAATTTCCAATAAATGTGACACTTTATTAGATGAGGGATTCTGGGATAGACAATAGGTACCTATCCATGTCATAGTCTGACCATATATTTTGCAATTTTTATTCAAATCCGTTCATACACTATAACCCTTTTCCAGACCGCACCAATCCAGAATATTATTTCCAAAATCGGAAATGTCTTCTAAATTGTTACGTTTTGATCAGTGTTTGTCGCCATTTCTGGTCAAAACGCAGTTCTGATGATGGGATCTATGAGGAAATGGGGAACTCCTTTAATTTTAAAGGATACCGTGTATAGTTTTTTTGTGTTTTTATCAACAAATCAAGCATTTTCATTCAAAAAAGTGACATTTGATCAAGTGGATCTGCTGATGATGATCAGAACGGAATGTTTAGAAATAAAGGAAAAGTAGAAAAATTGACTGCCTCAGGCGGGATTCGAATTCGCGACTCTGGGAGACATCCCATCGCTCTGACCAACTGAGCTACTGAGACTTACCTGATGGCTGTGAATTTTTCCACCAGTCGCGAGTTAAAAATTTCACCTAAGGCAGCGGATTTATCTACTTTTCCTTTTTTTTCTAAACATTGTGGTATCGTCAGCAGACGTTCTGCTTAATACAAAATTGATCAGAACAGAACTCTTCAACAACATATACTTCGTTTGGCGATTTGTCCTCTTCGCTGTGTTTGTTAAGAAAGTTAGATTTTCAAGATAAATTATTGTCTAGCTCGAGTTCTGAGGATGGGAAATGGGATCCACGAAAAATCGAGAGAGCTCTTCAAATGTTAAAAGCATACATACTTACACTTAGTGATTCTAGGATTGGAATCAACAAATCAATCATTTAGGTACATTTAAAGGAGTGATATTTGATGAAATGGAACTACTGATGATGATCGATGCGGATCTCTTCAAAGACACATAGTTCACGTTTGGCGATTTGTCTTCTTCACTGTCTTTGTTAAGCAAATTATTTCATTGTATGAAATCTAAGAGTGCACCATCTACAATAATCTTTCACCGGCCTCCCCCGAAGAAGTCGGTTTTTTTTCTTAAAAAATATAATAAGTCAATTAAGTATTCTACTATTCAGGGCAGAGAAAAATCCAATCGGTTCAGCCGTTCTTGAGTTATAAATGGTGTAACCGACACGATTATGTTTTAAATATTTATACTTATAGCTATGCCCGCGGTTTCACTCGCGCGTTTCAGTAGGCTTTATCACTTTTCATTACCCTTAAACAGTCCATTGCTAAAAGTAACGCATTCTACATGTCAAAAACTCAGTTCAGCAGTTTAACTAAAATCGACGAAGGGCGAAAGCCATGGTCAAGGGAAGCGTGTAAGCAAGAAAATCTGCTGAGCTGAAAGCAGAGCTCCCCGTACAGCCGAACGTCCGAAGCGTGTCAGTAGAAAATGCTTCTCTTATCCAGCAGGATAGAGATCAGTGAGAGAAGTGTCTTATAAGCGAACTGAAGGGACGGAAGCCCAACCGTAGGTGGTTAGGTCTGTGAATGTCGAAAGCTGAGCTCTGCGTAGAGTCGAAGACCCGAAGCGTTCCTGTGTAAAGTGCTTCTACGTGTCTTAAAAGCGAACCAGGAGGCCGGAAATCTCGATGAATAGCGATATTCCAGTTTGTTTTTCCTATACTTCCTTCCTTTGTTTTTCCTTTTCCCGTTTGTGACGTAGTGAACACTCAATCAATACCTTCTCTTTTTGTTCCCGTCTTAGTCGTTCAAACTAACCATTTTTGGTATGAATAGAAATCGTTCAATTCTTTATTTTATGAGGGGGCCCCCGAGCCCCTGTTCACCCCCTATAAAGTGGTAATCACTACCAATACTCTTATTGCTCCCGTCTTTAACATTTTACCTAACCACTTTTAATACGAATATACTTTTTTCTCCAGTCTTAAATATTCAACCTAAATATTTTTTTGAATGACTATAAATCAATCGGTGTGTTTTTTCTTTGGCTCTGCCCCCTGAGCCCCCTTTTTAACACCTTAAACGTGCTGCACTCCCGGACTCCGGAACTTATTGATCCCGTTTTAAACATTCAACCTCACCATTTCCGATATAAGTACAAATTGTATGTATGTTATTTCTTTGAGCGGGGGGCTGCGCCCCCCAAGCCTCGCTTTTACCGCCTACCAAGTGGAAAACTCTTTTTGCTCCTGTCTTAAACATTCAATCATGTTTGGTATATGTAGCGATAATGCAGTGTGTTATTTCTTCATGCGTGGACTTCCCCCCCGAACTCCACTATCAAGCTTATCACGTGGTGAATTCTATCAATATTCTTTTTGCTTCCGTCTTAAACATTCAACCTCACCATTCCTGATTTGAATATAAGTTATATTGTGTTATATCTTTGAGCGGGGGGCTGTGCCCCCAAAGCCCTCCCTTTTACCGACTATCATGTGGTAAACTCTATAAAAATTTGCTCCCGTCTTAAACATTAAACCTGACTTTTGGTATAAATAGCGACAGTGCAGTGTATTTAACCTAAAAATTCTAGGTATTAGTGGAAATAATTCAGTGTGTAATGCCTTTGTGAGTTAAAGCAAGACGCGTTTTAATCTCGCATATAAATACCGGTATAAATAGCGATCACACAGTATGTAGGTATTTCTCAGGCTTTGCGTGATAAGCTTTGCTTCCGCCTTCGCGCCTTCATTGGTCCGTCGAAGAGCGTTGAGTTCAAGTTCGGTACCAGCGCTTGCAAAAAAACATGTCTGCAACGCAGCTTCGTTTCCCAAAGACGGAAACACCGCGAGCCATCTACAGCTTTTCTTTTACATGAATTCTCCAAATAGATTTTTGAGTTAATATTTAAACATTTCCCGCCACCTAGGGCGCATGCCACGAACTTGAGTTGAATTTTGTATGCACCTAAATTACGAACTTTGTGACAATCCTGCGAGAGATAGCGTTGTGGTTCATTTCGCTATGTGTAGCCATTTTTTTTAGATTTTCTATGTTTAAATCCTTTTCTTCCAAATAAACCATAATCAATTTGTCAATTGACCTTAACACTCAGTGTATAAATAATTAATAATTACATTTACCATGCATATTTAAACCCCCTTAAAACCAAAAAGTTAATATTATTTATGGACTCCGGCCAGGAGGTATCAAGCCTGCCCGCCACCCAGTACCTTTTAGCAAGGGCGAAATGGACGAAAACGCTGCATTGGGAATAATAAACTAAGAATAAACCTGTGTAAATGCTGTTTTGCGAGCCACAAAGGCAAGGTTCAGGCTTGGAGACCAAGGGCTGACCCCGACGGAAGGACCCAGAGCCTTCAACGGTCGCTCCTAAATGTGTCAAATCCAAGCAACGACGCGATTATTTTCATAATAGGTAATTATTTTTAAGTTCTTAAATATGTAGAGGTTCGATCGATTTTAATGCCTTTTGCTACGCCGGTTATGAAGGAAATTTATTACGTAGCATGAAAAGCCGGCACAAACACTTAAAATACTATTATGAGCACCATCTACATTCAGGCCTCTGAGATGTAAAAAGCGGTAGAAAACATTGCAACCTACAGTTCAGTAGGGGGCACTAAAATAATAACGGGAATATAAATTTAATAATCTCTTTACTTTTATTACAATCCGGCTAGCCATAATTGCGTAAAAATATAACACATTAGCATCAGTATGTTTTAATGATTTTTATGTTTAGTGGGTCACTAAAAAATTATTAAATACAATAAGTACATGATACTAAGAATCTGTGGTGGCCTGCTCGACCGCCCGCGGTTGCCTAGCAACGATACACACAACACTACGCAACCGTTGAATCTGAAAGTCGTTCCACAGATTTTCTCAATTTCAGTTATTTTATTATCGGCGTTGTAATTATTGTATATATATCACCATTGTGTGAAAATAAATTGTAAATACTACGCCTGCGCATTTGTTACTTCTATAAACAACCTGCCGCCCAACTGCTGGTAGGTATTACAACCTCAACACCTCTCTGCCGCAAATCTGCTACGAAGTACCAGGAAATAACTTCACATTAGTGTCAACAGATGGCGTTAGGGCGCTGTGCCACATGGTTTTATGAGTTTTAGAGCGATAATATTATAAATTTTTATTAAATACTGTAAAATTACATGCTTATATAGGTTCTAAGCTAAAATGTAATTTATTAATGCATGTAACAATCATTTCTAGCGTATGCATTTCACGTGAAGATGGAGACAGCTACAACGCACTTTCGAAGTTTTTAACGTCATTTGTATATATAGAACTTCTAACTAACTCGTATTAGAACTATATATTGCCACTCTCACTAAGGTTGTAGATTTTCTCAACTTATAATATTAGTGGGATGGGATTAGTGGGATAGTGGGATTACTATCGCTGTTAATTTTAAAACATCAGTTGTTCGTTTTATTCAGAGTTTAAATTGTCAGATTCGAGCGCCCGCGTTTCAAAAATCGCCCCCATAGCTCGGACTATTCATCGCAATATATACCTATATATATATTAAATTTGTATTATGTACAGTATTTTAATAATATATTTCTATATTACATTCATAACCACAACCCATAAAGTGTCAAAAGTGTGCATCTTCTTCCATACAAAATTATTTTTTGCGATGAATCGTCCGATCGTGAATTAATGCGATGAGTTGTGTTTATGCGTTATGATTCTTATTAAAACCTTGGACCCTCAGATATGAGTTTGCAATATGACATTTATTCATTAGACATGATCGATCCGGCTGCTCAAACTGCTTAATTACTAAGTAAACTGTTAGTACTTTTCCAAAACGTTTTTTGAACTATCTACGCTTCTAAGAAGTAAAATTCGATTCGCTTAGTTAAATTTATTATTGTAATTGTATTACCTAGTTATATAATAGTCTTACTACGCAACGATTGTTATTAAGTAGCATAAGATTAGGAAATTTGAGTAGTACTTTCCGGACTTGAAAACTTATCTTCAAAAAATACTCTTACGTCAAATTATCTTCATACACCAAATTAGTGGTACCTGTCTAAAGTAAAAAGTACAAAATGACGTTAATTTGCCGTACCTATAACTACACGTATTCGCTAATTTTTAAGCCAGATGTTTGAATATTTTTATTTTTTGAAAGCGAGAAAGATAACTATGGGAGACGTTCAGAAAACAAAATGAAATTTTACTTTAATTCGGGAAATCTAGGCACACCTGGCGGGCTAGCATATCTTAGTTGTCGTATCATACTTCGAGTCGCTCTTGAAGTATGGAGAGTCGCGCAACAACCTAAGATGTGCTAGCCCTGCTGGTTACCTATAAGCGTAGTTGTGCAGCTAGATGTCAAGAACAGGTGGGGTAAGATAAACACCGGGATAAAACGAAACTCTTGTACCGTACAGTTTGCATATGATATATCTTTCTTGGGACAAAATTCCCCTGATAGATCAAGTTGAGTACAAGATGGTAAGAAAAAAGCTCGCGTTTAGATAAGAAATAATTGAATTAACGTAAATGATTTGAATTAACGTACACTGCCAGAAAAAAATCTAGCACAGCCTTTGGTTCATGTATATGGGTAACTTCAACTACCTACAATAAAAGATAAAATAATGAATACACTGACAGTTCTTCAATACATTCAGTACGATGAAATGCTATAAAAATAAAAGCAATGTCTGATTACGTATGTCCGGCCATAATGACGTCTCTACCTCCTTACAACGAACGACAGCGGCTATCGATAGGGAAAAATATATAATTAATGTAATAAAATAGCTTGTTGGGTAAGAAAGAATGGACAAAGTAAGTTTCCAAACTTACCAAAGTGAAATATAATCACATCTCGCAACTTTGCGTCGCCCTGATAATGTCTTTCATATATTATGGAATAATGATAAAGGAAAACAAAAAAAAAAAACAATAGCACATCGGTGATCTGTTGACTGTTGTTTGTTTTGGTATTTTTTGATGGGCATTCAGTTCGTTTACGGTAATTTTTTGAACCTTAAAATACCAAGTAGCCGAAAAATGTTATGGCGTTTATGGTGGACTTTAATATCTACGGGATTAATACGTTTCAAAATACTTTGGACTTAATGATTATGCGGGAAAATAATCGCAACAAAATTAAGTATTAAGGTAAAACTAATTCCTTACTCGGATTGGAAAAATTAATACGTACCTACTTATTTACCAAACGAATCCTATGATATTAAATTGAGTTCGATAGAATAAATATCGCCAATATCGGTATCTTCATATAGTTTGATGCGACCGATGACCTGACTTATGCTAAGTGCGCACCACGATTTTTGGTCGTACGATAATTTTGTCACGGAAATGTAACGTATGGATTTATATGTCAATGCGCGCACATCGAAGTGCATATAAAAGCTTGCATTTCTGCGACAAAATTATCGCACGACAAAAAATCGTGTTGCACACTTGGCCATACGTTATTGTGAAAAGCAATAATGAGCCATTAAATTATATCGCTTGAAACGGTTAAATTATCCATTTAGTTGATACCAGCGGGAGTCCGAGCTCCGAGGTCTGGCCACGTTTAGGTATATCGTTAGCAGGCGTAGTTTCAAGTGAATCGTGCTATACTGTATATTCTAAATACAAGCGCTCAATGTTAAGATGTTTAGGTAGATTTAAGATAAGACCGAGGTGCCAGTCCAATACGGCGGTTCGACTGAAATGTTCTAACTGCTGGACTATATATCTGTTAGACTTGAAACTCTTAGGGCGTGGCCTGCGGTTGACGCAGCCAGCGTCACAGTGTGTAGGGATAGCGTCATTTCTATAGAATGTGACGGTGTAGCGTCAACCGCGGCCTTAGTTCATAGCACGGTCTATTCGGCAGGGTCCAACTTACAGGAGTTCCTAAATATGTGTCCATTGGTACACTAACGTCGCTGACTCTAATTCTAGGCACTCAGATATCTTCTATAACAATTGAGCTGCAAAATATTGGGAACCCCTGGTATATAAATACGCTAGAAGAGCCTTGAGAAGTCTAACAGATCTATGTTCAGGCATTGGTGCAAATCTATAATGGATTTTAGATTAATCAGGCCAGTGCGTCGTTGAGGTGACGACAATTCAGCACATTACAAAACTGTCGCTTGTCGCGTCGCACTGGTATTAAATACCCTAGCATGTGTAATATAGTAGTTGTTACAACAATGGCGGGCTTCAAGCACTTAGTGTATATGCCTGTGTCCGAGGTTCGGTCCGGTGCGTCCACGGGAGCGCGCCTCGGACATATAATGTACATCCCATTCGCTAGAGTCTTCGTTTAAGCACTATCCCAAATAATGTTATGCCACAAATTATCTGATCTTTCGTTTATCACGGAGGTTACTCCACTCTTGTACAAAGGGAACTTGTAAAATTTTATTGGGATTACTTGTTATAAAAACGTCGGAAAATACATTTGTGTTGTGTTATTTCGATCCTTTATCCTCCTGAGACCATATGATCCTGCGACTAATATCTGTCAAGTCACGAAGCACTGCGTTCGATTTCTCAACTTTAGCAAAGTTAACAAGGAATGACGCGTCCGCTAGCGCTGGTACCTACAAATCAAGGAAAAATCTGTCGCACGCGCCGTCGTACTATTTTACCCGATTTGTACCCGCGCCGTGCGCGTGCGCTACACCCTAAACGACTGTCACAAACGTATGGGAGTGGCCTTATATACGGGCGGCGACCATAAGATTTGCTACGTTACGTTGTACAAAGATAAGCCTCATGGCACATGTTCATTAAAGTGATGCCGAGTTCCGAAAAAATAGTTTTAATCAATTAGAATTGGTCGAAAGCACCAAAAAAAATAGTAAGGTCGAGTTGTCGCAAGGTTGTAGGTTGCTAGTAGTGATACTGGCTTATATAGTCACCATTGCAATGGCTAAAGTCGCTGTGATGGATCCAAGAAGGCCTGGTGTGGTGTAGGTAATTGGGACGTTGAACCGGCAATCCCGAGGGATCAGGTTCAAATCCAGCTATTTTCCGGTCCACTTCACTGTTCATTTTTTCAATTTGTGGTAAGGTGAATAATTGAATATGGCTAATTCCGTCATAGGCTTATTAGCGTTTTTCTCGAACAACGAACAAAATTGATAATTTTATTTTTCAGCAATCAAAAGTAAATTTAAGTTTTTTTTCTCAAAATCAAAGAAATATACGCTAATGGACGGAATAGGCCCTATAACGGATTTACCCTCATTGACACGAAGTGAATTGAATAAAAATAAAAACGCAATATAAATTTTATACACACAATATATTACATTCAATATTCGTATCACATTGGTCCGATCTGTAGTTAGTCCGATCGACAAAGTACACTTTATGCCGACTGTTGACTAGAGGCCTTTTGGCCGGTGTTACCGGTGACACTCGTGGCTTTATAAAACAGGGCTCCAGCTAGCCTAAGGCTAAGTAAGCACCACGATTTTTTGTCGTGCGATAATTTTGTCGCAGAAATGCAACGTAAGGGTTTATATGTCAAAGAGGAAGCGACAAAATTTTTGCACGACAAAAAATGGTAGTGCATACTTAGCCTAATATCGCGTTTTTATCGCCTCTCACCAAAGCTGTCACGTTCTAACAAGTAAGTGCGAAAGTGACGCAAGACGCGATAGGCGATAAAATGACAAACATGGATGGCCTTCCGTTGCCAGCAGCGAAAAAACGTAGAACCGTTCACGCCATTTTTACACCAACTTGGCAGTGACAATATATGGGAACGCCATATTTGATTTAGCTTCGCGTGTTCGGGTTTTAGTTTTCTTTATTAAAATTTATGAAAAAATACAACTTAGTCTCAATTTCTTTTTAAATAAATTTAAAAATACCTACATTAATAGGGAAGTACTACATGATACAGACAAGAATTCAAAAACATCTGCACCGTAAGTTTATATAAAAGTTTATTATACCTATCTACCAAGAATCGTAAATACAACAATAAATATAAAGTATATAAAAACCTTCCTTTGGAATTTTTCCATCTTTTCTATAATATAAACATGTATTTTACGCAGAACCTTCCTTATAGTATTGATATGGATTGTGTAATTGTGTAAATATAGATATTTTTGAACTCTCGCCCCCACAGATATATCTAACTGTACACTGAAGAGTGTGATAACTGCAATGGTCGGCGGGGGTGAGCTGTTTTCATATTAATTTGACACGACATACGTCAAATTACTATGAAAACAGCTCACCCCCGCCGACCATTGGACTGATAAGTGTATTCCAAAGTTGTGTTAAAAAATTCTACATTATGTACTTACATATTTACAGGTTGCTTCAAAACTAGAGATTAATCTGCTTATTCACAAATGTATTTCAAACCTCATTTAGCTAAATAATCGTTTCTACTCATCTGTCACTTTGACAGTTATTTTTTAGGGACAGACAAAGCATAATTTAACTAAATGAGAATAACGGTTTCTTCGATCGAGTCTTCTATCGATATTCGATCGAGAGGTCTAGGTGTCATAATCCACCAATCATGTTTTTTTGTGAAAATAAATGGCTCTGCCCATGTATTGGGGCAATTTAGCCAATGTCAAAGTGGTGGCGACAAATGTACGGTCGATTAAAAGTTATGAAAGCTTTCAAAGCTTGACTTTGTACGGTGAAACAGCTTTTTGTAAAGTGATAGCTGTATTTTACAAAGAGCACGTGGCGATCAACCACGGAGTTCAACATTCGATGATCAAAACATGGTAAGACACGTTTTGAGACTAGTTATTCATTAGCTGCACCACTTATTCGTTAGATCACTGCACAATACGCTATCAATATTATACACTGAACGACTTTAGTGAACAAAAAACAAAGAACTATCCCCAAAATCAACCCGCCATGTTGGAATTCAAATGCACACTCCACCAATCATGTTCAATTCAATTCAATTCAATTTTTGAAATATGGCATTCTGTCCACAGTATTGGGACAATTTTGCCAATGTCGAAGTAGATACGACAAGTGTACGGTTAATTAATTAAAATTTCGCTCCAAGAGCTGGACGTTGTACGGTGAGGTTAGGCTTTTTATAAGGAGATAGCTACTCCCTACAAACAGCACGTGGACTAACGGATATCTAACTCAAACAGGGGTTACACATGTTTCGAGACTAATTCTTCATTAGTTGCTCACTAGTTCGTTAAATCACTGCAGAATAAGCTATATATTACACATTGAATCACGAAAATGAACATAAAATAAGAAGTTTTTCCCGAAAGTCCCGAAACCAAACCACCTTGCTCGACAAGATGGCCGCAAGACCACCAATCATGTTTAATTTTTTTTTATTGGTGGATTTTGACAGCTGCTGTCAAAAGACCTCTCGCCACAGTGTTACCCTAGTGAAAAACACGATCACGGAGACCCACATTTTTAACACGTTTATAGGCCACTAAACACTGGCAGTAATAAATGAAGGGATGTTTACAAAAACAACATAACTGACTACACTGGTTGACACCTGAAACGATTAACAATGTTCTGAAAAAAGTGTCAACCGCTCTAAGCAGTTATGTTGTTTTTGTAAACATCCCTTCAAATGTAATAATGGGGTTGGCAACTGTCAACGGTTTGGCCAGATGGCGCCAGCATAGCTGGTACCTGTCACTAGTATTGTTGTATGGGATTTGGCTTAAAGGCTAGCCCATCCAGGTCAGAAAATTCCAAAAAAAAAAAGAATTTGACACAATTGGTAGGACTGACAGGTACCAACTATGCTGGCGCCATCTGTAAAAACTTTCGACCGGCCAACCCATAGATATACCACCCATAGATCTGACACGGAACTAATAATACCAAGATAGAACGGGATGGTCTTATTACACTTTCAATAGATACGGCAGAGAGGTGCTATTATCGTTGGTCCTTGTCATAGTTTCTATTACCCTCCACGCGTTACTTCTAGCAGTGGAGGGTAACAAACAGATATAATGCGCGATTTCTTCAAGAATTTCTGTGATTGCTACGAGAAAAGCTGTTAGTTTTCCTAGAAAGTTGTGTCGGCTAAGGAAAAGATTGGTAAATTGTTCTGTTTTATGCTGTAGAAGTGATTATGGGCATCTATATATCTATCCCATACGGGGGTACACGTGTGCGGGCTCTAGTTAATACTTGCTTTGAGGGCCAACCCCATTGATGTCATTATTTCCCATCCTTCCTATAAGTAGGTACTTACAGTCGCCATCAGATATATCGGAGCGGCCAAGGTGGTCATAAATATCTGAACAACGCCTCTATTGTCAAGGCGACTGCATGTTCTGATATTTTCGAGTACCTTGGCCGCTTATATTTGATGGCGACTGTGTAATGAAGGACTGTGGAAACGTATCATTTGTTTACAAATGTTGATGCAACGTGATCCGTTTTCGTAGCCCTTAAGTGTAAATGTATACAACATCAAATATTTCGTTAATTAAACAGTATTTTAATGGAATGTTAGACATAAATAGGAAAAGTGTCAAAATACTAGTGAATTCTACCTTACTTAAGACAAGTACAGTCGCAATCAGATATATCGGAGCGGCCAAGGTGGTCACAAATATCTGAACAACGCCTCTATAGTCAAAGCAATAAAGTGCATGTTCAGATATTATATTGTCGTAATGTCATTTATTTTTCAGGTTATTAGTTCGTTATAGTTATTGAAGATTTTCTATCTATACATATAATAAAGCTGAAGAGGGTCGAAAATCTGTACATTGGAGATATTAGTAAAAAAATAAGTTAGTAGGTCTTAGAATCGATAACAAAACACGTTTCGACGATTTTTAGAATTTTTGTCTGTTTGTCTGTTTGTCTGTTTGTCTGTTTGGATGGGGAGAGTTGGCGTCAAAACGCCTGAACCGATTTCGATAAAAACTTCACTGACAGGTTCAACAGACCTCTGGTCAGGACATAGGCTATAAAAAATACGAACTTTTTGGATTTAAGGGGGCTTAAGGGGGGTTTAAACTTTGTATGGGAAATGAATATGAGTGTTAAGCTCAAGCAGCAAATTGATATTTGTTTAACTACTTTCGGTTAGTTCATATTCATTCGTATAAATAAATAAATGTGTTAAATAATAATATACTGGTTAAATATAGTGGAAAAGTAAAAAATACGTACCATCAAAAGGGGTATCTAGACATGTCTTTGGCTATACGATTAGGTAACGCTATCTCTCGCAGAACTTTGTTACTACCGAGTCCTCTTTACGCAAAATCTGACCACTACATATGTAGTATAGGTGCAAACTAAATGCAACACGAGTTCGCAGAGATTTCCCTAGATGGCTATAGTAGGTAGGTACTATCTATGCTATGAGTATAATAGTAGGGTTTTGCCTCAGTACAAATGCGAAAAAAATTGTGCGCATCGAGAAAAAGTTGTGAATTTTTGACCATAGATAGAGTGAGCAAAGATGAATATTTTTTAGTATTGGCGGTCTGTAAAATTTTTGGACCTTCACGTCAAAATCAGGGGTCCCGTGCAATATGTTATTACTCTCTGGTTAAGACTGCTAGGGGTTGTTTGGTATCGTTTCCGTGTAAAACAGACATGCAGAATTCATTTCTGATATTAAAAATGTAAAATTTTGTATTAAAAAAAAAGTTGTGCCGCGAGGAAAAACACAATTTTATTTTTATTTTTTTAGAACGTCATATAACTAATATATATCCTTTATTTCAAATAATAAAAAATATTATAAAGAAGCATATTTAATATAGATTATAGAAACATATACATTTTATACACCTTAAATACAAAAAACTTCCGGTTTTTTTTTTACTAAAGTTGAGTAACGGAAAACAGACGTCGCGTCGTTTGAATTGTGACGGTTTATGTTAAAGTTAAGGAGGAAATATATGTTTTTATTTATTGTATTTTTTTATTTCTGCATTTTGTGAAGTTATTATAAATAAAATTTACTAATAACAAGCAATACATGCATTTTAAGGTCAATTCGCTACGGATGTTCACGTTCACATTGATTATCGATACTTACTATGGAGAAAACATATACACCACGAAGCAAACATTTTTTTTCGCGTAGTTTTTGTACACTATAAGCCTAAAAATTTTATATATTTAGAAACTACATTAAATATGCTTATTTATAATATTTTTTATTATTAGAAAAGAAATGATATATATTAGTTATATGACGTTCTAAAAAAAAATAAAAAATTGTGTTTTTCCTCGCCACACAACTTTTTTTTTAATGAGAAATTTTACATTTTTAATATCACAAATGAATTCCGCATGTCTGTTTTATACGGAAATGATACCACACAACCCCTAGCAGCCTTAACCATAGAGTAATAACGTATTTCACAGGACCCCTGATTTTGACGTGAAGGTCCAAAAATTTTACGGACCTCCAATACTAAAAAATATTTATCGTGGGCCATTCTCTCCATGGTCAAAAATTCACAACTTTTTCTCGATGCGCACAATTTTTACAAATTCGAGCTCTGCTATAATGGGAGGCTTCTTTCTGCTGAGGCCTGACGCGCCAGCACGCGGTTGCTTAGCAACGCCTATAAAAACACATGTTTGTGGTTGAAAAGACGACTGATTGCTGCGGATACGAATTTGTATATGTTTCCTTTTCATCGGAAAATTACTCGATCACCTACCACTACAAAACACACCGTACTACTGCTTATTATACCAAAAATTGTTAGGTCGAACATTTGAGATAGGAGAAAAAGAATTTTGATAGAGTTTACTGCGCGAAAAAAAACCATACTATAGATAATTATACCAAAAATAGTTACGTTTAACATTTAATATGGGAGAAGAAGAGTTTTGATAGAGTCAACCACGTGATGGGCGGGGAAAAAAGGGGGGCTCGGGAGGCGGAGCCAACCGCATTAAGAAAAAACACACCGTAGTACTGCTTATTATACCAAAAATTGTTACGTCGAACATTTGAGATAGGAGAAAAAAGAACTATGATAGAGTTTACCGCGCGATGGGCTGTAAAAAGAGGGGGGCTCGGGGGGCGGAGCCCCCCGCAAAAAGAAGAAAACACACCATACTATAGATAATAATACCAAAAATTGTTACGTCGAACATCTGAGATAGGAGAAAAAGATTTTTGATAGAGTTTACCGCGCGATGGGCTGTAAAAAGAGGGGGGCTCGGGGGGCGGAGCCCCCCGCATTAAGTAAAAACACACCGTAGTACTGCTTATTATACCAAAAATTGTTAAGTCGAACATTTGAGATAGGAGAAGAAGAATTTTGACAGAGTTTACCGCGCGATGGGCTTCAAAAAGAGGGGGGCTCGGGGGGCGGAGCCCTCCGCAAAAAGAAAGAAATACACCATACTATAGATAATTATACCAAAAATAGTTACGTTGAACATTTAAGATGGGAGAATAAGAGTTTTGATAGAGTCAACCACGCGATGGGCGGGGAAAAAAGGGGGGCTGGGCATTAATAAAAAACACACCGTAGTACTGCTTATTATACCAAAAATTGCTACGTCGAACATTTGAGATAAGAGAAAAAGAATTTTGATAGAGTTTACCGCGCGATGGGCTGTAAAAAAAAGGGGGGCTCGGGGGGCGGAGCCCCCCGCAAAAAGAAGAAAACACACCATACTATAGATAATTATACCAAAAATTGTTACGTCGAACATCTGTGAACATTTAAGATGGGAGAATAAGAGTTTTGATAGAGTTTACCGCGCGATGGGCTGTAAAAAGAGGGGGACTCGGGGGTGGAGCCCCCCGCATTAAGAAAAAACACACCGTAGTACTGCTTATTATACCAAAAATTATTACGTCGAACATTTGAGATAAGAGAAAAAGAATTTTGATAGAGTTTACCGCGCGATGGGCTGTAAAAAGAGGGGGGCTCGGGGGGCGGAGCCCCCCGCAAAAAGAAGAAAACACACCATACTATAGATAATTATACCAAAAATTGTTACGTCGAACATCTGAGATAGGAGAAAAAGATTTTTGATAGAGTTTACCGCGCGATGGGCTGTAAAAAGAGGGGGGCTCGGGGGGCGGAGCCCCCCGCAAAAAGAAAAAAAACACCATATTATAGATATTTATACCAAAAATAGTTACGTTGAACATTTAAGATGGGAGAAGAAGAGTTTTGATAGAGTCAATCTCGTGATGGGCGGGGAAAAAAGGGGGGCTCGGGGGGCGGAGCCCCCCGCATTAAGAAAAACACACCGTAGTACTGCTTATTATACCAAAAATTGTTAGGTCGAACATTTGAGATAAGAGAAAAAGAATTTTGATAGAGTTTACCGCGCGATGGGCTGTAAAATGCGGGGGGCTCGGGGGGCGGAGCCCCCCGCAAAAAGAAGCAAATACACCATACTATAGATAATTATACCAAAAATTGATACGTCGAACATTTGAGATAGGAGAAAAAGAATTTTGCCAGAGTTTACCGCGCCATGGGCTGCAAAAAGAGGGGGGCTCGGGGGGCGGAGCCCTCCGCAAAAAGAAAGAAATACACCATACTATAGATAATTATACCAAAAATAGTTACGTTGAACATTTAAGATGGGAGAATAAGAGTTTTGATAGAGTCAACCACGCGATGGGCGGGGAAAAAAGGGGGGCTCGGGGGGCGGAGCCCCCCGCATTAAGAAAAAACACACCGTAGTACTGCTTATTATACCAAAAATTGCTACGTCGAACATTTGAGATAAGAGAAAAAGAATTTTGATAGAGTTTACCGCGCGATGGGCTGTAAAAAAAAGGGGGGCTCGGGGGGCGGCGCCCCCCGCAAAAAGAAGAAAATACACCATACTATAGATAATAATACCAAAAATTGTTACGTCGAACATCTGAGATAGGAGAAAAAGATTTTTGATAGAGTTTACCGCGCGATGGGCTGTAAAAAGAGGAGGGCTCGGAGGGCGGAGCCCCCCGCAAAAAGAAGAAAATACACCATACTATAGATAATTATACCAAAAATTGTTACGTCGAACATTTGAGATAGGAGAAAAAGAATTTTGACAGAGTTTACCGCGCGATGGGCTGTAAAAAGAGGGGGGCTCGGGGGGCAGAGCCCCCCGCAAAAAGAAAGAAATACACCATACTATAGATAATTATACCAAAAAAAGTTACGTTGAACATTTAAGATGGGAGAATAAGAGTTTTGATAGAGTCAACCACGCGATGGGCGGGGAAAAAAGGGGGGCTGGGCATTAATAAAAAACACACCGTAGTACTGCTTATTATACCAAAAATTGCTACGTCGAACATTTGAGATAAGAGAAAAAGAATTTTGATAGAGTTTACCGCGCGATGGGCTTTAAAAAAAAGGGGGGCTCGGGGGGCGGAGCCCCCCGCAAAAAGAAGAAAACACACCATACTATAGATAATTATACCAAAAATTGTTACGTCGAACATCTGTGAACATTTAAGATGGGAGAATAAGAGTTTTGATAGAGTTTACCGCGCGATGGGCTGTAAAAAGAGGGGGACTCGGGGGTGGAGCCCCCCGCATTAAGAAAAAACACACCGTAGTACTGCTTATTATACCAAAAATTATTACGTCGAACATTTGAGATAAGAGAAAAAGAATTTTGATAGAGTTTACCGCGCGATGGGCTGTAAAAAGAGGGGGGCTCGGGGGGCGGAGCCCCCCGCAAAAAGAAGAAAACACACCATACTATAGATAATTATACCAAAAATTGTTACGTCGAACATCTGAGATAGGAGAAAAAGATTTTTGATAGAGTTTACCGCGCGATGGGCTGTAAAAAGAGGGGGGCTCGGGGGGCGGAGCCCCCCGCAAAAAGAAAAAAAACACCATATTATAGATATTTATACCAAAAATAGTTACGTTGAACATTTAAGATGGGAGAAGAAGAGTTTTGATAGAGTCAATCTCGTGATGGGCGGGGAAAAAAGGGGGGCTCGGGGGGCGGAGCCCCCCGCATTAAGAAAAACACACCGTAGTACTGCTTATTATACCAAAAATTGTTAGGTCGAACATTTGAGATAAGAGAAAAAGAATTTTGATAGAGTTTACCGCGCGATGGGCTGTAAAATGCGGGGGGCTCGGGGGGCGGAGCCCCCCGCAAAAAGAAGCAAATACACCATACTATAGATAATTATACCAAAAATTGATACGTCGAACATTTGAGATAGGAGAAAAAGAATTTTGCCAGAGTTTACCGCGCCATGGGCTGCAAAAAGAGGGGGGCTCGGGGGGCGGAGCCCTCCGCAAAAAGAAAGAAATACACCATACTATAGATAATTATACCAAAAATAGTTACGTTGAACATTTAAGATGGGAGAATAAGAGTTTTGATAGAGTCAACCACGCGATGGGCGGGGAAAAAAGGGGGGCTCGGGGGGCGGAGCCCCCCGCATTAAGAAAAAACACACCGTAGTACTGCTTATTATACCAAAAATTGCTACGTCGAACATTTGAGATAAGAGAAAAAGAATTTTGATAGAGTTTACCGCGCGATGGGCTGTAAAAAAAAGGGGGGCTCGGGGGGCGGCGCCCCCCGCAAAAAGAAGAAAATACACCATACTATAGATAATAATACCAAAAATTGTTACGTCGAACATCTGAGATAGGAGAAAAAGATTTTTGATAGAGTTTACCGCGCGATGGGCTGTAAAAAGAGGAGGGCTCGGAGGGCGGAGCCCCCCGCAAAAAGAAGAAAATACACCATACTATAGATAATTATACCAAAAATTGTTACGTCGAACATTTGAGATAGGAGAAAAAGAATTTTGACAGAGTTTACCGCGCGATGGGCTGTAAAAAGAGGGGGGCTCGGGGGGCAGAGCCCCCCGCAAAAAGAAAGAAATACACCATACTATAGATAATTATACCAAAAAAAGTTACGTTGAACATTTAAGATGGGAGAATAAGAGTTTTGATAGAGTCAACCACGCGATGGGCGGGGAAAAAAGGGGGGCTCGGGGGGCGGAGCCCCCCGCATTAAGAAAAAACACACCGTAGTACTGCTTATTATACCAAAAATTGCTACGTCGAACATTTGAGATAAGAGAAAAAGAATTTTGATAGAGTTTACCGCGCGATGGGCTGTTAAAAAAGAAGGGGCTCGGGGGGCGGCGCCCCCCGCAAACAGAAGAAAATACACCATACTATAGATAATTATACCAAAATTGTGACGTCGAACATCTGAGATAGGAGAAAAAGATTTTTGATAGAGTTTACCGCGCGATGGGCTGTAAAAAGAGGGGGGCTCGGGGAGCGGAGCCCCCCGCATTAAGTAAAAACACACCGTAGTACTGCTTATTATACCAAAAATTGTTACGTCGAACATTTGAGATAGGAGAAGAAGAATTTTGACAGAGTTTACCGCGCGATGGGCTGTAAAAAGAGGGGGGCTCGGGGGGCGGAGCCCCCCGCAAAAAGAAGAAAACACACCATCTATACATATAATAAAGGTGAAGAGGGTAAAAAATCTGTACATTGGAGATATTAGTAAAAAAATGAGTTAGTAGCTCTTAGAATCGATAACAGAACACGTTTCGACGATTTTTAGAATTTTTGTCTGTTTGTCTGTTTGTCTGTTTGTCTGTTTGGATGGGGAGAGTTGGCGTCAAAACGCCTGAACCGATTTCGATAAAAACTTCACTAGCAGGTTCAACAGACCTCTGGTCAGGACATAGGCTATAAAAAATACGAACATTTTGGATTTAAGGGGGTTTAAGGGGGGTTTTAACTTTGAATATGAGTGTTAAGCTCAAGCAGCAAATTGATATTTGTTTAACTACTTTCGGTTAGTTTATATTCATTCATATATAAATAAATAAATGGGTTAAATAATAATATACTGGTTAAATATAGTGGAAAAGTAAAAAATACGTACCATCAAAAGGGGTATCTAGATATGTCTTTGGCTATACGATTAGGTAACGCTATCTCTCGCAGGACTTTGTCACTAACCGAGTCCTCCCTACGCAAAATCTGACCACTACATATGTAGTTTAGGTGCATACTAAATGCAACACGAGTTCGCAGATATTTCCATAGATGGCTATAGTAGGTAGGTACTATCTATGCTACCTCTTTCTGTTGAGGCCTGGCGCGCTAGCACGCGGTTGCTTAGCAACGCCTATCTCATCAACAGAGCTGTTGAAAACACTGATGTTTGTGGTTGAAAAGACGAATGATTGCTGCGGATACGAATTTGTATATTTTTCCTTTTCATCGGAAAATTACTCGATCACCTCTGTATTATAAATGTTTGTGAATAGTTTGTAAATCTTCTATCTATACCTACATGTAATAAAGCTGAAAAGGGTCGAAAATCTGTAGGTACATTGGAGATATTAGTAAAAAAATGAGTGTAGCTCTTAGAATCGATAACAGGACACGTTTCTACGACTTTTAGAATTTTTGTCTGTTTGTCTGTTTAGATTTGAACTTTGTATGGGAAATGACTTTATATGGGAATATATGCCATTGTATTTTAACTATATATTTTTTATACCACGACGGTGACATTGAAGCATACGGCCCGCCGCCTGATGCCAAGCAGTTAGCGTAGCCTATGGACGCCTGTAACTTCAGAGGATTTACATGCACGTTGCCTACCCTTTAGAATATTTTATTTATTTCATCTATATTGCACGAAATGGCGTGTAAGTATAATACCAAATATTATTATCTACCAGTCGTCAACCATAGGGCCAATATAAGCCTATACAAGGGGAAAAAATAAATTAGAAATAAAAAATTCAACAAACTGTTAAGTTGAATGTTAAAGACAGAAGAAAAATCAGTTTTGATAGAATTTACGTAATAGATGGTTAAAGGGGACTCGCATAAAGAAAAACACACTACTATTGCTATTGTTACCAAAAATGTTTGAATGTTCAAGATGGGAGAATTTTCCACGAGGTGGTTGGTAGAAGGGGGAGGGGGCCGGGGAGCACCCCGCGAAAAAGGAAAAAAACACACCGGACTATTGCTAATTATACCAAAAATTGTTAGGTTAAACATTCAAGATGGGAGAAAAAGAGTTTTGACAGGGTTTATCACGTGTCGGGCCGCAAACAAAGGGGGGCTCGGGGGGCGGAGCCCCCCGCATAAAAAAAAACACACCGTACTATTGCTAATTATACCAAAAATTGTTAGGTTAATCATTTAAGATGGGAGAAAAAGAGTTTTGATAGGGCTTACCACGGGATAGGCAGTAAAGAAGGGGGGCTCGGGGGGCGGAGCCCCCCGCATAAAGAAAAAACACCCCGCACTATTGCTAAGTATACCAAAAATGTTTAGGTTAAACATTCAAGATGGGAGAAAAAGAGTTTTGATAGGGTTTAGCACGTGACGGGCCGTAAAGAAAGGGGGGCTCGGGGGGCGGAGCCCCCCGCATAAAGAAAAGACACCGCGCACTATTGCTAAGTATACCAAAAATTTTTAGGTTAAACATTCAAGATGGGAGAAAAAGAGTTTTGATAGGGCTTACCACGGGACAGGCAGTAAACAAGGGGGGCTCGGGGGGCGGAGCCCCCCGCATAAAGAAAAAACACCCCGCACTATTGCGAAGTATACCAAAAATTTTTAGGTTAAACATTCAAGATGGGAGGAAAAGAGTTTTGATAGGGTTTAGCACGTGACGGGCCGTAAAGAAAGGGGGGCTTGGGGGGAAGAGCCCCCCGCATGAAGAAAAAACACCGTAGTATTGCTAATTATACCAAAAATTGTTAGGTTAATCATTTAAGATGGGAGAAAAAGAGTTTTGATAGGGCTTACCACGGGACAGGCGGTAAACAAGGGGGGCTCGGGGGGCGGAGCCCCCCGCATAAAGAAAAAATACCCCGTACTATTGCTAATTATACCAAAAATTGTTAGGTTAATCATTTAAGATGGGAGAAAAAGAGTTTTGATAGGGCTTACCACGGGATAGGCAGTAAAGAAGGGGGGCTCGGGGGGCGGAGCCCCCCGCATAAAGAAAAAACACCCCGCACTATTGCTAAGTATACCAAAAATGTTTAGGTTAAACATTCAAGATGGGAGAAAAAGAGTTTTGATAGGGTTTAGCACGTGACGGGCCGTAAAGAAAGGGGGGCTCGGGGGGCGGAGCTCCCCGCATAAAGAAAAGACACCCCGCACTATTGCTAAGTATACCAAAAATTTTTAGGTTAAACATTCAAGATGGGAGAAAAAGAGTTTTGATAGGGCTTACCACGGGACAGGCGGTAAACAAGGGGGGCTCGGGGGGCGGAGCCCCCCGCATAAAGAAAAGACACCGCGCACTATTGCTAAGTATACCAAAAATTTTTAGGTTAAACATTCAAGATGGGAGAAAAAGAGTTTTGATAGGGCTTACCACGGGACAGGTGGTAAACAAGGGGGGCTCGGGGGGCGGAGCCCCCCGCATAAAGAAAAAATACCCCGTACTATTGCTAATTATACCAAAAATTGTTAGGTTAATCATTTAAGATGGGAGAAAAAGAGTTTTGATAGGGCTTACCACGGGATAGGCAGTAAAGAAGGGGGGCTCGGGGGGCGGAGCCCCCCGCATAAAGAAAAAACACCCCGAAAAAGAAAAGACACCGCGCACTATTGCTAAGTATACCAAAAATTTTTAGGTTAAACATTCAAGATGGGAGGAAAAGAGTTTTGATAGGGTTTAGCACGTGACGGGCCGTAAAGAAAGGGGGGCTTGGGGGGAAGAGCCCCCCGCATGAAGAAAAAACACCGTAGTATTGCTAATTATACCAAAAATTGTTAGGTTAATCATTTAAGATGGGAGAAAAAGAGTTTTGATAGGGCTTACCACGGGACAGGCGGTAAACAAGGGGGGCTCGGGGGGCGGAGCCCCCCGCATAAAGAAAAAATACCCCGTACTATTGCTAAGTATACCAAAAATTTTTAGGTTAATCATTTAAGATGGGAGAAAAAGAGTTTTGATAGGGCTTACCACGGGATAGGCAGTAAACAAGGGGGGCTCGGGGGGCGGAGCCCCCCGCATAAAGAAAATACACCCCGCACTATTGCTAAGTATACCAAAAATTTTTAGGTTAAACATTCAAGATGGGAGAAAAAGAGTTTTGATAGGGTTTAGCACGTGACGGGCTGTAAAGAAAGGGGGGCTCGGGGGGCTCGGGGGGCGGAGCCCCCCGCATAAAGAAAAAACACCGTAGTATTGCTAATTATACCAAAAATTGTTAGGTTAATCATTTAAGATGGGAGAAAAAGAGTTTTGATAGGGCTTACCACGGGACAGGCGGTAAACAAGGGGGGCTCGGGGGGCGGAGCCCCCCGCATAAAGAAAAAATACCCCGTACTATTGCTAAGTATAGCAAGAATTGTTAGGTTAAACATTCAAGATGGGAGAAAAAGAGTTTTGATAGGGCTCAGCACGTGACGGGCGGCAAAGAAAGGGGGGCTCGGGGGGCGGAGCCCCCCGCATAAAGAAAAGTACACACCGTAGTATTGCTAATTATACCAAGAATTGTTAGATTATATAAAGAATTTAAGATGGGAGAAAAAGAGTTTTTATAGGGCTTACCACGTAATAGGCAGTAAAGAAAGGAGGCCCCGGGGGGCGGAGCCCCCGCATAAAGAAAAAACACACCGCACTATTGCTACTTATACCAAAATTTTTTAGGTTGAACATTTAACATGAGAGAAAAAGAGTTTCGATAGGTTTTACCATGTGACGGGCGGTAAACAAAGGGAGGCTCAGGGGGCGGAGCTCCCCGCATGAAGATAAAAAAAACACCATACCATTGCTAATTATACCACAAATTGTTAGGTTAAACATTTAAGATGGGAGAAAAAGAGTTTTGATAGGTTTTAGCACGTGAAAGGCGGTTAAAGGGGGACCACCAGCATAAAGTTGTAGCAATTTGAAGTAGGTATACTAAGTTTAACTGAAGATATAAGTATCTGCACTTTTCCATACAAAGTGACCCGTTTGCATGGTGCTTGGATGTAGTAGTTAAGTTAGATATGTAAGGAAATATATATGTAGAATGGGTGTATTCTATTCGCCAACAAACTGTCTGGCAGTTTGGCGAAGTTTTTGTAATAGTCTTTAAGTATATATTACTGAGCAATAAATTAAAAAAAAAAAAAAGAAAAAACACACTGCGCTATTGCTTATGTTATCAAAATTGGTAAGGTTGAATGTTTAAGATGGGAGCAAGAGTTTGACAGAGTTTTCCACGCGGCAGACGGTACAAGGGGGGCTCGGGGGCGGAGCCCCCCGCATTAGACAAAAACACCGTACCATTGCTATTTTTACCAAAAATGGTAAGGTTGAATATTTCAGATGGGAAGAAAAAAGTTTTGATAGAGTTTGCGTTATGGCATAAGCGGCAGAAGGCTTGCATAAACCAAAAACACACAGCACTTTCACTATTAATACCAAAAATGGTTAAGTTGAATATTTAAGACGGAATCAATAACAGTTTTGATAGAGTTTACTACGTGAAAGGCTGCTTGGGGGCCATTTTGCTTACACTTTAACATCAAGGTTGTTTTCTCTGGGACGCTTCGGGTTTTCGACTCTAATTAGTGTTTAGCTGTCGGCCTACGCAGACCTTACCACTAAAGCTGCCTTGCTATTGATACGGATACGGTAAAAGATAAGAGGGGACATGCGGGAATCGATCATCAGCAAGGCATCAGTCATGGTCACGGTGACGGTTCTTAGTTAATTCCCGGCTATTTGTTGATTCCCGCACGTCTCCTCTCATCTCCGCCTTAATGGAAGGGCTGCCTTATTATTGGTCTTTCCATCCTTCGGTTTACTTTTAAGATTTATCATTAATTTGTGTTCGATCTCTGACCTCCTGCTGCACTTTCCTCTGAGATACTTCGGCCGTTCGACTCTACATGACTCTACAAAGGAAGCTCTGACTTTTTAGCTCGCCAGATCTTCAGAGACACAGTCCAATCTTAGACGCTTTCCGTCGATCTTTTGGGATGTCGAAGTTATATGGAAGAAGTCGGTTTTAGCTAAACTGCTAAACTGACTTTATAAAATTTTACAAGTAGAAAGCGTTCAGCAATGGACTGTTGAGGATAACGAAATAAGTAACAGAATCAACTGCAACACACGCGAGCGAAGCCGCGCGGGTACAGCTAGTTAGAAATAAAAATGTTCAGTGGTTACTTTGTAGGAGTCAATATTATGTGAGTTTTTTAAAGTATATAATGACATTTTGTGGTAATCCAGGATGAAAGTGTGATAAATGTCTTTTCACCCCTACTATTCGAAAAAGGGTAATTTGTTGCCCATTTACAGGGAGCAAAAGTGACATTTGATCCCTCTGGGCTTTTTTTATTGTCCTTGTCTTTGCAACCGATTAAAATGAGACAACATTATATAACTTCTCTTTCTAGCAGATAGCTAGTTTAGTACCTTTGTTTTCGTTTTTCTCATAGAAGGAGTGAAAAGTAGAGTGTACTACGCGGTAGCAAAATTATTTCGATCTCGGGTCACTTGAATCCCTCACTACGCTCAGGATTCCATAATAGAATCCCGAGCGTAGCGAGTCGCTTCGTTGGGGATTCAACACGCTACCCTCGACCGAAATAAGTCAATTTGCTCCCTTGTAATACAATCTACTATTAAGTGCTTGTTTACATAATATGACAAGTAAATTATAAACTTGTATAGATGTCATATACAAAGGAAAAAGTGACCAACGCCTCCGGTGCCCAAGGCTGGATTCGAACCAGCGTCTTCTGCATTCGCGGCAGACGCGTTAACCAACTTCGGCACCTGGCCACGAAAGCACCGGTCGAATTTTCCCGTGTATATGCAATCTTTGTAAATGCTAACAATACAAGCTATATATGCAATATATGCTATCTATACAAGTTTATAATTTATACATATAGTAGTGTGACTACTTAAATAAACAAATCAAAATATTAATTAAAAAATAATTTGATTTGTTCTTTCAGTTCTATGACAAGTAAGGAAGAATTCACTATAGTTGACTAAATGCTTACGATGTCCGTCTAAAAAACCTTTTTTGTCTGGAGCTTATAATACTGTTATTCATTGTAGTGTCAGAAAGGATGCAATTATAAAAACTTCTCATGTCGGACGAGCGAGCGGAGCAAAGTGAGTTACATTTAACTTCTTTCACCAAATGAGATTATCCTCTCTAAACGTAAAGCTCGCAATGAACTACATTTTTGATAAGTACTTTAATTGTTAAGCCATTTAAGTTTCACATTACACTGGACAGTTCATAGAGTAAGTACTAAACAAAAAGGTAGCTTGAACCGTAACTCAAAACTCGACCTACCCTACAATAATTATTAGTAGGTATGTAGTTTTATTCTAGACGGACTTGTAGGTATATAAATAATAACAACGAAGGAATGTTAATAATTTCAGGAGGTAACATATACAATAGACATCAAATCACGGTAAATAGTGTGCAACATAGTTTATAGTAAAATAACCCGGTTCAAACGGTTAAATCCGGTTATTGACGAAAACTCGATTATGTGTATATGGCATGCAGTATAATACCAGAATAGGGAATATTACGCAAAACTCTGCGTAGGGGGCGGCACTAGCACAACCAGAGGGCCTACCACGAAACACGAAAATAAAAATTTCGTTACCTGGTTCTCTGTCACTCTTTCATACTCGAGCGATAGAGGCACATGTCAAAATTTCCATTCTCTCAGAGGCAGATGTCAAAATTTCCATTCTCTCGTTTCACGATAGGCCCTCTGTAAACAAACCGCCTTGGTGCGCAAACGACATATTTATTCGTTATAAATTATCTATGAAAACTTGTAAAAAAACTGTTCAAGGCCTAGTATGTATTAAAAACTCTATGGTTTACGGGTGTGCTAATGCTGCACTCTGGTGGCAGAATATTGCAGTAATATGCCCTATTGCGGAATTACCCATACAAATAATATCGGTAGTGCATGCCCCAATAGTGTATTTAACATATGTGACGTCCCACGGGTGAAAGTACCTTATGGCGGTTGGCGCTTACGTTGCGAAGCATCGCATTAGTATTGCAGCGTCGTTAGGAATAGCGTAAGCCCCAACCGCCATAAGGTACCTTTTCTCGTGGAATGTCACATATATGTAATTAATATCTAATATATTTAATGCGAAATTTTATAAAATAGGTAATACGTATATTTACCTACGTTATAAAACTGTTTACTACATATTCATAAAGTAACGCTTTAAAAAACAATAATTTGGCATAAAATTAAAACCTGTATATAAACATTAAAAACGAAAAGTCCCAGAGTTCCGAAACGAGTGAAGTATACAAGCATTTTGTTACATTAAGTACTACAATCATAGACTTAAATATATAGTAGACGGCCATAGCCTAAGAACTTTTTGAGGCTCCGAGTATTTAGCGCCATCTAGTTCAGAGCCACCTAAACAGAGCATGAGATAAAATCAGCGCCACCTAGTAACGACTAGTGTACTACTAGTACGTTATTCGTTACTAGGCGGCGCTGATTTCATCTCATACATATTGGCTCTGTTTA
Organism: Pammene fasciana; assembly: GCA_911728535.1. Taxonomy (NCBI): domain Eukaryota; kingdom Metazoa; phylum Arthropoda; class Insecta; order Lepidoptera; family Tortricidae; genus Pammene; species Pammene fasciana. Next base: position 43,824,841 of record OU452272.1, on the reverse strand, counting down.
GGTGGCTCTGAACTAGATGGCGCTAAATACTCGGAGCCTCAAAAAGTTCTTAGGCTATGGCCGTCTACTATATATTTAAGTCTATGCTACAATTAAACGTGGTACTTACCATGTACAGTCGCCATCAGATACATATATCGGGCCGGCCAAGGTGGTCACAAATATCTGAACAGCGCCTCTATTGTCAAGGCGATAAAGTGCATGTTCAGATTTTTGCAATACTCAAGGGGATAAATTCCACGTTCGGATATTTTTGAGTACCCTGGCCGCTCCGATATATGCAAAGCAATATCGTTTCGCGAACTATGTTACGTTATAACTTCATAAGAATATTATCATAAGTAGTTTAACATCGCTAATGCGCACACTAAGCCTGGGCGTGGGCACCCTTCGCGAACACTTTAACCATGTACTGTACAGACGACCAAGAAAGTGGTCTACCAGTTTCGACAAAAGTTTCTGCGACATCTAGAGCGAGCTAGAAGGCGAGGAACAATCATCAGAAGGTTCTTGTGATATTGGTCCGTTTGCAAAGAAATCGCGAGTTCTCAGTTCGAGGCGGACTACTAATACAGTGGGCCAAGAAAGTGGTCTACCAGTTTTGACAAAAGTTTCTGCGACATCTAACGATCGCTAACGTTGACTTTTCTAACGGAGTTTAAAACATGCACGACCTTGTTGTCTCATGACGAACGAACGAACCTCAACCGTAGTGTGGTAGACCACATTTTTGGCCGACTGTACCATACAGGGTGTAACAAAAATACTGGTGATCCGTTTAAGGGCGTAATTAGGAAAAAGTATCAGAAAAAAAATATAGGACGCGAAATTTTTTTTCCTATGGAACAGATAGGCCCTGCCGGCCGACCCTCCATACTAAACTGAAATGTTTTTCTTAGTTTTTCATGATTAGAATACGATACCAATTATGCCCTTAAAAGGATAACCAGTATTTTTGTTACACCCTGTATAAAACAAGTAGTTAAAGACTGCAATGTCTAAAGTCAATAGTAGAATTTTTAAATGAGTGAAGTAATCAGACAACTCGTGTTATACAAAATCGTAATCCATATAAAGCGCTGCCAAATTTCTTGTTTCATTTAAAAATAATACTATTTTTAAGTGGGCGTCGATTTCTCCGGGTGCGTCCACTTACACTGATGGGAAATTTAGTCTATCACTCGAAACACTGCATGAGAGATCCCATCTCTTCGCTGCTTCACCTCAAACACGTCGCTGTCTGCGTCCACTTAGACTATGTGCAAGTTGCGGAAAATTTCAAAAAGCTGTTTTTTTTTTGGAAAATTTCCAGAAACTTTTACAAGAAATTTTAATAAAAAATAGGGATTTTTTTACAAAAGTTATAAGCTGTTTCCAAAATATCTAAGTGAAAATTTCCGCAAAGTTTTCGTCAGCACATCCGTAGGTGCGTCCACTTAGACACACTTGCGCCCCCTCCCCCTACCTCCCGTCCCTCCGCTGCAGCACCTCGAACAGTACCAGGTTCGCGTCCACATCGCTGTCGTCGCTCGGGTGCGTCCACTTGGCTTCGAGGAGCGGCTCGCCGCCGCCCTTGGGCGTCCGCGAGCGGCTGACGGGCGACAAGTCGTCTAGGGGCACGGCGCCCGTCACGGACTTTATGAAGAGGACCTGTGGGAAGATGGAAATTGTGTGTAAGTTTATTGGTTACTAGGTGTTCGCGTGCGTTTTCCTACCCTGAATGTTGGCTAGAGTATAAACTGGTTACTATACCAAATTTCATGTGCAGCACCATTTTGCGTAATTCGCGAACAAATTTATGGTCATTTTTTTCTTAAGTGTTACTTATACAAGGTTTAACAAAAATGCTGGTGATCTTTGTAACACTTTCACGACCAGGCGAAAAATGACGTCCTACTTCAGAAACCGGGCGTGTATAGCTACGTACAAAAAAATCCCGCCCAGCGGGTTGTCTGGCATCTGAGTAAAGTTTACGAGCGCCCGCGAGGCGGGTTCTTGGTAGTGAATGTGTTGAGATCATAATTAGTATTGTATTTTAATTATTAAAAAAAAAAACAATTAAAAGCTTTTTCCTCGCAAAAAAAAAAATGGTTTTTGTATGGAGGGTTGGCAGGTTGGGCTAACAAGCAAAAAAATATTTTCGCGTCTAAAAAATTTGACTTGTATTTTTTCGAACGAGCGGAAGTGAGTTTTTGTTGAACGAGTTAGAATCGCAATACTATAAGTATTTATGTTATATTTTGTATGTATAGATAGATTATTGAGTGGTTCGAGCAAAAATACTTTTGTATTTTGTAGTTGGTATGTTCGGCCGTATAAGTTGCTTTTTTTTGAGTTTGCTACTGGGACGTCTTGGTATTTCGATGGTTTTTTGATAATTTTTGTGATAATTTTTGTAATGTTTTTGAAATTTCTTAGGGCTGTAGCAGAGGTACATAAAATTTGTAAGTTTGTATATGAACAGGATCGATCAAGTGGTTATGGAGCTAGAAGGAGAAAAAAATCCTCGTTGGCGTCTTTTTATATTGGTCAACTCGTTTGCAAGTAAATCGCGAGTTCTCAGTTGGAGGCGGACTCCTGGTTATATTGTCTGGCGCCGTGCTTGGCCGCGTCCGGGCTTCTCGCGACGATATTGTTAGCGGCGGAGGGCCGCCGTTGTCGTGCGCCGTGCGCTCGCCGGGCGCGTCTCGCGCGGCCGCGTCGCCGTCGACTCGCCGCGGGCCATCGGGGGCGGGGCGGGCCGCGCTCGCCGGCGGGTACGTTCCCGCCGTCGGCGTGCGCGGGGCATCGCCGAGCGCGGCCGCTCACGCCCCGACCCGCGCCGTTCGACGCCGGATCCTCAGTCGGTCGCTTCACCTGCCACTCCTTCCATACGCGCCCCGGCGCGAGCGTTCCGCTTCGTCGCCTCGCCCTCGGAGCGTCACACCGGACTTTCCCACGATCACGTCAGTTTCGTTTCTTTTATGCCATAACCCGCGAGCGCGTCGTATTATCGCCCTTCCGCATAAAGACTCGCGCGAATCTTTTTCAACCAACTTCAAGATTTCAAAAAAAAAATTATCGATTCAACAATTTTTTTTTATGTATGTTCACCCAAGACGACTAAACCGATTTGGAAAATTCTTTTATAGTTTAATATAATATACTTCACAGTTAATCCCATTATCACCAGGTCCAAATCTGATAATAAAATCCTAATAGTACATTACGCACCTAGGGCGGTAAAATAAAGAACGGCTCAGATCGCGGATATTTGTAGCCCGAACCGAAGGTAAGGGCCATAGACAAGCGATCTGAGGCCTTCTTTATTGCCGCCCGTGATGCGTACACAATTTTACGTCTTCTCCTGGGTGTGAAGTGAGATTTTCCGCTACGCCCGTGGGCGTAATATCTCACTTACCGCCCAGAGTGACGTAAAAAAATAAAACAAACTCTTTAACTGTTATAAACACACCTATATAATCATTTCACTATTTTTTACAGTAACTCAACCACTTCCTCTTGGAATAGCAGATCCTAAATAAAGTCAATTCTTTTTTTTTTCAAAAAACAAAGATCCCAACGAATTAAAAACCTCCTCCGTCAAAATCTTAATATCAATTAAAAACATACCAACCCACAACTAACCCAAAATACATAAATTAAAACTTTTTGACATAACTACATCCAATTGCAGCTTTATTAACAAACCACATACATTTCGATAACTTTTTAATTTTAAATATTTGTTTTCGCCACGTTTTTCTTATCTCCATGTAACACATCGGTTTCGGTTTAAAGACATTTATTTCTCATAAGAACAATAACAGTTCACTTACATGAGATTACAACTAGGAAATAACATTATGTGACTTATTCCAACACATCTTAGTATATATTATCATAGACATAATTTTTGAGCTTTGTTTTAAATACAGTTTCTCCTTGAGAGTCCTTAACATCTTTTGGTAGATTATTAAACATCTGTGCACCTTCGGATAAAATAGTTTTTCTTCCATATCCAGTTCTATGTCTAAACAATTTAATTTTGTTAGTATTTCGTAAGTTATGCCGAAATTTTCTTTTGGTTAGTATTAGCTGAGAGTGTATATTATTTGTTAGTAGCTTATTTATAAGCATACAAGTGCAGTAGGTGTATAGCTGTTTTAGATTAAATAGTTTTGTTTTAGTATAAAGTAATTTTGATCTTGTAAGTTGGGGATATTTAAACAGAGTTTTAATTAATTTATTTTGCGACGTCTGCAACTTTTTAAGGTTTGTCTTTGCTGCGCAGCCCCACACCTCAATCAAATATTGTAAGTGGGATTTCACTAGTGAATTATATATCAATAGTCGAGCTTTGTGAGGTATACAGCCGGTGCATTTTTTTAATGCTCCAGTGAGACAGGATATTTTGGATCTAGTTTGCATAAAAACTATAACCAAAAATAAATATAATTTAAATTCTTATATGACTTAAATCGATCAAGAATGTATAAAACGCAACAGTGCCAACAGCATTCTAAATGTCATTGCAGATAAGTATGACTGCCCAATCCAGTTGCACTGGGTTGGGCAAATAATGGCAGTTGCAAAATTTAGATCAAAATAGATAATAAGATTAAAAAGTTATATTAATGATAATGACCTATCAATTTTGATCTAAATAAGTAATTATTAATAAGTAATTAATTGCTAATCTTATTTTTTTATATCTAAATGTAGTTTTTAGCTTTAGTTATAAGAGTTAAAAAAAAAAGTACTTACTAACATTACGTTAAGGATTATACTAACAAATATGTATGAGTCAAAGTTACTTGAAATAAATGCATTCATTCATTCATTCATAAAGCTAAAGAGCACAAAAACATTCTTCCTAAAAGTCTTTTTACAATCCCAACAAATTTCATAAAGATTAAAAAGAAAATCATAACAGAACAAAATTTTTCAATTTAAAACCCATCGAAACGCTCGGACATCCCCATAGCCAACTAGCTGTTCAGTTGTGTCCAAAATTATCTTTAATAACTTCGCTTACGCTTGCTCATAAACTACAGCCTTGGCCAGAAGTGTTGAGCACCAATGCGATTTTCATACAAAACTGTAAAGTTTAGTCCATCGTTTCCATCTTTGTTTAAGTTATTTTGTCAATTAATTTAAACTAATAGGAATGTTTTGTTGAAGTTAGTAGTATCTGCATAGAATATTTGCAATATGTCGCACCGACTTAAATTTACATTTTTGGTACCTTCTGTTTTCATATGTTTTAAGTACCTTGAAAGTGTTATTAAGTGAAGTTTTCTATATTTATATATAAAATATAACATTTACCGTTACCGTACATTGTTAGGATAGGGAAATAATGCTTAACATCAAAATTGTAAACAAAAAACACCTATGCTCAACACTTCTGGCCAAGGCTGTATATGCATACTATCATAGAGTAACTTATATAGTAGAACAGCACAGCCTAAGAACTTATTAAAGCTCAAGTCAATTGCGCCCTCTGTCCGAAAGCCGCCTAAAGATACCGAAAATGTAATAGAAATGTCACCCGACTGCTACTCCACCTAGTAGCTACTAGTGTACTACTAGTACGCTATTCGTTACTAGGTGGAGTAGCAGTGCGGGTGACATTTCCTCTTACATTTTGGGTATCTTTACGGGGCTCTCAGACAGAGGGCGCAATTGACTTGAGCTTCAAATAGTTCTCAGGCTGTGCTGCTCTACTATACACGGTGCCCATGAGGATTGCGAGAGATTTTAACAGTGTATTCCTGATCATAATTGGAAATTTCAATGTCATAAACTTTTCTGGATTTCGCCTCGTTTCAGAGTTACTCCCAATTAAACTAAAAAAAATATTATTTTAACTCAGTGCAAACCGCTTTTTTGATGGCGATTTCACTCTTTATGGGGTCTAAAAGTTTAGTCTAGGCCTCCTTATTGACAGATATCAAAAGGCCAAGGAATACTTTGCGTAAACCATTTTTTACGAATAAAAATGTACCATATTATTTTAGTCGTTAGTTTTATCAATAACATTTATTTTTTTATGTTCCAAAGCATTAAAAAAATCGAAAAAAAAGCAAAAAAAATTTTTTAGGCGAAATCAACCTAACTCCATATAAAATTTTTTCGTGGTGAAAATCTCTCGCAATGCTCACGGGCACCGTGTATAAGTTACTCTGTGTTACCTTATGCACAATGTGTCCAATAATGCCGAGCAGACAAACGCCAAGGCCGGCAACGTTGATGGCGCTCAACCGGTCCCCGCTCACCTCCACGGCCAGCACTAGAATGCACATCTCCTGGAAACCAGAGACAACCATCTTCAACACGTGTGTCAGTGCGAGAGAAAAGGTCCCACTTTCTCAGTTTGAAGTTATTAGTACAGTCACCGGCAATAGTATATGGGCGTTTTCACAAAACGTTGTTGATTTTCGTGTTTTTGAAATTTTAAGAATTTTTTGGATATTCCTCCTTAGAATCGAGAGTACTATTCATTCTGCTAGGAAATGAAAAGTGTCCCAAAATGTTCATACAATTTTTATTTTCCATTACGCTACTTTCATATAAGTGCCCATAGAAAAGTAGCGTAAGAGGAACAGGACACTTTTAATTTCATAGTGGAGTTGATAGTACTCACGATTCTGAGTAGGAATATGCAAAAAATTCTTAAAATTTCAAAAATATGAAAATTAACAACTTTTTGTGAAAAAGCCCATCTTCCTACATGGAGGCCGCAAAAATATGTGACACGCTCTCATGCCCCTACAAATAAGCTCAAATAAGCTACTATTGATGCTGGCTGTACCTCCTAAATCTTACACAAATCGGCCTAGTCCCACAGTACGCTCATTAAATCTTGAACTGTGCATTCTGGGTACAGTCAGCAGCAGAAGTAACTAAGCGTGAGATGTACAAAATCATCTTAGGGGCTGTCCATAAATTACGTCATCGATTTTTGACGACTTTGGACCCCCCCCACCCCTAAAATCATCAAAAGATTATGCTTCAAATGGCCCCGTTTCCTCCTACGTTATGCTACCATCGTCCGATGTCCAGACCCCCCCCACCCCCTATTTTGAAATGACGTAATTTATGAATAGCCCCTTAGCACGACTTAATTGTTAACAGGATTCGAAATTATCCAGATAATTATAATCAATGATCATTGATAGTTATCGCGATAATTATCAGATGATTATCCCCGGTACGGGTTTTTACTCTTATATATAGTTCAACTACTGGTGTCGAAATTCGAGCTTGATATTTTTTGTACAGTCGGCATCAAATATATCGGAGCGGCGAAGGTACTCAAAAATATCTGAACATGCACTTTATCGCGTTGACAATAGAGGCGTTGTTCAGATATTTATGACCACCTTGGCCGCTCCGATATATCTGATGGCGACTGTACGTTCAAAAGTCAAGATAATTATCGCGATAATTATCAAGATAACAATCATTGATAATTATCCTTTCGAACCCTGATTGTTAAGAGAATAAGAGCGTGTGAACTTTGAACACCTCACCCGTCAGTCACCATCAGATATATCGGAGCGGCCAAGATGGTCACAAAGATGTGAACATGAACAACGCTTCTACTGTCAATAAAGTGCATGTTCAGATATTTTTGAGTACCTTGGGCGCTCCGATATATTTGATGGCGACTGTACTAAGCAACGACACATACAATAGATAGGATAAATACTTAAATAGAAAAAAAATACCATAACCCCATGATATACACAAAGGAATGCCCTTACCAAGAATCGAACCAGGGGGGTGATTTTTGAGATTCGAGCACTCGAAAGTGACATTTAAAACTCCGAATAAAACTCTGAATTTTAAAAATAAAAGCGGTAGAAATTTAAAATGATGTTTATTTAAACTATTAATTCCATGCGAAAAAATTGGCGACAAACTTTTGTGTGCGATTATTTTCGAGCTTGAATTTTTTGAATTCGAGCGTCCGGCTGTCAAAAATCGGCCCCCTGGACCCCCTGCTTCATAGGCTGGGTCACTACCTTCTAGGCCAGGAGGCTGTTATCAGCAGTTATAAGATTTTGTATAACCCCGTGCCACTCACTTTTTTACCCGGCGGATTTCAAACCGAAGTAGCATAATTTTTGACATTCGCGAGTATCAACATTCGCATTCGCATCAAATGATGCGAATATTTTGCGAATGCGAATGTTGGCAGAACGCATCCTGTTTAGACCGCGCTGACCCGGCCAATGGTCATATGCATTGTTACAGAAAGTGATAACGACGGTATTACTTGATTCCTTTTGATCAATAATATCACATATCATGGTTCTGTATTTTTGAACTATGGAAGTATAATAATAATTTTAAACAAAAAAAGAACCGACTTCACTTATTACTTATTCCAAGAGGAAGTGGCCGAGTTGCTGTAAAAAATAGTGAAATCACTATAGGTGTGCCTATAATAGTTGAAGACTTCCTTCGATTTCTCCAGGATCCCATCATCAGACCCCGACTTGGTGACAATGGGACCATCTAGGGGTTATACCCGTTCGATTTAAAAAAAAAATTGAAAATCGGTTCACGATTCACGGAGATATCGAGTAACATACACACAAAAAAAAAATTAAAAAATTCAGTCTAATTGAGAACCTCCTCCTTTTTTGAAGTCGGTTAAAATGATAAGAAAGATGAACTTTTTTAAATCTAATCCGTAACATTCTAAGTAACTAAACTAGTAGCGATCTATACGGACAGATGTGGCATCACACTAAAGAACACACCTCCGTACATTCGTATTCGCATTCGGACATTCGCATCCTGAATATTCGCATTCGCAAATGTAAGAAAAACGACATTCTTGACATCCCTAATGTTATTCTACATTGAGCGGCATGAGGACAGTCATCGTCCAGTATAATTTGACCCCAGACCTCACCTTAAATATCCCCGCTATGGACAGCGTTAGACTGGAAGTGTAGGTGACCACGAGAAACTCTGAGATCTCCATGAGGAATGCGATTGTGGCGCCCCCAGACACCTTGGTGAGCGTCGGAACTAATGCCTCTTGAGGTAGCGATATGAGGTACTCGAAACAGGATAGACCTGGAATTGAGAAAATGAGGTTAGCTTTGAAATAAAACTCTTCATTCATCCTCCTAGCCAGGCTTTTTCCTACAGCTCATTTCTGAGCCTGTGTTCCGCTTGGCAATCTAATTCCATGAACTGGCGTAGCCACGAGTTTTTTGCGAAAGCGACTGTCATCTGACCCTCAGTCAGAATCACTTCATGAGCCAAAACTTAAGTTAAGAGTCGCCAGGACGCTCGCGTTCCCATACAAACGTAGTTCAGCTCTCATTTTAAAACGACATGCTTTAGAACGAAGAAATTTGGCATGGGCATTCTATTAGTACTGATCTAGGTCGGACATTCATTTTCGTTGCTAACAATTGTAATACAAAGAAAATACAGCCAGTTACAGATTTACATACAAAACTTATTTTTGCTATATATTCTTTTTATTACAATTTTTAGCAACGAAAACGGATGTCCGACCTAGATCTGTACTACTAGAATGCCCATGCCAAATTTTGTGGTTCTAAAGCATGTCGTTTTAAAATGAGAGCTGAACTACGTTGGTATGGAGACGCGAGTTCACGCGAGCGTCCTGACGACTCTTAAAGTAGAATTCTTAAAAGGACCCACACCCACTATCCGTCCGCCGGGCGATATCGATAACTGACAGGCGTCAGTTAGAACACAAATTTTATAGTTCCGAACAACTGACAGGTCGATATCGTCCAGCGGTCTAGTGGGTGGGCCCCTTAATAGGGAATAATACGCAAAAATCTGCGTAGGGGGCGGCACTACCACAAAAGGAGGGCCTACCGCGAAACACGAAAATAAAAGTTTCGTTACCTGGTTCTCTGTCACTCTTACATATTAGAGCGATAGAGAGGCAGATGTCAAAATTTCGATTCTCACGTTTCACGATAGGCCCTCTGTAAACAAACCGCCTTGGTGCACAAATGACATATTTATTCGTTATAAATTATCTATGAAAACTTGTAAATAACTGTTTAAGGCCTAGTATGTATTAAGAACACTATGGTTTACCGAAGTGCTAGTGCTGCACTCTGGTGGCAGAACATTGCAGTAATATCCCCTATTGACAAAGCTGTTTACAAATGTATGTAAAGTTATATTAAAAACTAATAGTCCGCCTCGAACTGAGAACTCGCGATTTACTTGCAAACGAGTTGACCAATATAACAAGGCCCCAAGGAGGATTTGTTTTCTCCTTCTAGCTCCATAACCACTTGATCGATCCTGCTCATATACGAACTTACAAATTTTATGTACCTCTGCTACAGCCCCAAGAAATTTCATAAAGATCAGAAAAACGATACTAAAGTTATCGTCAGACAAACTATCGAAATCAAAAAGCCATCCAAATGCCGAGACGTCCCAGTAGCCAGGTGACAGTTCGGTCTGGAGTTGTTTGTAAGAACCCACTTCGCTTACGCTCCGCGAGTTCGATAAGTTATGGAATCAGGCGTTACTTTGCGGAAGTATACCCCAGGCTAAAAGTATGGAAACAAACATTTGATTGTATACAAATTCAAAGATTTCAAACATTTTTTTTTGTGAAACAGGTGATCAAAATTCACATCACGCTTCACAAAAAATTAAACAACACTATAAATTTTAGAAATTGTTATAAATTATTAAAAAAAAATAAGTATTAAAAAAACTGACTTATCGACAAGTTTTATAAATGGAAATAATGTAGATTTTCTTAATTTTACTATACATTCAAAACTTGGCGATAAGTCCGTTTTTTTAATACTTACTTTTTTTAATAATTTATAACAATTTCTAAAATTTATAGTGTTGTTTAATTTTTTGTGAAGCGTGATGTGAATTTTGATCACCTGTTTCACAAAAAAAAAAGTTTGAAATCTTTGAATTTGTATACAATGAAATGTTTGTTTCCATACTTTTAGCCTGATGCCTACCTAGCACATGACTGACGCGACAGTATCTCGCGCGCGAGATAGTCTATCCGTCCTTTTCTGACTATATCAATTAAAAAGAGGCGGGTAGTCTATCTCGCGCGCGAGATACCGTCGCGTCAGTCATGTGCTAGGCGTGGGGTGTACTTATTGTCAGCTACAATAATATTGCTTTGCTATTTCGCGGCATATTAACGTGCCAGTTAATTAGGGGCAACCCGTCATACTTATCTGTCGGGAACTTTTTTCGATTATTAAGGCTGGATCGATTTGGAAAATTATTTTTTGTTTGAAAGAGTCTTCACGGTTTGTCCCATTGTCACCAGATCCGGATCGGATGATGGGATCCTGGAGTAATCGAGGGAACTCTTCAACTATCACCTGTAGTGACTTCGACTTGGAAAAGCGGAGTCTAAGCGAAGTCGGTTCAATTTTTGTTTAGAATTATTTTTAAATACCTACGTAATCCAATGTAACTCTACGTCGAAAAGAGATCTGTTATAAGCTTGGCCATTATTGTGTGTATAAGTTTGTGGCACTGTAGCCCGACAGATGAATCGATTTGAACGCGGTATGTTTTATTTGAAAGCAAGGGCTCCAGCAATTATTCTTCGACATGTTTTATCAACATCTGGTGAACCGTTTCTGCGTTAGACATTTAATTTATTTTTTATTTATAAAATAGTACGTTAACCTTTTGAGCGCCAATGAGGGCAAGCCACAGCATCGGCAAATCAAGCCACTGCCGCCACCGATGTCAATATCCGTCCGTTCAAAAACTATGAAATATCTCTCCTAGAACCATTTTACTCGTATGATGTTTGACATTATCACATAATCATACATTATTCTTTGAACTCTGCTCTACTTCGCCACCTGACCAAAAGGTCGCCAATCTCCAATCACTAACCTTCGAAAAGCAGCGTAAACGGCATCAGCGACAGGAACATCCACGGCTGCACGTGGAACACCATGTCCACCGGGTTGTGAAGCCCCAGCCGCGCGCGCTGCATCAGCAGCTGGGCGAAGGTCCACCGCAGGCCCCCCGCGAAGGACGCCACAAGCAGGAAGTTGAAGCCGAGCAGGTTGAAGGCTGTGGCCTTGTACGTGAACATGATCAGCCCCGCGGCTATCATGAACACGATGCCCACTAGCGACCACGACTGGAAATTAAAGGTTAGAAGCTAAAGTATGATGACATTAAAAACAGCGAGGAAGAAGTTAGAAATCTTGGTCACGGCACCAATCGTAAACTGACCCCCGGACAGTTCTGTAGGCTAGTGGCCTTGTACGTGAACATGATCAGGCCCGCGGCTATCATGAACACGATGCCCACTAGCGACCACGACTAGAAATTAAAGGTTAAAACTGATATATGTTGATATTAAAGAAACGCGAGGAAGAAGTTAGAAATCCTGGTCACGACACCAATCGTAAACTGGACCCCCCGGACATTTATGTAAGCTATTGGATTATTACCCCCTCATTCATAAATGACTCTCAAGCCTCAATCAGTGATAAATAAAGACAAAACATAAATGAACTATACCTCGTTTTTTTTTCAGATTAGAAAAATAACGGTCGATATCGCCAATGTATCTGTATTTTTTTTTCAGCCATATCAGGCATCGCATGTCTAAATGAAACTACTTTGTTCCAGTAATAGTGATACGCTAAAGCCAATAAGATGCAAAATGGCGAATTTTAAAATCGTTTTCCCAAAAATCGCACTACGACAATCGCACGATTTTTCTAATCTGAAAAAAAAACGAATTATAATTGAGGCCTGAGAGACGTTAAATCATCAATTATTTACTAAAAAAAATAAAGGATCGTAAGGATGATATTATGGGACCATTTTCACACAAACTGCCCTAGTCCTAATCTTAATAAAGCCTTGTTTTGTATGGACTAGCTGACGATATACAGAGTCGGAAAAAACTATGAGCCCTGGAGAGAAATCACGTTAAATGTTTAACATAGTTTAATTCACGTAAAGGAAACATTATATTATTGTTACTAATTTTAAACAAAAAAAGAACTGACTTCACTTAGCATCCGCTTTTCCAAGTGGAAATGGCCGAGTTGCTGTAAAAAAATACTGAAATCGCTATAGGTGTGCTTATAATAGTTGAAGAGTTCCCTCGATTTCTCCAGGATCCATCATCAGATCCGGACCTGGTGACAATGGGACCAACTGTGAAGTATACTCTTTCAAACAGGAAAAGAATTTTCCAAATCATCGGAAAATACATTTAAAAAAAATTGCAATAAAAAAACCTCCTCCTTTGAAAACATGAAGTCGGTTGAAAAGAATCAAAACTGCATTAGTATTTATAACAAGGTCGTGAGGAAATAATTATATTGATGATTTAAGAATCGCGCCACCAACAAATTGAGTACCTACTTAATTATTCTCTGTAGATTACTTCTACAATTAGCTATACTTTTATAGTCGTGGCTTTGTATGTTAGCATGATCAGGCTGTCATGAACACCACACAAACCGGCCAAGTGCGAGCCGGACTCGCGCACGAAGGGTCCCGTGCCATTATCTATAAAAATGGCAAAAAAATAATGTCTGTGGTATGGGAGCCGCCTCAAATATTTATATTATTCTGTTTTTTATTATTTGTTGTTATAGCGGCAACAAAAATACATCATCTCTGAAAATTTCAACCGTCTAACTATCACGGTTCATGAGATAGAGCCTGGTGACACACGGACAGCGGAGACGTTACGGAACCCTAAGAACTAACAACTGCGACTGTAAATTAAATATAGAAGGTAAAAGCTATTTGATTACGGCTGTTGACATTCAAGAAAGATCGATATCCGTATAACTTCCACCTTAGAGCTTTAAACCAAGCGGAGTGGCAAGTGACAGGCGTTCCCCTCTGCCGAAAATGTATGACCATTGGTCATACTCATTGTATGGACTGACGTTTATTTGACGTGGCTATTTCGACGTTTCGCATACAATTGACGATCCCCACCCCCGCAAAAAACAGCAGACTTTTTCCGATATAAATGAGCGCGCGTGTCGCATCCGATTGGCTTAATAATCAAAGACTTCCACCTTCAGTTCAGTCTACTCGTATATTAACCTTTTGACCGTCATACGTCAAAAATTTAACTTACAATTTTGAACTCTGTCATAATTTATGAAGGTGTCATTCACGTTGTCACTTTGTCTCATATATCAGACGACGGCGGTCAAAAGGTTAAGTATGTTTGCGTGAAACCAAACGTTAAATTTTCTTCTCTTTGCGTTGTCTCTTCGGTCCTCTCTGTTGTAACATTTTTACTTTTCCTTTAAGAGTCGCCAGGACGCTCGCGTTCCCATACAAACGTAGTTTAGCTCTCATTTTAAAACGACATGCTTTAGAACCACGAAATTTGGCATGGGCATTCTAGTAGTACAGATCTATGTCGGTAATTCGTTTTCGTTGCAAAAAATTGTAATACAAAGAAAATACAGCCAGATACAGATTTACATACAAAACTTATTTTAGCTATATTTTCTTTGTATTACAATTTTTAGCAACGAAAACGAATTACCGACATAGATCTGTACTGCTAGAATGCACATGCCAAATTTCATGGTTCTAAAGCATGTCGTTTTAAAATGAGAGCTGAACTACGTTTGTATGGGGACGCGAGTTCACGCGAGCGTCCTGGCGACTCTTAATTTATGTACTTATGTATTTGCGTCGATCTTATTTATTTATTGTGTACCTTGTTGTACGTGTTGGTGTAATTGTCTACCTAATTACAATTTCACTCTCATTCACTCAGATGTTAACTGGAAAAGATCCCTTAAAGGGATAAGTTCGCCTTTGTAGTTTTCATCTTTTATTTACTGTATTTATAATATATATATTATGTTATGTATAATAAACTTATACATAACATTAATATATTATGTATAAGTTTATTATACATAATATATTATGTTATGTTATATAGTAGAGTTATAATAATAAGTAAATATTGTAAAAAACCTATCACTAAGACCAATAATAAATACAGAACATAGTAACTCTATTATATATTGTGTTATATAGTAGAGTTACTTATTTACTTACTAAATCGCTGGCTCAATATTACAGGGTTCTATGTTAAACTTTTATCGAGTTGAAATTTGAACATTGTTATAGTGACACTAAGTCTAAATTGAACTACCCAGAAAATGTAACATAGAACCCTGTACTGTAATACTGAGCCGGCGAAATGTCATCATCGTCACACATTCCCCGTCGCTAGACATTACCCACTCGAATACACCTGATATTCACTTGTTTGGTTAATTTGTAAATATAACTTGTATGGAATAATGCCGTGGGGTGCCCGGCCTTAGAATTGTCCCCCGCCATATCGTCCCGTGGTTGCAGTAGGAGTCTACTAAGGGAATATACCGGGAGATGGGCAGCAGCATCTTCCGAAAGCCTAAACAACAATAAACAAAAAAAACTGCGCGCGCCAACCCGCCTGCCAAGCGTGGCGCGTATGGCACCCCCCCCTTAAAGGGTAGGCCTATGTTCAGCAGTGGACGTCTTATGGCTGAGATGATGATGGAATACTTAACACGTGCCTGAATTTCGTGATATTATCGCTTGAATTGTGCAAAATGTAAATACAGAATTACTGAATTAGTAACTATATATGTACATACTTATAAACATTCATAATTTTTATTTAGAACGTCATATACTTAAGTCATCATCATCATTTTCCTAGCGTTTGTCACAGATTTTTGCTCGTTTTATTAAACCGCGGATCCGCTCGGCAACCTAATCCCAGAAATTAGCGTATACGTAACGTCATATGTCATATACTTAAGTGTTAAATATAAATTATTTTAAATAAAAAGCGCCGGTAATCTAATCTGACTTAAGGGGCTACTTTGAAAAATTATAGGTTTTTTCAAACGCTCTAGTGACTAAACGGCGAAAGGGACTAAATTTATTTTCGAATATATATTATTAGACTATATACTCTTGATTTTGGCACAAGCCGAAACACAATTGCTGAAAGTTGCCTCGATAGAAAAAAAATCCGAAGTTGGGTCCTTTTTCCTCTTATTTTTCTTAACTTACGTAAACTATAAGATATTAAGCAATATAACTAAGTAAAAAATATGGTATTCTGGTTTATCTAAAAAGTCACAGAAACAAAATTAGACAAAACTTTATAGATTCGCTTATTTATCGTAGTTTAGTCAAAAAGTCTGATCCTTTAGAGCGCTGCATCTCTTTCTTTCGTGCACGGGAGCCATAAACGTGTCTCTAACGGATGGGCGTGGCTTGTCCGAATCGAGGAACGGCCTTAATGTACCAGTCACTTTTCGGTGAAGGAAAACATCGTGAGCAAACCGGACCTAATCCCTATAAGGGATCCCTTCTGGCCAATAGGCTAGATGAATGTTTTTCATGCATGGTATCAATCGATTCGTTTTGTTGTGAGGATCAAATGTCTATATGGGGCCAATTGCCTTAAATCAACATAAAAGACAGGAAAAAGACTTAAAGTCTGAGATTTGCATTTGTTTCTCAAAACGCTCCTAACAAAATGATATAAAGCCTTGACGTCACGGCTTCATATTTGCCCTGTTTAAAGTATGGAAAAATTATGAATTTGCTATTTTTACAGTAAAATGTTGCGTTTATGTATATGGTTGTCATACAATTTATTTCACAATGAAATGTTAGAAATCGAATGGTATCATTGGTTTTTTAAATTTCGTACTTTCATAAATCGAAAAAATTTGAAACTTTGAAGCCCGATATCTTTGAACCATTTCAATAGATTTTTTTAATGTTTACTTTATTTGGATATTTTGATCATTTTGCATCCTATAAACTAAATTTCATTGCATAATTCAACATGTGTCATCACCCCTATTCATGAGATGTAGTTGCCAAACGGACCACAGGCTCAGTTGAGCAGTGGCAAAGGCCGCGACAAATGAATGAAAAAATATATCATACCATCTGTCAAGTTCCACCTATCTACTACTACTACTTTGAAATACCTATATACAGGGCTATACCTACTCATAATTATATATTTTTATAGATTAGGCAACATTCAACAGCGTACGAACGTCATAAGGCTTCGACATAAAACTTTTCCCTTTAGAAGTATCTCGAATTACCAGAGTATTAAATAAATCTGCGAGAGTAACAAATCTGCGGTATAAATAAAGTAACACCCACGATACCAGCCTTCGGACAGACGTCAGAGTTATACGCCTACGAGTAATCTGAGTAGAATGGGAATAAAAAACTGGAGGATATACATATAACTAGTAGTCCGCCTAGAACTGAGAACTCGCGATTTACTTGCAAACGAGTTGACCAATATAACAAGAACCTAAGGAGGATTTTTTTTCTCCTTCTAGCTCCATAACCACTTGATCGATCCTGCTCATATACGAACTTACAAATTTTATGTATCTCTGCTACAGCCTCAGGAAATTTCATAAAGATCAGAAAAACGTTACTAAAGTTATCGTCGGACAAACTATCGAAATCAAAAAGCCATCCAAATGCCGAGACGTCCCAGTAGCCAGGTGACAGCTGAGTCTGGAGTTGTTTGTAAGAACTCACTTCGCTTACGGCGCGAGTTCGATAATAGTAATCCGAAAGAAAGAAGAACCGAGTTTACTTAGACTATTCCGCCTTTCCAAGAGCAAATGTGCGAGCTACTGTAAAAAATATTCAAATCATTCATTCATTCATTTCATTCATTTGTTTATTCCATACAATACATATTGTGTTGAATATTACAATAATCTTAACTTAACATAGAACTTAACCTAACAACCAAGAGAAATCAGAAGAAATATATACAACAGAAAAAACGTAATCTACCTAGTCTATGATAAAATTATAGAATACAAAATTAATAATGTCCAAATATTCAATAAAATATTCATGAAGTGTATTGTATAATTGAACGAGCGGAGCGTAAGCGAAGTGAATTCTTACAGTCAACTTAGGCCACAACAGAACTGTCCGGCTACCTAGACGTCCCTGCATTTCGATGGATTTTTGATTATGAATAGTTGTTGCGCTGTGTGGCCCCGTCTTAGTAGAATAGTGCCACCCCGTCTCTTCCCGCAGGTGTCGTAAGAGACGACTAAGGGATAAGGGATAAGGGGACCAGGGACCGGACAACCCTTTCCGCGACGAAAGCCTTTCAATGGGCGTCCCTTAAATACGGCTAACCCATTGAAAGACTCTCCAGTTTGAACTGCAAGCCCATTCATTTGACTACCCCTTACCGAAAAGCTTAGCATAATATAAAGCTAGCCCTTTGCAATTGCTTACTGCTATCCTATATGAATTGCAGTCCCTTAATAAGGGTTACCCTTATCATTTAGCGCTTTTTATAATGCTTTCCCTTTAGTGGCGTCGTTGTTGACCTTGCGTGAAAGAGACAGGATTAGTATATATCTACGCTAGTGAATGAAAAGGAAGGAAAATACGTGCCTAGGGAAGAGTTTGAAAAATCATTTTGTTCGCTTACCATACCTACTTGTAAGTAGTTTGTTCGACCTTTCTTTTAGGTACCTACGTAGTTTATTTAACACTGACTGAACTCAAGTCGGCTTTTTGGATAATGAATGACCCAACCTTTACTGTTTTCGTTTTATTTTGGTTCAACATACATTTAAAACTATAATAAACTAGTCCAGCATTACAGTAACGTTTAAAATTAGATTTTTTACAAACTATTTTTTTTCTGGACTAGATCATGTTTGCGTCAAAGTAGTATTTATATAGGTAAGTATATTTATTACCCATAAGTAAAAAATATATAAAGTTAAAAAAAACACCCAGCAACGTAAGAAACTAACTATAACAGTCATAATCCGCAATTAAATAATCAACGAGCCTGCCACTCCAAATTTTGACATAAGGTTATTTGAAGTGGGTGTAGCCCATGCATAACCCACTTAATACTCTACATACCAATTTTAAGACAGACCATTCCGGTAGGCGCATAAGGTTTTAAGATCAGTTGAAATCGGAATTTGTGGCCTTTATTTATCAACGAGCCTATCGCTTCAAATTTTCACAGTAGTTGAAGAACCCATTCAACAAACCAAATACCAAATTTAAGACCATACTGGTGGGCGCATAGGATTTTAAGACTATATTAAGAAATAGTCGATTTTATACACAACATAGCAAATTACACTAAATTCGTTTCAATAAAAATATTTAATTGTCACAAACATAACCGCATACTCATATTTAAGTCTCTTTTATTTTATCATGCCGTAAAGGTATACTTCAATAAGTCGAAAAACGGAGAAATTCGTCATAACCATAGACTAAAGAGGCTTTAGGTTATTCCACCAAGTACAAGCTGGGTAACAAAATGCCTTCTGATATGTGGGGTTGGAAGCGAAGAGCTGATGGAACCCTAGAGCCAATTATGACCACTGATCCTCCAGCTCCTGACACCGTGCAGAATTTTTTTTTGTCGCTGCAAAAGTGGTTGCACTGGAAATTGCGGATGTCGAAAGGCTGGTATGTCATGCAGTAAAGTATGCACCGGATGCTTGGGTTCATGTACAAATGGTGTACCTGTACATTTTCTAGAAAGAAAAGACGAAGATAAGTCGCCTAATTTTTTATGTCTTTGTTAACTTAAACACACTGTAGCTTCTAAAGTATTGATCGTACAGTAAAAATAAATATAACCAATTTTGTAGGAAATTTTATGTTTAAACTTTTGTTCGAAGTAACTATAATGCTATTCTTACAGATATTCCAGATATGACCAAAAATCTGAAACCCCCCCCGAGGTTTTTTAGAATATTCACCTACCACACCACCAGGTATAACTGTACCAATTTACAAAACTACACGAATTATTTCCCCTGATTGATGTTCAGCTTAATTTTAAGGTGAATACTTCACGTTTCACATTGGTTTTCGATACTTACTATGCAGAAAACTTATATACCACGACGCGGTCGCGAATGATTTTTTCGCGTAGTTTTTGTATGGTAATAGCTTTAAAATAGTATATATTTTAAAACTGCATTTGATACGCTTCCAGATATTTTTTTATTTAAAAATACATGATATTTATTAGTTTAATAACGTTCTAAAAATAATTTTTTTTTTGAGTGTTTTTCTTCTCCGCTGAACTATTTTTTAATATGGATTTTTACTTTTTTAATATCAAAAATCAATTCTGCATTTTTGTTTTATACGAAAATGATACCATACAACCCCTAGCAGCCTTAACCAGAGAGTAATACTAATAACATATTGCACGAGACCCCTGATTTTGACGTGAAGGTCCAAAAATTGTATGGGGCTCCAATACTAAAAAATATTCATCGTGGCCGTTGAAATGCACTAATTTGGTAATGTTTACCTCTGTTGATACATGATGGCAAAATATATCTGACCGTTTAATTACTTATCTTGATAGAGAGAGAAAATACAAATATATTTCGGATATATTTTCGCTTTTCAACAATATGCCTGCCTTCCCTAAAAGTAATCTTAAGTTATAAAATTATGATGGCGGCCACTAACTTTTGTTGAAATTATTTATTCAGTCGTTCATTTCACACATACCTTTAAATCTACTGCGCAGAAAAAAAACGTGTATTATGTTAGGGTTATATTCAAAATTGTCAACGGGCCAGTTTATTTATTTTTGACATGTGACAGGAGCATATATTTGCTTGTAATTGAGTGTCATAATGAAGCATCGGTGAATGTAAATACATTATCTTGATAAAAAACTTATTATTACTTTAATTATAAACAAATAACTGTTGCGTCTGAATTTTGACTACATCATTCCTAACAATCGTAAAAGCATGCGTAAATTTCACGTAAATTTCGACACCTCTTACCATGTTGCCTTTGTTTATCGATTATACAAAAACGAGTACATACAATTTACTATTTAATAGTGGTATAATATAACTCATAATCGAAACTTGTAATAATATGACTGTATCATACCCATTCTCATTTCTTTTTGATCAGCCCTCGTATATCAATTTACGTAACTTTTTCAGTTAGTTACGTATTCTCAGTGCACCTAACTTGACGCTTGTGAGTTTAGAGTTATGAGTTACTAGTAGAAAATGCCTATTGCCATTATTTTTGGCCTTTAAAACCATATTTTGTGCCATTAAGTTTAAAATGTATAATAACTTTAGTGATTTAAGACCCCCGTGACTAAAGTACTGCTATGACGAATTCTAAAATATTCGACTTATTATGGAATGTTTTAACGGTGTTTTTAATTATAAGACGTTTTTTTAAATATGAATATGCAGTTGTGTTTGTGGTAATTAATTAATTTTTTAAATGAATTTATATTTATTTGTTAATTTTTGTATGAAATTGCCTATTTTTTTTATTGGTCTTTTAATCTTATGCACCCACCAGAATGGTCTTAAATAGAATAGAAATCTTTATTGTATAACTGTGCAAGTAAATTGTACATAGTTGACATAATAGTACTTAAGTACACACAGATACCCGTTGCGGGCATACAATATTTTATAAATCTTAATACTAAGTCTACTACAAAACTATAATTTTTACATAGCAAAAAATTCATTTAGATTATAAAACTCCTTGTCGATTAACAGGTTTTTCAGTTTGGTTTTAAAAGCCTTTCCTTCAAGCATTTTAATGTCTGGAGGTAGATGGTTAAATACTCTTATAGCAGATATGTATGAACTTTTACTAAATTTGGTATTTGGTTTGTTGAATGGGTCCTTTAACTACTGTAATCATTTGGAGCGGTAGGCTCTTTGATAAATTAAGGCCAAAAATTGCGATTTCAACTGGTCTAAAAATCTTATGCGCCCACCGGATTGGTCTTAAAATTGGTATGTAGGTTACGTGAAGTGACAGCTTAACCGTGTGTCAAAATATGGAGCGGTAGGCTTGTTCAGAATTTTTTTTTGTATTTTCAACTTGACGCCATATATAATACAGATAATTCAATATGCCGATAACATAATTTTTTATTGTAAAAATGGATCAGTTCAAAATGCCTGTGAAATTGATCAACTCCAATTTAAAATATCCAAATATATATTTCAATAAGGCATCTATATTTTTGCCACCAAAATTTAGATCTGTCGCCGTATCTCCTCCTATTATTATATCTGCCTTCACCATCTATTTGTGACCACTTTAATCGAAACGGTCACCAACTTTGAAACACCAAATTAATGGATAATTGCACCCAATTTAAAACTTTCATCTCCAGATTTGTGCCCGATTTGTATAACCAAAATAGTGGATCTACCACCAAACATGGAAGAAAACGGGTTTTTTGATACATTTACCAGTGGCCGAAAAAGAACTAAATTTCCGTTGGCTGTAAGGTTTTTGGACGCTACCAATCCTCCCTAGATGGTTTTAGAACCTCTCAGATCGATTTGATTTTTGGACTTTTGTATGGCCATTGAGCAGCGGTGGTGAGTAGTAATTTAGTTATTTTTTGGTCACTCTGTATAGTGTAGCTAAATTAGCCGAACTAAAGAACCAACCCTCGGAATCCCACAAAATAAGCTGTAAACACGAGGTTTAACCTTATATGTATGCTTAGGCTAATATGGCCGGCTCCAGCACTAAAAGTAGAAGTGTGTTTTTTGCTGTCACAAATATTAACCACGTTTTTTTTTCAGTTTTCCCTTTCCACTAATTTAAAGGTTAAAACAAAAAATAACCATTACACATAGGAACCTCAGTTTTTAATTAGTAGATAGCGTATTTCTTGTAGTTTTAGGAAGCACATATTACTTAATAACACACACACAACCACATCCACATAATCGACAAAGTGAGTGTTTTCCGAAATAGTGACACAAATAGTATTTGCAAACGGAAGTTAATGATAACAATGGTCCGTGTCTATGTCTTAACGCTTAAAAGCGCCGTGACGATGCGTTCGACCCGCGCAAAGTAACACAGCCAATCATAACTATTTTCCATTGAAAATTGAACCGTATATCATCTACAGCGGCTTCGATCATTCGCGAACATCAAAGAACGCCCCCGCCGCCGTCGATAGTTTACGATTGGATTCGGAGTAATATGTGCTTTATGAATAAGGTAGACGATTTAAATTAGCACGCTTATATGCTAAAAGGGAAGCCCTTTATAAGGCTAACCCTTTATAAGGATATGCTGAGCGGTTGATAAGGGTATTAGGATACCAATAACTCAAATGGGCTAACTGTTTTATAAGGGCTTTAAAAGCAAAATGAAAGGGTTTCGTCGGGGAAAGGGTATGGTGAGTTAAGCCTTATGCAAAACCCATACAAAACCCTTTATAAGGGATAGCGGGCCGGTCCCTGAAGGGGACCTCTGATTAATACTGCTCGTGGGAACGCTGTGGTGATTCATTTAACCTTTTCCACGTCAAAGACGTATATATCGGCACCACAGGTCCAACGCCAAAGACCGATATATCGGTCACCGACCACAGAGCAAAATAGACCTACATGCACACACATAAAGTTTAACTTCATTTTTGACATTTAGATGTCGTGGCGTCTGAGTGGTAGGTTTTGCGTTTGACATGGCGTCGAAAAGGTTAATAATCATCCGCATGGCGGCGATGCGGTACGCCACCCATCACGTCTCGTTCTTCACGGGGGCGAGAAGCGCCTCACGGAGAGCCGTTCTGCTACGTTGATCGTAGCAAATGGAAATCCGTGATCTCTGCCTACCCCTTTTGAGATATAGGCTTGATTGTATGTATAAATAGTTGTGCCGCGATAACTTACGTAACGTTTGTCTGATCTTTATGAAATTTGTTGGGGTTGTAGCAGAGATCTATACAACTTTAGAGTTCGTATATGAGCAGGATTGATCAAGGGGTTATGGAGCTAGAAGGCGAGGAACAATCATCAGAAGGTTCTTGTGATATTGGTCCATTTGCAAAGAAATCGCGAGTTCTCAGTTCGAGGCGGACTACTAATACAGTGGGCCAAGAAAGTGGTCTACCAGTTTTGACAAAAGTTTCTGCGAGATCTAACGATCGCTAAAGTTGACTTTTCTAACGGAGTTTAAAACATGCACGACCTTGTTGTCTCGTGACGTTCAAACGAACCTCAACTGTAGGGTGGTAGACCACATTTTTGGCCGACTCGTTTGAAGTTTGACGTACATATTTGAAGAGTTTCTTGGCGACCTCTGCCAACCGGAAAAGCGATCGAACGCAGCGAAGGACTTCCCGATACAAAAACTATTTGCATTATAAGAGAAAAAGTGAGGACGGTTGACGATTCGTCTCGGACAGAAAACATGACTTTACTGACGTAACTTGAGCTTTATTCCGTTGTATTACGGCTCAAGATAAATCAATTAATATTGACGACTACAGTACCGTAAATAAGCAAAAACAAGTGAATATTGTGCTCTCTTGTCAGTCTTAATACAATTGTGTCGCTTAACTTTAGGGCTGCCATATCTAAATTCGCCAAACCCGGACAGTAATTTAAAAAACCCGGACATTTGGCGTCAATCGCAAATTTTCCCCGGACGTGTCCAAATCAATAATGGCACTAAATAATTTAATTCAGTGGGTTGTTTTCTCACATAAAAAGTGTTGCAATTACACTTATTGCAATTTACTCGCGAGGCGGTGCAACAGGTGTGGATACAGCTATTAGGGTAGATATTTGCTGAGAGGGTAGAATGGATTTATCCGAGTTTGAAGTTAAGTGACACAATTTATCGGACTAACATCCCATCTCCCATATCTGAACGTGCTCTTTATCGCCTTAACAATAAGCGTTGTCAAGATATTTGAGACCATTTTGGCCGCTCCGATATATCTGATGGCGACTATACTACATATAATAAAATATTAAACTCACCTTCCTCTCCAGACCAAGCAAGATGGCGAAGCCGAGGATGAATATGATGGTGGTGGACTTGGTCATGGTGTACAGCGAGATGGTGACCAGCTCCAGACCCCAGTTAGAGAACCCCACGTCTATGCCGCTCGCGAGACCTGCCGGACAAGTTACGTTTAACGCTTTTGAACGTCAGTCAGCAGCGGAAGTAGCCAAGCGGGTGAGGTGTTCAAAATGAGCTGGGCACGACTTTATTGTGAAGAGAATAAGAGCGTGTGTAGGTCGTTTTGATCACCCCGCCCGCTTAGCTACTTCTGCTGCTACTGTACAAAAACGCCACTCATACGTCAAGATCACCAGCGCAACGGAATTGGATGGACAGACACCACTTCACTATAGTACAACACAGGTACCTGTGGGCGCCACGGAGCGCACGCACGTCATGAACGGCAGCACCAGCTGTCTGGAGCCCTGGATGAAGTGACGCACAGACGGACAGACAACACTTCACTATAGTACAACACAGGTACCTGTGGGCGCCACGGAGCGCACGCACGTCATGAACGGCACCACCAGCTGGCTGGAGCCCTGGATGAAGTGACGCACAGACGGACAGACAACACTTCACTATAGTACAACACAGGTACCTGTGGGCGCCACGGAGCGCACGCACGTCATGAACGGCAGCACCAGCTGTCTGGCTGGAGCTCTGGATGAAGTGACGCACAGACGGACAGACACCACTTCACTATAGTACAACACAGGTACCTGTGGGCGCCACGGAGCGCACGCACGTCATGAACGGCAGCACCAGCTGTCTGGAGCCCTGGATGAAGTGACGCACAGACGGACAGACACCACTTCACTATAGTACAACACAGGTACCTGTGGGCGCCACGGAGCGCACGCACGTCATGAACGGCAGCACCAGCTGGCTGGAGCCGGTGATGAAGTGACGAGCGCAGCGAACGCAGACGGAGAGACACCATTTCACTATCAAGTGGTACATCACCACTGTCAGTGGGTAGCGGAAGTCCTGCGAAGGAAGTATATGGTACAGTCGGCGTTAAAGATATATAAGATATATTTACACTTTTGCACCTTATTACAACGGAGGTGGAAAAGTATAAACGTATCTTTGATGTCGACTGTGCATTGAAAAAAATATAGGACATTACTTCAGAGGCCGTGAAGTACCTAAGGGATTTAAGGACGAGATTGCGGTAGACGCCGCATAAAGCGAGTCCTTCAATCCCTCTTCCGGCCAAGGATTGTATAGTGCTTTTCTCAAACATTGTAAAAAAATGATATGATTAAAATAACTATTATGTAATCAAGTAAAATGTTTACATTGCGCCTTTTTTATTTTTTAAACTTTACATTTGAAAAAGCTATTCGAGCACCATGTTTAACCGCTTATAAATATAGTTCTTTTTTAATTTTAATGTCGCAAGTATGCTTTCATAGAGAGTGGTCGTTGGCTGTATGTAATTTTTCCTTTGTCAGTGTAATCTTAGTAAGCATATTTAAAAAGTTAGAGCAGCGGACAATAATGTACGTTTCATACTAACTCCATTCTTTACTTCTTGGCCTTAAACCAAGAAGTAATGTAAGGATCCTTATATGAGCAACTTCATGTCTTCATTTTGTGACATTAACGCGTACATTTCGGAGTATGTTTGAGAAAAGATCATTTTCGCATTAGGCTACATTTGTTACATGAAAAAATTTTAACTTTTCGGAAGGCGCTTACGTTGTACAGTCAGCAGCAGAAGTAAGCGGGTAAGGTGTTCAGAATAACCTTCACACTCTCTTGTTCTCTCGACAATAAAGTAGGTGACGAGCTCATTTTGAACATCTCACCCGCTTAGTAGTTTCTGCTACTGACTGTACGTTGTACAAATTAACTATTGCAATCGAGCGTAAACGAAAGAGCGGGAATTACACCGGAACCGCGCCGCCACGATTTCGCTCTGGTTTCGCTCTCGATCCGCTCATTTCGCGGTCCAACGTGTAGCGCGGTACCGCGGTGTCGATTCCGCCGCGGAGATGTGAAAATGCCCTTATAATTCGTGAGCTGTACGCTAGCGTGCCGAATCGGCCTTAAGAGGATGATAAGAGCTAAATTCCCTTCCTATCTTTTTCAGCGCGAGTAAAAGAGAAACACTGCGTTACGATTAGTATGGGATTTCATTGCAAATTTTGCAAAATGATGAATTTAAAAAAAACTATGCATTGATTGAGAAATATAAGGCAACGAAGTTTTTAGTATTACTGTGGTGGAATTTTGTCTAAAGAAACTAAAGACGTACAATTGTTTAAAGCTAATTTTAAGATGTAACTTTGGAATTATTTTCTGCCGAGCCGATTTCGTCCAAACGTGTATTGGAATTAACTAAGTTCTTTTAAATATAATTTTTACTTTTCCAAAACAAGTAGTTGTAGCTATATGACTGTTTAAGTAAAGTCAATTTGAAGGTCATCGGGTGTTGTGAGCCTCTTAAGTCTAGAAGAACAATCGTAGCGCGCAACATCGCCTGGGACAAAAGCACTAGGTCAATGACACGACTATATTACTGCCGTGCCTGTCTGTTTGTTTTCAACCGACTTCGAGATTTCGAAGGAGGAGGTTATCAATTTGTCGGGATCTTTGTTTTTTTATGTAGGTTCACTTTTATTCGAAGACGGCTGGACCGATTTGGAAATTTCTTTTTTTGTTTGAAAGAGTATACTTCACATTTGGTCCCATTGTCACCAGGTCCAGTCATGATCAGTCCATCATCATGGGATCCTGGAGAAATCGAGGGAACTCTCCAACTATTATAGGCACATCTATAGTGATTTCACTATTTTTTTACAGCAACTCGGCCAGGCGCGGTGCCAGGAGGGGGGGGGGGGGGCACAATGGGGAAAAATATTTTTTGCATTGCTGCCTGAACTCGGTCACTTCCTCTTGGAATAGCGGATCCTAAGTGAAGTCGGTTCTTTTTTTTTGTTTAAAATCACTACGTAGTATAAAACAAAGTCGCTTCCTGCTGTCTGTCCCTATGTATGCTCAGATTTTTAAAACTACGCAACGGATTTTGATGCGGTTTATTTTGATAGATAGAGTGATTCAATAGGAAGGTTTATAGGTATGTATAATTCCCCCGGGCGAAGTCGGGGCGGGTCGCTAGTTATTAATAAAACTGAAATTGCATGGCATGGTTTGGCATAAATAAAAAAGATATACTTTATAGATATATGTTTATAAAAGCTTTTCGCGTTGGTATTGATTGCTTAGAGAAGCAGTAAGCAATGCGAATTACAACCCGAAGGTCGCGGGTTCGAACTCATCTCTTACGTCGGAACTTGTACAGTCGACGTCAAAAATATGTTTACACTTTTGAACCTTATTACAAAGGAGTAAGAGTGTAAACATTTTTGACGTCGGCCGTATAAGGAATATAGTACACTTTTTCCTCATAAGGCATGCGAAATTGACCGTTCAATTGTTGAGTTATTTTTAAATTTCAGTGTATAGGTGCATCAGAAATATCGGAGCGGCCAAGGTGGCCACAAATATCTGAACAACGCCTCTATCGTCAAGGGGATAAAGTGCATGTTCAGATATTTTTGAGTAGCTATGCCGCTCAGAAATATTTGATGGCGGCTGTATGCCAACGATTGAGGATAAAAAAAATGTATGAGATGGTCATAAACAATTATTTTGACAGAAGCAGCAGAATGTGTAATTAAACATATAATGTAACACTTAAACAAACATCGCATGAGGCAAATAGCTGTATGTAATTATAACTACTTGAATACACACTTTGTCATAACAATTTCTAGCCTAAAAGGTAGTGGATATATCTATAATGGGCTAGATGAATATTTTTCATGCGTGGTATCATTCGATTCGTTTTGTTGTGAGGATCAAATGTCTATATGGGGCCAATTGCCTTAAATCAAGACAGAAAAGAGACTAAAAGTCTGCCATTTGCTTATTTCTCAAAACGCTCCTAACAAAATGATATGATGCCGGGACGGCTTCATAGTTGCCCTGTTTAAAGTATAGAAAAATTATGAAATTGCTATTTTTTACAGTGAATTATTGCGTTTATGTACCTACATGGTTGCTGTACAATTTATTTCACAATAAAATGTTAGAAATCGAATTTTGTACTTTCAAAATTCAAAAAAAATGGAAATTTTGAAGCCTGATCTTTGCACCATTTCAATAGATTTTTTTGATGTTTACTTTATTTGTATATTTTGATCATTTTGCATCCTATCAACTAAATTGTATTGCCTAATTCAACATGTGTCATCATCCCTATTCTATACACAGTGACCAAAAAGAACTAGATTCCCGTTGGCTATAAGGTTTTGGGACGCTACTAATCCTACCTAGATGGTTTTGGAACCTCTCAGACCGATTTGATTTTTGGACTTTTGTATGGCCATTGAGCGGCGGCGTTTTGTACAGCCAACGGGAAGTTAGTTATTATTTGGCCACCCTGTATTATATTCAAAATTAATAATTTTAAAAGCATTACAAACGAAATGAACACAACTTTTTAAAAGTAGCAGACTTTTTTAATAAGCACTCAATAAATAGACGCGCACTCCAACGAGCCTGAACCATTAGAGTGACATACAACTGCCGGAAAAAGCAAAGAATCAGCATATAATTATATGCAAAGTACGGTCATAAACTTAAGCGAGGTTTAGACTAGCAAGCTTATTAGCGGCAAGTAGGGACGCAGCTATAGTTCAGAATGAGACATGAATATCACTATTTCATTCCAGCAGCGTCCCTCCTTGCCGCAATTAAACTTGCTAACCTCGCTTAATGCCTGGATTATTGAGTGACATAGGTATAGGTACAGTCAGCATCAATAGTATCTTCCTACACGAAGGCCGCAAAAATATGTGACACGCTCCTATGACTCTACAAACTAGTGGTTCTGTGAACCGTAGACTTCGGAGAACATAAATAACGCGACAGCAAACTTCCCCCTTTTTCCCCCTCATTTTCCCCCCAACCAAAAAAATGGCTCGACAATTTTTGGCAAATAAATCAAGGAACGTACATGCCAAGTTTAATCGAAATCGGATGAAAAATGCGACCTCTAGACCGACACTGACCAACCAAACAACCAATACACACTAATCAATCTGCCAAATCGTCGTACCAGTGAAAACGGAGACGTTCGTCGCCTCGCTACGCTCGGCTCCTCAGTCAATAAGAGCGTGTCACATACGTTGTGTAGGAAGATACTATTGATGCGGACTGTACCTACACTGCCGAAAAATAAGGTCTCAAAGATTTTTTTATGTATACATCGCATAAGCAAAGAAACTGTACCTATATAAATATATCTTGCAAAGCATGATGGTCATAAAGATAATGTCATTAATGTCTTATCAGTAAAGTTTGTTAGGCCTGATAATATTGTGCACATGATTGGTGTTTTCAAATGTAGTTAAATATCAATAAAATAGGTAAGAAGAAATAGTTATTTGTTATACAAGGGTGCAAAGTTGTATTTTAACCGCGAGTGGAATTGAAATATGAGCTAGAGAATGGGTTCTAGGGTTGAACTTCGAGCTAGCAGATGGATTCTATGGTTGTACACAATCAACAATTCCCATAACCGACAAATTACGAGCAAATCGCCTAGCGTGGTACGGGCATGTTATGCGGAGGGATGAAAGTAGTAAAAGGTGGATGAATTGTGTGAAAGATGTTATGAAAAGAAAGGAGGTGAGTGATGAGATGACGGGTGACAGAGATGTGTGGAAAAAAAAGACATGCTGCGCTGACCCCAAGTAAATGGGACAAGGGCAAGCGAATGATGATGGTTGTGCACAATCAGCCCAAAAAATGGCCCCACAAAAGTGCTGTAAGCACAACTTGTACAGAACTTTGTATAACAGTCTTATTACAGTTTAGGACTGGCCGGTAATTAATTTTCACGAACCATATTTTCGGTATCTTGTGGTAAGTCTGAACCTTCAGTATATTCTTTACTCTATGTCAAGAGATAGCAATATTTGTTCATATTATTTTCTTTTATGACGAATTTACATATATTGTGCATACATATTTTATATTGTACTTGAAAGGATAATCGCAAAAGCATGAAAGAAAATTCCGTGCATCGACATCAATAACAGAGAACAGTAGGATAATAAAGTAAAATAAATAATAAAAATACCAGGAAATATAAATAAATTAAAATAATAGTCATTCCACCAAGACAAGATACCTATTGTCAAAGATATGTTTACACTTCTGCATTACTCCATTGTGATAAGGTGCAAAACTGTAAACATATCTTTGTACTGATTTAAACTCACACGATTTTCACTCATTATTTTGACAAACACGGGACTTAATCGCGTACACTTACTTTTAATTTAAAATAAAAGTAAGTGTACCCGATTAAGAGTCGCCAGGAACCTCGCATTCCCATACAAACGTAGTTCAGCTCTCAATTTAAAATGACATGCTTTAGAACCACGAAATTTGGCATAGGCATTCTAGTAGTACAGATCTAGGTCGGACATTTGTTTTCGTTGCTAAATATTGTAATACATTGTTTCCAAAAGTTTCCTCCTTTTTTATGGGGACACATTTTCTGTCGTTATAAAATCGAGAGCTCGTGATCCTGATATTTCTAAGTCGACATCACCAAAAATTTTCCAAATGAAAAATAATACAACTTTAAAAGAATGGCTCAACTACATACTATATTTTATAGTTTATCATACTAAGTGACGGAATAGGATAATCGCATAATACGTTAATTTGCTAAAACTGTAAAGATATTAGTGTAAACAGATAAAAACACGTCGAAAAGAGATAAACATTCCGCTCACCTTCAGTAGCCATCTCTGGTAAAATGTGAGTCCAATGGACAGTGAGAAGTACAGCAATATCAAGCCGAGAGACAGCACACCCTTCTGGCACCAGGCATCGGACCCTTTACTCTTAGATTTAATAGCAGTAACATCTTCTTCGACTTCAGCTTTAGTTGACAGCTGCTCATATTTTATTCCTGGCATGGCGAGCACAGGACTGTCCGGGTATGCCAAGCTCACTCAGCCGCATAGCAGGTACTAAATGCAATTATTAGGAACTTTAATAATTTGGCGTTTTTATTTTATTCCGCGTACGGTACTCGACGGGATAGAAACTTCACGTATGTATGAATGACGGGATGGCACAGCGCGATAAACATGAAAGCTAGTGCTGCCACCTGGTTCGCCAACCGCCCGCTATATTGTGATGAATAGCGCATGCGCGTGAAATTACTCTATACTCTTAAAAGTCGCGCAAGGAATTTTTAACTGTTTATATATTTCATTTTATACGTGACCTAGTAAACGTAATCGTAAAGGTCTAGTAAGGAAATTAATTATTTTGCACGTTAGATTTCTCACTCTAAGGGTCACCACACACCTAGCGGTTTTCCTCGCGGAATTAGCGGAAGTAGCGGAAATTCATAGACGAAATGCTTAATTTGTCTATGGTAGCGGAAATTTGTCTATGGCTTCCATACAAAAAATCTGCTACCATAGACAAATTTCCGCTACCATAGACAAATTTCCGCTACTTCCGCTAATTCCTGGAGGAAAACCGCTAGGTGTGTGGTGACCCTAAATAAGTTGCGTTTGAATTAGATATAAGTAGTTTACTAAGTCCTACGTCCAATTCGGACCCTATTTCGGAAGATCATGTCATTTTTGGTGGCGACTGACGTCATTGTTTGTCAAAGTCAAAGTCGTCAAAGTGATACTCATACATAGTCATACGTACTAATCGCGCTGTTATTTTCAAGGTGCAATATTTTGATGCAAGAAGTCAATAAACACATAATGAAAACGTAAATAAACATATGTTGTAATGTAGGGATAACCATACAACACGACTTAACCGAATAAACCGTAAGTTACGATAAATCAATCATATTTAATGATAAACTACGCAGTAACTGGTAGTGGACATTTAACTAAATGCAAGACAAATTGCATAATACATTTATGTTGAAAAGTGAGCCGTGTCCTTGTAAAGGTACAAGGATACATTATGATACAAGTGTTAAATTATAGCTGAGTGAAAGCCGAGTATGTAATGATCTGGCACACGCATTTCATACGACGTTTTTCAATACACTTGCGACGTAAAAGCAAACTGGGTTTGTTAATAACTTGATACATACATTAATATTAAGACAACTTAGCAAACGCCTCAAAGCAGCTACGCGTGACCAGAGGGTTGGCTCTTTCTTTGCCCAGCGCATAGGAATCACTATTCAGCATGGCAACTCCGCCAGCCTTCTGGCACCCTACCGTCGGGCAGAACTTGAGCCCGTTTTCTACTTGAATATGTACATATTTTATGATTAATGCATTAAGTGATATATGTGTTATTTTTGTGAAATATTATGTAAGTAAATGCTCCCAGTTACATTAACATTGTCAGAATGCTTCCACAATAGGGGACTACGTATTAATATTCACTGGCTTATGTTGTCAAGTACTTTATCGGGATCTCCTTTTCAAAGCATTGAATAATTATGATGCATTTGTTACAGATAATCAAAATGACAGATTCAAGTTCTTTCACGTCTCTGATGGCGTTGGTGGACAGCCACCTATCCAAAACTAGCATTCAAGCTCAAGCCGAGGGTGCCAGCCACAGCCTCAGTGACCACATTCAGATCCCACGCCTCGCCGGGCAGACTGGTGTCCAGTCTGACACCATATTGACTCCACCCGGCCAGCGCATCAACATACCCACATTCCAGTTAGGCACTAGTCCCATTGACAATGTCCTTGCTCAACAATTATCCAACATGCTCAAAGCCAAGGAGCTTAAAAGGCAGCAGGAGGAAGAACAGCAACGGTTAGTTGAAGAAACCAGACGACTGAAGCTAGAGGAGGACAAATGCGTAATAGATCTCATGCAAGCATTGCAGACACCGTACAAGCCGCAACCAAAGAAAGAAGCTATCAGTACTGCCAGCTCATTTGAAGACCTCTTTGAACCGAACTTCACTGAAGAATGCTTTGATGAAGTCCAAATGAAAACCCCCGAACCTCTTCTCCCGTTAACAACAGACATGTCTTATATGCTGCGGCGAAAAGTAAAAAGAGGGAAATGCTCACAATTCGGTAAAGTCCTCACCTCCCGCTTAAAGCCTGTAGCGGCTCCATACCTACATGAAATGATAGAAAGCGACATTGTGCGCTTTAAGTTTGACACTCCTTCGCCATGCGATCTCATTAAAGAGAAACTGCGTAAACCAACATCATATAATACCTACAACTTTAACATATTTGACATGGTCTAGGAAAGAGAGGCCGGCCAGGTTTGGTCGAACAAAGCAAACTTCAGGCTCCGTCTGCGAGTGCAGGCCAACACATGTACAGTCGAGATTCGCCTGCAAGAACGCCAATGCCGCTTCAGTCGCTGCAGGTACTCTGCAGCCTTGCTATCTTAATTACCACTCTGAAGCACGCAATAGAAATATTTTATTGACCCATTACTTATATTCAGGTAGTGTCACACACTGACATTTTCCCATGATTTACAAGCGCAATATAACAACACCCCTCTCTCAGAGTCATCATTTGAAATTAATAAGAATAATAATAAAAAGTCAGTTTATATTATTTTCGAAGCATAAATAATTGCTAAGATGCGTTTTTAGATTTAACTTAAAACTTGCCGCGTGATTATTTATCTCGTCGAGTTCCTAACAGAAAATCATGCCTTTGAAAAAAATTAACTCATTCCTTGCCCTTAATAAAAAAAACATAAATATACAACTTAGTTATAACGCTTTCTATACCTAACTTAAAAACGATTGGTACCTAAACTAAATATACCTACAAATGTCCCCTATATCGCTGCCACTTGGCAGGGTGCCCATAAGGCTGGTTACGTTGCCTCGCTGGATAGCGACACTCATTCGCTGGGCGAGTAACGAGCCAGCCCTACGGTCACCGGAGGACCGGATGAGCAAGTGACGTAACTTTTTGAACAGCTTGATTGCTTCCGGTCCCCATGGGCCAAGTGTCTCCACTGCAAAAGGCGCAAATGTGTAACTGTCACCTAATTATTATGTGACATGTATTATGAATAATGATATGAAACCTCGTTAGCTGCCGCTCGGTTGTTGGATTGAAAAACGGTAATTTTGGCATTATATAAATTTTTGGTTGGACATTGTATATTCATATTAGACCATGTAATCCTAATGAAATATACAAATACAATTATATGCCTAGACGTCCTAGAACTATGTGTCTCGGTGACCCGCTAGGCATATTACTTAAGAAATGAATTTAAGCCTTCGAACGCCAATTTAAGGAGGATCCTGTGATGCGTTTTTGTTTTCGTGACGGTGTTGGTGACGCGACCTCATAAGATTTCCCCCTAACAAAAAGTGCCCAACGCGGCTAAAGAAGTTTTCACTCTAATAAAGGCAGTAACGAACTGAGAACTCGCTATTTACTTGCAATCGAGCTGAACAATATAACAAAAAAATTATTCGCCTTCTAAGTTCACAACCCCTTGATCGATCCAGCTCATAAACGAACTCTTAAATTCTATGTATCTCTGCTACAACCCCAACAAATTTCATAAAGATCAGAAAATGTTACTAAAGTTATCGTCGAACAAACTAGCAAAATCAAAAAGCCATCGAAATGCCGAGACGTCCCAGTAGCCAGAAATTGTTTGTAAGAACTCGCTTCGGTCGTTCGAAAATATATAAATATGTGTGGACGGAAAAGTGACCCATGTGGACGAAAACTAGCACAGTTATCCTATAAAAACCATCATGTATATTGCGCCACTAAAAATGTTCTACAGTCTTCGGGTTTTAGAAAGCGACGTCGGGTATCAATCAACAGTGACACATGAAAAAGCAGAACAGCAGTATTACCTTCGTGTGTCATCGCTGATTCCCGAAGGTTCTTCTTAGTGTAAGGCCTGAGTGGACGCTCGTGGCGGGGCGTGCAGCGGGGCGGGGCGGGCGGCGTGCATGTCAAACAAAGGACACTCGTACTGGTGTCCTGAGTCGACGCTGCACAAAGTGTATGGACGCTCGCCCGCCCCGCTGCACGCCCCGCCACGAGCGTCCACTCAGGCCTTACACTTAAAGCTCACGGACTGTACATCTATTTTACTTATATCCTATGACGGGATGTATTTTTTGTACGTTCCAAACTCGCATTTATCATTTATGATATTATAGTCTTATTTGACAGTTTTTTTATTAGAATTTATGTTATACCGATTATTAAGAAAATGTTGTTGGTGTTCCTTCTAAGGCCCAACGTACATTAAACGTACAGTCACTGGCAATAGTATCTTCCTACACGAAGGCCGCAAAAATATGTGACACGCTCTTATTCGTATGGCAATAAGGCACATATTTTTGCGACATTCGTGTAGGAAGATACTATTGCCGGTGACTGTACAGTCAACACCATTAATATGTATACACCTGTGCACCTTGCTCCATTATAATAAGGTTACATATTTTAGGCGTTGACTGTACGATCAATTTTAGCCTCTTAAAAATGTATTGTAGGCAGCGACTGGTTATCAGTTGCTGATTGTAGGCGAACATACATACAATATTAACACATACACTCGGACCGGACGTATGACCTGGAGTTCGATTTTTGAATCTCACCGGGTGACTTATTTCGTACTAAATAGTCATCGGCTGCATACAAAAAAAGGCACCGGTGAGATTCAAAAATCGAACTCCTGTTCCTTTACAAATTATACTTAAAAAGTTGTTCGTTGCTGGCTGTTTTATAAAAAAATAACTGATTTCCCGTTGGCTGTAAGGTTTTGGGATGCTACCAATCCTCCCTATGGACTTTTGTATGGCCATTACTCACGGCCGCCGCTCAATGACCATAAAAAAATCCAAAAATCAAATCGATCTGAGTTATTCCAAAACCATTTAGGGAGGATAGGTTCCAACGGGAATTCAGTTCTTTTTTGTTTACTCTGTATAAGTACATAGATAATAAATTAAATACATAGACGAACAATTATAAGACGCACAAAATGGTGGAAAATATCCCACAGACTTAGGGCCGGTTGCACCAAACTGTCTGTGAACGTAAACGTAATCGTTAAAAAAATCTTGTATGATAAGTTTGACAGTTTTGTACGGGATGACAGCTCCGTCGCCATATTTATCCTTGATGAGTATGTTAATTGTGCGTGGTGCAACCTACCCTTAGGGTGGTTGCGCCAGGCACAATTAACGGACTCGTCAACGTTAAATACGGCGACGGAGCTGTCATCCCATACAAAACTGTAAACATTTTCATATAAGATTTTTTTAACGGTATTTACGTTGATGTTTATCAGACGGTTTGGTGCAACCGACCCTTAGGCTGGCTCTACATGATGGGCCATCATAGGGACGTAGCTAAGCGTTAGAGGGAGCTAACAATATTGCGATCTCGGTCCGTCGTATAGCCGCGACCTTATGATGGTACGGCGTCGTAAGTTACATTATTCTGTACTTCTTTTTCTTACACAATAGTATGGGCGGGGACCGTAAGATCTGCTACGTTGCGTGATACAAAGATAAGCCAAGATAAGCCCCATGGCACATGTTATGTTAAATGGTAAAAAAAAAGAATTGGCTGAAAGACGTACATTTTGAGTCCAATTCGTTACTTTTAAACTAGTCTGCCGAGCACTGCCGGCCATGCAGGAAATGACAGACTGGATTTATCTGTACTTAAATACAAATTACTACATACCACAAGTATCATCTTAATATCAAATGCCGTAAAATGCCAGCCAATATCTTAAACCGGAAGTGGTACTTTGTGCTTTCGGCCAATTCAAATTTTTTAAACTATTTTTTCAAAACTGAGAATCACTTTTATAAACATGTGCCATGGGGCTTATCTTTGTATCACCTAACATAGCAGATCTTACGGTCACCACCCGTACTACAAATTTACTCTTATTTTTATGACAATGATGGGTCACATACAATGACACATTGGATCTTTGATTGTATTACTAGTTCGTTTTAGTTAATAATGTCAATATCAATTTACATGAACAATTTAGTAATATCAGTAGAATAATTAGATATAACGATATGAATTATTGTAATCAATTGATTAATAAATGTTGAATGTTCAATAAATCAAAGACTTTTTTTTGCACGTAAGTTCTTCCACCCATGAATAGCTGCCAGATGAAAAGTACCTACTCTTTCTACAAATACGGCAGCCTTTTTCCGATAGAAATGAGAGCGCGTGTCGCATCCGGTTGGTTTAATAATCAAAGGTTATAATGTAATGACACTAATGCCTCAAGTTTTTTTTTACCAAATATTCTCAACACATTGCATATAAATCGATAAGTATTTTAAAACAACTTTGAGGTTTGTTTGTTGTTTAGTTAATACTAGCGACCCGTCCCGGCTTTGCACGGGTGCAATTATACATATAAACCTTCCTCTTGAATCACTCTATCTATTAAAAACAACCGCATCAAAATCCGTGGCGTAGTTTTAAAGATCTATAAGCATACATAGGGACAGACAGCAGGAAGCGACTTTATTTTATACTATGTAGTGATTTTTAGAAATAATCACCCGAAAGAATATTAAATTGTGCACCCGTCCCCTGGAACTTTTCAACAGTAGTAGCGGTGAGTCAAAAAAATTTGGAGGGAGGTTTAGACTTATTTGGCATTTTTTCTACAATGAGCCGCAGTCTTCTCTTCTTCCTCCTAGCGTTTATCCCGGCTTGGGGTCCGCTTGACAACCTAGTCCCATGAATCGGACGTCTTACCGCAAGGCTACCAGCGCTTTTTGCACAATGAGCCGCAGTAACAGTATTAAAAATGCTAAAATAAAAATTAGGCAAGCATGTTGGAATCGAGTTCTATAGACTCGCCGCTACTGAAAGATACATTATTTGTTGTAAGGGAAACTGTTTTGAACATTTTATCGGTTAAGGCGTTTTCGAGTTATTTCCAAAAAACTTATTTCATTGTCAGACGACCCTTTGACATTCGTTTTTTCGATAGTAGGTACATGATGCGTGGTCCGACACGCACTAGACCGGTTATTTAGGCGATTGCGCAATAGAACTTAACGAAAAGTCCCTAGTCGTTATCATTGATTGTTTATTTTTAGAAAACATTACTAGCTAGCAACTGAAGGAGACTGACGTGTTGGTAAGTAATTTGGTGTAGTTACTGTTAATTAAATAGATCATCATTATTATGGTTTACTAACAAACCTTGCAGATGTTGAAATCGAAAAAATTGTGCGAATCGAGTTAAAGTTGTGAATTTTTGACCATGGATTGAGTGTCCCGAGTTGATCTTTTTTAGATCTTGAGCTGAGATGAGATCTTTATTTATACCTACTTTCACATCTAAGTCAGGAGTCCCAATACCTATGTTAATATTATCTGGTTAAGACTCGGCGGACAGGTAAAACATTAGCATTTTTATTTTATTTAGAACGTCATAAAACTATTATTAGATATCGATTATTAAAAATGAAATAATACATACTCTCAGTGCTTGACGGTGGAAACCTAAGCTCTCCAAGTCTCCAAAACATGTCGCGCGCAGACTTAAACACTATTTATTAGTGAGTACAGCCGCGTGTAGTGATAATAACTCATAATAATAACAGTGTAAAATAAATCTTGTGCGTCGTGGTGTGTACCTGCGTATTCTGGAAAATATCAACGTTAACTTAACAAAACGATGCACCTCATAGCCGGCACACTGCGATCAACCATGTAACTGTTCCCTGTCAGATTCCTCAACCGGATCTGTGAAGAAAAGATGCGCTTATGAAGGAATTTCGTAAAAGCAGGGAAAATACGCAGCGAGTTTATGAACCCTGTAAGTAGTCCAAATCCAGAAACTCACCGTACAGAACCCTTAGTGTAATCGAGTATCTATGAAGTATCTTTACTATCCTGATTTAGTTTTCGATACGTTCCGCTTGGTGCGCTGTGCCATACCATGCAAATAGGGAATATTACGCAAAACTCTGCGCAGGGGGCGGCACTAGCACATCCATAGGGCCTACCACGAAGCACGAAAATAGGAATTTCGGTACCAGGCCTATAACCGCGAAGCACTTCGTTCATCGAATCGAATATTTTCATCACTCTCTTTCGTATATGCAAGAGCGATAGAGACGGGACCATCGTTTTGTCGATTTTCGAACTTCGCGGTAGGCCCTCGTTCTCTGTCACTCTTTCATATTCGAGCGATAGAGAGGCACATGTCAAAATTTCGATTCTCTTGTTTCACGATAGGCCCTTTGTATACAAACCGCCTTGGTGCGCAAATGACATATTTGTTCGTTATAAATTATCTATGATAACTTGTAAAAAAACTATTTAAGGCCTAGTATGTATTAAAAACTCTATGATTTACCGGTGTGCTAGTGCTGTACTCTGGTGGCAGAATATTGCAGTAATATCCCCTAACGCAAACGCAATTGTTACGTTACGTTAGTGAAACGATTACACTAAGGGTTCTGTAGGGTATCGTCTCATGTCTTTCGCAAGCAGACTATATTATACCATCAACCAGGAGTGGATGCAGTCGTGAGACTCGTGAGGCATCGCAATCGATGGAGAGTTTGGGTCACAGATTCTCCCGGACAAGAAAATGGAAGGGTCCGAACTACCGAGACGAAACCTGGTGCAACTTCAACAGACTGCGCACTGGCCACGGTCGCTGCGCCGTATTTAAATACCATTGCTGGGTGAACTCTCCTCTCCAGCCTGTCATGGTGGTGCAGAAACTGCAGAAGAGCAATGTAGCCACCGTATTTTCAAGAATGCCCGTCAACGCGTTACACATACTTTTAACTCCTCAATCGGGATCGGGATGACGCAAGGTTACTGTCTGCTATAACTGACCGGTTGAAGAATGTGTCAATTTTAATATAGGTACCTAGTGCTCTAGTTTTAAGAGGAGGCATATTTAACGTTTCTTTATAAATGGTCAAAAACTCACAACTTTAACTAATTGCGCACAATTTTTGTAAATTTATAACCGACGTCATCAAACGATTTCAAAAGAGAAGGTTCTTTTTTTTATATTTGTTCCTCGATAACTCCGTCATCGTCATCTCTGAACCGATTTTGTAAAATATTTTTTTTGATATGCAAATTGGTCCCGTTTTCGTCAGAATGCAGTTCTGATTATGGGATCCATGAGGAATCGAGGGAACTCCACAAATCTTAAAAGCATAACATATAGTGATTTTTGTGTTTTTATCCCCAAATCAAGCGTTTTCATTCAAAAATGTGACATTTGATGAATGGAACTGTTTGATGATCAGAACGGAACTTTTCAACATAGCCCACGTTTGGCGATTTGTTCTCTTCGCTGTGTCTGTTAAGCAAGTTAGATTTTCAAGACATTTTTTTTCATTTCATTGTATGGAATTTAAGACTGCACCATCAATAATCTTTCACCGGCCTCCCCCATTAAAGTCGGTTTTTTTCTTAAACATTATGTTCGGACTTCTGACTAGCTAGTTAATATGTGTGTATCATGACAAATGCTCAATTTTATGATGCATTATTGCAGAAAGCCGAAACGTCGGATTCTAGTTCCTTCACTTCTCTGTTGGCGTTTATGGACAGCGTGTCCAAAACCAGCATCCAAGCTCAACCCGAGGATGCCAGCCACCTCATCGACCATCTTCAGATCCCGCGCCTTGCCGGGCAGATTAAACTCGACCAGCGCGGCAATATACCCACATTCCAGCTAGGTAAAAATACTATCCCAATTGACAATGTCCTTGCTCAACAAATATCCAGCATGCTCAAAGCCAAAGAGGTTAAACGGCTGCAGGAGGAGGAACAGCCACGGCTATTCGAAGAAACCAGGCGACTGAAGTTAGTTGACAAATGCGTAATAGATCTCATGCAAGCATCGCAGACACCGTACAAGCCTCAACCAAAGAAAGCAGCTATCAGTAGCTCCAAGCTCTTTGAACCGAACTTCACTGAAGAACTTCAAATGAAAACCCCTGAGCCTTATCTCCCGTTAACAACAGACATGTCTTATACGCTGCAGCGTAAAGTAAAAAGAGTAAAATGCTCGCAATTCGGTAAAGTCCTTACCTCCCGCTTAATGCCTGTGCCCTTCGATGTTGATGCTCCTCCTCCACCTACTCTAATTAAAGAGAAACTACGTAAACCAACGTCGTACAACATCTACAACTTTAACTCATTTGACATGATCTAGGCAAGACAGATGCCGTTCAGCTTTGGTCGGCCAAACCAAACTTCAGGGTCAACAGCGCAGGCCAAACATATATACCCTTCAACCATCTAAATTCACTATTTACTAATATTGCTGTACAGTCGCCATCAAATGTATCGGAGCAGCCAGGGTACTCAAAAGGCACTGGTCCCACCGCGAGCTAGTAAGCTATCGGCTATAAACACGAACAAAAGATAAGCACTCCAGTGTAAATAAAAGAGACACGGCGATATTTATAGTTACTCGCCCATCGGTGAGTTATAAATATCGCCGTGTCTCTTTTATTTACACTGGAGTGCTGATCTTTTGTTCGTGTTTATAGCCGATAGCTCATAGCTTAGGTACTAGTTCGCGGTGGGACCAGTGCCAAAAGATCTGAACATGCACTTTATCGCCTTGAGAATAGAGGCGTTGTTCAGATACTTGTGACCACCTTGGCCGTTTCCTATATATCTGATGGTGACTGTACGTACCTAAAATAAACCATTTAATTATTTTATTGTAGTACAGTCGTCCATAAATGCGGTTTACCACCCTACGGTTGAGGTTCGTTTGAACGTCATGAGACAACAAGGTCGTGCATGTTTAAACTCGCGTTAAAAAAAATTATGATAATATTGATAATAATTAACTGGCTTGACTTCATTCAAAACATTTCTAATACATTACTAATTAAATAAATAAAAACTAAATAAACCTATACCTAACTTAAACCAAAGGCCCTAAACCAAAACTGCAAATATCCCCAATCCCGCTGCTACCTGGTAGGGTGCCCATAAGGCTGGCTGCGTTACCTCGCTGAATGGCGATTCCAATACGCTGGCTTTATAAATTATTTATCGTGATCCTAACAGCCTATGTAAGGCTATGAAACTTCCCCACTCCTCAGAATTTAGAAACATTACATAGCAAAAAATGTCTTAAAATAAGCAGAGAGTATATAATTTAATAGAGCAGCACAGTCTAAGAAAATTTTGAAGCTACAAGTCTCAAGCGCTATCTGGACGAGAGTAACCTTAAGATACAAAACTAGTAGGAGAAAAATAACAATGCGCCTTAGCGATCGTTAGATCTCGCAGAAACTTTTGTCAAAACTGGTAGACCACTTTCTTGGTCGACTGTACAACGACGAGTGTAACTCGTAAAATAATTATTAAACATTTGATAACAGAAATGTTTAGACGACTAAAAACTAATTTGAAAAAATATAAAAATTAGACTCTACGTATTAAACTTAGGCACTCGCGAGCTAGTAAGCTATGAGCTATCGGCTATAAACACGAACAAAAGATAAGCACTCCCGTGTAAATAAAACAGACACGGCGATATTTATGGTTACTCGCCCAGCGGTGAGCTATAAATATCGCCGTGTCTCTTTTATTTACACGGGAGTGTTTATCTTTTGTTCGTGTTTATAGCCGATAGCTCATAGCTTACTAGCTCGCGGTGGGACCAGTGCCTAAAGACAATATGATGAATGACTATGACAATATTATATTTTCTCTAAATATTATTTATTTCTTTCTTTATTTTTATTTATATTATACGAGTAGGTACAATTATTAATTAGGATTAGGTATATTACGAATTAATCGTAGGTAAAGTCAATGGATGCGAAGATGTCCAGGAATGTCCACATAAGTACATTCGCCATCAAATACAGGAGCGGCCAAGGTACTAAAAAAATCTGTACATCGTCTTGCCAATGGGGGCGTTGTTCTGATATTTGTGACCACCATGGCCGCTCCGATATATTTGGTGGTGGCTGTACATAATATTATTATTTATTTATATTATTAGGTATTTATTTGAACCCTTCTGTATTAACAATTTACGTAATTTTAATTGTGAAAATAACTTATATTACTTATAATTATAGCTTTCATATAATATTAACATGCAGATAACTTGTAAATTTATTATTGTTTATGTATAATAAATTAATAATACTAATTATTATATTCTAATTAGGTACGTATTATATTATAATGTATAATTATCAGTATTATCACTTTACTTATTTACCGCATACCTACATAATTTAGTTAGTACCTATAAAACGTAGTGTAAGTATATGTATGTATCTCATTTATTCATTATTGTTTTAGACTAAGTTATTCTGATTTTTTAAATAAATATGTGCCTAAGACTTGCAGTTAGTTTTCTTAAGAAATTGAAACTGACGTGGCTAGCTCTCCGTCTATTAGGGTCACAACACACCTAGCGGAATTCCTCGCGGAATTAGCGGAAGTAGCGGAAATTTGTCTATGGCTTCCATACAAAAAATCTGCTACCATAGACAAATTTCCGCTACTTCCGCTAATTCCGCGAGGAATTCCGCTAGGTATGTTGTGACCCTTAGGGTCAAAACACACCTAGCGGAATCACAGCGGAATTAAGCCAATTGATAGACAAAATGCTTAAATTTGTCTATGGTAGCTGATTTTTTGTATGGAAGCCATAGACAAATTCCCGCTACCATAGACAAAATTAAGCATTTTGTCTATGAATTGGCTTAATTCCGCGAGGAATT
Organism: Pammene fasciana; assembly: GCA_911728535.1. NCBI lineage: Eukaryota > Metazoa > Arthropoda > Insecta > Lepidoptera > Tortricidae > Pammene > Pammene fasciana. The sequence continues at coordinate 43,780,140 of OU452272.1, read as the reverse complement.
CCGCTAGGTCTGTTTAGACTGAGGGTCGCCTTATGTACAGTCGCCATGATAGATCGGAACGGTCAAGGTGGTCATAAATATCTGAACACTTGTCAAGGTGATAAAGTGCACGTTCAGATATTTTTGAGTACCTTGGCCGCTCCGATATATTTGATGGCAACTGTACCTATGCCATCCGTACAAAAGAAAGTGATACAAAAATAAGCTTAACTACTCCAATAAAAGTTACTCAAAGGGGAAGGCAACTGTCAAAGGTTTTAGGCGATTATCACACTGGCTATGGATCCGCATGCGGCGCCGGTGCGCGAGCGAGATAGCGCTATACACATGCAGAGCGCTATCTCGCTCTCGCACCGGCGCCGCATGCGGATCCGTAGCCAGTGTGATAATCGCCTTACCAGATGGCGCCGGCATAAGTTGTACCGGTCACTTTCGGTTTTATGTTATTTGGCCTCTTGGCTTAACCCAGGCCAGAAAAAAAACAATAATTTGACACTATTTGTAGGATTGACAGGTACAACCTATGGTGCCTCCATCTATAAATATCTTCGACATATCAACCCATATCATCATGATTCATGAACCAGTATTGGACATTCCAATTTCTAGGGCCCAATCTGTCTGATTGAGAGGTGTAATAAAAGTTAGGGCACTTAGGGAGCTGATGGATGGGAAGAGAAAGGCAGAGTACAGGACAGATTGGGCCCGAGAAATTGCAATGTCTAATACCGGCTGCAGCCGAGGCTCAAGGAAAGACTATTCGTGTCGGTTTCACCAAGTGTCCAAAAAATCAATCATTTAAACCGGTTATATGTAAGTACATACAGGTCTATTCACGAGAGTTGGCGCGAGATTTGACAAAATTTCTATGAAAATGGCTGTCACTCAGTAGAAATCTCGCGCCAACTTTCGTGAATATACCTGTATAACCGGTTTAAATGATTGATTTTTTGGACTTATCCGCACCGAAAAACAGAATAACTGTTCATGCAAATCGCATGCACATCGTGTGTGTTGCACCCAGATTATTATATTCATTCGTTCGACAGATCTATCAATCGATCTGTCTTGTCTATGACAGTTTTGACAGCGCAGCCGCTCGTCCAGTCCAATCTTTGACGGCAAAGAGATAGCAGTTCGATCTTGGACGCGTCTCGGACAGACGTTCTCTCCAGGGGAGAGAACGGCTTCCGAATGCCGCCATAGCTTGCGGCCGCGTGGGTTGAATCGAGCCCATCTAGTTATAATTAGTACTTAGTCAGTTCATTTATTAGCGTAAGGTGTAAGTAGTTGTGAACCAGGAATAAAGCGCCGATTGAGAAGTTTTACGTTTTATTCCACTTAACCTTCATCGTTCCGCTGCGAGGCGTCAGCGGGAACGTGTCGACGCGACCTGCATCGTGTCCAGGGACGATAAACCCTGGTGGTGGCCCTAAACCTACGTAACCAGGCTTCCAGTGGTGCACCGGAGGAGCGTGGTTAAGTATTTTACTGTACCAAGCTAGCGCCGCAGCCGGACAAGCTAGTTTTGCCTACATTTTTGGTGGCCCATGAGGGGAGAAGATTCTTTATTGTCAGCGCGATAAGGAAGAATAAGGGTATCGTCGGACAGTTTTGGTAAACCCATGAATGGGAGCGTCCGCACGATATTGAATCGTGAATTGAATTTGGGGGAAAATACACACGATAACCCGTGATTCGGGGGAAGATTGAAGCAGTCTAAACCCAGGAAGCGCGCCGCGGCGGCAAAGGTCAACGAGCGTCGTAGCGTATTTAAACATATTTGGTCGTCGAGCGTCGCGCCAGCGCAACGCGATTGCATCGTATTTCAACGCATTTTAGACATTTGTGGTAAATTCAGTGCGGAGTGCTTAATCTAAAATAGATATCGTGATCGTATTTTAAGGTTAGAAAGTGCGTCGTCAGCCATATTATAACGGGACTTGTATAAGGCCGTTCAATCCGTTCATACATTCGTTCAGCGAGTGAACTTATAAGTGTGCGAACTATCGATTGACATTGACAATTTACCGGTTCGTTGCCAAGTTGGCAACATTGCGAATGAACATTGGGCGAGGCGGCCATCTTTATAGACTCTAGTCTGTGTTGATCTGTCAGTGTCATTGTCAGACGTCAGACGTCAAACTTGTTTTTGTTTACGTATTTATTTCGTAATTTCGGTCATAATATCTGCTAATCTACTAAAGATTTTGTAACGATAAGGGGCTTATTGTGTAATAGTTGTTGGCATGTCAAGGTCTGACCAGGTCATACCACAGGTGAGTTGAATTAATTAATAGTATAAACCCTGTTTCTCAAACCGACGCGGTACAGGCGTGATTTTAATTCAATGAATTTGTTCAAATCCTTGGTGGATATACGTGATATTTCTCGACGTCGAAAGACATTACTACCTGGAGTTTGCTGCAGAAATTAAGGTATAATGTCATAGAATGATCACTTATTACTAGATATATTTATAACTAGGAAAATTCAACCGGTCTTACCTGTCGCAAGAAGACGCAGCGTTCAGGTCGAGTTTAGCGACACACGGCGTAGGTATCTATTCAGGTAATAAGGAAATTCAAATAACCCATTAAGGAATGGTGTTTCTTATTAGTGTTTGTCGCGTTCTAGAGGCTGTCAATTGAAGTGAGAACGCTGTTCGAGCAGTGCAGCGTGTACCAGGCCGTGGAGCCTGCCGGATCCGGAACGGGCTGTGGCAGGCCTGCGCGGGGCCGTGCTGGCTTGGCGCACCGGGCCCAGAGGCCCACGAGAGCTCATGCTGTCCAGGTCGAGGACCAAGGATCAATACAGGTGTACCGCTTGCTATATTATGCCATTACTGCTGGACTCCGGAGTATCACGTTCGCGGAGCAGCTGATAGCCACGGGACACACACCTCGACCGATGGTTGGGGCCGGCCCGAGCGGCTCAGATGGGAATAATTCTATGCAAGGCGTTGCGGCCTCCGGAGCAGTCCCGAGCGTCGTCAGTGAGATCCAGCTACTGTGGATGTACCCGGATTGGTCCGAACTGTTCGAGTTATAGTCAGATCGGGTCGTGGCGTGGTAACTATATTAACGCTCGATCACTATTGGACACCGACGCAGGCTACTCGATAATAAAGAAATCATTTGTAGATAAAATAGATTCATATCAACAGTATATTATAGGCAGTAATAACATGTTGAATTGATAATTAAAGGTTAAGATACCTAGTGCAATTGATAAAATAGTTTTATACTGATAGTAAAACTAGTACCTATCTAGAGTTGTTGCAACAGTTATTTGTACAGTCACAGTTAATATGCCAGCCTGTTATAATTACCTAAAGGCTCATTTAGATGTTTCACATCTCAACCTGGCTGACCTACATTTTGCAGAGTGACAATATTTATATTTTTGGCCGGGATATGCTTGATTATATGTACACTGGTTCAAAGATGCTCACGGACATTCCAGGAGTGGAGACATATGGAGCCAGGTTCGGTGAAGTTCTGATGGGAGCTGTCCAGACACATCAGGCTGACACTTCGACACAGCAGCGAGAGGGACGTCCGTGGAGGACTCCGGAGCCTGAGCTGCCAGACTGAAGGAAGTGCTGGAGCACCTGGACCATTTGGAATACAATAGGTTGTATACTTCCATTACTAATTTTATGTTGATGCAACGACCGACGCTGGGAAATGTTGATGCAACGACCGGCGCTGGAAACTGTTGTTGCAACGACCGACACTGTGAGCTATTGTCGCAACAACCGAAGCTGGTAGAGTTTTCGCTCATAAGAAGCAATGCTAGCTAAAGAATCCCGTATTTGCTGCAAATTAATTGGAAAACGGATATGCCAAACTACTTCAGAAGTAAGCATTTTCGTAAATGAAGATCATTTCATTCGAGTCGACGTCAGACTACATAATCCACGCTTACGCTATTAAGCGAAGCACCCATAGCTCATTTCAAGGATCACCGATGGACGTAATTGTTGAAGCATCATCATCATCGGACCTATTGTCAAGCGTCTACGAGTGCGCTAATCAATATACTGAGGCAGCTATACTGGATTTCATCGACGCGACGTCAGGGATCGCGTGTCATTCGACGTTGTATGTCATGTTCAGATTCAATGTGACAGATCAGGCCCATTCATGGCCGATCTGCCTGTGGACCGTATGACGGTCACCCGTCCATTTTACGGCGTAGGAATGGATTTCGCTAGACCTTGATTAACAAGGCTAGCCAGCTTCGAAATGCTAAATCCGTTAAAGCTTACCTGTATGTATTTCAAGGTTAAAGCTTACCTGTGTCTATTTAAAGGCTACAGCTTACCTGTGTGTATTTCAAGGTTAAAGCTTACCTTTGTATATATATATGTCTAGGTACCAAGGCAGTACCGCTGGAGCTCGTCTCGTCGCCGAGTACCGAGACTTACGTCGCTGAGCATCGAGTCGCGTGCTGCTGCGTTCACACGGTTTGTCAGTCGGCGAGGGCGGCTGCTCTCGCCCACACAGATCAAGGTACGACTTAAAGTATTAGCTCATGCCTCTGTGAGGTTACTCAGTCCGTACTTGACAGCGAAACCGTCCTGGAAGATGAGTTTCGCCGCCAAGGTGTCCACTGGGAGTTCGATCCTCCCGGTGCCCTACATGTCTGGCTTAGTCGAGGCAGCGGCCAGAAGCAGTAGAAATCTGCTCCAACGAGAAATAGGGATCGGATCCTCATGACCTGGGAGGTCGCAGCCCTGGTCATTCCTTGATAGGTCAACCATTAGTTTCATGTGTCACGGTTGTCACATTTTATATTTGTACAAGCCTCCATACATGGACTTTAGACTAGGTATCACTTAGAATATGTAATTTAATATAATATTTGAATAATGTGCGGGCACATACCTAATGTTGCATTACATGGTTAGTTTATTTTTAATAAAATATGAGAGCTCACCTTCTATACCTTGGAGCAAATGTAGAGTTATAAGGTTTTCAAGGGCCCGGCCCACTGTTAAATTGTGTAAATTACCTATATAAATGTAATTGCTTGAATAGCTCGTGCTAATTGATAAGATTAAATTTATTGTTGTTATATTTAAGTTGCTTAAATTGTCGTAGTTAAGTATCAACTAACCAACGGTAAATTATGTTTCACTGTTTCAAGGAAACCATGTACTAACGTAGTAAGTGACTTAGTGTTAGGAAACCATATTTAATGTTAAGTTTCAAGCTAATAATACAGCATAATTGTTATCAAGTGCACTTGCACTCAACTGTACCAGACTACACTCGATAGATGCCGCAGCTACGAGGTCAGTTTTTCAATGTTAAAAGAATTTGTTGATTTTTGTAACATTGCTCGGCTCTGTTCATTGTTAATAATCCTCAAGTATTCGGTCACCCCCCCCGGCTGGCCCGGGCAGGAAATGTTCATGCAAATCGCATGCACATCGTGTGTGTTGCACCCAGATTATTATATTCATTCGTTCGACAGATCTATCAATCGATCTGTCTTGTCTATGACAGTTTTGACAGCGCAGCCGCTCGTCCAGTCCAATCTTTGACGGCAAAGAGATAGCAGTTCGATCTTGGACGCGTCTCGGACAGACGTTCTCTCCAGGGGAGAGAACGGCTTCCGAATGCCGCCATAGCTTGCGGCCGCGTGGGTTGAATCGAGCCCATCTAGTTATAATTAGTACTTAGTCAGTTCATTTATTAGCGTAAGGTGTAAGTAGTTGTGAACCAGGAATAAAGCGCCGATTGAGAAGTTTTACGTTTTATTCCACTTAACCTTCATCGTTCCGCTGCGAGGCGTCAGCGGGAACGTGTCGACGCGACCTGCATCGTGTCCAGGGACGATAAACCCTGGTGGTGGCCCTAAACCTACGTAACCAGGCTTCCAGTGGTGCACCGGAGGAGCGTGGTTAAGTATTTTACTGTACCAAGCTAGCGCCGCAGCCGGACAAGCTAGTTTTGCCTACAATAACTATTTTAAAATATTGGAGAAATAAATAAACAACTGTAGTTGACGATTGGTCAGCTACTTAGTTAACCTTTTGAACGCCAAGCATCGAACGGAAAATTTGTGCCATATTTTGGACGTCCTGGAGCTGACGGCACGATATTTCCGTACGCGTCGACGGCGGCTTTGGAGGTCAAAGGGTTATAAATAAAAACAGGTGAAACATTGAACAAATTTTATTTAAGACTTTGTATTACACCGATAAAACAACCTTACCTATTATTTACAGTAATGTAATAGTTTCAAACCAGCTTCGTTGAGGAGAGGGCGTCCTGGATCGATTTTTTCACCAGAGGGCACCACCGTGGCGAGATTCCAGCTGTCATAATCCACCCATCACATAGATATACCACCCATAGATCTGACACGGAACTAATAATACCAAGATAGAACGGGATGGTCTTATTACACTTTCAATAGATACGGCAGAGAGGTGCTATTATCGTTGGTCCTTGTCATAGTTTCTATTACCCTCCACGCGTTACTTCTAGCAGTGGAGGGTAACAAACAGATATAATGCGCGATTTCTTCAAGAATTTCTGTGATTGCTACGAGAAAAGCTGTTAGTTTTCCTAGAAAGTTGTGTCGGCTAAGGAAAAGATTGGTAAATTGTTCTGTTTTATGCTGTAGAAGTGATTATGGGCATCTATATATCTATCCCATACGGGGGTACACGTGTGCGGGCTCTAGTTAATGCTTGCTTTGAGACCCATCATGATTACGTTTTTTTTATTGGTGAATTTTGACAGCTGTCAAAAAGACCGCTCGGCACAGTGCTGCCACCTGGATTTCAGGAAACCCTTATTAAGTTACAATCTAGTATTAAAACAATATTTAATCATAAGATGGCGCAAAACACTTGAGCTGAATTAATCTATCATAGACAAAAATCAAGCGAAAATTTGTGTTATGGCGTCAACATGATTGTATGGAGCCCGTAGACAACATTTTGCTAACAGTTAGATTTTTCCGTAATTAATTAAAAAGGAGAAAAAACAATACGTGTTTAATCGTACGAAGTTTCTAGTGTACCAGCCTGCAGTTAGTTTATAATTATTTTAATATAGCGCCATTCGACTTAGCAGGGTAGTAATAGGAATCATAGTAAAGATAGTTTAAACAAAAACAGTAATTTTTTTACATCAGAAAATTTTGAACTGTTAAATTATAGTACATTTCGCACTTAGGGCGGGCGGTAAAATAAAGAACGGCTCAGATCGCGGGTATTTGTGGCCCGAACCGAAAGTAAGGGCCATAAACAAGCGATCTGAGGCCTTCTTTATTACCGCCCGTGGTGCGTACACAATTTTACGTCCTCTCCTGGGTGTGAAGTGAGATTTGCCGTAGCGTCCGTGGGCGGCAAATCTCACTTACCGCCCAGAGAGACGTACCCGCGATCTGAGCCGTTTTTTATTTTACCGCCCTAGGTGCGTAATGTACTATAATTCTCAACGTTATTTGGAACCGATTAACTATTTTTACAACCTTAACTGGTATTTAATATGCACATCAATGTAAATAGATTACTATACATTTTTACACCAATTATAATTTATTTATTATTTTAATTAAATAATTTTAAAAGAAAGTTAATTGGCCGTCGGCGTTCAGGTTATATTTTAAATCGGACAGTAAATAAAAAAAAAACAAAATAGAATCGAAGCGAAACCCGCAGAAATCTAACGAACACATAATCATAAATTAATAGTACATTACATCAGAGGCCGGGAAAATAGGGATTTCCGGCCAAGTAGGATAGGGATACGAGGCCGGGAATCCATTATCACGCCGAGGCATGTATATTGTATAGTGCTGTTCTAAAAAAACGCGCGGAAATAAGACATACGTATGATCTACCTTGTCACGTTCACGCAACCGGGCGCCAAATTGTAGCGTTTTTTCGTGAATGGGGTGGGGTGTAAACCGCTCGGTGCGTATTTTTGTATATAAATGGCTGTTTAGTGAAGATAATTTAAAACAAAAAAAGAACCGGCTTCACGTAGGATCCGCTATTCTAAGAGGAAATGACCGAGATGGTGTAAAAAATTGTGAAATCACTATAGGTGTGCCTATAATAGTTGATGAGTTCCCTCGATTTCTCCAGGATCCCATCATCAGATCTGGACCTGGTGTCAATGGGACCAACTGTGAAGTATACTCTTTCAAACAAAAAAAGAATTGAAAGAATCATACATGAAAAAAAAGATCCAGACGAATTGAGAACCTCCTCCTTCGAAATCTTGAAGTCGGTTGAAAAATTCCAAGCCAGGCAAAATTGAGCATCGTAAGCAAAGTTGTAGCAGTTGACGGCACTGTCCAAAATAAATTCACGTTATCATCACACACGGACGCCTACTTACAGTCCGTGAGCTTTAAGAACCTTCGGGAATCGGTGATGACACACGAAGGTAATATTGCTGTTCTGCTTTTTCGTGTGTCACTGCCGATTGATACCCGACGTCTATTTCTAAAACCCGAAGTGTCTTTTTAGGACTCACGGACTGTATGTACATACAACATACCTTATAAAATCAAAGTTAATTTTTACCACAGGTTGCAACAACGAACGAACGAAGTGGTAGCTTTTGCGTTTGACATGGCGTCGAAAAGGTTAATTTTGACATGAACATGACTTTACAATTTTGTACAGTCCGTGAGCTTTAAGAAGAACCTTCGGGAATCGGCGATGACACACGAAGTTGACAATATTGCTGTTCTGCTTTTTCACGTGTCACTGTTGATTGATACCCGACTTCTCTTTCTTAAGCCCGAAGGTTCTTTATAGAGCTCACGGACTGTACAGCATTACCAGCTTTTTATACAGGGTGTTTTTGGCAAATTGCTTGATTTAATGTATTTTTCTTGACTGTTTTTTAAAATTGTATGATTTTTGTTTATTTATTACTAGCGACTCGGCCCGGCTTTCGCACGGGTGCAATTATACATATAAACCATCCTCTTGAATCACTCTATCTATTAAAAAAAACCGCATCAAAATCCGTTGCGTAGTTTTAAAGATCTAAGCATACATAGGGACAGACAGCAGGAAGCGACTTTGTTTTATACTATGTAGTGATTTTAATTAAATAATTTTAAAAGAAAGTTAATTGACCGTCGGCGTTCAGGTTATATTTTAAATTGGACAGTAAAAAAAAAACAAAATAGAATCGAAGCGAAACCCGTAGAAATCTAACGAACACAATAATTACCAGCTTTTTATACAGGGTGACCAAAAAAGAACTGAATTCCCGTTGGCTGTATGGTTTTGGGACGCTACCTATCCTCCCTAGATGGTTTTGAACCACAGACTACACAGACACCTCATCATTAAGCTTTTACAGGGAGCACGAGGTCACCACACATAAGCGCAATTTTATTCGTAAATTTCTACGATTCGAACAGCACATCTCAATAGCATTCTACACCAATTTGTAGTATAACAATTCAGGATCACCCCTGTAACTAAATTTTTGTGGATATTTTTAATTCACATGAGTAATGATCAAAACGGTAACTCAACTGAAATAAGCGGTCGCGCTCTCATACAAAATTAGTACGGGAGCACCTATGTGTGGTGACCCCGAGTTGTGCTTACGATCTATCTAGTGGTTGAGGTTATCTGTGATTTGAACCTATAAGATCGATTTAATTATTTTGACTTTTGTATGGCCATTACTGCGACCAACTAGGGAGGATCGGTAGCATCCCAAAACCTTACAGCCAACGTGAATTTAGTTCTTTTTTGGCCAGCCTTTATACTACGATGGTAAACAAGCATACCGCCCTGATGGTAGCTACCGCAACCCAGAGACGCCAGAGTTGTAACATGCGCGGTGCCGACCCGTTTGAAAAAGATTCACTGTGTTGACGGCTAATGAGAAAAAGGGTCCCCCGCCGTCAACACACTGCATCGAGAACCAGTTTTTAACCGACTTCAAAAAACCGAGGAGGTTCTCAATTCGACTGAACTTTTTTTTATCTTTTTTTTTTGTATGTACGTTACTCCATATCTCCGTGAATCGTGAACCGATTTTCAAAATTATTTTTTTAATCGAACAGGTATAACCCCTAGATGGTCCCATTGTCACCAAGTCGGGGTCTGATGATGGGATCCTGGAGAAATCGAGGGAACTCTTCAACTATTATAGGCACACCTATAGTGATTTCACTATTTTTTACAGCAACTCGGCCACTTCCTCTTGGAATAGCGGATCCTAAGTGAAGTCGGTTCTTTTTTTGTTTTAAATTATCACGTATTTATTGATCGATAACCTTAAACAAAATTTGTCTGCTATGTCAATATTTAAATCGTACACGCAACTTTCATTAGAATCATTAGCCACACTATCGATTCATACTTGTATCAGCACGCCTAGCACATGAGTGACGCGACAGTATCTCGCGCGCGAGATAGTCTATCCGTCCTTTTCTGACTATATCAATTAAAAAGAGGCGGGTAGTAGAAATGTCACCTGCTCTGCTACTCCACCTAGTAGCTAGTGTAGCTACTAGTGTACTAATAGTACGCTATTTGTTACTAGGTGGAGTAGCAGTGCAGGTGTTCTCTTACATATTCGGTATCTTTAGGGGGCTTTGACCAAGATGGCGCAATTGACATGAGCTTCAAAAAGTTCTTAGGCTGTGGTCGTCTATATCTCTATAGTCTCTGGTTGTATATACAATATTACAAATTAATACTAAGTTAATATTTGGTAACGGAAGTACATTTTCACTAATCATAATTCAATTTCAACTGTCTTGAGTTTTTACCTATTTTCTCGTTGCCATTTTTCGTCAACGTCACGTCTTTATGAATTATACAACTTATAACAATGGTAACTTATCTATTTCTTACACGTTTCTTATAAGGAAATATAATATATTTAATTGCATGTGTAAACTCTTTCATTTATGACAAGTAACAAAAGAGCTTTCAACCCATAATTTGTCAAAATGAAAAAAAAAGAGTTCTAATCTCGGCTAGTCTGAAAAGTCCCAAAAATTCTAATACCAAAAAGATGGTCATAATATGCTTAGAGCTTTAAACCAAGCGGAGCAGCCATTGACAGGCGTTCCCCTCTGCCGAAAATTGTATGGACTGACATTTATTTGACGTTTCGCATACATTTGACGTTCCCCTCCCCCCGCAAAAAACGGCAGACTTTTTCAGATAGAAATGAGAGCGCGTGTCGCATCCGGTTGGTTTAATAATCAAAGATAAAATGTGTTAAAAACCCACAGATTATAACTGCATGGTTCAAACTGTTTCTTCTTTTGGAACCCTTAGAGCATTTAACCAATCGGAGCGCCCACTGACAGGCGTTCCTCTCTGCTGAAAACATATAACCAGTGGTCATACTCATTGTATGGACTGACATTTATCTGACGTTGCTATTTTGACGTTTCGCACACATTTGACCTTCTCCGCCGCAAAAATTTTTGTATAGAAAATGACAGATATAGCCGGTCCGGTTGGTTGAATAGTCTAAGTTTGGAACCACACACAATAGCTTTCTTGTCTATGGCGTACAGTCCGTGAGCTTCAAGAAGAACCTTCGGGAATCAGCGATGACACACGAAGGTAATATTGCTGTTCTGCTGTCATGTGTCACTGTTGATTGATACCCGACGTCTCTTTCTAAAACCCGAAGGTTCTTTTGAGAGCTCACGGATTGTATGTATTTGACACTCGCGCGTTGCCATGCCGCGTTTAACCTCACTAAGTCAGTTTATATGGAATAGGGACACATACCAAAATGTGTCCTTCATTGAGTACAGTCGCCATCAGATATATCGGAGCGGCCAAGGTGTCCAAATATTTCTGAGCAAGACTAAATTTCTATAAATTCTGCACTCTCCAAATGCCATTTATATCGCTACTGCAATGCCATAATCATCTGAGCATGCTGTTTTTCAATGATTTCTTTGCATACGTCCTGTCGAAAATAAATATCTGATCGAACAAAATGGCAAATATGAAGAATGCCCGGAAATTTGCTATATAGTCAGCATCAATAGTATCTTCCTACACGAAGGCCGCAAAAATATGTGACACGCTCTTATTTGTAGAGCCATAGGAGCGTGTCACATATTTTTACGTCACTCTGGGCGGTAAGTGAGATTTGCCTCCCACGGGCGCAGCGGCAAATCTCACTTCACACCCAGGAGAAGACGTAAAATTGTGTACGCACCACGGGCGGTAATAAAGAAGGCCTCAGATCGCTTGTTTATGGCCCTTACCTTCGGTTCGGGCCACAAATACCCGCGATCTGAGCCGTTCTTTATTTTATCGCTTTAAGTGCGTAATGTACTATTGCGGCCTTCGTGTAGGAATAAGATACTATTGATGCTGACTGTACATAGCAGATTTCCGGGCACTCTTCATATCAATAACAGTAGAGGCGTAATCTTATAAATAAGCATACACCCCGCCTAATGATAAGCGTTTTCCGTAGCCTGCGAACGCCCGCAACTGTCATGTGCCTTGTTTGTGAGTAGTGAAAGTGCTTCTGACCGGGGTTGTTGGACCCCTATACCGAGTTGTCACTGAATGTTGGGGTGGAAACGCCCCTATTACGAGAGAGGCGGGCTCTGTCATCTCCGTCTTAAGACACTCGGGCGCAGGGTCTCCAGATTAGGCTCTGAGGACAACGAGATGAAAAGGGAAATGAAATAAAAATAGTACATTACGCACCTAGGGCGGTAAATTAAAGAACGGCTCAGATCGCGGGTATTTGCCGCCCGAATCGGAGGTAACAAGCGATCCGAGGCCTTCTTTATTACCGCCCGTGGTGCGTACACAATTTTAGGTCTACTCCTGGGTGTGAAGTGAGATTTGCCGCAGCGCCCGTGGGCGGCCAATCTCACTTACCGCCCAGAGAGACGTAAAGTTTATTATACAGATATTATACAAAACATGCCAGTGATCCGTTAAAGGGCATAAAAGGTATCGTATTGCGACTAAGAAAAAATAGGAGAAACATTTTATGGACGCAAAAAAATCTTACTTTATCCAATGTTCTCTTAAGAGTCGCCAGGACGCTCGCGTGAATTCGCGTCCCCATACAAACGTAGTTCAGCTCTCATTTTAAAACTACATGCTTTAGAACCACGAAATTTGGCATGGGCATTCTAGCAGTACAGATCTATGTCGGTAATTCGTTTTCGTTGCTAAAAATTGTAATACAAAGAAAATATAGCAAAAATAAGTTTTGTATGTAAATCTGTATCTGCCCATGCCAAATTTCGTGGTTCTAAAGCGTGTCGTTTTAAAATGAGAGCTAAACTACGTTTGTATGGGAACGCGAGCGTCCTGGCGACTCTTAAGATTGTGCCGAGCGGCCAGTGGCGCCCTCATTGGGGGGATTGTATTTCCTTATAAACGGATGAATTTCTGTATAATCCCTCATCTTGAGTTGTAGTCCTACTAATTCCGCAACTTTTGGTCTTTGGCATATACCTAGTTTCATTTTGCGTATTTTTTGCTTCATTAGTTTCATCACCTATAACGTTTAGGTGATGAAGCCAAAAGTAAGTAATACAAAACTGTATCACATAGATCATAAGATGCGGAATTAGTAGGCCTACAACTTAAGGGGCTACTTTGAAAAATTATACGTTTTTTCAAACGCTCTACTGACTAAACGGGGAAAGGGACTGAATTTATTTTCGAATATATATTATTAGACTATATACTCTTGATTTTGGCACAAGCCGAAACACGATTGCTGAAAGTTGCCTCGATAGAAAAAAAATCCGAAGTTGGGTCCTTTTTCCCCTTATTTTTCTTAACTTACGTAAACTATAAGATATTAAGCAATATAACTAAGTAAAAAATATGGTATTCTGGTTTATCTAAAAAGTCACAGAAACAAAATTAGACAAAACTTTATAGATTCGCTTGTTTATCGTAGTTTAGTCAAAAAGTCTGATCCTAAAGAGCGTTGCGTCTCTTTCTTTCGTGCACGGGAGCCATAAACGTGTCTCTAACGGATGGGCGTGGCTTGTCCGAATCGAGGAACGGCCTTAACATGATGGATTATACAGAAATTGATTAGTTTATTAGGAAACACAATCCCCCTAATGAGGGCGCCACTGGACGGTAGACGTAGCCTTAAACGGATCACCAGCATTTTTGTTACACCTTGTAACGGATATATCAGTCGTTGGCGTTCAGCCCGCGGCGCGGATATATCCGTCTTGGTGTCAATAAGATCAATGGCCCACCTCGCTATTGGTGCTGGCTCTCCACGATGAGCATGATGCTCTGGTGCTGGTCGTGGATGGTGGGCACGGAGCGCAGGCACTCGATCTGGTGGGACGCCCAGTCCTTCTTCTGGCAGTACGTGGAGCTAAGATCAATGGCCCACCTCGCTATTGGTGCTGGCTCTCCACGACGAGCATGATGCTCTGGTGCTGGTCGTGGATGGTGGGCACGGAGCGGAGGCACTCGATCTGGTGCGACGCCCAGTCCTTCTTCTGGCAGTACGTGGAGCTAAGATCAATGGCCCACCTCGCTATTGGTGCTGGCTCTCCACGATGAGCATGATGCTCTGGTGCTGGTCGTGGATGGTGGGCACGGAGCGGAGGCACTCGATCTGGTGGGACGCCCAGTCCTTCTTCTGGCAGTACGTGGAGCAGTACGGGGTGCGCCGGCAGAGGGAGCACTCGGCCGACGCCTCGCGATTGCAGTTTGCACACTAGAAATAAATAAACAAAATAAGTATACTTTCAAATGGAGTGCAAGGGATTCAAACGCACGACTTCTAGACTTAAACCTTTTTTAGGCGGGAACAATTCATATTATATCCAACTAACATTTTGGAGCTTTAATAGTGCCGTTTGCCGCCCTCTCCTGCTCTATGCGCGCTAGCTGCCGCGCGGAGACTCCTCTCCCATATACTCACTGCTGGAACCCGTGTCTAGACACACCAGTATGCTCGGGATCGTCAGTATAACGCGGCCTACCTTCTTCGCCTCCGCGTCGTCCGCGCTATGCAGCGCCGCGTCAGCGTGCTCGACAGCGTGCAGTAGCGCGCCCGCCCTCTCCTGCTCTATGCGCGCTAGCTGCCGCGCGGAGACTCATCTCACGTCCACTCACTGCTATAGCCCGTGTCTAGACACACCATTATGCCTGGGATCGTCAGTATAACGCGGCCTACCTTCTTCGCCTCCGCGTCGTCCGCGCTATGCAGCGCCGCGTCAGCGTGCTCGACAGCGTGCAGTAGCGCGCCCGCCCTCTCCTGCTCTATGCGCGCTAGCTGCCGCGCGGAGACTCATCTCACGTCCACTCACTGCTATAGCCCGTGTCTAGACACACCATTATGCCTAGGATCGTCAGTATAACGCGGCCTACCTTCTTCGCCTCCGCGTCGTCCGCGCTATGCAGCGCCGCGTCAGCGTGCTCGACAGCGTGCAGTAGCGCGCCCGCCCTCTCCTGCTCTATGCGCGCTAGCTGCCGCGCGGAGATTCATCTCACGTCCACTCACTGCTATAGCCCGTGTCTAGACACACCATTATGCCTGGGATCGTCAGTATAACGCGGCCTACCTTCTTCGCCTCCGCGTCGTCCGCGCTATGCAGCGCCGCGTCAGCGTGCTCGACAGCGTGCAGTAGCGCGCCCGCCCTCTCCTGCTCTATGCGCGCTAGCTGCCGCGCGGAGACTCCTCTCCCATATACTCACTGCTGTAACCCGTGTCTAGACACACCATTATGCCTGGGATCGTCAGTATAACGCGGCCTACCTTCTTCGCCTCCGCGTCGTCCGCGCTATGCAGCGCCGCGTCAGCGTGCTCGACAGCGTGCAGTAGCGCGCCCGCCCTCTCCTGCTCTATGCGCGCTAGCTGCCGCGCGGAGACTCATCTCACGTCCACTCACTGCTATAGCCCGTGTCTAGACACACCATTATGCCTGGGATCGTCAGTATAACGCGGCCTACCTTCTTCGCCTCCGCGTCGTCCGCGCTATGCAGCGCCGCGTCAGCGTGCTCGACAGCGTGCAGTAGCGCGCCCGCCCTCTCCTGCTCTATGCGCGCTAGCTGCCGCGCGGAGACTCCTCGCACGTCCTCGACGCACTGCTTCAGCTCGGTGGCTAGACGCGACAGCGTGGAGCCGATGTCGTCGAGCCTCTTTAGGACGCCGCTCATGTCGGGAAGACCTGTACGGCCATAATGAATTAATGAATACTTTATTGCATCCAAATGAGAATCAATGCTCAAAAATATGCACAGATGGCGTCGCAATCGCAATGAAACAAACATCTAGTTGGTTATGGATTTTTAGGATGGCGGTCATAGAAATTCTAGCTCTGGTTTATTGCACTGAACATTGTGGTAGTAATATAAGATATAGAGTGTCACAAAATATTTCCTTCTTCTAAAAACTTCCTCTTGTGGAAGTCCATAACTCCATATAATATAATAATAATACTACTGCCTACAATGTCACTCAGATTATAATAATGAATAAATTGCAAGTGCGCAACCTTATTATTTATTAATATTATTGGTGGCAGTACGACTTCAAACTTTCAATCCGCAGGTCTTGAGTTCAAACCCCGGCTCGTACCACTTTGTTATTTGGACCTTATGTATGAAATATGATGTGAATTTAACCAGTCGCTTTTCGATGACGGAAAACATCGTGAGGGCCTAATCCCAATAAGGCCTAGTTTCACCTCTGCGTTGGAGGGTCAGATGGCAGTCGCTTTCGTAAAAATGAGTGCCTACGCCAATTCATGGTATTAGGTTGTCAAGCGATCCCCGGGCTCAATTGGGCCATGGCCAAAGTCGGAATAAACGCTTGGAAGAAATGATGTCTTAAAGTGTGCTTATTTGTTAGGCAATCCATATGAACCACGTACGTTTTACATTATACATATATAGTATAGGCAAATTATAGCATAACATTTCACGCGCGGCAACAGGATTTATAACATTAATAATACAATGTATCATACCTACGAAACCTCGATTTAACATCAGGTGTAATTAAAACATAACAGAGAATACTACAGTCAGAAGCAGAAGTCGCTAAGCGGACCAGGTGTTCAAATTCAACTCAACAAACTCAAGTCTCAAGTAGTCTTTCGCATAGCAAGTGTTTTTTCGAGTAGCAAGCTTTAAACTTAAAATATCGTGCTGAGCTGATTGAAATCACTACATAGTATAAAACAAAGTCGCTTCCAGCCGTCTGTCCCTATGTATGCTTAGATCTTTAAAACTACGCAACGGATGTTGATGCGGTTTTTTTAAATAGATAGAGTGATTCAAGAGGAAGGTTTATATATATAATTGCACCCGTGCGAAGCCGAGGCGGGTCGCTAGTTCTCAATAAACAAAACGTTAATTGAAAAACCATAACAGACTATGTTTTTTTTGTAGAGTACCTGCTTAACGTCTACACTAGCGCCTTTAGCGAAAAATTCACGTTCGCGCTAGGCCCGCGAAGCTGAATTTAGGGTAGGGCAGGGATTTTAAGGCAGGGGATTACCCCATAAAAAAAATTGTACGATTTCGGCGCCATCTACTAATAACAGATGATGCAGAATGACATACAGCAAAGAACATCTTAAATAAACATTGCCCAATCACCCCAATACGAAAATCATCAATCAGCACGCAATGGTCACATTTCGCATTTATTAAATTATTTCATGGTATTACACAAAAGTACCCGTATTGGAATAGTAATTATTAAGATCGACAAACGCAAATAGCATTGCCCAAAGAACATTCGCAGCATAAACTCAAAAGAAAGCTGAACCGATTTTGACATAACATGTCTAAGAACTATTGCTAGAAAACGTCCTTTCTAATAAAAAATATCGTATACAAATCCGTTCACCCATGTAAGAGCCACGGTGCCATGCATGCCAGCCCTTTTTTGCTTACAGGGGGTTTAGTAACTCACTGGCAGTAGGATCATTGCTGGTGTCGGGTGCCTCGAGCAGATGGTAGTCCGTGTTGCCCTCCAGCCGCTCGGCTATGGTCTGCCAGGCCTCCTTCGAGTGGCTATTGTTGTTTTACTACTACTCATACTGTACAGTAAAATAGAAGTCGGTAACTCACTGGCAGTAGGATCATTGCTGGTGTCGGGTGCCTCGAGCAGATGGTAGTCCGTGTTGCCCTCCAGCCCCTCGGCTATGGTTTGCCAGTCCTCCTTCGAGTGGCTGTTGTTGCTCGTGTTGTGGATGTTGTCCATGTCGCTGTCCCCGAGGCTGCTGTCCCGCTTTATCTTGGGTTTCTTCTCGGTTCCATCCTCTTGGTTGCGTCTCCGACGTTTGTAAGGTGTGAAAAGGCGGACTGGACCCATGGCTGGAACAGTGGAAGAATATTTAGTTGAAAGAAATTATATCAAGGATCGTATAACTCGAAATATATTGTTTATACAAAATTATTAGAAATGATATTTTCTTGTTGTTGTTTGGGTAAATTCAATGCTTTGTGAGTTATTTTATGTACACAACAACATTTTAAGTGACAATAATAATATAATCGGTGAACATACATAAATATATAGCAAGAAAAAAAACAAAGATCCCGATGAATTGATAACCTCCTCCTTTGAAATCTTGAGGTCCATTGAAACAGGATGAATTGATCATAGTTTTAGCGAAAAGGATCCATTCTCAAAAACTTGTCATTGAAATGAATGACTTACGATATTGACACAAAGTTTAAATTTTATTAATTCACTATAGAATTTAATATAATTGCTTAAAATATTATATGATAAGACAAGTATGAATGAATTCACATTATTGTTAAGTATATTTTCTACCAAACATTCACAAAGGAATAAAATACAAAAAATATTTTATATTACCTTGGACTTATAATTAATTAATAACAATATAAACTAAACATCTTACTTAAATCATAAACCTCTTGGCATTCAAGATCCAGCACTATTTCCTCCATCACTAATAAACCTCAGTTTAAAACACAATCTAAGCAATTAGCATTTGTCAGCAAAAGAAACTTTGATTACAAAAAAATACACATTAACAGATCTAGAGATAAACTAGAGAAATACAATAATTACAATATAACTACTTAAATGTAGTCTTATCCCATTCAGTGGTAAAAAAAACAACATCTTTTGGGGTAGATTACATTAGGATCATAATTTTTAAGGCTGTGGGTCAAAATTCTTCTTAGGCAAGCTGGTGCTGAATTTGGTCTAAAATTTCTTCATGAGCTGTAGGAAAACTACTCAGGCACCTGAAACTTGGGCAAGCCGACGGGAATCGTGTTCTATGGACGCGCAACCACTGGTACCCACTGAGGTAAATAAAGGTGGTATAGACTATTTGTGGGTAGTATTAAACCCCTTATCCAAAATGTGGTTAGTTTATAGTTAATGTTGTATTTTGTATGTCAATAAATAATCAAGTTGACCTTAGATTCAAATCTTAAACTTAATTGAACCTAGGGATGATATGTTAGTGAATCTAATTTTTTTAAATTTTATAATGAGGCTTTATTTTCACATGCATACATAGTTCTATGAGTGGATGAAAAAAATACTTCTTATCAATAAATTACTCATTAAAAATTCAATAAAAATCATAGCTAAGCTAGTAAGCCACTTATTACACAAGATTGATTTTAAAAGAATTTTATAGTAAAATATTATATGATGTCTTTCTACCACTTGCTACTAATAGTTGACTTATGTGTATCTGCATTGTAGATGGCTCCTGATGTGTATAGCAAAGCTCAATTAAGTTCAATTTATAATCTCTCATCTTAAATATATTTAAATATAAATTAGTAAATAAAATTAATATCAATATGAGTGACTTATGCTATAGAGGTACCGGAATGACAAAGATGATTTAATGCATCTGTAAAGTCTCCATCAAATATATCGGAGCGGCCAGAGTACTCAAAAATATCTGAACATGCAACTTTTCGCCTTGATAATACAGGCATTTTCCAGATATTTGTGACCACCTTTGGCACTCCGATATATCTGACGGCAACTGTGTATGAAGTTATCTAATTTATCTAAATAACCACAGCCACCCAACTCCACTCCAAATTGTTGGCATCCTAGAACCACTTCTAGCTTCTAACCACCTATCTAGCATTTAAAATGAATCTAATCTAGGTTTTGTTTGCTTTTACATACTTGTGAAATTATAATAAAACCTACAAGATTGCCCTGTAATTAGTTGTGTATACCTTATTCATCCTTACTTGTCTAATCATGTAAACAAACACTGGATATTATTACACTTTGCAATGGTATTATCACTTAAAATATTGTTTTATACTTAAAGAAATCCATCTACTATTGAATTCAATCAAGTAACACCTGAAAAATGTCATTTGTAATAAAATATTCCTCAATAATTGAAGTAATAAACTAACAAACTTGAAAATAAATGACACTTCGGCTTCTAGACTGACAGACGTTTTATTTACATGATAAGACAAGTGAGGATAGATACGGTATAGGAAAACATGGTAGGTTCAATCTCTATTATGAAAAACCACCTGATTCACCAAAAATTAAGATCTTATGCTAAGTCTATTTTCATAGCAGGCGGTCACTAAGACGGGGACGGGGACAGAAAAGAAATCGTAGATTGCACTGACAAACTTTATTAAGTCCTCAAGTGGCATAAGTGATTTATAACTTGTTGGAATTTTGATTATATTTTAATTAATTAAAATTCAAATTTAAATGACATGACGGTCGGAAGCCGACCGCTTGCCACACCAAGGGTTAATCTTGATCTGAACGTACCATTTCCGGCCTGGTATTTATACAAAATAGGCACTAGCTAGAACTAGCAGTTACCTGTTTTAGGTACACAGAGCAGCAGCAGGTTATCAGTTAATAGTTTGGTCAGGGTGTCTCACTTCAAGTATAGACAGTGCGAATGATCCTATCTTTTTCTTACGGAAGTATCCTCAACATTAAAACAGGGATGAGTATAACTTATTACTTCTGTTACTCCACTTTTTAATTAGCCGTACTATATGCCCAACAGTGGGCGGCACATGCTGAAGAAGAAGAAGAGAGAAGAGTTATGCTACTCACCGGACTGATCGTCGCAGCACGCGCCACACGTACAGCTGGTGGCGTGCGGCGTCAGCACACCCTCGTCGATCAGCGCCTGGATACTCCTGCCCCCGAACCTTATCGACCGCTTCCAGTCCTTGCTGGACGCCCGCCCGCACAGCGCCTCGAACTCGCTCGGCGTGTACCACTCAAGTCCGTACTTAATACACCTCCCGCGACCCCCCGAACCGAACCGCTGCTTGTGCAACTCTGCTGAAGTGTTCTTGCAACGCACCGGCAGAATAGGCATGTTAGCCGTCTCTGCCCACGAACGAGCGCTCGCGCGGGCTGGCGCCGGGGAAGACTCATCGTGCCGCGGCGAAGGCGGATTCTGTATCACTATATGTGTCGCTTTTATGTCCTCGGTGACTGGCCCGCCTGATATGAAACCGTTGTCCACGCAGAGCATCGGCTTAAAATGCCCCGGCAGCTGGTCCGACGTGATCACATTGAAGGTCGTCCCCGTTATCAGTGTCCCCACTGGAAGAGACACGGGCACGGTCACCACGCCGTTGGAATCGGCGAGACGCGCGGCTTTGAGCGCGCCGCCGTCGCGCTCCAGCCTCTCGACTTCGCGATCGCTCGCCGCCGCCAGCGGATCGGGCTCGGTCACTTCGGTAATGTCCGGCATAACGACGTCTACCGAACTTCTGCTCTCCGCCATCGCCGAACGCCGCCCACCCGATACGCCCCGTCCTCCTCGGCACTTAATTTTTGAACCACATCAACGTTTCAGCGATTTATTTGCACTCCGGATGGAAAATTGAACTTCGCTCAGCCACAGTCCGCCATAATTAATCGAAATATGAAAACATTTCACACACGTACGCTCCGAGGTTATGGCGGCAAATTCGAAATTCAATTGTAATCACTCTAGAAAAAAGGAAACAGTATTTTTTTATTTTAAAATATTTAACAGGGTTTCAAAAACTTTGAAACTTGCATGGCAATCATAATTTATGCAAACCAAATCAATATTGAATAACATGAACACTCTTTGCTTCGCAAGCAGTGGGTGCAAAAACTTATACCTAAATTGATTATGATCATTATTATTCTTTATTAATATTTACTTATAATCTTAAGTTCCTCTAAAATAACCGAATTTAATTTTATCTCTCCATTTTTATGTAGTTTACATAAACCAATAATTATGAACGCTGCTTAAACTAAATTATTGATTTTTTGAACGCCATTTTCTTACGCAATATTATTCGGATAAATAAAGGAGCACCATGAATTTAGGAACTCGCGAAAAGATAACATATACATTTACATTAGCTGGATTACACGCGTTAGCTTCCCGTTTTACGACACTCGTATCTGCCAAACAAAATCAAAATAAAGGAGGGAAATTAAAAATATATTATGTTTTTTGCTAGTAATTTCAGTATATTTTGTTAAATACCACGTGAGAAAGTTTGTGTAGTTATATTAAGAAAATGTGAATGTTTTTTTTCAAACGCCGGACAGGTAGTCAAGTGTCGTTAGAAGTTTAATCGAAAACATAAATTAAAATGGAAGAATTGCGGTCGAAACACAAGTCCCTGCACAATGCCGCTCACCACATCGCCCTGGAATGCATTAATCCTCAGGTACTACGTTATTTAAATATTTACATTCAGTTACAACTCTGAATAAATAAAATTATAGTACAGGTTTCTCCAAATATCTACAATCTAGGCAGACTGGTACATACCTTTTCTAATTTTCTAATTGTTGATGCTTTTGCGAATATTAGTCGTTCACTGAAACTATACTGAATCAAAGAAAAAACAATATCCTGATGTATATTTACCGATCTTCTTTTATTTTTATTATAATACATGAATATTTAAAAGTTAAGAACACTTCGATATTGTTTCTGTATTTTTTTCTGAGTTAGCTAAATAGTTTTTGCAAGGAGCAAAATAAATTCTCCTGGTTTTGCTGAAATACTTCTGCAGTTGCAGGAGCCCAAAAGCTCAAAGGCTACAGAGGTCACTTTCCATCAGGCAAGCCATATATTTTATACCGCATGCCATTATATCAAAATAGTAAAAAAATCAGACTAAAGTCCATTTGACATATACCAGCATATACTAAGGCCGCACACACGAAAACACGCGAGCGGCTGCCGCTGCGAGCGCGACTCGCCGCTGTTTTCGTAAAACAGTAAAAAAAAAACACATTTTGTTGTCGCCGCTCGCACCGCCACTCGTCTGCCGTGCTCGTCGTCGGCCGGTCGCGTCGTGTGTGCGGCCTAAGGGTAGTTCACACATAATTAAAAAACTGATCAACTTAAATATGGTAGTGTAACCCTTATCTCAAAAAAAATTAAATGAACACTATTCATTCAAGAAAGTTTTAACTATGACGATAACAGGAGGTTTAGTGCAACCGGTCTTAAGGTCGGTAAACAAAGGAAAATCATTTTTAAACTTAAACTATATAATTGTGATATTATTTTCAGAGAAAATATTAGCATTGAATCATGAAGAACAGGTTGAAGCCCGAGCACCATCAGAATGGCCTGCCGACGGATAGAGTACATTATACTTATTAAAACTTTGATTGACACGCTTAAGAGTATCATACACAAAGTAATGATATAAGATCCAACACACACCAGACACCCTGCGTGCAGTAAGCTCTAGTCACAGACTACACAGACACCTCATCATTAAGCTTGTACAGGGAGCACGAGGTCACCACACATAAGCGCAATTTTATTCGTAAATTTCTACGATTCGAACAGCACATCTCTATAGCATTCTACACCAATTTGTAGAATAACAATCCAGGTTCACCCCTGTAACTAAATTTTTGTGGATATTTTTAATTCACATGAGTTATGATCAAAAACTTTAACTCAACTAAAATAAGCGGGCGGCTCTCATACAAAATTAGTACGGGAGCACCTATGTGTGGTGACCTCGAGTTGTACTTATGATCTATCTAGTGGTTGAGGTTATCTGTGGCTCTAGTACAGTCACGTTTGAAAATATTATAACATTTCATGTGACAAAAACATGTAGCCAAGACTGTACACCTTGGTATCAGAGTTGTGGGGCATTTTCAAAAAAAAATTACCCTTTACTTTTTTTGGAAAACCTAACAATTTTTGGGAAAACCTAACAACTCAGAATCAGGAGGACTATTGATTTAAATGAGACAAAAAAGTGTCCCAATTTTTTTTGTCGGTTTTATGACGCATTTTGCCATACATTCTATATGGACCGTCACAAACCTGATTAATGATTTTTGTGTGGAAAATTGGCGATTTTTTTTTTCAAAAATTGTATATTTTTTGCTGGTATATTTGGTATATTTTTGTCACATTAAATGTATCCATATTTTCACAAATGACTGTACATTATGCGTGTCTATGCTGTTACCATGCTTTTAATGTTTAAGGGAGTCTGGTGTGTCTTTAAAACGCAGATGCACACAGTGGTGGAAAAGATTGTGTGGGTAGTTTTGAATGCTAAACTAGATGATATGAAATTGTACAGTTACCGGCAATAGTATCTTCCATTTCCTACACGACGGCCAAATAAATATGTGATACACTCCTATGGCCCTAGAAATAACAGTGTGTCACATATTTTTGAGCCCTTCGTGTAGGAAGATACTATTGCCTGTTGAAACGTGTATGTATTAAATCTGAAAATCAAGTTGCCGCAAAATATGAGGCGCCATCTAGTTGAAATGTCAGAAACGCCATAAACGCCACTTAGGATCTTATTATTGCTTTGTCTATGAAAATGTAGACTAGAGACAAATGTGTAACCAAGTGCCAATCATTTATCATTATCAATAAGCTTCTAGATTTTAAAAGAAGAGTTACTCAATTTGTCAGGATCTTTGTTGTTTGTTGCTGTTTTGCTATTTTTTATGTCTCTTAATTGATTATTCCAAAACGGTTGGACCTATTTGGAAAATTCTAAAGGGTATATAGACAGTTGGTCCCATTGTCATCACTCAACTCATCTCATCAGGTGAACAAAAATCGAGGGTACTCTTCAAACATTATAGATATGTCTATAATTATAGGTCATTTATGGGCACACCTATGATTTGAGCATTTTTTACAGTAGTTTAGGCATTTGCTCTTCGAAATGTGGAGTAGCTTAAGTGAAGTTGGTTATTTTTTCTTTAAAATTATTTACTTTCTGTTTGATGTTGTTGATAAATGATTGGTATCTCAGCTATACTGTGACACATTATATGAGTTAGCTACTCATATAAGTTGCACTTTCTTTGGAGAGTTACTGCAGTGTCTTCTATGTTATCAGAATTTGTTAAGAATCGCCAGGACGCTCGCGTGAACTCGCGTTCCCATACAAACGTAGTTCAGCTCTCATTTTAAAACGACATGCTTTAGAACCACGAAATTTGGCATGGGCATTCTAGCAGTACAGATCTATGTCGGTAATTCGTTTTCGTTGCTAAAAATTGTAATACAAAGAAAATACAGCCAGATACAGATTTACATACAAAACTTATTTTTGCTATATTTTCTTTGTATTACAATTTTTAGCAACGAAAACGAATTACCGACATAGATCTGTTCTGCTAGAATGCCCATGCCAAATTTCGTGGTTCTAAAGCATGTCGTTTTAAAATGAGAGCTGAACTACGTTTGTATGGGGACGCGAGTTCACGCGAGCGTCCTGGCGACTCTTAAAATGTATGTTTCCATTAAAATGGTATTTTTCTTCTTGATACGATAGCAAAATTGTATTTTTTTCATACTACAATTTGAACTCGCTGACAGGTCCTTAAAGCTTTTATTGTAAACCACTTTGCTTAACTAACATTATTGAAAGCAGACCTACTTTAAGAGATATGGTGTTCTCTCATTCCTTGCTGAATGGAAATTTATATATGTTATACTGGACAACTTTTACTGTGAGATGAATCCTGAAATATGATTGGGTATTTTCGTAATAAGCGTTCCCTTACAAAAATAACTATTTTGAGGATGAGTCTGTCTCATAGTGAAAGTTATTCAGTATCTATACAGGGTATGGCTACCGCCTCTGCTAACTGCCACGAAAAAACGCACCGATCGATATCGCCCCCACACTGCCGTTGACCATCACTACCATCAGGCATTGGGGGCATTGGTTAAAACAAATGTATAGCGGTGTGAGCATCGAGTGATATACCTTGGGGCGTTTTTCCGTGGCCCTCGGGTAAGGTTTGACATACGAGCTTCACCGCTGCACCACCAGTTTGCCGCACTCACACATGTGTGACGTATGCACAGGCTTGTTCACAGTGTGTGTTGTCCCACCATGTCTGTGCCCGGAGCAGTCGCACTCGCCGTACCATGTGCACCCGTACCCCAGCCCGGTGCGGCTGCAGCACGCCTTCCAGAACCAGAACAGCCCCAAAATGTTCCACCCTAAGGGTCTCAAGCCTCACATTGTAAGTACCTGTCTGTTTTGTTCTACCTCTCAGCAATCACCCTAAATACCATGTGCATCACCATTATCACCAATTGTTAACAGAACTGAACTTTGTGAAGGCAGTGTACATATTTGCTTGTGATTTTTTGTAAATACTAAAAGCTAGATACTTAAAGCTAGGTTTAGATGAAGCCAATTTAACCTATCCGAAGTGGAAAAAATCTACAAGACTGGGGCTGGCGGGAATATTTATGCTGGCCTCATCTAAACAATACGGACTAGGCCAGCACAGGCTTGTCTGAGGACTGGTTTCGCCTAAATTACTTACTTAACACATCATACATTCCCAGGACGGGCGAGCCTATAGCACACCAAATGACAGCCCGATCCTAGGGCGCGCGCTCTGCCTCACGCCCCGCGGCAGCCCCCTGCCGGGCCGCGTGTCGCACCTCAGCGACAAGTTCCAGGACTCGCTCACGCTGGCCTCGGACACGGACGCGCTCGTCGCCAAGATCAGCACCATGTTCCCCACCGTGAGCGAGACGCACATCAAGATACTGCTGAAGAAGTGAGTATACGTACAGCACACATCCTCGGGCGCGCGCTCTGCCTCACGCCCCGCGGCAGCCCCCTGCCGGGCCGCTTGTCGCACCTCAGCGACAAGTTCCAGGACTCGCTCACGCTGGCCTCGGACACGGACGCGCTCGTCGCCAAGATCAGCACCACGTTCCCCACCGTGAGCGAGACACACGTCAAGATACTGCTGAAGAAGTGAGTATACGTGCAGCACACATCCTCGGGCGCGCGCTCTGCCTCACGACCCGAGGCAGCCCCCTGCCGGGCCGCGTGTCGCACCTCAGCGACAAGTTCCAGGACTCGCTCACGCTGGCCTCGGACACGGACGCGCTCGTCGCCAAGATCAGCACCACGTTCCCCACCGTGAGCGAGACACACGTCAAGATACTGCTGAAGAAGTGAGTTCCATTTAATTGAGAATGTTAGGTTAGATTACCCTGTGAGTCACCCAAATACTATGTTAGAGTCACACCAAAAGGCAACTGCCGACTGAGTGACACGCACATTAGGATACTGCTGAAGAAGAGTTCCTACATTAAGCATACCTTTGCTTGAGAAGGCTAGATTACTCTCTGAGCCGACCCGACCCAGTACTATCTAGTCACACACCCTTTAATCTACCTGCTTACCATGAGTGAGACGAGAGCTGGAGAATACATTTAGCATAGCATTTGCTTGAAGGTTAGATGGGTAACCCCAGCCAACTATGTTAGTCACACCAAAAGGCAAATCTGATCTACCGTCCCAATAGTGGGGGAGACGCACATCAAGATACAGCTGCAGAAGTAAGTTCCTACAATTTGAATACCATTTGTTGCCTTTAGGTTAAACTTACGTATTTCTTTATTTAAATTTTGGATGCCTAAAATTTAGCCTATAACTACATCATACATTTTCGCCAGGTATTACAATCGCGAAGCCGTGGTAATAAGCGCGCTTCAGGTCGAGAAGCACCCCATTACGACGCCGGGTCCGCTCACCATGTCTCCCATGGCGGCGCGCATGCAGAAGGGGGCCATGGGGGTCTACTCCGCGCTACAGCTGGCCAAGGGGGTCTCGGGCTCCATACACTCGGCGCATTTCACGCCGCTGGAAGGGACACCACAAGGTACCACTTCTGTTATTACTGGTGTAGTATTTTTTCTTAAATATAAGCTTGAGTTAGACTTTTGGGGGTCCACTTTTTTGATGATTCTATGGTTTAAGACATTTATTCTCATAAGAATATACACTATTCACTTAAGATGAGAATTTACATTCAATTATTGTATAAAATTACACGATGTGTATAATTTTTGCATCTCACGGAAACATGGACAGATTAATAGGATAGCTATTTCAAAGCATGTTAAGGTTGTTATTAGAACAGCACCTGCACCCGTGCGATGCAAAAACCGTACATTGGTTACTAATTACTACAAGTGGGTAGCACAACAACAATATGCATAACTCTGCGAGTGCAGCGACAGGCAATAATCAACAAGTTAGATAGTATTCTCCTAAGATTATTTATTATATATGAATTTTAGGTACTACGATACTAATGATTCTACGTCGAAATAACGCTAAATTTTCGCAATTAAAAAACGGGCGGTGTGTGTAATACAGTAACCGTGTTAAAAAAATGGCCATCTATACTAAAAGCCATAATTAGGTGGACTAAATTGACAGGAGGGTTCATACATCTGACAGGTTGTTTGACAAGTTTTCTATGAAATCTCCTGTCAGTTTAGTTCACCTAATTATGGTTTTTAGTGTAATTTAAGGCAATTGTGTACTGTTCTCAGCAAGGAGTAAAAGTCAGAAAAAAAGGCAAAGTTGTTCTCTAAATAAAGCTATCGGGTAGTGGAAGGAAGTAGTATTCGGACGTAATGTGAGTCACGTCTGACCAAATATATATACAGCTTATCTGCCTTATCTCTCAGATATGATAAAAATAACAAATCTATATCTGTATGTCTAAATGCATAGATCAGTCGGTCAGTTTCTTCAGTTTTGATTTTGATTTCCTTTTTATATCTGTAGAAGTTTCGTGAAGGAATATTGCGGTCCTGTAAATATACCATTCGAGTTACCACTACCTACTTAAACGGGTGACCTATTTCACCTCAATTTTATAGTATTTCATGTTCGAAATACTTCCCGACGATAGTAAGTGTACAATCTTTTAGGTCGATGTTTTTTTTCTCGAATCGGACTTTTTCTTGAACCTTATTACAATGGAGTAAGGTGCAAACGTGTATACATATTTATGGCGTTGACTGTACTTATTGTCAGAATTATTCAGCGAACCAATTGGGAATTCTGGATGGTGGTGCTTTCATTGTCAGTCTTGAAGTAACAAGTATGTAAGGCTGACTTTTCGTGATGGGCCATCATAGGGACGCAGCTATAGAACGAAACGAGATCGCAATATCGCTAGCTCCCTCTAACGCATAGCTGCTTCCCTATGATGGCCCATCATGTAGAGGAGCCATAAGTGTGCACAGCGACGCATGACAAGTTACCCCCTTATTCATAAACGTCTACTAAAGTTAAGAGGCCTCTGATGATCGTTTGTCCCTTTCCGTCCAACCTATATGAGGGAAAAGGACAAACGATTATCAGCGATCTCTTAACTTTAGTGGCCGTTTATGAATAAGGGGATTAGACTATAAGACCGCAACCATCGTATCTATACTAAACTTATCTTCGTCATAGTTATTATCTCCGATCGAACAAATCAGGCATTTTGCTTGTCAATATACATATCTAGCAGTTCCGTTACTTTACTATCGATGGTGTTTGTGTTCGGCGATTTAAAATGGTTCAGGGAAAATTTATTTCGTTCTCTACAGTGTTCTATACGTCGTACCGGAAATTTAAGTTTCATTGTGCCTTGGGTAAATAATAATGTATGTACCTATCCAGCCTTTTCAACAGACTTCAAAATTTCGAAGGATGTTTTCAATTCGTCGATATTTTTGTTTTATTTTGCTATTTTTTTATTGTTAATAATGTTCACTGATTATTGCACCGATTTGGAAAATTCTTTTTTGCTTGAAAGAGTATACTTCACAGTTGGTCCCATTGTTATCTGATGATGGGATCCTGGAGAAATCGAGGGAACTCTTCAACTATTACAGGCACACCTATAGTGATTTCAGTATTTTTTACAGCAACTCAGGCATTTCCTCTTGGAAAAGCGGATCCTAAGTGAAGTCGGTTCTTTTTTTGGTAAAATTATTATTTTGTAATGTTCCGGAAAAACTCTGGTACATTAGGATCTTTTAACGTTTTTTTTCAGCGATAGGTTACAAACGAGATTTACTCGCGATGAAGAGTAGCAATACATTAATATTTATAAGCTACTTCTGCTGCTGACTGTACGTTGACATCGTCAAACTTTTTTAGGATCGCCCAGTCTGCTGAGGCCGGCATCCGGCGCGTCCAGCCACTACGGAGCCCGGTCGACCAGCAGCCAGCCCACGCGGCACCAGTCGCCGAAGATGAAGCTCAAGTAAGCTGCACAGTTTGACTTTAATTTATACTTATAGTTGGTCATTTCGATATTTTCTTTATAACTGCAACGTGATTTTTTATAGCGCCAAGGTGGCAAATAAGCATACATACACGTCCTATGGAAGCAGTTTGTACGACTCAAGAATTGTGTGAATCAAAACTTTACTAAAATTAAATTCCATAAAAACATAGTCGAATCGTGTTGAGAATTATTCAATGGAACACCAATATAGGCTAATAAGAATAAATATAATTATTATTACTAAACATCCCGGGCAATGCAATAAGATGATTATCATCTAGGGCAAAGTTGCAATGATACATCGTAGCATTAACATTGCAGATACCTCAAGAGCGTGTTTCCAAAGGCTGAGGAGACGCTCATACTGGACGTGCTCGCGAACAAGGACAACAACGTGCAGAAGGCGAGCGAGGAGCTCATGACCATGGGCTTCACTAAGAAGGTATGTGCCAATTTATTTATTTAACTATTTTCTAGGATATTTTTATAAAAAGTAAAGAATTAAAATACGTCAAGGGTGGCGGGTGGCACCGGCAACCGGGCAGGGCCCAGGATACCAGTGGTAAGGGCCGCTGAGAGAAGAACCGCTGGGATATATAACAACCTTCAACCTAGTAGCAAAAGTTTGATAAGGTGTTGGTCATCCTTTTAATTGACTAAGACTACATACCTTCGTAATTCTAGATCTTCATAGTATATATCGTCAGGTGACAAGCAAAACAGACTAAATACTACCACAATTTCATAGCCATATGAACCATACTAACAGCATAACAAGGTTGCTTTTCGTAAAATTATTTTTTCCTAATTAGTGAGTTTTACTTGTCACCTGACGATATTAACAAAATCGCTCGCTACGCTCGGCCGTCTATATGTACTCGGCCGGCGACCCCCTACTTCCCGGCCTCTGCAGTAATGTACTAATGTATATCCAATCATTATACGGACCGAACGGAGTTATTTTTTGATATGCGGAAAAATATTTCCCTTAAGTCAATGTGCACCTTATTAGTTATTGCCAACTGCAAGTGATACAAATGTAACTTTAACTTAATTTTCTTTTGACAGGAGATTGTAAAGAAAAAAGAAGAGACGCCACAACCTGCCAAGAAAGTGGTCACCATTGTGAAGACAGCGGAGGAGAAAAACGAACGTAAGTTTTAAACGTGAGAGACTGTCACGAAGAAACTCTGTAGATTCAGTGGCAATAGAAAAGTGAAATAAGGTAAACAAATGTGACTGACTGACAAATCCATTTCTAGGCTAATAGAGCATTTGAGTGATTAACGGATATTTTTACAAAAAAAAATATGTAATTTTACGCACTATGTAAAGTATAGAATAGTAAGTACCTATGTCGTTCCTGATCTTACTATTAACTTACTTTATTCAATTTCACAATGTTAGTTTTATAACTCTCATTTTTTATATTAAAACGTAGGTAACTAATTCATTATGATTAAAATTATTAAGTATGCAACTTTGCCCACTCCGGAACTTTTAGTCATCTTACTAGATCAGGTTGATCTGTGTCCCAAAATATCAATTTATTCATTTAGAACCTAGAAACAGTTGATAATAACAAATATAAAAATGTGGCATTACAGTAAAGAAGAAACTCCAACAGAAGTATAGTGCGGTGGCCGAGCGCGTGATATCCATAGCACTAGACAGCGTGGATTACAACGAGGAGCGAGCCGAGCAAATACTCGCCGCCGTGCTCACGGAGGAGCCCAAGGTACTGTTCACTGAGGCGGCTCTCACACTGGCGCCGCAGCCGGATGCGGCGACGGCGTGTAAGCGAGACAGCGTGATATCGATAGCGAGACAGCGTGGATTACGACGAGGAGCGAGCCGAGCAAATACTCGTCGCCGTGCTCACGGAGGAGCCCAAGGTACTGTTTGTTTAAGCGGTAAGCGAGACAGCGCTATAGACTCCGCCTTACACTCTTTCTTCCTAGATTTTTTTTTACTTTTACCGGAGTTTGTACGGTCGCCATCAAATACATCGGAGCGGCCAAGGTATTCAAATATATCGGGACATGCACTTTGTCGTCTTGACAATAGAGGTGGATATATCGGAACGGCCAAGGTGGTCACAAATAACTGAACAATTGTTCAGTTATTTGTGACCACCTTGGCCGTTCCGATATATCTGATGGCTACTGTATATGACCAACATGGCAGGGTCGCCATGTAGTTTGGGGCGTGGCTTGCTGGATAAATGATGGCTATTCTAGCGTACACGCACGTAAAGGATGTATGTGAGAGAATGATAGAGATATATATGGGGTGCACACTAAAGAGAGTAATGTCACAATCGCTTTAATAAAAATTTTATTTATTACCTATAGTACTTAACAGGGTGCATTATGAAGCTTACATACGGTCAATTGGTTTCAAAGTTGAAATGCATTAATTTATGAAAATACGGTTTCGAACTTTTTTTTGTAGACCAAAACGGAGCCAACGGAGCCAAGACGGCCTAGGACGCCTGAAGTCAAACCTGGGTAAGAAAATCTTGTGAAATTATTATCATTAATTAATTTACTGACCACCACATCTCAATCTATAAATGTTGTTTATCGATTTTTACAATTCCGATAATTTGGAGTCTTTATCGACGAGCTTTTTATATCATTCTAACGAATAGCGCTGTACGTTTCTTTGTAAACCTACGGTACTATTCAATCATACCATCATTCTTGTGTTTGGACTGTGCGTAAATTGTGTAAAGTGGGCGAATGCAACAATTGCGCCCACAACTTTGCCTGTCCGATGTAACTTTGCCCATATACTCACATCGAAAAAGATTTTAAAATCAATTCATTTCAGCTATTCTCATTCTCAATAAGAAACTTTTCAAGAAACATGTTTTTTTTCTACGGGCAAAGTCACGTTGAGTATATGTATAGTATTTACAGTATTCTAAGAAAAGACTGCATAACGTAGGAAAACGCACGTCTGTCCTATCGAGCATTTTATTTGCGTTTCACGTTTGTGTATGTAATATCAAACGACAAGCAAAAATCATTGTGAGCGCTATAGATGTTTTACCTCACAGCTGTCTTGTGACATCTTTAGCGCCACTAATACCAAGACAGAAAAGAAATGGTCATGAAAAACCTTATTTTTCAATGGGCAAAGTTACTGTTTATTTCGAAAATAGACGGTTCCACTCTACCTATTTACTTGCGTGCGCTTTCTGTGCCCTGATACGGTATTATGAATTAGGGAGGAGCGGAGAGCGGTGCTGCCTTGTGCAATAAGCGTCGCGCGACTACCGTACGTCTAAATTTAATACTAGAGCCCGCCCGATTTGTTTATGTGACTTCTCACATAAACAAATTACTCAATAATTTTATTTGCCTCGCTGCACCTGTAAGCACTGCCCTTTTATTTCTTGTGTACGTCTTATTTTTAGCTGTGCATTGCTAAAAAAATCTCCATAAGTGTAGAGGGATAGTTTTAATCAATTTAATCATATAAGCAAAGTTTAGTGAGTTGAAATAAGAGACTGACTCTCTAATGTATAGCAACTGGTCCACGTGTTGCTAAACTATAACTTAAGTACCTATTATTAAAAATATGCACAGGTGGCAAAGAAACAAACATCTCGTTGGTGTCGAATCCATACAGTCTATGGTATAGAGTCTCTAGACATACCCGTCAAACTCAGAAATGGTTCCTGTAGACTCGTGGCCGGAGGTCGAGGTAGCTGAGCGGGGTCCAGGTTGGGATGGGACAGAGAAACCAGCATGTGCTTCTGATGGTGCATATTTGAAAAGTGTCGTACTTATTGGCTATCTAGCTAGGTAGTCAATAAGTACGACGCTTTTCAAATATACATAGCTATATATTGCATATATATAGCTATATACATAATACAAGATTTACTTAACAATTGCAATGCCACCTATCGGTGGTACAAAGAACTAAATACATCTCTCATCGATCAGGGAACCACGAAATCCTATAGGTAACAGACATAACTAGGGTTTCTGCTCGAGAATTCTCGAGGCGAGAAATCTCGAGAAATTTGTCCTTCGTCGAGACGGGAAAAAAAGACGCAATGCCTCGAGAACTCGAGAAATAAATCGCAAGAGCGATAAGTAAAAAAAACACGTGTTTAATACTTAATGTGTCTAGTAGTAATGATTCAAATTTGATTATTTTACGGGCTATTGGAATTAATTAAGTTATATGCTCGCAAAAAAAAGATCAAATTAACAGGAAATGTTTGTTAAGTATAAAAAACTGATATTAACAACATAAGGAATAGTTAATGATTATAAGAGTAGGTACTTTTAATTTAAGGTAGTAGAAGCGAATGTTGGTTTGGTTAAAAAAAAAAGTTTTATTAGAAATGTATTAGATTAGATTGTTGTTCATGTAGGTACAAGTATAACGCACGAAATATAATTTGCACCGATTTTAGAATAATGTTTAATACTTGATTCGAAAATCGGTGATTAATTACAAACACAGAGAGGTATATATTTTTATTGTTGTTGATTGTAAAGTGCAATTAAGGTAACTGAATATTTACCACAAATTTTTTATGTCATAAACTAAAGTCCAGTCCGATAATTAAGTCCAGTGACACCTCTCTACCCCCAGCCCCCGCACCGGTGTTGCCCTTGAGCCATCTTTGATACTCAAGGGCAACACCGGTGAATGATGAATGATGACGGCGAGTCACCGTCTGCCGGAAATAAAATTGGATACCGTTTTATTAGGCAGACGTCCGGTTCTTCACCCAACAGCCCAGTAATTAGTCCATACTATTCACCCAATAAGCCTAAGTACATTTTTAGACTCCATTAACTCTCAATAGTCCTTACACCATGGCGGGTGCTGTCTCTGCGGGCATCCCATGATACGGGCAGGGGCAGCATCCCCTTAGTGTACCCCTCACTTTTCATTAAATTGTCGAAAAGGCCTCTGCGCGTTGGCTTCGGCTCCGCATATGCCTCCCAAAGGTCCGGAACACCATTGTTCCGTGGTCGGGAAAGACATAAAACTAATAAAGCATAAAATTTTAAAATAATATAGTGTT
Organism: Pammene fasciana; assembly: GCA_911728535.1. Taxonomy (NCBI): domain Eukaryota; kingdom Metazoa; phylum Arthropoda; class Insecta; order Lepidoptera; family Tortricidae; genus Pammene; species Pammene fasciana. The sequence goes on along the minus strand of OU452272.1, from coordinate 43,744,500 downwards.
TTATTAGAACTTCTAAAATTTCTCGAGATACTCGAGAAACTCGAGAAATCCTGGTCAAGAATTCCCGTGCCTCGAGAAATAAAAAAGGTCGAGAAACCAGAAACCCTAGACATAACCATCCAGATTTTGAGTTAATATGTAAGAAACCGCATAGATGGCGCTGTCCATCGGATTTACGAGTTGATAGTTCCATAATAAACAAATAAACAAATAATGGCGATTAAAACCACAATCCTGTGGGTTTTAAGTTTTAATCCTCATCGTACTCTAATTAAACTGTATAGTAAAAATTGCGTGTCGTATAAAAAACTTTTACTACTTGGGATAGCTTTTCTCGTACCTATTTATTTGTTATACATACCGATTAGTTTACGTAAGTAACATATGGACCAGCAGTTGTGCCTTACCACGTCCCCAAGCGTGCATTTTTTTAATATGTAGATTTCACTTTAACCCTTACCATTTGTTTCACGGGCTCAGTTCCTCACAGTACACAGGATGATTAAATCGCAATGAGAAACCTACGACATTGGATACTATTTGTATGATTATATTGATTATTAATTGTACCTTAGATACTGGCAATACTGGAACATTTACCGAAATGTTACATCGCTAAGCGCTGCTACTGTGTTGTAGAATATTGAAAATAAATCTAAATTAAGCATTTTTAACAATTTCATTAATAAACATTGTTTTCCGTTAATTATATACAAGGTGGAACAAAAATACTGGGGACCCTTTTAAGGCCATAATTGGTGTCGTGTTTTTATTATGAAAAAGTAAGAAACAACTTTTCCTTGCGAAAAAAAACTTAGTTTTTATTTTATATGGAGGGTTAGCTGACCGGGACGACGTTCCACATACAAAAAAAAATTTTTTTTTCGCGTCCAAAAATTATTTCTCCCGCTATTTATACTCGCAATACGATACCAATTATGCCTTAAAACGGATCACCTGTATTTTTGTTACACCCTGTATACCCTTAAACATCCTCTATTGGTGGGGAGGGCTTCTAAGGTTTGAGTTACGATTTGTGGTACACCTTGTACTAGCGGCTTTCGCATGTGACCTTAGCATGCTAAACTATGTAATTATTACATTTGTGCCACGTAAGCTGCAACTTTGCCCGGGGTTCAAATTGGTAATTACCTAATTTAATCCTTTAGGTAAAAAAATAAAATAATTATTTATTGAGACAAGATAATATAAGTTTCTAAAAATTATGTATTATTTAACGGGCAATGTTGAACATGTTAAAATTTTACCGTAACCATAAAATAAAATAAGATTGATAAAAACTTACACGCAATCTAATTTGTCCTATACCTTTTATTTTCACATTGTTTTGTCGCTTCGTTTTCTAACAATTTTACATCAATATGAGGAGCCCTCATGTGTGTTTACACTGTTTACATCAATATGAGGAGCCCTCATGTGAAGTCATGTGTGTTTACACTGTTTACATCAATATGAGGAGCCCTCATGTGTGTTTACCTACACTGTTTACAGCTTGAAGTACCATCGCCCACACTGTCAACTGCCCATCGCCAGACCTTATGCCTTTTGTAATAAGGTCCACCGATGTACAGTTAAGAGTGTTGCTGTTTGTACATACAAAGTGTACAAAAATATGTTTGCTAATCGATTTACCAAAGCTGTGTAAGATGTGATGGGTTAAGTAAAACGCTGTACTTTCTTACTAGTAATAGGGATCATACTTATTACTAAGTTAGAAGAAATATTACTGTATAATGAATGATAGTCAATAGTATTGATATTAATTTTTGAAACTTTATTCACATCAGCCTATGTGAATCGATTTGAACTAATGTACATTTACTTTAAATACGTAATTTGTAAAATGTCATTCAAATTTTAATTGCAAATATATTTTTACCTTTATGAGTTTAAGTTAAGAAAATGAACAGTTTTACTACGATCCTTTTTTTTGTAAAAATAACTTAAATTAACTGACATATTAAAAAAATCCAATCACGTGCGATAATGATTAATCTGTCCTGATTATGTAATGTTTGTTGCAAATAAACTTGCAGTACCTGTATTACAAGGTGTAACAAAAATGCTGGTGATCCTTTTAAGGGCATAGTTGGTATCGTATGCTAATTACAAAAAAGTAAGAAAAAAACTTTTCGTGCGAAAAAATTTTTTTGCTTAGTATGGAGGGTCGGCCGGGCCGGCTGGGATAACCTGTCCTATAGAAAAAAAATTTTTTTTTCGCGCCATATTTTTTTTTCTCCTACTTTTTCTTAGTCGTAACACGATACCAATTATGCCCTAAAACGGATCACCAGTATTTTTGTTGCACCCTGTATAAAATAATAAGCTAAGACTAAAATGAAAGATAATAACATTTACTAAGGCAGCATAAAATCGACAGAAATACCGAGAACTCTGCGATCACCCAAATAGTATCGCGGAATATTCTTTCTATCAAGTTAGCACTATTTTACTATAAATAGTAAGGTAGAAAGAATAATACCCTGATTGGATTTTCCTCTTTACTGTTTATTAAATGGGTCATTTTATTAAAAGCAGTTTACTCCACTTTTTTTTCAATATGTATTATCCTTTGAGGACAATAGTTATTTGTGCAACAAGAGAGGAAAGTTGGTTTTTCTTGCGACTGTTGATTTTGAGTCCCGAGGAAGCGAAAGATTCTATAATTGAATCTTGAGCGTAGCGAGGGATCTCATGAACACGAGATGTAAAGAAACTTTCCTCTCGTGTGACACATACAACTTTTCACCTCAGTAGTGAGAACATATTAAAGTTAAAAAAACACATTTATTTACATTCCTGAATGAAAGGCATCATCATTATGACGAAAAGCTTCTAAAAACAAAATTTCACTCCCTGGAGTGACGAAAGTCGCACTTAAGTCACTCCAGGGAGTGAGGAAAGTAGGCTTGTTCGAACTGCAGAGGTGAAAAAAATGTGTTCACATTCCGTTTATCTTTTTTTATAGACTTGGAAGTAACAAAAAATATATTTCAACTTTGAAACACATTTTAGTCCTACTTTCAAATCACACAAAATTTTCAAAATTTAAAAAAGTGGTGTAGATAACTTTTAATTAAATGCCCCGAATAAGACATAATAAGCAACAAACGCTTCACCTGTACAGGAATGAGACAGCAAGCATACACGACACGCTTGACGTATTAGATGACGTTGTCACCTCTTGGTAAATATCTTCTTTTCTTTTGCATGTAGTTTTCTTCGGTACGGTCTGACAGAGGGCGACAGCTACTGATGTGCAAGATGCGGAAACTTACAAAAAGTTGGATGTGTTCTCCGAAAATTCCAGAAACTTTTACAAGAAATATAGAAAATCTAAGTTAAGAAACGGAAAGTTTCAATTTCTGTTCAAAGTAATGTGCAAATTCCTCATATTTGATAAGTTTCCGTCGGCACATCAGTTCTATCAGCATGGAGTTAAAAATGCATAAATAAATGATAACTTGTCTAGCGATAAATACTTAAGTGGTTAACTTGAAATAGCTCGCCCTCTGGTAGGTTTTTTATGCCAACTTTGTTCCTCCTATAAAATGGGAATGTAGCATGAATGCGTACGGCTATATAGCAATCCAATTAATTAACTAGTAAAATAAATTATCAGGTCACGTAATTGTTTCAACTTTGCCATCGTGCTATAAGGCAAGTCCCAAGTATTTTTTGCTGGGCAAAGTTAAAACGAACGGCTAAAATGATACCTTCAGATCTTAGAGTAGTAACTATGAAAATAAGTGGAAATTAGATAATGTGGTGTTGTGTGATTTTGATTTTAGATATGGTTTGTTAAAATATCTAAATCATTGTAGGGCAGATGCCCCAGTTTTGGCCACTTTAAGGAGAGTTTGTCTGTTGAGTCGTCCTTAATTTTGTGTCAATAAGGAATTATGACACTCTTTTTGCACTAAGCCAGTAAAAATATATTACTATATTTATATGAATCTCCGCTGTTAAGATTCTGACATTAGATCTTATTTTTTTCTTTAATAAAATGTCAAAAAGGGGGCTAGGAGCCAGTTTTGGCCACTTTTTTCCATGGCCCCTGATAGCTAAATGACAACTTATACATGACAGATGACAGTGCCATCTGTACTGCCATATTTTACTCTTATATTAACCATAAACCATATACTCGTAAATTTGTCTATGCCATAATAAAGCTGAAAATGGCCAAATCCGGCACAGTGGCCAAAACCGGGGCATCTGCCCTACGTATGTTAATGTTGTATCAATAGTTGTGAGCATGTTATAATATTATGTGTTAGTATAATTGCATATGTATAGATGTCATTCATCATCATCTTTTATTTAGTTTAGCGTTTAATATTTTTAATATTAGTTTTTAGACTTGTGAAAAACGTTAAATCTTTTGGAAAAATATATTTCTAATAAACACGTATCTAAGTTATCGAAATTCACTTAAGTCATAATATACTATTTAGCAAAATTTATATTCTTTATTAGACATAAATTAATTATTTTTTTCGTTAGCCTATTTGGTGTCCCACTGCTGGGCAAATTAATTAATACACATTATTATTTATTTAAGTTTAATCAGTTTATAGAGAAGCAAGCAACTAATTTTACCTCTGAGTACCTAAATACTCAATTTACGATTGCATGAAAAATAAATAAATATTGGTTTGTTCTCAGCAAAAGGATTTTTGTTTTTATGTTGTGTGTGTTGTATTGTACAAGTAAAAGTGAATCCTATTGCTCTGAAGTGTCACGTTTGTGGATTTTTCTGTAAAAATGTAGTTATGACTAGTTCAAAATGGTAATTTCACTGAAAACATCAATACTACAGAATCGGAACGGCTAGGCTAGTATAACTGATAGCAGTTTGTTGTAAAGTACAGTAGATATTCTAGTGTGTATAAAAAAAATATAAAAATCGTTTTAAAGTCATTCTAGCCCTTCTATTCTGGGCTTTTTTTTAGAAACTGTTTAACACTTTAAGTAATTATTTTAGTGTCATCACAATCCATGTGCGTTAAAATTAATATTTCTAATTTAATTATTAAACAGTTTTTAAAATTGCATTTAAACTCTACTGACTTAAGAGGCACTGTCTCCTGCAAATTGTATGTTCCCCAAGGAAGGCTGCAAAAACATCGGACACGATCTTATTTAGGTCTTAAGAGCGGGCTACACAACTTTGCTGCCTTTGAAAAAGATACTATTGCAAGTGACTCTACAGATTCGAAAAACCTTAACTATTGTAATCGTACGGCGTCGTTTTGCAGGCCGATTTTGAAGACGAGCGTCGCCGAGACCAAATATAAGTCGCAGTATACGGTGGTGGGTACCGGACCGAACCCGTCGCTCAGGCGGGGCCCGAAGGACAGTCTTTTGCTGTACGTATAATGTTTATTTATTTATTTGTGTTTATTTACTATAAAACTCGTGTTTTTGACGAATGGATTTGCGGTTGTGTAGGAGCGAAAAAGAGGGTATATGGGGTGATTAGCTATATTTTCTACCTAACGTCATGGTAAACAATATATACATTTTATGGCTCATGTGAAGTACAGTCCGCTACAAAGGGATGTATCTAATTTTACGTCACTCTGGGTGCTAAGTGAGATTTACGGAGAAGACGTAAAATTATGTACGCACTACGGGCGGTAATAAGGAAGGCCTCAGATCGCTTGTTTATGGCCCTTACCTTCGGTTCGGGCCACAAATGCCAGTGATCTGAGCCCTTCTTAATTTTACCGCCCTAGGTACGTAATGTACTATTTCAACTTATTGCGCTGTAATGAGGTCCAAAAGTGGATACATCTCTTTGTCGTCGGCTGTACATAAATTATTGAGATTATTCTGGGGGATTCAAAGCCCTGAGTTAATTTTAATTCCATGTGTTGTCAGAGAGGACTATATGGCCTGGAAGGGTCCCAATCCCGACCTTCGCAAGGGCCCCTGCGTGCGGCCTTCGGGCCCAGAGCCCCGCGAGAGAGGCTACTCTTTAGCGCGGGGATCCGCCGAGCTCGCTAGCGGCCCCGCTGGGTTGAACAAGGGCTCCATATATCAGAAAATGAACAAAAAAACAGCAAAGATGTGAGTACAGAACCAGTAGCTTGATAATCTTGATATAGTTCCAATTACAATTCTAGAGTGTGTTATTAAAATACTGGTGATCCGTTTAAAGGCATAATGGATATCGTCCCAGCAGACCAACTCTCCCTACGAAACCATTTTTTGGAGTGATTTTTTTTCCTTACTTTCTCATAATTAGAATACGATACCAATGCCCTTAAAAGGATCGCCAGCATTTTTATTACACCTTGTATAGAGCTTAATGTTCCATCTCATGTGTATCGGAAAAACTCTGATCTCAATCGCAATACGACGGTACCCGAAGTTTCGATCAATTATTGTATTAAATGAGGGATATTTTCATATTTATATTATTTAGATCCGAGTTTTCCCCATGGAAGTTAATTGTGAATTACATCTGTACCTATTGTAATTTCTTAGCACACTGTTAATGACATTAATGACATGTTCTAAAATGCATTTTTACCATTTAGTTCATTCATTGTCACCCACTTATACATTTTCCGATTAGATTCATTTTAGGCATTAACATTTTTTATTTTGTTTTTAGCGACCCGTTCATAAGAATGTTGTGGCCAGACAACTTCCCGCCGCCGTAGTCGTAGTTTCACGCCATCGCTGTAGTTTGTGTACGTGTTTTTTTATTAGACCATTTTTCTTTTATTTTTAATCGCCATACTAATGTTTGTTTCACGCTTAAATTTGTAGCGTGTACTGTTCCAAAACTGACATACACCGTCGTTATGTTGCCTTTTTATTCGTGATGTAGATAATGAAACATTTACGTGAAACACGCATTTTAAAAGGTTCCATTGTAAAGGTATTTTTTTTATAAGCTATCAATGCTTATCATTAACACATTACATTAATAATAATGACAAAATTAATTAATTAACTACAAATTCATGGCAAATGTATGGTAATAGAAAAATTAAAAACAACTTTTTATTTAACATTGCATCATTTTCACCGACTAAACAGACGAGTGAAGGTCGTTCTTAATTCGGATCTTATGTAATCTAAAAATTATGGGCAAAGTTGAAACAAAAGGGCAAAGTTGTATTTTTATGGTATTTTAAATGCATGTAATTTTAATGTTTTTTGTTACAGTGTTGCGTAAAAGCGGAAAGTATTATAATAATAAGCAATGTCCAGGTATGATACTTTTTTAATTTTAAGTGTCAGTTATTTTTAGAGATGCGCCGAATATTCGGTAATTATTCGGTATTCGGCATATTCGGCGTGTTTTTCAATGTTCGGTATTCGGCCGAATTATTCGGTAAAACTGCCGAATATTTACCGAATAAACATATGATATTTATCTGATAATAAATTAATCATTCATACAATTTTTAGCTCTTAAAAGTTAAGTTTTTAAGTAAACTTGATTTTTGTAAGCTTTATTATTCAGTTTAAGCACCATATCAGCGTCTGTCACCAATTCACCATCAATATTATCAATAACAATTGCAAATGTTGATATTGTCATTGACAATGCCAAGGTCGCGTACACATATTATTTTACTAGAGATAAAAAAAATCGCGTACAGCGAGCCGCGTGGACCTGCATAAACCTGTTTAGATTTACCGAATAATTCGGCCGAATATTCGGTTCGGTAAGATCTGAACCGAACGTTCGGCCGAATATTCGTATTCGGTAAAGTCTATATTCGGCGCATCTCTAGTTATTTTGCAATAACTAAAAAAAAGTAACATAGTAATACGCTACCTGATACCGATCTCAATAGTTTTAATATCATTGGATTGTTTTTTTTTTTTATTGTTTTAACAACGTACCTTAGTAAGTCAGGGAAACTTTAGTACCGTCGCCATCAAACATATCGGAGCTGCCAGGGTACTCAAAAATATCTGAACATGCACTTTATCGCCTTGACAATAGGGGCGTTCTTTAGATATTTGTGACCACCTTGGCCGCTCCGATATATCTGATGGCGACTGTACCTAACATAAACAGACAAAGTTCTATACGTTCATTTCTTTTTAAAAATGCCCTTAAAATAGGTTATTGTGCAATATATTTATGTTAAGGCAGTATTGTATAAGCAGCGTTGTACGACTATGTCCTGAGTTCCCATGTACAGTCACCGTCAGATATATCTGAGCGGCCAAGGTGGCCACAAATAGCTGAACAACGCCTCCATTGTCGCGAGGCGACAAAAGTGCATGTTCAGATATTTTTGAGTACCTTCGCCGCTCCGATATATTTGATCGCGACTGTACAATCAGCAGTAGCTTATCTCATTACCTGCTCTTGTTACTTTAGATTTTTTTTAATATCTCGCCCGTTGAGATAATTCTGCTGCTGATTGTACCAGCGAACTCAGGGGTACAGTCATACATAGAAAATGTTGAGCTCTTTTATGTAGATTTATTACTTAATATGTGCAGTCGCCATCAGATATATCGGAGCGGCCAAGGTGGTCACAAATAGCTGAACAACGCCTCTATTGTCAAGGCGATAAAGAGCATGTTTAGATATTTAGGAGTACCCTGGCCGCTCCGATATATTTGATGGCGACTGTACAAGCCATCAAATGAGCTCAACATTTGCATTAGTGAGTGGTTATCGTACGTACATGTAAGTATAAAGTGGCTGATTTTAGTAAAATATTTATCACTTTCCGACAATTTTTAATTTACAAATATTTGTGGACGAGTTTAGTGAAAGTACACTTTGTCGATATACAAGGATACACCATTCTTTCACTAATAAATCACAAAAAAAAATTTTTTGTGGGTAAAACGAAAATTATTACTATAGATATAGGATTAGGAAGATTGAGGCAGATTAGGGCAGGTTCAGCAAACAAACTAATTGCGTATTTGTCAACCCTAGACAGTCGAAAGGCAAAATTGTATGGATACGTCATGTGTCACCGTTCATCTGTCAAAGTTCTGTTAAACACTGATTTTGTATGATAACCTTCTGTATGAAATAGTATTATATTATTCTGTGGTAATATGGAAATATGGTCTTTGGATACCACTATAATTTTAAACAAAAAAGAACCGACTTCACTTAGGATCCGCTATTCCAAGAGGAAGTGGCCGAGTTGCTGTAAAAAATAGTGAATTCACTATAGGTGTGCCTATAATAGTTGAAGAGTTCCCTCGATTTCTCCTGGATCCCATCACCAGACCCCAACTTGGTAACCATGGGACTATCTAGGGGTAATACTTGTTCGATTAAAAAAAATTTTTTGAAAATCGGATCACGATTCACGGAGATATCGAGTTACATACATACAAAAAAAACAGTCGAATTGAGAACCTCCTCCTTTTTTGAAGTCGGTTAAAAACTAAAATCAGCCACGCTCGAATTTCTCTGCAACTTAGAGAGAAACTATCAAGTTACATAATCAAAAGACCTACCCCTAAATTGGGTTGGGTTATATTTTTTGGAATTTGTATTTATGTAAGTACCTATTGCTGTTAGCGTGTTATAATTGTAAAAATGCCGTAATGTTCATGTTTTTCGAGATTTCCAGAAAACTTATCCGAGTCAAACGAACTGTATTAATACTAATAATGTCCTAAGTCCCCGTTAGTTTCCACACGATTCTAGGACGTAATAATCTAGCAATTAGCAATATAATCGCGTGTAGCAATAAGTCGGGGTATTTTAGTTGTTTGGTTCGGAGCTCCCAGTGATTTCTTTATGAATAACAATAGTCAAGTAGATAATAACGATACTTCACGAGCATGGGCGTACAGTCAGCAGCAGAAGTAGCTAAGCTGGTAGGGTGTTCAAAATGACACACGCTCTTATTCTCTTAACAATAAAGTCGTGTCATTTTGCAACTACCGCTTAGCTACTTTTGCTGCTGACTGTACAGTCGCCATCAGATATATCGGAGCGGCCAAGGTGGTCACAAATATCTGAACAACGCCTCTATTGTCAAGGCGATAAAGTGCATGTTCAGATATTTTTGAGTAGCCTGGCCGCTCCGATATATTTGATGGCGACTGTACTACATAGTATACCCCTAGAGTCAAAAGAATTTGAACCTTCTGTACTAATAGTTACGCACATATCTATTGTAAACGCCTCTATCGTCAAGACGATAAAGTGCATGTAGATATTGAGTACCATGGCCGCTCCGATATATTTGATGGCGACTGTACAGCACACTAAGAACAGTCGCCATCAGATCGGCGCAGCCAAGGTGGTCATAATTATCTGAACATGTACTTTATCGCCTTGACAATAGAGGCGTTGTTCAGATATTTGTGACCACCTTGGCCGCTCCGATATATCTGATGGCGACTGAACAGTCATATCATAGACTTAAATATATAGTAGACGGCCATAGCCTAAGAACTTTTTGAGGCTCCGAGTATTTAGCGCCATCTAGTTCAGAGCCACCTAAACAGAGCCAATATGTATGAGATAAAATCAGCGCCACCTAGTAACGAATAACGTACAAGTAGTACACTAGTCGTTACTAGGTGGCGCTGATTTTATCTCATACATATTGGCTCTGTTTAGGTGGCTCTGAACTAGATGGCGCTAACTACTCGGAGCCTCAAAAAGTTCTTAGGCTATGGCCGTCTACTATATTTAAGCCTATATGGTCATATCATAAAGATGATAACACATCGCGCGGGTGTATTATGTCGCTCAGTTTACACATAACCCTTTGACCGCCAAAGCCGTCATATCACGCGCACGCGCAGTCGTGGCGTCAGCGCCAGGACGTGATATCCTGTCCGAAATATAACTAGTTTGCCTGGCGCTGAGGGCACGATTTTCCCGTCCGATGCTTGGCGTTCAAAAGGTTAAAATTGCAGTGTCGGCACGTCAGTGTGTGCATCAAAAAGTAAGCAAAATACCATGAAACATCCATTGAAATGGTCATAATTATAGCTGTATTACGTCCATGTTCGCGTAGCAGCCATTTTGAAAATATCTTAATAACAGTTGCCAAATTGAGACTGAAGTACGCTCGATTTCTATTTAAGTAAGAAAGTAAAAATACCTTAGTGATTGGCCGCATTTTTTAGATATATCTCGGGGTATTGCCAGCCTTGTCGAGTCGACTACAAAGATATGTAGGCATCCGCTTTGTACCACTTTTTCACCTTATACCACGCAATAATAGTGAAAAAGTGGATACATCTCTTTTTATTCTACTGTATTACTTAACGTCCTCGCTTCACTCGCCCGTTTCTATCTTACTCTGCTGGCAATTCTATTAGCTTGTAGTCGAGCGTCCTAAAGTCGAGATACCGATTAGTTGTGCCCGTTCTTCCGCTGCACTTAGTAGAAATATATGTATTAATATGTAGAATAAGATGCACCTCGATAGATTACTAACCTTTTATTATCACTGTGGCGAGAATAATGTTTCAAGCCAGATATATACATTATTATTTTTACGTGTTTTTAAAGTGGTGCATTCCACTCAAACAATAGTTTGTAACGGCTGCTGTAAAGCCGAAAGTAAATAAATACAAAAAGATGTTTGAGGGCACTGAAAAATTTCGTCAACTTTGTAACTGAACCCATAGCTTAATTGGTAAAGCGATCGAGCCGCGGCAAGGCGTATCGATGTAGGGTTCGAGTCCTATTGGGTTGATTATTTTTTCAATGTTTTCAAAGTTTGTATTTGATTTAGATATATACAGTCGCCATCAGATATATCGGAGCGGCCAAGGTGGTCTCAAATATCTGAACAACGCCTCTATTGTCAAAGCACTAAAGTGCGTCTCAGATATTTGTGATCACCTTGGCCGCTGCGATATATTTGATGGCGATTGTACCACTAACGACTGCTCTAGTCCCTTGGGATGTGCTATATAAACACGCCACAGTTAAATACACGTACCCCCTTATTCATAAACGTCTACTAAAGTTAAGAGGCCTCTGATAATCGTTTGTCCCTTTCCGTTCAACTTATATATGAGGGAAAAGGACAAACTATTATCAGCGATCTCTTAACTTTAGTGGCCGTTTATGGATAAGGAGATTAGTCCTTACTATTTTAGAAACTCCATCTCATCTCTTATGGAAGCAGTGCCGCAAGGCCCTTATATTTTGCTAAGTACAGTCAGCGTCAAATATATTGTAACAGCCAAAGTGATCAAATAGTTCGTCACACCATATATTTTGCACGGTGTGACGAACTATTTGGCTACTCTAGCTGTTACATTATCCAACGCACTTAGTTTTAATAGTCCAAGTACTTAATAATAGGTACTTAATCGTAATTTATCTAAGCTAACCTAAAAGGTATTCGACGCTTTTGTAAGCTCAATACGTTTTAAGAACACAGATTTGTAGCAAAAATAAAAACATGAAATTATGTACACCAAATACTTGTAGTGTATTTGTTCACATTGATGTAATTATGAGTGAATCAACTTAGGGCCGGTTGCACCAAACTGTCTGTGAACGTAAACGTAATCGTAAAAAAAATCTTGTATGAAAAGTTTGACAGTTTTCTATGGACAGCCCCGTCGCCATATTTAACGTTGATGAGTCTGTTAATTGTGCGTGGCAACACACCCTTATTCTTGCTACTAGTTTCCGCGGTTGCGTTCTTTAGATGTCCCCTGCACGGAAAAAAAAGCTTCCGGGATATTCTCAATCTAAGACATTATTATATGTATTATATTGAAAATATTTCCTCGTGACAAGCATTTATTTTATTTCCTTTAACGAACATAAATTAAAGTTTTAAATATAACGAAGCGATTATATTCTTACAGATTTTCTAGTTGTCTTTTACCTAAGATAATACTTGTTTGATTAAAGTACAATCTCTCTTATTTACTCAATATACTCTTGAAACAATACATTTTTGTATTTCTATTTTAAGAAAACGTGATTTTATTGAGCGAAGAATCATATTTTTGGTAAAGGAAATAAATACTTGTCACGAGGAAATATTTTCAAATAATGTCTTGGATTGAGAATATCCCGGAAGCTTTTTTTTCCGGAGCGAAATAACATCTAGAATGGTTGGCCCACGGAAATGCAAACGGAATCCCATTGATGTATGTATATTGAATTCTGTGTTCTTAACGTATAGAGCAAACTATCCCTCCATCCCATCGAATCTGCTGATAATTAATCCTACTTATTTTTATACAATAACTACGGATAAAATACTTGTAAATATATAGAATATGATTTTAACAAGAGGGTAATTTCAGTATATACGCAATTTTACATGCATGTTTGCAATACAATTTTATTGTATTAAATAATAATCAGGCACTTTAGGCGTACGATGATTATTTAACCTGTATTATAGTAATTATTAATCAATTGAAATCGTTAACTGTATACTATTTTGATACCAAATATGTTTTTTTTCCTAGTGTTGGACAATTAATAGACATATATATGGTATATGTGTATTTATAGAAATCAAAGGATGATAAATATTTATTTATAAAAATTAAAATACATTTAAATTCAGGGCTACATTATCCCTCTTGTAAAATCATATTTATTTATAGAAATTTTGCAACCGATAGCCACAGAATATTTTATTTATTTATATACATAATAATAAAAATAATTGACCGGATAACGTTTTTTGACACGTCTCCTGGGCCACTCCTTAAAACTATGTTTTTTTTTAAATTAACTATACACGCATTTTTGTGGTAATTATAAGCCCTTACCTACTAAATTAGGCCAGTCATTTCTTCTAAAAAGCCGTACTAATGCTGTCTCCTGACGGATATGATGGGACTGAAATACAACAATAAATAGCTGTTCCATCTACACCAAATCAATTTCTATTAAATAACCTACTCTTGTACATAGGTAAAAATAAGAAGAATAATTGAAATAACTAGTAAATAAATTCATTATTTACAAATGAACTGAATATGAGTATGGGGCAACGTGGCCTATTGCGTAATAACTTGTATTATTAGCGGAACTTTCTTTTTTAATACAGTTGCTCAAAAAAGTGCTTTTCTTGTAGTGGTTTAGCGTGCGGAAAGTTTGATATCGCGCACTAGTGCTTTTTACTTTTCCAGCCAATCACAGCTAATGACAGTGACAGACAGCCAATTACAGCGCCGCACCGCACCGCGCGGAGCGTTCGGATACATGTACTAAAGTAACCTCAAATGAATAATTGACAATTTTATATTTTTTTCGCAACTGTATTAAAAAACGTCGTTCGATACTCGTGCGCAAAAGCAATGACATACTTTCCGCACTAATATCGAAATGTACATTGTATTAATTTTGTTAGTTTGTGCGGAAAACGAGGTGTCGTATTTTATATTTGGTTTAACGATTTTATCGATACTTCTATTTTCTCACTGACTAAATGTTATTCACTACGCAATAGGTAATTTACCAATGGGGTTGGCCGGTCGAAAGTATTTACAGATGGCGCCAGCATAGCTGGGTCCCTGTCAGTCCTACAAATAGTGTCAAAATCAGGTTTTTTTTAATTTTTTTTGCCCTGGATGGGCTAGCCTTTAAGCCAAATCCCATACAACAATACTAGTGAAAGGGACCTAGCTATGCTGGCGCCATCTGGCCAAACCGTTGACAGTTGCCAACCCCATTGTATACCGAATGACTTCGAAATTTAGTAAATTTAACGCTGCGAGTATTTTGGTTCTGTGGCTGTCGGTTGAAATATCTTTCTTTAGGTACTCAAAAACATTTGCACTCCAACTCCAACTTATCGGTTAACATACAATCAATCACGCCTATATCCCAAAAGGGGTAGGCAGAGATCACGGATTTCCATTTGCTACGATCCAAAGCAAAACGGCTCTCCGTGAGCCACCCGCCTTATCGCGGTTAGGGTCACAACAGACCTAGCGGAATTCCTCGCGGAATTAGCGGAAGTAGCGGAAATTTAGCAGATTTTTTGTATGGAAGCCATAGACAAATTTCCGCTACCATAGACAAATTTCCGCTACTTCCGCTAATTCCGAGAGGAATTCCGCTAGGTCTGTTGTGACCCTTAAGGTGAAGGATATGCCCAAGTATTGTCTATGTGCGACTGAGCATGAGTTTAAAGTCTCGCAATATGTGCTCATAGAAGCCGATATGATACCGATTCGTTTGAACAGGGATTACGTATTTAAATATCATGTTTAGTATAAGTTTAGGTAATGATAATAGTACATTACGTACCTAGGGCTGTAAAATAAAGAACGGCTCAGATTGCGGGCATTTGTGGCCCGAACCGAAGGTAAGGGCCATACACAAGCGATCTGAGGCCTTTATTACCGCCCGTGGTGCGTATACAATTTTACGTCTTCTCCTGGGTGTGAAGTGAGATTTGCCGCTACGCCCGTGGGCGGCATATCTCACCGCCCAGAGTGACGTAAATAATATAAAGTATAGTTGGGGTATATGGTATGGCTGTGCTGTACTCAAGGCAGGCAGATGGACAGAGCTGTGCTGTTGGAGATACCCTTTCTTATATTCTGTGATTATTTATAAGTCTATGGAAAAAAGGCGGTACCCGGGTCATATAAGCAAGCCTATGAAATTTTTCAAATTCGTTCATTTTATTACCTGTATAATTTTCTGGGCGCCGCCTTTTCTTTCCGTCCCGTAAATTTTAAAAGCCTAGCAAACATTTCCTAAAAGCCAGGTTCCAAAATATCAGTTTCAAAATACATTAGATTGTTAAACTTTTGGCTGCAACATGCCACTTGTCGGCACATCCAATAATTTCAGGCACTCGCCAATATCATGGGTGGAAGCGAGATAATATAAATATAAACCTTACTGAAAGCATGAATGCTACTGATGTTACAGCATACCTAATCCATAACAATTTTAGGATTATTTTAGGTGTTCAAAACCTTCTTACGAGTAACAAGGCGTTTGTTAAAGTTAAACTATCGTGACAAGTAACAGCTTCAAGTGCTGATAGTTCAAAAGTATAATAATAGTACATTGTGCAACATGGGGGGTAAGAGGAATATTACTAACGAGAGTCTAGTTAAATCGCGACGGCTTGCCGGAGCGATTTAAAGACTCGAGTTTGTAATATTCTTACGCCCCGAGTTACACACAATGTTTTTCATCACACTTGCGAGGAAAAAACTAAAATTTAAGCGAAATAATTCTTAAATACGGTGACGTTTCAAATAGGTATTCGATCGCCATTTTGCTTGCGCCGTTGCTTAGCAACGCGGTACAAACATTCCGTGCGTTTTTTATTACGACATAGTTTTCGAACTAGATTTTGCAAAATTATTATAACAATATTTACCAAAATTAATGGTAAATACTTTTAAATATTAAAAATAATGAAGAAATATACCGTATTAGTTTTATATACTTTAAAATTTGCTTGTAGTCAAGTTTGGGTGACATAACAAAAAACCCTGGCTGAATATAAATGCCCTGAGTCTGAAGTAATGTACGAGTGGGTCAACATTTTTAAAACTAAACCTATAACTCCACACAAGAATTCCTAACTCCCGCGGGATCAAAGTAGGCATTTGTCCTTCAGTACACCCGCATGAAATAACACCATTTACGAGCAGGTGTGATGAAAAATAATATATGGCTTCTAAAGGGCTATTGGTGTACGATAATATTATTTTTGATCTGATATTTTGGTCCAGTGTGAGAAGGACATATCCCGAGTGCGCTCGCTCTAGTCGCAAATTTAGTCAATTAGCATAAGAATAGAGATGTAGGTGCAATTCAACATTCCATATTTTTGTGAACATGTAACTAATTTGTCGAAATAAAGTTGTTGGTTTGTCCACTTGTTATTTTTTTATGGAATTAGTTAAGAGTCGCCAGGACGCTCGCGAGAACTCGCGTCCCCATACAAACGTAGTTCAGCTCTCATTTTAAAACGACATGCTTTAGAACCACGAAATTTGGCATGGGCACTCTAGCAGTACAGATCTATGTCGATAATTCGTTTTCGTTGCTAAAAATTGTAATACAAAGAAAAGATAGCAAAAATAACTTTTGTATGTAAATCTGTATCTGGCTGTATTTTCTTTGTATTACAATTTTTAGCAACGAAAACGAATTACCGACATAGATCTGTACTACTAGAATGCCCATGCCAAATTTCGTGATTCTAAAGCATGTCGTTTTAAAATGAGAGCTAAATTACGTTTGTATGGGAACGCGAGCGTCCTGGCGACTCTTAAGTACATAAGCATTCGTTCAAAATCTTTCCCTGTAGGTATGGCACGGATAGCACAATCTAACTGTATTCATCTGAAAGTGATATATATATTTTGCTAGATTTTCTTTGTGACATTTTCATAATTGGCACCCTACCAAGAAAAGAAAGTCCTTAAAAAAATCACCAGATTTTATATGAAATTCTCTTCCAAAAAACAAATCTACTTTTTCTTACTCGCAATACGATACCAAGTAAGGCAATAATGGTTCACCAGTTGTTACAACCTGTATATAGATATATAATAGATAGGAATAGGTCACGGGAGTAACTTTCAGGCATAAAAAGTAACACAAATATTACACACATGTTTATTTCGCATACACACACACACACACACAAATCGGCTAATATAACATTGGTTAGCCTTTCGTTAGATTCATCAAATGGATCAATTTGGTAACAATTCAAAACTTGAGATGCCCAGTAGGCGGCGGTGTTGACCGCCGTAGGCGTTGCGTCCATCAGGTCGAGCTCCGAACAATAATATGGGCAGGCGGGGCAAGCAAGTAGGTGCGCCATGGTTTGCAATGCGCTGCCGCAACCTGGGCATCTCAAGTATGAAACATAAACAGAACCTCGACACGAAAAGAAGAAGAAGAAGAATTTAAAACTATTGAACTCGTATAAAGTCAAAACGGTTCATATTAGGATACCTATCTTTTTTTACACCACTTTACGTATTCTCTTTGTTAGGTATAGGCATAGAGTACTTATATAATGGAGCTGGAGCAGCACAGCCTAATAACTTTTTGTAGCTTAACCTTTTCCACGCCAAAGACGTATATATCGGCACCACAGGTCCAACGCCAAGGACCGATATATCGGTCACCAACCACAGAGCAAAATAAACCTACATGCACACGCACAAAGTTTAACTTCATTTTTGACATTTAGATGGCGTGGCGTCTGAGAGGTAGGTTTTGCGTTTGACACGGCGTCGAAAAGGTTAAGTCTATCACGCCATCTAGTTGAGAGCGACCTAAAGATACCCAAAATGTAAGAGAAAATGTCACCCAATGTCAATCTGTTACTAGATGGAGCTGATATTCCCTCTTACATTTTGGCTATCTTTAGGTCGCTCTCAACTAGATGGCGCTAAAGACTTGGGAGTCTCAAAAAGTTCTTAGACTATCGCCGTCTATTATATCTTTAAGTTATAGGTGTATACAGGGTGAAGTTTAAGTCGTGAATCGAAATATGTTTTTCTAACTCTATAAACAACGAAAAATTTTATGCCCCGACTGTCACTAAAATCCATAGACTTAAAGATATAATAAGATATTCTCTGCTACAATCAAACTAGTTTTTTTTAAAATTATGTTTTGTCATTTATTTTTCTTTTAAAGGTGATATTGTAGCACTAAAACGGACGACGGACGGGTTTTAGGTGTAAAATTAAGTAAATCTCATTTTTCGCTAGGATAAATTACTCACTAATCACTAATTTAATAAATCACTAATTTAAATATCTTAGTAAGTCGGTGTAATAAGTGTAATAAGTGTAATAACATGAAACCGCCATTAAAAGAAAAATAAATGATATTTAAACATTCTTTAAAAAAATATAAAATCTCGTATGATTTTGATGAGAGTCGAGGCATTAAATTGTTCGTTATTTATAGAGTTAGAAAAACATATCTCGATTCACGACTTAAAATTCATCCTGTATATTATAAGGGCAAATCGATTTTTTAATGTTGTTTACTTGGACCCCGTTGTCTAAGGGACATCTTCATATTGTTCCATATAAAATACTTATCTGAAAACCGCATCAAAATCTGTTCAGCCGAACGCGAGATAATCGCGAACAAACATACATACATACAAACATACGGGTCGAACTGAGAACCTCCTTTTTTTGGAAGTCGGTCAAAAATGGTTGTGCAAGGGACTTATCAGGGGGGAGGGGTGCTATCAAGGAGAAGGCAAAGGACAGATATACATGGAAAATGCCACCGACAAGAGCCCAGCTCTTAAATAGTTGGGTTGGCCGGTCAAGTCTTTACAGATGGCGCCAGCATAGCTTGTGCCTGTCAGTCCTACCAAAACTGTCAAATTCTTGTTTTTTTTGGAATATTCTGACCTGGATGCTAGGCCTTTCAGCCAAATCCCACTGGCGCCATCTGGCCAAACCGTTGACAGTTGCCAACCCCATTGATGATGATGAGAAATGAGTAATGATAACAACGAGAGGGGCAACAAAAAGTTGACTCACACGAGTTCAACGTTCAAGACTCGTATTTTGTACACCTCAATAAATGTAAATGTACGGATTGGACTCGACGAGCTGGATGTCCTTTTCGAGCTGCCGCAGCTCCTGCTCCATCTTGTCTTTCTTGAGGATCTTGGGGACCGTGTCCGTGAGCATCGGTAGCTGGAGGAACGCCTTCTGCTTCAGCTGCCATTTATGCTTCAGGTTCTGGAATAAAAGTCAATATTTTAAGGTTATTTAAAAAAGCGCACTGGTCTCAAAGCAAGCATTAACTAGAGCCCGCACACGTGTACCCCCGTATGGGATAGATATATAGATGCCCATAATCACTTCTACAGCATAAAACAGAACAATTTACCAATCTTTTCCTTAGCCGACACAACTTTCTAGGAAAACTAACAGCTTTTCTCGTAGCAATCACAGAAATTCTTGAAGAAATCGCTCATTATATCTGTTTGTTACCCTCCACTGCTAGAAGTAACGCGTGGAGGGTAATAGAAACTATGACAAGGACCAACGATAATAGCACCTCTCTGCCGTATCTATTGAAAGTGTAATAAGACCATCCCGTTCTATCTTGGTATTATTAGTTCCGTGTCAGATCTATGGGTGGTATATCTATGGCACTGGTAGTCTGGCGGTAAGACGTCCGATTGTCATAAGTGGTAATACTTGGCCTTCCCACTCAGCGCCTTTGTTTCTCTTTCATTTGTATGTACAGTCACCATCAGATATATCGGAGCGGCCAAGGTCCTTACAAATATCTGAACAACGCCTCTATTGTCAAGGCGACAAAGTGCATGTTCAGATATTTTGGAATACCCTGGTCGCTCCGATATACTTGATGGCGACTACTACGCCTGGAGTTCTATTCTAGTGCACGCATTTCGTTACATCAATTTGCGCAGATGGCATCGCAACCGCAAAGAAATACAGTTCGTCTCGTTTGTTATAAGTAGTTTAGAAATCCATGCAATCTATGGTACAGAGCCCCTAGACCTCAGAAAACTGACACAAATAGTTCCACAATGGCACCTCCATTTTATTTTATTTATCAAATGGCCACACGTCACCGGATATACAGAGGTATTTCATCTTTCAAGCAGATTGTGAAGAAAATCCAGTGAGCGCTGCGAGGTCCAGATGGGATAGTGCAGCTGCCAAGTTTGTTACTCTTTTAGCACCACCCAGGGATCACGTGTAGGGTTGTCTAAGGTGTTTCCTACGGACGCAGAGTAATATTGATCCCCAGCACCACCCAGGGATCACGCCATTTATAATCTGTGTGCCCTGCTTCCTCTTACCGTTAGCAGTTGCTCCCGCTCCTCATCAGCCAGCTGCTTGCACAGGCTCTCCTTATGGTCATCAGCATACTGAATGGCTTCCAGCTGCTTCCTGATCCTCCTGTTCCGCCGCACCAGGTACGCCGGCATGCGACCGAAGTCCGGCCGGATGCAGTACTCGGGGACCTCGCCTGAGCCCTTGATCTTTTTAATGTGGCCGTCGCGGGTATCTACCAGTCTGAAAACGGTACGGTATGTGATTGTGATGATTTTTTATTTATTGTTCTCTTACTTATTAGGAAACAATTAGAGATACCAGTATGTAGGAGGTTTTACATTGCTAGAGTGCTTTGAATGCAGTTTATCTATAGCTATAGCCGACAGTAACTGAAACTCCTTCTGACTGACTGAACTTTTCCTCGATTTGCGGCTTTTTTAGCCGGAATTTTTTTTTGGTCCCATACAAGGTTTTGATCCTGGATAGGAATGGGACCGAATAGCATCATAAAAAAAAGTTTGTCAGTAATGAGCATTTTCTCGACCCTGTATGTTTTTTTCAAAATCTGTAACCGCGAATCTTCATTAATTTGAAATCGAGGGAAGGTCTTCTAAGGCCATTTTCGCGTAGCAGCACGGGATCTAGTAGCTGCCCTCGCTGATCCAAAAAGAAAATCCACCCTGTATATTAAAGTGTGATATCTTACCTCAACAGTGATATCTTACCTCGGCTCCACTGGTCTGCCTTTAACTTTAACCGCCTTCCTGATGTTGCGCACTTTGAAGTTAACCTTCGGTTTCTCAGGCTCCTTCCCAGGAGGGGGGCGCCGCGGTACGGGAGGCAGGTCACCCTTAATACATTTGTGGTCTGACTTTTTCACCGGTTGACCTGGACAAAAGAAAGCTTATTTCGTGTTAAATAAATTTAACCTTTTATTTGCCATTTATATGTTAAACATATATTATGTTGGCTAGGGTACACGTTAGGTAACAAGCTTCGTTCGGTCGTATTTTTGCCTCTCGCTATTATAAGTATTGCTCAAATACCAGCGTTAAAGAAAGAGAAAAATTACAAAACCGGTTAGGGAGCTAAAACCATCATGAGGTGACACTCACTATAACCTTCTCCCTTCTTGAGGAACTGGTCGGGAGGGTTGACTGGAGTTTCAGCGTAGCCGAAAGTGCGCCGCAGCTGTGGGATCTTCCTAGCCTTGAGCTGCTTCTCTAACTCTGAGTGGTACCTACATACATATAAAAGATATTAGAAAAAGATACTCAAACAGAATTCACTGAAAATATGCCTCTCGATATATGGATACCACTCCATATGGTAATGTTGACTTTTGGAGTAGGTATAGGTATGCCAGTGATTTTTTAAGATGTCCGAAGCTTACTAGAGATTTCTACCTACAATTCGAATATCTTATAAAATCTTACTATATATGTGTGATAAAACTGATAAAGTACGCACATATAGGTACATCTCGACGTGATCTTCATCATCTAAATATAGGTACCTAGATAAGATAAAAGTAAACAGTTTTATCGCTAACGAGAGATTAATCACTTTAATTTGGTCGATAAAATAGTAGAACGTAAATCTACTCTATGAAGTGCCTACTGGGTTTCTCAAATAGGTACGTAATTATATTCCAGTAGGTAGGTTTCACAAACCTGGGTGTCTTTGGCGGTTCCGGTGGGGGTTTGTCGAGAATCGTGTAAATAACTTCATTGTGGTGAACAATTTCTACTATCGACATCCCTTAATAAAATAGTTATCAAAAATAAGATAAAGTTTTACTGTATATTATGGGACAACCAAATATTTACATCAGCCAGTTTCCATAGAAACGATTTGAAATGTACAAAATATAAAGGCTTGGACCTCTGAACTGGAAAACGGATAGATTGTATATGAACCATAAATACTTTAAGAAAGTAAACGTAAATAAATAAATACTAGTCATTAACATAGCATACGAGTATATCAGCATTATCCGCTTATTGGAGCAATATTTAATTAACTTGGTAAGTACATACACGATACAAAGAGATTTTGCGGGTGGCAAAAAAAGGAACTATAGATTATTCGATGCAATTTCTTTGTGTTTTCATTGAAAATGGAAATGCGCATGTCCAATGCAATTTAATTTGAATGCTGGCGCCACCACACACCCGCAAATAGATCCTGATTGGCTGCCGAGCTGGCCTGGGAAATAATTCGTCTGGCAACACAGCCATCAAATTGTCAAAACAAAATGTCTTTTTCTTCATGCTGAATTCTTTACGCATTATTTTTAGATCTTTTACGTTTTATCAAATGCAGTTTACCCGGAAACTTCTTTTGAATTTCACTCTGAGGTGATAACCGGTGAATATGTTGATAAGACGGGTGCATAAGCGCGACGTGTCGCGGTGCATAAGCCTATTCGGCGCGGGGCATCGTCAGTTATCGAGTCGCCTAGATGCCTTAGATCATGAAGAAAAGTTGGACGGATGTCTGGAGAAACTGCCGTCGGAGGCGAAGGTAGTGATATGCGGCGGGGGAGTGATGGGTGCCGCGGTGGCGTACCACCTCGCGAAGAGAGGCTGGGGCGACAAGACTATACTCATTGAACGAGAGAAGTAAGTGTTTTTGAATAAATTAACTTTTGTAACGTAAAATTCTGCCGCTAATGCTTTAAAAGACGCTTGACATTGTGTTTCCCGGCTGTTTAAAATATTTTTTTAAGCTATTGCCGTTGATTGCGTCGTAAATGGGTGATATGATAGTTCATTGATTTTTCGTGCCAATTGAGTAGGTAGGTATGTAGTGACAGTTATGCATCGGGAGCAATGCGGCCGAGTGTAGGGGCGAGCCAATTGCATTCTGTAGTTGCATAGTTGAGGAAGCTGCCTCTTGACAGTTTAATATCTTCCTTTCAATTCTCTAGACTGGAGCAAATGCAAGCCAGTAGTGCAAAAGTGCAGGTGCAGTGGGCATATTGAAAATAGATGAATCAATACAAAGGGATCTTAAGCACCTGTGGATATATGAAGGTAGATGATAGAAAGTTTTGGTTATTGTGGATTTTGATTAAATAAGCTTTTAGAGTTGTATTCTCACATATTTAAAAAAAAGATTTGTTAAATTTAAAATATTTTTTAGTTACTAGACTGCTGAAATTATTTATGTACAGTTGTAATTAAAACATTTCTTAATGAATTTGACGCATAAGTGGGTAGCTGCATAAATTGTTATAGTGGTTTTTTTTTTGATAGCTTGTTATTTAATTTGTTTATGTAATAAATCAGAGCAAACTGGGAAAAAGTATATTCTATTTCAGTGTACGGTCACCAGCAAAACTATCTTTCTACATGAAGGCCGAAAATATATGTGCCATGCTTTTATTTGTAGGGCCATACGAGTGTGACATATTAATGCGGCCTTTGTGTAGGAAGGATACTATTGCCGGTGATTGTACAGTCAATGTCAAAGATATGTTTACTCATTTGCATCTTACTCCATTGTATTGGTGTATTGGTGCAAAAGTGTAAACATATTTTTGAAGTCGACTGTACTAGTACATTAACCCGTTATAGGGCAGCGGTCTCAAAAAAGACCACTTGTAACATCATCTTTTTGTATTTTTTCTTGTACAGAATTTTTAGGACTATAGATTGGCTATAGATTGGAAGCCATGTGCGTAGCAAGGGATAGAAGCCTGTGGAGGAACCTGATCTTCAACAGAAGGACATGATGTCACAATCCTCAGCTTTGAGGGAACGACTGATGATGAGATTGGCGATGAGCCTTGAATTGAGGATTTTTTTCAGTCTTGCCCGTTAAAGGGTTAAAGTCTGGGATTTAATCTTAGCAAAGCGCAGAAGAAATGCCTATTTATATCCAGTCATAAGCAGCCATACGATAAATAAAGCACATAATTAAAAATATGTGTTTGATTTGTCAAAAAGCTGACACAAATGCTAAGAGGATGAGTGTTTTAAATTCTAAGTAGGATTACATTTATTTTGAAATTGAAATGTTTATTGCAGACCGTAGTCCATATTTAGTTAGTACTACACGATTTATTTACATACATATATGATACTTATTCTATAGTTAGTAAAAATGACAATACAATACAAACAAAAAATTTATGCAAAGAAAGGAGTAGATCAAAAGGTATAATAATTACTACATACTCATGGACATTATATTTATTTGTTTTAAAAAAAATCTGCTAATTTTTTACTATTGCATCTGCATTGCATTGCTTCATTTTAGCCGTTTTGATTATTTGCTCTTGCGATTTTTATGTTGTCATGTATTATTGTGCTATGCAAGCCTATTTTTAACCGACTTCAAAAAAGGAGGAGGTTCTCAATTCGACTGTTTTTTTTTTAATCATTTTTTTTTATCATTTTTTTTTGTATGTATGTTACTCCATATCTCCGTGAATGGTGAACCGATTTTCAAATTTTTTTTTAATCGAACAGGTATAACCCCTAGATGGTCCCATTGTCACCAAGTCGGGATCTGATGATGGGATCCTGGAGAAATCGAGGGAACTCTTCAACTATTATAGGCACACCTATAGTGATTTCACTATTTTTTACAGCAACTCGGCCACTTCCTCTTGGAATAGCGGATCCTAAGAGAAGTCGGTTCTTTTTTTGTTTAAAATTATTGGGAACAGTGTCATTAGGTATTTCATTTTTATGACCTTTATAATAGATTTTAGTTTGTATATGATAGATAAGTTATTTTATTCTTTTGGTAGAACCTAGCTAGTTTGAACTATTCCTGATGGTTGGCTAAGCTTTTAAAGCAACTTAGTATATCTATATGATTTACCCTATGTACTTCCAATAGTTGCATTAATTTGAAATTTGGAATGGATATAGCCCGGTAAATGAATTCTCAAAAAAAAGCGGTGTAGCTGGAAAAGTTGAAAGTAGATATTTTTACTTGAAGAACTTTTTTACGACTGATATGATTTAAAGCTGATAAAATTCTCTACAACTTTCACAAATAAATTTTCTACCAACACTAATGGTTGTCCAGATATGAACTCACATTTTGAAAAGAAGGGGTATTCTTTTCAATTCTTATCATACTAACTGGCAAAAGTTAATCTGGATAAAAAAGCCACCCTAGAAATCATGTAAAGAATTAAATTATCTTTTAGAATAGGCCGAGGCAAACGCACGCGCGGCCGCAGTGCCTCGGACTAGTCGAGCTGACGCGCGCGGCAATTTGCTCGCGAAGCGGTGCGTCAGGTGTAGACACAAATACTAAAAAACAGAATAAAATAAATATTAAAGGGGCTCCCATTCTTTTGCCGTTTTTATAGATAAGAGTACCGAACCCTTCGCCTGAGTCTCACTTGGCCAGTTTTTTTTATGAGACGTGACATGTGACTATTGACAACATCTTATCAGCCATTGTGTTCAGGGTGGGTGCAGGCAGCCGATGGCACTCCTCGGGCCTCATCGGGGCCTTCAAGCCCTCCCTGGCCCAGGTAAAGCTGACGCAGTCCTCCATCAGGCTGCTCCAGGAGCTGGAGACAGCTGGAAGGAACACTGGATGGAAGGAGTGTGGCTCCCTGCTGCTGGCGCGGAGCAGGGATCGCATGACGGTGTTCAGGAGGATGAAGAGTCAGTCTGTGTGAGTATAGTTTATGAAGCTCTCCTCTCGGTTCGTTCATAAGCGCATCAAACTGTTTTAAAAGCTGGAGACAGCTGGAACGATTAATTGTACTCATTTTAATTTGTAGGGTTTTAAAAGTTGACGTACCGCGAAGGTACAGTCAAGGGATTTAATTGTTTAGCCATACACGGGTCAAGTTATTATCTTTTGTTTAATACTTACTCTATGAAATATCCAATCTAAAGTGAACTCTAAAAAGGCTCAACAATCAAAGACGGTGTACTTACGCCCTTTGGGATATGTTTTTTGTCTGAAAAACGAATCTAGCGGATGATTTCGTTAGACTGATAAATATATACCTATTACTTATTGATCCGGTATTAACTACGTGGATAGATACCCACGCGTCATCTCTAGAACGGAAAACAGATATTGCCTGCATTTATATTCGGCGCAATAGAAAAATAAATTTAAACCAACGCATTTATTCGCGTCAGCTTATACACATAAAATTGTTATATGTGACGTCCCACGGGTGAAAGTTCCTTATGGCGGTTGGCGCTTACGTTGCGAATCATCGCATTAGTATTGCAGCGTCGTTAGAAATAGCGTAAGCCCCAACCGCCATAAGGTACCTTTTCTCGTGGAATGTCACACATATTAGCATCTTTAGTAAGAAATATTCGTTAACAGCTGTGGACGAGACTTCGGTTAGTGTGGACGTGCCTCGGCCGAGACAAACGCGCTGGCGGCCGCCATGCCTTGTCGGCCGAGGCACGTCCACACTGGTCGAGCTGCCGCGCGCAGCAATTTCCTCGCGAGGCGGTGTGTCAGATGTAGACACGACTAATTCCATATACTTATTAGCATCTTGAGTAAGAAATATTCGTTAATTCCATATATATAATTTCCTTGAAAGCGAATTTCTTTAATATTAAGTATTTTGTCTTGTTTTGCCTAGACACGCGGTCATATTTGTTTACCTTATTTTATTTTACAATTGACGCCGAATTTAAGAGGAATGCCATTTTGTTTGATTAACCTTTTCGACGCCATGTCAAACGCAAAACCTACCATTCAGACGCCACGACATCTAAATGTTAAAAATGAAGTTAAACTTTATGCGTGTGCATGTAGGTCTATTTTGCTCTGTGGTCGGTGACCGATATATCGGTCCTTGGCGTTGGACCTGTGGTGCCGATATATACGTCTTTGGCGTGGAAAAGGTTAAATTAGGCCATTTAATTATACCTCTATGGTGCTTGTGTGTAAGTCCATGTTATAACGTGTCCTAAGCCGACTTACAACGGTTCAGTTGCCGATCGCCGCCGGCCCGGAACTGCGTTATTTCCGGCCGCTCGGCCGCTGTCAGATTTAATTTTCTTGCTCGCTAACACTCTGTGACACAAGTGCAGCAGAGTGAGGGAATGTAATGCAGTTCAGAGGTTAATTGATATACAGGGTGTCCCAGAAATCGACGTCAAGCCGTGAATGGATGATAGACCAAGTTATAACAGTTATCAGAAAAATACAATAAAAAATCTATCACATGTTCTTCAAAAAATATGGTCACTTTAAAAATGTACTAGAATATTCACGCCCTGGTCTCTTAACTTCTGTATACAGGGTGGCCAAAAAATAACTGAATTCCCGTTGGATGTAAGGTTTTGGGACGCTACCAATCCTCCCTAGATGGTTTTCTCAGATCGATTTGATTTTTGAATTTTTGTATGGCCATTCTGCGGCGGCGGTGAGTAATGGCCATACATAGCAATGTATCATAATAAAGTGAAAAGTTAAATATTGATTATTGAAATGTAGGCATCTAAATTTCAAAATTATACAATACTAGCTTTAACCCGCGACTTCGTCTGCGTAAACAATTGTACATCGCATTCTGACAAAATTTCCAATAAATGTGAAACTTCATTAGATGAGGGATTCTGGGATAGACAATAGGTACCTATCCATGTCATCGTCTGACCATATATTTTGCAATTTCTATTAAAATCCGTTCATACACTATAATCCTTTTCCAGACCGCACCAATCCAGAAGATTATTTCCAAAATCGGAAATATATCTTCTAAATTGTTACGTTTTGATCAGTGTTTGTCGCCATTTCTGGTCAAAACGCAGTTCTGATGATGGGATCTATGAGGAAATGGGGAACTCCTTAAATTTTAAAGGATACCGTGTATAGTTTTTTTGTGTTTTTATCAACAAATCAATCATTTTCATTCAAAAAAGTGACATTTGATCAAGTGGATCTGCTGATGATGATCAGAACGGAATGTTTAGAAATAAAGGAAAAGTAGAAAAATTGACTGCCTCAGGCGGGATTTGAACTCGCGACTCTGGAAGACATCCCATCGCTCTAACCAACTGAGCTACTGAGACTTACATGATGGCTGTGAATTTTTACACGACTGCCCAAAAAAAGGAGTGTATTGTTTTCAGCGTTCATGTATGTATGTGGGTAAAATAAAATTCTTTGTTCCACTAGAACAACTGAACGGCTGAACCGATTTAGATGTATGGGGTATCATTAGAATCGTTACGTTATCCCGAGTAACATAGGCTATGTGACGTCACAGTAAAAACAATATGGCGGGCAAAATATTCCAGATTGACCAGCCCTAACAAAAAAATTTTTTGCAAACCTATCGAGTGGGGTATCAAAATGAAGAGCTTTTCACGCTGATTACAAAAATGTATATAATACATATATAAAGTTTTTCTTTCGTGAATACGAACATTTTAAAAATTTAATCAAAAGTCAAAAGGAAGGGCGTTGGAAGTTGGGTCGAAAGATGTATAAAACTTACATGTTTACTTGTAATAAATATTAGAGACTAGGGAGGAATAATAATAGTTATAGCAATGGCTCGTAGTTACAGTATCCGAGAGGCAACCGGATAGCTCGCGGTATTTAACGGCTCTCTACGTGTTGTGGAACAAACCTGTGCAACCCAGATTTAACCACGTTGTACTTTGTGTTTCATCCCCCCCCCCCTCCTTTTTCTGATGGCTGACGAATTGATTACCGACCAGCCGGTGCACAGGGCAATTTGCATGCTCGATCTGGATCACATAAAAATATTGGAAATTGAGAGGAGGAGAATGAAAAACGAAGTCCAACGTGAGTCATTTCGGGTTGCATAGTGTGGTTCCACAGCACGTAGGGAGCTTAAAGGTCACAGCTCATTAGAGCGCCTCGGCACCCGACCCTCACCGCCTCACTTCGAGCGGTTAAATAGTTATTCTTTATATGAATTTGTATGACCATGCGCTCACTACATCTACTCGACAACGAGTGGACGCTGAGCGACGAGGCGATGTGGGTCGGCTCAGTCGGCTGCCGAGGCGCTCTAATGACCTCTAATACCGTGAGCCATCCGGTTGCCTCGCGGACACTGCAACTACGCGTCATTACTCTGAATGTAATTAGCCTCTTGGATCCTAAAAAACAAGTAAAGAGGTACGTATGTAAATGAAAAGTTATCATCTTCCTAGCGTTTATCCCTGCTTTTTGCCACGGCTCAATTGAGCCTGGGGTCCGCTTGGCAACCTTATTCCATGAATTGGCGTATGCACTAGTTTTTTTACGAAAGCGAATGTTATCTTTTCTTTCAACACAGAGGGGAAAACTGGGCCTTATTGGGATTAGGTTATTCGGTTTGTCTCACGAAATTTTCCTTCACCGAAAAGCGACTAGTAAATATCAAATGATATTTCGTACAGAAGTTCCAACAAACTCAGTGGTACAAGCCGGGGGTTTGAATACCAGATCTTCGGACGTCTTACTACCAGGCTACCAGCGCTTTTTACGTGATAAAAAGTAATTAAACAAATTTTTAGGGTTCCGTAGTCAAGTATATAAAAACCTTTATAGTTTCGCCATGTCCGTCCGTCCGTCCGCGGTCTAGCTCAGTGACCGTTAGCACTAGAAAGCTGAGATTTGGTTTGAATATATTATGTGCATTAACCAAGCCGACGAAATGGTAGAATAAAAACTGGAAAATATATTTTGTTAGGGTACCTCCCGTACACGTGAAGTGGGGGGAGAAATTTGTTTTGTTCCAACCCAGTTGTGTCGGGTATCGTTGGATGGGTCTTTACAAAAATAGGGTCTTTTAAAACAGTTAAGAATAAAACTAATATTTTCGTAAATAATAGCTCCGAAAGTTTAAAACAGGGCGTCCCCCCCATCTAACTTTTGAACCGTGGGTCCAAAAATTTTGCAAAAATCATGAAAGTGAGGCATATTTAATAAGTACCTTCAATGAAAACTATATTGAATTAAATCAGTTGAGCCTTTTTTGAGTTATCACTAAAAAAAACCATAGTGAAAGGACGTAAGTGAAATGACGTAAGCGCCGCCAAATTTCCCGTAAGAAACGACCTTTTAAATTAATGAATTGTAACAGGCCGGCAACTACGGAACCCTACATTGAGCATGGCCCGACATGCTCTTGACCGGTTTTTATACTTTCGACTACTAATCCAAAGTTACGACTACTAATAAAAGGTTTTAAATAAATAAAATAATTAAAAATTAAAAAACACGACTGCGTTTGTTTTAAATGAACTGAAAAGTTAAAAATAAGTTCTAAACATGATAGAGAATGTCTTTGAAACCTTATTATGGTTGAGACTGTGCCTTCCTACACCCTGATGTATGCTGGATCTTTTAAAATCTTATTTTAGTTCGATCGCAGTCGGGGGACCTTTTTATAGGTATTGTGTTATACAGTTTAAAAGGTCCCCCGACTACGGTCGAAGTAAAATAAGATTTTAAATAATCCAGCATACATCAGGGTGTAGGAAGGCACAGTCTCAACCATAATAAGGTTTCAAAGACATTCTCTATCATGTTTAGAACTTATTTTTAACTTTTCAGTTCATTTAAAACAAACGCAGTCGTGTTTTTTAATTTTTAATTATTTTATTTATTCCACCAGTCGCGAGTTAAAAATTTCACCTAAGGCACCGGATTTATCTACTTTTCCTTTTTTTTCTAAACATTGTGGTACCGTCAGCAGACGTTCTGCTTAATACAAAATTGATCAGAACAGAACTCTTCAACAACACATACTTCGTTTGGCGATTTGTCCTCTTCGCTGTGTTTGTTAAGAAAGTTAGATTTTCAAGATAAATTATTGTCTAGCTCGAGTTCTGAGGATGGGAAATGGGATCCATGAAGAATCGAGGGAGCTCTTCAAATGTTATACTTACACGTAGTGATTCTAGGATTGGAATCAACAAATCAAGCATTTAGGTACATTTAAAGGAGTGATATATGATGAAGTGGAACTACTGATGATGATCGGAGCGGATCTCTTCAAAGACACATAGTTCACGTTTGGTGATTTGTCTTCTTCACTGTGTTTGTTAAGCAAATTATTTCATTGTATGAAATCTAAGAGTGCACCATCTACAATAATCTTTCACCGGCCTCCCCCGTTGAAGTCTATTTTTTTTTCTTAAAAAATATAATAAGTCAATTAAGTATTCTACTATTCAGGGCAGAGAAAAATCCAAAATCGAATATCATTGAAATCGGTTCAGCCGTTCTTGAGTTATAAATGGTGTAACCGACACGATTATGTTTTAAATATTTATACCTACTTATAGCTATGTACGCGGTTTCACTCGCGCGTTTCAGTAGGCTTTATCACTTTTCGTTATCCTTAAACAGTCCATTGCTAAAAGTAACGCATTCTACATGTCAAAAACTCAGTTCAGCAGTTTAGCTTAAATCGACGAAGGGCGAAAGCCATGGTCAAGGGAAGCGTGTGAGCAAGAAAATCTGCTGAGCTGAAAGCAGAGCTCCCCGTACAGCCGAACGTCCGAAGCGTCTTAGTAGAAAATGCTTCTCTTATCCAGCGGGATAGAGATCAGTGAGAGAAGTGTCTTATAAGCGAACCGAAGGGATGAAAGCCCAACCGTAGGTGGTTAGGTCTGTGAATGTCGAAAGCTGAGCTCTGCGTAGAGTCGAAGACCCGAAGCGTTCCTGTGTAAAGTGCTTCTACGTGTCTTAAAAGCGAACCAGGAGGCCCGAAATCTCGATAAATAGCGATATTACAGTTTGTTTTTCCTATACTTCCTTCCTTTGTTTTTCCTTTTCCCGTTTGTGACGTAGTGAACACTCAACCAATACCTACTCTTTTTGTTCCCGTCTTAGTCGTTCAAACTAACCATTTTTGGTATGAATAGAAATCGTTCAATTCTTTATTTTATGAGGGGGCCCCCGAGCCCCTGTTCACCCCCTATAAAGTGGTAAACACTACCAATACTCTTATTGCTCCCGTCTTTAACATTCTACCTAACTACTTTTGTTACGAATATACTTTTTTCTCCAGTCTTAAATATTCAACCTAAGTATTTTTTGAATGACTATAAATCAATCGGTGTGTTTTTTCTTTGGCTCTGCCCCCCGAGCCCCTCTTTAACATCTTAAACGTGCTGCACTCCCGGACTCCGGAACATATTGATCCCGTTTTAAACATTCAACCTCACCATTTCCGATATGAGTACAAATTGTATGTATGTTATTTCTTTGAGCGGGGGGCTGCGCCCCCCAAGTCCCCCTTATACCGCCTATCAAGTGGAAAACTTTTTTGCTCCTGTCTTAAACATTCAATCATTTTTGGTATATGTAGCGATAATGCAGTGTGTTATTTCCTCATGCGTGGACTTCCCCCCCCAACTCCACTATCAAGCTTATCACATGGTGAATTCTATCAGTATTCTTTTTGCTTCCGTCTTAAACATTCAACCTCACCATTCCTGATTTGAATATAAGTTATATTGTGTTATATCTTTGAGCGGGGGGCTGCGCCCCCAAAGCCCTCCCTTTTACTGACTATCATGTGGTAAACTCTATAAAAATTTGCTCCCGTCTTAAACATTAAACCTGACTTTTGGTATAAATAGCGACAGTGCAGTGTATTTAACCTAAAAATTCTTGGTATTAGTGGAAATAGTTCAGTGTGTAATGTCTTTGTGAGTTAAAGCAAGACGCGTTTTAATCCCGCATATAAATACCGGTATAAATAGCGAACACACAGTATGTAGGTATTTCTCAGGCTTTGCGTGATAAGCTTTGCTTCCGCCTTCGCGCCTTCATTGGTCCGTCGAAGAAGAGCATGAGTTCAAGTTCGGTACCAGCGCTTGCAAAAAAACATGACTGCAACGCAGCTTCGTTTCCCGAAGACAGAAACTCCGCGAGCCATCTACAGCTTTTCTTTTACATGAATTCTCCAAATAGATTTTTGAGTTAATATTTAAACATTTCCCGCCATTTAGGGCGCATGCCATGAACTTGAGTTGAATTTTGTATGCACCTAGATTACGAACTTTGTGACAATCCTGCGAGAGATAGCGTTGTGGTTCATTTCGCTATGTTTAAATCTTTTTCTTCCAAATAAACCATAATCAATTTGTCAATTGACCTTAACACTCAGTGTATAAATAATTAATAATTACATTTACCATGCATATTTAAACCCTTCTTTTACCCCCTTAAAACCAAAAAGTTAATATTATTTATGGTCCGGCCAGGAGTTATCAAGCGTGCCCGCCACCCAGTACCTTTTAGCAAGGGCGAACTGGACGAAAACGCTGCCTTGGGAATAATAAACTAAGAATAAACCTGTGTAAATGCTGTTTTGCGAGCCACAAAGGCAAGGTTCAGGCTTTGAGACCAAGGGCTGACCCCGACGGAAGGTCCCAGAGCCTTCAACGGTCGCTCCTAAATGTGTCAAATCCAAGCAAGGACGCGATTATTTTCATAATAGGTAATTATTTTTAAGTTCTTAAATATGTAGAGGTTCGATCGATTTTAATGCCTTTTGCTACGCCGGTTATGAAGGAAATTTATTACGTAGCATGAAAAGCCGGCACAAACACTTAAAATACTATTATGAGCACCATCTACATTCAGGCCTCTGAGATGTGAAAAGCGGTAGAAAACAATGCAACCTACAGTTCAGTAGGGGGCACTAAAATAATAACGGGAACATACATTTAATAATCTCTTTACTTTCATTATCATTACAATCCAGCCAGCCATAATTGCGTAAAAATATAACACATTAGCATCAGTATGTTTTAATGGTTTTTATGTTTAGTGGGTCACTAAAAAATTTGCTACTAAATACAATACATGATACCAGGGGGGTACAACTCAAAGTAAATCTGTCAAAAAATTTGAGTTTGACACGACGTATCCGATACGTTTGCATAAGTGCGAAAAAGAACTTGTCATGCGTTAATAGGGACAGCATGATTCGTGACGTTACGTGACATTACAGAGGTCTCTCTGTTATACTATTATTTACTCTGTGGTGATACTAAGAATCTGTGACGGCCTGCTCGACCGCGCGCGGTTGCCTAGCAACGATACACACAACACTACGCAACCGTTGAATCTGAAAGTCATTCCACAGATTTTCTCAATTTCAGTTATTTTATTATCGGCGTTGTAATTATTGTATATATATAACCATTGTGTGAAAATAAATTGTAAATACTACGCCTGCGCATTTGTTACTTCTATAAACAACCTGCCGCCCAACTGCTGGTAGGTAACTACAACCTCGACACCTCTCTACCACAAATCTGCTACCAAGTACCAGGAAATAACTTCACATTAGTGTCAACAGATGGCGTTAGGGCGCTGTGCCATGTGGTTTTATGAGTTTTAGAGCGATATTATTATAAAATTTTATTAAATACTGTAAAATTCCATGCTTATATAGGTTCTAAGCTAAAATGTAATTTATTAATGCACGTAACAATCATTTCTAGCGTATGCATTTCACGTGAAGATGGAGACAGCTACAACGCACTTTCGAAGTTTTTAACGTCATTTGTATATATAGAACTTCTAACTAACTCGTATTAGAACTATATATTGCCACTCTCACTAAGGTTGTAGATTTTCTCAACTTATAATATTAGTGGGAAGTGGGATTAATTATCAACATCAATCGTCTTCTCCGAGCACCATATATTAAAAGCATAAGAGAAAAATACGACTTACAAAATTAAACTTAATTTGAACGACTATAAGTTTAAATATCGAACGAGCCTTCCAACCCAAGGAAAATCTTGTGATGCGTTTTTGTTATCGTGACCGTGTCGGTGACGCGAACTCATAATACTTCCCCTACCAAAAATTGCCCAACGCGGCTAGGGAAGATTTCACTTAAAAAAAAACACTAGAGTCAAAGTCTCCACTAAGGGGTCAAAAATAACTGGTTAAAGAATAGTAACAATTTTCAAATGAATCAAATTACTGTTGATAGATCGATTGTTTGGAAAGAATTTAACATTTCTGCTTTATGTAGCCACAGGCACTTTATTAAATTGACTTATAGAAGATAGTGGTATGTTAAGTTTTAAGAATAAGGGGGATAAAAAATAAGTATTAAATGACTTGAATGATTTAAGAGCCCCTTTTTAACATGTAGACACTTTTCGTACAGTTCATGGGGCATCCCTTGCGAGCTAGTGTCCTCCGCGCGCTGCCGGGATCTCTGCCCCCTTCTGAACGTCGAGGATATCCTGGGCGGCCTTTGGATACCGGGTGATGGAGTTGCAGACCCTCACCTGGTGTGCATGGCACTTATGAAAGAAGCTGTGGCCAAGGGTAAGTGCTGGGTGCTGAGAAGGGGGCGGTGCCCCTTTTTGAACGTAAGAGACATCTTGTTCTTGCTGAAGGCGTCACAGATCTTTATCTAGTGCTCGAGGATAAGTGCTAGGTGTCAAAGGTGGGGCGTTGCCCCCTTCAAAACATGATGCTTAGGTACGATATCACGAGCGGCCTTCAGATACGGCTTATTTTGAAAAACGATATTTAATAAAAAAACATCTCTAACGTGCGCTTGGTTGTAATGTAGGTATGGTACGATTTGACGACTTCGAATATTACTTGTGTTTTATCTGTAGCGTGTTTACAATCATAGATTGAGTAATAACGATCAATCCATGAAACAAAACGCGAACATCACGCGAATCTTCTGTAGTAGCTTAGCTTCACGTGTAATGAAAAAAGGTCACTTTCTGTTTAGTGTACGAGTGTTACTCTCTGTACAATATCTAACTAATGCCTCAGGTGTCGGGGTGATGGAGAATTGCTCCATAACAGCCGTGCACTCCAAAGATGACCGCGTGTCGGGAGTGGAGACCAGCCACGGCAGCATCCAGTGTCAGCACTTCGTCAACTGCGCGGGCTTCTGGGCGAGACAGGTGAATGATGCAGAACGCTCCATACCCTGCACTGCAGTGAGACCGCGTGGCGGGAGTGGAGACCAACCACAACGCCATCCAGTGCCAGCACTTCGTCAACTGCGCGGGCTTCTGGGTGAGACAGGTGAATGATGCAGAAATGCTCCATAACCTGCACTCCAGTGAGACCGCGTGGCGTGAGTGTAGACCAGCCACGGTGCCATCCAGTGCCAGCACTTCTTCAACTGCGCGGGCTTCTGGATGAGACAGGTAAATGATGCAGAAATGCTCCATAACCTGCACTCCAGTGAGACCGCGTGGTGTGAGTGTAGACCAGCCACGGTGCCATCCAGTGCCAGCACTTCGTCAACTGCGCGGGCTTCTGGATGAGACAGGTGAGTGATGCAGAAATGCTCCATAACCTGCACTCCAGTGAGACCGCGTGGCGTGAGTGTAGACCAGCCACGGTGCCATCCAGTGCCAGCACTTCTTCAACTGCGCGGGCTTCTGGATGAGACAGGTGAATGATGCAGAAATGCTCCATAACCTGCACTCCAGTGAGATCGCGTGGTGTCAGTGTAGACCAGCCACGGTGCCATCCAGTGCCAGCACTTTTTCAACTGCGCGGGCTTCTGGATGAGACAGGTAAATGATGCAGAAATGCTCCATAACCTGCACTCCAGTGAGATCGCGTGGTGTCAGTGTAGACCAGCCACGGTGCCATCCAGTGCCAGCACTTCTTCAACTGCGCGGGCTTCTGGATGAGACAGGTGAATGATGCAGAAATGCTCCATAACCTGCACTCCAGTGAGACCGCGTGGTGTGAGTGTAGACCAGCCACGGTGCCATCCAGTGCCAGCACTTCGTCAACTGCGCGGGCTTCCGGGAAAGACAAGTCGATAGGTTTAACCTTTTCGACGGCACCGCAGGTTTAACTTCAACCACGGAAATATCCTTCATAAGATACGAGTACCATGCGTATTAGTCTAAACTCATTATTGGTTTGGCGATGATTCAGTGCTTTAACATTTGTTATGGCGTGGAAAAGGTTGAAAATAATCCGAAGTTTCTTTAAACGTTTTTTTTTAATACACAAGCGTGGGTGTTATTTTTTTTATAAAGAAACAAACAATATTGTAAAAATCTCTGTACAGTCGCCATCAAATATGTATATACGAGCGGTATAAGCTAAAAAAAATGAGAATATGCACTTCATCGCCTTGACAATAGAGGCATTGTTCCAATATTTGTGACCACCTCAGCCGCTCTGATATATCTGGTGACGTCGGTAGTCCAAAGCGTGGCAAACTGTATCAAGGTATAAGTCTTATGGATATATTTAACACGCAGGTGGGTCAGCTAGCAAAGCCTCGAGTGAAGGTGCCCCTGCTGCCGTGCGAGCATTACTATCTACACACGAAACCCATAGACGGTCTCGATCCTATGACGCCAGGTAAATTTCCGAATTTGTTGAATATGTTTGTTGTTATTTTTATTTACCGTGTAAGCGTGGTCTTTACTGTAAGCTTATGTGTGAGAATAAACGAAATTGAAATTGAAATTAACCCAAGTAACAATTCTGGCTCTATAGCAGTCGAGTAAACGTATCACAAACACCACCGAATGGTTCTATAAAAGACGAAATAAGGTTGTATAGAGCCGATTTGGCGCATTTTTATAACCATTCAGTGACATAGTAGAACTGTAGCAGTCTCTGCCGTGACGTTTAAGGTCTATAAAACTGATGTAAGGGCGACTCACTCACTCACCTTGTATAAGCCTATAGAGCTAAAAGGTGTTGCCAGAGGCTTTTATATGACAGGCGGTCACCTCTGAAACCTTAATACGACATCTATACAAGCTTTTAGTGATAAAAACTAAAATTATAGGACTAAAATGTTACTTGGGAAGACTTCGAAGGAGGAGGTTCTCAATTCGATGGGATTTTTTGTTATTTTATGTATGTTCACCGATTATTCGAAGACAGCTGGACCGATTTGGAAAATACTTTTTTTATTTGAAAGAGTATGCTTCACAGTTGGTCCCATTGTAACCAAGCCAGGATCTGATGATAGTAGTTAGGGAGGCGAATAGGGGAATTTTCGGCAATACTCGAGCGTGGCAGTTTAAGATATGAGAGATACCTTAGACCTAATAGAACAACCTTGTAAAGTATTTAGCTCTATATGTAGTGACGCGCGCCTAGGATAGACGATCAGATTAGTAAAAAAAAATGGATAGTCTGAAATACTCCAGCGCGTCAGTTTAAGATATTGGGGGTTGATTTTAGTGTTTAAAGACTAAATTTAACTAATCTGACGATAAGTCCTTGACGCTGCCGAGTTATAGGGTCGCGAACTTGTAAAAAAAAAAACGTTAATCCGGCATTCTCGAGCGCGATTTTTTTTATTTTGTTTTGAAGAATATAATCTAAAACTTACTAAAAATACAAAATCTGCCGGTTTCCGCATGACCGGAAGTGTGGAGGAGCCATTTCGTCTTCCTAAGAACGCGTTACGGCATATAAGTCGCGAACGATACATTTTACAAAAAAAAAGTTTAAATAACCAAAAATGGTAATTTTATTTTACACAAAAAAGGTGTCTTTACATTTTTGTCCAAAGTTAAAACTTTTTGACTTGAAAGTTAAACCTTTTTCGGTCAGATTAAGAGAACCCACCAACATTTTTGTCAGATTAAAAAAATATGCTTTCAGGATACCGAGATAAACCTCCCCTATGAAAATCTGACGCGCTCGAGTATTTCAAAAAAACTTTTTTTTTTTGCATTTTCAAAAATTCATCGTAACTTATCGTCACGCCGAAATCGTCAGTTTTTTTAAAGGGAGCTTCCTTGGGGCCTACTTAACACCCCTTCCGAAAATCGGACGCGCTCGAGTAAATTTTTTTTTTTTGCATTTTTGACTACTTTATATGCCTACCCCCACCACGCAAACCGGCAGATTAGTATACCGTTGTTATCAGAGGCACTCGGGGCATACGTAGTATGAATATCTGACGCGCTCGAGAATGCCCAAGTAACTGTTTTTTTTTAACATTTTTGAAAAACCGTACACGCCAAACCCACCGCTAAAATGGTTTTTGCCATACGAGATTTTCTTTTCGAAATTATTTTATCTTTCGATTTTGATAGGTCTCGACGGCGCCGTTGAATTACGCCATTTAGCTACCTCGCCTCCCTAACTATAGGGTCCTGGAGAAATCGAGGGAATTCTTCAAATATTATAGGCACACCTATAGTAATTTAAATAGTTATTACAGTAGCTCGAGCATTTGCTTTTAGAAAAGTGGACGATAAGTGAAGTCGGTTTTCTATTATTTACTCGTATGTATAAAATTATTCTAATACTGTCGATTGTTGCTAAATTGTCTAGCTTGTGCCGGCGCAACTTTGCCTACAGTTCGTTTTTTTATAGATTAGAAAAAGTTGTGCGCATGTGCAGGGTTTTTTATCAGGCACGATACGGCATGATACATGTCACAAGTGTCAAAGTGTCAAAGCGGCCAATAAAAAATATTTAAATATATTTGTATTTATAATAAAGCCATGCGTAGGTATTTTTAAATGTTAAATTGAATAATATTAATTATTTTATAGTATTGTGATAGTAGTCATTATTACGAAATAATTTATTCTTATCATTGTTAATGTTTTAGTGAATGTTGCACAATAAAAACCCTGGAGAAAAAGAGGTTCGAAACATATGGTTTTCGATTTAGAACTAGTGCGTGTGTCACTGTCAGTTTTTCAATTGTCATGTGTCTCTAACATGATAATCAAAACGAAATTGTGTTTTTATTGCTGTTATGGATTATAATCTGCAAATTGTCATTATTTATTTACAAATGTGAACTCTGCATCATGTTAACTAATCGTTTGTTGGTGTGCTTGCAGTGTGTTTAAATTGAACACTCAAACAGAACAGGTTAGAACAGGTTGGCAACTTCTGTTTCTATGTTTACTGAATTTCTAATCTCAAAAAAAACGAAATATAGCTTGTGCCGGCGCTCGGAGCAATATATATTATTTATTATAGAAGAACTAACTTTCCCAGCGTCCAACAATGTACTATTTCTCCGCAGTGGTACGAGACCCAGACGGCTACATATATTTGCGGGAACGGGACGGCTGCATCCTAGCAGGCGGGTTCGAGCCTGTCGCGAAGCCTGTCAACGAGGAAGACAGTAAGTTATATATCTGTGGCCCTAGTGAAACAGGGTACAAGCCAAAATGGCTCAGCGAATAAGGGAGCGTTCAAGTATTACGTAACGCAATTTTTGAACATCCCCCCCCCCATGTAACGCGTAATTTCCTTCGTCTGTAACGCAATTCTTGAAATCCCCCCCCCTCCCCCTGATTGCGTTACGTAATACTTGAACGCTCCCTAAGGGTAGAAACGTCGTACATTTTATAGGACTTGT
The DNA here is from genome assembly GCA_911728535.1 of Pammene fasciana. Classification (NCBI taxonomy): domain Eukaryota; kingdom Metazoa; phylum Arthropoda; class Insecta; order Lepidoptera; family Tortricidae; genus Pammene; species Pammene fasciana. Next base: position 43,703,426 of record OU452272.1, on the reverse strand, counting down.
ACTTTCACTAGAGCCACATAAGGATTGGCTTTGTGTTTAAATTCAGGGTCAACAGAGAAGTAAAATAATGTAAATAAATGCTAAGTCATTCTATCTATTATAAAAATATTGACATCTAATATTCAAACGGTCACAATGAAATGTTGTTTGTGAACTCCAGATGGGATTGTGTTCTATGGACACTGGCTTGGATTTCATTAGATCTCAATACTTTTTGCGATCGAAGAACTGCGTTGCGAGAGTTGCGTTTTCAACCGACTTCAGAATTCCGAAGGAGGAGGTTCTCAATTCGTCGGGATCTTTGTTTTATGTATGTTCACCGATTATTCGAAGACAGCTATACCGATATGATTTTTTTTTGTTTGAAACGGTTCACAGTTGGTCCCATTGTTCCCAGGTTCGGATCTGATGATGGGATCCTGGAGAAATCGAGGGAACTCTTCAGCTACTATAGGCACACCTATAGTGATTTCACTATTTCTTACAGCAACTCTGGCATTTCCTCTTGGAAAAGCCTAAGTGAAGTCGGTCCTTTTTTTGTTTAAAAATATTTACTTGAAATGTATGTTGATGGGTAACTATTTTTTTAGTCGACACGGCGGCCCAGCGATGCGTCCAAGAGGACTGGGACCACTTCCACGTGTTGCTGCAACAGTTGCTGCGCCGCGCGCCGAGCCTAGCGCAGGCCCAGCTGCACAAACTGTGCAACGGCCTGGAGGCCTTCTCGCCGGACTGCAAGTGGATAGTGGGGGAGGCGCCCGAGGTGAGCAACTGTTACTGCAACACGCGCCGAGCCTAGCGCAGGCCCAGCTGCACAAACTGTGCAACGGCCTGGAGGCCTTCTCGCCGGACTGCAAGTGGATAGTGGGGGAGGCGCCCGAGGTGAGCAACTGTTACTGTAACACGCGCCGAGCCTAGCGCAGGCCCAGCTGCACAAACTGTGCAACGGCCTGGAGGCCTTCTCGCCGGACTGCAAGTGGATAGTGGGGGAGGCGCCCGAGGTGAGTAACTGTTACTGCAACACGCGCCGAGCCTAGCGCAGGCCCAGCTGCACAAACTGTGCAACGGCCTGGAGGCCTTCTCGCCGGACTGCAAGTGGATAGTGGGGGAGGCGCCCGAGGTGAGCAACTGTTACTGCAACACGCGCCGAGCCTAGCGCAGGCCCAGCTGCACAAACTGTGCAACGGCCTGGAGGCCTTCTCGCCGGACTGCAAGTGGATAGTGGGGGAGGCGCCCGAGGTGAGCAACTGTTACTGTAACACGCGCCGAGCCTAGCGCAGGCCCAGCTGCACAAACTGTGCAACGGCCTGGAGGCCTTCTCGCCGGACTGCAAGTGGATAGTGGGGGAGGCGCCCGAGGTGAGCAACTGTTACTGTAACACGCGCCGAGCCTAGCGCAGGCCCAGCTGCACAAACTGTGCAACGGCCTGGAGGCCCTCTCGCCGGACTGCAAGTGGATAGTGGGGGAGGCGCCCGAGGTGAGCAACTGTTACTGTAACACGCGCCGAGCCTAGCGCAGGCCCAGCTGCACAAACTGTGCAACGGCCTGGAGGCCCTCTCGCCGGACTGCAAGTGGATAGTGGGGGAGGCGCCCGAGGTGAGCAACTGTTACTGCAACACGCGCCGAGCCTAGCGCAGGCCCAGCTGCACAAACTGTGCAACGGCCTGGAGGCCCTCTCGCCGGACTGCAAGTGGATAGTGGGGGAGGCGCCCGAGGTGAGCAACTGTTACTGTAACACGCGCCGAGCCTAGCGCAGGCCCAGCTGCACAAACTGTGCAACGGCCTGGAGGCCCTCTCGCCGGACTGCAAGTGGATAGTGGGGGAGGCGCCCGAGGTGAGCAACTGTTACTGCAACACGCGCCGTATAGTTTTGTTAGGAGCGTTTTGAGAAACAAATGCATATCTCAGACTTTAAGTCTCTTTTCTGTCTTTTATGTTGATTTAAGGCAATTGGCCCCATATAGACATTTGATCCTCACAACAAAACGAATCGATTGATACCATGCATGAAAAAAAAAACATCTAGCCTATTATGTACTGGTTTTGAGCCTCTTAAAGTATTTTTTGACAGATAATCAAGAGGACTTGAAGATGTGGAAGTTAGAAGAGTGGCGCCCCCGGCTCGTTCGATCTCGCGGATCAAGCCGTGTCCGCGCGCTAAATTCGTGACATCGAACGTTCCGCGGACGTGTTAGCGACGCGAAGCGGCAGGGAGACAAGAAACTGCAGTGTTATATGATTGAAGAAGTTTAACACCTCTACGGATTATTTGGAATAATACTTTGTTATTGTTGAAATTGAAAAAAATACGCAATTTTTTTTAATTCGATCACACATTTTATTTTAAAATTATTGTACTTATTTTTGTATTTTGTCTTTATTTTATCTCGGTTCCTTACAGTATCCTCTATCGTTTTCTCCCAACAGCATTCGCGTACCTATCTGATATTGTGCATTTGTACGCTTAATAATACCAGAGACTATAGAGATATAGACGGCCACAGCCTAAGAACTTTTTGAAGCTCAAGTTAAAGCCACCTAAAGATACCGAAAATGTAAGAGGAAATGTCACCTGCACTGCTACTCTACCTAGTAACAAATAGCGTACTAGTAGTACACTAGTCTCTGATAATACTAAGTTACTAGATACATTTTAATTATTAGCGTCTATCCATAATCTAATATATTAAAGTTTGATCGCTGTTCAATAAAAAGGCGTAGATACAGTCGACATCAGATATATCGGAGCGGCCACAGTGTTCATAAATATCTGAACAACGCCTCTATTGTCAAGGGGTTAAAATGCATGTTCAGATATTTTTGGGTACCCTGACCGCTCCTATATACTTGATGGTGACTGTACATGAAATCGTAATCGGTGATAATCTCTTTATCATCACTACTAAAACCGGTAACCTATTTAAATTCTCACAGATGTTCAACTACCACGTAGCGGCGGGCATGAAGACCGTCGGCATATCAGCAGCCGGCGGGGTAGCCGAGGCCACCGTGGAACAGCTGACGGACGGCTACACACGCTACGACATGCACGAGCTGGACATCAACCGGTTCCTGGGACTGCACAACAACAAGAGGTTCCTGCGGGACCGGATCAAAGAGGTGCCTGGTCAGTTACTTGCTAATGCTTGCACTGAAATTTACTTGGGTCTCGAATTGAAAACTACTTCGATTTGTGTTAGTAGTGTATTGAAGTGTTCGCCAGTAGGGTAGAATTCTTGAATAAGTTTTGAAGTACCACATAGCTGTCTATCAGTATTAAGAGTTTACGGAGGAGCTGTAGCGTCTTCTTGAGGTCTGGCATGGAGACCGTCGGCATATCAGCAGCCGGTGGGGTAGCCGAGGCCACCGTGGAACAGCTGACGGACGGCTACACACGCTACGACATGCACGAGCTGGACATCAACCGGTTCCTGAGACTGCACAACAACAAGAGGTTCCTGCGGGACCGGATCAAAGAGGTGCCTGGTCAGTTACTTGCTAATGCTCGAACTGAAACTTACTTGGGTCTCGAATTGAAAACTACTTCGATTTGTGTTAGTAGTGTATTGAACTCTTCGCTCGAGTACAATTCTTGAGTGAGTCTTGAAGTACCATATAGCTAACGGTAATCAGAAGCTACTGTAGCGTCTAGAAGTCATTGGAATTGAAAACCTTCGGCTTATTCCTAAGGACTGCAGAACAACAAGAGGAGACAAAGAGCTTGAATAACAGAGTGTAGTCTATTTCGGACACAATTTGATTTATCAAATCAGAAATATCTGTATAAAAAGCTCAAAGAATATGTAATATGTCTTTGTTTCATTTTAACTCACAGTCAAACACCCAATTTAAAAGGAGCCCTTTCCGCAGGCGTTCACTACGGCATGCCGTACCCGTTCCACGAGTTCCAAACGGGCCGCAACCTGCGCATGTCGCCCATCTACCCGACGCTGCGCGACAACGGCGCTGTGTTCGGCCAGGTCATGGGCTACGAGCGGCCCACGTGGTTCGAGCCCGTCGGTGAGTGACGCATGTCCTACCCCACACTGTGGGACAACAAAATATGTTAAAATCACTTGATTCTCGAACAGTGTAAAAAAAATGCTGGAGCACAAAAGACACGTTTGAACCGATACGACTTATTCTCCAAAGGGATCATCCATTAATTACATCACACCTCAAGGGGAGGGGAGGGGGTCCACAAAATGTGACATATCGTGACAGGAGGGAGGGAGGAGTTTCATGTTTGTGACCTCACAATCCTCACATAGAATTTTTTTACAAAATCGAAGTTAAAAATAAATTCAACTGTTAACAAAGATTGGACCAAACTAATTTTCTATATACTCGGATTTGTTTGAATACTTTCGTTCCCTATAAATTTGATAATTTTTTTCTGGAAATCTTAATAAAAAGCTACTTTCAAAGTGATGTTGTAATTTTTACCTTCCTAAACTAAAAATCTAAATGTGACGTCACACTAAGGGGGGAGGGTGCAGTTAATTGTGACGAAGTGTGACAAGGGGGGAGGGAGTAATTAATGGATGATCCCAAAGTGACAAATAACAGAAGACCTGGGCAAGTGCTGGACGAGCTGGAAATGATGATAGTGCGCGCACGGCGTGTCCGATCTCGCGATACTTGGCCGTGCCCTTGCGCTAAATTCGCGACATCGGACGCTCCGTGTGGCATACAGTCTACACTGGTCTACACTCTACAGCGACGAGCGAAGATATACTTTATTATGTATTCAAAATCATTCCCTAATTGAGCTAAAAATGTTTTTGCAGATGGAAATTTTGTTCAGGGAAATTTCAAGAACAGATAATTTAGTCATTGCAATCGACGGTTCCGATGGTTATTGTTCGGTGCGCCAGGTGTATGATATTGTAGATGCCTATTGTAACAGAAAGGGCAAATAACACGAGAATAAATACATTTTACACTTTTATTTCGATAATTCGACATCAGTAAAAATGGCGACCGGCACAGTTTGATTTTTCACACAAGAGTCTGACCTCTAACTTTTTAAACTTGTTTTCATAACAAATGCGCGGGAAAAGTCCATAGAGTATAATTGTACTTCCGTGCCGGGCTCTCTGGTCAATCTTGACATGTGGCTTGCCGTGGCGTGGCAGGCAGTCAAGTCGGAGGCATAGCACGCTCCGAAGACTTAACTCGGCTTGGCAGGCTGGCATGGCAACACAGGCTCCAGTGTTTGAAGCTGGCGTGCTTGAGGCTCGGCAAGCTGGCTACATAGGCGAGCTCGGCTAGCATGTTGTTACACTATTTAATATTTATGTATGGAATGACTTTCTCTTGCTATTTATTATTTATTAATTAATTAAGGTAATTACAACAAAATCATTACATTTGATACAAGAGTATCGGTAAACCGGTGTGGTTTGATATGATTGTATTGTAGCATTCTGTAATCTGTAGAAGAATCACATATTCATAAGCTAAGTGAAATTAATATTTATGTCAATGCCAAAAAGGCTTAAAAGGGGAAAGAGATTTCTAACTGTCTGTATTATTATATGTTTTTATTTCATAAAGAATATTTTTTTACCATGTATAGGGTGTTATCCTAAAGATTAGCTATTGAAACGGTTATAAATACGTGTTGTGGATAAAGATTATTATTCTCGCAGAAAAATCGGTCGACGGCACGCTCAAACCTCGACCTTTTAAGATAGCTCACACGATGACGTTCGGCAAACCACACTGGTTCGACACGGTGCAACGCGAGTACTGGGCCTGCCGGGAGGCCGTCGGCCTCGCGGACTACTCGTCCTTCACCAAGATCGACCTGCAGGTATGTGGCAGCACGGCAGCACCGCACTGGTTCGACACAGTGCAGCGCAAGTACTGGGCCTGCCGGGAGGCCGTCGGCCTCGCGGACTACTCGTCCTTCACCAAGATCGACCTGCAGGTATGTGGCAGCACCGCACTCGTTCGACACAGTGCAGCGCAAGTACTGGGCCTGCCGGGAGGCCGTCGGCCTCGCGGACTACTCGTCCTTCACCAAGATCGACCTGCAGGTATGTGGCAGCACGGCAGCACCGCACTGGTTCGACACAGTGCAGCGCAAGTACTGGGCCTGCCGGGAGGCCGTCGGCCTCGCGGACTACTCGTCCTTCACCAAGATCGACCTGCAGGTATGTGGCAGCACCGCACTCGTTCGACACAGTGCAGCGCAAGTACTGGGCCTGCCGGGAGGCCGTCGGCCTCGCGGACTACTCGTCCTTCACCAAGATCGACCTGCAGGTATGTGGCAGCACCGCACTCGTTCGACACAGTGCAGCGCAAGTACTGGGCCTGCCGGGAGGCCGTCGGCCTCGCGGACTACTCGTCCTTCACCAAGATCGACCTGCAGGTATGTGGCAGCACCGCACTCGTTCGACACAGTGCAGCGTAAGTACTGGGCCTGCCGGGAGGCCGTCGGCCTCGCGGACTACTCGTCCTTCACCAAGATCGACCTGCAGGTATGTGGCAGCACCGCACTCGTTCGACACAGTGCAGCGCAAGTACTGGGCCTGCCGGGAGGCCGTCGGCCTCGCGGACTACTCGTCCTTCACCAAGATCGACCTGCAGGTATGTGGCAGCACCGCACTCGTTCGACACAGTGCAGCGCGAGTACTGGGCCTGCCGGGAGGCCGTCGGCCTCGCGGACTACTCCTCCTTCACCAAGATCGACCTGCAAGCAATGTGACTAAATCTAGGGCCAAGCATACACATGGAAGGAGAATAATCTAAGTCTTCGTCAGTGCCCACAACACAAGATTAATTGAGCTTGCTGTGGGACTAGGTCGATTTGTGTAAAATTGTCCCATAATTGTATGTTTGTCAACAGTCTAAGGGCCGCGAGGTGGTCGACCTGCTCCAGTACCTGTGCTCCAACGATGTGGACGTGCCCGCCGGCTCCATCATACACACGGGCATGCAGAACGAAAGGGGCGGGTACGAGAACGACTGCAGTCTGGCCAGGATATCCGACAACCAGTGAGTATTGCTATAGTTTGTCAACAGTCTAAGGGCCGCGGGGTGGTCGACCTGCTACAGTACCTATGCTCCAACGATGTGGACGTGCCCGCCTAACTCTCAATTTTTTTATGGTACACAGTTTTATTGCTGACTGTACCTAGTAGCATTATCATGTAAACTACGGAAGTATACCAAATTTCAACTGTGTCAATGAGATACCGGGAAGTGGTTGAAATTTAACTTACAAGATTTGATGCGTATAATGACATAAACAAATAAACAAACAAATATACGGGGTAAAGCTAAATACAACTGTGTAATTAATAATAATTAATTACACAGTTGTATTTAGCATAACCTAGCTAGCAATATTTGATTTAGGCATCAACTCGTAACACCAAATTTTGTTCTAACCGGTCATACTGCCGAAAGCAATAATATTTGTTTCAACCCGTCACAAGTAAATTCAGTTCTATTAAGTCACATAGTAATTTTGTAGCTATTGGTCACACTGAAAATCTGTTCCTAACTAAATTTACTTGTGACGGGTTGAAACAAATATTATTGCTTTCGGCAGTATGACCGGTTAGAACAAAATTTTGGTGAGACGAGTTGATGCCTAAATCATCACTTTTATATGGTTAACTTTATTAAGTGATTATTGCTTAAAATATATGTAGAAGTATTTCAAAGTCAGTTTTAACTTGAAATCTGTCAAGAGGATTTAATAATAACGGAAAAAAAATATCCTCAATATTTAAAAACACGGCACCAAGGACACGGCACGGCACAGATACATATATTAAAAATAATCTCCGTTAACGTTTTTTTCCAATGACACTTAATTATTAGCTAAACGTTTTCAGCTACATGATGATCGCCCCCACAATCCAACAGACCCGCTGCAAGGTGTGGATAAAGCGTCACCTGCCGCGCGACGGCTCCGTGACGCTCGCGGACGTGACGCCGATGTACACCGCCATCTGCGTCATGGGCCCGTTCACGAGGAACCTCATGTCGGAGCTGACCGACACGGACCTGGCGCCGACCAACTTCCCCTTCTTCACCTTCAAGGTTTTAAATCTGTTTTCATAGATATAAGGGCCGAAAAGACTAGCAAAATTCGCCAAAGATATGGCATCTATTCCGGCTTATTTAGTAGTCTAGCTTAAGTTAGTCTAATGTGACTAAAGCATGCGATGGGTCTTTTGTGACTAGCAATATCCATAGAAAATCGGCTCTTCGGTAAAAGGAGTCTGCTCCAACAGACCCGCTGTAAGGTATGGGTAAAGCGTCACCTGCCGCGCGACGGCTCCGTGACGCTCGCGGACGTGACGCCGATGTACACCGCCATCTGCGTCATGGGCCCGTTCACGAGGAACCTCATGTCGGAGCTGACCGACACGGACCTGGCGCCGACCAGCTTCCCCTTCTTCACCTTCAAGGTTTTAAATCTGTTTTCATAGATATAAGGGCCGAAAAGACTAGCAAAATTCGCCAAAGATATGGCATCTATTCCGGCTTATTTAGTAGTCTAGCTTAAGTTAGTCTCATGTGACTAAAGCGTGCGATGGGTCCTTTGTGACTAGCAATATCCATAGAAAATCGGCTCTTGGGTAAAAGGAGTTGGCTCCAACAGACCCGCTGTAAGGTATGGGTAAAGCGTCACCTGCCGCGCGACGGCTCCGTGACGCTCGCGGACGTGACGCCGATGTACACAGCCATCTGCGTCATGGGCCCGTTCACGAGGAACCTCATGTCGGAGCTGACCGACACGGACCTGGCGCCGACCAACTTCCCCTTCTTCACCTTCAAGGTTTTTTAATCTGTTTTCATAGACATTAAAGCCCAAAGGACTCAACAAAATTCTCCGAAAATTATAATAATACTTAGGTACTTACGCAAGTTGATTCTGGCTATACAAACCCATTACGTCACTAGTATAACTTTACTTCCACGTTCATAGCATTCACGCTTATTTAGTAGTCTTCCATAAGTTGGTTTAGTTTTAACAAAGCGCGCGGTCTTCAAGTTTAATTAGGGACATGCCGCGAATCGGATACAGTTGTATAATGTATCTACAATGGAACACATACAGGTGGGTACAAGTCAACCGACAGATCTTACTGAAATCAAAAAGAGTAAAAAACGTTATGTCACTTTTTTGAATGTTTTGTGCATATGAAAAGTAAATGTTATCAATAAAATGATCGCCTATTACGAAATGATATTTTGTCTTTCAAAATAATTTGTTTAACAAAGTATTCCTCCAATAGTGACAACAACGCCATCAAAAAGGCGTTTTGTGCTGAGTAATAATAAAAAAAGATTTTTAAAAATTGGTATTAACTCTGAAACTAGGCATGTTCCAGAAAAGTTTATAGGACATTTTATTCTCTAAATATGATCAGGAATACACTGTTAAAATCTGTCGGGTTACTCGAGCCCACCGTGTATGCACATTCAATGGAAAATGGAAACTTAAGAGACTGAAAACCGGTCTCGTAAGGTCGGTCCTACTACTGATTGCCGGTACGATGTGCTATCAGTGTTAGATTTCCGTCCAATCATCACAGTAGGTAAATATAATCGTTGCAATCGTAATAAGTCACTAGCACTAGTGTAAGCTGTTTCATTTCGTCTCATAAACATTTGATAGTATTTGATCTCAACACTGTCCCTTACAAGCGACTATTTTATTTTTTCTGAATATACTAGGAAATCGAATTGTTTGTACCTTATATTTTTTATCAGACAATCAGAGTCAAAATCGGTTTTTTTAATTACAGCATTTTGGAATAAAAAAACCGTGTTTCTAGGAGCTGGACGTGGGACTAGCGAACGGCATCAGAGCCATGAATCTCACTCACACCGGCGAGCTGGGCTACGTGCTCTACATACCCAACGAGGTGAGGTAAACTTAACGGCCTCCCAGCCTAGTCGGTAGTGTGCCTACGAAGCAGGTCCCGGGTTCGAAACCTATTAAGGACAATTATTTATTGTTTTCATGTATGTTCCTGAGTTGTGGAGGTTTTCTATGTGTGTATGGTCTGTGGCCAGATTTATTTCATTATTTATATTCAAAGTGTATATTCAGATCTCAGTTAAATAACAGCTTGTCTTCCTTTAAGTTCGTGTATAAAAATAAAATAAAAAATGGTTTCTCCGGGTCACTCGAAAATTCCAAACTCCCCACATGACAGCGAGTGTTTCTTTCTCAGTTCGCATTGCACGTGTACCAGCGTATCATGGCCGCCGGCGCCAAGTACGGCATCAGCCACGTCGGCTACTACGCGTCGCGCGCGCTGCGCGTGGAGAAGTTCTTCGCGTTCTGGGGCCAGGACCTGGACACTACCACCACACCGCTGGAGTGCGGGCGCACGTGGCGCGTCAAGTTCCAGGTGTGTAGTCAGACAAGTACTCAAATATCTGAAGATCCACTTTATCCCCTTGACAATATAGGCGTTGTTCAGCTATTTGTGACCATATTGACACCTCCGATATATCTGATGGCGCCTGTACATAGCTCAAGTATGTTTTGGAAATAAAAACTCGTATAAAGTATTAGCTAACGGACCCGATTGTACTTAAACTATAGTATATCTAAGCGCACATCATTGACCTTAAAATTCCTTAATTCGACTGTACTGTTCTTAACAGAAAGACATACCATTCATCGGCCGAGAGGCGCTCGAGCGCCAACGCGCGGAGGGAATCCGCCGTCAATACGTGCAGCTGCTACTGACCGACCACGAGCACGAGCTGGACCCGTGGTGCTGGGGCGGCGAGCCCATCTACAGGGACGGCGTGCAGTGCGGACAGACCACCACCACCAGCCACGGGTTCACCTTCAAGAAACAGGTGACGCGCTTACTGTCGGACACGATCTACAGGGACGGCGTGCAGTGCGGACAGGCCACCACCACTAGCATGCATCGCTTTCATCGGCCGAGAGGCGCTCGAGCATCAACGCGCGGAGGGAATCCGCCGTCAATACGTACAGCTGTTACCACGAGCACGAGCTGGACCCGTGGTGCTGGGGCGGCGAGCCCATCTACAGGGATGGCGTGCAGTGCGGACAGACCACCATCACCAGCCACGCGTTCACCTTCAAGAAACAGGTGACGTGCTTACTGTCCCACACGATCTGCAGGGACGGCATGCAGTGTTTCTAGACCACCACCAGCCACGGGTTCACCTTCAAGAAACAGGTGACGCGCTTACTGTCCCACACGATCTGCAGGGACGGCGTGCAGTGTGGCCAGACCACCACCACCAGCCACGGGTTCACCTTCAAGAAACAGGTGACGTGCACCCTTACTGCCGGACACGATTCATCAAATTCCAGGTTCCTGGTGCTAACGATCACTGAGCTAAGTCCCGGGCGGACAGACACAGACAGATAGACAGACGGTCATGGCGAAACTATAACGGTTCCTACGGTTGACTACGGAACCCTAAAAAGTGATCAAAGCCTGCGGTGACGATGGCTGGAACCGATTCTACTGGACTTTGATGGTTTGATTTCAGACCTTGGTACACTTTCTACATGATATCCATTTCAGTTTATAAGGTTCATAATACCAACTATTTTGGGGTGCCGATAACTGGGTGTTTTATCTAATACTTTGTTTATAGGTGTGCCTCGGTTTCGTCCAGAATTTGGACGAGAACGGCGTTGCGCACCGCATCACCAACGACTACGTGCTAGGTGGGCACTACGAGGTCGACATCGCCGGTATCAGGTAATTACGGCTTATCGAACGAGCGTTATCAGTGTTAAGAAAATATGTATACATAATCATTTTGAGGTTAATAAACTTACACGGAGAGAAAATTTTACTCGAAACAAGTAAAAAATTGTAATTCCCAGGACAAGTAAACGTTTTAAAACAAGTAAACGTTTACTAAAAACAAGTTAACGTTTACTAAAAACAAGTAAGCGTCTACTAAAAACAAGTTAACTCTTCTTTGTTTTTAGTAACGTTTACTTGTTTTTAGTAAACGTTTCCTTGTTTTTAGTAAACTTTTCCGTGTTTTTAGTAATGTTTACTTGTTTTTGGTAAACGTTTCCTTGTTTTTAGTAATGTTTACTTGTTTTTGGTAAACGTTTCCTTGTTTTTAGTAACTTTTACTTGTTTTTAGTAAACGTTTCCTTGTTTTTAGTAAACGTTTACTTGTCCTGGGAATTACAATTTTTTACTTGTTTCTAGTAAAATTTTCTCTCCGTGTACTTACTTACTCAGCTCATTTTGAACACCCTACCCGCTTAGTTACCTTTGCTGCTGACTGTACTAGTTTAGCAGTAAATCGCTATTTCTCGTTACCATGCGGTCTTCTAGTATATTTTTTTATGACAAATAGTTAAATTATTTGTATGCAGATACGCGGCCAAAGTGAACCTGCACTCGCCCAACCTGCCCACCAAGTACCCTGACAAGGAGCGCGACGTGTACCAGGCCACCAGGAAGCACGACCAGCAGCACCTCGGCCGCCACTACCAGCCCTAACCGTGACCATGTAGTAACTTATACAAGGTGACTTAAAATCGTAAAAAGATAAACGATAAAAAAGATAAAAGATATTTATTCTTCAATTTAGGCACATTACAATGCACTTATGAACGTCAGAGAGAAAAGAAACTACCACCGGTTCTAACCCTACCCCTCTGATCCGAGAAGTATTACTTATTACCGGCAAGAAACTCGGCGGGACTTATTTTTTCAAAACAGTACTACTAATACATTAAAGATACTATATACAATAATGCGTAGTTCTTCAAGAAGGCATATCAAAACAGCTTGAGAGACAGACATGTACCTGCCTATTGTGTAATTAAAATGAAAAATAAAAATAAAATCCAAATCTGACAAATACAAGATACAAGATAATCAAACCTGAATCTATTAATGATTTTGATCAACCTTTACTATGGGAGCAACTTTGTAAAAAAAAACGAGCGGTTCCATAGAAAAGGTCAAGGATAGGTAGATGAAATGTATGAGAAGGTTATTTTTTTTTGTAAATTTACAAAGTTGAGCCCATAGTAAAAGTTGATCAAAATCATTAATAGATTCAGGTTTGATTATCTTGTATTACGATTCAGAAGTCACCCAGTATAATAATAGAACAGCACAGTCTAAGAACTTTTGGAAGCTCATGTCTATCACGCCATTTATCTGAGAGACACTTAAAGATTCCTAAGAGGAATCTTTAGGTCGCTCTCAACTAGATGGCGCTAAAGACTTGGAGCCTCAAAAAGTTCTTAGACTACGGCCGTTTATTATATATTATCTTTAAGTCTATGCTTGTAACAAGCGGAAGTCGTTTTCTAAATTAAGATTTAGGTATTTATTAGTGTGGTGGAATTTTGTCCTTACTGACGCATAAGTCAAGAAACTAAAGACATACAACTGTTTAAAGCTAATTTTAAGATTTAACCTTAGAGCATTCAACCAACCGGAGCGGCCATTGACAGGGCGTACCGCTGTCTAAAATATATGACCAGTGGTCATATTGTATGGACTGATGTTTATCTGACGTGGCTATTTGTACGTTACGTATGAATAGCCATACTTTTGACGATCCCATGTACCGAAAAAATCGGCAGACTTTTTTGTATAGAAAATTACAGACATGATTACTCCCGGCTTGAATGCTTTATGGAATTATCGAAGTTCTTCCAAATATAATAAATATTAATATATATTTTTGTGACTTTCCCGAAACAAGTAGTTATTCGCTGTGTGCGTGATTGTGGCGCCATCTCTTGGGCAGGTGTTCAATCTCTTTTTTTCTTTTTTTAAATAAATCACAGTCCAGGTACAGTCAGCATCAAATATAGTGTAACAGCTAGAATATCCAAATAGTTTGTGACACTGTACAAAATTTACGAACTATTTGATCACTTAAGAGTCGCCAGGACGCTCGCGTTCCCATACAAACGTAGTTTAGCTCTCATTTTAAAACGACATGCTTTAGAACCACGAAATTTAGCATGGGCATTCTAGCAGTACAGATCTATGTCGGTAATTCATTTTCGTTGCTAAAAATTGTAATACAAAGAAAATATAGCAAAAATAAGTTTTGTATGTAAATCTGAACTACGTTTGTATGGGGACGCGAGTTCACGCGAGCGTCCTGGCGACTCTTAAGTTGTTACAATATATTTGATGCTGACTGTACTATAAGGTCCTTAACCTAACTATAGTTACCAAAAGTTTGGTGCAATTTTAAGTATAATTATAACAACTATAATGCAGGTGCTTATATCCAGCAATAATATGAAGAATTGTTTACACATAGATTTGAACGTTCCTATAATGAAAGTTATAATTATAAATTATAATTGAATAACGCCAAGCGTATTTCTTGCCTTATTATGAATTAGCTCAATTTTATAATTGTATTATTAGTTGAAATGAGCAATAAAAAGCCATTTATTTGTAAGTGTAAGTAAATTTTGATAGAATTTAGAAGATTAATACAATTTTGCCTAATATTTTTTTGTTTTATTCAAAGTATGAAGCATGCCCCATTAATCCATACTCCATACTAATATTATTAATGCGAAATATAATATACATGAAACCGTCTGTCTGTCTGTCTATCCCCATCACGTAAATTGCTGAACGAAGATGAAATTTGGTACTAAGATACTGGTGGAGTATAAATAATAGTTTTTACTTCCGCAATCATCCCTTAAGGGGGGGAATGAGGGGTGGATTCCTAATTCCACACAGACGAAGTCGCGGGCTAAAGCTAGTATTTTAAATGCGACGGTACAGTTCGCGAGCTCTCTGAAGAACCTTCGAGTTTTAGGCCTTGGGTTTTCTGACCACCCGTCGCCGGCGGCCGGCGACCGACGCCATACAAACATCCGATCGAATCCGATGTTTTGTATGGCGTCGGTCGCCGACCGCCGGCGACGGGTGGTCAGAAAACCCACAGCCTTAGAAAGAGACGTTGGGTATCAACAGCAATAATATTACCTTCGTGTGTCATCGCCGATTTCCGAAGGTTCTTCTAAAAGCTCACAGACGTAACTCTGTCCGAAACCCCTCCACGATTGAACCGATTTAGATGAAATTATTGCATGGAGATAGAGTCCTCCTGGGAAAGGAATCAGTATTTTTTTTTCACGCCACTGCTCGGAAATATGGCCAAAGATGGATTGAAATGAGAGTAGAAAGTAGTTCTTAGTAGTACAATTCAAAAACAGTCAAACAATGTAGATTTGCAAAGTAAAATGTAGTGTTTAGCGGCCTTTTTTACTTTCTACTCTGCTATTGGTCGATTCTTTTTGACATTAGTAACTCGTTCAGAAAATAACAAAATTATTAGAGCAACATTACATTTCTGCGTTTAATTAAAAAATTAAAACGTCAAATTCGCTCAATGAATGTGTACTTTTGCGATTGTAAGCATTTTTTATTTAAGTATGTGAAAAACGCCTTTGCATGCTTAAAAAAATTGGAAAAGGCGGGAAGGAAAATTGCTTCTGTCTGTTCTTCAGATCGGAAACAAACATTCAGATAATTGTGTATAATTCTGTACGATTTGAAATAAAAATAAATAACAATGAGTGACACGAGTACGGACATGGATCTTACACCGCCGGAAATTCAAAACACTGCAAAGTCAGTGATTCGAAATTTATTGCCCATTAAATCCCGAAATAAATATAAGAAAGTGTATGAAAATTTCAAGACATGGCAAATAAATATTTCCTTACATTAGGCGTGAAAAGCGCATAGTAGTGCCTCTGAAGAAAGTGCAATAGATGGACTTCCATCTATTGCTTACTTTCTATACCTGGGCAACAATGTACTATTTTGTCATTGAAATCTTTACCTTTTGAACGCCAAGGAAAAGTCGTGCCCTCAGCGCCAGCGCCGCGCGCAAGGCAAACTGGTTATATTTTGGACGTGATATCACGTCCTGGCGCTGAGGGCACGACTACGTGCGCGTGATTTGACGGCTTTGGCGGTTAAAGGGTCCTTTTGAAAGCTATATGTCATGCACAAAAACGCCTACACGGCAAGATCCCGGATGCAAACGAGCCAATATGCCTTACTTGAAAGTATGAAGGTTACTTTGACGTTCGCTATAACGCTTATAAATTCGGAGTCCATAGAAAAAAACATTGTGTGGTTTTAGGCGATTATCACACTGGCGACGGATCCGCATGCGGCACCGGTGCGCGAGCGAGATAGCGCTCTGCATGTGTATAGCGCTATCTCGCTCGCGCACCGGCGCTAGTGTGATAATACTGATAATCGCCACGATGCAAGTGAAACTTTTTTTCGGATACTATAGGACCTTAACTAAAAATTTAATTTTTTTTTCGATATACGGTATAAAAATTTATAATTTTAATATCTATATACAACATAGTAAGTATTTCTGATATTATGAAGTATTAATAGAGCCATCTATACTGAATTTGTATTCATTAACTTAAGAGTGGTTGTTGGCTTTAGGGTTGAAGACTTTTCCAGGTAATTCTTAATAATATCACTAGATGGCGTTAATATGATGCAAACAGAACTACATCAGAGACTTATAGATAATATAGACATCAACAGTCCAAGAATTTTTGAAGCTCATGTCTGAAAGCGCCATCTAGTCCAGAGTCCCCTAAAGGTAGCTCGTAAGTAGGAAAAAAGCTAGCTTTACTATGGTACGCTATTCGTCCCTAGATGTCGCTGCGACGAAATGTAATTTTTTCTTCCTATTTTTATATTGCGGCTTTTTCTACTATTATTAATATAAATGAAAACTGAGTACCTAGTTCATAATTATTTATTCTTGGGTAAATATTAGTTTACATTGTTTACTTAATCAATTTAAAAACCTTTATAACATTTGCGGTATATTATTAATATTATTATTTCCATATTTGTTATTACGTCTATGTTTCACTTATTATTGTTATTGTTGTTTGTGTTGCTATTTGTGTTTATTCTGACGCAAAAATTTGAAAATCCAAAAAGTTTACCCGTTCAACTTTCTCTTGTGAATGAACAGTATAGATTTCTGTTGTTTTTTTTTATTACGACATCCAATCACAGCTCACCTGACTGACGGTAGAGACTTTCGGCTCCCCGAGCTGATCACTCAGCCTTAACAGTTTGCCGTTCAAGGCCGTGGTGACCTCCATCTTCCGTAGAAATATGTTCCTCGACGATGAATTCAGAGTCCGCTCCGTCAACGTCTTGTTCGAATCAGAGCCAATGGAGTTAATGATGGACTCAGCATCCATGTCCATGTTGAAGAAATTCGTCTGCGATTCCTCCTTCCACAACTTCTGAAGGTTCAAAGCCATCAACTCCAACTGGACTTGCGATAACTCACGAATCACGTCGATTTGGATGGACATAGGTTTGTCACAGGTCTTCAGGAGGGAGTTCAAGGTCTCCAGCACCTCGGCTCGGCGTTTTTGTATATTATACTGATTGTCTACATTCTTCTCGAAGAAAGACAAGTGCTCGAACAATTCCGCAAGCTGGAATGAACAGGATATGAACTGCGCCGGGTGGTGTTCGAAGTCGTAATAGTGTTTCGTGCGCATGATCCATTTATGTGTGAAAGAGAATAACTTGCGCGCCTCTTCTATGTTGGTGACAAGCTTTGAAGGCACCCTCGCTTCTACCTCCTTCAAATTAAGCGAATTGAAACAGAAGACATTGTCCGAAATCATATCTCCTTGTGACTTCTGCGCCCCATCCTCACATTTCTCCGAGTCAACTGCCACGGTCTTCCAAAGATCAGCCTTCGAGTTTTCGCCGGTGAAATACTTATCCAGGACATTCTTCTTCGATAGCTTGAACAGCATCAAGCCATATTTTACGAAATGATGACCAAGCTCGAGGAAGTTGACCTCGAAATCGGCTTTATGCAGCACGAACTCTTCGGGCATAAGTTTGTAGTTGTCCTGGCAGGACCGGAGAACGTAGTACCCGGCGCAGAGATGGTGACGAGCGTTTTCAAGTTGGTGTAAGTATGTGAAATAGTTGCCCAGCCGTGCCACTCTTATAGCCCAGTCTTGCGGCGTCCCTTCCTTCAGATCTAACTGTCTTCGGAGTGCTGTATGATTGTATAGACAATATTTATCAGGTATGTTCAATTTATTGTACAAGAACGCTTGCATTTGAAGATTGTTGGTGATAACTTTATCAATTTTCTCGGGGCTAATGGCGCGGACGTTTTCGAGCGCGTCGCACGTAAACATGTGTTCGGCGTCCAAATATTTTACCGGTTTTGTACTGATTTTATCATACAAGTTTTCTGTAGCTTCGAGGATTTCTCGGGCAAGTGGCAGCTGTTCTAGATGTATTAGGTAATAGCATAACAGGTTCTGTATACGAAGGAAGACGAAGAGACATTCGTAGAGAAGTGCGTAAGGCTTGAGGTTTTCGTAGGCTACCTGGAGAACGTTTCTTTTCTCGACTAGCGAAATTGGCAAGACTTTAGCGGTCAACAGAGCTAAGTAGCCCTCCATAGCGAGGCTGCGTATAAAGTCGACATTGTGCTGCTTACCAAGTACTACTAGTTCAGCTCCAAGTGAATGAATATCTCTCTTCAAGGCAGCGATTTTATCTGCGTTGTCCTTACATTTTATTGTACTTCTAATATTTTCAAATGTTCTGCTTATCCTTTCCAGGTATTCCATTTGCTCTATTTTATTTACATATAATTTCTATTGTTCACTAAACGAAATATGACTTTTGATTTGTAAATTCTCTGTTTGATTTATAAGGATAATATGTGTCACTATGAAAGATTTTTAGCGGCCAGTACCGTGAGCGCTCATAATAAGGAAGGCTATAGTCAATGGCTTTTATATATGCTTTTCCGTGGACTCGGTAAGACTCATGTAAGACTCTAAGCTATGTCCACACAGTGCCTTTTTTCGTTCAACAAATGCATGCGTCAAAGTGCATTCAACAACGCACGTGAGGCATGCCCGTAGCGCATGCCCTGAGGCAAGCGTTCCCGCGCTCGGTGGATTTCGGTTCAACAAAGCTTTCAACATTTGAAAGACTACCGACTTGACGACTAATGTGGACAGTTAGTTGCATGCGTTTTGATGCATGCATGAATTGAATGCGCTAGACGAAATTGATATTGAAAGATGAAGATGAAAGTTGAAGAGGAAAAATGCATTGTGTGGACTTAGCTTAAAGAAAAGACTAAATATAGAACTTTACCGTACTTATTTATAAATGAAACCATAGAGTTTTATCGTGCCGTGGACGTCGACGGTAAAGTATATATACGGCCAATAGAATTAATATACTCGTGCTTGAACAGGCAATATTGCGCAAACCTCGCATAGGGGACGCCACTAGCCAAAACAGTAAACAAATCGCAATGACGTATCGCTGTCATATTTATTCGTAAGGTGTAATGTAATCTTTATTTTATCTTGGGGATTTCCGTCTGAGACGCAGGGTAGTGCGGACGTTTTGAGAATAGTATTTTGTTTTTTGCTCATTTTAGTAGGTAGTTCAGTGTGTAATATATTGATAGCTTATTGTGTGGTGATCTATAAACAAGTGTGCAGCTTATGAAGAATAACTCTCATAACGCGTGTAGCCACTCTTTAGTTAGACGGAAGGTTATCCTGGCTGGCCGGCACGTATCATTTGTACAGAATAGCTATCACTTTACAAATAACAAGGCGTCTACCGAACAACGTTGCCTATATTTTATTAAAATTAATAAAGTCTGATTCAACATTGGCGAAATTCCCATTGCTTTAGACAAAGGGAGAAAGCCATTATATTTAAAAAAAATATTTTTTAAGTCATCTCTGAAAACGTGTTAAATTATGTAAGTTTAAATGCTGGTCGTATGTAAAATAGCCCAGTCATATTTAACATCAGAAATCGCTAAAATGGAAACCTAACGGCTAGTTCTGATTTCTTGATATATTGTTAGGATCCCTACCAGCATAATATATCTGAGTTAGCAGCTTCGAAAGACCTGTGCTGACTTTGCAGCACTCGAAAAACAGCGAAATTTCCGCTTTCGAAATAATTATCATAGGCATAGGCAGCACCGAATAATTATTTTTTAGTATAAGTCCTAAACTATGCGGTTTACAAACAAATTATATAAGACGGGTTTTAAGAAGACTAATACTTCTACCATTTGAGACTAGAATTAGCTCTGTGGGTGAAATACTTATCGAGATACAGCTCTTCGAATATTGCTATTTTTTTAGACTTACAAAGTGATTATTTCTGAAAATATCCACTTATAGTACGGGAAAAATAGCTTATTTTGGAGGCAAAATATGTACATCAATGAAACTCTGTTTAATAACTTTATCTTGGTATTACAAATGAGGATCTGCCGAGTCCTATCAAAATTTTGTTGTCCTACCTCCACCGGCGGCTTATAATCAAGGGAAAATTTTTTGAAGATGCAAATTTTACAAACTAGGCTAATGAAGTGTCATTTTCTATGTATTTATTTGCGCTGAATCGAATGAGACCATACCTATTCTTATAGGATCGATATTTTGCGAAATATGAAGAGTTGTAAAAAAAATTTTTTTCCAAATATGGACTTGTTGTACATTAACGGATAGGTCTTTAAAAATACCATTAAAGCTTCTTTAAACATTTTAGAAATAGTAAATATTTACAGAAATAATGGCTTGGAAAGTAAAAAAAATTGTGACTTCCCCTTCAAACTTTTAAACTATAACTTAAATAAATATGAAAAAATTCAAGAAGATGCGCCGTAACACTGACTTTCTATGAAATTAATTAGAATATTATCGGCATAGCCATTTTTGAGTTTTTGACCTTTTGAGCCATTTCTAAAAATATTTTCCACATGGAGATACGCCCTTTTGGCGTTACTTCGTTCTTATTTAATCGAAGGTACGGAACCCTCTATTATGCGTGGTCCAACACGCACTTGGCCGGTTTTTAAGGTCCCCTCCCCCCATACCCCCCGGAAAGGGGTAGGACCCCTAAATTTTCGTAGGACTCAGCAGATCCTCATTTCTAGTATCAAGATAAAGTTATGAACAAAGTTTCATTGATGAACATATTTTGCCGTCAAAATGGCAAATCTAGTCTTACTTTTCCTGTACTATTAATCAATTTTTTTTAAAAGAAACCTATATGTTATTTTTGAAGACGTTTTGAATGATGTTGGCAGTCAACCGCGGTATACAAATCTATATTTCGCGTCTTAGCGTAACTGCAGCGCTGGCACTGTGGTATGGAATGAGACTTACGAACGAATGGGCGAAGGTTCAAACCCTGTGGGACGAATTATTTTTTTCTAAATTTTAGAAACATATTTTAGTCTAGTTCCATTTTTCAAAAAATCCATGTCGAGAAGCAAACGATATTACTTTTGGGCAACCGGGCTTTTTACCTGATTTAGACCCTGCTGTATCCGAATCGCCGGTTGCCTTCAAAGAAAATTTGTCCGGAAGTGAGATATTCAAGATGGCGGCCAAAAAAATTACCCATTTTTTACTTTTTCTTAAATAACTCGTAAACCGTGACCCCTACCAAAAAATGTTCTTTTACTTAAATAATTTACATAAAATTCTCTATAAAAAAGGTTCTATACAGTTTTTTGCTGGGATCAAAGTTTAATGAGATATCGAGGGTATAAGATAGACCTTAAAAATATAGACTAATTACCCTTTTCCCGCGACTTCGTCTGCGTGGGATTAACATTCGCTATAATACATTTTTGAAACACCTTAGTGAAATCTTATAGCAAATATAAATTTAACGTACATACTTTTTTACGTCTACAGTGAGCAACAATTCCATACAAAGTTTCACCCCCCTTTTCACCCTTTCAAAAGATGATTTCTGAGATAAAAACTATTTCATGTCCTTTTCCATAACTCAAACTATCATCATGCCAAATTTAATCTAAATCGGTTCAGCGGTTTAAGCGTGAAGAGGTAACAGACACACTAACTGTTTAAAGATAAATTATATTTTAAATACTCTGGTTGAGGCTGCTAGGGGTTGTGTGGTATCATTTCCGTATAAAACAGACATGCACTATTCATTTTTGATAGAAAAAAAATATAAATCTATATTTAAAAAAAGTTCTGCGAAGAGGGAAAACTCTCAAATCACATCAGAGGGGATTTTGACGTGAACGTCCAAAAATTTTACGGACCTCCAACAGTAAAAAATATTCATCGTGGGGCACTCTATCCATGATCAAAAATTAAAAAAAATTCTCAATGCGCACAATTTTTTCATACTAATATTATAAATGCGAAAGTGTGTCTGTTACCTCTTCACGCTTAAACCGCTGAACCGATTTAGATGAAATTTGGTATGATGATAGTTTGAGTTATGGAAAAGGACATAAAATAGTTTTTATCCCTGAAATCATCTTTTTAAGGGGTGAAAAGGGGGGTGAAACTTTGTATGCAATTGTTGCTCACTGTAGACGTAAAAAAGTATATACGTTAAATTTATATTTGCTATAAGATTTCACTAAGGTGTTTCATAAATTTATTATGGCGAATGTTAATCCCACGCAGACAAAGTCGCGGGAAAAAGCTAATTAGTCTATATGTTTAATGGCTGTCTTATACCCTCGATATCTCATTAAACTTTGATCCCAGCAAAAAACTGTATAGAACCTTTTTAATAGAAAATTTTATGTGGATTACTTAAGTAGAAGAACATTTTTTGGTAGGCGTCACGGTTTACGATTTATTTAAGAAACAGTAAAAAATGGGTATTTTTTTTGGCCGCCATCTTGAATATCTCACTTCCGGTCAAATTTTCTTTGAAGGCAACCGGCAATTCGGATACAGCTAAGTCTAAACCAGGTAAAAAGCCCGGTTGCCCAAAAGTAATATCGTTTGCCTGTCGCATCGAAAAGGAGAGCGATTTTGAAATTTTGTGCCCTGTCTATTTCGATTATGTTTAATGAATTACATTTGGCAAGTCATTCCAGCTCTGTACGTCTCATGACAAACCAATTGGGCACCAATTTCTAAGCGCCATGCTAACATAGTAAAGTTTCACTTGCATCGTGGTTTCATAAAACCACACAATGTTTTTATTGTTATAAAAGACTTTTCAGCAGAGTGATGACAGGTGGACCAAAATGTTGACAGAGTGGTGGCCGCTTTCAGATGAAAGAAGCCCCTGGGGGCCGATTTTTGGCAGACGGACGCTCGAATTCAAAAAATTCAAGCTCGAAAATAATTACACACAAAAGTTTTTCGCATGGAATTAAATAGTTTAAATAATCATGATTTTAAATTTCCATCACTGTTATTATTAAAACTTAACTTCATCGTCTTATTCAGAGTTTTAAATGTCACTTTCGAGTGCTCGAATCTCAAAAATCACCCCCCTGGCGTCCGTTAGCTCGATGGGTAGACGACGTTCGGAAGGTTGCGGGTCACTTTTGGATGAAGTTGGCTCAGGACCGGGACAAGTGGCGTACACGAAGAGAGGCCTATGCTCAGCAGTGGGCCATAAAAAGGCTGAAATGAAATGATGATGCTGACGATGATGATATTTTGGTGTGATTTGTACAGTTATAAGTGAACCCGTGAACGACTTGTCAAAAAATGTTTACTGTTTGGCTAATGCTGCACTCTGGCGGCGTAACAATGCAGTAATATTCTCTATTGGGCTGGAATCAGATATTATTCGGCTAGTTCATTTTACTTGTCTGTAGTTTGTTTTACATGGTTGCCCCGAAAACCAGCGCCATGGCAAATGTCATGGCAAAATGCTGAGCGGCACCCACCCACCCATGGTGTATTGAATTAACTTATGCTATTTAATTGTAAATTACTGTTTAAGTGTATATGCCAAATACAAATTTCTTTATCTTTATCTTTACCTGACATTAGGTTTTGAAAGGCCAAACGGGCAAACGGTCCGTGTGTGTGGTTCGTGTGCGGCGCTCTGGTATTTAGTATTCGGTAAACGTACCTGGGCATGTATGTTTCCGGCCCACTGAAAATTCCAGCCCAATTAAAGTGAACCTATAGGTTAAGAGTCGCCAGGACGCTCGCGTTCCCATACAAACGTAGACAACGCGTAGCTTAGCTCTCATTTTAAAACGACATGTTTTAGAACCACGAAATTTGGCATGGGCATTCTAGTAGTAGGTACAGGGGGGCGATTTTTGGCAGCCGAACGCTCGAATTCAAAAAATTCAAGCTCGAAAATAATCGCACACAAAAGTTTGTCGCCAACTTTTTCACAAGGAATTAATAGTTTAAATAATCATGATTTTAAATTTCTATCGCTATTATGTTTAAAACATAATTTCAGCGTTTTATTCAGAGTTTTAAATGTCACTTTCGAGTACTCGGATTTCAAAAATCACCCCCCTGATCTATGTCGGTAATTCGTTTTCGTTGCAAAAAATTGTAATACACAGAAAATACAGCCAGATACAGATTTACATACAAAACTTATTTTTGCTATATTTTCTATGTATTACAATTTTTTGAATGCCCATGCCAAATTTTGTGGTTCTAAAGCATGTCGTTTTAAAATGAGAGCTGAACTACGTTTGTATGGGGACGCGAATTCACGCGAGCGTCCTGGCGACTCTTAAGAGTCCGGTAATGACTTGAAAACGCGCGAAGATACGAGGTTTACACAGTAACCTCACCGCAGGCGCAGAGTTCTAGGAACCGCACGCGCACGAAACTTACAACCGCATTGAACAGTATTGATACTTTAGTAGCTCTTGCGTTATAAGAAATTTTGTTGGGTAAAAAACGTTAAGTAAGTAAATTTGATAACCGTTTATTATATCCTATTATTATTACGGTAATTATTATAACTTGTTTTGTACTACCTAAAGATGAAGGTATTTAAATTTATACGCACGAATATAAAAAATGCGCGTTATTAAATGCGTACCTTACCTATAGGTACATATGTCCAGACTGACTGACAAATTGATTAACAACGAGCCGAAACGACAGAAACTAGAAAGTTGAATTTAGCGGAATCTGTTACATTTATAATGTGTATAACTAATAAGAAATGATTTTGGAAAAAAAAATACTTGAATGTGTGCGTGTGTGTGAGAGTGTTGAATGTGCCGAGAATTTTAAGTCAAGAGGCTTCGAACTGCGTACTACCAATTAAAACCGGCCAAGAGCATGTCGGGCCATGCTCAGTGTAGGGTTCCGTAGTTACCGGCCAGTTACAATTTATTAATTCAAAAGGTCGTTTCTTAAGGAAAATTTGGCGGCGCTTACGTCATTTCACTTACATCCTTTCACTATTGGTTTTTGAGTGATAACTCAAAAAAGGCTCAACCGATTTAAATCAATATAGTTTTAATTCAAGGTACTTATTAGGTCTCACTGTCATGATTTTTCCAAAATTTTTGGACCCACGGTTCAAAAGTTAGATGGGGGGGGGGGGACGCCCTGTTTTAAACTTTCGGAGCTATTATCTACGAAAGTGTTTGTCTTGACCAAAAACTGTTATTCTTTTTGAAAGACCTACCTAACAATACCCCACACAACTGGGTTGGAACGAAAAAAAATTTCGCCCTCCACTTCACGTGTATGGGAGGTAACCTAATAAAATATATATTTTCCTGTTTTTATTCTACCATTTTGTCGGCTTGGTTAATGCACCTATTCGAACCAAATTTCAGCTTTCTAGTGTTAACGGTCAGTGAGCTAGACTTCGGTCGGACGGACGGACGGACAGCCATGGCGAAACTATAAGGGTTCCGTTTTTGCCATTTTGGCTACGGAACCCTAATAATAAAAGTGATTTCAGCGTTTTTCAAAATTCAACCTCTAAGGCTGGCTCTACATGATGGGCCATCATAGGGACGCAGCTATACGACGGAACGAGATGGCAATATCGTTAGCTCTCTCTAACGCATAGCTGCGTCCCTATGATGGGCCATCATGTAGAGGAGCCATAATGGTTCAAAGTTTGTAAGGAAATAGGAGGTGACTGTGTGTACCTAGTACTACCTACCTGCTGTTGGTGTACTTAAATTGTAATCGTTTTTATTATTAAGTGTGACATGTTTTATTAATAAATTCTTATGTAAGGAAATTATATACATTTTATTTTACTGAGAGACCTACAAGATAATTTTTAGCCTAGGTACTCATTAAAGTACAAAAAAAAACAACCAAAAGCATGACGGACCATACACAATGTAGGGTTCTATAGTTACCGGTCCTTCACAATAAATAGTTTTTAGGGTTCCGTAGTAAACTTCCCTTGTAGTTTCGCCATATCCATCCGTCCGTCTGTCCGCGGTCTAGCTTAGTGACCGTAAGCACTAGAAATCTGAAATTTGGTTAGAATATGTGCATTAACCAAGCCGACAAAATGGTAGAATAAAAACTGAAAAAATATATTTTGTTAGGGTACCTCCCTCCTCCCGTACACGTGAAGTGGGAGGCGATTTTTTTTTTTCATTACAACCCAGCTGTGTGGGGTATCGTTGGATAGGTTTTTTAAAAAGAATAAAACAGTGCGTCCCCCCCATCTAACTTTTGAACCGTGGATCTGAGTTATCATTTTCTAAAACGCTGAAAAATACTTTATTTCATTTTAATCTGTAATCTTCTTACAAAGTTTTAAGTTTCTAACTCCAAAGAATAGTTTTCGCCGTACAAAATTTGCACCTCTTTTTAAACCCCTCAGGGGTGGTGTTTCCACCAAAGCTGAAGGTACTCTTAAGTATTTTAATAAGTAATCACTAATCATCCTACAAAGTTTTAATTCTCTAACATAAAAATAAAAGTGTCCTCCACACAAATTTTACGCCCCCATTTAACATCTTTAGGGATGAAATTTGCAGAAATCCCTACTTATTTCTTGCCTACGTCATAAAAGGAAGCTCTGTTGTAAATTTTAGGTTTCTAGTTCCAGTAGTTCGGCTTTTATATATACGAGTATAGATTAACGTACCCTAAGATCAAGATCATTTGCAGCGCTCTATATTTACAAGTCGAAATAAGGCCAGCGACATTTTTTTTTTTTTTTTTTTAGTTTTTTTTAGTTAGACATGGTTTTCGTATTTCTAGTTTAATTGTTATTATCTTCTATATGAATCCCTCTTTGGGTGTAGGCCTCCTCCAATTTGATCCAATCGTCTCTCTGCTTCGCTTTCTCCATCCAATGTTTTCCTGCTGTGTGGACTATGTCATCTGCCCACCGTTTTCTTGGAAGACCAAGAAAACGGCCAGCGACATTATTTCTTAACAATTACGAAATAACTCAATAAAAATTAATTTAAAATGAGTTCTAACGGTCCCAAAATGTCAACGACTGGGCGATATTTTTTTATTCCCAATTTACACGTGCCTTTGCGCTCTCGAAGTTACGAAATCATTATTGCGCGGAGCGACACACGTCCTGTGTCTGTGAGCTCGGAGAGCGGACTGACTGCGCCGGCGTTGCTTCGCATAATTTATTGCAAGTTTTAGGTTACTTTGAAGTGCTCTATTTACGAATATTTACTATGAAATGGTATATATATATATTACTTTATTTGGGTTTATTATAAGCTGAAGTTTAGGTTTGTATTCTTGTTTTTCACAAATAATCATGCATTTAGCCACAAACTGCGGTTATTCTTCGTGTATTTTTTCCGAAACTTGTCGGATTTAAATTTTATTTTTCCGATAAAATTTGTATCAAATCAGTATAATATTTTGTATTTATTCCATATAAGACTATCAATCTAATATTATAAAAAAAAACCTATAGCAATACGACATCAATAAGATCTCGAAATCGATATCTGTCCGAACCTCTCCGAGCGAAAATTGGTAAAACACTTGTTCGGAATAGGTCGATTATTCAAAATACAAGAATAATATAGAAAAAATATTACACTTATTCACTTTCTATTGAAACGATCTTTCAATGAATGCATTAAAATTTGTAGATTTAGGCCTCTTTAATGGCTAAATCATATCAAAAAGTTGAGCGAAATTGAAGAAAAACATTACCGGACTCTTAAGCCCGATTTAACCGTTTCCCTATCTGAGGGATATAGTTGTGCATTAGGTACAAAATGCAAACGTAAAAAGAATCCTCATATTTTTTCATTAATCTCATTTTAAAATACACTGAACATCTTTTACTATGGGACCAAAGCCAAAATCGCGAAAACAGGGTAAATTGGTAGCAACTGGCCACCGTTCAGTAAATGGCCACCTCATACTAATTAATAGTAATTATAAACTCTGTGCACCTATAAACATAATTCAATTAAGTCATAGATATATGAATTATAAATACAATCATCAAAAAACAAAATTTTGGGGGTGATGTAGGCACTTCAAATACTGATATATAATTAGAAGATTGGCGCATGAAAATGTCTATAATAATAAACATGTTTGCGACTGTTTCTAAATCACACAATTTATATTTATAAAATTACTTACCTATTAAAGAATTTGCATGCATTAAACAACTAAATTAATAAAATGAAAAATGGTACAAAAAACCGCCCTGGACGCTATGAGAACTAAGTAACTCGTTACGAGTAGAATGTGTTTATGGCAGACTAAAATAAATACTGGCAACAAAATTAAAACTAAGACGGAGAGCTAGCCACGTCAGATATGACACAATAATAAGAGCGACAAACCCCTCTAGTCAGTTTACTTTACTATGCTTATTTATAGATCTGGACATCTGGCAACTGTAAAGTGGTGGAGTGGTGGAAGTCAAAGGATACAAACCACTTCAAGAAAATAAATCCCAGAGTTCTGGTTTTGATGCAATATTATGAGAAATTATATAAATAATTAGATTATATCATTCTGAAATGTTTCTGTTGGAGGGAAGTGGTGCCAACGACATATAATGTAATCCATAGTTTGTCGCCCATTTTTTCTGTTTCCGTAATAATATGCAATGTTTTTTGTTCTAATGTCAAAATATAGGCATCCTTTCCTTCTCTACTACTACTACTACTACTACTACTACTATTTTGGTAGTACTATTTTCCAATTCAAAAAGTTTGCTAGTCTGTAACTCTGACGTCCACCCATTAAGAGCTGCCAGATGCCCAGATCTAGCAATAAGGACAGTACAGCAATCTAACCAGAAGGGTTTTGTTGTTCTCATTATTGTGTCATATCTGACGTGGCCAGCTCTTAGTCCACGAGTTAAAATAAGCACCGTCTGAAGTCTGAAACCAATTTTCAAGAAATGACTGTTACCGACCTGGAGTTCGATTTTTGAATCTCACCGGGTGACTTATTTCGTACTAAATAGTCATCGGCTGCATACAGAAAAGTCACCGGTGAGATTCAAAAATCGAACTCCTGTTTGTCGATCGCAAAGGGCAAATAATATCAAACTTAATTACAGAGGTCCCCAAATCGACCCCGACCGATAAAAACATAAAGCCACACAAGTGATGTCCTTTAATTGAATCGAAGTATTTCAGCAGATTTGTGTTGAAATAGATTTGGGGATACGGCAGTGCCCCCATCAAGTCGAACGAAACAAACAACAAAGGCACAGCCGTGTCATACTTCTCCTGAAGCCATTTAGGCCATTTTCTACCCCTTTCTAACTCTGTTGTGTACAATGCTAGAAGTCTGAAATTCCATTGAACAAAAGGCCATAACATAAGGAAGATACAATATAAAATCCTAAAATCATTTCATTTGAACACATACTTTAAGAATTATTGCTAGTTAAAGTTCCTTAGTTTCGTCACTGACTGTCTGACTGATCATCATAATTCTAAAATACTTCTAGCAGTAAAGTACTTCTATTTATTACAAAAATATAAACATAATATTGAAGGGGTCACAATGAAATGTTGTAAGTAAACTCCAGTGGGGATTGAGTTCTATTTACCTACACCGGCTTGGTTTTATCATTTGATTCCAATACTTTTTGTGGTAGAAGAACTGCATTACGGGACTTGCATTTTTGTACATGTCATGTTATTGATGGAATCAATTTCAATTGAAATAACGAATCAAAGTGGCTTACGAATCAGTAGACTTCAAATTGCTATACGATATACTTATACCGGGTGTATCCTGTAATATACGTTTTAATTTATTGCTCATATTACAGGAAACATCCTGTATACAGTGTGTATTTTTGATATTACCACATAAGCTATGGGTAGTTAGTATAGACCCTAATAAACATACTACCATATGTTTTATAAAAATTTTACGACTTTTATTTTTCCATATAAAATATTTCAGCACGCAATGTATTGCTCCTACCTGATTACTTTGCCTTTAAAACGTCACAATTGATATGTGTCACATTTGATTGTACTGTATACGCAGTACATTGAGAATGAAATAAATTAAAAAATTAATTACTCGGTGTTAATTAACAATTAACTAAATATTTATTGCAATGTCGATTTAAAACATCAAAACCTGCTTTTGGTTTCCTTTTGTGGTAATATCAAATATACACGCGGTATAGTTGAAAAGAATACGGGAAGCTTATTTTAAAAATATAATATATCGTGCCTATAGGTGCCGTGAGATGAGATGAGACCATTTCGTGGCACTTTCTCGTTTTATGTCTGCTTTCCTTTTATTTCATTTATGTGTATGTGTTTACGAATAAACGATTTCTATTTTATTCTATTCTATAACTAACATTTTGGGTGTAATCATTCACCTCAACTCAACTCTCAACAGAGGTCGTGTCACCTTTGATAAACGCCGTCTAGTTGATAGTTTAGCACCTCGCAATACATTACCCGCAACGCATTCCTCGTACACATCATTCACTTGTTTTGCACAAAAACCTCGCTCCGCTGAGTTGTTTCCACCAGCAAGCAACAAGTTGCAGAACATTCTCACAAATTCAGTAATATGCAGTCAAATTTCCGGAAACTCACACGAGAATTTATATTAAATCTCTAATGAGAACATTCCCTGTGGGAATTATTATAAAATGTATTTTTGGTATTATTTTTATAAACTGGTAAATTCACATTACAGTTAAAATAATTGATAACGGTGGACACCAGTCCAACGACTTCCTGAATAATTAATATTGCATTTCGCAACTTTGGAAACTAACTTTTAATTATGCTTTAATAATCTAAAAGATTCTGAACGGACGCAGAGGCAGATCAAAAAAGAGGTGACGGGACGATCTGAACGCATTTTGTAGAGGTGAGAGCATGCACTAGGCCGTGACGAGTGGCGGAAGCGAGGAGGCCTGCCCAGCAGTGGGACACTAGGCCGTGACGAGTGGCGGAAGCGAGGAGGCCTGCCCAGCAGTGGGACACTAGGCCGTGACGAGTGGCGGAAGCGAGGAGGCCTGCCCAGCAGTGGGACACTAGGCCGTGACGAGTGGCGGAAGCGAGGAGGCCTGCCCAGCAGTGGGACACTAGGCCGTGACGAGTGGCGGAAGCGAGGAGGCCTGCCCAGCAGTGGGACATAATATAGGCCATGGAAAAAAAGTAGGTAATGTCCTTACTTAAATTACGTTTGAGCATATCTGGTATATTAGGAAGGTGCTATTACGATTTAAGTAGAGTAGAATAGAATAGAAATATCTTTATTCGTGACATAAGCAAAAGAACAAATAAATTACAGATAATACTCGAACAGGCACAGTCTGTGCGGAAAGAGAAAGCCCCGCAGAATAATAATATATGAATTCCTTTTAGCCGCGAAATCTCTCTCCTCTCGCACACACCCTAGGTATTTGTAGGTTATACCGGTATCGTTCGCCGATTCAGACCGAATTTCAGACGTAAATAAAGGATGAAAACCCTTTGAAGGTGATTAAGGCTTCACTCAGATATTGTTTTTGCTACACAATGGAAACTTATCGGTTTTCCACCTACAATAAGTTGAAGGTGATGTAACTGCTTCTCAGTTCTAGATTTTTCTTGCGAAAGCCGGGAGGCGCATAGTTAACGTTCTTCACCCTCTTCATACTTAAATACGGAACCCTAAAAATGGGCGTTGGGTGCAATATAGACGACCACTGCACAGCCTAAGAACTTTTTGAAGCTCATGTCGATTGCGCCATCTATTTCAAAGCCACCTAAAGATACCGAATATGTAAGAGAAATGTCAGCTGCACAGCTACTCCACCTAGCAACAAATAGCGTACTAGTAGTACTCTAGTAGCTTACTATTACTAGATATTGACATAAATATATTTTACGTCACTCTGGGCGCTAAGTGAGATTTACCGCCCTGGGGCGCAGCGGCAAATCTCACTTTACACCCCGGAGAAGACGTAAAATTATGTACGCACCACGTGCGGTAATAAAGAAGGCCTCAGATCGCTTGTTTACGGCCCTTACCTTCGGTTTGGCCACAAATGCCAGCGATTTGAGCCCTTCTTTATTTTACCGCCCTAGGTACGTAATGTACTAATATGCCACGTATGTCAGGATCGTAATTACTGATTGGGCGCGCTGCATGGTTGATTGCTTAAGCGTTATATTACATTAATTAACCTCGATTGTTAAATGTGACTAGAAGATCTATCAAAGTAGCCTAATAATTGTCTAAAGTCTCCCATTTTTACTGGTAGGGGGAAAATTGAGATAACTAGTAGTCTGCTTCGAACTGGGAACTCGCGATTTACCAGCAAACGAATGACCAATATAACAAGACCCCAAGGATTTTTTTCTCCTTCTAGCTCCATAACCACTTGATCTATCCTCTCATATACGAACTTACAAATTTTATGTACTCGTATCTCTGCTACAGCCCCAAGAAATTTCATAAAGATCAGAAAAACGTAACTAAAGTTATCGCCGGACAAACTATCGAAATCAAAAAGCCATCCAAATGCCGAGACGTTACAGTAGCCAGGTGATAGTTCGGTCTGGAGTTGTTTTTAAGAACCAGCGACTGGTAATAGTTGCTGGTAAGA
This sequence comes from Pammene fasciana, assembly GCA_911728535.1. Lineage (NCBI taxonomy): Eukaryota > Metazoa > Arthropoda > Insecta > Lepidoptera > Tortricidae > Pammene > Pammene fasciana. Next base: position 43,670,553 of record OU452272.1, on the reverse strand, counting down.
ACTCATTTCGCTTACACTCCGCGAGTTCGATAATCATGCCCAACCAAATGATTTTTCCATTATAAGCTGTTTCGGGAATTTCTTTGCTTAGTCTGGAGGCTTTAACGTTGGAACGTGTCTATAAGGGCTCATCAAGCAATCATGTGATTCAATTGGGAGGGGGGAGGAGGTGGAAAGAAAGGTAGAAATATTAAAAGATTGACTACGATTCGCAAAAATATTACGTGTAGGTGTAATTGATATTTGTATGTATGAACTATGCAAGTTTATTTGTATTTTCTTTCTTTTATACGTGTAAATGTATTAATATTGATTTCCATTTGCTTTTGCAACATCTACTTATTTGTTAATTTAAATAGGTTTCCGCTTCCCAAAGGTCGTCTGGAAGAGATCGCTTTTTAGCGAAAAGACAGCCAATTGTTTTACCTCTACTTTTCTGTTTGTAACTTGTGTATACTCTGTTTCTTTAGTTTGAGGTGTGCAATAAAGAATATTTATGTTAAGTTGATTGAACCTAATTTATACATACATACATACAATCACGCCTATATCCCAAAAGGGCAGAGATCACGGATTTCCATTTGCTACGATCAATGCCGCAAAACGGCTCTCCGTGAGCCACTTCTCGCCCCCGTGAAGAACGAAACGTGATGGGTGGCGAACCGCATCGCCGCCATGCGGATGACTATTAATTAAGTAAATCAATTTAATTTAAATTAAAAATGAGTATTAATTAAAATTATAAATATACATATAAAATATTAAGTTTTAAGCGTTAGTTATGCAAATTAAATGTATGGCGTAAAAACGTGATTATTCCACGTGATTATTGGATGAACCCTAATAGGCACAGTATTTGTTGCAGCTTCCTCCCCCGGGGCGGGGCTAGGGGTTGCTTATATTAAGGCCCTGCAGCGCCTGATGCCATTCGTTCGGGAGTCCTGACCGGGGCACTATCTTAGTGCAGCGCGCGACACTAGGCCGTCTCGGTAGTCTAGATTTAAATTCAGTTCAGTAAATTTTTAAAATATTAATGTGATATTGAAAAATAATTTTGTCTTTAAATTTTGAGTGAATTCAGTGTAAAATATAAAGAAAATAGTTATTTAATTTAATTATGCCTATTAAATTGCAAATATATTTAAATTTACATTTAAAATCTGGCTAATAAAAATTTATCAAAATATTCAGCTTGAAATATTTCTCTTTCTAAAAGTTTTATGTAACTTAGGCCACTTGTTGGACTTCATAAAAAGTTGCCAACAATATTTAAGACAAAAGGTGGAACTTGTTGCTTCATTTTAAGCGTCTGAAAAAGTGCAAGTTTTACTTGTTTTTTGTAATTTTAAATTAAATACGGTACAAATTACAAATTACTCGTCTAATTCAATAGAAAACTGGATGTGATATTGTAAATTTTCTTTTTTATTTGGGGTTTTCAATATACTCTATACTGATATTAAAATATTGCGTAACTTTAATTAAATTACAATTACAGTAAATTATTATAAATTTATTATTGAAAACATTCCAACCACCTTCATTAAAAAATTCCTCACATATTTTTTAATTAAGTAATTTTTTTTCCAAAAACAGCAAAACAAAAATCGCACCGAAAAAAAAATTATGTCGCTGATTCACCATTTCGCTTTAGTACTACTAATTTTCGTTCTGGACCGATTCGAGAACCCGACCCGGCACATAGTTATCGCCTATTATCTGCTGTACGCGGCGGCATCCATTGCCCACTGTCTGCTGTTCTCCGCCTGTGTTTTCTTGGTGCTGATGCTGAGGCCCGCCGTGGACGAGGAGGTGGTCCACGAGCTGCTGCAAGGCGTGCTCGAAGCGTTCAAGGACTCCAACGACACGGTGCTGTACGTCTTCGTGCAGCAATATTTGTTGTAGGTAAGTTTAGTGCAGAGTCAACCATTACAGTAAAATTCGCTTAAGACGATTTTAACCCGAAATAAAAACGCATCGCGGGAAAGCGTATCTACTCTATTAGGCGGGACTTTTTAGCCGACTTCAAAAAAGGAGGAGGTTCTCAATTCGACTGATTTTTTTTTGTATGTATGTTACTCGATATCTCCGTGAATCGTGAACCGATTTTCAAATATATTTTTTTATCGAACGGGTATAACCCCTAGATGGTCCCATTGTCACCAAGTCGGGGTCTGATGATGGGATCCTGGAGAAATCGAGGGAACTCTTCAACTATTATAGGCACACCTATAGTGATTTCACTATTTTTTACAGCAACTCGGCCACTTCCTCTTGGAAAAGCGGATCCTAAATTAAGTCGGTTATTTTTTGTTTAAAATGATTGTGGGATTGATATAAAGCAATCGTATTAAGCGGTTTCTACTGTAATTAGATTTATAAGGCAAATGAATGTTCCTCACCATTATTTGAACTTTATTTCAAGCCGATAGGGCTCAATTTCGTGTAATTTACCTCAACCTTATGCCTTATTATAAAGGGTTAATAAATATTATACAGTCCGTGAGCTCTAAAAAGAACCTTCGGGTTTTAGAAAGAGACGTCGGGTATCAATCAACAGTGACACGTGAAAAAGCAGAACAGCAATATTACCTTTGTGTGTCATAGCCGCTTCCCGAAGGTTCTTCTTAAAGCTCGCGGACTGTACGTAGTTAAGACTGATAAAGTCTACCTATTTATATACAAAATCGCGTGCAAAAATTAATATTAAACCTCTGTTTTCCGCATCGTAATCTATAGAATGGAAATTGGCTATTTTGACTACTATAGGTATGCAAGTTGCGGAAACTTTCCAAAAAATCGGAAATCTCCTCGTAAAATTCCAGAAAATTTCGCCAGAAATATAGGAAATGGGAAATTTAAAAAATGGAAATGTACATCCCAATACGTAAAAGTGAGAATTTTCTGAAAATTTCATATGTAGAAAAATTTTACGTGGTTTTGTACAGACATTGTTAATCGAACTCGCGGAGCGTAAGCGAAGTGAGTTCTTACAAACAACTCCAGACCGAACTGTCACCTGGCTACTGGGACGTCTCGGCATTTGGATGGCTTTTTGATTTAGATAGTTTGTTGGATGATAACTTTAGTAACGATTTTCTGATCTTTATGAAATTTCTTGGGGCTGTAGCAGAGATACTACATAAAATTTGTAAGTTCGTATATGAGCAGGATCGATCAAGTGGTTATGGAGCTAGAAGTAGAAAAAAATCCTTCTTAGGGTCTTGTTATATTGGTTAACTCGTTTGCAAGTAAATCGCGAGTTCTCAGTTCGAGGCGGACTATTAGTATACTGTACAGTCAGCAGCAGAAGTAGCTAAGCGGGTAGGGTGTTCAAAATGACGTCCACACGCTCTTATTCTTTTGACCATAAAGTCGTGTCAAGCTCATTTTGATTAGAACATTATTTAGATAACTGTAACTGCTGTAAATACATATTAATTTGACATACGGGAATGAGGGCTAACGCGTATGTTATTCAAAATAGGATAACAGTTGGCAGAATGAGGGCTACCGTTTTTTTTACTCACCAGTTGGCGCCACTGTAGACGCAGGTCCGGAAATACAATCACGTTTGTAAAAACCAAATTTACGCTTAAATAATATTTAATACAATAGACCGTACTGTAAAAATATCGCCGCTATCGACGTCGCAGTAATGTGCAGTTCCGCTTTATTTGGAAAAAAAAAAACCAGCCAAGTGCGAGTCGGACCCACGCACCGAGGAGGGTTCCGTACAAACCTATAACAAATGCTATTTCTTATGACTGCATGGACTGGTTGCATGGATTGGATGGATTGATTTTCTTATAACGCATTCAGGGTGCTGTTGTGTCTGCCACGCGCCTGCAGCGCTTCAGGCATGTTCGCGGACGCTCATGTAGACAGTTTCTATGCCACTGTGAGAAAGCGTGCCGCCGCGACGCGCCGCAGAGTGCTTGACAGTATCCTGAGTGTGATAGCGGGTAGGCTCGATAGTTGCTATATGCAGCACTGGTCAAACCTACACCGTTCCCTAGGGCCTTTATGAATTATAGTTAATTAATTAATGTATAGCTAACATAGTTTTAAGTATCTACTTGCTTGTTGACTAACCTATTTTATGGATTTTGATCCGAAATAAACGTTTTTTTTTCTTTTTTATAAAAGTTTCGTTCTGCTACAGCTGAAAGGTATTATAGACCTGAGTATTTCATATGAATTTCAATTTAATACCTTAACGGGTTTACGAGGAAAAAGATAGTAAGTATAAAATTTAGAAAAATATTTTATGTACTATTTTACTAAAAATGACTTTTCGTAATTTTTCCTTTGTCTGTGCTATATGAAGTTTTTTCGTGCCAGGTTTCAAGTTTCTGAGATTACGGGAAGTTACCCTTCAAGTTTTGAGTTTCTTGCGAGTACTCAGTTTCAAAATATGCAACTTAAAATGCTATTTCTTTTGATTGCGTTGACATAAAAGTTTGGTTTTGCTACATCTAAAAGGCCATGTAGCCCTGAGTATTCGACATGAATTTCAATTTAACACCTCCACGAGTTTACGAGGAAAAAAGTAGTAAGTTTAAAATTTTAAAAAACATTTTTTTGTATGATTTTACTAAAAATGTCTACTTTTTGTAATTTTTCCATTTTCTATGCGTAATGACGTTGCTTCGTGCCAAATTTCAAGTTTCTGAGTTCACGGGAGTACCCCGTAGGTTTTGCGAGTGCCGAAAAACTCTAAAATTTGCAGCATAAACGACTGTATCTTTTGATTGCGTTGGCTTTTAAGTATGATTTTTTCACAGATCCAAGGGACAATAGACCTTAGTATTTAATATAAATTTTAGCTTGATATCTCCACGCGTTCTTGACAAAAATGGTCTTGACCGACAGACAGACAGACAGACAGACAACAAAGTGATCCTATAAGGGTTCCGTTTATTCCTTTCGAGGTACGGAACCCTAAAAATGAAAAACTGTGAGCCTTATTAATTAAACCCTTATTATTAGAATGCTTTGTAAATAATAGGCCATACTGCTATATTGAGGATTGATTTGCTAATGCTATAGATTAAATTTGACATTTTTAATCAGAATTATTTCGTTTGTAAGTACTGACTTATTATTGTTACTTTTTTCTTTATATTTTTTGTCATGTTTATACGAATTTAATACTGCTATGTTCTAATTTTACTTTATACTACTGTTACTGTAACGTCATATTGTAAATACTTTAATCTAAATTGTGTGTGCATGCATGAATGTGCTTAAAGCAAATAATTATTTTGAGTTTGAGTTTGAGTTTGATAAGGCGCAACTGGCGCAAGTATAAAAACGGAGTCAGCGGCAACGTTACGTATGTGCACTAGCAGGCACCTGATTAATTATTTGTATATCAGTATCTGCTACTGCACATAATGATGATAGCCGTTCTTCTCACCAGCATCAGCATCTGTAGCAGCTATCACCCGGTGGCCTGCGGACCATCGGTGGTCCTTAGAAGAACTTGAAACCGCGAATTTGTGAACATAACTTGTGTCGACTTTACCTCCTAACAGTTGGTGGCTACGAGCAATATATGTAACACTTTTTAGGCAATGGTGGTAATGGTGGTGACTAGCGTAAGCGCCTGCGCTTACGCTAGTCACGTTTCTAAATACAATATTGAATCTGTGCTACATGGTATCTTTGCCGGTAAAGCGTCACATATACCGGGTGTAACAAAAACACTGGTGATCCGCTTAAGGGTATAATTGGTATCGTATTGAAAAAAATATTGTGTGGGGACACGTCGTCCCATTCGTTCAACACTTCGATGCAAATTTATTGTCCGTAAACCGACTTTACAGGCAACCATATTATTTTTAATATAAAACCTATGCACTTCAATTAAAATATCAAAATAAACGAATACACATGAACAACAGGGACCAATCCGGTTATCTCTTTCCAGATTTGAAGTACAGTCGCCATTCAGATCAGATCATTTTGAGTAACCTGATGGCCGCTCCGATATATCTGATAGCGACTATCCCATAATAAATTTGAAAAAAATGTGAGCCTTATTAATAAACCCTTATTATAATAAAATAATACGGTTACACTCACGGCACTTTAGTGTAACCCTGTTATTTTATTATGTTAATATGTCTCACGAAAGTTTAAATTTAATAAACCCTTATTATTAGAATACTTTGTAAATAATAGGCCATACTGCTCTATTGAAGATTGATTTGCTAATGCTATAGATTAAATTTGTCATTTTTATTCATAATTATTTCGTTTGTAAGTACTGGCTTTCCCGACCACGGAACAATGGTGTTCCGGACCTTTGGGAGGCGTATGCGGAGCCGAAGCCAACGCGCAGAGGCCCTTTCGACAATTTAATGAAAAGTGAGGGGTACACTAAGCGGATGCTGCCCCTGCCCGTTACTGGCTTATTATTATTGTTATTTTTTTTCGTTATATTTTTGACATGTTTATACGAATTTAATACTAAGTTCTAATTTTACTTTATACCTGTTACTGTAACGTCATATTGTAAATATTTTGATCTAAATTGTATTTGCATGCATGAATGTGCTTAAAGCGAATAAATATTTTGAGTTTGAGGTTGATTAGGCGCAAGTACAAAAATGAAGTCAGCAGCAACGTTGTGGTACGGGTCGTTTTATGTGTACTAGCAGGCAATTGATTAATTATTTGTATATCAGTGTTTGCTACTGCACATAATGACGATTGCTGTTCTTCTCACCAGCAGCATCAGCATCTGTAGCAGCTATCACCCGGTGGCCTGCGGACCATCGGTGGTCCTTAGAAGAACTTGAAACCGCTAATTTGTGAACATAACTTGTGTCGACTTTACCTCCTAACAGTTGGTGGCTACCAACAATATATGTGACATTTTTTAGGCAACGGCGGCGGGCACTCACGCTAGTCACGCTTCTAAATACAATATTGAATCTGTGCTACACGGTATCTTTGCCGAAAAAGCGTCACTTATACCGGGTGTTACAATAGTAGATTGTACAACAAGTGCATAAAACGCACCATTTTACGCGAGGCGTTTATCCATACGAGCGAGCTTGCGAGCGAGGATGGATATAAAGTACGAGCGTAAAATGGGTTTTATGGACGAGTTATACACTCTACTTTTTACTTCGATTGTGAGGAAACAAAAAGAATAGGAATTTCTTTCATAAGAAGTTTCACTTTATGCTGGGTATAGGCGGACTAAAACTCAATTTTATGCACAAGTGCATAAAAAATTGACTTCTTCTAAGGCTATTTTGACAATGGCAATTTTTTATGCACTTGTGCATAAAATTGAGTTTTAGTCCGCCTATACCCAGCATAAAGTGAAACTTTACGAGCATGAGAAGTAAAAAAATATTGGTGATCCGCTTAAGCTTAGTATAATTGGTATCGTATTGCGATTGGCGAGTAATTAAAAATAGAAAAAAAACCGTGAAAAAGAAAAAAGTGTGGGGAGACGTCGTCCAATCCGGTCAACACTCCGATACAAAATACTAACTACGTCCAAAATCCCTTGCTTTTGCGACGTTCGTGTAGGAAGATACTATTGATGTTGACTGTGCTTACTATAACTCTATATCTACAACGTGGTTCCATTTTCCGTGCAATGATTCACTTCTCCGGCCCAAAATACTCACAGAAAACAATGATCTCAACGCAAATGATTTTGGTCGATTCAGCGTTTTCTGTAACTGATTGTCATGACTCACTCACAGCTAACGCTGACCGACGATAGTCTTTGCTCTCATCAAAGTCATCATCTTCATCTCATTATCTTCAATACCATCATTCAGCCAGTTTTACGACTTTTTGATTTCACATCAACACTGGGAGTTTCATTTAAAATAAGGTGTTAATACTTTGGCCCAATATTTTGTCACAACCATTCTATTCAGATTTGTCTGGCGGATATCCGCCATATGCCCGGGTATATGTCCATATCGTCGATATACTTTCAAAACATGTTACTTAAGTGACAAAATGGTAAAATTTGAGTTAGATATACAATTTTATTAGGTTTTCCTTACTCTGGTATTGAGTGTTATAATTTTTTGCATATTCCTTCTAGTTTCAAAGATCTGGCTTGTAAAAACGTACCTACTAAATGCTCAAAATCGTGGAATTCTAATCTGCTAAAGAATTATAGCGTTACTTATTACATTTCACGTTATGATCACTTCAATCAGCCAGATTACCATTAATAAGTGCATTTAACTGGTAACAGACATTTTATGAATATGTGGGGTTTTTCCAAAGTCAGAAAAGTTATAAATGTCTATTGTGTGAATGGATTTCGCGAAAATCTTTTTGTTTATTCAATCAGACCGGCCTTACGCCACTATTGAGCAATGTCTCGCACAAAGAGTATGTTTTTTGCTATTAAGTATAAAATGGTGGCAATTATAGTACACAAAATTTAATAAAGTGGCTTAAAATTTAAAAAAGTATTTTTTATTTTATTTTTAATATGTACATGGTACTTAGAGAATAGAATATTTCAGTTTAATTAACTACTTATTTATTGCTATTTTGATCATTTTGCTAAGAACAAAACGTAATAACTTACATAAACCATGTTTCAATATACAGACAAAACATCATAAATGATAATTTTAAGCCGATATATCAGATGTTTCTTCATCTATGAGTTAATAGTTGATGTGGGTAATATGTTTCTTATAACTTAAATTAACTTTTTGCCTATTGCATAAATGTAAGTATGAAGGGAAAAATAACTAACTTGTACATAGTTACTGTTAAAAATGATAAGTACACCTCCAAAATTTTTGTTTGGGTGTAATTTTCTATTTTTGTGGTACCAAATTTTAATTTCGCCATTTATTGATATTTTCAATACCCAAAATTTCAATTCCGTACGCTTGAAATAGCAAAAAACGGTTTGCTTTTGACACAATGACATATCAAACTTTCAAAACGCATTTTCTCAAAATGTGTTGGTCAGTTATCATGTTTTTGAAGTAGATATACCGACGATATGCCCGGCATATGCCCGGCAGACAGATCCGTCCACGTATGGCCCAAATTGGACACGGATTTGTCTGCGGACACATCTGAATGTTATCTATCCAATGGAAATTGGCTATTTTGACTACTATATGCAAGTTACGGAAACATTCCGAAAAATTGGAAATGTCCTCTGAAAATTCCAGAAAATTCTGCCAGAAATATAAGAAATCGAAAATTTAAAAATGGAAATTCACATCCGTATACGTAAATGTGAGAATTTTCAGAAATTTTCTTATGTGGAAAATTTTAACGTTATATACTGTACAGTCAGCAGCAAAAGTAGCTAAGCAGGAAAAAGAACTACACACGCTCTTATTCTTTTGACAATAAAGTCCTGTCAAGCTCATTTTGACCCCACCCGCTTAGCTACTTCTACTGCTGACTGTACCATGATTAGAACAGGACTTAGGTAACTATAAATACATATTAATTTGACGTACGGGAATTCTGCCAACTGTAATCCTATTCTGATTATATAGGACCAATGCCGAGGTCCTTGGTTTCATGAAATACCGGAAACCTCTATTTCTGAACACACTAGTGTATGCTACTAAGCAATGAATAAATGCATAATGCGACAAATCGAAAGAATACTTTTTACTTTTGACGTGATATTGTCTTATAAATCGATGAACACCGGTAGCATGCACGAAAAAGTGTCACGTTCCGTTCCGGTCACGTGGACAGATCTCCATGGTAACGTTACGGCCACAAGCCATACGATTGAGAAACATGTAAAATTACCACCTGGTCATAAATATCTGAGCAACAGTGAATTGAATTAAATTATTATCACTGAATTTATTTAGGAAAAGAATCAAACAAAATGCAGTACCGTCACCATCAAATATATCGGAGCGGCCGGGGTACTCAAAATTATCAACTTTATCAAGACAAGCACTTTATCTCTTTAATAGACACTCCGATGTATTTGTTGGCGACTGTTCTTAACGCCTAATAAAGCGCACGATCTAAACTAGCTCAATTTAAAAATTTCAGGATTTTATAAGTGGGAATGGGCTTAAATTTCTCGCCCATATTCGGTTAGTACAGTCGCCATCAACATGCCCTTTATCACCTTGAAAATAGAGGCGTTGTTCAGATATTTGTAACTACCTTGCTGCTCCGATTTATCAGATGGCGACTGTCCCATAGTCAAAAATGAAAAAAATTGGAGCCTTATTATTAAACCCTTATTACTAGAATACTTTGTAAATAGGCCATACTGCTCTATTGAGGAATATTTTGCTAATGCTATAGATTTTTTTTCAGATTAAAACATTTATTTACATAACTAAATATACAGAGGTACTACAGTACAAATACTATAAATTAAATTTGTCATTTTTATTCATAATCATATCGTTTGTAAGTACTGACTTATTATTGTTGATATTTTTTCTCGTTATATTTTTTGACATGTTTATACGAATTTAATACTAAGTTCTAATTTTACTTTATACCTGTTACTGTAACGTCATATTGTAAATATTTTGATCTAAATTGTATTTGCATGCATGAATGTGCTTAAAGCAAATAAATATTTTGAGTTTGAGTTTGATTAGGCGCAAGTATAAAAACGGAGTCAGCGGCAACGTTACGTATGTACACTAGCAAGCACCTGATTAATTATTTGTATATCAGTATTTGCTACTGCACATAATGACGATAGCCGATCTTCTCACCAGCATCAGCATTTGTAGCAGCTATCACCCATCAGTCCTTAGAAGAACTTGAAACCGCGAATTTGTGAACATAACTTGTGTCGACTTTACCTCCTAACAGTTGGAGGCTACGAGCAATATATGTGACACTTTTTAGGCAATGGTGGCAGGCGCTCACGCTAGAGACGCTTCTATATACAATATTGAATCTGTGCTAAATGGTATCTTTGCCGGAAAAGCGTCACATATACAAAACATCCTTAAACAATAAGAAATACAGATAGAACTACTTTTCAAATGCATCTGCAACTTTGCAATGTATAAAAGTACCAACTGAATTTATCATTTACCAAGTTTAAAATAGATTCAATGTGTTGCCGACGGGTACACTGAAAAAATGAAAGAGCTGGAAATAAATAAGTTTTTGCTATTTACATACAATCGAGTGACTCGCTTCGCGTGGAGCCTGCAAAGTTCGTTACTAAAATCAAAGAAACAAGTCAACTTGGCTAACGTATGTATGTAAAACTATAAAAAAAAAAAAAATTTTTAGGGACAATCTTACACAAATCAACCTAACCCCAAACTAAGCAAAGCTTGTACTATGGGTGCATACTTAGATAGATAAATACATACTTATATACATAGAAAACATCCATAACTCAGGAACAAATATTTGAGATTAGCACACAAATAAATGCCCTTACCAGGATTCGAACCCGGGACCTCCTGCTTCGTAGGCAGGGTCACTACCAACTGGGCTATGGAGGCCGTTAAACTATACTATTAAATTTGCTAAAAACAAGCAATAACCTGGTCAAGAGTATACTGGATACAGGCACTAAGTATAAGTTTCTACAACTGCTTGCCTGCTTACAAATAATAATAATAGTCTCTTCGCATAGCCAGATATCCAGTCCATCCAGCTTTCAAATCCATCCTTATGACCTTAGTACTTGAGTCAATCAACTTTTTATAGCGCCTGGTTGCTATGGTTACGTCCCTTGGACAACCAAAGATTTTCTATGAAATAGTATGAGGATGTCCTTCGGACAACGGGGACAGAGTAAACAACATTAAAAAGTTGATTCGCCCACTTATCGCTGCATAAAAGTGCTGCACTGCAATAGTCTTTGCACCTGGCGGGGACCATCTCCAGATGTATCATGTTGTGCGTTTGGAGATGATATCCGCCACGTGTATCGCTCACTTTTAGATTATATCGTTTTAAAGGGCCTATGCGCTGTTGGCTTCGGCTCCACGCATGCCTTCCAAAGGTCCGCGACCCCGTGGTCCCGAGATATGGTATAAAAGTACAATAATAATAATAAAAGGCGTAGGGATGTGACGATCAGTCAACGCAGGGCAGCTTGTGGCGAGCTGTTGGAGAGTAGCGACTCCACGTACCCGAGTGCCCCTGGGGTGCCCTGTCGGATGGTGGGACAGGTCCCCTGCCTCTGGCTTGCCTTAGCCGGCTGTCCAGAGTGGGGTCGCTAGAGCTGCGTTCTCGAGGGTAGATGTGGAATCCTAAGTGGCGAGTTGGCTACATGTTTAAAGTCCATGCAATGACACCTCTCTACCCCCAGCCCCCGCACCGGTGTTGCCCTTGAGCCATCTTTGATGTCGCTTTTTATGGGGGCCCTATCTTGCGGAGGGCGAGTCACCGTCTGCCGTAAGATACCGTTTGTTTAGGCAGGCGTCCGGTTCTTCACCCAATAGCCCAGTAAAGTCCATACTTTTCACTCAATAGCCTATTTATATTTTAGACTCCATTATCTTAATATTCCTTACACTATGGCGGGTCCTGTCTCTGCGTGCGTCCCATGACATGGACAGGGGCAGCATCCGCTTAGTGTACCCCTCACTTTTCATTAAATTGTCGAAAGGGCCTCTGCGCGTTGGTTTCGGCTCCGCAAACGCCTCCCAATGGTCCGGGACACCATTTTTCCGTGGTTGGGAAAGACATACAAATAATAATAATAATTAATGAATAAGGGAATCAGGTAAGGGTTATATTTACTAGGACACTTATTTGGATTCAAATTAGTGCTTGGTTATAGTAACCTAGAATGTTTAACAATAATTGCTTGTCTGTCATTAACAAAGCTTTATTCCGTGTTTTAAATATGTCTCGATTGTATGTAATGTAACTAAAAATATCTTAACCGAGCCAAATTGGTACCTTGCTAAAGCTAATTTTTTCCGTGTACCCTTTTATCCAGTCATCATCAATAGTATCTTCCTACACGAAGCAGGCCGCCTATCTATGGCTCTACAAATAAGAGCGTGTCACATATTTTTGCGGCCTTCGTGTAACCTGTAGACTATTTAGCCAAATACTCCTTTATATTAAATAATCGGCAGCGTGTATATGACACCGCTAGAGTAGCTGCTTAGCTGTTTAAATATTTGTGGACGAGATTTGTAATTTGTGCAAAAATTGTCGATTCACAAGATCACTTCATTCTTTCACCAATAAATAGCGATTGAGTATTCTCAGGAGTACAGCAGGTACCTAGTATAACTATCGACTAAGTAAGTGGGTCCGTTTTCCATGGACTCATTACTCCGGTCCGAAGCACTTGCAGAGAACAATGATCTCAACGCAAATGGTTCTCGTTGGTTTCGTGTTCTTTTTTTTTTTTTTTCTTATGGACTTTAGGCGGTATTGCCTGTAGCCAATGTCAAGTATAAAAAGGCGGGAAATAAGAGCTTGTAAGATTCAATCTTTAGGTACAATGCATGGTACAATGTCTTCAATCGATAAGTATTTTGTTTAATTAATCAAATAAGTTTTAGGCAACGTTGTTCGGTAGAAGTGGCAAGCCTTGTTAGTTGCTATTTGTAGAGTGATAGCTCCCTACAAAAGGCTCGAGGAGGCTACAGGTTGTTTTGAACCGATCAATGGTTACACGCCTTTTAAGACTAATTCTTCAGTATCCGCACACTTGTTCGTTAGATCACCGCACAATAAGCTATCTATATTACACACTGAACCACGAAAATGAACAAAAGACAAATAATTAATCCCAACGAGCTGCGACCATGATGAGCTCAACCCATAGACTCTCGGTTTCGTGTTCTCTGTAACTGATTGTCATGACTCACTTACAGCCAACACTGAACGACGATAGTCTTTGCTCTCATCAAAGTCATCATCATCATCTCCATCTCATCGTCTTCAATACCATCATCCAGCCAGTTCTACAACTCTTTGGTTTCACATCAACACTGGGAGTTTCATTTAAAATAAGGTGTTAATACTTTGACCATATATTTTGTCACACCCATTCCAGTGCAATAGCTCTGCACTGAAAAAAATGAGTGCCAATCAATTGGATTTTTACCTTGCTTGGAAATTTCTTGATGGAATTGATCACAACATAAATAAACTTATGATTTTACAAAATTACTGCAGCCATAGAGTTAAAGTGATCGCATCGTAAAGGCAAACAAATAAAAAAAATTGTCTAATTTTACCAAAGCAGCCATTTGTTTCAATCACTGATTGTTAGTTACTTAAAAGACTTGATTTTGTTTGTTCCAAGAATCACTTTTTTTCCAGTGTGCCTCTGATCCGTCCATGTATGGCGCGAATTGGATACGAATTTGTCTGCGTACACATCTGAATAGCGCTATACCTACACGGACGGATCTGTCCGCCGGGCATATACGCCGGACAAATCCGACGGGCAGATCTGTGCGTGTATCTCTAGCTAATGAAGCGTAGTTTTAGTATCCGAGAGGCAACCGGATGGTTCGCGGAATTACTGGACCGCGATTAGAATGGGATTAGAGTTGACGGATTTTCCATATGCTTACGTCAAAATTTGTATAGGTTGACAGCTATCTCAATCCCATTCTCATCGCGATTCAGTAATATTTGAGCTCCCTACATGTTGTGGAACCACCCTGTGCAATCCGAATTGACCAAAGTTGGACTTTTTTTATCCTCGCCCCCCCCCCCCACTCTACCAGTCGATTATAATGATACTTAATATGTTACAAATAATAAGTAGGTACTTTTAAGGGTTTTTCAAATACCACGATACCAATTATGCTCTTCAACGGATGAACAGTATTTTATGTGTGTAGTTATTTTTCTTATCTTATTTCGTCCAGAAAATTTCGCTGCTGACTGTACATTTATCGATAAACTAAAATCGTCGGGCAGTCCCGCGAACAATTTTCTTTGCCTTCACAAGTTAGAGTTCTATGCCTTCACAACAAACAAACGTTGGGGAAATGCATTTACATGCCAACTGTACCTAGTAGAATAGCATTGTCATGTAAATTACGGAAGTTTACCAAATTTTAGCTCTATCAGACTGGGAAGAGGTTGCAATTTAACTTGCAAGACTGATGCTTATGTATAAATAAAGAAACAAACAAATATACGGGGTTAAGCTAAATAAAAGGTGTGTAAAAAGCGTCTGCGCTTAACGGGCTCTGTCAAACTATAGCAAGAATCAGAGACAAACCTCTAAGACGATGGTAAAGCAGGAATGGTGGAGAACAGTTCTTAAAGACCGCCCCTCACGCCTTCCTTGTCCGCCTCCCTGCGCCACAAGTGGTTTACTTACACTTTGTTGGGTGATTCCCCATTCCGCTTATAAGGCGTGCTCAACCGAAATATGAGGTTAAAAAGAAAATATTCTGTCAAAACATTATACAGTTAGTTCTGAGAGCTCGCGATTTATGCAAGTTGACGATATTAACAAGATTTTGCGACTTTTGTAATGTAATGTAATGTAAAAACTCTTTATTTTACAAAAACAAGTCAAAAACATTTTGCGCCTTTTACGTCTATTACCCCTTGATCGATCCAGCTTATAAATACAACTTCCAAATGGCGAATGAAATAGTACATTACCTACGTACCGAGGGCGGTACAATAAAGAAGGGTTCGCTGGTATTTGTGGCCCGAACCGAAGGTAAGGGCCATAAACAAGCGATCTGAGGCCTTCTTTACTATCGCCCGTGGTGCGTACATAATTTTACGTCACTCTGGGCGGTAAGTGAGATTTGCCGCCCACGGGCGCAGCAGCAAAACTCACTTCACACCCAGGAGAAGACGTAAAATTGTGTACGCACCACGGGCGGTAATAAAGAAGGCCTCAGATCGCTTGTTTATGGCCCTTACCTTCGGTTCGGGCCACAAATGCCCGCGATCTGACCCGTTCTTTATTTTACCGCCGTACGTTAGGTACGTAATGTACTATTACGTCTTCTCCTGGGTGTGAAGTGAGATTTGCCGCTGCGCCCTAGGGCGGTAAATCTCACTTAGCGCCCAGAATGACGTAAAATAATTTATTTCAACAAAATTATAACTACAGACAAAATAAACATACCTAAAACTAAAAACTTACAAATAAAAATCTGACCTAGGTCTCGGTCGTACTTTGAAATTCTATTTATCTCTGCTAAGTACAAGTAGAAAAAATATTTAGTGTTAAATATATCGAAGCCTACCGTCTACGCCAGAGACTAAGTAAAGCATAATGCTTTAATTTATTATGCTGCTACCCGGCATACCGTTCGTTACTTTCCTATGGATCCCAAATACCTTATAATACCTGGATTGCAATGTCTACAGAAAAAAAAGTGTAGTTACTGTTCACACATTTTTTAATCGATAGCTGTAGCGTAGCTGCCTGGGTTAGACTAAACTATTTCAGCGCTATCTGCGAGTAAGTTTAATGCAGGC
This sequence comes from Pammene fasciana, assembly GCA_911728535.1. Classification (NCBI taxonomy): domain Eukaryota; kingdom Metazoa; phylum Arthropoda; class Insecta; order Lepidoptera; family Tortricidae; genus Pammene; species Pammene fasciana. Next base: position 43,654,137 of record OU452272.1, on the reverse strand, counting down.
GCTGCTACAGACGTAAGCCTCGCACTACTGTGGCCATTGGTGCGGGCCGCAAGATTTTTGTTAAGGAATATGCCCCCGCCCCCTGGAGTCGCGCCTGCTTTAACGCTTAGAGCGATTTCACATTATCCTACCCGATATCGGATGTCGGATAGGTCTATACTGAAGTACATATGTGTACTTTTGTATTTTTTCATTCATTTAACTAATCTCTATTACTAAAATAATGCGTTCACGCAAAAAAAGCCGGACTTGGCGCCACAAGGCAGTCTCTAACCGCTGCCTTTTTACTAGGGGCCTTCCGACATCCGATATCAGCGATGCACTTCCGATATCGGTGGGCATATCGGAGCCCTTATAATCATTATGGTTGTGCTATAAACAATAACTTGTGCCTTATATTCAACTATTTTGGATTATTTTTGTGGGCAAACTAACTATAACCATTCTGCTTCTGCTGCGAGTGGCCTGCGATGCGAATCTAGCTAGTGTCAAGCGTCAGTTTTACGACCTTAAACAAGGTATTGCTATCAATGTCACGCCACCCCTTTGATCTTAAACATTATTTTTTGGATAATTTTTACGCGGCGCGTTCAGTGTTGCGTCCTGCGTTGCATCGCGCTGCTAAGGGAATTGAACGCCGTTTTACTGAGCCGACACGCATACGTTTGTATATGTTTGCAAACATACTTAGACATTAGACGCTGTTCGCCCCGCTCAAGCGTTTCTAATTTATGTTATAGGCGCTTTCACTTATTTAATTGTATACCATGTAGGTCGCAGGCTACCAGGTACTAAAATACATAACATTAATTAACCGTGAATCGCTCTACATATGCCGAATTCTGCTACTCCATGAGGTAGGGTTGCCTATGTCCTACTCTTGATCTATAACGGTCGGTTAACAGATGAACAGTTACATAACTGACGACTAATGTCAAACATGAACATTTCGTTACGAAACTGACAGACGTGATACGTCACTTTTATCGAAATTAAGTACGAGTTAAATGAAAATGCCCATTTTTTTTGGCTAATGCGCATTGCGAATTGAATTTTTACCAGTGCCAGTCCCAGCCCTCGGCCTCAGAAAAAAGACGTCCACTGCTGAACATAGGCCACCCCTTGGGGGGGGGGGGGGGGGGGGGGTTTGCCATACGCGCCACGCTTGACGGGGGTTGGCGCGAGCAGTTTTTTTTGTTTATTGTTTAGGCTTTCGGAAGATGCTGCTGCCCATCTCCCAGTATATCCCCGCAGACTCCTACTGCAACCACGGGACGATATAGTGGGGGACAATTCTAAGGCCGGGCACCTCACTATGTATAATTTTCTTAATATAATAGCTATTTCAGTTTACAATAGCACCACTTGTTTTCAGGTTAATACGCAAAGAAATGAATTATTGAGCTGCAATTTATAAATGATTTCTAGGTACTTGTGTGTTATTTATATTTCACAAACTTAGACTTCATTTTGAAATTGAGTCAATAAAAATCAACGGAACAAGGAAACGAATGCAGTCAAAAACAACAAAAGCCACATAATAAGTAGATATACCTATATTAAGGGGCACGCAGCCAGACTAATGAGGATCCTTCCTTCGGGCTAGGGCCGTATTCGCGGTGTTTTGTGTGTGCATAATTAGCTGACCAGACACTGTCAGCAGAGACTATAGAGATATAGACAACCACAGTCTAAGAACTTTTTGAAGCTCATGTCAATTGCGCCATCTACGTCAAAGCCACCTAATGATACCGCAAGATGGCGCAATTGACATGAGCTTCGGACTTGCGGCCATCTTGTCGAGCAAGGTGGTTTGGTTTTGTGATTAACTTCTTATTTTTTGTTCATTTTCGTGATTCAGTGTGTAATATATAGCTTATTCTGCAGTGATTTAACGAACTAGTGTGCAACTAATGAAGAATTAATCTCAAAACAAGTGTAACCCCTGTTTGAGTTAGATATCCGTTAGTCCACGTGCTTTTTGTAGGGACTAGCTATCTCCTTATAAAAAGCCTAACCACACCGTACAACGTCCAGCTCTTGGAGCGAAATTTTAACTAATTAACCGTACACTTGTCGTCTCTACTTCGACATTGGCAAAATTGTCCCAATATTGTGGACAGAATGCCATTTATTTTAAAAATTGAATTGAATTGAATTGACATGAGCTTCAAAAAGTTCTTAGGCTCTGGTCGTCTATATCTCTATAGTCTCTGCTGTCAGTAATATAATGACATTATTTCTCTACTCATCCCTCTCATTCTTCATATACATAGAAAAGGAAGGGTACACAAATCATGACATTATTACTGACAGTGTCTGGTCCCCTATTGTGGCGTCATCTCTTGGGCGGGGGATCAACCTATTTTATTAATTTTTATGAATGGCTTGTACTCTTTGCTTATGGGAACCGTGCGCGTTGGAGCGTCTGCCATCTTTTGGTCTTAATCGAAAACTGAAACTACTCCACGCCAATACACGCTGCAATACACTGTATACATAGTAGACAGTGCCAGGGGGGTTTCACTGTGTCTCTCTCCATTGAAACGTGTTTTAAAATCAGTCGCGTTGCGTGTATTCTGTCCTTTAGGGTGCGTCGGGTATGCGGTCTCTAGTTAAATCCTTGCTTTGAGGGTAATGTCAAATATTTATACTTTGATATTGACAAGAGCCCTTTGCAGTTACCCCCACCATGCACTTCGCAGAAAGCGAATACACGATTAAACTTCAATACATCTCCAATGCATTAACTACGGCAATACAACTACTTAGCGCCCAAACGTCTGAATCAGTAATATCAGAAATTGCTCGACAATTATTCCGATGCAACTCCAATACAAATTCAATATCTTTTTGTTTTTTTTTTATTTACATAACTAAATATACATAGGCACTACAGTACAAATACTAAACTAAATTAATAACTAGCTCAAAATAAATATAAACTAGGCCCTTGCGGCATTGTACCAAGGATGCTGGCGGCATTTCCTCGTTGTATCGCAATGCTGATACGTTGTGCGAGGAAACCGCCAGCTCTTCGGTCACCAGTTACATATTGTATTTTAAGAGTAGAATCGGACACCATTATAGCCTACCGCGAACTTCCAAATTGGAAATTTCGTTACATATTCGTCTGTATTGCTCTTGCATAATATTGGCTATGTGCGAAGTGCATGGTGGGGGTAACGTGAACGATCGCAGCGCACAATGTAACAAGAAATTGGGCTCTTGTCAATATCACATTTCAAAATATTTGACATCACCCGTAGGGTCAACTGTCAAAATAGTGAATCAGCCAGTGACATTTCATATAAGCAAGGAGTATATGCCATTAGTAAAAAAGAAAAAAAACCCTTTCACCCCCTGCTCAAGAGATGGCGCCACACTCATGCACACAGCCAATAGGAAAGGCTTTAATTACCTATTATGTGCCCTAAAATTGTTTGGTTAATTATAAATAACTATTTTTCGCATATATTTATGTGGCATACTAAACTATGCCAAATGAAAATCCTCCCGAATAAAACTATGCGAAACATAAATTTGTTAAACGTTAGTATGCTAACTACACGTTTTCCGATAAGTTGTTTGGAAAATGAAAATAGGCGAAGGCATTTTCGGTGAAATGGAAGTACCTACACCATTGGAAAGATAGTGACGCAAATAGACGATCGAGCAAACGAAGTGGTTCGCGGTTATAGGCCAGGGTACAAATCCGGCGAGTGACCTCATCTAAATCTTTGTTTTCTTTAAAATTTTGAATAAATTGAAGGTAGTTTTTAACTAGATTTAGGTCATATTTAAACTATTTGGAAAAAACATTTATTTACATAACTAAATATACAGAGGTACTACAGTACAAATACTAAACTAAATTAATAACTAGCTCAAATCTAAACTAGGCCCTTGCGGCATTGTACCAAGCATGCTGGCGGCATTTCCTCGTTGTATCGCAATGCTGATACGCTGTGCGAGGAAACCGCCAGCTCTTCGGTCTCCTTTTCTTTTCGGTCAAACTATGTTAGTTAAGATTTTTCGGTTTTAGTTGTCCCATGAAACAAAAGTTTTTTTTTATTGTGTCATAATATAATAAAAAACCGCTGTATTTTATGAAATATTATGGCATGCACCGCACCGTATGCAATAAATAAGTGTATGTATTATGCAGCCTCTAACTCCGCCAGTGTCGGTCCCAAGCCCGAAGGAGAAAGAAGGAGGGTAGGCAGATAATAACTATAGTCTGTATCTTTAGGTATTTAAATAAAAGTAAACAAAATCTACCCTCAAATTGGTCCTGAAGCCAGTTGAGGGTAGATGAAAACATTACATGATCAAATAATGTAGGTCAGTGAAGATCAGGCGTTTTTGTATTTGGTTATATAATACTCTTTTTGGTTGGTTAACCAATTAATGTTATAACTACCCGAAAATGTACAAATTGTTTGTTTACTTTTATTTAAATACCTAAAGATACAGACTATAATGCTTAAACTGAAAACAAAGCTTAAAATTGGCTGAAAAGAAAGAAACCCGTGTTCAGAAGGCAATGGTCTATTTTATACTTTTCCGTCACGCGCCACGGCTCGGTAAAACTCTATGGTTTCATTCATATTAAATCCAAAATAGACTTACTTTACGCTATTTATAAATGAAACCATAGAGTTCTGTCGTGCCGTGGACGTCCATGGGAAAGTATAAAAGCTATATTTACAATTATAAAATAAACTCACATTTAATGTGACGAAAGTATGTAGCCACGACTCCACGACTCTATTACCTGAGATTATGATTATTTATGATAATATAGACGATAAGTCTAAGGACTTTCCTCATGTATGAAAGCGCCATCTTCTCGAGAGCAACCTAAAGGTATAAAACTAGAAGGGAACAATCTGGCGTTACTACGGTACGCTACTCGCCACTAGATTTCGCCGCGACGTAATATAAAAATAGTAAGGAAAAAATACATTCCGTCGCAGTGACATCTAGTGACGAGTAGCGTACTCTTGAGTAAATGGCGCTTTAAAACTTTGGCTTCAGAAAGTTCTTAGACGATGGTCGCCTATATTACGTATAGTATCGACTATTACCAAGGCGTAAAGTCTTGTATTCGCTGTGTGCATGATTGTGACGCCATCTCTTGGGAAGGTGATCAATCTCTTTTTTTCTTTTTTATAAATAGGTTGTACTCGTTGCTTATATGAAATGTCACTGGCTGATTCACTATTTTGACAGCAGACAGGGGCTTTTGCAGTTCCATTTCTTGTTACATTGTGCACTGCGATCGTTCTCTTTACCCCCACCATGCACTTCGCACATAGCGAATACATATTTTTTTCACATTGAATGTATCTACAGAATGGAAAGATAAGTCGGGCCCTGGAGGAAAACTACCTCAAAACGTTGAGATAGCTCAATTAACTAAAAGGAAACATTATTTTATTTTAAAAAAGAGACATATTTGCATTTACGAATTTTAGAGAAAATGTCACAAAGAAAACTACTAATTTTGTCATTTTTGTCAAAAACAATTTTTATGACAATTGATCCTATTTCCAACATGAATACAAACTTCTTAATACCAACCAAATTTTCGCCACAAGAGATGCCATAAATAATGAAAAAAAAAAATCATGCAATTTTAGTATGGAAGAAAGGAAAATTTTAAAAAAACCTGTGAATGTAGTTTTACTTTTTAGGAAAAATAAAAGAATGCTTCCTTTCAGTGAATTGAGCTATTTCAACGTTTTAAGGTAGTTTCCCTCCAGGGCCCGACTTATCTTTCCACCCTGTATATCTTCAGACGTCAGACGACCACAGCCTAAGAACTTTTTGAAGCTCATGTCGACGTCATCTATGTCAAAGCTTTATATCTCTATTGTCTCTGCTGTAACTATCATTTTTCTCATTACGTGTTTGCAGGTTATCATCAAATGTCATCGCCACCGTAAAACGCAAGCTATAACTTTGCGAGTCTTGACACGTTGGCGATCAGTTAAATGTCGTATTGAGACACGGGACGTTATAGCGTGAACATCATTACGGCGTATACATTTCAACCTAGGCCGCAGTAGGTTCATCTAACACTGTTTTTGAACATAACCATATACTTAAATATATAGTAGACGGCCATAGTCTAAGAACTTTTTGAGACTCCAAATATTTAAGTGAGTTTCAAAAAGTTTTTGGACTATGGCCGTCTACTATATATTTAAGTCTATGCAATTACTATTGTTATTAGCGAGGGATGCACGCACAGATATACCCGCCGGATTTGTCCGACGGATGTGCCCGGCTAATCCGTGCGTGTATGGCGCGAATTGGACACGGGTTTGTCTGCGGACACAACTGAATAGCGCCATGCACGAACGGATCGTTCCGCCGGGCATATCCGTCGGACAAGCCCGGCGGACACATCTGTGTGTGTATCCCTAGCTTTTAGTTAAACTCTACCTTTTCTTCTTTTATACGATTGCATCTTATTCTAAAATGATGATTAATCTATCTAAAATACGAATAGGAATAAATTATACAAAAAATCAGCGCCACCTAGTGTACTACTAGTACGTTATTCGTTACTAGGTGGCGCTGATTTTATCTCATACATATTGGCTCTGTTTAGGTGGCTCTGAACTAGATGGCGCTAAATACTCGGAGCCTCAAAAAGTTCTTAGGCTATGGCCGTCTACTATATATTTATAAAAGTCTATGGTAATTGTAACTGCAAATGTAACCCATATCTCCACATACCGTAAAATGAGTTGAGTTATGAACGGGGAGAGAAGGGATGAAAGGGGGGTGAGATTGGATTTTAAGGCTGCTGCTACAATAATAATGTATTCCAATTTAAAATGGAGTTAGAGTACCTAATACTCATATTTAAAAAAATCGATCAAACGGTCTCCTGAAATCACCTTTGTATGAAATCCCATCTCACCCCAATCACGAGGGACTACGGGGTGAGGTGGGATTTCCGGGTTATTGTCAAAGTTATGAAATGGAACTATCCAAAATAAATAAAAACTAAAATATAAATGTCCGGAATACTTATTAGTTATTATATACACCATTCAGTTAGCATATGTAAAAAAAATGTTATCGAGGTTTGAATGTCAGTAGCTGTAGTAGTAGTGCGTGGCTGTGTGGCCCCGGCTTTAGAATAGTGCCACCCCGTTTCTTCAAGCGGGTGTCGTAAGAGGCGACTAAGGGATAAGGGATAAGGGGACCTCTGATCCCTACTACTCGTGGGAACGCTGTGGTGATTCATTTAATTAATAATCATCCGCATGGCGGTGATGCGGTACGCCACCCATCACGTCTCGTTCTTCGCGGGGGCGAGAAGCGGCTCACGGAGAGGCGTTTTGCTACATTGATTGTAGCAAATGGAAATCCGTGCTCTGCCTACCCCTTTTGGGAAATAGGCGTGATTGTATGTATGTATGTATGTATGTCAGTTTTGACCCTACTCGCCCCATTTTACGGTACATAATCATTTCATTTCATTTCAAACCTACCGACTGCGCCAGTGAAGTGTAAGTGAAACATAATCCTTTAATGTATTGTACGGCTATTACGGGTATATTAACTATTACATTTTCCTACCTTCACATAAATACGACTATGTAGTACAACTCTGTAGGCAGTTATTGTTCATAATTATTATTAATTATTTATCCAATATCTGTAGTCACTGCTTGAATCTGGAACCTACTTAAACTACTACCTACTTAATTTTCACTAGTATACATTTATTTACATAACTAAATATACAGAGGTACTACAGTACAAATACTAAACTAAATTAATAACTAGCTCAAATCTAAACTAGGCCCTTGCGGCATTGTACCAAGGATGCTGGCGGCATTTCCTCGTTGTATCGCAATGCTGATACGCTATGCGAGGAAACCGCCAGCTCTTCGGTCACCAGTTACATCAACCAGACGCTTTGCGATTTCTGCAAAAAACTTGTGTGCGCTGGGACCCCATGGACCTAGAGTATATACTTAACTGTATATGATCTGATTAACATACGTGACAATACTGACTATTAATATCAAACTCCATATATTTTGTCACGAAACTGACAGTCAGACGTGACTTAAGTCGAATTTAAGTACAAGTTAAATTAAAATGACAATATTTTTCTTATACCTGATTTTCCGTAATAAGTACTACATGTTTTAAATATAACTTTTCGTGCCCTAACACGTTGTCGGGCCGACAACGGGCGTCTCAAGCACTACACGAGCTGAACCCGGGCCGTTTTGATTCCAAAACTTCCAACAGCGTTTTGTTACTTATACTTCGTTTTTGAGATTATAGGTAAGTATAGGTAGGTATATGAGTTTGTTGCGAAGTTGTTGTAGTCTTCGAGTAGTCAACGAGCCGTGTGCGTACGCATACAAGAAGATTCGAGTCACGTCCGAGCATTGCTGGTAGCCAGTATCGGCCGTCAACAAAAAAATATGACCGTCCAGTCGACGGTCCGGGGACGTAACGAGCCGCTTTCAAGCCTCGGAGATCACGTGATGCTATCTATCCAAAACCGAGTGTCGAAAATGTGTACGACGCAGAACGTTATAACATGAATCATTCTTAAACTCGTCAGTAGTGTCAACTCCTATAGAAGAGTAAGAAGAAGAAGAAGAAAAAGAAGAAGAAAAAAATATACACAAAAAGAATAATTGTTGACGTATTCACTGAACGACATTTGATTTTGTTATCTAGCTATACAGTAAACTGTTTTTTAGTAATGGCGTCAATAAAAATCAGCGTCATTAAGAACAAGATTAATGCACTCAAAAATAACAAAAACTACATAGAGAAGAATATGTTCCTAAAACAGGGGTATGTAGCCAGCCTTGTGAGAATCCTTCTTCAGGGTTCGGACCTCGGGGACTTCAATCCCCTTAAATATATGTTTTCTTTCAGCTTAAGTTGAATTGTGTAGGCAGTTTTTAACTAGCTTTACTTAATATTTTATTCTATTTATAGCCCTCCAAACGAAGGAAAACTTAGGGGAAATAATTCGTGTATAGCTGAATTTTGGTGAAGTTGTAGATAAAGGTGTCTTACACAACATACTAAAAGTACTCATGGATAGGGGTGCCGCTAACGGGGAGAGGGGGGTGTAAAGGTCCCCTTTTTTGGCTTTTCGTAAATAACTCAGTAGCGGTGGCTCATATGAAAAAATGTTCTTCTACTTAATTAATCCACAAATAATTTTCTACAAAAAAGGTTCTTTACACTTTTTTGCTGGGATCAATGTATAATGAGATTTCGAGGAAATACGATAATCACTTTCGGAGCTATTATTTACGAAACTATTAGTTTTGTCTAAAAATTGTTTTAGAAAACCCATATTTATATTAAAATACCTATCCAACGATACCCCACACATTAGGGGTGGATTAAAAAACAGAATTTACCCCCCACTTCATGTGTTCGGGAGGTACCCTAAAAAATAATATTTTTTCAGATTTTGTTTTAAAACTTTGTCTGCGTGTTCAAAACACATACTCATACGAAGTTTAACTATTCAAGTACTAACCATCACTGAGCAGGTTGAAGAGGGTATTTTTTTACTTTTTATTTTTTATGCCACGACGGTGGCAAACAAGCATACGACCCGTCTGATGGTAAGCAGTTCCCATAGCCTATGGACGCCTGCAATCAATTTCCTAACCTTATAGTTTCGCTGTCCGCGTGTCCCAGTCTATCCGTTCACGGCTTTGCGCAGTGATGGTTAGTACTAGAATAGTTAAACTTCGTATGAGTATGTGTTTTGAACACGCAGACAAAGTTTTAAAACAAAATCTAAAAAAATATATTTTTTTAGGGTAGCTCCCGAACACATGAAGTGGGGGGTAAATTATGTTTTTTAAATCCCCCCTTATGTGTGGGGTGTCGTTGGATAGGTCTTTTAATATAAATATGGGTTTTCTAAAACAATTATTAGACAAAACTAATAGTTTCGTAAATAAAAGCTCCGAAAGTTTCTGAAAGTGATTATCGTATTTCTTCGAAATCTCATTATACATTGATCTCAGCAAAAAAGTGTAAAGAACCTTTTTTGTAGAAATTCATTTGTGGATTAATTAAGTAGAAGAACATTTTTTCGTATGAGCCACCGCTACTGAGTTATTTACGAAAAGCCAAAAAAGGGGACCTTTACACCCCCCTCTCCCCGTTAGCGGCACCCCTATCCATGAGTACTTTTAGTATGTTGTGTAAGACACCTTTATCTACAACTTCACCAAAATTCAGCTATACACGAATTATTTCTCCTATCGAGCAGTTAGTGGGCACCCTTCGGTGAGCTATTAAACTATGTTGTTTATCAGTTTTAAATACAATTCCATTTAAAATGTATAATATCAATGATTTTAATTGAAGTATGTTTTTATTTGGATCAAACTGTAATATCAAGGTATGCTCAGTATGTAATCAACAATATACATATAGTAAATAATATAATGGAAGTACAGATCAAAACAAGATTCACCGAAAAAATGGCTGATGAATTTGTAACCTGACTGTGTCAAAGTGCTGTACAGTCGAACAAGAAAGTGGTCTACCAGTTTAGACAAAAGTTTCTGCGAGATCTAACGATCGCTAAGGTTGACATTTCTAACGGAGTTTAAAACATGCACGACCTTGTTGTCTCATGGCGTTCAAAACAACTTCAACCGTAGGAAGGTAAACTACATTTTTGGTCGACTGTATGAGTAGTTCTTACAGCACCATTGTGGGGCTTCTTTTTTTAGTAATTATCTTTGTGTATCGGTGTATTTTATGCCTCTAACTCCGCCAATGTCGGTCCCAAGCCCGAATGAAAAAGGAGGAGGGTAGGCAGGTAACACCAACTGCCTAAACTTAAAAACAAAACCTAGAATTGGTTGAAGAGAGAGGAATCCGTGTTCAATAGCCATTATAAAATGAGCCCAATGGCTTAGCAACCTCATAGGATGTTACAGAAAGAAGGTACTATCCTTATCTGGGTCCAGAGTAAAACAAAGCAGCGTAGATAGAAAGTATCGTCATTCATTGAACACAGATACAAATTCTGATCTAGACCCCACTGAACATAGAAGAAACAAATGACGAAACACGAAACGCTAGTGGCACTTTATTTTTATGAGTGATGATCATGCAGTCTGCAAGGCCACTCAGGTGATCCAATAGGAAGATTCGCTATTGACACTTCCGAGTCCGACACTTCATTTTGTATAGAAAACATCACGTGATTTTCGAGCGTCGTAAAAGGCTCGTTACGTACCCGGAACGTCGACAGTACGGTCGTGTTTTATTGTTTGACGGCCGTTACTACAAACAACGCTCGGAACTGGCTCGTCCCGTGCAAGGCCCGTCGACCACTCGGAGACTATACGATAACACCTTTGCAACGATGTGTCTGAAAATATTTGCCAAAATATGTAGATTGAAAAATGCAAATAAATGTTAAATATCTATGAGGGCGTAGCTAATTCGCTACTCGGTCAGTTTATAAGTACCATATAAGTACAAAGCAGTGACCACGTGACGATGTGTCAGGCCGAAAACAGCCCGGGATCGGCTCGCTTCGCGCCTGGAGGCTCTCATATGTCTCTGTTACATATGAGAGCCGGTGTCGAAAGGCTCGGACCCGGAACCGCTCGGTCGCTGCTCGTGTAGTGCTCGGAACGCCCGTTGTCGGCCCGTCGACGTGGCGGGCAATGCTATGACGACTTGTAGAAGACATCTATCACATAAAACTACCTCGAACCTGAACTATATGTTAGACGTAAGTGTAACACACTAACAAAATTATTTGGGACATTAACTTTATACAAAATCCATTTTTTTTGTAATTATTCAGTTTTTGATTGTTAAAATAAAAAACTTTAAATGAATCAATATAATTCTAAGAAAATTATTCTGATCTGATAATCGAACTCGCGGAGCGTAAGCGAAGTGAGTTCTTACAAACAACTCCAGACCGAACTGTCACCTGGCTACTGGGACGTCTCGGCATTTGGATGGCTTTTTGATTTCGATAGTTTGTCTGACGATAACTTTAGTTACGTTTTTCTGATCTTTATGAAATTTCTTGGGGCTGTAGCAGAGATACATAAAATTTGTAAGTTCGTATCAGAATCGATCAAGTGGCTATAGAGCTAGAAGGAGAAAAAAATCCTCCTTGGGGTCTTGTTATATTGGTCAACTCGTTTGCAAGTAAATCGCGAGTTCTCAGATATGTCCGCCGGATTTGTCCGACGGATATGTCCACCCGTTCGTGTATGGCGCTATTCAGATGTGTCCGCAGACAAATCCGTGCCCAATTCGCGCCATACACGCGATTTGTCCCCCGGGCAGATATGTACGTCGGACAAATTCGGCGGGCATATCTGTGCGTATATGCCTAGCTAATAGAGTTGGTTAAAGAAGTAAAATGTTTTTACAGGTACACGCATCCAAAAACCGTCATTCTGGGAGGTAGCCGGGCGTCCTTCTACGAGTACTTCTCAGAAGTTTCTTTAAGTTCGCTGTAAGTCTATCCATATTATTTCGGTAAAATATTGTTTAAGTAGGAATCTGATTATAACCAAACGTTGTTGCTTTCCTGTAAAAGTAAATACGTAGTATACCTACTTTGATCTGAAAATATTCAGTACATATTTATTTATTTTTTAGACAAGTATCATACTCTTTATGAGGTGATTATTAAGTATTTTGCACAAAACAAAACAAAAACTTTTATTATTTCTGACTCTATAATATGACATAACGGTAGAAATATTAGTTACCTAGGCACCTATTACGTAATATTAGTATTGTTTTTTTTTATTAGCATAAAGTAGAATCCCATTGCTGGGCAAAGGTCTCTCCCACTGATTTCCACAACTCTCGGTCCCACGCTTTTGCCGGCCAGGTGCTGTAGTCTAGTCAAACTAGATCAAATTTCACTAAAGTCAGGAACTAATTCTAAAGACTAATAAAATCACTTCGGATTGTTTTGTATGGGCTAAAAATCGAACTTTATACAACCCCTACTAAATTCACCCCCCCGGAAAGGGGTGAAATCGGTTGAAAACAATGTAATGGTTATAACTACGAAGAGAAAAGTGGTGTACTCGGCGTAATTTGGCGTACGTTTTAAAACACGTATATCTAAATTTGCACGTGTTACTTATATTAATTTAAGCTACGGAACAGGTAAAAAAAAACAACATAACAAAAAATATTATTTTGGCCATTGCTGGTCTGGAGAAAGTATTGTACTCGGTGCAAATTGAGTAAATAATTAGAAAAAAATACTAAATCCAATATCAAATTCGCACCAAGGTGCGACACCCGGAAAGTAGTTTTTCATGTTTTTACTGTCGATGTCGTTGTACTAAAAGGGAAATTTTAATACTTTTGGAATTTGACGCAATCATATTCATTTGATTTCGTTTACATTCGCACGCAATAAAAAATTGACATTTTTAAACGGAACATGCAGTTCTGTAATCAAGTACCAAAAACGTAGAGCAATAACAATAAATACACAGAAGCGACAACGGCGTGATTAATGGCAAGAGAAGGAAAGCGCGTAGACGTACTGACGAAGCACGGCTCTTGAGGCAAGAGTAGTGACATGTACTGCAAAAATAGTAGGGTTTCTGAGTATGCAGAAAGACATTCAACAAATTAAATACAGGTACGCCCAAAGTTTGTTAAATTCGTAAAAACGTTTTTCACCAGACTTACGAAGCAGTTCAATGAGGTGTGTGAAGTCCTAATCTGCACGCTCTATCATTCTGAGAGAAGGCCTCTGACTAGCAGTGGGGCGTATATATGCTGCTGATGTTGATGAGGTTTTTATTATGAGAGACTTTAAATATTAAAACGACACCTATTTTTTATCAATAAGTTATATAAATGAAAAAAAAAAACAATAATTTATCTTAATAATAAAACAACACCTATTTTTAACCGACTTCAAATAAGGAGGAGGTTCTCAATTGGACTGATTTTTTTTTTGTATGTATGTTACTCGATATCTCCGTGAATCGTGAACCGATTTTCAAAATCATTTTTTTAATCGAACGGGTATAACCCCTAGATGGTCCCATTGTCACCAAGTCGGGATCTTATGATGGGATCCTGGAGAAATCGAGGGAACTCTTCAACTATTATAGGCACGCCTATAGTGATTTCACTATTTTTTACAGCAACTCGGCCACTTCCTCTTGAAATAGCGGATCCTAAGTGAAGTCGGTTCTTTTTTTGTTTAAAATTATATTTTTTCTCAATAAGAATTATAATTGAAACAAAACAATAATATCTCTCCAGTATTTCAAATAGGTATTTAGCAAAATTTGACGTAATTTTAAATTTTAAAATAAATAATTATTAAACCAACTTAAGCGCTAAACCTTAACCCACATATTCATAAACTTACTTCAAACCTCATTTAACTAAATCATCTTTTGACCTTATCTGTCAATTTGACAGTAAAAGATAAAAGATATTTATTCTTCAATTTAGGCACATTACAATGCACTTATGAACGTCAGACAGAAAAAGAAACTACCACCGGTTCTAACTCTACACCTCTGACCCGAGAAGTATTACTTATTACCGGCAAGAAACTCGGCGTGACTTATTTTTTCAAAACAGTAATACAAATACATTAAAGATACTATATACAATAATGCGTAGTTCTTCAAAAAGGCATATCAAAACAGCTTGAAAGACAGACATGTGCCTGCCTATTGTGTAATTAAAATGAAAAATAAAATAAAATCCAAATCTGACTGCTTCGCAAAACGTTTGATATGCCTTCTTACCTGAACTGTGTCCTCTAAATGCTAGATGATTTTATAGTTTCTGGTTTGGGCCATGCATATATGTCTGTCATATAGTCCTCGACCCTGTAATAACCCTTTGACATTAAAGTTTTTTTTGAAGTATTTCTTAAGAGCGGGAAATGATAGATTCAAAACATCGACGGGTAACTTGTTATAAATATGAATACCCTGACCAAAAAATGACTTATATGCTTTGCGGATACAACATCTTCTGACAGCAAGCTTGTTTTTATTTATAGTGTTATAGCTGTGTTTGTGTTTGTTAGAAACTAACAAAACATAATTTAACTAAATAAGGATTGGAACACGTTTATGAATAAGCGGGTAAGAGTCCGGTAACGATTTGAAATCAAAAATTGCTAATAATGACAATGCACATGGATCGCATTTGGTAAGATAGTTTGAAGTCTTCTTATTGCAATAAAAGTACTTTAGGTCTATATACATTTATTAATATTTCATAAACGAAAACTCAATTCTTACAGAGCTTATTTAGTGAGGACGTTAATTCGTGCAATTTTCGAGAACATCGAGATAATATATTAAAGAGGCCTAGACTCGAACAAGATTTTCCTAAAAGTAAAACATTGTGACCGGCCAGTGCGAATTATTTAACATCGTTAAGGTTGTATTACAGATTAAAAGAAAGATATGATAAAATTTTACCTTACGTTCAACTGACATTACAAAATCACATGGCAAATAAGAGCAATGGAGTCGCTCTTGGATGAACTTATTTATTATTTGTAATTTTTTGATTGATTTTGTAATAAATATTGATAACTTCATAATTATATCTATTTCGTTTATTAGTTGGTTTTAATCGATTTTTATAGTGTGTATTTTATTAAATTGCCTTCATATGGTAGGTAGTTAAAAAATATTATGAAATTATTAACTATACAGGATGGATTTTCTTTTTGGGTCAGTGAGGGCAGCTACCAGATCCCGTGCTGCTACGCGAAAATGGTCTTTAAAGACCTTCCCTCGATTTCAAATTGACGAAGATTCGCGTTTACAGATTTTAGAAAAAACATACAGGGTGCGAGAAAAAGGTAATTTTTGACACACTCTTTTTTTGATGCCATTTGATCCCATTCCTATCCAGGATCAAAAGCTTGTATAAGACCAAAAATAAATTCCAGCTAGAAAAGTCACAAATCGAGAAAAGCTTTCCCCATACATTTTGCATGAAAAAGAAAACTTTTTATTTTTCACATGCTATTTTTTTATGCCAATCGATCCCATTCCTGTTCAGTATTAATTATAGTTTCTATGGGGCCAACTTACTACTTAAGCCACAAATTGAAGAACAATTTTACATATATTTACTGCTTTGAAACCCTATTTTTTGATATTTTGAATGCTTTTACTGTAATGGCTGATTGGCGTGATAGAAAAATGAAAATAAATTCTCCATAGTAAATGTATGAAAAAAAAAACATCTTCAATTTGTGGCTTTTTAGTACATTACCGCTAGTTGGCCCCTACGAAACTATTAATACTGGATAGGAATGAAATCGATTGGCATAAAAAAACAGCACGTTAAACATAAAAGTTTTCATTTTCATACAAAGCTGGTTAAGCCCCCTAGCCGCGAGTACGAGTGGTGACTACCCATTGAGGCATTGGCAGTCGGGTAATTTGCAGAAAAAATGTACCTTTACTTTTTTATTTTATTTCATATATATTTTGAGTCTGTCGCATGCAGAATCATGAGCTCTATCGAGTCTGGTAGAATAAAAAAAATGGCCCAAAATTAACATCCAAAAAATTCGTTACGTTCATAAAAAAATGTAACGAAACTGATAATTTGTCAGTTTCGTTACACTTTTTTTATGAACGTAACGAATTATTTTATATGTAAATTTTGGGACAGTTGGGACTAAGTAAAGGTAAATTTTTTCTGCAAATTACCCAGTCAGCCTTGATATAGCTAAGGCTATAGATCGGGTCTGGCATCAGGGTCTTCTGTCAAAGTTCCCAGCTTACGGACTGCTTGAGGGATTGTGCAGATGGGTTGCCAGCTTTTTGTCCGGCAGAAGCATACGAGCCGTACTAGCTAAAATCTAATAAAAAAATTATCATGAATAAGAAAGTGGTGGACCCTTGGAGGGGTTATGTAAATTTGATTTTGAAACGAAGAATACAGTTATCTTTCTCTTTAATTTTAGTACCATATTTTTTAGTAATTTGTGTATATTTTTTAGTAAGTTTTAATTATTTTCTGACTTTCGTAATTAAATAAAACAACAATTACTCCACTAGGCTTATACCTCAATGCTGTCAGTCCGGTTTATATTTATGAAACTTTTACTTCCTAACGCCAATTGTGCCCTAGTCTCACTTACACTGTTAATATTTTAACGAAACGTTTGTTAGTCCTGTGTGAATAGCGTCCCCGGAACGATCGGGCTTTGCTCGGCTCTCTTCGGCTCGTTTTACTGTGCCACATTTGGCGTGCTGATTGGGTATCTCTAACTTTTATGAGATCTATGCTGGTTGCCCGTTAAAAGTGTCGAACGAACGGTCTCAACGTACGGCGGGAGTAAAACAATTGCTGCGCGCTGCGCTATCTCCCCGCCCCGCGCCGCGTGCTACCACCCACCGTTGCTTGCAGTTCGTTGCAATAAATTATATTTACTTTTTGACAAACTTCCGGTAAAAAAATCCTATTTTTTATTTAGTGCAAATGTAGTGTCTTTAGATAAGTACTGTTCTTAAAATTTTCACGTGTCTCTTAATTTCCCTTTCCAATTTAAAATAACAAAATAATCAAAAATACATGTTCCATAATTTTCCCAGGCGTGCAAATTTAACTGAATGTTTATAATGCTTTAAAAAGCTTAACTTGAAGTCGCACCAACCGACTGACTTATCCTCGAGCCGCAATCGAAAAAAAATTTTTTTAAAGGGTGTCATACATCGCACATCTTTTTAATTAAGATACACTATGCACCAAGCTGTTCTCTATACACTACTAAGCTTGAACCCAATAGCTTTTAACTTACTCCAAAATTACAGCACTTTATAGTTTACACCTAAAATTTAACAGTCTTCCGTATATAACAGAAACGGTGCAACTCGGGGGAAACAATCTAGTTGCGCCCTCTAACGAATCCAAAAAGAACCACGACTACACGACTTACTTCCATACTTTTTTTTTATTAGACCATACGCGTCCAAATCATTCCGCCATCTCTGTTTGGGCCTGCCCCGTCCGCGCCTCTTTTTCGGCATCCACTTGGCGGCTACATGCCCACCTATCCGGATGCATGCGGCAGACGTGACCGGTCCAGTCCCACTTAAGTTAGTATCTAGAATTGGTTACTGAAGAAATACTTTTTTACAGAATATATCTAAAAACCGTCGAGCCAGAAACTACATGAACACCTTGCTACGATGCTACCAGGCTTACGAGTACAACAAATATAATGAGTGCAACAAGTGGTCGACATCCCGCCTGCATTCCGGAAGGCAGCCGGGCGTTCTTCTACGAGTACTTATCGGCAGTTTCTTCAAAACGGCAGTTCGTTGTAAGTCCTTGCCCATATTATTTAAGTAAGATATTGTTTAAGTATTTAGGTATCTGATTATACTTAATACCTACTCGTAGATGCTGGATGCGTTTTGACTAAAAATATAATATTAATTAGCTTTCGAGAAATTTATATTGCGCCAATACTTACTTGTTATTTAATTATTTGTAATGAATCCAACATTATTGCTGAAGTGCCATCGTGTTCAGATTAATTGTTAAATTGGTCATGTAATTCTGAACCCGATGGTACTTATAAATGAAATCTACTCATATAGGTTGTGCAAATGGCGCCTAAGTATAGCACTTGCTGCGAGATAAAAATTAAACCTTTTGATTATTATTTGTAACAGTCAACATGAAAAGGTACAATTTGGCGGAAGGTCCTTCCGATTGAATTACTAGGAAAATCATATGCGTCGGCCACCAAGTTATTGGGACCTTTTGATCTATAGACCGTCACATATACCTCAAGGTGCTCAAACAAGAACACACATTGTAAAGAAATGTATTTAGGTACGAATCCAGGAATCATATGATACTTCATTCAGGGGCCAATTTTTGACTTTCGAGCGCCCGAATTCAAAAAGTTAAAGCTCGGAAATAATCGCACACAATTCCTTACCGACAATTTTTTCGCATGAAATTCATAGTTTTAATACTCATGATTTTAAATTCCCATAGCTGTTATTTTTAAAACATAATTTCATCGTTTTATTCTGAGTTGTAAATGTCACTTTCGAGTACTCGAATCTCAAAAATCACCCCCGGTCTCTATTATACTTATTCGCTTTATTTATTTTTAAATATTTGAATAGAAACGTCTGGACCCGGGTATGTCCTTAAACTACGTCCGACTGAAGAGGTACTGCCATCTTAGATAAGACTACGCTCATATCATAATGTCATTACTACTAACTATGTAAGTCTATGTAAAATGTTTTTTTTTTCAAATTGCGAATGCGAATATCTAGATTGTTCGAATGCAAATGCGAATACCAATGTTGCTTACAGAATAGTATTTATCTACATCCATACCCTAATATGTCTATTTTATGGTCAGGATCGATAAGCAAACGCCCTATATTTAGATATGAGTATCTGTGTCTGCATCTTCATGTTTACATTTTAGTATCGGTAACCGATACCTTAACTTAATTACGTTCAAATTTCGAAAGTCTTCTTAAAGTAAAAATTAGTAGTTAGAACAAATGTGTTATCTGTAACGATGTTATTATTATCAAATAATAAGCAAAAATTCGATATCATTATTAAAATCCGGGTGCGGGCATGCGCCGCCCGACCGCCGACACAATCGGTCAACTGGTCATGGCGATCCGTGCAATTGCAGTCATTCAATCATCATTTCGGGTTTATAATTTGTGTGTAGATAAAGCAGTGTATGCAACTGTACGTAATTAGGCCTTAAAACACTCGTGTGATCTTATTATGAAAGTCACTTCGTTCGTTTCATAAAACCACACTCGTGTTTTAAGGACCCCTATTACGTAACAGTTACATAAAGTACTATAAAAACTCAACTGTTATCATTTTTGTGTTTCACTAGTTCAAATTCCCGAATTATAAATAATTTATGTAATCCTGCGGCAACTTTACCTAATAAGCGGTTTTGCTACGCTGTACGTTGCTTCACGAGTAAAGTAGATTTTGTATATTTGGAAAGATAATAGTATCTTTGATTTGCTTCCGAATAGCATGAATCATTATATTAAAACCGGTAAGTAGGCAAAGATGCCAAACATGGTGCAACTTTACCTGTGTTCGTTTTCCCTCCACAAAATATAATTTTGTGAGTAATTTGTTGTAACCTACAAAAATCAAGTCCTCGGTTTATGCTTATGGACTATGGTATAGGTACAAATTACCAGATTATAGATACCGCTTTTATCTAAATTATATTTTAGTTATAGAGTAAAAAAATTGTAAAGTTGCCAGGTTTGACGGTAAGTACATTGATTATCAGTACTAATACACTTCGAGAAGATTTGAAAGCTTTGACGAGGTGGCAACAAAGCGTACAATTTCCAAAATCTTTAGAACATATCTAGGGCCTTGAGGTTTTGAAAGGTTCCGTAACCATTTTTGCCTTTGATCTTGTTGGGGCTGGATTTCACAGCTTCATCAGGTATTGTCTGATGAAAGGTGTCGTGTGACCATACACGTGCGGCTGATTCCTTGTGATTCTGTTACAGTATTTTGAAACCTATTTAATTACTAACTATTTCTTTTTTTAACAATCATTAATATACTTACTACAAATTGGAAACAGATGTCCATACAATGAAAAAATGAACTGCGTGTGTTGCTGCGTGGCCCCGGCTTTAGAATAGTGCCACCCCGTCTCTTCCCATGGGTGTCGTAAGAGGCGACTAAGGGATAAGTGATATGGAAACCAATGATCCCTACTGCTCGTGAGAACGCTGTGGTGATTTATTTATTGGGGGGGTTGCCATACGCGCAACGCATATATTATTATTGAGTAACTAAATGGAGGAATAGTTATTTTACATTGATACTTCACATCCTTTAAGTACGGCTGTGGAGAAAGATTCAACATTGTCTATCAAGGAAGTTTGTGGTTAGTAAAGATGCGACACCCGAGTATAAAATGTGCAGATTTTTCCGCATTTGCTGTTTGCGGATGTTTGCTTTAAATCTTCCTTCCATCGCTTGAGATACCCTATCCTTGGGGTAAGCCTATCGTTACGGAAAACGTTTTAATAGAAATAACCATATTCAATTTGGTTACCCTATCGAATGACTTAACAATAGAGTTTACAATAACTTGATCGCATTCTAAAAACACTTGATAGGGTAACCTCATTGGGGGTTTTCAATTCGGTAAGCGCTTACCTTTGGGTCAGCCAATGATGTGCTTACCGAATTGATAGGGTTTGTAAAAGCAACCGTATGAAAAACCCCTTCATTGGTAACCGGTTCCGGTCCTTTATACTCTCCGAGGATATTTAACTGGCGTTGAAACTTACAAGAAATTTAAATAAATATTCTGCAACATAACCACAGGGACACTTCTACATGGCTATTCATGATAAGTAGATTCCAGTTCTCCGGCTACGTCCGAATTCAAATCAGATCGATCGCTAGCTGAATATTCTGAACGCTCTTCTCTTATTGAGGAAGTCGAGATAAATACTTTAAGACCGATTAATTCTTAGAACCCTGTTCTGGTTCCACTGATGTGCTTCGCTATGATACAAAAAAGTTGGTGATAGATATGATGGCCTTCCAGATTTAAGATTTCCACGTCACTTGTTAATAATTAGCGAATCCTAATAATATATTAGCCATTAATGATGTTTCCTATTCTTAACACAATGTAACCATTCGATTCCTATATTCCTGCGGCCGACGCTTGGTGGAATATCACCTAGTAAATATTGAATGAATCCCAATATGCATTAATCTTCTCGCTGTAGTCGCTTGTTGTTATTCTCCAAGGGTATACGTGCTGGCTTTTGCACTTATAAGAGATTTAAATACTCTGCAACCTCACCCTAGGGTGCTTTTACATGTGTGTTCTTGATATTGGTGTTGGATATGATGGCCATCTTTCTAGATTTAAGATTTCCACGCCACTCGCAAATAATTAGCGAATCCTCATATATTTGCCATTAATGATGTTTCCTATCCTTAACACAATATAATCCGTTCGGCTCCTATATTCCTGCGGCCGACGCTTGGTGGAATATCACCTTGAAAATACTCCGAGGGTATACGTGCTGGCTTTTGAACTTATAAGAAATTTAAATATTCTGCAACCTAACCCTAGGGTGCTTTTACATGTGTGTTCCTGATAAGTGTATAAAGTCAGCATTAGGTTATAAGTTTCCAAGCTTGATGCGAAATATGAATATGAAACAGAATTTTCGTGAAAGTTCGAAGTTTAAATGCTTTTATGAGGGGAGAAGAAAGCAAAAAATTCCAAAAACTTTAGAATAATGTGGAATGTGGTTTCGTGACTTCCTTATTCTACAAATAGGAGTTTTCATTTTCCACTGTAAGTTCAAGTGTTGTTGGATTTCGGGAAATACTAAACTATGACTATGACTACGACATGCTGTTACTATTACTATGACTATAGCTATAAAACCTCGTTCTGGTTCTAATAGTTTAATGATATAATTCCACTATAATACTGAAAAACTTGGAATAAACTATGATAGCTTTCTTAACAGATTTAAGATTTCTACGTCACTCGTAAATATTGAGCGAATCCTTGTGTGCTTTTACATGTGTGTCGTCATGAGTATATAAAGTCAGCATTAGGTTACAAGTTTCCAAGCTTGATGCGAAATATGAATATGAAACAGAATTTTCGTGACATCCCTAATCTACAAATAGTTCTCACTTTCCACTGTAAGTCCAAGTGTTGTTGGATTTCGGGAAATACTATACTATGCCTATTACTATGACTGTTACTATGACTATGACTATGACTATAAAACCTCGTTTTGGTTCTATATGTAGTAGTTCAATGATATAACTCCACCATAATACTGAAGCAGTTGGTATTAACTATGATAGCTTTCTTAACAGAATCCAGTTTTACACAGTGTTCCAACTACGTTCGAATTCAGATCAGATTTTTGATTGCTAGCTGAATATTCTGAACGCTCTTCTCTTATTGAGGAAGTCGAGATAAATACTTTAAGACTGATTTATTTCTAGAGCCCTGTTCTAATCTCAATAGTGTGCTTCGGTATGATACAAAAAAGTTGGTGTTGGATATGATGGCCATATTTCTAGATTTAAGATTTTCACGTTACTCGCAAATAATAAGCGAATCCTAATATATTTGCCATTAATGATGTTTCCTATTCTTAACACAATATAATCCATTCCCCTGAATGAATCCCAATATGCACTAATCTTCTCGCTGCAGTCGCTTGTTGTTATTCTCCGAGGATACGTGCTAGCTTTTGAACTTAGAAGAAATTTAAATATTCTGCAACATAACCACAGGGACACTTCTACATGTCTATTCATGATAAGTAGATTCCAGTTCTCCGGCTACGTCCGAATTCAAATCAGATCGATCGCTAGCTGAATATTCTGAACGCTCTTCTCTTAATGAGGAAGTCCAGATAAATACTTTAAGACCGATTAATTCTTAGAACCCTGTTCTGGTTCAACTGATGTGCTTCGCTATGATACAAAAAAGTTGGTGATATATATGATGGCCTTCCAGATTTAAGATTTCCACGTCACTTGTAAATAATTAGCGAATCCTAATATATTCGCCATTAATGACGTTACCTATTCTTAACACAATATATCAATTATTAGGCTCCTAATCTTCTTGCGGCCGTCGCTTGGTGATATTCTCCGAGGGAATATATGCTAAATTTTGTATCAAATCATCGCATATATCAAAGATAAGAGCATACTATTTAAAAAATATTATTTCTTAAAGCCTCGTTTACGTGCTGGCTTTTGCACTTATAAGAAATTTTAATACTCTGCAACCTAACCCTATGGTGCTTTTACATGTCCATTCTTGATAAGTGTATAAAGTCATACGAGCATACTATCAAATCAAAGCATATATCAAAGATAAGAGCATACTATTTAAAAAGATTATTTCTTAAAGCCTCGGTTTGGCTCCCGAAGTTCAATATAATAAATCCACTATAATACTGAAAAAGTTGGTGATAATGATATGATAGGTTTCTTAACAGATTAAAGATTTCTGTGGCAGTCGTAAAATTATTGAATGAACCCCTATATGCATTAAGCTTCTCGCTGTAGTCGCTTGGTGTTATTCTCCGAGGATACGTGCTAGCTTTTGCACTTATAATAAATTTAAATACTCTGCAACCTAACCCTAGGTTGCTTTTACATGTCCATTCTTGATAAGTGTATAAAGTGATACGAGCATACTATCAAATCATAGCATATATCAAAGATAAGAGCATACTATTCAAAAAGATTACTTCTTAAAGCCTCGTTTTGGCTCCAGAAGTTCAATATAATAACTCCACTATAATACTGAAAAAGATGGTGTTAACATGATAGCTTTCTTAACAGATTTAAGATTTCTACGTCACTCGTAAATATTGAATGAATCCCAATTTGCATTAATCTTCTCGCTGTAGTCGCTTGTTGTTATTCTCCAAGGGTATACGTGCTGGCTTTTGAACTTAGAAGAAATTTAAATATTCTGCAACATAACCACAGGGACACTTCTACATGTTTAAGTAGATTCCAGTTCTCCGGCTACGTCCGAATTCAAATTAGATCGATCGCTGCTGAATATTCTGAAGGCTCTTCTCTTATTGAGAAAGTCGAGATAAATACTTTAAGACCGATAAATTCTTAGAACCCTGTTCTGGTTCCAATGATGTGCTTCGCTATGATACGCAAAAGTTGGTGTTGGATATGATGGCCAGGTTTCTAGATTTAAGATTTCCACCACTCGTAAATAATTAGCGAATCCTACACGGAGAGAAAAAAATTACTAGAAATAAGTAAAAAATAGTCATTCCCAGGACAAGTAAACGTTTACTAAAAACAAGGAAACTTTTACTAAAAACAAGTAAACGTTTACTAAAAACAAGTAAACTTTACTAAAAACAGGGAAGTGTCTACTTGTTTTTAGTAAACGTTTACTTGTTTTTAGTAAATTATTTACTTGTCCTGGGAATTACTATTTTTTACTTGTTTCTAGTAAAAATTTCTCTCCGTGTAATATATTCGCCATTAATGACGTTATCTATTCTTAACACAATATATCCATTAGGCTCCTAATCTTCTTGCGGTCGTCGCTTGGTGATATTCTCCGAGGGCATATGTGCTAGCTTTTGCACTTACAAGAAATTTAAATACTCTACAACCTCACCCTATGGTGCTTTTACATGTCCATTGTTGATAAGTGTATAAAGTTAGCATACTATTTCAAAAATATTACTTCTTATAATTAATCTTCTCGCTGTAGTCGCTTGTTGTTATTCTCCGAGGATACGTGCTAGCTTTTGAACTTAGAAGAAATATAAATATTCTGCAACATAACCACAGGGACACTTCTATATGTCTATTCATGATAAGTAGATTCCAGTTCTCCGGCTACGTCCGAATTCAAATCAGATCGATCGCTAGATTATTATTCTGAACGCTCTTCTCTTATTGAGGAAGTCGAGATAGATACTTTAAGACCGATTAATTCTTAGAACCCTGTTCTGGTTCCAATGAAATGATGGCCATGTTTCTAGATTTAAGATTTCCACCAGTCGTAAATAATTAGCGAATCCTAATATATTCGCCATTAATGACGTTATCTATTTTTAACACAATATATCCATTAGGCTCCTAATCTTCTTGCGGCCGTCTCTTGGTGATATTCTCCGAGGGTATATGTGCTAGCTTTTGAACTTATAAGGAATTTAAATGTTCTGCAACCTAACCCTATGGTGCTTTTACATGTCTAATCATGATAAGTGTATAAAGTTAGCATACTATTTAAAAAATATTACTTCTTAAAGCCTCGTTTTGGTTCGAGGAGTTCAATGAAATAACTCCACTGTAATACTGAAAGAGTTGGTGTTAACTATGATAGCTTTCTTAATAGATTAAAGATTTCAGCGTCACTCTTAAATATTGAATGAATCCCAATATGCATTAATCTTCTCGCCGCAGTCGTTCGGTATTATTCTCAGGGGCTGGCTTGTGCTGGCTTTTGAACTTACAAGAAATGTAAATATTCTGCTACCTAACATTGGGGCACTTTACATGTTTAAATATTCTTGTTGTTGTTGTTGGATATCCGTGCTTAGGAGTATTAGCAAAATTTGAAGTGAGGAGTTAAATTTATTATTTAAAAATGATTACTTCTTTAAGCCTCGTTTTGGTTCTAGGAGATCAAGAATATAACGCCACTATAATACTGAAAAATCTGGTGTTAACTATGATAGCTTTCTTTACAGATTTAAGATTTTTACGGCTCTCGTAAATATTGAATGAATCCCAATATGCATAAATCATCTCGCTGTAGTCGCTTGTTGTTGTTCTCCGAGGATACGTGCTAGCTTTTGAACTTTGAAGAAATTTAAATAGTCTGCAACATAACCACAGGGACACTTCTACATGTATAAGTAGATTCCAGTTCTCCGGCTACGTCCGAATTCAAATCAGATCGATCGCTAGCTGAATATTCTGAACGCTCTTCTCTTATTGAGGAAGTCGAGATAGATACTTTAAGACCGATTAATTCTTAGAACCCTGTTCTGGTTCCAATGATATGATGGCCATGTTTCTAGATTTAAGATTTCCGTCACTCGTAAATAATTAGCGAATCTTAATATATTCGCCATTAATGTCGTTATCTATTCTTAACACAATATATCCATTAGGCTCCTAATCTTCTTGCGGCCGTCGCTTGATGGTGATATTCTCCGAGGGTATATGTGCTAGCTTTTGAACTTATAAGAAATTTAAATGTTCTGCAACCTAAAACAGGGGCACTTTTACATGTCTAAGATTAACAGGGGCACTTTTACATGTCTGAGAAAAACAGGGGCACTTTTACATGTCTAAGATAAACAGGGGCACTTTTACATGTCTGAGAAAAACAGGGGCACTTTTACATGTCTAAGATAAACAGGGGCACTTTTGTATATCTGGAGAGTTAACGGGTTTCACCGGTTTTCCCGATTGGGAGAGTAGAGCTTCAATATTATGCTTGATAAATTGTGTCCTTTGACTATTCAACCAACCGGACCGGACCCGCCATGTCTGTCATTTTCTATACAAAAAAAGTCTGCCGATTTTTCCGGGGGAGGGGAACGTCACGCACGTCAGATAAACGTCAGTCCGTACAATGAGTATGACCACTGGTCATACTCATTCGGCAGAGGGGAGCGCCTGTCAATGACCATTCCGCCTCCGGTTGGTTTAAAGATTGTATCCTTAAAGCACAGGTTCGAGTTCAGTGTCTCTTTACATAGTGCTTATTAAGTACTTAAGTACGTCTGTGGCGACTGGTGGCGACTATGACATAAGATAAACAAGAATCTTTTTAATTATCGTGTTGTTAGTTCGGCATCGTGAGTTTCAATATTTCGAGCTTTGAGGAACTCGCCAACATTTTCAGCGAAACTGTTTTCCTGTGGGGTGATTTTTGAGATTCGAGTACTCGAAAATGACATTTACAACTCAAAATAAAACGATGAAATTATGTTTTATAAATATCCGCGATAGGAATTTGTAATCATGAGTATTTAAACTATTAATTTCATGCGAAAAAATTGGCGGTAAGCTTTTGTGTGCGATTATTTTCGAGCTTAAACTTTTTGAATTCGGGCGCTCGTAAGTCAAAAATTGGCCCCCTGGGTGCTGAATTAAACTAATGTTAAAAACGATGTGTGGTGTAAAATAGAAGCACGTCGAACCGGCAATCCGAAGGTCTCAGGTTTGATTCCTGTCATGCTCCAGAGTTGAAAACGGATGAAATGGATATCTGTTTCCAATTTTTGGTTTTTCCATTAAATAAAAAAAGTTAATAAGCCCTATCAATAAATTAAAAAGTTTTACACTAATGTTAACATAAAATAATGTATTTAAGTATAATAGTAATTCATCCCTTAGGCTACTTTTACAAGAATATTCTTTTTAATTCTACCATGCCGGGGGGAAATTTATTAATTTAGTGTTTTTTGATTTAAGATTTTGGTTATTATTGTTAACGCTTATATTTACCAAATAAATTAATAGGCGCTTACATTGAAAAAAAAATTGCTGTGTGGCCCCGGCTTTAGAATAGTGCCACCCCGTCTCTTCCCGCGGGTGTCGTAAGAGGCGACTAAGGGATAATGCATAAGGGGACCTCTGATCCCTACTACTCGTGGGAACGCTGTGGTGATTCATTTAACTAATAATCATCCACATGGCGGCGATGCGGTACGCCACCCATCACGTCTCACTATATCCGTTCTTAGGGTCCCGGAATCAACTAGGAATCCTCATAATTTCGCCATGTCCGTCTGTCCGCCTGTCTGTCCGCGGCTTAGCTCAGTGACTGTTAGAACTAGAAAGCTTAGATTTGGTATGAGTATGTGCATTAATCACGCCGACAAAGTGGAAACCTAATAAAAACTGGAATAATCTTATTATTAGTGGTGCAAAAATGGTTACGAAAGATTTCAAGCGAAATTACGTAAGTGACCCTTTAAAAATATTCTAGGTCGTGATTCAGAATTTCTCTGGAACTAAGCTGAACACCACTATCATACAATAGTATTCTATCAAAACAGAATGATTTATTTTTTGCATGCGAATTTCATGTACTTATTTCGACGTTCTGCAACGATCACAACAGAGAAAGTTTATAGCTCACCGAAGGAAGCCCACTAACTGCTCGATAGGGGAAATAATTCGTGTATAGCTGAATTTTGGTGAAGTTGTAGATAAAGGTGTCTTACACAACATACTAAAAGTACTCATGGATAGGGGTGCCGCTAACGGGGAGAGGGGGGTGTAAAGGTCCCCTTTTTTGGCTTTTCGTAAATAACTCAGTAGCGGTGGCTCATACGAAAAAATGTTCTTCTACTTAATTAACCCACAAATGATTTTCTACAAAAAAGGTTCTTTACACTTTTTTGCTGAGATCAATGTATAATGAGATTTCGAGGAAATACGATAATCACTTTTAGAAACTTTCGGAGCTATTATTTACGAAACTATGAGTTTTGTCTAAAAATTGTTTTAGAAAACCCTTATTTATATTAAAAGACCTATCCAACGACACCCCACACATTAGGGATGGATTAATAAACAGAATTTACTCCCCACTTCATGTGCTCGGGAGGTACCCTAAAAAATAATCTTTTTTCAGATTTTGTTTTAAAACTTTGTTTGCGTGTTCAAAACACATACTCATACGAAGTTTAACTATTCTAGTACTAACCATCACTGCGCAAAGCCGTGAACGGACAGACTGGGACAAACGGACAGCGAAACTATAAGGGTAGGAAGTTGATTGCAGGCGTCCATTGGCTATGGGAACTGCTTACCATCAGACAGGTCGTATGCTTGTTTGCCACTGTCGTGGCATAAAAAATAAAAAGTAAAAAAATACCCTCTTCAACCTGCTCAGTGATGGTTAGTACTTGAATATTTAAACTTCGTATGAGTATGTGTTTTGAACACGCAGACAAAGTTTTAAAATAAAATCTGAAAAATATTATTTTTTAGGGTACCTCCCGAACACATGAAGTGGGGGGTAAATTCTGTATTTTAATCCACGCCTAATGTGTGGGGTGTCGTTGGATAGGTCTTTTAATATAAATATGGGTTTTCTAAAACAATTTTTAGACAAAACTAATAGTTTCATAAATAATAGCTCCGAAAGTTTCTAAAAGTGATTATCGTATTTCCTCGAAATCTCATTATACATTGATCTCAGCAAAAAAGTGTAAAGAACCTTTTTTGTAGAAAATCATTTATGGATTAATTAAGTAGAAGAACATTTTTTCGTATGAGCCACCGCTACTGAGTTATTTACGAAAAGCCAAAAAAGGGGACCTTTACACTCCCCTCTCCCCGTTAGCGGCACCCCTATCCATGGGTACTTTTAGTATGTTGTGTAAGACACCTTTATCTACAACTTCACCAAAATTCAGCTATACACGAATTATTTCCCCTAAGTTTTCCTTCGTTTGGCGAGCTATTAAATGAAATCTATTAAGTTAAAACCGTCAGTAGAATCTATGTTTAAGAATAATGCTATTTATTAAACTTGTACTGTTTTTTTATGCAGAATAGGCAGGCGTTTGACCACGATCTCACCGATTGTCCTGTTAGTACCGTAAAGCATACTTAAAACATCCTAAACACTGCTATTATGTACAAGTTACAGATTAATTGCCCAGTCGCATTATTTTTTGACCGCAATTACTTGGACCCGGGTAAGTCCTAAAACTACGTCCAAAAGAGAGGTATGGGCACTGCGAATGCTATCTCGCTCAGCGTGTTAAGAGGCCTTATTCCCAAATCACGCGAATTTCACGAAACGCTTCATTTTCTTCGGCTATGGCGAAAATACTTAGTTTTTTTTATCAACTATTAATGCATATCATAGTTAATTTTTTTATCTAGACGGTCATTGACAGAAAATATCACATTTTAATAAGTTAAATATGGAACAAAATGGCTGTCTTGGAAGGGGGTTCCGTATTTTCCAGTTAGACGTACCGTTTATTATTTAATAGAATATATTATGTTTGAGACGTTCATTGGAAAAAAATGGAATATTCATTTTAGAAAATAGACTAACACCGTCTGATTTTTTTGTATTGCAAACACTTCAAACTATCTTATAAATAGCATTTTATCCGGGTTTTTCATTAATAGAGATTTTCGACCTTTAAGGGAATAAGGAGCCTTAAGGCACAGCACAGCGAATGTCATCTCGCTCAAATCTGGAGCTGAGCCCGACTGGGGAAGTACCTCCACCTTACAGAAAACCACAGCCAAATAGCACTAGACCCTACTCATAGTGTTGTGTTCCTGCTGGTGAGTAAGGTTGCCAGAGAGCTCCAGAAGGATACAGTATTTATAAAAGGAGGATTCACGGTGTTGACGCCTAGAGAAAAGAGTTTCTTGTGTCGCCGGCACAGTGAATCCTCCTTTTTTATAAAGAGTCGGCAACGCGCATGTGACACTACTGGAGCTGCAGGCGTCCGTAGGCTATGGTAGCTGCTTGCCATCAAGTAGGCCACAAGCTTGTTTGCCGCCGTCATGATATAAAAAACGCTTATTGCCCTTGTTTTAACGATGACAACTTTACAATGAGCTTTTGTTACATCGTTAACTATGAATAATCATAATTACTTTTTATGTCATGCCAATATACTGTATCAGCTTGAGAAAGCTCAACAAAGACCTAAAGGATGTTTCACGTTGTAACGTTCCGCACTCTACACGTCAACGGAACGGACTCGGGGAGAGACCTTGATGGATCCCACTGCCACGGCGCGGGAAAAGCCGAGTGTGTATGTCCGATAGTGACGGACTGAACCCCCTGGGGTGTTCCACTGCCCGCTTTGTGGACGGGGTTTCGGGAACACGTCTACAGACCTCCGATACCCCATTGGCGTTGCGTTTACGAGCCCGTTCTAATTCTGCTCCTCCGCTGCCTGGTCTTCGCCGCTTATCTGGTCTGCTGCGGCGCTGAGGGGGTGAATTAACGTCATTCTCGAGCATACGCTCCGCAACCTCCTTTTGGGTCGTGACTGTGACACTGAAGGTGGCTACCGTCGCCCACACCTCCATCGTCGTCGGCCATTTGGCGAGTTAACGCCGGCAGTGAGATGAGAGGTCTCCTCCTACATTCCGACACCACCCTATCTCAACTACAGAGCCGAGTCGAGCAAATTAAATACGTAACGAGCCGCTTTCAACATTCACAGATCACGTGATGCAAATCTAATACAAAATGAAGCATCAGAAGTGTCGAGTAGGACATGAAACGTTACAGCGGGAATATCTTTGGGGGATGAGGCTACTCACGTCCGCAGGATTTGCCGTATCGCCCTGCACGTGTCCCCTGGGTGGCGCCAAACGAGTACCTAACGAGGAAGTACCTAACATACATGCTCAAATCATGATGCTTCAAGCAATGTTCTGCTTAAGCAGTAGTTGGATATACTATAGAAGTGTAAACGTTGTTGAAGACGCTTCCTGAAGGATAAGGTTTAAGCCAAGTGGTTAACGGCGGACTATTTTCCGCAAACCGTTTTTCGTGCTGGGTGGCCTCATTCGAGCCTACCCAGTTCCTCCAGGAAGCCTAGCAGTGTTATATCGCACTTAAAATTAGTAATTGAAGAGGTGTTCAAACATTGATCCTCGGCGCCATGGAGCGCACTACAGAAATCGAACTTTCCCCAACAAACCACGGGAACGAAATCCAAAATGACAGTCAAAATGACAGTCAAAACGACACAATAGAACGAACTTCTATAGCTATTCAAGTGGATGAAACGGACATTGATACCCAAAACTATGACGATGATAGTAACCAAGAGGATATTCAATGCAAATGTTTGCTTTTCTTTTACTCAGGCGTTATTTCAATAGTTGTGCTAATTTTTCTCCTGTTATGGAGCTTTCACGGTAAATAAATCAAATCTGTATATTTTTTAATAAAAATCTATTCTATAATGCCGATGATTTGTTTGTTTCTCAGAACTAGAATGACATTAGGGAACGTACGTAAACTGAAGAGGGCAGCACAGGACGCCCGTGTTTAATGGCGCGAAGTGTAAATGTCACGATTAAGTTGCCTAATTAGTCCACTAGATGGCAGTACCTACAACGTGCAAGTGCGTGCAAGCGTACGTGAGTTAAATGTTGGAGGCAGCACTGTCTATTTGGCGTGGATTAGTTTCACTTTTCGATCAAGACCAAAAGATGGCAGACGCTCCAACGCGCACGGTCCGATTTGTCAATCGTCAAGCGAAAATTTGTAGAATTTAAATTAATATTTAATTGCTTGAATTATTTGCTTGTATCATTTAAGTTCAAGACCAACGCACGAACAAAAAAAATAGAATTGAATACAATAAAAAACAATAATAATAGAATGCAATTTTTACTATACGAGTATTCTAGGACTTGTTTAAATGTGATTTTATAAAAACCAAAACTTGACACTTGTGGATATCTGGTCTATCTCTATCTCATCAATGAATGTTTATATACTTAAGTGATGCCTCTCTTTTGGATACGTCAGCTATTTTTAAACTTTATCATGTTGTTCATTCCATAGTTGTTCCTACTATCCGCCGTATTGACATTTGCGTTTCTTAGTTCGAGACCAAAAACAGGGCCCCGATTCCACATGGCAAAACCGACAGTTGGTAGTGAGACAACTATGAACGATATCACACTTTTGTGACAACCGAAATCTTTACGGATTCACAAAAGAGTAATATCCATTTACGTCAAAATTAATAGAAAACTCTAGCGAGACCTGTAACTTTGCAGTTAGGTGTGGACACGTGTGGATGGATTGATATCACCAGAATATCACTCTATTCAGTAGCTATTCAACTGTGATGTCCACTTGTAACAGTTTGGTATGTGGAATAGCCCTCCAGACATTTGCTAATTTGTAGATAAGTTCTATCAATAAGTGGGTACGTGATTAACACTTTCACGACCAGGAACCCGCTAGGCGGGCTCTCCGTTTGTAGGCGCTTTCCGCTACAAAACGGGAAAACGCTAGGATCGGCTACGAGCGTTAATTACAGTCACCATCAGATAGATATATCGGAGCGGCCAAGGTGGTCACAACAATCTGAACAACGCTTGTATTGTCAAGGCAATAAAGTGCGTGTTCAGATATTTGTGAGCAACGTAGCCATTCCGATATATTTGATGGCGACTGTACGCACACAACCTAGTTTTAGTAAGTAACCGGATATGCCACGGTACGTTCAATGAATTTAAATGAACCCAGGAATTTAACGAGAATTTATTCTACAATTATTGTAAATTAAAATACCTTTTTGATATACTACGAGTATTTAACTTTTAAATCGTATTATTAAATATTCTATATACCTTAATTTAGTTTAAAACTTTTTCGAGCTTGTACCTGTACTTACAATTTAGATTTCAATGTTTAAAAAACGCTGCAGTTAAAGCGTCTTAACACAAATTATTAATAGCTGAGCATTAAGGCTGGAAAATCACGTAATGAGTCCAGTAGCTTAGAAAACTCCCGGTCTAGACATAGAATCCACCAGGAGAAGCATTCGAACTTTTGTTGTTTCAATGTGACACCTGCACTTAGATCTCACAGAATTCTCACTCAAATGCGTTTGCAAAGTTAGGGTTTTACCCGTGGTACCACGGTTTTTGTACCACGGGGGACCACGGGAATTTTTTTTCCCCTTATTTTCCCCGTAGACCCCACTGCTCCAGTTTTAAGTTATCTTTTTGAATACGAAACTGTCCGTGGGCCCACGGGTCATTCCTCGAAAATAAATATTTCCCGTAGTCCCCAGGCAATAGATATTTCATAAATTACGCCTCTAAATACTATTCTTTTTTTGATAGGCAAGGTAGGTTTTGGTTTTTTTTTTTTTGCTGTGCCTTTAAATAGTAGCAAATGAATACCATTCTCGAGCAGTGGGTCTATGGGGACAAAATTAGTACTCGTGGATCCACTGAGGGTCATAGCAGTGGGACCACGGTTAATACCCGGTTCTTTTCAATTACCCATAGTCCCATTTCGGTGTTGTGGGTCTACGGGGATTTTTTTTTACCCGTGGTCCCCCGTGGTACAAAGGCCGTGGTACCACGGTTAAAACCTGGCAAAGTTATGAGAGAATGCGCTCCTCAGAGTGTATTTTGATTGCATCGCTTAAGATACGATATTGAAAACTAGTCACTAACAAAAGTAAGTAATTGAATAAACCTGCTGATCAAAATTATCTTGGTACAGTCGCCATCAGACATATTGGAGCTGCTAAGGTGGTCACAAATATCTGAACAACGCCATATTGTCAAGCCGTTAAAGTGCATGTTCAGATATATTTGATGGCGACTGTACTACTTCATAGCTCGTCCCCGCAGGGCAGCTTGTGGCGAGCTGTTGGGGTGTGACGACCCCACGGACCCGAGTGCTCCAGAGAGTCGGTTAGTCTCCATCTCCGGCGTATCTTCGTCGGTCGGAGTGGACCCCAAGGGGTGCAAGACTCTCGGCTCTGGTTGGCCTTAATTGGCGAGAGGGGAGCCGTCAGAGCTGATATGCTCGCAGGGTGGAAGTGATATATTCAAAGAGATAGAAAGAGATAGAAAGTGCACACCTCTCTACACCCTGAGCCGCTGGCACAGATGTTGCTCCTGCCCGTCGTTTCGTCGACAGTCTCAGGGGCCATGTCAGTCGGCGGCGAGTCACCGCCTGCCACGATAGTGTTCCAACTAGGGATACACAGATCTGCCCGGCGGATGTGTCCGGAGGATATGCCCAGCGGACAGATCCGTCCTTGTATGGCGCGAATTTGTCTGCGGACACATCTAAATAGCGTCATACATGGACGGATCTGTGCGTATATCCCTCGCTAACGCCGTGGCGGGTCGCTTCAATAGTCCCATATTTGACTTAGCTAAACTTCAACACCTTGCCCATTACTCTTTCCATTTTATTTACAATAACTCCATCGCCTGCTGGGGTCGGTTCACGGTTATCAAATGAGGTTATAAGCAGTGATCGGAATCACCGGAGTGAAACGATAACAAAACGTGTAGGGGACAAGTTACAACCAAGAAAAATACGAATATTTTTAAGCAAACTGGTCTAGAATCTCGAATCAAACTGGAATCTCTAATTTATAATGTGTGGGTATAGGGATATGAATATTTTTATGGCTGTTAAGCACTCTTTTATGTCAGCTTGACAAGTTTTGTTATCGTTTCACTCCGGTGATTCCGATCACTGGCTATAAGCGCGAAGGAGTTCTAGCAGTTGCTGGTTCTAGTAGGTAGGCGAATCATATTGCAAATGACTTGAGGGAGTCTCTACTTTTAAGATTTATTAGATTTATATCCCGACGCAAGTAGCAATCACGCAAACTTATCAAAGTTGTATTTATTGTATTAATTATTAATACACTGATTCTCAAAAAGAGCTTGTTATTTAAGGTTTTACGAGTATAAGGGCTTAGTTATACGTTTGTTAGTGGCTGTACCACTCAAGTTCGGATGTCTTTGGTAACTGAAAAGCTTTAAATGATTATTATACTTATGTAGTATCTCCGTTGGAGTTTAGCGTTGGTAAATACTATATAATTGTGTGTCCGTCTGTTTAGTAAATAAGAAAGTAGGACTACAGATACTAGAACTTATCAGTGTTATTTTACATAGGGTAACACGCAGAGGTAAATAATAATTTGTGACGTTTTCAGCCAAATGGTACACCATTGTCGGTTGTTACTTACTTACTTACTTCACTGGCTCAGTGACCCAAAACGGATCTTGGCCTCTGACACAAGAGAACGCCACTCTGCAGGCTTATGATGCCAGTAGTTGTCCGCCGATAACTTGATAAAAAGCTGACAACTTGACACATTCACACAGCAAAACATGACAATGTGTCAAGTTGTCAGCTTTTTATCAAGTTATCGGCGGACAACTACTGCCATCATAAGCCTGCTGCCCTGTTCTGCGCCACTTCATGCCAGTCCGGTACTCCAAGGGCGGATATATCTTTCAGGGCTTCGTCTCTCCAGCGGTATTATCGGTTGTTTATTTCCAAATGAATTATTTAGGCAGTAATGCTTTATTGACAACCGATAATGATGTACTTTTTACTTGAAAATGGTACGTTTATTCTATTAATATGTAAGCTTATAAGTTTTAGCCATGATAAAGTTGTCTATCTACGAGTATAATATGTAATAATTAAAATAACAAAACACGAGTTAAGAATGTTTGGAAGGTACAAAAGGGTTGTGGTTAAATTATTTATGATGATAAGTTCAATTCGACTCTAAGATTTCAGAGCATAGTCGCCATCGGATATATCGGGGCGGCCAAGGTGGTCACAAATAACTCAACAACGCTTCTATTGTTTAGGCGATAAAGTCCATATATTTTTGAGTACCTTGGCCGCTCCGATATATTTCCATCCTATTTTAACGTCAATTTAAATTAAGTATTCTTATGAAATGCAACATAATATCGGTAACGGTAATATATTTTTGTTTTGTTGAAAATTGGCGACTTCTGCTGCTTTTGCCTCTACAATAATACAATTTATAATTAGGCATTAAACAAAATAAGTTATTAATATTGCTCTCTTCATTTCAAAATAAAATAAAGGTACGCTTATCCATATTTTCTTCTTAAAATTACACGTTAAAAATTGTGCACTTGTTTAAACTACACTAATATGATTGTAAGTAAGTTGTTTCCATCGGCCTATATTATTTATATAATGACTATTGTATTAAACATATTCTAATCGTTGTGTAATATTTAAATAGATACTATTGTGGTTGACTGTAATTACGAAATAGGGGAAAACATTTTATATGCTTGTTTTTTAGTAAAAACTATTTATGTATTTGTTTATAAATTTAACTATCCTAATAATTATATAATCAAGTCTTCCAAAATGTCTCACTATCTATATTCGGGGTCAATAGACAAGTAAAATAATGTAAACAAACGCCTTCATTACTTTTCAATCACGCACTTTCAATGAACAACAATGGTTTAATTTTCAGCTTATATACTTGTTGTTTATATTAAATTTTAGTAAAAATATCCGTTAAATGCGTAATATTATAGTGAAAAGGAATTTCCATTATAAATGTTGTCATGTGTCAAAGACTTTTTTATTTATTATTATTATTATTTATTAATACACTAGTAGCTCTTGGAGCTGATGCGTGTATATCTCAGCACTTGTGTTTCTTTGTTTGCACTTTATAAGGTTCTAAAATAAGAGACTAGTCTATTTTTGAAAGAGTTCACTGATGGTGCACTTGGTAGAGAGTTCCTCATATTTACCACACGATTCGGTCGGGGGTGCTTTTTTGCATAGAAACGCAGCCATGTTTGTTTACCTTATTTTATTTTTCTATTGACGTATTATCAAGGTGATATTTTAAGTTAATTTAATATATTATTAATTAAACTACTAAGTAGTCCAGGGGCCGGTTTTTGACAGCCGGACGATCGAATTCAAAAAATTCAAGCTCGAAAATAATCGCACACAAAAGTTTGTAGCCAATTTTTTCGCATGGAATTAATAGTTTAAATAATCATTATTTTAAATTTCTATCGCTTTTATTTTTAAAACATAATTTCATCGTTTTATTCAGATTTTTAAATGTCACTTTCGAGTGCTCGAACTCGAAAGTGACATTTACAACTCAGAATAAAACAATGAAATTATGTTTTATAAATATTTTTAAAACATAATTTCATCGTTTTATTCAGATTTTTAAATGTCACTTTCGAGTGCTCGAACTCGAAAGTGACATTTACAACTCAGAATAAAACAATGAAATTATGTTTTATAAATATTAGCGATAGGAATTTAAAATCATGAGTATTTAAACTATTAATTTAATGCCAAAAAAACTGGCGGTAAGCTTTTGTGTGTGATTATTTTCGAGCTTAAACTTTTTGAATTCGGGCGCTCCAAAGTCAAAAATTGGCCCCCAGCACGCCTAGCACATGACTGATGCGACAGTATCTCGCACGCGAGATAGACTACCCGTCTCTTTTTAATTGACACAGTCAGGAGAGGGAGATACTGACGTGTCAATCATGTGCTAGGCGTACAGACCCCCATTCGACATGGCAAAACTGACAGTCGCTAGTGAGACAACTATGATATCACACTTGTGACAGCCGAAATCTTTATGGGTTCACAAAAGAGTGATATCCACTTACGTCAAAATCAATAAAATACTCTATAGAGACCTGTAAATTTGACAGGTGTGGACACGTGTGGACAGATGGATACCTATCACTCTATCCAGTAGCAGAGACTATAGAGATATAGACGACCACAGCCTAAGAACTTTTTGAAGCTCATGTCAATTGCGCCATCTATGTCAAAGCCACCTAATGATACCGAAAATGTAAGAGAAATGTCACAGGTGACATGTGGTCGTCTATATCTCTATAGTCTCTGCCAGTAGTATCTGACATCCACGCGTCACAGTTTGCCATGATAATAGGCTACGTTCCAGTAGATAAATCTATAGTCGTTTAGTAGCATAGTATACAGTCATATTTTAATAGTGTATACACACTAAAGTATATGCTCCATAATATAAATCTGTTAATGCACGGCAGGAATTGAGTAGTTGTGATACTTGTGATTATTTAATTAATGATCTATGCTATGTTTTGTATTAATTAAAGTAAATAAAATCGACTTTCGTCAAAAGTATTTAAACATTTTTAACACTGTGTACAGAATTAAATTATTAAAACTATTACTGTAGTAATTTTAAAAATATTAAAAAGACAAAAAAATGTTTATGTAATAAAGTAATATAATTAAATATTAAAATTATTACTATTAATATAAATAAAAAATGAAGTTATAAAGTTACATACCTACCTAATTAATTTATA
Organism: Pammene fasciana; assembly: GCA_911728535.1. Lineage (NCBI taxonomy): Eukaryota > Metazoa > Arthropoda > Insecta > Lepidoptera > Tortricidae > Pammene > Pammene fasciana. The sequence goes on along the minus strand of OU452272.1, from coordinate 43,614,627 downwards.
CTTGTTATAATTAAATATTAAAACTGCTTTCTAGTTACTCTAATTCAAAATTTTAAAACAAAGTAGATACCGTTTTTATGGAGGATTTAGCCCGTGGTGTTATTATAGTTTAAAAATACCTGAGAACAGACCGACCGGTGATTTCCTACTTATTTTTTTTAGAGTCAGACTGTAAACAAAAGTGTCGTAGTTTACATGGGAGCTCAAACATTCTTCGACACCTTTCTTTCCGGACAGACTCTACCGGTTTGCATTCCCTAGTTGAAAGTGAAAATAAATGAGTATAAGTTTTTCCTTTAAATTAAATATCTATTATATTATACACTAGCCAATAGTCAAAGGCAGCTTGGTTTCATTACATCGAAATTTATAAATAAAATATTCATAATAAAATACCTGGTGCGTCCACATCCAACAAATACTGCCACTAGCGTTGCTCAATTAGCAGAAACTCTTATGAGCTTTTATGAGCCATAAGGGCGCGTCACGTAGATATTTTGCGCTTCGCTGTGCAAGGTATTACTGCAAAAGTGGTGTTCAAAATTACCTTCACACGTTCTTTTTCTCTTAAAAGTCAATTTGTATCAATATATTCATTTAGAACATTTCGGCGGAATAATTACTATATATAAAACCCTATTCCTATCTGTATGTGGCGGTTACAAAATGCACGTGAGCAGATAGCGAATCATGCGGCGTGTTCGTCAGGTATGGACGCACTTATATAAATTAGTGACGACAAACGTCCACAAAATAACAATAATATAGGAAATTACTGTTTTAGAAGAACTGTCACTTTATTTCTTGATATTATAAATTACTGCTCGCACATTATAAATTACAATATAAGCTTTGTGTGTAGTGTTTATTTAATCATACTGAGATTTTTAGGAATATTGTCATTAGGTATTTAAAATGTTTGTTGTTATTCAAGATATTATTAATATTCTAGTGTTACTAGTTCATAACTTACATAGTACTCTTAGAAATCAATATTATCTATGTGTGTGAAATTATCAGAGTCTATTATAAAATGTAATCAATATAATCATCGAAATAACCAGTTTGTTTTATTTAGTAATACAAACCAGAAGCATTTATGGAATAAGCAAAATGAGGGTTTCCTGAATTGATTTTTTTCACTAGGTTACAGCACCGTGGCGAGAAGTCCAGCTCTCGTAATCCACCATGTTTAAATCACATTTTTTTAATCGGTGGATTTTGACAGCTGCTGTCAAAAAGACCTCATCACAGCCACCACCTGCATGTCCGGAAACCGCCATTTACTCAAAATGTAGTGTATGCTCCACTAACGCGAAACGCTCGGCGAGCAATAAGCAAGCAGGCGCTCTGCGGCACATTCGCTAGATTTGGGCGTACCTTTGGTTCAGTTCAGATCAACTGCAAGGACCATAAAAGAGCTGTACAAAATGCAGGTTGTAGTATAATGTAGGCTGTGTATGCAGGCCCTCTGTTTCTGTTAAGTATCAAGTGCCATCTGTTGAACGCTTAGACTATTTAACCAATCGCACCGGCCATGTCTGTTATTTTCTATTAAGTACAAAAGTCTGCCTATTTTTGCGGGGGAGGGCAACACCAAATGTATTCGGAACGTCTAAATAGCCGTCAGATAAAAGTCAGTCCATACAATGAGTATGACCACTGGTCATATTTTTTCGGAAGAGGGGAACGCCTGTCAATGACCGCTCCGGTTAGTTAAATGGTCTAAGGTTGAACGTAACAGACATATTGCTGAACATTATGTATGAAATTGAGACCTGTTGTTGCGTGAATTTGGATTTTTTTTTATAGAGCTGAACACGACTTTATTGTTAAGAGAATAAGAACATGTGTAGGTCATTTTGAATACCCTACCCGCTTAACTACTTCTGCTGCTGACTGTACCATAGACACGCACACATAGCGGTCGAACTTACAGGCTGTTTCCTGTATACAAGCAATCAATTAAAACGTAATCTACTCCTCAAACAATAAAACATTTATCAAACATTATTTAAAAATAATATGTATTTTGTAGAATGCCTCTATTTCATAAACACTAAACAATATTTTCAATGTACGTTAAAATCCGTCTGTTTGACATTGCTTGTCACCGTACAGACATAATAGATTTCGGAATACATTGCGTGTAAAGTGTGCTAAAAATCAAACTAAAGCTCGGCGACTATATTTAAAGCAAAAAAACTGCGTTCGAATCCTGGCAAATATCAACCTACCCAATAGCTCCAAACCTCACTTTAAAAAACTAAATCTTCTAACCCTTCCCTGTCTTTACATAATTTACATTCTAGAAATCTCCATTTTTGTCCGTAAAAATATACACCTGTTTAAATATTGCCGAAATGCTCGACGTCAGCAATATCTTGAATTACCCGAACCAAAATCAGAAATGTACAAAAACAGTCCCTATTATAGAGCCATAACAATATACAATCATATCCCTCCCTACCTGTTTAAAAGATGCAAAAACAAACGCGATTTTTATAAATAGTTTTAAAAGTATGCTGGTCAATAAATGTTATTACTCCGTAGACGAGTATATGGAAGATAAATTGTAACATGCAACAACTAAAATGTAGTTTATAAGTATTTAGAGTAGGTACTAAATGGTGATTGCACTAGTTTTAGATATTATTGTGTTAAACTTCATTGTTATTTTTACTTAAATGTTTACTTAAATGTTTATAATTTCATATTGTTACAAAGTTCCTGTACCATCGGGTTCAAAAATGCATGGGCAATTCATGAATGAATTCATTGATAAATTGGCCATGCAATTATGAACCCGATGGTACCTAAATATTGGTTACATAAAATTAGTTTTAAGAAATATTGCTTTATCTTATCAGGGTCTATTGTGCTAATCTTTGTCGTGTACTTGATTGGTTATTTTGGTTGCAAATAAAGATCTCTATCTCTATCTATCTCTATTTTTAAAAGTCGCTGTACAAACGTTGTCTGGTTTGAGGAGTAGAATCTACGTATTATTTTGTTGCGCCTATTACAGGAAACAGCCTGCATAATATCCCTCTTTTTTTATGAATTCAAGGATATACCGATGTAGTGCATAATAGTTTTCCATCGTATTTTCCCGTAAAAGTTCGTTTTTATAGTGCTCTCTCAATCAGCTTCTACCCATCTAATGAAACTAATTGAGAGAGCGATAAAGACAAACTTATCCGAGAAAATACGATGGCTTACTATTATGCACTACATCTGTACCTCTGTTTTCCGTATCGGGTGTCTCAATGACATTTACAGGGCGGAAGTTTATGTAATTATTTTGACAGTGTCAAGAATATGAGTGAAGCTGAGACCGGCCCTGCTGTAATCATCAAGTAAGTTCAGATATTGTATGGTCCCTGATAAACAGTGAGTGCAAAATGATAATGGACAGATTTACAATGAATGGTTTGGCCAGATGGCGCCAGCGTAGATTGTAGTCACCATCAGACATATTGGAGCGGCCAAGGTGGTCACAAATATCTGATAATGCATGTTCAGATATTATTGAGTACCTTGGCCGCTCCGATATATATTTGATGGCGACTGTACCTGCCACTAGTATTGTTCTATGAGAATTGACACTATCTGTCAGTCTGACAGATAGCTACAATGGCGCCATCTGTAAATGACTTTCACCCAGCCAAAATCTTCTCCGTAGGTGTCAAAAATAAAACAAAAATACAACTCGTAATAAATGTATTCTCAATACCCCGGGATTCTGGATCTATTTTATCTTAGGTAACACTATTATAACGAAGCGCATTGGGATAATTCCGAAAACTTTTTTTTTATATGATTTTAACAACAAATATTATAGAATATTAATAGCTATATATGGTGTTCATGAAGATCAACACTGTATTTTATTTACATAGTACATTACCACCATTATTTTGCAATTTTTGAAATACTTATTTTTGATTCTAACGTTAAGTTCGGTATTGTCCCAAAGCCACCTAAAATGTCTGCAATCCAAAGGAAAGTTTCTTCACTCATACCTCTGATTTTTTGAAGGCCTAAATGTCATCACTATAAATATAGTATTGAGTTAATGAATTAGTTAAAGACCTTAGACTATTCAACCAACCGGACCGCCGGCCATGTCTGTCATTTTCTATATAAAAAAGTCTGCCGATTTTTGCGGGGTAGGGGAACGGCAAATGTATGCGTAACTTCAAAATAGCCACGTCAGATAAACGTCAGTCTATACAACGAGTATGACGACTGGTCATATATTTTCGGCAGAGGGGAACGCCTGTCAATGGCCGCTCCGGTTGGTTAAATGCTCTAAATTAAAGCCTGACAACTTTTTATTTGGCTCTGAAAGTGTCGCAATAACAGCCTACATATGGCAATAATGTGCGAACGTCATGTATAGGCTAAAAAAAACTATAAAATGACAACACCCAATTCCCAAAAATTGTTTATTGAAATGCTACGCAATACTTAATCCCTTTTTTCGTGTAAAAATATTATTTACAATATTTTTTCTTGCATCTTTGGGAACATTATTTGGCATTTTTGTGGTAGTCGTTTATAATTATCGAAATCTTTTCTTCTTGTTTATATTCGATGACTATCTACGGCTGTTGTCAAAAAGTACCCACTCCTTGCCAGTAAAATAAAATAGTACCACTGAAATCCGCAACATGGCGAGGGGCAATAAAAAGTTGTCGGCCATTATTTTTTTACATATCTTAAGTAAAAAAAATATTTAGGCAACAGTATCTAATTGCATGCCTTTGGATTGACGACAGATGTACAACTATAGCTATAGTCAGCAACGTCACTTCACACAATACGTCACAGCCGCACGTTATCAACGTGGTACTGCCGGACCACAAATAACTCTGCCCGCCCGTTGATCTGACAGCCGCATCAAAAATGTACCTGTATGCATTGATTTATTATGTAGGTAGAACCTACTAGATGTGACATCTAGAACAAATTTTGTGCTGCATGTTTGGCCGTTGACAGCTGTCAGTTGCTTAGCATCATGTCAGTGTTTCAAGAGCGAATGTATGGACTTTAAGTGCCGATCACTTAAACTCATGGCTGAAAAATTTTGTTAGGGATGTCATCTCCTGTTACTCAATGCCTGTATGGTAATGTATTTTACTTGCCACAGATTAAATTTTTGATGTAAGTAATTATTGGTTTCTGTAATGAATCTGAGAACAACGCAAAACCCAAACAAATGTTAGTCAGACGCTAGGATAGTAATTTTATTTAAATTTAAAGTATAAAATTTTCACGTTTTGTACACATATTATTATGAAATGATGATACGACATATACCTTGAACTCCTTCCATTCGACATAGGTTTCCAATTTTACTATAACCTTGTGCAATCTAAGAAGCGGTTATTGACACCTATCATCTCAGTACATTTTATAACCTAAAATCGATTTTTGGCTATAAAATGTGCTGAAATGACAGGTGTCAAAAACCGCTTCTTAGATTGCACAAGTTTATACCTGTTGATAATGAATAATAATTTGATATTGTATTCTTCATATAGATTCCATTAATCTATGTCAAAGATTGCAATGTCAGTGTCATTGTTTTATTAATAAGTAGTACAAATTGTAACATGAACCGTGAAGTGTAGGTACATTGTTAATGACATTTTTTATATTAAATTTAATGACATTTACCTAGTTGGCATAGGAATAGTTCTAGTTTCCGTACTGATCCGTACATATAAATCATTTCGCATTAAATAAATATTTACTGGAAATGTTACGCGATAGGCCATAGACGAAATGTGTGAAGCGATAGATACAATACAACCTAACAAATAAAACAAAAACTTAACATTTTTCTACTTTGTGTACGACCAGTGCAACACAAGATACAAAACCCAAGCAGATTAGATTAAGAACAGTATAACTCATATAAATTCAATACAAACCAATAATGTAACAAGTAAACATCAACCCTATTCGCCAGTAAACAGAGTTCACATTCGAATAACATACTTAAAGGCTTTGCGGTCTCGATAAACTGGACGTACGAAAAGTCAATTAGAAATAAAATGCACAGATAAATAATTTAAAAAATCACTCGCAGCTCCAATTTTATCTGAAAATAAGAAAAATTGTTGATGGTAAAATCGTGAATATCGACGTCTTGCCACATTGGAGTATGCCGCAGCGTAATATAGTAGAGTTTATGGTTAGTAGCAAAAAAATATAGTAGAGGTTATGTGTAGTAGCAAAAAATATATAGTAGAGGTTATGTGTAGTTGCAAAAAATATATAGTAGAGGTTATGTGTAGTAGCAAAACATATATAGTAGAGGTTATGTGTAGTTGCAAAAATATATAGTAGAGGTTATGTGTAGTAGCAAAACATATATAGTAGAGGTTATGTGTAGTTGCAAAAAATATATAGTAGAGGTTATGTGTAGTTGCAAAAAATATATAGTAGAGGTTATGGGTAGTAATGGGTAAGGTTTAAAACCAATGTAGATAGCGCAACTACCGGTTGGACCTTTTGTAAGAAGTTGTGCATCGAATTTTCCAGATTAGGTATTAACGTTACCTAATGGATAGCATCCTAGCTACGAGTAAATATGACTAATTAATTGATTATTAAAAATTTTGGACAAGTATATTTTCTTTTGTAAATCAAAATAAAAAACCGTCAGCCTTAGAAAACCATCACGTTGTGCTCAATTACTTGTTACGTACAGTCGCAATCAGATATATCGAAGCGGCAAAGGTGGTCACAAATATCTGAACAACGCCTCTATTGTCAAGGCGATAAAGTGCATGTTCAGATATTTTTGAGTTCATTGGCTATATATTTGATGGCGACTGTATTTGTATATATTTTTCTAGCGTTCACTGACCTTTCCCATTACCACAAAGTTGATAAAACTGTCTATTTATGTAGTTTGCACACAAATTCCGAACAATATCGGTCTGAGAAGCGGTAAGTGGACTGTAATATATGTATCTATAGGGCTGTTTGTATTCCTCGGAGCAGCTTTCACCAAAGCGTGATGCCTACTTAGACAGTCTACTAAGGGTATCTCGTTAACTTTGATGTATGCTGTTCACAGCGCGCTTAGTCCAAGTTAGACTAAGTAGTATTACATCTATCTATACAGATCTTAAAACCAACATCACGCTACGCGTTTCAAACGCGGCTATTCCAATGTGGCACACAAAATCGCAACGCGACAATAATTCGCAATCGCAACGCACAACTTAAATGGGTACCCAAAATTCGCAGAGCATAACACTCACTTCCAGCTCAGTCTTTCGATATAGATGTGCTCCGTTTCCTGTAAGGCGCCGAACGGCGCGGCGACGCGCTGTATGCCCTTACGCCGGCATGGAATTTGCCCTTTTGCGTTATTACTTCCAGTCTCGCTGTGCCTTCGGCTCTTCCATAATCATTCTCGATGCTAATTCTGTATAACCCCACGTCTTCAATAGTTACATGTTCGATTTCTAGTTTCCTGATCTCATCTTTTTCCTTAATAGTGATGCGAGAGGAAGGATTCACGATCACGCCATCCTTGTCCCATGTGGCCCAGGGGGAGGGAAGACCTTTGACGGCGCACTGGAATACGACCGTTTCTCCCTCTTCCACAACTTTGTTAAAGGGGTATGTGTAGAAGCTTGGCGCTGTTTGGCGCGATGGGCTGCCAAGGCGCTTCATATCGCGAGCTGCACAAGAAATGCGGTTATTAAGAAAGTAATGGACTGTATTGAAAAAAAAACTCTATTTTTACGCATAACGTTAGCGCATAGCGGTTATTAAGAAAGTAATGGACTGTATTAAAAAAAAACTCTACTTTTACGCATAACGTTAAAAAGATTACGTAAACGGACACGTCTAAGTATTACTAGGCCCTGTAGATAATTACCAGGGGTAGTTGTTCTGGATATGGAGCGCGCAGGAGTGGACCTGGGAGTGGAGCGTGGCGTCGAGGCGGATGAGCATGGCCGGCGCAGGCGCGCGGACAGCGTGTTTGGCTCGCCGGGCGCTGAAACGCGTTAGTATTTTACAATCTTTTTGTAACAATAACAAAAAAAACATTTTTACTTTAACTACATCTTGCCAAGAGCAAATGCCCGAGCTACTTTAGAAAATAATCAAATCACTATAGGCGTAGGATCTACGTTATTGAATATCTCCCTCGATTTCTGCAGAATCCCATAGTCGGATCCTGACCCGATGATGGGCAAAACTGTCATACCCTTTCAAACAAAAGAAGAATTTTCTAAACCAGTCCAGCCGTCTTCGTATAATCGGTGAACATACGAGTATATAAAAATTGCAAAAAAGGTAACAACAAGTAAGATCCCGACGAATTACGAACTCGGTTGTAGGCCTCGCAGTTGTCTGCCGTCTACTGATACTCACGGTACACCACGAGGCAGGCGCTAGTAGAGGCTTTACCGCGGTTTAGGCCTCGCAGGTATTAGAGCCTATGTCTGCCGTCTACTGATACTCACGGTACACCACGAGGCAGGCGCTAGTAGAGGCCTTGTCGAAGTTTTAGGCCTCGCAGGTATTATAGCCTATGTCTGCCGTCTACTGATACTCACGGTACACCACGAGGCAGGCGCTAGTAGAGGTCTTACCGAAGTTTTAGGCCTCGCAGGTATTAGAGCCTATGTCTGCCGTCTACTGATACTCACGGTACACCACGAGGCAGGCGCTAGTAGAGGCCTTGCCGCGGTTTAGGCCTCGCAGGTATAAGAGCCTATGTCTGCCGTCTACCGATACTCACGGTACACCACGAGGCAGGCGCTAGTAGAGGTCTTAACGAGGTTTTAGGCCTCGCAGGTATAAGAGCCTAGGTCTGCCGTCTACTGATACTCACGGTACACCACGAGGCAGGCGCTAGTAGAGGCCTTGTCGAAGTTTTAGGCCTCGAAGGTATAAGAGCCTAGGTCTGCCGTCTACTGATACTCACGGTACACCACGAGGCAGGCGCTAGTAGAGGCCTTGCCGAGGGTGTTGTAGGCCTCACAGGTGTAAGTGCCCTCGTCGTCCGCTGTGACCTGCTTGATCTTCAGCCTGGCGGCGCCGGACTCGAACGTGCACTCCAGGTACGGGCAGTCGCGGATTAACTGAACAACAAAAGTTTTAATATTATTTCTTTAGGTACAAGTAGTAAATTTGAAATTAAAAATCAGTTACATACGGTTTACGTAGTAGATTTCCACGACACAAATGTCGCATCATATTGTGTTACATTTTTATGTATAATATGTAAGTAGGTATGTTAAATTTGTATGTAAATCAAAAAAAAGTTAAAGAAAAAATGATTCGAGAAATAAAATGGTATGTTTGGAAGATTTAACAACCAAAAGTGGCTTTAAATTTAATAATATTTTTTTTATGTCCCCAATAAACGAAATACCTAATTAATGAACTGGTTAAGGATGATTCATGCTATAAAGTTCAGCGTCCTACATAACACTTCCAAAACCTACATAATTTTGTACAGAAAATATCAAACAAAATGAAGTATCAGAAGTGTCGTGAAGGAGGACGCCGAACGTTAAAGCGTGAATCTTCCGTAATCAGTTCATGTCATGAATATGTAAACAATATTTCATAAACTGTAAAAAGTTTCTATGAAAACGTTATAGGTAAGTGTATTTCTATTCAATAAAGGCTCATAGAACGTTATCACACTTGCGATTCCCGAGCGAGTTTTGCTTTGACTATTAAACCAACCGGACCCGCCATGTCTGTCATTTTCTATACAAAAAAATTCTGCCGATTTTTGCGAGGGAGGGGAACGTCAAATGTATGCGAAACGTCAAAATAGTCACGTCAGATAAACGTCAGTCCATACAATGAGTATGACCACTAGTCATATATTTTCGGCAGAGGGGAACGTCTGTTGTAACAAACAACAGGTCACTATAAAAGACAACAGGGTCACAGTCATAATAGAATATCGGAGACATGCAGGTCAGGGACGATATAACACATGGATTGTAATGTCTGCAAAATAACGTTCCTCCTAAATTCAGGATTTATGGCAGATTCACCGGATTTGGCCACTTTAAGGAGAGCTTATTTAATCAGACATCCGAAGTTGTGTGTCAATAAGGAATTATGACCATCTGTATTCTGTATGTACTGAATCATTGAAAATATACATTTTCTTTTCTTTAATGAACTGTCATAAAGGGGCACAGGAGCCAGTTTTGGTAGCAACTGATACATGACAGATGCATGACATCTGTGCTGCCATAATTTACTCTCATATTAACTATAAACCATACACTTGTAACTTTAGTTTGTTATTAAATCAAATACAAACTTTGAAAACATTGAAAAAATAATCAGCCCAGTGGGACTCGAACCCTACATCGATACGCCTTGCCGGGGCTCGATCGCTTTACCAATTAAGCTATGGGTTCAGTTACTAAGTTGACGAAATTTTCAATGCCTTCAAACATCTTTTTGTATTTTTTTATTTTTATTATTTATTATTAATCAAACAACAAAGATTACATCTTACTCATAATCCCCGCAAAAGTGTTTGACAGTTTTTCTGCATTTACTTTCGGCTTTTACAGCAGCCAGTTAGCGTTAACTATTGTTTGAGTGGAATGCACCACTTTAAAAACACGTAACAATAATAATGCACTTGTAACTTTGTCTATACGTTGATAAAGTTGAAAATGGCCAAAACCGGCACAATGGCCGTAACTGGGGCATCTGGCCACCTACGTTTCTGAAATCAAGTGCCGTAGCGCCATATTAAACGGTAGTTTTCCCGACCCTCCATACTAAACCAAAAATTATTTTTCTTTCTTTTTCTTAATGGGGTTGGCCGGTGAAAACTTTTGCAGAGGGCGCTGTTCCAGATTCCATACAATAAGAGAAAGAGATACAAACAATGATAGAAAGAAACAGACGATGAATGGTCCCTAACTTGTATGCAGGCATAAAGCTTTTCTTAGGCAAAAACCTTCCCTATGGCGTTAATCTACATCATTTTAATTTTAGTGTATTCCAAAAACGGATGGATTTCAATTTCGGAGCAATTCGAGACTAAACATTGAGTCATTTTCGCGATAATAAATAAAAACTACTTCGCGCCATACAAATTTAGCTTTTCTAGGGACCAATTTTGAAGATGTCACTTTGACAGTTGCCAACCCCATTAGAATACGATACCAATTATGGCATTAAAAGGAGCACCAGCATTTTTGTTACACCGTGCAGACATTGCAGACCAGAGTTTATATTGTCCTTGGTAAAGAATTAACAAAGGTGTTTTTGTGTAAGGTGTATCTGTTTAGTATTATTTTCCCGCAAATTGGATGGGATTAGAGTTGACAGATTTTCCACATATTTACGTCAAAATTAATATGGATTGACAGCTACCTATTTGTATTCTCGGTACAGTGACGAAGACTTTCCCGTAGGTAGGTACCTAAGATGTTTGTTATCCACAACATTTATTTATTATGTATTCGACTAGAAATTACATCTAGAACAAATTTTGTGTCCCATGTTTGGCAGTTAACAGCTGTAACAGAATCAAAGTGTATTCGTAAAGTAGTAGGTATTCGCTAATTTCGCTATGTGCGAAGTGCATGGTGGGGGTAACGAGAACGATCGCAGTGCTCAATGTGACAAAAAATGAAACTGCAAATCCCCTGTCTGCTGTCAAAATAGTGAATCAGCCAGTTACATTTCATATAAGCAAGGAATACAACCTATTTATAAAAAGGGAAAAAAAGAGATTGACCACATGCCTAAGAGATGGCGCCACAATCATGCACACAGCGAATAGACTTGTACTGATTATCACTAAAACTTATGGGACAAAAACAATAGGGATACACGTACAGATGTGTCCGCCGGATTTGTCCGACGGATATGCCCGGCGGACACATCCGTCCGTGTATGGCGCGAATTGGACAACGGACAGACAGCGGACAGACGTCTGGCGGACACATCCGTGTCCGATTCGCGCCATACACGGACGGATCTGTCCGCCGGGCATATCCGTCGGACAAATCCGGCGGACACATCTGTGCGTGTATCCTTAGCTGTTCTTAGGGTGGTCATCTCCTTACTCAGTGATCCACAAAATTAAATCATTAATGTTTAGATAATAATTTTAAACAAAAAAGAACCGACTTCACTTAGGATCCGCTATTCCAAGAGGAAGTGGCAGAGTTGCTGTAAAAAATAGTGAAATCACTATAGGTGTGCCTATAATAGTTGAAGAGTTTCTTCGATTTCTGCAGGATCCCATCAACAGACCCCGACTTGGTGACAATGGGACCATCTAGGGGTTATACCCGTTCGATTAATAAAAAAAATTGAAAATCGGTTCACGATTCACGGAGATATCGAGTAACATATATACAAAAAAAATGATAAAAAAAAATTCAGTCGAATTGAGAACCTCCTCCTTTTTTGAAGTCGGTTAAAAAGATCGAGTGAAGGTCATTTTCAACACGGTACAGAAAGATATTTCTGTTACCGACTATACCTACGTTAGTTTTCGTCTTAGAAACAGTAATGTGCACACATTTTAAATGTTTCCGCGCTAAATGAATTAATCTGCTCTTAGATATTACAATTATTTTGGTACACTTTAATTTACGTTTATTTTGAAACAGGAAATAATTTCCGTAGGTATCTCAAAAAATACTGACTCGCACATCAAAGTGCGTGAATTTGATTTTTTGCTGTATAAATCTGTGTAATAGTTTGTTTAGCTTATAGTATACTCAGTTATATTTTTTTGCGACTTTAAATACTAATACTACTTTAATATCCCACCCATAATGATAGTGTCCTAGAAAACTTTTCAACCATAGAAATATTCTATAATATGCCAATTAAGATAATTATACACTGCAATTAACTTTGATAAAGTAAAATGAGGAAGATACATTACCTGACGTTCATAGTTGAAAGAACTGAAATGTGTTCCGGCACTCACACACTTGTAAATTCTACACACTGCTATAATGTTCATGTGCATCATGGGCTAAAGAGATACACTAATATACTTAATACGGGTGTGTAAGCGAGATTTCCATATATAAGTGTGACAGAGACCAACTAGGCAATTAATACACTGATGACTTGATAAGAGATAGGTCAAGCAAGAAAAGGTACAGGGTGAAATTTAAATTAGGTACCATATTGAGCGAGATGGTACTGAACAGCTTTTAGTATGGGACTAACATCGAAATCCAAAAAAAAAAGTTGGCTTCCTATAGAAAAGAACCACCACATCAGATCAGCCGAAATGTATAAAATAGCCATACAATTTTCGCGATATCGGGGTTGGTTATATATAATTACCACGCTTTTTTTATACCACGACGGCGGCAAACAAGCATACGGCCCCGCCTGATGGTAAGGAGTTACCGTAGCCCATGGACGCCTGCAACCCCAGAGGATTCACATGCGCGTTGCCTATTACCCTTTAAGAACCTATACTCTCCTTATATGAAGAACCTCATACTGTAGCCCTCTGGGAAAACCTCGGCAGGGAGTTCATTCCACAGTGGGAGCGTTTGCGGGAGGAAATTCCTCTAAAACCGTGCAGTTCGCTTACCTCCACATGTTATTTATCGATTTTTTACCAATTTTGAGTCGATATTCCTACATTTGCACTACAGATAGAGTTAAAAAGCAAAAGGCTATCGGTTGGTCAATCTTTTATCTCCATTCTGTAGAGCCAGATTTTGAAAAAAAATGAGCACTTATTTTTTTATGATTTTACGTCACACGGGGCAGTAAGTGAGATTTGCCGCCCACGGGCGCAGCGGCAAGTCTCACTTCACACCCAGGAGAAGACGTAAAATTGTGTACGCACCACGGGCGGTAATAAAGAAGGCCTCAAATCGCTTGTTTATGGCCCTTACCTTCGGTCCGGGCTACAAATACCCGCGATCTGAGCCGTTCTTCATTTCACCGCCCTATTAGGTGCGTAATGTACTATTTTTAAACATGGTCTAAAAACACTTTTTTCGATATTCGATTGCTGTGAAGAATCTTACAAATACGAAATCTACATATTAAGGTTCCTCTTTGTATTTTAATACTAATTAACACAAAAGCTATGAGCAGAAAACAACTTTTTTGGCCTAATATTGTTCGACTTTGACGTCAAATAGTAGTATATATCAAAGACAATGAATATTGAGGTAAATATAGGATACTATATTGCTTTAAAGCCGTTACTGATAATATGATAAGTTATAAACATCATTAGAAAACTAAGGGATTCAGATTGAAGGATATTGGCGCCAGGGAGCCCCTTTATACAGGGTGTCCCAGAAATTGACGTCAAGCCGTGAATGGATGATAGACCAAGTTATAAAAGTTATCAGAAAAATAAAAAATAAATCTATCACATGTTCTTCAAAAATTATGGTCACTTTAAAAATTTACTAGAATATTCACGCCCAGGTCTCTTAACTTCTAGTAAATTTTTAAAGTGACCATAATTTTTGCAGAACATGTGATAGATTTTTTTTTGTATTTTTCTGATAACTGTTATAACTTGGTCTATCATCCATTCACGGCTTGACGTCAATTTCTGGGACACCCTGTATAAAGGGGCTCCCTGGCGCCAATATCCTTCAATCTCGTCGATTTCTGGGACACCCTGTATAGTCAGTATTACAATTTCGCCCTGTAGATACATGTTCTTGTTCAACCGATAAACAGATACACTTGATATATCTGTATGTTAATTAGAAAGTGCAGGGAAGCAGTCAAATGGCAATTAGCGCAAATCGATAAGTAAGAAATAGATACTAGAATTACTAGATCATTGTAAACAAACACATGCAAAGAAAATCCTTTGATTGGGATTTAAAAAATATACCGGGTGTTTCCTGTAATAAGAGCAATCAATTAAACCGTAGATTCTTCTCCTCAACCAGACAACGTTTTTTCAGCTACTTTTAAAAATAACTTATTGTTTGATTTTTAGGACATTTTATAGTTTATCCGAACACGCAATTAATGTATTCTGATATTGATTAAATATATCTGTAGTGAAAAAACTGACAAGCAATGACAATTAAATAGATGGAGTTTAAAGTACATTGAAAATACTATTTAGTTTGTATGAAAAAGAGACAATCTGCATAAAGAATTGTTTGGGCATTTTGATTGCAAAATCTATTATTGTCCTGAAATATTTACAATTATTTACATCGGTGACAATCAATGGCTTTCAACGTCTGTTGTCAATAAATGGACGACTCCTTTTTCTATTACAAAACCTTCTCCAGAGTCTAACAAATACTATTCTGAAAACCGCATCAAAATGGGTGCAGCCAAACGCGAGATAATCGCGAACAAACATACAAAAATACAAACATACGGGTCAAACTGAGAACCACCTTTTTTTGAAGTCGGTTAATAAAAATCATTGCCATTAAAATAAAACTGTTCCATCGAAAATCCACAACGTGACGAGGGCTAGAAAGGAACTTGTTAGGCTTTAAATATATTTTTTTAAAGTTGTTAAAGAAAAGTTTTATGGCTTGACGAGTTGAATAGAATCCACGTTTTTATTTATTATAAACTTTACTTTTTTAACTTTTGTTATAAACTAAGAAATTTTGAGGCCACCCGTGACTTCGTAGGCTTCGCAGCTCTCGGAAGCCTCGCATAGGATGAACACAACTAAGCCTTGACGAAGTATAGTAGCCAGTAAATATCAGGTTTCGAACGCTACGGCGTCACCGTCGTAGCTCATGAGGTCGTTGAGGAAACGGGGTATGACCTCAACACTTATTAACTCACCTCAGCGTAGTGGTAGTGGTACTATTTGATGTCAGGCTCTGCGTGCCCGCTGACGCGGCACTCGAACTCTACGGCGTCACCGTCGTAGCTCATGAGGCGGTTGAGGAAACGGGGTATGACGTCAAGTTTTTAATTACTCACCTCAGCGTAGTGGTACCATCTGATTTCAGGCTCTGGGTGCCCGCTGACGCGACACTCAAACTCAAAGGCGTCACCGTCGTAGCTCATGAGGTCGTTGAGGAAACGGGGTATGACGTCAAGTTTTTAATTACTCACCTCAGCGTAGTGGTACCATCTGATGTCAGGCTCTGGGTGCCCGCTGACGAGACACTCGAACTCTACGGCGTCAGCGTCGTAGCTCATGAGGTCGTTGAGGAAACGGGGTATGACGTCAAGTTTTTAATTACTCACCTCAGCGTAGTGGTACCATCTGATGTCGGGCTCTGGGTGCCCGCTGACGCGACACTCAAACTCAACGGCGTCACCGTCGTAGCTTAAGAGGTCGTTGAGGTTCTTTTCGAAACGTGGTATGACGTCCACTCGTCTGGAAAATAATGCTTTTAGAGTATTGGTTCTATCAAAAATATATAACTTTAAAAAGCGCAATCAGTTTATGGTCTTCATCTGCAAATTCACTTCACATAATGTTGCTTTGTGAAATAAAATGCACAAATTACTACTAATTAAATTAATACTATTTAAATTATGTAGCGATCTAAGTGTGCCTATAATATTAGAAGAGTTGCCTCGAATCTGTCCAGGATTTTTATCCTAATTCGGTGGAAATGTGAAACATTGTAAATCCTTTCAACCAAAATTATAAATTAGCATAGCCTTCTTTTCAACGAAAATCTTATAACGAAAACGAACAAAGTTAAAATTCACCGAAAAAGAGTTCGCGAAAGAAAAAAATGTATATCTATCAAACATTCCAGGAAAATTGCTACGAGTGTTAAGTCTCGTTATTCTAAATAGATTTACTTACCCATATCTGACATTGTGAGAATCATCCTGTGATGAGAGATCTGAAAGAAAAAAATACTCTACACAGTGTTTTTTTTATTTTCTTTAATTTCAGCATAGCATATGGAGACGCTTGGGCCATGGGGACCAGGAGCTCACAAAATTTATAACGAGCTAGCCAAGCGCCTTATTAATGCGACGGGTGACCAGAGGGCTGGGGCATACTTTGCCCAGCGCATCGGTATTGCCGTCCAACGCGGCAATGTCGCCAGCCTTCTGGGCACCCTACCGAGTGGTACTGATCTGAAGCCCATTTTTTATTTGTAAGTAGGTATGTTTTAGGTTTTAGTATTAGTTTAGTTTATATTTAGTTTTTATTTGGCATGTGGTTAGGTACGATTAAGAAAACAAAATGGCATAATTGATTTAAAAAAAAACCGGCCAAGTGCGAGTCGGACTCGCGCACCGAGGGTTCCGTAAAAACCTAAAACAATTGCTATTTCTTATGATTGCGTGGACATGAAAGTTTCGTTTTGCTACAGCAGAAAGATATTATAGAGCTGAGTATATGATATGAATTTAAATTTAATACCTCTACGCGTTTACGAGGAAAAAGGTAGTAAGTTTAAAATTAAAAAAAAATATTTTAAGTACTATTTTACTAAAAATGTCTACTTTTCGTAATTTTTCCTTTGTCTTTGCTATATGAAGTTTCTTCGTGCCAAGTTTCAAGTTTCTGAGTTTACGGGAAGTTTCTGAGTTTACGGGAAGTACCCTTTAGGTTTTGAGTTTCTTGCGAGTACTCATCTCCAAAATATGCAACTTAAATTGCTATTTCTTTTGATTGCGTTGACATGAAAGTTTGTTTTTGCCACAGCTGAAAGATATAATAGACCTGAGTATTTGATATGAATTTCAATTTAATACCTTTACGCGTTTACGAGGAAGAAGGTAGTAAGTTTAAAATTAAAAAAAATATTTTTTGTATGATTCTACTAAAAATATCTACTTTTTATAATTTTTCCTTTGTCTGTGCTATATGACGTTGCTTCGTGCCAAGTTTAAAGATTCTGAACTTGCGGGAAGTACCCTGTAGGTTTTGAGTTTCTCGCGAGTACTCATCTCCAAAATATGCAACTTAAATTGCTATTTCTTTTGATTGCGTTGACATGAAAGTTTGTTTTTGCCACAGCTGAAAGATATAATAGACCTGAGTATTTGATATGAATTTCAATTTAATACCTTTACGGGTTTACGAGGAAGAAGGTAGTAAGTTTAAAATTAAAAAATAAAAAAATTGTATGATTCTACTAAAAATATCTACTTTTTATAATTTTTCCTTTGTCTGTGCTATATGACGTTGCTTCGTGCCAAGTTTAAAGATTCTGAGCTTGCGGGAAGTACCCTTTAGGTTTTGAGTTTCTCGCGAGTACTCAGTTTCAAAATATGCAACTTAAATTGCTATTCCTTTTGATTGCGTTGACTTAAAGATTTGGTTTTGCTACATCTGAAAGGTACTATAGCCCTGAGTATTTGACATGAATTTCAATTTAATAACTTCACGCGTTTACGAGGAAAATAGTAGTAAGTTTAAAATTTAAAATATATTTTTTTGTATGATTTTACAAAAAAAATCTACTTTTCGTAATTTTTCCTTTGTCTGTGCTACATGAAGTTTCTTCGTGCCACGTTTCAAGTTTCTGAGTTTACGGGAAGTACCCTTTAGGTTTTGAGTTTCTTGCGAGTATACAGTTTCAAAATATGCAACTTAAATTGCTATTCCTTTTGATTGCGTTGACTTAAAGATTTGGTTTTACTACATCTGAAAGGTACTATAGCCCTGAGTATTTGACATGAATTTCAATTTAATAACTTCACGCGTTTACGATGAAAATAGTAGTAAGTTTAAAATTTAAAATATATTTTTTTGTATGATTTTACAAAAAAAAAACTACTTTTCGTAATTTTTCCTTTGTCTGTGCTACATGAAGTTTCTTCGTGCCACGTTTCAAGTTTCTGAGTTTACGGGAAGTACCCTTTAGGTTTTGAGTTTCTTGCGAGTATACAGTTTCAAAATATGCAACTTAAATTGCTATTTCTTTTGATTGCGTTGAAATAAAAATTTGGTTTTGCTATATCTGAAAAGTCCTATAGCCCTGAGTATTTGACATGAATTTCAACTTAATAACTTCACGCGTTTACGAGGAAAAAGGTAGTACGTTTAAAATTTGATATATATATTTTTGTATGAATTTACTAAAAATGTCTACTTTTTATAATTTTTCCTTTGTCTATGCTATATGATGTTACTTCGTGCCAAATTTCAAGTTTCTGAGTTCATGGGAAGTACCCCGTAGGTTTTGCGAGTGCCGAAAACTCTAAAATTTGCAGCATAAACGACTGTATCTTTTGATTACGTTGGCTTTTAAGTTTGATTTTTTCACAGCTTCAACGGACAATAGACCTAAGTATTTGGTATAAATTTCAGCTTGATACCTCCACGCGTTCCTGAGAAAAATGGTCTTGACAGACAGACAGACAGACAGACAGACAGACAGACAGACAGACAGACAGACGGACAACAAAGTGATCCTATAAGGGTTCCGTTTTTTTTCCTTTTGAGGTACGGAACCCTAAAAATACTTTTTTGTTTTAATAATTGTCGTCGGCCACTAATTTATTTAATCGTATGGCGTATTTAACATTGTAGGATTAATACTAGATATTATAACCTCCAGGTCACACAGCCAGTCGATCGCGTCAGATGTTAAGTTAGCGTAAGTAACTAGGGCATTAGGGTGTTATGATTAACTCAACCAAATAATTGAGAATTATGACACGTTAATATAATTTCGAACATTACAATACTCCGAGATACAAAGGAAGCTTATTTTATTGACGTAACAACACAAGTGCATCGTTTATTGCGGTGTCTCTGAGTACAAAAACAATTTATGTAGGTTTACGCAATCCGAAAGGCAAACATTAACAAGCAATTATCTCAGAACTGGAGCTAATTAGGACACTTGTGTCTTTGAGAAATATCTTTAATTTAAGCTCAGTAATACAACCCTTGCAATTAAAGGAAAAAAACCACGGTGTATAGAAAAGATGAATAATTGAATATTTGAATATTATTACTAAATTGCTCACGAGTCACCACTTTAACACTTTAAAATTCAGGGTTAATCGAACTCGCGGAGCGTAAGCGAAGTGAGTTCTTACAAACAACTCCAGACCGAACTGTCACCAGGCTACTGGGACGTCTCGACATTTGAATGGGCATTTCGATAGTTTGTCGGCCGATAACTTTAGTAACGTTTTTCTGATCTTTATGAAATTTCTCGGGGCTGTAGCAGAGATACATAAAATTTGTAAGTTCGTATATGAGCAGGATATACGAACAGGAGAAAAAAAATCCTCCGAAGGGTCTTGTTATATTGGTCAACTCGCTTGCAAGTAAATCGCAAGTTCTCAGTTCGAGGCGGACTACTAGTAATCATTAACCAGTTTGTTCGATGTCACAGAAACATTGGTTGCCGTTTGCTCGGCACTTAAAAAAACCAAATAGGTGAACTATTTCAGGCAGTTTTTAAACCATATATTTTGACCTCGAAATCTGTCCTACTACTCTGAACGTACCTTTAACCAAGATTTGCAGGGAAATGATGGCCTTTGCTTCTCCGTGGACGTTCCTAGCCACGACGGAGTAGGCCCCAGTATAGTCCAACTTGGCGTGTGGTATTTCGAAGCGGTACTCCGGGCCGGCTCCCACGCGCTTGAAATGGCTGGCGTCCCGGTAGTAGTCGGGCTAAAGGAAAGGTAAAGTGTTTAATAAAGAACACCAGACTGCATTTTTAGGGATTCATAGCCAAAATGGCAAAAACGGAACCCTTATAGTTGTACCTCATTCAGGCTGAATTTCAACATATTTTGAAAAAGTCTCGTAGCATATAGACATCAGCTAATGTGTTTTCCGTGACGCAGCCCTCCTAGGCCTCGCATGGGGTGAATATGACTAACTAAGAACTTTTGTAGCCAGTGAATGTCAGGTTTGAGGTCTCTCGTGACGTCGTAGGCCTCGCAGCTCTCTTAGGCTTCGCATAGGGTGAACTTAGACATATGCGGTATAGACATACCCTGAGGAAGTATAGTCGCCAGAAAATATCAGGTTTGTGGCTCCCGTGACCTCGTAGGCCTCGCAGCTCTCTTAGGCCTCGGATAGGGTGAACATAACTAAACCTTGAGGAAGTATCGTCGCCAGTAAATATCAGGTTTCTAGGCTCCCGTGACCTCGTAGGCCTCGCAGCTCTGTTAGACCTCGCATAGGATGAATATGACTAAAGTCTCGTAGCCAGTAAACATCTGGTTTAGGACTCCCGTGATCTCGTAGGCCTCGCAGCTCTCTTAGGCCTCGCATATAGTGAACATGTCTATACCTTGAGGAAGTCTCGTAGCCAGTAAACATCAGGTTTGGGGTCTCCCGTGACCTCGCACTCTATAATGACGGTGTCGCCCTCATAGGCCTCGCTGGACCGTGGTTTCCGGATGAACATGGGCTCTTTGGAATACCTGTGCAACACAAAGGTCTAGTGTTATGGCAAAAAAAATGTACAATTACACACTTTATTTTTCTTCTTTTAATATAATAGTTGCGAGTTATAATTATCGGAAAAAACCCGATCCCGTGGAAGATTCATCTGGTTTGTACAGTCAGCAGCAAAAGTAGTGAGGTGTTTAAAATGAGCTTAACACGACTTTATTGTTAATAGAATAAGAGCGCGTGAAGGTAATTTTGAACACCCCACCCGTTAAGCTACTTCTGCTACTGGCTATACCATCAACACTGTTTAACTTTGGTAACAGGACAGGCAAATTAGATGCAAAATCAGTGCAAGACCTGCATAAAAAGTAAAAGGTACTAACTAGTATGATGAAAATGTTCCTCAATGGCATACTAAAATGTAGCTCAGCACCCTAGCACATAAGGTGTTACAAAAATAGCGGTACTTGAAGGGTACACGGAAAGAACATGTCTAGTCACTTTGACAACATTTTGAGTTATAGCGGTTTTAAAGTTTGGAACGATTCAATTAACCATACTATTTTCGTAACTAGATGTTTTTTATGAACTAAAAAGTGGATTTATGTTAAAAATTCCAGCTGTGACAGAAGTTGTTGCTAATAGTTCATTTCAGGCTCTACATTTTGATACAAAAATCTCATTTTACAAAAAAAGGGACTAGACATGTTCTTTCCGTGTACCCTTCACTTAATCTGTTTATGGGCAAGAAAAGTAGGAAAATATGTTTAAGACGTGAACATTTATTCCGTTATTCCACGTTATCCCAGCTGGCAAACTCCACACAAACCACTTATTTGCGTGAATAATTTTTCTTTGTTTTTAATAATTAAAATACGATTCCAATTATTTGATATTGAAGCGCTGGTAGCCTTGCGGTAAGACGTCCGACTTTCAATCCGGAGGTCTCGGGTTCAAACCCCGGCTCGTACCACTGAGTTTTTCGGAACTTATGTACGGAATATCATTTAATATTTACCAGTCGCTTTTCGGTGAAGGAAAACATCGCAAGGAAACCGGACCTAATCCCAAAAAGACCTAGTTTCCCCCCTCGGGGTTGGAAGGTCAGATGGCAATCGCTTTCGTAAAAACTAGTGTCTACGCCAATTCATGGGATTAGGTTGTCAAGCGGACCCCAAGCCGGGATAAACGCTAGGAGGAAGACAAGCAAATATGATGTAAATATAAGGGTAACTTACGGAACGTCAGGACCGACCAGCGTTGGCGGTGCCCTCTTTTCAACTACGGGCCCCTCGATCACCTCCACCTACAGAAGGAAAATAATTTCACTTTTTAAGGGGCTACTTTGAAAAATTATAGGTTTTTTGTTTTTTCAAACGCTCTATTGACTAAACGGGAAATGGGATTGAATTTATTTTAGAATATATATTATTAGACTATATACTCTAGTTTATGGCACAAGCCGAAACACGATTGCCGAAAGTTGCCTCGATAGAAAAAAAATCCGAAGTTGGGTCCTTTTTCCCCTTCTTTTTCTCAGCTTACGTAAACTATAAGAGATTAAGCAATATAACTAAGTTAAAAATATAGTATTCTGGTTTATCTAAAAAGTCACAGAAACAAAATTAGACAAAACTTTATAGATTCGCTTATTTATCGTAGTTTAGCCAAAAAGTCTGATCCTTAAGAGCGCTGCATCTCTTTCTTTCGTGCACGGGAGCCATAAACGTGTCTCTTACGGATGGGCGTGGCTTGTCCGAATCGAGGAACGGCCTTAAGTCACTACTACAAACAATAGTTATTTGTGCAACAAGAGAGGAAAGTTGGTTTTTCTTGCGAGTGTTGGTTTTGAGTCCCGAGTAAGCGAAAGATTCTATAATTGAATCACTAGCGAAGCGAAAATCGCATAATCTGACAGATGGATTTATCCGAGTTTGAAGTTCAATTATACAATATACATACTATACATAGGTTCGTCAAGTAAAAGATCATTGTATAAAAAAGTATAAAAGATCATTGAATAGACATTAAATTTACGAGTGACAGAGTCCTCCAGTTACCAGAGCTGGAATCGAACCAGCGTCTTTTCCATTCGCGACATATGTTAAATCATTCTAAATTTTACATTGCGACGACACGACACCGCGCCTCTGTCTTTTCCAGTCATCATCTCAGCCATAAGACGTCCACTGCTGAACATAGACCTCCCCATTGAGGGGGGGGGGGGGGGGGGGGGTTTGCCATACGCGCCACGCTTGGCAGGCGGGTTGGCGCGCGCAGTTTTTTTGTTTGTTTATTGTTTGTAGGCTTTCGGAAGATGCAGCTGCCCATCTCCCGGTATATTCCCTTAGCAGACTCCTACCTACTGCAACCACGGGACGATATGGTGGGGGACAATTCTAAGTCACGCACTTTCCAGTAGATCTGTTGTATTGCGCTTTGTATAATCTATGTTTTGTATTGTTTTGTGTTTGTATTTTCATGTCAATGGGTACACTGAAAACCAGCGTCGTAACACTCTAGTGCTGCGACACATGCTGAGTGTTATCCTTTTCAGAAACCATTCATAGCTATGTAACCTCTATTTCACTAGTTTAAGTATAATCTTATTGTTGTGTCTGTGTTTTGAATAAATACTTCATTCATTCATTCATTCATTCATTCATTCATTCATAGATAAACTTAATTGTTTCGTTGCACTCATAAAGTCCAGGTGTAACATGTGTTTACGCTTTAAATGATTGTATAATTTTTAAAGCTTTTATAAAGATGTATTCATCATATTGTATTGTGACGTCACAATATTAGTCTCCCGTACAAACTTCGCATAAAAAATCGTAGCTGATTTGACTTCATAAGAAAGTAGCCTATTCTCTTACCTTGCCAGATGTGGACGCACTTCCGACTTCATTAGACGCAGTACAAGTATACACGCCCGCGTCCCGGGCCGTCACTGACGCCAGAGCCAGCTCTATCTGTCCGTCCCTGTCTAGCGTCATCACGGCCCGGCGGGAGGGACGGAGACGGATCCCGTCGCGGTACCAGGTCACGCCAACTGACGGATACGCTTCTACGACCGCGGTTATTCGGAGCTCGTCGCCTGGACGCCAAAAAGAAGATAGTATTAGCAGAGACTATAGAGATAGACGACCACAGCCTAAGAACCGAATATGTAAGAGAAATGTCACCTGCACAGCTACTCCACCTAGTAACAAATAGCGTACTAGTAGTATGCTAGTAGGCCTAGTAGCTACTAGGTGGAGTAGCAGCAAGAGAAATGTCACCTGCACAGCTACTCCACCCAGTAACAAATAGCGTACTAGTAGTACACTAGTAGCTACTAGGTGGAGTAGCAGTGCAGGTGACATTTCTTTTACATATTCGGTATCTTTAGGGGGCTTTGACATAGCTGGCGCAATCGACATGATTTTCAAAAAGTTCTTAGGCTGTGGTCGTCTATATCTCTATAGTCTCTGGTATTAGAAACTAGAAATATTCTTGCAGAATAATATAATATACCTACAAGTTATGCAGCTTTAGGGACACCACACATCTGGTCTGAATCCAGTTCTTAATTCAGAAATTCATAAACAAAATGCTTAAATTTGTCTATAGCTTCCATACAAAAAAGCTACCACAGACAAATTTAAGCAACCATAGACACATTTAGGCATATTGTCAATGAATTTCTGAATTAACAACTGAATTCAGATCAGGTGTGTGATGTCTCTTAACGCGTGTCTTAAAACTTATTATGTTTCGTTGATTGTCCTCATATTTGGGAATGAGATAGGATAGTTTGTCTTTATTAAGACTGCGTTTTTTTTGTCTCTGAAAGAATTGAAATCCGCGATAAACACACAAGTAAATGCCATGACTAGGATTCGAACCCGTTTCCTACTTCCTAGGCAGGGTCACTACCGACTAGGCCCAAATATACACGTAAGCACGTAACGTTTGTTACCTTCCCGGAGCCTATAAAGCGGCTCCAGCCCACAGCACAGCTCCGGCGCCACATACGCGCGTATCCCTTTATCCACCACGAGACTGCAACGACACGACACGGCGCCGCTACCGTTCCGCGCCGTGCACGAGTACACCCCCCCGTCTTCCAGGGTGCAAGGCGCGATCTCCAGGGTGTGAAATAGTTCGTCTTTGAAGTGCGTGTGGCGATCTGTGGAGGTAATATTTGTTAAGGACTAAGGTACAATATACTATAGATGTTTCGACAATAATGGTTGGCTAGTTTGACCTGATTTAAAGCAGCAAGTTACTTTCCTAGCAAAATAAATACTAATTATTGGCACATAAAACAATTTAAAAATATAAAATGTCAATCATCATCCTCCTACCGTTCGTCCCGGCCTTTTGCCACGGCTCTATTGAGCCTGGGATCCAATCGGAAACCTAATCCCATGAATTGGGGTAGGCACAAGTTTTTTTATGAAAGCTAATGCCGTCTGACTTTCCAACCCAGAGGAGAAACTAAAGGTTAATTTTATTGTTGGGATTATAGGTCCGGTTTCCTCGCGTTGTTTTCCTTCACCGAAAAGCGACTGGTAAATATCAAATGATGCGTACATAAGTTTCGAAAAACTCAGTGGTACGAGCCGGGGTTTGAAATTGAGACCTTTGGATTGAGACAACGACGTCTTTCTGTTAGGCCACTAGCTTTGCCAATATTGACCTAAAAATCCTAAAGTAATGCCCGTAAGGTTGAGGTTACGGTTAACGCGGGCTGTTTTCCGCCCGTAATTTTATTTTCCTTTTTTTGGCAGAAATGAGCGGGAAAAATCTTTTGGGATTTTCGTGAGCCGATTGTACAGTTAGCAGCGGAAGTATCTAAACGGGTGACGTGTTCAAAGCGACCTTTACGCGCTCTTATTCTCTTAACAATAAAGTCGCGTCCAGCTCATTTTGAACACCTCACCCGCTTAGCTACTTGTGCTGCTGACTGTACAGATAGACATACAATAAATCTGGAAGCGAAAAACTTATATAAATTCGTATCAACCAGCTTTATGATGTTCGAATATAAACTCACTGGACTGGAAAATACTTAAAACAGCGTTCGGGAGATATGGGTTGTTGGAATTTAATAAAACTGTGCACTCCAATAAGAGAATACAAATATTATCTATGCACGCAATAACATATTCAATCCGATTTTAATATTTTATTTCATGTAAGCAGAGACTATAGAGATATAGACCGCCACAGCGTATGAACACTGGAGTAGCAGTGCAGGTGACATTTCTCTTACATTTTCGGTATCTTTAGGGGTCTTTGACATAGATGGCGCAATTGACTTGAGCTTCAAAAAGTTCTTAGGCTGTGGCGGTCTATATCACTATAGTCTCTGATGTAAGTGTATTGCGTCATATTTTATCATCCTAGTTCTGTGTATCAGCCACAATATTGTTGAACTAATTTAATTGGAATGTGCCAAGGATCATAAAATACATGGACTACAATGTCTACATGAACTGCGTTCCCATAATTTTGACAAACGCTGCAGGACTCAGTGCCGTACATTTTGGTGCGGGATTCACCGGATTTGAGGACGCCCGCCGGGCACTTACCGTCTTTAAACTTCTAACTGTCTTGTACCACGTGACCGTCGGCGCCGCGCGCCGGGCACCCAACCACCATTGCGAATTGAAGTCGTCGGGTACTTACTGTCTTTATACATTTCCTTGCCGTCCTTGTCCCGTCAGCATCGGACACCCGACACGTGATGCTGAGTGGTCGTTAAGCCGGTCACACAGCCCCATCGTGGACTTAGGTACTCACTGTCTTTATACACCTCCTCGCCGTCCTTGTACCACGTGACCGTCGGCGTCGGACACCCGACCACCTGACAGGTCAGGCGGACCGGGTACGTGGCCTGCACGCGCCGGTCACGCAGCCTCATTGTAAATTGAGGAGGATAGTCTCCGGGCACGTCTGAAGAGCGCTCTCTGAAATAAGGTGGTTGGTTAGGGCGCAGAGTAAATAATAGTATTTCATACAGAATGGCCACGCTAACCCCGCGCCGATCGGAATTACTACCCCGCTGCTGCCGATTGGTACTTAGAGAACTAGTAGGCTAATCCTTCAGGTTGGCAGCGCTTCGATAAAAAGCAAAATGGCGGTGTATTGTTAAACATCATAATTTACAACAGCGAAAACAGCGCCTTAAGACGCACGCACACACTGAAGCGTGTAGGTACGTGCCGTGTACACAAATATGGTTAGGGTGCTTATATGGGGGAAAAATGAGAGCAAAATCTTAAACTGGACATAAACTCTCTGAATCTGAGAAATAATGACAAAAAATTAAGATATTGATGTTTTAGCATAAATCAGAGCTCAGACACTAAATACTTTGAAGTGGCCATCGATGAACTTTTAAAAAAGAATAATCTCAAAAAATTAGGCCTTCTTGCCTCTGAGCACAACACAATATGAATGTAAAATAAGTGATAAGAGACATGGCACTGCACTGAGAATGGCCGTGATAGGCAAACATCAACATACCTTTTCAGCTTCGCATCTGCTTCCCACAATAGTTTATCCGTGACCACCGACAGCCGGGCATAAGTCGACGACCGGCCATGCTCATTGGTCGCTTCACAGCTATACCTAGCCTCGTCTTCCTCCCTTATATCATCTATCACCAGGCTACAATTGTATCCATTGAACGAGCTCTTCATTCGCGGCTCTTCGATCTCCTGCCCGTTCCGCATCCAAACCACTTCAGGAACAGGCTTGCCTTTGACGCTACAACTAAGATTCGCAGTGGTTCCTATAAGGACTTTCAACTGCCCCGGTAGGATGTCTACAAATTCTGGTCGGTCTCCAGTCAATCCGATGCCAATAGGAGTAGAAGTTTGCACAGATTCGCCCCACCCGTAGCGGTTCCGTAAAGTCACTCTAAAGTGGTATTGCTCTCCTTGCTTCAAATTGAACACATCGAAGGAGTTTCTTGGGGTGATTCCCAGCTCAGTCCAGCGTGCGCCACCTTCTTTGCCAAGCAACCAGCTTTCAACTTTATATGCTAGGACGGGGGTGGTCGTGTCCGGTTTCGGCCAGGCCAAGGAAACCCAGTTGTTCCCACCGTCTACTACACTCGGCTCGCTCGGTATACGCGGTACCGCTAGAACAAGTAACGAGACAATGATATGAATATGATATGACCTTACGAATATACTTGATCATCTGCCAGCTATTTTTGTGCCAACGTTATTGATTTTCGATAGCAAATTAGGGACGAAAATAAGATGCCGATTTGGCGATGTGTTAGGTAGTTAAAATACTAGTTATTATATGGTCTAGACAGTAGCAGACAGGTATCAATGGTAAATAGTGTGATTAGTCATTGTTGTATATAGACGTATCGGTATGTAAATAACTAAACAAGCATAAACATAGCGACAGTTCAGAAAGTCACGGCCAATTAGTTCAAAAATATAGCCCGTTAAAATATTCGCAACTAATTAAGTATGATCAAAACAAAACAACGCAAAATTCAAAGCTTCTACAAGTGTCAATTTCTCGCCGTCATCCGACTTGACGGAGATGATCGATAACATAAGATAGTTTATTCTAGATGAAATAAATGTGCAATGCCTAATAAATTGGTATACCTATTCCATCTCAAAAACCAAACTTACACAATTCTTCGTTTTAAAATATTGTATTTGTGTATTGTGTATTTATAAATATTTGGCAAATAGAAAGAAGACATAATACTTACTGTCGTAATTCCGACTCCCGTAGGTAATGGCGGAGTCGTCTAGCGGGTACGTCCAATCGGAGATTAGGTTCTCTGAGGACGCTCTCTGTCGTACCTGTAATTAAATTTATAAGTGAGAAATGGATAGTTTATGCGCGATGAGACCGCGGTTTATTGGGCCCAGGTATGTCATGTACGTCTATAAAAAGGTATGGGCACACTGCGAATGTCATCTCGCCAAGTGTGGTAGAGCACAGCTCAGCGAATGTCATCTCACTCAACTCTGGAGCAGAATCCGACTGGGGAAGTACCGTACAGGAGGAAACCACAGCCAAATAGCACTAAACCTAACTCATATTTTCCCGTCCGCGAGTAGGTAAAGTTACTAGAGAGCTCATAGAGGTTGCAGTTTATTGACGATGGGGGACCCTCTTTTTAAGTTAGCTGGCAACCCAGTGAATTCTCCTTAATATTAAAGGGTGGGCAACGTGCATGTGACACCTTTGGAGTTGTAGGCGTTCATAGGCTATTTGCCGTCAGGCGGGCCGTTTGTTTGCCACCTTCGTTGTATAAAAACTCGGATTAATTCAATGACACTTCTCTCCGTACAGACAGGCCCTAACGGTAAATATTATTACAGACTTCACTGAAATATAAGTAAGTAATTAATATTTTTACTAAAAAAAGCATACAGTGTGTAAATCTAATACGGGCGATAAAATAAACCAGACAAAGAGCTCATTAGTGTAATCATTAATTAAGATATTTTTTTAAGTTACACTTAAAAAAAAATATCAGCAGCAATTTATTGTAAACATGGTATTGAAAGTAAATGTCAACGAGCGTTTAACGCCAGTGTGCATTACATTGCGGGCCGAATTATTTTGTATGGATGAAATTTTAATTGCAATTCTAAGTAAAAGTTATCTAATTAGTAATTACATTTCTTATGTCCTATAGGTACTAATCGCCGTTAAGAGATTCGCCCGTATTAGATTTACACACTGTATAGGTAACTATTTAAAAAACAAGTTGTGTAACTTTACAACGAATACCTGGCTGTTCTTTAAATAGAAGTGCGTCATTGCGAAGTAAAAGCGTTTGTAAACCTTTATTAATTTTTCTATTGAAGCCGAAAATAGTCTCGCTAACCATTCGTAGCCTGTCCGTGCATATCAACGTGATCAAACCCGTCCATTTACATGAATATTGTCGATCAGTTCTCGTCGGAAATATAATTCCCAGTTCTATATAATCTGCTTACTGCAAAGCTGTTACGAAATACATGGTGGGAACAAGTATACCGACAGAATCTAATAGCGTATTCTTGATCATATTTAGAAACTAAAATGTCGTATCAACGAATCAGCGTAGTTTCAGAAATAAGGTCAATGTAAAAATACTCTTTTTTTCTTCTTAACTCGATATATCACATCCTTTGGATTACAAATTACAATGTTGGCATTATATGGTTTAGTTTAAACAACCTTATTCACAACGACAAAGTGGTGAAGACACTTCGCAAAAAAAAGTATCAGAAAAAAAAACTTATCAGTCAATATTTTGCAAAGGCATTCAAAAATAACAAAAATTTTTTTTTGCCAATTTTGCCAAAAGTCATAACTATGGCATTTTTTGCATATTTTATCCTTAGGAATGCGTGGTTATAGTTTGTCGGTATACCTACTCCTTCCCACCGTGTATACCTACAGGCTGTTTTTTCAATAATTAGCCATATTTTGAGAGGTAAGTCATGCTGAACAACCTTTTCTATGGGACCAACCACTAAATCGCAAAAAAATTTTGGCCCTCCCCGTAGAAAACGACGTCTGATGTATGAAACAGCCAAAAAAAATGTAGAGATTTCGGAGTTGGTCCCGTAGTAAAAGTTGTTTAGTTTGGCCTACTAAATCACCTCGCACAATATGTCTAGTTATAGTAGTTATTGAAAAAACACCCGGTATGGTGTACGAACGAGTATGAAGTTTATACATTATAAATGCGTATGTCCTGACTGACGGATCCACGCAGAGTCAAAACTACTGAAGCTACAAAACTTGAAAGACAGGTCGGGTTACAATAATGTATACAAGCTATTTTCAATATTTCAACGGTAGGATATTTTTTTTTAGTTTAGTGATTGAAGTTCGTACGTTTGCTGCTAATTTAAAAAAAAATCAGCGTTTTCTGAAATGCAACTCCTGTCGGGGTTGAGTTGAAAATTTAAGGATCACAAATTTTGTTTTGCTATTTATAGACTTGAGAGTTCGTTTCTAGGCTGGCTACTCAGCATAAAGCACAAAGCAAAAAAAAACAGATTTCAGCGTCTTCCAAAATTCCACCCCAGAGGAGTTGAAACGGGGTGGGATTTTTCAAAACACTTTGGTAAGTAAAGTAATAAATAAGCCTTAGTTTGCAAGTCCCAAAACTTAAGTTCCTAGTAGCCGAAGTTTGGTTGATAATAACATTAATAACAAAAAAAAAACAGGTAAGACTTACCACAACCGTGACAAACGCTCGGTCACAGCCGTACGCGTTCCTCGCCAGTATGCAGTACGTGCCCGCGTCCGATATGACGGACCTCTTGACGGTAAACTTGACGTAGTCATCAGACGTCATCTTGCAGACCCGCTGGCTGGTGGTGATGTCACGCGTGCCTTTCATGAAGACCACTGCGGAAACATATCAAGGGTAAAGCTATGTCCACCAGAGATGAGCGAGGAGCGTTGCGAAGAATATGTTAAGTAGCAATAGAATCACTTCATTTACCCTCGCACAGCGCAGGACCTTAAACGCAAACCACTTCGTTTAGTTTTTATGATACGGTAGAACATGAGACATACTGTGACATACACTTACCTACGTTTAAGTACTGCTGGAATATATAATTACATTGAAGTCTATTAAAATGTAATAGTTATTTGTTATACAAGGGGTGAAAGTTGTATTTTACGTGCGAGTGTTATTTGAAACACGAGCTAGCGAAAGGATTCTATTATTGACCACGAGCGAAGCGAGTGGTTCAAAAATAGAATCCTGAGCGTAGCGAGTGCTTTAATACACGAGACGTAAAATAACTTTCACCCGTGTATAACACAAAACTTTTCACCTCACTACAGCGAGGAAAATAAGAAAAAGGGTGCATTTTGCTCGGTTTCCCGTAATTCCTCAGGTGTTTAATACTTCTTCATCACTCGAATCACTAATTTTTAACAAAACAACCTAGAAAAACATGCGAATATTTAACGTTGATATGATGGATGAATTGAAATGAAAAGTTTTGACGTAAAAGGTTTTATTAAATGTCAGATGCGTTTTGTTCGTACGTAGACTTATTCGGCTGTCAGAACAATTTATCCGTTTTTACAAAAAGAATGAAGATTAATGTTGAATGCTGATATTTATGAATTAAAATAAAGTTGTAAGACTGTATTAAGTGTTTTTACTCGATGCAATTCATTAATTGCGATGTTAAAAATTCTGCACTTTTAACGTTTTACGTTTTGTTAGCTGTCAAATGTCACTTAAGCCACTTGTCACTTATGTCAAAACTCTTTCACCACATGTGGATAAAAAGCGATTTTCACAATAGATATTAAACAAACAAAAAGGTCTTTCCGAGCTAGTGAGGTGAAAATACAGTTGGCACTAAGAGTTGATCGAAATTTACATACAACCTACACATAGAAACCTAAGATAAACTTACCTTTAGGCTTCGGGTCCCCTTGCACCCTGAACGATATGTTCAGGTCCTCTCCAACCGATATCAACACATCCTTCTCTGGCCTTCCAACAATCATCGCCGGCTTCCCGTCCAACTCAGGGTGCACCACGGTTATAGCTGCATTCATATCTACATTTCCATGCGTACTCCATGCCCTACATGTATATAGACCAGATTCCTTTTCGGTGACATCGGACAGCGCTAGCGTGTACAATCCTTGCTCCACGTAAGTCTTAGCGTTTCTGTACACATCTGTGACTGATTTGCCTTCTCGTAACCATTCGACTCTAGTGGGACATCCTCGGATTTCAACTTGGAGGCCTATAGTGCCGCCACGAGTGACCTTGTAGTCGGTAAGGACGTTGGTGAAGTGGGGTCGGCGGGACTCCATCGCTTGGCGGGTGAACCGGGAGCGCTCGATCGTTTGGATGTTGGGGCTCAAACGAGTCTCTTTACCTGCAAATATCAGTCTTGTAGGCGAACGTTTAAAGTACAAAATTTTTTGAAACAGTTGGAGACATTGGAGACTGCACGTAACACGATTGGAAGAAAAAATAAATCTTACTCATTATTTTTAAATTTTATGTAACGCAACCTTCAATTTATTGCATCAGCTCCAGTTAATTGTCCTATACTTACTTCGTTTTTTTAACATTTAGAAATCTTGCGATTGTTTCTGTGCGATTTCTGGGAAAACGGTTTCATAACTTACCGTTTTATCTTATTGTCTTACTCTTAAGTACAATCACTAATATTGGAATTGGAAACAAGATAAATTCTTTTTTCCCTAGCTATAGAAAAAAAACAATGAGATACTTTGAGCGAAACCGACCGTAATTTTTAATCCAAAAAAAACGTAGTATAGGCACTAATACTACAGTCCTAGTCCTAGTCGTATAATTTGGAAAAGTCCTAGGACTAATCAGATCACTATCTGATTAGTCCTAGGACTTTTCCAAATTATACGGGGCGGAAAATACTAATGCATTATAAACTTACCCGTAAAACTGACAACATGCGTGATCTGATCACACCAGACAGAGTTTTCCGCTTTACAAGTATATTTCCCACTGTCTTCTGGCACGGGGTGGCTGATGGCTATCCTGCACACCCCATCGGCAAGGTAGTAGGCTTGGTACCGGTCGTCTTTGATAGGTCGGTCGTCTTTTAGCCAGGTTATAGTGGGCAGCGGCTGGCCTCTGATCCGGCATTCGAGGACTAGCTCATTTTCAGCGAGGTGGTAAGTGTCTAAGAAACATTGAAATATTAATAAAGGCGTCAGCAGGGCGTCAATTCACTAGGACGTTTAGATATGATATTTATTTTATTAATATGAAAAACGTACCTCTGATAGATCTCGTGAAAGTCGGTGGTATCGGCGATGCTTCAAAACTGGGGTACACCTTAAGAGTGGCCGTTGTACTGACGGATCCGTTTTCATTCTCAACCGTGCAGTTGTATTCTGCTGAATCTGCAGGGACTGCATTCAAGACTTCTAAAGTGACCAAGCCATCGACGAATTTGGTTCTATACTTTAGCTTATTGTCAATTAGTACGCCATTTTTGTACCAAGTGATAGTAGGTTCAGCTGATGAAAGTACGCTACATGTAAGTTTTACTCTAGAGCCTTCTACAGCAGTCCTGTCAGTCAAATAAGTTGAAAACACAGGTTTTCTTTTAACATCTCGAGGCATACTCGAGCGTTTCTCTGATAAAATGCTTCTTGCTTCGCTAACTGCTTTAGTTTTATGTTTCAAATCTATTTTCCTGTCTGTCGGTTCGCTTCTTCGAGATTCAAGGCGGGGTACAGACGAACGTAGATCTGGAATCGGTCCGGAACGTAATTCAGCATCCAATAATAACGTTTGTGTTTTGTATATTGTCATCCCTTTACCTACAGTATCTACATGGAAATTGTCTGGTTCATAAGTTTTTTCTCTATAGTTTGAAGGTCTAGCGAATTCGGAGGTGTAGTCTCTAGAACTATGATCTACAAATCTACGTCTCTCATCATCTCTATGATATTGTAATTGATATTCAGGAGCATAATCCTTTGAGCTATAGTCTACAAACGTACGCTTTCCATCGAGTCTTTGATGATGAGTATCTGATTTACACCACTCTTCTTTTCCCTCCCTGTATGAGCTAATATCTTCTCTTTGTGATTTTTCTCGGTACATGTTTCCATTTTCTCGACGAGTGTCTCTGGTCCTAACCTCTTTTTCATTGTCAATTGACGCCCGTCTTTTCTTTTGTGGTTTAAATTCACCATCATCTTTTTTCAACGAATCATCCTTAATCTTATTAGTTTCTGAGACCTTCGGTTTATGGTCGTCTTTTGTAACACTTGGTTTTCTTCTCCTTTTGTCCTTTTCGAGCTTAGATTTCTCATCGGCCTCTTCTTCAGCCGTTTTAGTACCCACTTTGACGGTATGTTCTTCTTCTATACGTTTGTCAACACTTTCTATTTCTAATTCACGTTTCTTTTCCGAGTGTTTTCCTTCAATTTTCTCTACTTCATTTGTTTTTTTAGGGGCTACTTCCTCCGTACTTCTTTTTTCTTTTTTGAGCTTAAATTCATCCATTTTCTCTTTCTTTATTATTTCTTGTTGCTCCTTTTCCATCTTGACTGCTACTTCTGCCTGTTCTTCCTCACATTTAATTTTGTCTTGATTATTTTTCCACATAGCCTTTTCATCCTCTTCAGCTCGAAGCTGAGCTTCCTTTTCATCCCGTTCTTTTTTAAGCTGAGCTTCTTTCTCTTCTTGTTCTTGCTTAATTTTAGCATTCTTCTCTTCTTGCTCCTTTTTGAGCTTTGCTTCTTTATCTTTTTGTATTTTATCAAGCTTAGCCTTTTTTCTTTCTTGTTTTGCCTTTTGCTTCGCCTCTTCTTCCTCTTGTTCTTTTTTTAGTTTTGCGTCATTGATTTCTTGTTCTAATTTAAGTTTAGCGTCGTTTTCTTCTTTTTCTTTTATAATCTGAGCCTCTTTTTCTCTTAGTTCTTGTTTAAGCTTAGCTTCTTTCTCTTCTTCTTGCCTTTTGAGTTCATCATTTTCGGCTTTTAGTTTGGCATTCATTTTCTCCATTTCTTCTTTGAGTTTAGCCTCCTTTTCTTCGTTTTCTGCTTTAAGCTTAGCTTCTGTTTCCTCCTGTTCCTTTTCAAGTATATTTCGTTTCTTGTCTTCATGTGCTTTAAGTTTAGACTTCTTTTCCTCTTGCTCTTTTTTCACCTTATCCTGTATCTCTGACTGTTCTTGCTTTAATTTAGCGTCAGTAGACTCTTGATCTTTCTTTAACTGGGCTTCCTTTTCTCCTTCTTCCGCTTTGAGCTTAGCTTCTTTTTCTTCCTTTAACTTATTTTCTTTCTCCTGATTTTCGGCGTTAAGTTTAGCTTCCTTATCCTCTTGAACTTTTTGAACCTCAGCTGCTATCTCTTCCTGTTCTTGTTTAAGTTTTGCCTCTTTTTCTTCTCGCTCCTGTTTTAGTTTTGCCTCTATTTCTTCCTGCTCTTGTTTTAGCTTAGCCTCTTTTTCTTCGTTTTCATGTTTAAGTTTTGCGTCCTTTTCTTCCTGTTCTTTTTTAAGTTTTGCGTCTTTTTCTTCCTGTTCTTTTTTAAGCTTAGCCTCTTTGTCTTCTTGTATTTTTTTAAGCTTAGCTTCTTTCTTGTCTTGCTTTGCCTTAAGTTTGGCTTCCTTTTCTTCTTCCTGCTTCTTGAGTAGAACCTCTTTTGCTTCTTGTATCTGTCTCTGCTTTATTTCTTGTTCTTCTTGTTCCTTTTTAAGCTTTGCTTCTGATTCTTCCCGTTCTTTATTGAGTTTAATTTCTTTCTCTTTTTGTTCAAGTTCAGCCCTATGTTTTTTGGTTTTTTCCTCTTCATCGTTCATAAGTTGTAACTCTCGCTCATCTTGTTTAAGTTTCGCATCTTCTTCGTCTTGATTAATTTCCAGTGTACTCTTTTGCTGATGTTCTGTATCTTCAAGAATCAGGTCGTTTTTGACCTTTGCTTCTGTGCCAAGCTGCGCTACTTTAACCGCACTGTCTTCCTCTCTTATCTCTATTACTTCTAAGTTTTCTTCTTTTTGTTTAGGCTTCGTTTCTTCCTCTCTATTTTCATCTTTTAATAAAATTTCTTCTTTATCTTGTTTTTTGTCAGGTTTTACCACTTCTTCTTGTAACGTAAGCTCGTCTTTGACAACAGCTTCTATTTTTTCTTGTTCAGTGATGTCCATGGCATCATTTTCCTTCAGTTCATTGTTAAATGCCTCTTCTTTTTTATCATCTTCTTCATTGAGCTTTGCATGTTGCTCCTCTATTTGTTCTGTGACACCAACTTTTTTCTTTTCTTGTTCGTCGTTGTTCTGCGCATCTTCTTCTTCCTTTTCCTTCTTCAGCTTTGCCTCTTTGTCTGCTTGTATTTTTTGAAGCTCAGCTGCTTTCTCTTCCTGTTCTTGTTTAAGTTTTGCCTCTTTTTCTTCTCGCTCCTGTTTTAGTTTTGCCTCTTTTTCTTCCTGCTCTTGTTTTAGCTTAACCTCTTTTTCTTCGCTTTCTTGTTTAAGTTTTGCCTCTTTTTCTTCCTGCTCTTGTTTTAGCTTAGCCTCTTTTTCTTCGCTTTCTTGTTTAAGATTTGCGTCCTTTTCTTCCTGTTCTTTTTTAAGCTTAGCTTCTTTATCTTCTTGTATTTTTTTAAGCTTAGCTTCCTTCTTCTCTTGCTTTGCCTTAAGCTTAGCTTGCTTTTCTTCTTCTTGCTTCTGGATTAGAACCTCTTTTGCTTCTTGTATTTGTTTTTGCTTTTTTTCGTTTTCTTCTTGTTCCTTCTTAAGCTTCGCTTCTAATTCTTGTTCTTTCTTGAGTTGAAGTTCTCTCTCTTCTTGGTCTTGTATAAGTTTTAGGTCATTTATTTCTTGTTGTTTTTTAAGTGTTGCCTCGTTTTCTTCCTGTTCAGCCCTTATTTTGGTGTCTTTTTTCTCTTGGTCTTTTTCAAGATGTAAATCTCTCTCTTCTTGTTGAAGTTTAGCATCTTTTTCCATCTGTTCTGTTTTAGTGGTTTTTTCATGCAGTTCTTTTAATTGCTCTATATCTTTGTCGCATTTTTCATCCGTAGCTTCATTCGATTTCTGCTCTTTAGTAACAGCAAGTTCTTTTACTTGATTCTCTTGTTTAAGCGTAGCAACTTCTGATATTTCTTTTTGTTCTGCTTCTTCTTTTTCAATAGATTTGAGATGTGGTTCCTTAACATTATGTTCTTTCTTACTATCAGTATCAATTTCGTTCTGCTTCTGTTTCAGTATTGAATCTTTTTGCTCTTGCTCTGTCTTATGTTTAGCGTTGTCATATTCATCTATGTCTTGCTTTTCTTGTTTAAGTTCAGAACCCTTATCTATTTCTTCTTTCCCTAACTTCGCTTCCTCGTCATCTTGAATCTTAGACTTCTCATCGCTGACTTTGAGATTAATTTCTGCGTTTTCATCTTTTTGCTGAAGTTCCGCCTGTTTTTCATCTTCTTTAGCCCGTAGATGAGCTTCCTTTTCATCTTGCATTGTCTTAAGCTTTGTTTCGTTCTCTTCTAGTTCTTGTTTAAGTTTAGCGTCTCTTTCTTCTTGTTCCTTTTTATCCTTAGCCTCTTTGTCTTCTTGTATTTTTTTTAGTTTAGCTTCTTTTTTTTCTTGTTTAGCCTTAAGTTTAGCTTCTTTTTCTTCTTCTTGTTTCCGAAGCAAAGCCTCTTTTGCTTCTTTTATCTGTTTCAGTTTGGCGTCGTTCTCCTGTTCTTCCTTATTAGTTTCAGTTTTATAGTCTACTTTTTCTACTGATGCTTCTAGCATCTCCTTGACTTCCTTAACTTCAGTTTCATTGATGTCTTCAGTTTTTAAGTCAGGTATTTTTTCTCCAGAGCTTTCTTTGGGAGTAACTTCGTTTTCTTTTTCGACTTTTTGCATACGCTTCTCTAACTCCTCAGTCTTGAGCTCCATGGGTTTGTCATGTTGTTCTCCCTTAATGGTATCTTCTTCTTGTTTACCAGCTGTCTCTTCAGGTACTATATCAGTTTCTAATATTCCGTGCTGTTCTGTTATGTCTACTTCTTTTTGTTCCGTTCTTTGTTCTTGATCTAATTTGATCTCAGGTTCTTTCTTTCCGGCTGTAACCGTTTCTACATGTTCTTCGTGGAGTAATGCATCATCACCTTTTTGTTCATTGCTTGACAAAATGTTATCTGCTTCAGACTTATCCTCTAGCTTTACTTTTATCTCAGCGTTTTCATTCTCAAGTAAAGCTGGTTTGGCGTTTTGATCTATTTTAGGCTTTTGTTCTTTTGATTCTTGACCTTTCCCATCAAGATCTTTTATTACTTCTTCTTCGTCATCTGTTTGTGTTTCTTCGTCTTTTTTGGGCTTCAAGCTCTTTATTTTTTTAGATATAGTAGGTTTATCTATTTCTTTTTCCTCCTCTTTTTTCTTTTCTAACGTCTCTTCATGTTTCTCATCTGTTTTAACATCTAACTCCACAATATCTTGCTCCTTATAGTTTATCGTTACGCCTGTGTCTTCTTTAAGACGGTCCTCTACACCTTGAGCTATAGTTCTACTATGTTCAACATTAGCCAGAGATTCCCCTTCATTAATTTGTTTTTGTTCCTCATTGCTGATTTCAACCTCTTGTTGCATGTATTCTTGTTTTGATGTACTTGGTTGAGGCTCAATGCCTAAATTTTTTTCTTGCATAGTAGCGGCTAATTGAGCTTCTTCGTTTGTAGGTACCAGAGTAGAAGTATCTTCTTTTATAAGTTCTTTGACGGTGGTTTCTTGAATTAGATTTACACTTTCTTCTGAAACTTCAATGTTGTTTTCTTTCACACTTTCTTCTGCAATAGGTTGGCATGTTGTAGTGGAGTCCGTAACAGTCTTTACTTCAGAGACTATTTTAGCAGTAGTTTTCACTTCACCTAAGGAGTCAGTTGTCTCAATTGCCATATTTTCCACTTCTTTGGATACCGTGGAAAGATCTATTTCTTGCTCTACAACTATAGATTCATTTGAAAAGCTTTCTGATATAAGCTTTGTTTCAGCGGATATTGAATCTTTTACTTCATTGGATTGTGTTTTCTCAACTTTTTCTTCGGTTCGTATTTCTGGCGTGGCTTCTGCACTTTCTTCTAAAACCAAACTTTCTTCTTCGGAAGTCTTAGCAATTGCTTCAGTCATTTTTAGCAGGAGAGATGAAATTTCTTTGAAAATCGGTATTTTCTGTTTAACTTCCAGTGAAGTCAAAGACTCTATTTTACTAAGATTTGTTTCAATGCCTTTAATGGCTGCAAGATAAGTTCGAGCAACTTCGGGATTGGTTTTGGAATGTGATTTAATAGTTTCATTTATAGTTAATTTTAATTCATTAAGTATAATTTTTGTAAATGCAGCGTCACTCGGTAATCTGGCTGTCTTGTCTAAATTAATATAAAACTTAATATCTTCGAAATGATTTAAAACATTTCTAAGGGACTTTGAAAACTTTTTCCAGTCCTTTTCCTGTACATTTTTTATTGCTTTCAATATACTTTCGGAGGGTTTGCCGTAGTTTTCATGCATGTATCTTTTTTGTATACTTTGAACTGTACTCCTCATGTTAGAGATACTCCCATATACAGAATGTACAGCATTAAATATACTTTCTTTAACCGCATCTGGTATATCAACAATATCTTTTTCTAAAGCAAAAACTTTCTCTTCTACTTGATCTAAACTTTGTATGACTTCAACACCTTTATCGATCAACGTGTCAGCATCTTTTAAGAAATTGTTTCTGAGAAGTTGCAT
This sequence comes from Pammene fasciana, assembly GCA_911728535.1. NCBI lineage: Eukaryota > Metazoa > Arthropoda > Insecta > Lepidoptera > Tortricidae > Pammene > Pammene fasciana. The sequence goes on along the minus strand of OU452272.1, from coordinate 43,574,065 downwards.
CACGTCTCTGAGGACATTTAAGTTTTCAATTATTTTTGTTAAGTCGCCTTTGTTTTCTATTGCCATGTTAAGTAACTTTACGGTTGCATCAGTTTCTTCTGAACATTTTTCTAGTAAGCTAGTTGTTTTTACTTCCTTGACAACAGTACCTGTTGAAGATAAATTAAGTAGATATCATACATATGTAACATTTTTTTAATCAATTGGCGACATGCGCTTACTTTGTATGTTGTACAGATTCAAAACTGTATTCAAGCAATGAAAGCGTAAGCGCTGGCCACCCAACGGTACATTTTGTTTGATGTAGACTGCCACTAACTAGTTGTATCGACAATAAGGAAACAAATACTCGTACATAAATTTATCAATTGAACACTAAGTTTGCATTTTCATCAGATATTATCACAAACCTACCAGCAATATCCTCTGTAGCACTCATGTTATTGACCAACAACTGTAAGGTTGCACAAGCTTCTTGTAAAAGCTCTGGAGGGCTGTCCTCGGTGATCTGCAATTGGACACTCCTCACGCTGCACTCTAAGTCTTCTAGAGTTTCATTGAGTGTGTCATTCGAGGCACCATCGTAATCTCTCTTCAGCTTGATGATAACAGTTTGAATTTCGTCAAGGTTATCGCGCAATGATTCCGTTTCGTCTGAAGATCGCTCCGTGGTCCCGATCTTATCTGTGACCTCTTGGAGCAAAGTTTCGAGATGGTGCATGGATTCACCTGCCATTTCTGTTGTTGGTTCTGAAGAAAAGTTTCATTTAATAGTAAGAAATCACTAATCAAATACTAGGAAGTTATGGTAAGATTTACAAATTATTGAGCACGTTTCGGTGGCTTAGTTGTTTGAAACGATATTACAGAAGGTATTCATCACAGATAAGATGATTAATAAAAAAAATAGTTTATTGCATAAAACAGGAAAATATTGATAAAGTAAATTTAAAGTCTAAAACGAAAAAAATATCATATCGTTTTACCAGATTTTGAAAATGCAAAAAGAAGGTTCTCAAGTATATTAGATGTTTTATTCTAATGTTAACAGAACGGTATCTACGTGAATTAATTTCAACATTTTTCCAAAATTGCAAACACCAAATATGCAGTTCGACCACTAACCTGTAATAGTTGCTCTAGCCAAATCATCTTGTAAATGTGTTACAACATCGCAAACTTTGGTCCATTCGTTTACATCCAAATTTTGAGCGATATTCTCACTATTTTCTACAGCAATAACTTGAAAGGCTTCTAGAGCTCCTTGCAATTTTTCTACTAATTTAGCTTGTTCACTTGAGACATCTTCTGTTGTTACCTTCTCAACTTCAATGAAACTGTCCTTTAATTCAGTAGCAATCGCTATAGACTCCTTAAGTTCTCTGACATCAATGACTTTGGACAGAACTTCAACAGTTTCAGCTATAGGAGCTGAAGTTAGCTCGTCTATGTGTTGAACAATACTGGCCGTTTCTGTGAAATCAATGCGTTTTCTAGTTAAATTACGGATTACGGAATGTTCACGGTAATTTCTAGTCATGTTGTTGCTGCGTTAATTAATAATTTAAAAATGAATGTTACCCATATAATATTGAATATTATCCATTGGCTTTGGAATTATAATTTAATTAATAAAAAAATATTTTAATAAGAAAGTTGCGGCGTATAAAATAAAAGATAGTGAATTAATTAGGCAATATCTTATTTCGCATTATTGCCAGCATTCCATCAACAACACTTAATTAATGTACAAGAATTGTTACTATGAATCCTTCGTTCATAAGAAAAAACTTATTTATTCCCGTATCTCTCCGGGGAGCACAAATGAAAATACAGCATAACATGCAAATTTAAAACTAAAATAAATGTAAAAGTGGAACTACTTTTGACTATCGTGACGTTCGGTCGGGTTTGTCACATAGATCATTATTGCAAAGGATATTTAATGCATTGTTTATTTAGGGGTAATATTTAACCAGTCACTAAATAGATGTGAAGTCGATGACATAATTAATAAGTTTGGCCACTAAAATAATCTGCCTCCAAAATTTTACCACTAAGTTATAATCGGTTATTTCAAAGAGATGACCAAATGAAATGTCTTAAAACCTCCGGCAAATTACCTTTTTTTTTATTAAAATATGGCATGTTAGATCTATGCTATACACATTACTAAGAAAATACAGTCCGTATTATAAAATTAATGATTTTAAGCTAAAATATCAGTTTATGTGTTTTTCATTCATTTCTTTTCAATGCACCCTCGTATCTATAGTATTTCTAAGTTGGTGACCGTTTAGATTGAAATGGTCACAGAGATATTTATTTTGTTGGAGGCAGATATTATTATTAAGGGATACAAATTAGGTGGCAAATCTTAATTTTGGTGGCAGATAATATTGGCTTTAGTTAGTTAATCAGTAAAACAGTACTGTCTAGTGAAAGAGTCACACCGCTGTGCCCGAAAGAGGTAAATATTGCTCTAGGACTGCATGAAATATTATGAAATTGTGTGAAATATGTGTGAGGTGTGTGTACATGTACGTAACAATCTGTCTAATTAAATGTGACTTTTCTTTTCAAGCTAAATACCTTTGATTTAATATTAGCTGAGAATCATTTTGTGAACTGAAGTGAGAGTGGATTTTCACTCACAATTCGTTTGAATTACAGGTATATTAGGATTTCCCGGTGTTATTTGACATCAAAATTAAGCCGAGATCAATGTAAATCCAAATATTACATTACAATACATAAGTAGTGCAATGAAATATCATAAGATTCATAAGTTAGGGTTAACGTTTTTGGCTGACATCCAACTTTCATTTTGTTATATTACATTGCATTTGTGCACATACTTTATTGAGGTATGTAAACTCGTAAATTAAACATTATGCATGTAATGATTATTGTGAAAGCTATATCGATTTCAATATTATTACTATTATTAGTTAATATACTTTAAGCTACATCTAAATTACGACAACGCCAATGTTAAAATACATATTTAATTGCTATGTTAATTTAGAATTTAGAAAATCATGTGCTAGAGTATTTAATATTATCTAATGGCTTTGGAACCCTATATAACTTGATGAATTAGAATCTTATTTAAAGAAATAAAGAGAAAGACAGTAATTATTTAATATGGCAATATCTTATTACACATGATTGCCAATATCCTTCCAACGATACTAAGAATGTTATGATTACAATTACTTAAGTACCTACTAGAAAATGTACGAGAAATCAGAATTACGTTCATTTAAACTTAGCCATTGAATTAAGTTATACTTCAAATGATTCCTAAGCCAATAGACGTTGTTTAAGTTTTACATAAAACATTGACCACTTTGTTAAGTTTAGCAAAGCTAACTTTTGAAATTATTTACCAATTGTTTTTTGGGTGTCTTCCTCTGTCCGGGTTTCACTAATTTCGGTAGGTACAGTTAACTTCTGTTCAAACTCAGCTGTTTTCAAAATAGTTGTTGTTATTTGTGCAACCGTTTGTGATTCCATTGGTTCTTCAGTAAGCTTCGCCGTCGCCAAATCAGCAGTAGCGTCTGTCTTTGTAGTCGTCTCAGTGATAGCCTGTTGTTGGTCTGGACTCACTTCTGTGACTACTGGTATTTCAGAAATAGATGAATCCATTACTGATTCTGGCTCTAAGATGAATGGAGATTCTAAGACAGACACATTTTCAAATACGTCTATTGTGCCAGCTGTTGCGCGCGTTGCTTCATTTTCAACAATTTTTTCGTAGTCAGTTGTAGATAGTAACACAGTAGGTAATTCAACTATAATTTGCTCCTTATTTATGTTAATATCTGTAAGTATTTGGGATTCCACTACGCACGGGGTTATATCTAAGACGTCTACAGATTCTGATGCATCTGCATGCTCCGACTCAACAGGAGATTTCAAAATAGAGTCTAACACCGTCGATGTCTCTGCCGAGTCTTTCAGTAGTAATTCTGATGCTGTTTCAGTAATATGACATGTTGTATTTTCATCGACTTTCAATTCATTGTCTGTAACAGGTTCTGTAATAATGGGACTTTCTAGTGTGGAAACTTTTTCTATTAAATCAGGTGATACATCGACCACTTTAGGTTTTTCTATTAAATCAATTTCTTCTATGTCAATTACTTGTTGTAAAACAGTTGGTTCTTCTACTAAAATTTGTTGCATGTTTATATTTCTATCAACGACACTTTTGGATTCATTCAAAGTCACAGTTTCTAGCGAATCAGAAGCTGTTCCTAAAATATCTGGAATTTCCATAACAGTTTCGTTAGATATCGTTGGAGACTGTAAAGCAGAAGCGGATTCTACTATGACTTGTCCTTTGTTAACAGTGATATCCGTCACAGAAGACTTTTCAATAGCAGAACATTTCTCTTGGAGATCTGTAGCTGTTTCTGTAATCTTAAAAACTTCCTCGAAAGCTTCTTGAGTTAAATTCGTAACTGTCCCCTTTATATTAGATAGTTCTCTATCAATAATTTGTTGTTCTGTAATAGTAGCCGCTATCAAATCAGTGCTAGCCTCAACAGCATTAACACCACTTTGGGATTCAACTAATGTTACATTTTCTAATAAATCAGATGCTGTTTCAAAGACATCTGGAATTTCTTTAACAGTTTCATTGGACACAATTGGAGCTTGTAAAGCTGAGTCAGTGATATCATTCACAGTAGACGTTTCGATTGCACAAGTTATTTCTTGGAGATCTGTAGCTAATTCTGTATTGTTAACAACTTTCTCGGCAGGTTCATGAATAAAATCCGTAACAGTTTCTGTTACATTAGATAGTTCTTTGTCATTGATTTGTTGTGTTGTATTAGGCATGCCTGTAACAGTAGCCTCTATCAAATGAATACTATCTTCAACAGCATTAGTACCACTTTGGGATACAACCGAAGTCACACTTTCTAACAAATCAAATGCTGTTTCTAAGACATCTGGAATTTCTGTAACAGGTTCATTGGATACCATTAGAGCTTGTATAGAAGAAACCGACTCTTTTATGTCTGGTTGTGTGTTTGCAGTTATATCAGCAACAGTCAACGTTTCGATTGAATCTCTTTCTTGTAGATTTGTAGATCTTTCTGTAATATCGAACACTTTGTCGACAGCTTCTTGAATTAAATTCGTAACAACTTGTTTTACATTAGACAACTCCTCAATGCTGATTTCTTGTGATATGGTAGGCGTGTCTGTAACTGTAGCCTCCATAAAATCAGTGTTAGCTTCAACAGCTTTAATCGTTGCTGTGACATCTACATTTTCCAAATCAGCTACTGACTCCAATACTGTAGGTGTATCAACCACATTATGCTCCGAAATATTGTTTTTTTCTGTATTATCGTGTGTCTTCACCATAGATGCGTCATAAACCAAATCACTCGTCGTTTCTATACCAGTTGCCGTTTCCATCCCCATAACGTTATCCGTGTTCATAATAGATTCTAAAACAGGGTGTGGTGCTTCCACAACTTGTTCTGAATTAGTATCTGTTGCAACAAAGGTTTCCACAGCACTCACATTGTTAAGTGATTCACTAGCTACCTCTGCAACCACAGAGATTTGCATACTTGCTGAACGCTCCAAATTATTTGAATTATCGATATCATTTTGCAATTCTTCTACATTGACTTGGTTATCTGCAATTGGGTCGGAAAAACTATAGATTTCATTTAAGATTGGCCTTTCTACCAAATCATTTGTGGGTTGTGTGATAGCTTGCGTTTCTACTGTTTGTATTTTTTCAAATTCATGGGTAGATTGTAAAATATCAACTGCTTCCATAGATATTGGTTTTATTTCGGCAATGTTTTCAACGGTAATGGGTATTTCTTTAGATACGTCAGAACATGTTTCTACGACATCTATCGTTTCTGTTATTAGTGCTTCAGAATGTGGTGTAAATTGTTCTGATTCGGTTATAACTGTAGGTTCTGTAAGAGGTAAATGTTCTGAAAATTCTTTGGTGGATTCGAAAATGACACAGGAACTTTTTTCTGCTTGTAGCTCCAAATCTGCAGCAGATTGTATAACGTCAGGTAATTTTGCAACGACTTCTTCCTTATTGATAGAATTTTCTGTATTAAGAGATGTATCTAGCAAACTATCTTTCTCGGACATATCCTTAGTAGTTTCCAATATATCAGGCGTTTCTGTTATTGATACATAATCAAGGTCTGAAGTAGTTTGTAAGTCTGCAGTCACCTCCACCTCTTTAGCAATAAGGGTTGTTTCTAAAACAGATTTTATTTCCAAGATATTTGGAGATTCCATTGATATCTGCTCTGTTTTAGAAGATACAGCATGCGTTTCTACTGCATTAGATTTAATGTCACTTTGGTCAATTGCATTTTGTGTGCCTGTGGGTGCTATGGATGTTAACTCTTCTAAAGTATCAGTAGATGTTTCTAAGATGGTTGGATTAAGCATGTAAGCATTTGCTTCAATAGTAGGCTCTAAAACTAAGGAATTATTATCTATAACTTCTTTTTCAGTGACAGATTCTAAAATTGCAGCAGTATCCGTAATAATTTGTTCTGTTGGATATGGAACTGCTGACACTTTAGATACTATATCTTTAGCAGTCACAAACTCTGCCTCTTTAGTTGATTCCAAAACGGTTGGAGTTTCAACAATGATTCCATCTTTTTTGACCGAAGTCTCCACAATAGTTGGTGTATCCAAAGAGAAAGCATCTTCAAACAAATCAGATGTTGTGTCCAACATAACAGGTGATTCAATAGCTGCCTGTTTTTTATCATTCATCATTTCTAATACAGCGGGAGTTTCTATGACAATAGCATCTTCAAATAAGTCTGCAGTAGAGTCTAAATCTAAAGTAACCATTTCTTGTTCTTTGCTGTCATTTCCTTGTACTATAGTTTTATTTGTCATACCCATGCATTTTTGCACGTTGATATCAGTAACATTGTTCTCTTTTTTATCCAATACTATAGATAAACTACTACTAATATCTGTTTCCTTATCTTGACTTACATTTCTATTTTCTAAATGAACAGTAACTTCTGTCAAACCTTCTAGCTCTTTACTATCATTTAATGCTGTATTCGTAGCTTTAGCTTGAATTTGTCCTTTTGTAACTGAAGCAAAGTCAAGGTTTTCTAAATCAGATTTCAAATTTGATACAACAGCCGTTAAAGTCTGCAAATCAGGCTGTTCTGCGATATTTTCTAGGGCATACGTTTCTATGAGGCTCAAAGCAGTTTTAAGTTTTGCCGCTAGTATTGGTACTTCTGTCTTTTCTATGTTAGCATTACTATAAGTGTGTTCAAATCTATCTTTTTGATCATAATTTTCTTTTAATACTTCGATATTTGTAACAATTGCTTTATTGTCACTATCATTATCAATATGCTCCGCTACAGAATAAACTTGCATATCTTGACTAGCTGCCATGTCCGTCAGATCAAATTGTTTACTGTTATCTTCTTCTACAGCATCGATGTCCGAAATAATCATGATCAAATCGTATGCTGAATGTAACGATTCATCGACGATTTTTGTATCGAGTGGTAAAGACTGTAGTGTGTGTGTGAGTTCACATGTGTATTCATTGAGATGTTGCAAAAGTGTTTCTGGAATTATAATAAAACAACATATTTTATTTAATGCATAAATAAAAAGTACCAAAAGATGTAAATACTAGTATTTACCAAAAGAAATGTCTCTATTGTCTCTAATTTGTGTTTATATTTACTTTTTGCATAAAATATATACATTTTATGACTGACCGATAAGTGAAACTAGTATTTAAAATAATTTGATTGACATCCGAATTAGATTACTAATTAGTTATTGGTATTCTTAAAAAAATGAAACATATCATTTTACAATACGCGGTGGTAAAGTGAACAAAAACATAAATTATAGTATCCCAAACTATGTATGATTGTAAAGTAGTGAATATTTACAAGCTCAAGAAGGTATATTATGAATTAAAAAGGTTAATGATGAGAGAGATAAAAACATAACGAGGAGTGTGTTAAAAAAGCAAATTTATATTAAGGCGAATGTCATTGTCATTGCCAATTTTGTAGCCGTTCAGTACGTCTAGGGTGACTTACGTTGTCGCACGACTCCCCATACTTCAGGCGCAACTCGAAGTATGGTGTCGCGCGTGACAACGCATGTCATGCTAAGCCGCCAGAAATTATAACTAATATGTCATATCAATTAAAAATCTATAATTTGAAAATAAAACTCAAAAAATTGTTCTATGACTGGTTTGTTAAAGTGGAGAACACATGAATTTTGTAAGTCCATGTTGAATTAAAAATAACTCAAATACCGTGAATTCTTTAGTAAGTTAAGAATGACGATGTCAACTAAAACAATTTACCAATTGGCATTTTCACTTTAGGTTCACTTGTGTCTTCTTTTTTATCTTCTGTCTTTAATGTGGTAATTAATTTTTCGTTTTGGATTTGACCTGTAATTGAACTCAGGTCGATTCCATCGATTTGCTGGGTTTCTTTTTGATCTTGGAGTTTTTGTATTTCTTCGTCCCTAATTGATTGTGTTAGTATAGCCGCTAGTCTTTCTGTTGCTTCACCTACTGATGTTGTCAATAATTCTAGTGATGTTACTTGATCTATGTTATCGCTTTCACTTTGAGTAGGTGCTTCTTTAGATGTGCCGCCGACTTCTAGTGTTAAATCAGATGTCATTATTTCTTGAGGATTATGTAGTTCTGATGAGATTTTTTCATCTATTTTCTCAGATTGAGGAATATATATAGAAGTTACATTTTCAGTATAATCTTTTGATGTATTTGTATCTTCCAAATTGTCTTTAACAACATATACTGCGGAAGAACTCTCGGTAGTATTTTCAGCTAAAGCTAACTTGGCTTGAGATAGCAATACTTCTACGTCAGCGCTGAGCTCTGTAGCTACTTTAGCCAAATTAGAGAAACTCTCTCCTAGTTTAGATTGTAGATCTGCCGTGGTATCATTAGTGTAAACTTGTAAAACGACTAATGCATTCTGAAGTTTTTCAAGTAGTACTATAGTTTCTACTGTTTTCTTATCAAAATCTTTAATATTTTCTATATTATGAAAAGCTTTTTGTACTTCTTGAGCTACTGTTATGGATTGTGTCATTGCCTCGCTTTGTACTATATCTGATAATTTATGTAGAATATTTGACATGTCTTCAGATACATACTCGTTAATATGATCCATAAAAGTTTCTGAAAATAATTGTGCAAAACCCAGGTATATTATTTATATTACAGTGATCGAACTTAGTAACACTCAGCATGTTGGTTAAAGGGGTGAGAATTTTCAAACAACTGTGGTAGCAGAAATATGTTTTGTCTATTTGACTGCTTTTAATATCATAAATGAATGTTTTATCGTGTTTATAACGTAATTAGTGGTAAAGCCGTTTTTTACAGCACACACAGCAAACACTTTTTTACAAACACTGCACTTAACAAGTACTGGACTTAAACACTCTGAAATTATAAAATTGCAAAGCTTCTTTGGACAGTTAATTTGCTTATGACAGTTATGATTTATGTTATGATATACATATGATCTGCACTTTTTTTATATGCTTGGCTTATACCGTGTTCGCGGAGGTTAGGCTGATCGGTATTATATATATCGACCGTAACCCTATGAAAAATAATATATAGGTATTCAAGAATCGTTGGGCAGTATATATGAAGCATAGTTTAACACAAAGCGTTGGTAGCCTGACGGTAATGACGTCTGACTTTCAATCCGAAGGTCCCGGGTTCAAACCCCGGCTCGTACCAATGAGTTTTTCGGAACTTATGTACGAAATATAATTTGATATTTACCAATCGCTATACGGTGAAGGAAAACATCGTGAGGAAACCTGCATACATCCGCGGAGAAATTCAAAGGTGTATGTGAAGTTCCCAACCCGCTTTGGGCCAGCGTGGGGACTATAGCCTGATCCCTCTCGTGCATGAGAGGAGGCCTGTGCCCAGCAGTGGGACGTATAGAGGCTAACATATATATATATACATATATAGTTTAACACAATTGTACTGTCTTGGTCTTACGCTAGTATTAGCACTCCATGAATAAATTATTTAAGTTTTATGGTACTACTGCTAAGGACTTTGTTAGAATATAGTCGCAAATTCGGTGTTATGTTGTTATGAAACGAAGCTTTTTATATTGTATGATATGCATGTATCAAAATTTCTTTATAAGCGCGATGTTTAAATATAGAACACAATTTACCAATATTAGCTTTAAATATTTCTTGTTGTAATTCAACTTTATGAATATCTGTTGATTCTTGTGGGATGAATTTATTTTGCGATTCTATTGACATTTCACATATTTTCGCAGGTGTGGTACTGCTTTCACATACATCCTTAACAGGTGCAGTGTCAACTGTTAACCCTGGTACATTTTGAACGTTTTGATCTGTTGTTGTAACATTTTCTTCTGAAATAGTTGTTGTAGCTACTTTTGTACCGCTTTCTTGTTGAATTTGATTTTCTTCTTCAGACTGAGGCAAAGGTCGATCATTTTCTTCAGTAACGGCTTCATGTGTGGTTACTTGTGAAATTTTAATAATATTATCCAAATCAGATCGTAAAACGTCAGTGACTTCTGCTAATCTTTTTCTTAACTTCTCTTTGTGTTCTATATCTCCAACATTGTCAAATGTAACAACTTCTAGTTGTTTTAAGGACTCTTTGAGTTCAAGCGATAACTTGATCTGATGTTTGCCTATTTCTTTAACTATTTCTTCATTATTATTATTCATAAGATCGTTTTCTAATGATTTTGCTAATGAAATAGATTCTACGAATTCTTTATTTATTACGTTTACATCGGTAATATTACAATTTATAAATTCATCTAAGTGTGCTACTAGTGTATCTGAAAACGATTAACGAAATAAGAAATGTGCACCATTGATGAAATGACTAAAATATTGTGAATAATTAATGAATAAATAATGGAAAGCAACTTTTAGTACGGCAATTACATCTTTAATTTTTGTTTTTCTGGCATAGTAGAGTGTAGCAATAATTATGTATGATGTACTAAAAAGATATGGTGATTCATACCAGTGAGATGTGTAAAAATATCAATGTTACTTTAATCACGTTATATTGATTCAAACATGTTTTACTTGTAGTTATTTTAAATATTACTAGTAGTCCGCCTCAAAATGAGAAAACACGATTTACTTGCAAAGGAATTGACCAATATAACAAAACCCTTATAAATATTTTTTTCGCCTTCTAGTTCCATAACCCCTTGATCGATCCTACTCATATACAAACTCTCAAAGTATATGTATCGCTGCTACAACCTCAACAAATTTCATAAAGAACAGAAAACTTATACTCAAGTTATCACGAAATAAACTCTCAAAGTCAAAAAGCCATCGAAATGCCGAGACGTCCCAGTAGCTGGAAGTTGTTTGTAAGAACTCGCTTCGCTTACGCTCCGCTCGTTCGATGAGAATTGCTTTAATTAACTTACCTACTAGTTACATCTATCAACACGCAGTAAGTGTTATTCACAAATTGAACTAAAGTGTGCCTTATAAAAAATAAAGTTAGTCACGATTGAATGAGACACGTTTATATTACCTATGGAAGTTGCAAGTGATTGACTGTCTTCAACGGTAGCTACATCCAAATCACGTATAGTATCTTCTATTGCTTCTACGACTTGGAATTCTGGCAAAATACTTGTATCAACTTCACGGGCTTCTATTACATCAGGTTTCTCAGGCGATGCTTGCGTAACTTCTATACACTCAATAGTTTCAGACTTTTCAACGGCTTCTGCACACGTATCAGGTATTGTACCAGAAGCAACTTCTATAATCTCTTTAGAAGCTATAGCTTTCTCTTCTTCCTCTTTAATGGGAGTTGGAATGAGTTCTTGCAAGTTTTTATCAGGGTCATCTGTTTTAAAAGTAGTGCATTCTAGTGTTTCTATTTCCTTATCATCTGCAGCAGTCATTTCTCCCAGTTCTTTTTGGTCATCAATCAAGCTATCTCCTTTATGAGAAACTATCAAAACCTTTTCTTTTTCTTCAAATATTTCAGAAACAATTCCTTGTTCTTCTATTAAAGAAATATTTGCATCGGCGTACTCCTCTGGCTGAATGAATTCCTTATCATCAACAACAGTAACTACTCTTTCTACAGCATGAGCGCTAATTAATTTATTTTCTTCTAAGTCATTAGCTGCAACTTGTGGTTCGGCCAATTTTATTTGTGACAAATCTTCACGACTTTCACTGCTTTGAGTTATTTCAACACTTTTCTCTATAACTGTTTCTACACCTTCTTTAGATGTGTGGGATTCAGCGGTATCATCTATTTCTATGTTTTTATCTGAAATCGTTTGAATTTTACATTCGTCTACCATATTTTCCTTTCCTTGTTTATTTTGTTCAAAATCTATAATGTTTTCAACATCTTCAATTTTATGTTCATCAACAGGTTTAGGGCTTTCTTCTTTAGAACTTTGGTTGACTGTTTCAAAGGCTGGAGCTTTACCAACGTTTCCGTCTTCAATCGAATTGTCAGTTGTGATTTTTTGAACTGCTTCACCAGTGTCTAGGCTGACTTTATTTTGTTCCATTGTTTCTTCTTGTTTTTCTTTCTTGTCATCGACTATTTCGTAAGCTTTAATAATACTAACTAAAGTTTCACATAAATTAATTGTAGCATTAGACAATTGCTCACTAATGTCGTTTATTGATGCTGATACATGTTCACTTTGTTTGATAACTAAATCGTGTAATTCTTTCATTAATTCAAGTTGTTCACTGGATTCCGCAACAGTTAGAGTTTCACGCAGTTCCTGAGCTACGTTAAAGATTTTAGTTTTTTCAGTAATATCACCGGCTGTATCTGTTTTTTCCCAATCTTGAGTAAGGTATTCATCGATGCAATGCACAAGGTCTGTAATGGGAATACTTCATGTAGTGGTTGTTCCCATTCGGGCCATTCACATGCAGTTACTAAAGCGAATATCTCAAGCACTAAAAATCTTATATTTTGCCTTATAAATTAAATAAAAATGGCAACAACTTTTTAAATTCAACTAAAGTATTTATTATTATATATTTTTAAATCATTACATTTGATTAGCAAAATACTTACTAGAGTACAATTATAAAATTAAGCACATTACTATATTAGTCTAGTTCCATTTTTCAAAAAATCCATGTCGAGAAGCAAACGATATTACTTTTGGGCAACCGGGCTTTTTACCTGATTTAGACCCTGCTGTATCCGAATCGCCGGTTGCCTTCAAAGAAAATTTGTCCGGAAGTGAGATATTCAAGATGGCGGCCAAAAAAATTACCCATTTTTTACTTTTTCTTAAATAACTCGTAAACCGTGACCCCTACCAAAAAATGTTCTTTTACTTAAATAATTCACATAAAATTCTCTATAAAAAAGGTTCTATACAGTTTTTTACTGGGATCAAAGTTTAATGAGATATCGAGGGTATAAGACAGCCATTAAACATATAGACTAATTAGCTTTTTCCCGCGACTTTGTCTGCGTGGGATTAACATTCGCCATAATAAATTTATGAAACACCTTAGTGAAATCTTATAGCAAATATAAATTTAACGTATATACTTTTTTACGTCTACAGTGAGCAACAATTGCATACAAAGTTTCACCCCCCTTTTCACCCCTTAAAAAGATGATTGATGATGATTAAGTAGAAGAACATTTTTTGGTAGGCGTCACGGTTTACGATTTATTTAAGAAACAGTAAAAAATGGGTAATTTTTTTGGCCGCCATCTTGAATATCTCACTTCCAGTCAAATTTTCTTTGAAGGCAACCCGCAATTCGGATACAGCTAAGTCTAAACCAGGTAAAAAGCCCGGTTGCCCAAAAGTAATATCGTTTGCCTGTCGCATCGAAAAGGAGACCGATTTTGAAATTTTGTGCCCTGTCTATATAACTATATAAACAAAAATATTCGTTACTTACCATTTGGAGACAACAGAGTTTTTTCTTGTTTTCTGGCATCTGTGTCTTTTATGTTATTATCTAATTTAGCTTCTTCTGCCTCTGTTACATCAGTACTGCCCTCAACAATAATGGAAACACAAGTTTCAACTGTTGAAAGTTGTTCTGTTGTTATAATTTCGAATGTCTCACCAATTACTGGCGCTAAATTTATTTCACTTGTAGCCTCCATCTTTTGTGATAATTCTGTTTCACCTGCCAAGTCTGTTTTATCCACATATTCTATTGATAAGTCTTCAACTGAGCAAGCCTTTTTAATATCGATTGCTTCTACAACCGTTTCATCAAATCCTGTTTCTAAATCCAACTGTTTGATTTCGGAAATAGTTCCAGTTTTGATATGTTCCGTAATATTAGTTTCACTTTTTTCTACTGAAGCTATTATTTCTGATTCAATTTCCGTTTTAGTTAATTCACTAGAGCTTTCGATTGGTTTTGATTCTTCTATCGTTACTTCTACTATTTTAACCAAATCATGTAACTGTTCAGCAACTTGCTCGATGCGCAGTACAACTTGATCTTTTAGTTCAGGTTCTAGTTCTTTTGTACTCTCTATGACTTGCATTTGAATAGAAGTGAGCGCGTCTTTCAACTTTGTAGCTATTCTAGCTTGTTGCGTAATTATTTCTTCATTTAACATATTTGTTGTATCCCGTTGTTCAACTTCACTACAAACTAGACTTTCTCGTAATTCTTGAGCAAGTTTTGCAGTTTCTATAACATTATCTATTTTGATTATTGTTGATACTTCGCCAACAATTTCTATCAGTTCGATGCACTTGTCAACACTTTGTATTATGTCAGGAGTCTCATCTGTAAATTTAAAAAACTATTCCTTTACTGTATCCTTTATTAAGAAAAAAAATAAAATACGATTGCAGGTTTTTTGAGTTATGTTCAGTAACAATTTCAAACTCAGTTTTGAGGGTATCAAATAAATTAAAAACGCTATTAGCATGAATATGTAGAAAGATGTATAGAAGCCAATCATATTTGTAAAGACAAGCAATCACACTGTAATTTTACCTTTTTGAATAACTTCATGATTTTCCTTATCAAGTTGTAAGAATTTCAACAGTTGGTATGTTGTCAATATTACGTCTTTCAATTTATCGTCGATATTTTTAACACTTTCATTGAGCCAATCAAATTTCGATAGAATTGTTATCAATGTAGAGTTAATCTCTCTTTTTAGTATAATAAATTTACTGCTTTCTTTCGATTCAATGATTTTTAATTTGTGAGCTATTTCAATTACTTCATTGAAATCAAGCCCTGTTATTGAAGCCAATTGGTCAGCTAGATCTTTATCAATGCTCAAAAATCGATTTAGGGTGCATTCCAAAGAATTAATATTGGAATTTATATCTACAAAGTAAGTAATTTTGTTAATTAGGACGAGTTATTTTCATAATTAGCGAAAAAGCGTTCGACAGGAGAATAATCAGTTTTTGATTACTTATTTAGTTTACACTCGACAAGAAAGTTCGTATAGTATAGGCAAAATAGTACATTACATTATACAATAAGAGAGGTACGGCCAAAAATGAAACGAGTGTTACAAAAAAAACGAGAGGCCTTTTATAAACTCACCGGGAGGTATGAAAGTTGTAATCTCTCAATTTTCGTACTTACAGTTTACAAACAATGTTTTACATCATATAAGCTAAGAAGAAAAAATGGTCTTGACAGACAGACAGACGGACAACAAAGTGATCCTATAAGGGTTCCGTTTTTTTCCTTTTGAGGTACGAAACCCTAAAAAGATTTACATAAAAAATGAGGAGAACTCCCATTCTCACTTTCGACACATCTTGTTTCTTATGACTCTTATGAGTTAGTAACATAATAAATAATACTCGCGTATAATGGGCTATAATTCCCGCTACGCCTGCGTGAAATAGCATGCTTTATGAGCAAGTGGGATGAAAATTATATTAACCATCTTAAAAAACAACATGGAAACAAAGCTATACTCCTGTCCAACGTTTATTTTGTTATAAAATGTAGGCAGTAATGGTTATGAGAGAAAAATACAAAGTAGAAGATAGTTCAAGTATTTGTAAAGTTTTGTAATAATATTCATGAACTTACCCGTCGCCGCTGCCTTATTCTCAGTCGCAAGCAATGTCTTGAAAGACTTTTCTATTTCTTCCATGGGCTTAGAAAACTTTTCCTTATCTTCACTTGTAACATTTTCAATGGAATTTATGCTGTCTTGTATAGTATGAATTTCCTTATCCAACTCCATTATCATTGTCTTTTCTGTGCTATCAACTACAGTACCCTCTAACACATGTTGTTCTAACTGTTTTATGTCTTGCTGTATTTCTCCCATAGCTTGTGCAAATGATTCCGTTGATGTCAAATCAATTGATATCACGTCATCTTCCATGCCAGTTATTACTTGCTCCTGTACATTTAGCAATTGATCATGCAGTGCTTTTAAGGGTTCCAACATTTCTGTTAGCACCACTTTTAAAGCTGTATCTATGGATCTGTGTTCTTTTGTTTCATGTTTGGATTCCGACATGTTCTCTTGCAAAATATCAGAACATTCGGCGAGACATTTGAGGAGTATAAGAGTCTTACCCGTACCTGTAGCGTCTTTGTAGTCATGATGCTTTTGAATGCAGTCTAAAACCTTTTGCAAAATTTCTCTGGATTCTACTGTTAACTCAGACTTGGTTAGTATTTGTTCTTCAATAAATGTTTCTGCATCATCCATCGCCGCAAGTAAGGCCTTATCTTCAACAACTGTAGTACTGTATTTAATTTCTTCATGAATAACAGATTCAGCTTTCTGTAGACACGGCTTTGCAATTTCTATAATTTTAACAAATCGTTGGGCTACATCTTGTAAAGGTGTAAATTTATTGCTGGCAAGAATTTCACGCAGGACTTCTTGTGTAGCATCTAGTTTCATAATGGGTGCCTTGAAAAGCAAATCAGATTGTGAATCAACTATCTTAATAAGTGATTCTTGAACCCTATCGAGGCATTCATCGCAGTAGCTGAAAAAAGTCTTAAGAGAGTTACTGATATCTTCAGCTAAATGAAGCTCACTATGTTTTACTTTGAAATCATTTATTGTTTGTTTTAAAGCATTAAACTCTTGCAAAAGCCTTATGATTCTCTTGTGGCTTAAATTCTTAGTCAACAAACACCGGAGTAGGGCAAACTCGTTTTTGCAGTTTTTGAAGAAGTCTTCTACTATCATCAAGTCGGCAACGGGTGTTGCGTCGCTCGAATCCTGAATAATACCGACAGCACATTGCACTACATCATCCATTTGTATTAGCGCATCTGTTTCTATCTCAAGAGCTATTTGTGGCGAAGCACATGACATATCGGAAGCTCTTGATAGGTCAACGAAATCATATTCTTCTAAGACGGCGATATTACGTTCCACTTTATCTATAACTTGTATGAGTTTTGCTTCCTGGGCTAATTTTTCAGGTGCCTGAGATGTAAATTGTATCAACTCTTCTTGTACGTTAATTACGTTTTCATATAAGTTTTGGGTAACAGATTTCAATTGTTCTATCTTTATTCCTTTAGAGACGTCAGTCGCATCTAGTAAGTTATTTACTGTCTCTTCAAGAGCTATGACTTCTTGTTTAACTGGTTCCTCGGTTGATATTTCCTTGGTTTTTTCTATTATATCCTTTAGGTGTTCACATACATTGCGTAAACTCTCTACCTTATTTGATATTTCAATCGTTTTATCAGCAGTCTCCATAGCCGGGAAAACAGCATGAATACATTTATCGAGATTTTCTTTAAATTCCGCGATACTTTGAAAAACAGAATGTATTTTGTCCGTTGCCATTTCAAGTATGTGTTCGTATATTGGTATATTAGTAACATCTAATACGGACAAACATTGTTGTAAGTCTTGCATAGGCTCGGCAATCACCATTAACTTTGATGTATTTAGATGAGCCATTTCATCTGAACTTTCTAAAATAAATGGATGCAAAATCTCCTGTATGCCAGAATGGAGCTCTCCTAAGCCGAGTACGACAGATTTTAAGCTTGAATAATCGCTTACTTCGGATAATGTGTCTAAAGCATCAATAACATCAGGATTCTGTAAAACAGTGATATGATCATTTAAAGATTGTAGTGCTTGAGCTGTAGCAGATGTTACTACGTCTTGGTGTAGGGAACTAATTCCCTGTTCTGCTGTTGTTTCTGCTGCTTCAGGTAATACTAAACGATCGGAAGGTAAGGTATCAGCAGTTGTTTTTATACCAGATATATCTTCTAAAGTCGACATTTCCTCAGCAATTTCAATACCACCTTGTTCGCGAATCATTACTATACAGCTCTGTAAATTTTGTACAGCATTTGCCATATTTACACTTACTTCATATGGTGTCAAATCTTCTCCGTACTGTGACAACACTACCTGTTGTAAAGTCTCAAGAGTTGTGTGCAATTCGTGAAGTGGCTCTGCGAATGTGACAAAAACTTCACTGTTTTCTTTTAAGCTCTCAATATGTTCTACTATTGTTTGGTTTATAACCATAATATTTTCATTGAGTTCACAGAGAGGCGTGGCTAAAGTCTGTGCTACAGACTGCGCATCAGACATCTCAGAAACATTCTCATCCTGTTCAACTTGACCGGAAGCTATGGATGCTATACTTTTCTTTAGTTCTTCTAAAACAGGACACACATTTTCTAGAGCTGGTGTTAAAGCATTCTTTAGTTCATTTGCGCATTCAAGAGATTTAACTTTACTGATTGCTGCTATAGTGTGCTCTATACGCTCTATAGCAACTATTGCTTTACTAGTTTCGTACGACGACATATCTTGTGTAACAACATGTTCCGAGTCAATATGTAAGCTGACTTCATCAGCTTGATTAATAGCTTCTTGTATATCCACTAAAACATCACTTATGTTACTCAATATAGTACAATTCAGCTCGGAATCAAATACATTATTGATAAAGTGGGCTTGGACTATCCTCATTGTATTATTTAGACTTGCCAATGACAAAATACTGTCCGAGTCTATAGTTTTGATGGCTGCATTTATTCTGTTAACAACATCACATATTTCTGTCAATGAGAAATATTTTTTAGCTTCATTACTTTCGATTACATTTTCTAAAACCTTCGTTAGGTTTTTATGGAAAATGTCCAAATGTAGCTTGACATCTGGTAACATTTCAAGCCGAGGTAAATTGTTTTCTAACGCTATAAGTATTTGAGCCATTTTCTGTAATACTTCGAGTTTATTGTCACTTTGCAAAATATCGAATCTTCCAACGTTACTCTCTATTTTATCAATGTGAGTTGAAATTTCGCTTAGATTATGTTTTATAGATGTTAAAGCCTGTTTTAAAACGACCTTGTCATCTTCACTTCTTGTTTCGGTTGACAATTGTTCAAAGGACATTCTTAGTTTTAGAACGGAATCCATAACTGTTTCAATAATCGCCGTATTATACTTATTTAATGAGGTATTCGATTCTTTAACAGATAATGACTCTATCTGTTCTAAAGCTACTTGTAAGTCTTGTATCGAAGCCGACATGTCATTGAGTATTACTTCACTATTTTTAATTTTACTGACATCTATTATTTTTCCACTGTCTGCACTCTCAGCTATACAAAGCAAGGAGTTAACAGGGCTTCTTAATTCAAACACAGCCTTTTGAGTATCTTTTAAGTGCTTTGTGTCTATCGATGTTTCTTCTGTCTTAATTTCACTTGCTTCACTCAAAAGATTTCTTGTTCTGATAGTATCTGATGAATATTTTATTATGGTTGTTATTTCTTTAGTTAAAGTTTGAATTTCTCTTATAACGTTTTCATCTGCCTGTAGATAATCTGTCAATGTGACAGAGTTTATATCCGACAAGATTTTTTGAATGTCATTACCGCATGTCTCTATAAATGCGACGCATGTTTTCTTCACGAGGGTCTTGCTTTCACCTTCCAAATCAATACATTTTTCAACAATTGTAAGGGATTGCTGTAATGCTTTCATTGATTGAGGTAGGTTGTTGAATATAGTAGTAACTTCTTTAGCTTGAAGAGACTCCTTGGCTGCCTCTGCTATACTATGTACTTCAGATAAAGGAGTTATTAGACTGCTTATGATCTCTAAACTTCTTGAAGCAGTAGCAGCAGATGACATTAACTCTGATTTCAAAATTATATCTCGTTCAATGATTTGCACTTCATTGATAGCTTTAGATATTGATGCACTTATTTCAGTTACTTTGCTCTTAAATTCTTCATCTGTTATTTTTGGTTTAGGTTCTACCTCTACTTTTACTTGTAACAGCTCTTCTCTAGCCTTGCTATAAGACTTCTCACTACCTGAGCTAGAGCGCCGAGAACCACGACTACTTCGGCGTTCTCGTTTTGGCTTCATTACCGGTGTTTCTGTCTCAACTTTTTTCTGTTCAGTTTCTTGGATCTCGGTCTTTATTTCATTGATATCAGTTTTAACTTCCCTAACTTCTTCTCCGTCAACCTTATGTAATATTGTCTTCGTTTCAGATGATTCTCTGCCATCGTCAATTGATCGTCTGGAAGATTTTGATTTTTGTTTACCATAACTTCGGGCGCTAGCAAAACTAGCCAAATCACTTTCTGACATGACTTGCGTATCATCGTCTCTTTTACCTTCAGATATTGATTGTTCTCGTGATAAACTGAAGAAATCTTCTCCGCTTCTTAGAGAATCTGACTTTTTTCTAGCTACCTTTTTAGGAATATCCGATTTTTCATCTGATAACAGGACCATCGTTTTTTCTAAATAGTCTTGTCCTAAATCTGTATCTAACGATAGTTGAGGTGCACCATTCTCATCTGCTATTGAAATATCTTCAATATCAGCTTCTGTTCTTAAGTCTTCTTCGGGCGATGCAAAGTATTCTGGAGATACATCAATAATGATAGCTTCCATGAGCAAATTACCTGAAGTTGATGTTTCTTTAACAAACCTAAGCGGTGGTAGCTCAACAACATTATGCTCAGTAACATTTTCCGATAGCTGATCAGCATACATCTCAACTATTTGAAGTGCTTCTTCTTCAGTTAAATCTGGAGTCTCATACAACGATACAGAAACTTCTTTTCCATCAAATGAAAATGAAATCTCTCCTTTATCATCAAGAGTTATATCTCCCACCGGGGTATCGTACATCTGTGACGTTCGTTCTTCGTGTATCGTACTAAGCGACAAATTTCTTTGTAATGCTTGTTCGTCTGCTATCTTCTTCTTGGCCTTCATTGAGTCGTCGAAGCCGAGAAGCGAGGCGGAGCTGGCGGCAATTCCCATACAATTCTGCGCTTCACAAGTGTAAGTTCCTAAACAACAAGTGCCGTCCTGCCCTGATATTATTCTATGTATATCACCGGGTTTAAGTTCTTCCCCGTCTTTATACCATTTAAGTACCGGTTGCGGTACACCAATCACCTTGCACTCTAAATTCACAGCACCCTCTTCAGAGAGAATAGCTTGAAGGTTCTCCAGAAATCTTGGTTTCTTAAAATGCCTAGGGATGATCAGTTTGAGGAAGCACGAAGTGACACTGTGACCGAAGTCATTCATGGCCACACACTTCCACTCGGCCTGGTCGAGGAACTCCAAGTTCTGGATGTCTAGAGTGAAGATGCCTCGGTCTTCTTTAGCGAGGTGGCAGCGTGTGGACTCGTCTACGGGCTGGTCGTCCCGGTACCACAGGACTGACGGCTCGGGTGGAATGGCAACTGCAACAATTCAAATTTTATAAGGATTTATGATTTATTTAAATATGAAATCACAAACCCGAAAAAAAATTACTCGCATATTTTGCAGCTCCTTATGGAATAAAAAAAATATGAAGTCAACTTTTGGCAATATTTTACCTTTAATAGTAAAACGGAATGGTTCATCAATTTTCGCCTCTACACTCTTCAAGCCCTGAACGAACTTGGGCGCCTGGTTTTTGGAGAACAGCTGGAGTTTCTCCTCCTCGTTCAGCTGGTTCTGGATATCCTCCACGGTAAGTTCTGCAGAACTGCTGGCTTGGCCCATGCAGTTGCGGGCTATGCAGCAGTAGGAGCCTAAGGAGTTGGTACCTGTAGAAATAACTTTGGTTAGTGTATACTGTTCGGTGTGGAGTTTGCGATGATAAAATGTAGAACTGTCATGTTTATCGTCATATTTCCATATAAATTTGATGTATCTGCTGGCTGGCTGACAAATATTATAAGTCTTGGAACTTATGCCAAAACGTTGCTGAGAGAGTCGTCGTCAAGCATATGTTTACACTTTTGGACCTTATTACAAAGGAATAAGGTGCAAAAGTGTAAACATATTTTTGACGTCGACCGTACACATCTGACTTTTTGGTTTGTCTGGACCAACAACTTAGTTCGCGGGAGGTTAGAGGAACGGAGCCAGATGGATTCTTGAAGTCTTATGTCCAACAGTGAATGTCTTAACTTAACTTAAGATATGATACAGACGCTGATCTTACCTGTAAGCTGGTAAACGTCTCCGGGTTTCAACTCCTGGCCGTCCTTGAACCAGCTCAGCACAGGGGTCGGGAATCCCACCACCTTGCACTCGAAGGACACAAGACCCTCCTCGGTCAACACCGCCTGGAGGTTCTCCATGAAGCGGGGTTTCCGGTAGTTCTTCGGGACTGTTAGAGATAAATAATATCTAAATGATTTAAGTAAGTGCGTATCTATTTACAATAACAGCAAACACAGCAAGGTTACAGTGTTTTGTCACACAGTTCTGTTAATAATTTTATTGTCTTAAGGACCAGTATCACTTCATATAAAAGATATTCCAACGAGTCAAGAAGTCATGGTGCCAGTCGTAGTATTAAAACACTTTATTGCATAAAACAAGTACATTACCATTAAAAACTAAGGCAGTCAGCAGCAGAAGTAGCTAAGCGGGTGGGGTAGTCAAAATGAGCTTGACAGGACTTTAATGTCAAGAGAATAAGAGCGTATGTAGGTCATTTTGAACACCGTACCCGCTTAGATACTTCTGCTGCTGACTGTAAGTGAGTACAAAGGTGAGCTTATCTCTTTAAGGCATGGCGAGGGCTTAGTATACCAATTACTTAGGATCAAAACGCACAAATAGTACCTTTCCTTCCTTTTGTTTTTAGAACTCTACCTCAGTTTAGAGACTTTTTACCACGCCGTCAGTGTGGATGGATTGAAATGTTCTACTGAATCTTGTACAATATCTTCCATGTATACACTTTCAACGACCAGGGGCAGCTTTTCTGCGCACAGTGCGACAGGACTTTCAAAACAAAATTTGTCTTTGCGGTCAGAGGAAGTAAGGGTCGCCGTTGTCGAATACGACATGAAGGACTATAAGTATCTCGCCCAAACTCACCATCCATGATGACGTGGCAGGTGGATATCCCGACCCTGCCCCCCGCCGACGTGGCTACGCACTTCCACTCGCCCTCGTCTGGCCACTCGGCTGACTGGACTTCCAGCAGGTAGCCGCCGACGCCGTCTTCTGTTACATGGTACCTGGAATGCAGATGTTACAATACCCTTTCGTAAAAGTACAAGGACGCAGCCAGGCGCCAAGTTTTCGGTAAACAAATGAAAATCTTAGGCAGTGGCCTCAGTGGATAGTTGGATACTGATTCAACTCTTTGAGAAACACTAAGTGACGCTTGACGCGATGCCAACGGTTGTTTTTTTCAATAACTTAGCCATATTGAAAGGTAATTTGATAGGTGACATTAAACAACTTGTACTATGGGACCAACTCCTATATTTCAAAATTGCTTTGGTCGTTTCGTACATATCGGCCGATCAGGCGTCGACGTTTTCTAAGACCAATTTTTTTTTAATTTCGGGGTTGGTCTTTTTAACATACCTAATCACCTCTTTAGCTAGGTATGCAAAAAACACCCAGTATAATTTTGGCGCGCCGCTAATAAAGTCTAGTGAAAATATTATCAACAGAGCAGTCTTTTACCCATAAGTCCGTCGGACGGCATCGGTCTGTCAGTTTTTCGGAGCTTTTTATTTTTGGTCTAACTGACAGACAGATATCGTTCGACGGACTGATAGTGGTTGGGCCCCCTTAGACCAGCACATGTGGATTCACTTACCTCTCTCCTGGCTCTACTTTGCCTTCCTTGTTGTACCACACGACGCTTCTTGGCCACGGCGGGACCACAATGTGGCAGCTCAGAGTGAGGTGTTCGCAGATCTTGACGAACTGGTCTTCCAACTCTTTGGTGAAGATCGGAGGTGGTTCGGGGGTGACACTGTGCAAAAGAATACATTTAACACTTTAATTCATCCACGCCTCAGGAGACCCCAGGGCTGGCTCATACCTGTCACAACGTCTTAGCCTTGTAATGGGAATGGGAAAAGGGGAAATGCCGCTAGCGTGATGGGGACTATGCCACAATTGTGGGTTGTGTTGGTAGTTAGATATATAACTTTTCTTATTTTAATTTATTTATATATATTTTAATCAATTTATAACAGAACTAGCTGTTGCCGCGCGGCTTCGCTCGCGTGCGTTGCAGTAGGTTCTGTCACTTTTCGTTACCCTCAACAGTCCATTGCTAAACGCTTTCTACATGTCATATTTCATACAGTATGTTTATAGTACTAGCGGTACGCCTTAAACATGCTGCAAACGGTGTTAAAAGCATGAAAATTGGAACGATTGATCTTTAGGCCAAATTAATCGATTTGGTCCGAAGCAGTAAAAAAAAAAAAAAACAGAGTGCAGTTATGACGTCATCTTTTTTTTGTATGGAAAAAAAATAAATTTTGTTCTGAAACCTATCGTGTGTGGTATCAAATGAAAGGGCTTTTTGAGCCTATTCTAAAAATATATCATATCATTATATTTATGTCACTTGTTTCAAATGAAAATAAAAATAATTTTCAAAACATACCAAGTTTGGGCTCCTACAAATACGATACGGTTGAATATTTTTTTGTAAAACATACCTTAAATGATACCTGATATCCTCATTTCAAACCCCAAGAAAGCAATTTTGAAAATAATTTCACTAAGTATTTTTTTTAAATTTTTCATTATTACGAATGTGGGATCTAATAATTCTCGGAGTAATGAAACTCTGTTTACACGTTCTTTTGATATAACGTGATAGGTGAGCTCGAGGAACCCGGGTTGCACATATCAGGATTTTTCTTACTTAAAGCGAATTAAGTTTATCCCATTTTTTGCGAACTTGAGGGTGGGTAAAGTAATATCGAGTTTTACCCAACATTGCTCAAGTCGATTTGCGCTTAAAAAATGCGATTATAGTATTGAAACAAGAATTACAGCAAATCTCTAGGGTAATCCTATCATTCCCTTTAAATAGTTCAGCGATAAGTACGTGAACTTTTGTACAAATTAGGTGGGCAATGATAGGTACGCGTTTTTGATCTTTACGGTACAAGGTTGTCTCATTTGACTTAATTTTTTTAATTTAGTCATGTTTTTATTTTTCAGGCATTAGTATGTATATTAAACAAAACATAATTAAATGAGTTATATTTCATTATTTATAATAGAAACAAATCATAACGAACCTATCTTAGTAATGTTTACAAATAAATCGGCAGACCAAAGAAAATTATGTATATATTGAATACTATGGTTTCACATTAACAATTACATTAAAAAAATAAAGAAACAGTTCCAAAACGTCATATATATATTTCAAAAACAATAATCACCTTTTTTTGTGCCGAGTGGTTAATACAAAAAGCCGATAGCCCTAAGATTTTTTTTTGTCTTGGGCAAAGTTGGCCATCACTAGTTGTTACATTACAACGTAACATTGCCCACATCAAGACTTCTTCATTCATTATCCTTTTGAAAGCGAATTACGATATAAACAATCTAGAGTAATGGCAACTGTCACAATACTCTAAAATGAAAATGCTGAAGCAAAAAGGTATAGGGAAACAATTGCATAAGAAAAGCCTTTTAACTGTACATAGTTCCCGTACATTGTTAAGGACCATTCATCTTTTGTTTCTTTTCCTCATTGTATGGAATCTAAAAGAGCACCCTCTACAATAAGGTTTCACTGGCTTTCCCCATTGCCTTATTATATACAGGTATAAGTATAAGTATGGATTTTACTCACCATGCTTTCCCATTTTGTGAGATTCACATCAACACTTGCCCGCACCAGAATACTATACTATGGGTTGGCTGGAAGAGATCCCTTTTAGGGATAAGCTCGCCTTTGTGCATATCTTTTTTATTTTTTATTTTACTGTTGTAATATTGTTAAACTTGTTTATGTGCAATAAAGTACATACATACATACATACTATAAAATTACGTAAATTAATTAATTTGTTCAAAATGTTGGGCAAAGTTTCGACTGGGGGCAAAGTTGGAGGATATTACGGTACTCGTACTCGTATTGAGTAATACGACGCACTTTGTAAACATTAAAAATCAGAAAAAAATACTAAATGTAATTATTTTCAAAATTGCATTCTTGGGGTTAGATATGAGGATATTAGGTATCATTTGAGATATATTTTACAAAAAAATATTGCTTGGTGTCGTATCTCGAGGAGCCCAAACTTGGTATGTTTTGAAAATGTTTTTTATGTTTATTTCAAACATGTGACTGAAATGTAATGATGTGACATATTTTTGGAATAAGCTCAGAAAGCCCTTTCATTTGATACCACACACGATAGGTTTCAGAACAAAAAATTTTTTTTTCCATACAAAAAAAAGATGACGTCATAACTGCACTCTGTTTTTTTTTTTTTTTTTACTGCTACGGGCCGAATCGATTCATTTGGCCTAAAGATCAATCGGTCCGATTTTTATGCTTTTAACACCATTTGCAGCATTATACTGAATTTCGGCGTGTACCGCTAGCACTATTTAGCAGTTTAGCTAAAATTGACTTCTTGCATAATAACTTCGACATCCCAAAAGATCGACTGAAAGCGTCTGAGATTTGACTGTGTCAGCCATGGCAAATTAGCAATAGTACACTGTGTTTTTTGTTTGTGCGGGGGGCTCCGCCCCCCGAGCCCCCCTTTCTTTGCAGCAGGAATCAGCGCGACCTAGTAACTACTAGTGTACTACTAGTACGCTATTCGTTACTAGGTGGCGCTGATTTTATTTCATACATATTGGCTCTGTTTAGGTGGCTCTGAACGAGATGGCGCTAAATACTCGGAGCCTCAAAAAGTTCTTAGGCCTATGGCCGTCTACTATATATTAAGTCTACGGTGCTACTAACTTCAGCTGTTGAAATTGCAGCTACAATATGGAATATTGAACCTGTGCAACGTACGGTCGACGTCATAAATATGTTTACACTTTTGCGCCTTACTGCTTTGTAATAAGGTCCAAAAGTGTAAACATATTTTTGATGTACAACCCAAGCGCCTGATGCCAAATAGACAATTTGAATTTGGACTATCAGTATCACATATCACTACATACATATATACTTAGTATAAAACAAAGTCGCCTCCCTCCCGCTGTCTGTCCGTCCCTATATATGCTTAGATCTTTAAAACTACGCAACGGATTTTGATGAGGTTTTTTTTTTAATAGATAGAGTGATTCAAGAGGAAGGTTTATATGCATAATATATGCATAATATAGTAGAGAAACACTGATAATTTTAGAGGTTTCTATTTAATGCGATGTCGTAAATAAACACATTTTTTTGCGCTTACATTGCAAATGCTGGCAAAACCCTACTAGACAGATCAAAATAATGTACTACAGTACTGTACACCTTAAAAAGGTCTACAAAAAAGTCCGCAATAGTATATGTCTATCTCTTAAGGATAACCCACAATAACCATTTTTAATCCATTACTTTTTAAGAGAAATAATGCCTTATTTACGAAGCGATTTTAAACCTTTAATACATTGTGCATTTAATTTTGAAAGTCCTTTAAAAAAAATGCACTTCGTACTGTATGATTAGCAGCGATCGCATGCGTTTATCGGAGCTCTCTAGCGAGGAAAATAACAATTATTCTACTTACTAAAAACATGATTTTTTTCATCGCTACTTATAAGTACGTTACGATAAATAAATAAAAACTCGACATTATGTGATAGTATTTAAATACTAAAGTGAACTCTTTTTTTAAGACAAAAAGTACTTTTCAGCACGACAATTTTTTCGAAATTGTAAAATAATATTATAAGTGCGATTTAAATATTAATTTTTAAATCGCACTTATAGTACCTAAGTTACATTGGGTTAGATAGAATTAGATATAAAATGGTATTTCTTCTATTAAGATTCTTGGTTGGAATTTAGAGTTAAGGCAATTAGTAAGTATTAGGGCAAGTCGAAATTCGTAGTTTAAGGGGCTACTTTGAAAAATTATAGGTTTTTTCAAACGCTCTAGTGACTAAACGGGAAAAGTGGCAGAATTTATTTTCGAATATATATTATTAGACTATATAATCTTGTTTATGGCACAAGCCGAAACACGATTGCTGAAAGTTGCCTCGATAGAAAAAAATTCCGAAGTTGGGTCCTTTTCCCCCTTATTTTTCTTAGCTTACGTAAACTATAAGAGATTATGCAATATTACTAAGTAAAAAATATGGTATTCTGATTTATCTAAAAAGTCACAGAAACAAAATTACACAAAACTTTATAGATTCGCTTATTTATCGTATTTTAGTCAAAATCAGACGATCCTTAAGAGCGCTGCATCTCTTTCTTTCGTGCACGGGAGACATAAACGTGTCTCTAACGGATGGGCGTGGCCTGTCCGAATCGAGGAACGGCCTTAAGGTCTAATGACAAAAAAGCTACGAACGTTGTATATGTCGGCGGCCGATAGTAAAATCAGGCAGATCATAATGTTCCTGTGTAATGTTTAAACGATAGCCACATTAAACCAATGTATAGGTAGCTAGGTTAGGTTCATTAGGTTGCTTCAGATGCCCGAAGGGCAAACTGCCCAGAAATAGGAGCCCCTCACAGCGGGGCTCCGTCGACTCAGGGATCGAGTTAAAGATTTTGACGTTTCACGATATTCCTAGGATCACGATATTCCTGATTTTACGATCCGCCGCCGACATATATAAAGACATTCTGTCGTATATGTCGTATCAGCATTGCACCCGTGCGAAGCCGGGGCGGGTCGCTAGTAATAGTTATATGATATAATGCAATAGGGTGTATTGGGGTAATTTCGATAGGAAAAAAGTGGCGGGTAATTCCGAAAGTTGACTCTTATTACAGTGGGATACGAGAGATAATTGAATGATTTTTGGAATTACCCGCCTTTCGAAATTACCCCAATACGGACGATAATTTTACGTGATAACGTCATGAAACATTGATGAAATAGGATTTTGTCACGTTACCATTGTGCAACGTGACACTTTTTCGTGCCAGACGTTATTATAAGGGTTCCTTATTTTTGTCATTTTGGTACAGACCCCTTAAATAAAATAGGGGAGAGTGTCGATTATATTAGTCCAGTTTTTACATTTGCAAGGACATTGTATTTAAGAATGCACTATGAATTTGGACATGGAACTTCGGCAATTTCAGCACTTAAGTAGGAGATGGCATCCCTAAGATTTGTCAGCCAGCAAGAGTTTAATAGTCCGGTAAAGTTTTTTTTTCTATTACGGGCAACTTTTTGATGCTATTCTGCAGTAACTAACATAACCTCTATAATTTTGGATACATATTATGAAAGATCGTCAGTATGAAATAGATAGTGACTAATAACTTTGTTACCATAGAAATAAGGATGTGTTCCGATATAACTATTTGGCGATATATTTGGGTATTGAAGAGACCAAAGCGGCTGAGCTTCCGTGGCTCGGACACAGAGAGAATGGGAGAGGATCGTGCCGTGAAGAGAGCGTACTTGGGACAACGAAATGAGAGACACCCGATTGGACGTCCTAGGTACCGCAGAAACGACGTCGTTGCTCAAGTCCTGCTCAACCTCGGCCATAGCGACTGGCGAGAGCTATTGCAAGACCGAGAAACATGGCGTGATCTGGTGTCAGGGGCCAGGACTCTTTTTGTGGGTCGTTGCGTCACCGTAGTAAGTATTATTAATATCCGGAAAGGAAAATGGGGACTACTTACGTTTGTATGAAAAGGCGATTTGTGGGCGGTGGTCATCCACATTCATCTTAAGGCGGAAATTAATCTAATGAACGTTTTTGCCGACTGGACTAATATGAGCTTATAAAAATAAATAAAAATTAAAAAAAAAACAATCTTGCCTTTTTTCAAATGACATTATTTATTGAGAAATATGCGAATTAAGTGATCCAAATAACGGTTACATATAAGAAGTCCCTATCACAGAGTTATGAACCCTGGCAGGGTTGAATACATAATATTTAATGTCGATATTTAACTAAACATAAGACAAACTCTTTATTTCATTTACGCGAGCGGAGCCGCGGGCCGGCCTATTAGTAATATATAAGATCATTGGTTTTTTGCAATAAATAAACAATAACGATTTAAACTTAAATAGCTAAATACTACCTGTGTCATAATTCTACAATAGTCTTCGTCACCAGTGTAAGGAAATGAATATGATTTTAAGAGTCGCCAGGACGCTCGCCTGAACTCGCGTCCCCATACAAACGTAGTTCAGCTCTCATTTTAAAACGACATGTTTTAGAACCACGAAATTTGGCAAGGCCATTCTAGCAGTACAGATCTATGTCGGTAATTCATTTTCGTTGCTAAAAATTTTAATACAAAAAATATATAGCAAAAATAAGTTTTGTATGTAAATCTGTATCTGGCTGTATTTTCTTTGTATTACAATTTTTAGCAACGAAAATGAATTACCGACATAGATCTGTACTGCTAGAATGCCCATACCAAATTTCGTGGTTCTAAAGCATGTCGTTTTAAAATGAGAGCTGAACTACGTTTGTATGGGGACGCGAGCGTCCTGGCGACTCTTAAGTAAATATCTAGTACATCAATTGCAATTAAAATGTTAGAAAAAAATATCGCGTGGTCGTTTTTTCTTGTGCAATACACGAAAGGCACATACGTACATCATGCAGCCATCTTTACATACAAGTAAAAATATTAAATTACAAATTTATTTCCAGAACTATTTCTAATGCTTCTAGAAATGATCCAATACCATTTAGAGGTATTAGTATTTTTACTCTATGTTGGTTATTATAATTAATTTTCCTCACAAAATGTATTTAGGCAGAATATAAATTTGTTATAACAATGCATGTCGACCGCAACATGTTCACAAAATTACAACAGAAATATGGCAGTTTTAAGAAGTGTAAATATGGGAAACTCATCAACATAAAAGATGGTTAATTATATCGAAAATTGGTCGGTTACTTCATACTGTCCAGACTAAGTATGAGCGACTCCGCACCGCACCCTACACGTAAGGCGGCTTTCACACTGCTGCGCGAGCGAGGTAGCGCTCTGCATATCACGCTTGCACACCGTCACCGCATGCGGTTGCGGCGCCAGTGTAATAATCGCCTAATGGATCGCACCGTCAGGAACGGTTTTCTAGCTAACATTGGTTATTCACTATACGGCTAAATTAGAAACAATGTCAAGTGGCTCAACATTCCTGTGTGACAACATCGATGACCGCTTGCCATCAGGCGGGCTGTAAGCTTGTTTACTACTGAAATGTATTCAAAAAAAGTATTGCTGGTGGAAGCTAAGTTCTTTAATTAAGTGTTACCGGTTTCAAGGTTTCTATCCTAAAAGAAAATATTCGTGGGCTGTAAGATTCAACATTTTCGTTTCGTTATAGATATAACATTCATAGTGAAAATACTCACGCAGAACTAGGTCTCGATTCATCGCGGCCCCTCGTGACGTGGACTTTGGATGAAGAGTAAGCTCTACCCATGCAGTTGACGGCCTCACATGTGTACGTGCCGAGCGACGTGGGGTCCTCTGCGCTCGCTGTTAAGGCGAACACGTCGCCCGCTTTTATTTCCCGACTGTCCTGTTTGGGAAATTCAAATTACATGTTAGATAATTTTTATCCAAGCTTGTTGTCAATATATAATATCAATAAAGCAAAACATTTGATACATATCATAAACACTATTTAGATTTACTTTCCACTGGAGATGAGAGAATCAACCAATAGGCTGCCATTGCACTGAAGCGGGGATTTGCGTCGGATGATGTCATTGGTGCACGTTCTTCTCCTCTCCGCAGTGAAAGGCAACCCAGCCACCTCATATTGGATTTCCTTACTAATTTAATTAAGTAAAATCACTTATCTACTTACTCATCGAACGAGCGGAGCGTAAGTAAAGCGAGATCTATTTAACAAACAACTTCTGGCTACTGGGACGTCTCGGCATTTCGATGGCTTTTTTTTTACTTTTAGAGTTTGTTCGACTATAACTTGAGTAGCGTTTTCTTGATCTTTATGAAATTTGATTTAGTTGTAGCAGATATACATATAGTTTGAGAGTTCGTATATGAGCAGGATCAATCAAGGGGTTATGGAGCTAGAAGGCGCGAAAAAATTATTACATGGATCTTGTTATATTGGTCAGAATTGCAAGGAAATCGCGCGAGTTCTCAGTTCGAGGCGGACTACTAAGTGTAAATTACAAATATCGACAAGAGGGAGCGAGACTTCACTGACGCTTTACTATGCAGAGTCTAAGTACTTATAGTAGTAGTCGTCTGTGATCTGTGACAAAGGACATTATTATTTCTCATTTAAGTACCTACTTTTATATATTTATTTGGTCGCCCACAACACAACGTTTGCTGGTGGTTTGTTTGATATATTTTGTTTGATTGACATGTTTGAAATGAAACGCATCCATCCGTTTCATTCTCCGAAATATTGCAAGTAATTAAGTTTCCAATAAAATGTGAATTTCACTTCAACAAGCGATGTACGCAATATTTTTATCAATAATGAAGTCATGAGATTTGTGTAGATTGAAGATTAAAGATATGTATTATCACATAAGCTTACAGTATTATATATGAACCGAATCGCTTAAGTGGTAACTATTTTAGAATTATTGCCTCATCACCATCATCTCAGCCATAAGACGGCCACTGCTGAACATAGGCCTCCCCTTTAAGGGGGAGGGGGGGGGGGGGGGTTGTTACGTAATTACAATTATAATTGCAGCGTGCTGAAAGAGACAAAACTATTCTTCACCTGGTCAAAGCAGCGAACACCACCGGCTCTAGGGCCCATTTCTCAAAACGGCAATTTTAAACAAAAAAAGAACTGACTTCACTCAGGCTCCGCTGTTCCAAGGGGAAGATATGATGTCATTATAGGTGTGCCTATTTGTTGTATTGTTGAAGAGTTCCCTCGATTTCTCCAGGATCCCATAATCAGATCCGGACTTGGTGACAATGGGACCAACTGTGAATACTCTTTCAAACAAAAAAATATTTCGAAATTGGTCCAGCCGTTTTTGAATAATCGGTGAACATACATAAAAAACCAAACCTCTATGAAATTTAAGTCGGTTAAAAACAAAGATCCTGACGAATTGAGAACCTCCTCCTTCGAAATCTTGAAGTCGGTTGAAATCAACCATGATAATAATTTTAAACAAAAAACAACCGACTTCACTTAGGATCCGCTATTCCAAGAGGAAGTGGCCGAGTTGCTGTAAAAAATAGTGAAATCACTATAGGTGTGCACGTACCTTGAACCACCGCAGAACTGGTGTGGGGACACCTACGACCTTGCACTCCAAGGACACGGTGCCCTGTTCCGTCAAGATCGCGCGGAGCTCCTCGACAAACTCTGGCCGCTTGTAGGCCTTGGGTACTGGAACAATATATTTGTATCAATTTTAGAAAATGTTGTGTCCAGCCGCTGTTCGGATTCATGAAGCCAGTCGAGTGCGTCAATCAGGAACTTTAGAACTTAAATTCGATGAACATATCTTACCCGTGGACATTATGACTTTTTAATCTTCTCAAGAAACTACCAATACTATACATGAGAGAGTTTGTATGTTCAGATTAGTGCTAGGTGTATGCAAAAAAACCCGTAAATCGATGTATAGTTTAGCCGTTTGGTACACACATATTAGAGGTGAAGCAGAGACTATAGAGATATAGACGGCCACAGCCTAAGAACTTTTTGAACCTCAAGTCAATTGCGCCCTCTGTCAGAAAGCCTCCTAAATATACCGAAAATGTAAGAGACAATGTCACCTGCACTGCTACTCCACCTAGTAACAAATGGCGTACTAGTAGTACACAAGTAGCTACTAGGTAGAGTAGCTTTCGCGCAGATGGCGCGATTGGCTTGAGCTTCAAAAAAGTTCTTAGGTTGTGCTGCTTTTCTATGTAAGTTACTCTATAGTTGACGTATGGGGTAAAGTACCCAGCACGTTAAGATGCGCCGCGCAGCTCGCGCGCCCGCCCCTATTCTCAGCCGCGCAGGTCCAGCGCCCGGCGTCGTCGACGCTGACGCACGCCACGTCGCAGCACCAGAAGTTGCCGTCCCGCACGAGCGACACGCGCTCCGCCTCAAGCAGGCGACGCTCGTTGCGAAACCATGTCACCTGGAAAGAGGAAAATTGCGTTAGGCACTTTTACCAAGGGCTGACAAGTAACGGACAATAATTTACAGAAAAAGAAACGACTTCACTTAAGCTACTCCTTTCCAACGGGAAATGCCCAAGCTACTGTAAAAAAACGGCCACTTGGCCGTTTTGTGGCACGCACTTGCGTGTCGGACCACATTTTTGGACTTACTGTTCAAATTTTTTTAGCACAATTGTCGAAAATTAAATCACCGAGTGGCGATACTTCATAGATACTCGGTGGTATAGTTTTCGATACGTTCCGCTTGGTGTGATCGTGTTAAAAATCTCATACAAATTAGGACCTAACTCAAACGCAATCGTTACGTCTTCGCTCGGGGTTCGCTCGTCATCTTCCTGCATCTTCGTATTTGCATGCGTTTTTTTATTTTTATTTGGTGGTAGATCTACTAGTCTGGCAATAGAAATTTGGGGATTTTTATACTGGATACAAATATTCATTAATTTGGTGTTTAAAAGTTTGAGTTCGTTTAGATGATTGGGGGGTGATTTTTGAGATTCGAGTGCTCGAAAGTGACATTTACAACTTAGAATAAAACGATGAAATTATGTTTTAAAATAACAGCGATAGGAATTTGAAATCATGAGTATTTAAACTATTAATTTCATGCGAAAAAATAGGCGGTAAGCTTTTGTGTGCGATTATTGACGAGCTTAAACTTTTTGAATTCGGGCGCTCGAAAGTCAAAAATTGGCCCCTTGGTCACAGAATTTTTTTTTTTGAAGCAGATATTATAATTAAGGGGATACAAATTAGGTGGCAAATCTAGTTGCCGATAAAAAAGCGTTAGCTTAGTAAAAACTGTGTAAAAACATGACCAGCTGGTTGAATTGTAATTAAAACCCAATAATAGCTTTTCAAATAAACAGAAAGCTAACCTACTTCTATTTCGCTCGACCTAGAAACTAAACATTATACGATCAACCATTTTGAATTATATACACATGGACGTATGATTCATTTTAGCTCAACATAACACAGACAAGATTTCAATATGAGTCATAGGTATCTTGACGTGAACGAAATAGAAAGATTTGTAGATTTGATAAGAACTTTTACTTTGGTGAAGAGTGAGTCATATGCATTTATTTATTTTTTTACTTTTTTTATGATTAAGGAATGAAACGAGCTCATGAATGGGGAAGGCTGTGGGGGAAGACAACTGTCACAATGACATTTCCAGCAACGGTCCTTAGCTAAATTTGTATGGCGCGAAGTAGTTTTTATTTTTTTTACCGAGAATTACTCATTGTTTCGTCTCGAAGTTGTCCGTAGTTTCCGATATACTCTAAAATTAAGATGCTGTATACGCGACAGGGAAGAGTTTTGCCTAAGAAAAGCCTTCTGACTGTGTATAGTTTCAGTACATTGTTAAGGACCATTCAGCTTTTGCCTCTTTCTCTCGTATGGAATCTGAAACAGCGCCCTTTACAAAAAGTTTTCACCGGCCTTCCTCGTTGCCTGATGGTCACCAATCACCATCACCCATATAGACACTTGCTACACCAGAGGGGTCACAAGTGCGTTGCCGGCCTCTAAGATGGGAGTACGCTCTTTCCTTGAAGGTTTGTAGGTCATATCGGTCCGGAAATATCGCAGGGACAGTTCATACCACAGTTTTGCTTTGCGAGGCAGGAAGTAAATTTTTATTTATTCTGTGATAATGATAATACTAAGGGTTTTCATCGGATTACTGACTTCGCCAATAGATTATGTTACGAATTACCAAATGACAGGGATAAACTCCCTTTTCCGTGTTTAGTTATTACAATCTTAAAATTAAAAGATTTTAACTAAGTCTGTGTAAAATGTTTTATATCATTTAATTTGAAATAAACAGTTTTAATTTTTTTTTTATTAAAGCGGGAATGGGCCGGGCCGGACATTTCTACTGCAGAAGCGATGGAGCCAAAGAGTTCTGATCTGGAGGCCGCGATTGGGAAGCCGAGATGACGGAAAGCCACGAGCCAGTTGGTCGGACGGCATTACAAAGGTTGTCTGGAAGAGATCGCTTTTTAGCGATAAGACCGCCATTTGTTTTACCTCTACTTTTCTGTTTGTAACTTGTGTATACTCTGTTTCTTTAATTTGAGGTGTGCAATAAAGAATATTTATGTTATGTTATGTTACAAAGACAGGGCCGACCTGGCACAGAACCGCCGCACCAAGAACAACATGGAAATCCATGAAAACGAAAAAAAAGATAAAAGATAATTATTCTTCAATTTAGGTACATCACAACGCACTTATGAACGTCAGAGAGAAAAAAGAAATTACTACCGGTTCTAACACCTCTGACCCGAGCAGTATTACTATACTTTAAAACAGTAATAGTAATACAATAAATCTTACAGATAATAATGCATAGTTCTTAAAGAAGGCATATCAAAACAGCTTGAGAGACAGACAATGTACCTGCCTATTGTGTAATTAAAAGTAAAAACGAAAAAAAAATCCTAATCTGACTGCTTTGCAAAACGTTTGATATACTTTGAGAAGCTGCTGAAGGAGACATATGTCCAGCAATAAACGCGAATATGCTGAGAAGAGAAGATACTAAGGGTTTTGTTGCCCTTCAAGTACGGAACCCTAAAAAGCAGACCTTGGACTAAAGAATGTGCGATTCAAACGAATGACATAATTCTATTTTCACACATCCGTTAAGACACATGAAAACAGAATAACAAACATCACAATACACGCACGTGTTCGTTATGTCATCGGCATAGAGTTTTTTATTGTCTGACTCGAGCGTAATGTTGTGGCGTACGGTACTCACACTTTTGTATGAGTTAAAGTATGTATAGAAGCAATATTTGTACGGAAATAAAAGTATTGTGAGTCAAAGAATCAAAATGAAGACTAAAGGCGGCCACTGCCATCTCTAAATTCGCCGAACCCGGACTAATAATTTAAAAAACCCGGACATTTGGCGTACATCGCATTTTTTCCCCGGACGTGTCCAAATCAATAATGGCACATAATAATTAAATTCAGTGGGTTGTTTCCTCACATAAAAAGTGTCTGGGTTTTCCCCGGACACTTATTGAAAACCCTTCCGGTCGCACCCCGGACGGCCTCCAAACTTGGACAAATCCAGGGAAACCCGGATGGATGCCAAGGAAACCCGGACGGATGGCAGCCCTAGTTAGAACAAAAATTTGCCGGCTCCGAACAACTGATAGGCCGATATCGTCAGGCGGACTGCAGGTGGACTGAGATTCGGTGGCCGCATTAAGAATTTTCCGGAATTGTCCGCCACTTTTTAGGGTTCCGTCACGGTTCCGTAGTCATGTAATTAAATTTTATATGCACACTTTAAATTAAATAATATGAATATGAATATGAATATGAATATGAATTGATTTATAACGTAGCTGTAGGTAGAACCTACTAGATGTGATGTGGCATCTAGAACAAATTATGTGCCCTATGTTTGGCGGTTGAGAGCTATGATTATGATTTTAACTATAACTTTTGGGACAAAAATTTCTTAGTTATTTCATCTCCTGTTACTCATTGGCGGTATACCCATGACCTACTTAGATTTAGATTGATGTTACTTGAAAAATGTACACAATTAAATTCATTCTGCTTTGATCAAATCCTACTACCATGATGATTTTATAAATTGATTTTATACAGAGTCAGAAAGTACGATTTTCGGAACTTGTACGGAATATCATTTGATATTTACCATTTTCGGTGAAGGAAAACATCGTAAGGAAACCGGTCCTAATCCCATAAAGGCTTAGTGTACCCTCTGCGTTGGAAAGTCAGATGGCAGTCGCTTTCGTAAAAACTAGTGTCATTAGGTTGTCAAGCGGA
This sequence comes from Pammene fasciana, assembly GCA_911728535.1. Lineage (NCBI taxonomy): Eukaryota > Metazoa > Arthropoda > Insecta > Lepidoptera > Tortricidae > Pammene > Pammene fasciana. The sequence continues at coordinate 43,535,585 of OU452272.1, read as the reverse complement.
CCCCAAGCCGTTGCAAACGCTAGGAGGAAGAAGAGTTACAGAGTCAGAAAAAGTGGTTACGGATCGCGATATTCGCTTCCTAGAAAACCTTGTATAGCTCCGCGCGGTCAAGCCATTATGGAGTTAAAGAGTCCGGTAACGATTTGAAAACGAAAATCGCTAATAATTAAATTACTTACATGAATCGTATTTGATAAGATATTGTGATGTCTTGTTATTGCAAAAAAGTACTTTAGGTCGATATATATTAATATTTAATACCCTAAAACTCAATTCTTACAGAGCTTGTTTAGCGAGGAAGTTGATTCATGTAATCTTGTCGTTTGATTGTTAATTACTATTTGTTACGCTCGTAGCGCGTAGCCAGGTATTCCTCGTATGTAGCGCGTAGTAGCTACGAACAGAGAACCCGACAGTCGGGTTCTCGGCGCTGAATGTGTTAAGAGTCGCCAGGACGCTCGCGTGAACTCGCGGTCCCATACAATCGTAGTTCAGCTGTCATTCTAAAACGACATGCTTTAGAATCACAAAATTTGGCATGGGCATTCTAGCAGTACAGGGGGCCGATTTTTGACAGCCGGACGCTCGAATTCAAAAAATTCAAGCTCAAAAATAATCGCACACAAAAGTTTGTTGCTAATTTTTTCGCATGGAATTAATAGCTTAAATAAACATGATTTTAAATTTTTATCGCTGTTATTTTTAAAATATAATTTAATCGTTTTATTCAGAGTTTTAAATGTCACTTTCGAGTGCTCGAATCTCAAAAATCACCCCCCAGATCTATGTCGGTAATTCGTTTTCGTTGCTAAAAATTGTAATACAAAGAAAATATAGCAAAAATAAGTTTTGTATGTAAATCTGTATCTAAAGCATGTCGTTTTAAAATGAGAGCTAAACTACGTTAGCAATTCAGTAGCAATTAGATTTCGCCGATTGAAGTCATACTTTTTCGGATTACACCGCAAACGGAAAATTAATTTGTGTTTTTTATTAAATGTGACGAAATAAAATCGTATTGATGCGTAAAGCCTAACAAATTCCTTTTTAGCCCTCGCCATGTTGCAGATTTTCGATGGAACTAATTTATTTTAATGGCAATGATTTTTTTTGACAACAGACGTTGAAAGTCATTGAATGTCACCGATGTAAACAAATCGAAAATAATTGTAAATATTCCAGGATAGTAATAAATTTTGCAATCAAAGTGCCCAAAAAATGCAAAACAAATAATTTTAAATACATTAAAATACTTGCGACAGAAAAGGGATGAGGGATTCAAGTAGCATTCCATTAAAAAATGTTGTAAAATTAGTTATTGACATGACGGGTACTGATTCATAGTGCGGTTGTAATAAACTGGTTAGTTTGGTACTAAACATACTTCTACAATTCACAAGTACATAATCGTATATCTCACTCGCTCTTGCACGATGCCAATACACACTGTCCCGACTATTCATGACGTACACGTATTGTTGCTATATGTAAGCTGTTTGTAGCGACACTATCTCAGGGCTAAAAAGGAACTTGTCAGGCAAAATGCGTATTACGTCTGAGACTTGACAGATGTTTTTTTATCTATTTTATATTCTATGTACAGTCAACAGCATAATTAGCTAAGCGGGCAGGGTGTTCAAAATGACCTACACACGCTCTTATTCTCTTAAAAATAAAGTCGTGTCCAGCTCATTTTGAACACCCTGCCCGCTTAGCTAGTTTTGCTGCTGACTGTACCTAAAACGCAAACCAAATAATGTCAGTGTTTAAAACACGGCGCCAAATGGTGTGATACTGTAATTCACTTTATCTACATCCATATCATAAATCCTCTATTCTGCGTTCGAAAACCACTTGTAATTATCACCATTATTGCAACCAGTATTGTAACATCAGTGTATTATCTGTGACGGTGGGTAAAAACGTATGAAAGTTAATTACCTACGGTAACTTAATGAAAATCCGGCCTGCTCCCCGACCGCGGGCACGCACCCCTCCCGACCGCCGCGCCGGCACAATCGAGTTAGCCATGTCGCCATTCTAATGGTTTCCGAACGCGTATTTCGGGTTTATAATATGTGTCTAGATAAAGTAGTGTATGCAACTGTACGTAATTAGTCCTTATTACGTAACAGTTACATAAACTACTATTGTTGACAACAAGGTAGGAAACCAAATATTTGTAAAAAATCAGGTTTAATATAAACTAGTAGTCCGCCTCGAACTGAGAACTCGCGATTTACTTGCAAACGAGTTGACCAATATAACAAGACCCCAACGAGGATATTTTTTCTCCTAGCTCCATAACCACTTGATCGATCCTGCTTTTATACGAACTTACAAATTTTATGTATCTCTGCTACAGCCCCAAAAAATCTCATAAAGATCAGAAAAACGTTATTAAAGTTATCGTCAAACTATTGAAATCAAAAAGCCATCCAAATGCCGAGACGTCCCAGTAGCCAGGTGACAGTTCGGTCTGGAGTTGTTTGTAAGAACTCACTTCGCTTACGCTCCGCGAGTTCGAATATTTATTCGTTACATGGCTCAGAAGAAGGTATAAAATATGTATAAAATCAAGCAAATCAAGCTAATTACGTGGTCTCAACTCAAGTAAATTAATAATAGGTAGTTATTTTTACAAGTCCAAATATAGCACCCGCACTTGAAGAGGCGTATTTATAGAGTACGAATACGCCTGTAAAGTCTGTTTACGGACGATAATTTTGCGTGAAGACGTCATAAGAAAACATTGATGAAAAAAATGCATACCTACTTTTATTTATGAATTGAATTAAAGCTGATTAAATTATTATCACTGAATTTATTTAGGAAAATAGGCAAATAAAATGCAGTACCGTCGCCATCGAATACACTCGAGAGCAAAAATTTCGGGTCAGTAACATAAACTTTAATATCGTTAAAATGAATATATTTTGAGATATTCAAGAAAATGCTAGTGAACCGAAACTTTTGCTCTCGAGTGTATATCGGAGCTGCCATAGTACTCAAAAATATCTGAACCCGCAGTTTATCGCCTTGCCAATCGTCGTTGTTCAGATATTTATGAAAAGGTGGTAATTTTACATGTTTCTCAATCGTATGGTTTGTGGCCGTAACGTTACCATGGAGATCTGTCCACGTGACCGGAACGGAACGTGACACTTTTTCGTGCATGCTACCGGTGTTCATCAAAATCATCAATTAATAAGACGTTATCACGTCAAAAAATTATATTTATTTATTTAATCGTATGGCTAGATATGATATATTTTATTACGCACCTAGGGCGGTAAAATAAAGAACGTCTCAGATCGCGGATATTTGTGGCCCGAACCGAAGGTAGGGGCCATAGACAAGCGATCTGAGGCCTTCTTTATTACCGCCCGTGGTGCGTACACAATTTTACGTCTTCTCCTGGGTGTGAAGTGAGAGTTGCCGCTACGCCCGTGGGCGTAATATCTCACTTACCGCCCAGAGTGACGTAATAGTACATTACATACCTAGGGCGGTAAAACAAAGAACGGCTCAGATCGCGGGCATTTGTGGCCCGAACCGAAGGTAAGGGCCATAAACAAGCGATCTGGGCCCTTCTTTATTACCACCCGTGGCGCGTACACAATTTTACGTCTTCTCCTGGGTGTGAAGTGAGATTTGTCGCTGCGCCCATGGGCGGCAAATCTCACTTACCGCCCAAAGTGACGTAAAAATTATAAGTACCTACTCATTAATAAAATATATCTGAAACTGATTTAAGAACGTGTTAAAGTATATTATGCCATATTTACAAAATCTATGGATTCTATCGCAAGTGCATATCAGATATACAAGATATATATAATAGAGAGTTATACTAGTAGTAGAATCTACTACTAGTATAACTTGAACTCTATAGGTAGTTTTGTTTGTCAATCTTATGTGCCTAGCACATTCCCTAAGGTATCTGTACAATTTTCGAAAAAAATAACAAAGGCAATAGGTAATAATAAGTTTAAAAGTTGGGAAAGGTATTTTAAAACCATTTTCGCGTAGTGGCACGGTATCTAGTAGCTGCTCTATAAACTGGTTAAAGATATCCCCTTATTTTATACCCATGTACAGTCGCCATCAGATATATCGGAGCGGCCAAGGTGGTCACAAATATCTGAACAACGCCTCTATTGTCAGGGCCATAAAGTGCATGTTCAGATATTTTTGAGTACCCTGGCTGCTCCGATATATTTGATGGCGACTGTATATATCTAATCATGATATATACGAAAGAAACCATTAAACCAACGCTACTGACTATAAGGTCCGTTCAGAGCAGGCATGGACGTGGCTCCGAATTACTTTGATTTCATCACAAAATTTGCACAAAAACATTTCAATGTTACGTATTTGCGTATCATCCCGGCACCTTATTTACAAAAGCTATACTATTATAGTGCAGGTGCAAACAGGACTAAATTAGCTTTTGTTCCTGGAAATTATTTGAAAATACCTAGTCTATCTCAGTTACGAATGTCACTCAAATTGATTAGCTTTTTGCCGGCATATTTATAGAGATTATGTATCAACAATACCTAGTTGGGTTGAGTTCAGGCGAAAGTTTACATTGTAGAAAATAAATTATGCATAAAGTACGAGTAGGTAGCAAATTTATTGGTGCTGCTAAAAAGTGGGTTAGGTTAGGTTAGAACTGTGATCCTTAAACAAATCAAACAGCTGCTCAAAAAGTGGGTTAGGTTAGGTTAGAACTGTGACCCTTAACCAAATCAAACAACTGCTCAAAAAGTGGGTTAGGTTAGGTTAGAACTGTGACCACAAACCAACCTAAGCTACAAAAAATATAGCTTTTGCAAATAAGCCGCCCGGACACGGGTATGTCCTTGAACTACGTCCAAAACAGAGGTATGGGTACTGCGAATGTTATCTCGCTGGCACAGCACAGCGAATGTCATCTCGCTCAAATCTTGAGCAGAGCCCGACTGGGGAAGTACCTCGTAATCCTCTTTTTGTAAAGGAACGATAACGCGCATGTGACACTTCTAGAGTTACAGGCGTCGATAGGCTAGGATAGCTGCCATACCATCAGGTGGACCGAATGCTTGTTTGCCACCGTATGGTAAAAATCGGTTGTAGGTAACGGCCTAAAATGGCCTAGGCCTGCGTAACGCTTATTACTGTGCTGATTGTCTTTTTTTAGAGACAGTGTGCGTGATTTGGTAGAGGGCAACACAGAATCTCTCTGCCATTGGTACGATGTGAACATAAAACTTAAGTAAGGTAACTGAAGTCCACAATTCCCTAGGTACCTTTCAGGTACTATAATTATCTCTACGCCGTCGTATAATGGCACTTTTTATAAGTGTGCCGACAAACTTTTACAGTTTATCAATTTATATTTACCCGACAATAAGTCCGGTCATTGGAGTCAATCGTCGTCTGATATTTTTAAACTGTAAAATGAGGATTAACGCACAAAAACGACGGAATCGCAAAGAAACAAACATTTTTTTCGGTTTTTAAATGTCGAACTCAACGCGAAATGGGAAATGTCAGAAATGGTTTTACAATGGTGGACAGCACCATTTTAGTACATTACGTACCTAGGGCGGTAAAGTAAAGAACGGCTCAGATCGCGGGTATTTGTGGCCCGAACCGAAGGTAAGGGCCATAAACAAGTGATCAGAGGCCTTCTTTATTACCACCCGTGGTGCGTACACAATTTTACGTCTTTTCGTGGGTGTGAAGTGAGATTTGCCGCTGCGCCCGTGGGCAGCACATCTCACTTACCGCCCAGAGTGACGTAAAAGTATAATATGTGTGTTTGCATCTTAATTGTAGATAGTACATCCTTCATTTGTTTTAGATTCAAAGCAATATGAAAAATAATACCGCGTCGTACAAGATTCGGACTTACGACCTTTCGAATCGCTCTAACCAACTGAGCTATCGACGCTTACTCGACCTTCAATTTTTTAAGATATTCGAAAAGTAGGTAGAACTCCATCGTAAGATTCCGTCATCTAAAAAAAATACTACCTTACTTATGTTAGGCGATTATCACACTGACGACGGATCCGCATCGGGCGCCGGTGCGCGAGCGAGATAGCGCTATACACATGCAGAGCGCTGTCTTGCTCGCGCACCGGCGCCGCATGCGGATCCGCAGCAGTGTGATAACCGCCTTAGATTCTAATATCTTACTTTGCATTCAGTGGAGCTGACTATCTCAACAAGGAAGCGAGTCCTCGTGCCAACTTTGACGGTGAGGTCCTGCAGACGACGCAGGAAGGTCGGCGGGTCGTCCCCGGTCGCCTCGTCTGGGGACACCTCGAGCCGCACGCGAGCCGTGTCCCTGCCTGCTGCATTGCTGGCCTATAAAAACACGTCGAAATTTATGACTAATAATAAAACGTGCAGACAGATAGGCCGTTGGCAACCCTATTTCATCAAGTATCTAGGGATGATGACACATGTTGAATTAGGCAATTAAATTTAGTTGATAGGATGCAAAATGATCAAAATATACAAATAAAGTAAACATTAACAAAATCTATTGAAATGGTGCAAAGAAATCAGGCTTCAAAATTTCAATTTTTTTACGAATTTTGAAAGAACAAAATTTAAAAAAACCAATGATATCATTCGATTTATAACATTTTACTGTGAAATAAACTGTATGGCAACCATATACATAAACGCAATATTTCACTGTAAAAATAGCAATTTCATAATTTTTCCATACTTTAAACAGGGCAACTATGAAGCCATGACGTCACGGCTTTATATCATTTTGTTAGGAGCGTTTTGAGAAACAAAAGCAAATCACAGACTTTAACCCGCTTATTCATAAACGTGTTACAAACCTCATTTAGTTAAAATGTATTTTGTCTGTTTCTAACAAACACAACTGTCAATGTGACAGATAAGGACAAAAGATGATTTAGTTAAATGAGGCTTGCAATACGTTTATGAATAAGCGGGTAAGTCTCTTTTCTGTCTTTTATGTTGATTTAAGGCAATTGGCCCCATATAGACATTTGATCCTCACAACAAAACGAATCGAATGATACCACGCATTAAAAAAAATTCATCTAGCCTAGGTATTCATTTGTTTTAGTACCCACTTGGTAGCCTAAGCCAAACTTGGAGCATTTATATAATTTGCCAGCTCAGTCTAGTGGCTTACGCGACAGCACGTCGTCAGTCGTAGATGGTCACAACAATGGCTTATACGGAACTGTCAGAAAAACAAATTCGATTCTTTGATCCGTTTTAATTTCTTTATTGCGACTTGTCCAAGGCATTTGATAGTGTTGATCACTCGACGTGTTGACTGAACTTAATCATTATCGTTGCCGGGTAATTTAATAGGTATTCTACAATCTAATTTAGCTAATAAAGTCTAGTGCGCTGATATAAATACATATAAATCAATAGAGATGTTAGTTTGAAATGAGTAATTCTCAGGCAACTATATTGGTACCATTTTTGTTTACTTTCACAATTTACTACATATTAGGTGTACACTGGAAAATAACCAACATAAACCTCTTTGCACACAAATAAAATGATGCAGATTATCAAGTCGCCATTCCCCGGCTCCCGCGCACCGCGCAGGCGAGTACTCACTAGTCACTATAGTGGTCGGAATATACGTGATTTACAGTGAAGGAAAGAAATAAACACAAACGCCTCGTTACCGTATGTTAGAAACGTACTCTCCCGCTCTGTTGAACGTACTGTGTTAGAAAGGGACTTACTTGCAGCGTGTAGATGCCGCCATCCTGCTCTCGCGCTGCTGTGACCGTGAGCCGCACGCCGCCTGCGCCCTCCGAGACGGTGAAGCGCGAGTCCAGGGACGCTCCCGCTCTGCTCCTGAATACATAGTACGTGTTAGAGAGGGTCAACATGATAGTTCTACACTTGGAAACTGAGAATTATGCCTTGATGGTGATTTGAACTAAACCATTCTGGTGTATTCTTTCTCTAAATTTGCTAAGACATGTCTATTAGTACAGTGGTGAAACACTATATTTTTTAAATAGAAAATAGGGAAGTGCACGAACGTGGTTCTGCCATCTTGTGAACAAAATTGAAAACTTGAGCTTCTTCACGCAAATAATACTTATGGTTCAAGGGTGTACCCTTGTGCGTTGTAATTGCCGTCTAGATAGAGTTAAATTAATTTAATATTAATAGGACATTATTCTAGCGAGTTAACGGCTACGCTTTCGTAGCCTTTTCATTAATTCGTTTATTTATTTTATGACAATTTATTAACAATATGAGACGCTGTCTTTCCCGACCACGGAACAATGGTGTTCCGGACCTTTGGGAGGCGTATGCGGAGCCGAAGCCAACGCGCAGACGCCCTTTCGACAATTAAATAAAAAGTGAGGGAGACGCTGTAATTTTGATGATGTTTCAGGATTGGGTAGAGATGTTGTAAAGTTTTACATCTACCATATATGAAAAACACATCAAAATAATAAACTGAGATAGATGTCACAGTGGCCAAGGCCTCCGGTGCCCAGGGCCGGGATCGAACCAGCATCTTCTGCATTCGCGGCCGACGTCCGAGCACCTAGTTTATAAGTTATAACTTACTAGTTTTCTACGTAAACATAACAAAACAAAATACTGAATACAAAAGATTTTGATTTTGTTCTGTAGTAGCATAAAAATCTAATTTAAGTACTTTTACGAACATGATTCCACAAGACCGGATTTCAACATAATAATAATTGCAACAATAGCACGGATTTTTGGTAGCAATCCTAATTATACATCATTAACAAACAGCCGGATATACAGCTGAATGAACAGAAGGGTACTCTAGAATAGATATATTACAGAAAATAATTTGTTATGTTCTATCCCATATGCATTTTTCAAAGAATATAAAAAACACTACGTGATTTAACCGTTTGCCAATAGTATTTTATACAATCGTGACATAATTAAGAGTTTTTCAGTTGAGTACCGTATCTAGGGCACGACGAAGCTTGCTGAGTGGCCTAAGTAAGGTACGATAAAAAGATAAAAGATATTTATTCTTCAATTTAGGCACATTACAATGCACTTATGAACGTCAGAGAGAAAAGAAACTACCACCGGTTCTAACCCTACACCTCTGACCCGAGAAGTATTACTTATTACCGGCAAGAAACTCGGCGGGACTTATTTTTTCAAAACAGTACTACAAATACATTAAAGATTGAACGATTACGATTACGAGATTGAAAAGTTTGATTATGTCACTATTGTATACAAAAAGCATAAAAAAAAACAAAGATCCCGACGAATTGATAACCTCCTCCTTCGAAATCTTGAAGTCGGTTGATAATATAAATAAGCCCATTTACTTTCATTGTTTCGCAATCAAGCACTTTTAAACAATGGTTTACAATTCATAAAACATTGTCAGTTTATTTTATATACATACTTAAACTTGTTATTTACATTCATTTGAGTTTAAATATCCGTTAATTACTTATATTTCAGTGAAAACTAATTTCTTTAATGATTTATCGTGTACCTTATACTAATAGTTTTGTCATCCGGAAATGCATTGTCATTGTCACCATAGACTTAAATATATAGTAGACGGCCATAGTTTAAGAACTTTTTGAGGCTCCAAATATTTAGCGCCATCTAGTTCAGAGCCACCTAAACAGAGCCAATATGTATGAGATAAAATCAGCGCCACCTGGTAACGACTAGTTTACTACTAGTACGTTATTCGTTACTAGGTGGCGCTCAAAAAGTTCTTAGACTATGGCCGTCTACTATATGTATATTTAAGTCTATGTTGTCACTCAGCCATATTAGTTTAACTTATATTATTTTTTTACTGGCCATGGACCGCATTTTTATAACTTTACACTTTACTTTAAACACATTTAGACACGAATCCAACTTCAAAACATTAACAATGCAATATAGCTAGCGCCCAAACGCCTGAATTAGAAATATCAGGATTTGCTTGAACATTATTCCAATGCCACTCCAATACAACTTCAATATTAGTTCATTATTTTGGTACAGTCATTCAGCGTCAAATATATTTTAACAGGATAGAGTAGCCAAATAGTTCGTCACACCATACAAAATATATGGTGAGACGAACTATTTGATCACTTTGGCTGTTACAATATATTTGACGCTGACTGTACAAGATGGGAAGAAGTTGGTAACTCGAGAAACAAAATTGAAGAAATTTGGACCTTATGATTTTATTTTAAAGTTCTAATTTCATCAACTTTTCGCCGCGACTTGTTAACTTTTTCCTGCCATGTACGGATTGGTTGTGTGTTGGAGTCATGTTTCAATTTTTTTGTTTTTCCCGGGGTTTCCCAGAGGGTTACAGTATGAGGTTCTTCAAAAAGGAGTGTATAGGTTCCTAAAGGGTAGGCAACGCGCATGTGAATCCTCTGGGGTCCATAGGCTATGGTAACAGCTTACCATCAGGCGGGCCGTGTGCTTGTTTGCCGCCGTCGTGGCATAAAGAAAATGGATTGTGTTTTTAATGTATTATTTATTTAAGTATTTTAAAATAAGAATCAACAGCTGAAGTTTAATTCTTTATTTTCATTGCAAATTTGGGAACTGCATTACCTATATGAGATAACGTCGTGAAATTGAATTCCCGCTATTCCTGGCCTCGTATCTCCTACCTACTTTGCCAGGATTATGCAGTAATCGATGTTTTCCCGGCTTATGCTGTAAATGCTGTAATGTAAGCATTAAGTATTTGAACACATCATCCTCTTAACTAAACAGGAAAATCTGTGAATATTGTACATTAAACAGGATAATGTGAAATGTGTTTTGTTTTGTTTTCAATACTTTTTTTGATTCTTTTCAATAGTGCTTTTTTTATTCCCGCTAATTTCAGTATAATAGTTAGGTACCATTAAAGGAAACTAATTGGCATATTTTTTAATATTCGAACTTGTTACAAACAACTCCAGGGGGGTGACTTTTGAGATTCGAGCACTCGAAAGTGACATTTAAAACTCTGAATAAAACGATGAAATTATGTTTTAAAAATAAAAGCGATAGAAATTTTAAATAATGATTATTTAAACTATTAAATCCATGCGAAAAAATTGGCGACAAACTTTTGTGTGCGATTATTTTCGAGCTTGAATTTTTTGAGTTCGAGCGTAGGTACCTGGCTACGCATTTGGATGGCTTTTTGATTTCGATAGTTTGTCCGACGATAACAATAATAGTAACGTTTTTTCTGATCTGTATAAAATTTCTTGGGGCTGTAGCAGAGATACATAAAATTTGTAGGTTCGTATATGAGCAGGATCGATCAAGTGGTTATGGAGCTAGAAGGAGAAAAAAATCTTCCTTGGGGGTCTTGTTATATTGGTCAACTCGTTTGCAAGTAAATCGCGAGTTCTCAGTTCGAGGCGGACTACTAGTTCACTCAAGTAAACAGTTGAAAATTGTGCCATGTCTATGTAATTTTGAACATTATAATATTTATAATACTCCGAGATACAAAGGAAGCGTTGTTATATCGACGTTGCATATAGGTGCATTGCGGTGGCTCAGAGTACGAATGTACGTTTACGTAATCAGAAAGATAGAAATGAACTATTATATCTGAGAAATGGAGCTAATTAGCACACTTAAAATAAGCTCAGGTATGCACCCTTGTAATAGGGTATTTTCCAGAAGACAAATTTAATTGTTCCGTTGCATTCATAAGATTAAAATTTCAAAAATACACGGGAAATTCCAGGTGTAACATGTGTTTGCGCTTTAAATGATTTTATAATGGTTAAAACTTTTATAAAGGAGGTGTATTCATCGTATAATATTGTGACGTCACAATATTAGTCTCCCGTATAAACTTCATATAAAAAATCGTTTCGACGTTTCCTAAAGAGTACCTAGCCTATTTAAGGAAATAAGTTCATTTAAAAAATTTAAATCATTTAAATATGCCAAATAAAAATATCTTTATCTTATCTTTATCTTTAAATAAAAAATAACACGGCATATTTCATTCGCAGAATAAAATTTTGTTTTATAAACATTATAAAATAACACGGTTACACTCACGGCACTTTAGCCTAGGTCTCCATCTAAAGCCCCGCCTAAAGCGTCTAAAGTGCCGTGAGTGTAACCGTGTTATTTTATAATGTTAATATGTCTCACGAAAGTATAAATTTAATAAAATTTTGTTTGCCAATATTTACGTTTATTTACGCCAAGGACGCTTTAGTTTGTAATTACTAAACCCTTAGTTAGTTTTGAGAAAGTGTCCTTGTTTTGTGTTAATAAATGTATTTTCTTTCTTTCTTTCTTTTTATTTACTTAAAGTTGCAAATACTTGCGCTTGTATAACGAAAATATCACAAGACAGTGTAAACTAAAAGTACGATGCCCTAGTAAGCAGTTCGTTTCTCTGCTTGACACTTCAACAAAGACCAACCAATAAGAAGGACTGGTAATAAAGATGCCATCGATGTTTTTCGATCCTGAAAATGAGACGGAATTGGTCGTTTATTTTTAAGGCTTAAGGGGTTCTGGGGTTTGCATGTTGACTTAATTCCAAAAATTGCGAAATCGCTACGCTTGTTACTCAATTCTGGAATTTTTCGCTGGCTCTTGTCTCAAAAAAACACGACAGGTTAAACATCAACTATGCCCCCTTGTATAATAAATAACTATTAAAACGCCAATAGTTTGTATGGCACAGACTACTCCGACACCTCAATAAGCTTTTACGGGAGCACGCATAAGCAAATTTTATTCGTAAATTTCTACGATTCGAATCATCATCTTCATCATCATCTCAGCCATAAGACGTCCACTGCTGAACATAGGCCTCCCCCTTTAAAAGGGGAGGGGGGTTGCCATACGATTCGAATAGCACATCTCAATAGTATTCTACACCAATTTTTAGTACACTCAAGAGCAAAAGTTCCGGGTCATTTTCTCGAATATCTCAAAAGATATTAATTTTAAAGATATTAAAGTTTATGTTACTGACCCGAAATTTTTGCTCTTGAGTGTATAATAATCCAGGTTCACCCTTCTAACTTGATTTTTTTTGGATATTTTTAATTCACATGAGTAATGATCAAAAACGTTATCCAACTGAAAAAAGCGGACGCGCTCTCATACAAAATGAGTACGGGAGTGTATGTGTGGTGACCCCGAGTTGTACTTATTAACCGACTTCAAAAAAGGAGGAGGTTCTCAATTCGACTGTTTTTTTTTAATGTATGTTACTCGATATCTCTGTGAATCGTGAAGCTATTTTCAAAACTTTTTTTTAATCGAACGGGTATAACCCCTAGATGGTCCCATTGTCACCATGTCGGGGTTTGATGATGGGATCCTGGAGACATCGAGGGAACTCTTCAACTATTATAGGCACACCTATAGTGATTTCACTATTTTTTACAGTAACTCGGCCACTTCCTCTCGGAATAGCGGATCCTAAGTGAAGTCGGTTCTTTTTTTGTTTAAAATTATGATTATGATCTATCTAGTGGTTGAGGTTATCTATGTTGTATGGATATCAGTCTTAACTATTACCTTGTCTCTGAACTTAGCAAGAACCAGACAGGCGTGGGCTTAATAATAGTCAAGTGTAGAATTACATGCCAGACTTAGAAAACAGGTTCAAGTGTATTCTGTATTATTACAGGTTTGCTACTTAGTTATGAGACTTATGAGACTTGACAGGCGTATAATAAAATATTTTATCTACATAAATACCCCCAATAATAAAGCTTTCGAAAATACAATGCAAAGTTATTCGTAAATAAGGTCAATGTAATGGCAAATTTCTAAATGAGTGTTTTTACCCTTTCAGTGATTAAGGTCCCACTGCGAGCTAGTAAGCTATGAGCTATCGGCTATAAACACGAACAAAAGATAAGCACTCCCGTGTAAATAAAAGAGACACGGCGATATTTATAGTTACTCGCCCAGCGGTGAGCTATAAATATCGCCGTGTCTCTTTTATTTACACGGGAGTGCTTATCTTTTGTTCGTGTTTATAGCCGATAGCTCATAGCTTACTAGCTCGCGGTGGGACCAGTGCCTAAATCGCTTCTGTTTATTGATTACTAGCGAGTCTAGCGACCCACCCCGGCTTTGCACGGGTGCAATTATACATATAAACCTTCCTCTTGAATCACTGTATCTATTAAAAAAAACCGCATCAAAATCCGTTGCATAGTTTTAAAGATCTAAGCATTCATAGGGACAGACAGCGGGAAGCGACTTTGTTTTATACTATGTAGTGATACAAACTTCCAAGGAGTCTGATTCAAATAGGCGGTACAGTGTATAAACGCAGAGACTATAGAGATATAGACGAATAGAGTAGCAGTGCAGGTGACATTTCTTCTTACATTTTCGGTATCTTTAGGAGGCTTTCAGACAGAGGGCGCAATTTTTTTTTCTTATAGACTTTAGGCGGTATTGCCTCAGCCAATGTCAAGTATAATAAAAAGGCGGGAAATAAGAGCTAGTAAGATTCAATCTTTAGGTACAATGTCTTCAATCAATAAGTATTTTGTTTAATCAAATAAGTTGTAGGCAACGTTGTTCGGTAGAAGTGGCATAAGCCTTGCTAGTTGCTATTTGTAGAGCGATAGCTCCCTGCAAAAGGCACGAGGAGGCTACAGGTTGTTCGACCAATCAATGGTTACACGCCTTTTAAGACTAATTCTTCATTAGCTGTTCCCTTGTTCGTTAGATCACCGCACAATAAGCTATCAATATTACACACTGAACCACGAAAATTAACAAAAAACAAAATATTGTTCGGGAAGGGCTGCGGCGATGATGAGCTCAATCCATAGACTCCAGAGGGCGCAATTGACTTGAGCAGCTTGAGCTGAGTGGTCGTCTATATCTCTATAGTATCTGATAAAGGCAAAAGAAGGACGTTAGCAAGTTTCGCAACTACACTGCGAAGACATCACCGACTAACCCGCTTGGCGAGACAGCACCGGCTATATTTAAACGACTCATATATGCGACGCAAGGTCATGGGTGAATTTCACTAACGATACTCAGGAATTATCGAACGAGCGGAGCGTAAGCGAAGATCGTTCTTACAAACAACAACTGTCACCTGGCTACTGGGACGTCTCGGCATTTGGATGGCTTTTTGATTTAGATAGTTTGTCCGACGATAACTTTAGTAACGACTTTCCGATCTTTATGAAATTTGTTGGGGTTGTAGCGGAGACCAACAAAATTTGTGAGTTCGTATATGAGCTGGATTGAGACGGGGGTTCTGAAATTAGAAGGCCTAAAAAGGTTTTGTAAAGGGGTCCTGTTACATTGGTCATCTTATTTGCTACTTTTACGAGCAAGTAAGGTTGAGTTTGGTATCAAACGAAAGGTATTAATTAACACTCTCGTCAAATCCTTATTAACTGCTTACTGTTTAATAACAATTAGCAACATAAAATTGATTTCAAAAATATTTTCAATTATATTTTGATTTTGGTGTAAATATTTTGACAACTGACTTTTTTATTTTATTTATTAGAGCTTTGACTGCTAGGGCCATCAGCATACTGACATTAACACATTAGTTAGAGAGAGTTACCATAATGATGGTGTGGTGACCTAATATAGGTGGTCCACAGATGAGAACCACATGTCAAAGCAACAGAGTGAGAGGCATGTGAGAGGTGGATTTAAATTTAGATGAGACAAAAACTGTCAAATCTGAAGCGATTTCGTCGCGGTAAAATTATGCGCATCAACCGCACAATTTAATATGGACGTTTTGTTTCACCGTGATGGTTAGTTGAGAAAAACATACCCGATACCTATTTTTGGTATTTGTAGTAATTCTACTATTGCACATTTATGGCGAAACACAAGATTCGCGAGTTCACAGTTCGGGGCGAACTACTAGTTAATATACAGTAAATGGGATTCTATGTTACTAACTAGAAATTGTAAGCCTTGTCTTGTATCACTACCATCAGTTTGCCAATTTAACCCAAGTCGACACACCTGAGCGACTTTGTAAATTATTTGTATGGAGAATTTGTACAGAGCCTCTAGCGGTCACTTATAGAACTAAAAGTTACAGCCGTACCATGACTTAAATTATCCTTTACGCAATTCGCTAACGGAAGCTCGATTGTGTCTCGCGTGTCTCGTTTGTATAGATTTTTGACGTGACGTAACGACTTGACACCCTTCATGCAAAACGAAACAGATTGTGTATACCAAAAAGGCTACTTCCTAAATGAATACACGCTTAGAGCATTTAACCAACCGGAGCGGCCATTGACAGGCGTTCCCCTCTGCCGAAAGTGTATGACCACAGGTTCGGCAGATTTTTTGTATAGAAAAAGACAGACATGGCAGGTCCGGTTGGTTGTTTAGTCTAAAAATGCAAAATAGGTACAGTCAGCATCAATAGTATCTTTCTACACGAAGGCCGCAAAAATATGTGACACGCGAAATAAAAGTATTTTTAGAGCCAATAGGAGCGTGTCACATACACGTAGGTAGGTACGTTTTTAATTATTTTAAAGCATTTTATGGTTCCGTTTCGCTCGATACAGGTTAAGAAGGAAAAAAAATCCCATGAAATAACAACCAGCCTTAGAGCTTTAAACCAACCAGAGTAGCCATTGACAGGCGTTCCCCTCTGCCGAAAATGTATGACCAGTGGTCATACTCATTGTATGGACTTACGTTTATCTGACGTGGCTATTTTCACGTTTTGCATACATTTGACGTTCCCCTCCCCCGCAAAAATCGGCAGACTTTTTTTGTATAGAAAATGACAGACATGGCCGGTCCGGTTGGTTTAATAGTCAAAGTGTTCAGTAATAAATTATTTTTCTACAGACCATCAAAATGTCAATATGTGTCAAATGTGACAGGTCATGACCTCCTTAGTCAATGGTCAAAACGAGACGCACCCTCTAATACGTTCTCTTTCCTCCCATTGTGGCCGAAGAATATACTCAAGTTTAAAATAATAACTTCATGATCTCACTCCGGCTCCTTTTTAGGGTTCCGTAGCCAAAATGGCAAAAACGGAACCCTTATAGTTTCGCCATGTCTGTCCGTCCGTCCGCCGCGTCCGCGGTCTAGCTCAGTGACCGTTAGAAAGCTGAAATTTGGTTTGAATATGTGCATTAACCAAGCCGACAAAACGGTAGAATAAAAACGCGAAAAATATATTTTGTTAGGGTACCTCCCGTACACGTGAAGTGGGGGAATTTTTTTTTCTATCCAACCAAGTTGTTTGGCGTATCGTTGAATAGGTCATTTAAAAAAAATTGGGTCTTCTAGCACAGTTTTTGGATAAAACTAATACTTTCGGAAATAATAGCTCCGAAAGTTTAAAACAGGGCGTCCCCCCCATCTAACTTTTGAATCGTGAGTCCTAAAATTTTGAAAAAAAACATGCATTTGAGGCGTAATGAGTACCTTCAATGAAAACTATATTGAATTCAATTGGTTGAGCCGTTTTTGAGTTATCAGTGTTATCACTCAAAAACCCATAGTGAAAGGACGTAAGTAAAAATGACGTAAGCGCCGCCAAATTTCCCGTAAGAAACGTCCTTTTTGAATTAATGGTCTCAGTTTACGGAACCTTACACTGAGCATGGCCCGATATGCTCTTGGCCAGTTTTTCTACTTTAACGTCGTCGAGCTAAAGTGATCCTTAAATCAATATCAACAGAGTAAATTTTACATTATTGGTATTTTTGACATTACTTGCTTCAGGTCAGTCAGTAGAACCTTCTTTCTGAAGGACTAAACTCTAGAAAAAAATCAATGAGCAGTGAACAATAACAAGAATAGAAATCATATCAGCTCTGAAAAATTTACCCACTATTTGTAGGTTTCATAATATATGCTTACTAACTTACTTCAAAAAATGAATATCGCGTCCTGATTGAAATTCGTTTTTATATGTAGTTTATATGCTATTACAAATAAAAAATCATCAGCCGGCTGTAACGCACTGAATAAACCACTGATCAGCAAAGGGCATGCGCAAGCGCTGTTGGACCTGCTAAAATGATGTCTACCATACCCCCCAGATAGGGGTAGGATGCATACATTTTGATAGGACCCCGCAGATCCGCAGAAAGTTATAAAGCAAAGCTTCATTGATGTAGGTACCTACTAGGGAATGCAAACCGGTTATTTTTTGTATGAAAATAACCGGTTATTAACCGAAAAACCGGTTATTTTCATACAAAAAATAACCGGTTTGCATTCCCTAGTACCTACATATTTTGCCGCCAAAATGGCATATTTAGTCTTACTTTACCTGTATTTTTAGCACTCCGTCCATCCGTCCATATATTTATTTCGTCGTAGGATATAGGTAACGAAAACCAAAACAAAACGAAACACTACTAGTTTAAAACGTCGTAGAACTACGTCCATATGTAAAGTGTTAGGTGATTCTTAATTTATTTGGTTATTTTGTCAATGACAGTTCGACTTTCAGTGATGTGATCATAGGTATTTTCCTTATTCTTAAGGTTTATTGTATGATCACAAGAACATATCTGCCGGGCTTTCAGGATGTTGCTGACACCCTAAAAAATAAGCTGTGCGCTACGACGGCGAAGGTTTTCATTTATTTACCAGCAAACAAGCCGGAGCGGCGGCCGATGTTCGAAAGCACTACAAGACTATGAAATATAGCTGTCGTTCGTCTAACTATTGTTGGCGTCGAGGCATTTGATCCGTGAATCAAGAGGCCCGGAGCCCCACGGCCTCACGACCAGAGGAACACAGCTGACAGAAGACAGCTGCTGGCCGCCGGTCTTCATAACACGACGCGGGCGGTATGCACATACCTGCTGCATACTGCTACTTTATTTCTATTTATCTATTCTATTATAAGATTCTAGTTTGTGAAAATGTTACTATAAAAGGCTATTTGGCAATAAATAAATCTTTAATATAACTATGTACATTATAATTTCAAAGTGCCCTGTATAAATCTGGATATTAATGAAGTCAAATTATTGTATTGGGTTTTGATGCAATAATTCGAAGACCGCGGATCACCCCGGATTGTGAGTCACGTTCGAGCACATCTGAGGAGCCCAAGATACCAGCAGCAGTCGCCGTAGCGTAGCCGTATCGGCAAGGATGAGATGATGATGAATGATGCACAACTGGCACAAGAACCTGTAAAAGATATTTCAATATTATTGGTTATTTTTCACAGTTAGAAGCTATTATGATTGAAAATTAAATGTGTTTATAGGACATAAAATTTGAACAACTTACCTAATATTCATTTTGAGGTTAGAGATAGGTTGGTATTTTGATGTCGGTTGAAATCAACTTAATTGTCGGTTAATGAATTAATCTTACATATATTCCGCAGTCTCTTTCTTGTGTCTAGATTTATTTTCTAAAATTATTCTTACTGAAGTAGGTATTGATGTGGAAGTGTCAGTTTCTCATATCGGCTTGAATTTTACCGTTTCTTTTTCTAGTTCCAGTTATTCAACTGTGCAGTCTTCTTAACAATTTTTACTTAAAATAAGGCTTTGTCGATATTATTTCGTCAACTAACAATATATAAAAACACAATAAATACGAATGTATTTCACAGTTTTCACCATGTTTTGACATCTCATTGACATCTCACCTTAGAATTTGGTAGTGAAAGAGTTTTCTACAGTCGATACAGTAATTTTCGGTGACGTGAGTCAAATTTGTGTCTCATGGTACCGTTTTAATAAAACCTATCGAAAACTATCTGTGCTGCCATAGAGTTTTTGTGTTTATTGCTGTCGAAACTGAAGGAAAACGCGAGAACGTGAGGAAAACGATTCGAAGCCCGTTTATTGGTTAACGTCTAAGGAAAGATTCGCAACATTTATGATCTGTTTCATGGTCGTGCTATAGCTCTATGTACAGTCAAGGAATTTGATTCGCGTACCGTTTCGTTGATTTATTGCTTGAAATGTCGGAATATCATAAGGCTTATATTTCTTGAAGCAAGCGAAGAAACATAGCCCTTAGTACTATTAATTGTCATCAGTAATTTAGACTTAAGACGGTACGCGAATCAAATTCCTTGACTGTACAGTCGCCGTCAAATATATCAGAGCGTCCAAGGTACTCCAAAATATCTGAACATGCACTTTATCGCCTTGACAATAGGCGTTGTTCAGATATTTGTGACCCCCTTGACCGCCCCGATATAACTGATGGCAACTGTACTAACAATCTATGGATCTTTGATTCGAAATAAATATATATTGGTTGATTGATTGATTGAAATCGGGGTCGTATAGCAAGACTATGCAGGACTAGAAAGCATGGTAGAATCGAAATATAATATATATCATAATTTTTTGTCGCCAATACTGATAATTATTTTACAGATGATAAGTGGAAAAATAATATATCGAGGAAATACGATAATCAATTTTTTTAATGTTCAGAGCTACAGGTACAAAAGTATTAGTTTTGCCCAAGAATTGTTGTAGAAAACCCATATTTTTATTAAAATACCTATCCAAAGACACCCCAGACATTAGGGGCGGAGTAAAAAAAAAAACCGGCCAAGTGCGAGTCGGACTCGCGCACCGAGGGTTCCGTAAAAACCTAAAACAATTTCTATTTCTTATGATTGCGTGGACATGAAACTTTCGATTTGCTACAGCAGAAAGATATTATAGAGCTGAGTATATGATATGAATTTCAATTTAATACCTCTACGCGTTTACGAGGAAACAGGTAGTAAGTTTAAAATCAAAAAAAATATTTTAAGTACTACGTATTTTACTAAAAATGTCTACTTTTCGTAATTTTTCCTTTGTCTTTGCTATATGAAGTTTCTTCGTGCCAAGTTTCAAGTTTCTGAGTTTACGGGAAGTACCCTTTATAGGTTTTGAGTTTCTTGCGAGTACTCATCTCCAAAATATGCAACTTAAATTGCTATTTCTTTTGATTGCGTTGACATGAAAAGTTGTTTTTGCCACAGCTGAAAGATATAATAGACCTGAGTATTTGACATGAATTTCAATTTAATACATTTACGCGTTTACGAGGAAGAAGGTAGTAAGATTAAAATTTAAAAAAATATTTTTTGTATGATTCTACTAAAAATGTCTACTTTTTATAATTTTTCCTTTGTTTGTGCTATATGACGTTGCTTCGTGCCAAGTTTAAAGATTCTGAGCTTGCGGGAAGTACCCTTTAGGTTTTGAGTTTCTCGCGAGTACTCAGTTTCAAAATATGCAACTTAAATTGCTATTCCTTTTGATTGCGTTGACTTAAAGATTTGGTTTTGCTACATCTGAAAGGTACTATAGCCCTGAGTATTTGACATGATTTTCAATTTAATAACTTCACGCGTTTACGAGGAAAATGGTAGTAAGTTTAAAATTTACAATATATTTTTTTGTATGATTTTACAAAAAAAATCTACTTTTCGTAATTTTTCCTTTGTCTGTGTTACATGAAATTTTTTCGTGCCAAGTTTCAAATTTCTGAGTTTACGGGAAGTACCCTTTAGGTTTTGAGTTTCTTGCGAGTACACAGTTTCAAAATATGCAACTTAAATTGCTATTTCTTTTGATTGCGTTGAAATAAAAATTTGGTTTTGCTACATCTGAAAAGTCCTATAGCCCTGAGTATTTGACATGAATTTCAACTTAATAACTTCACGCGTTTACGAGGAAAAAGGTAGTAGGTACGTTTCAAATTTTAAATATATATTTTTGTATGATTTTACTAAAAATGTCTACTTTTTATATTTTTTCCTTTGTCTATGCTATATGACGTTGCTTCGTGCCAAATTTCAAGTTTCTGAGTTCATGGGAAGTACCCCGTAGGTTTTGCGAGTGCCGAAAACTTTAAAATTTGCAGCATAAACGAATGTATCTTTTGATTGCGTTGGCTTTTAAGTTTGATTTTTTCACAGCTTCAAGGGACAATAGACCTAAGTATTTGGTATAAATTTAAATGGCGATAAAAAACATAAATGGCGATACTTCACAAGCTTTATCAAAATATCAGTTTCAATTTTCAAAGGGAACTCAATGACGCGTGAGAGTTCGACTGCGTAATGAATTACGAATTTACGATACATGCCAACTGAGTCCATTCATCGTTGTCATCACTCACTATATATAGCTCTCTCTGTCTGTAATCAGACGTTACTTCATTCTTCGGGCATGCTCTGCTATTATAATACTCCAAACATGACTGACTCTCTTTATGAGTTAGGGAGTAAATACCATGCCGAGGGAGAGATTCTGCCGTAGGAGAATGCCGGGATTCTTTAGACCCGTTTAGCATTAACCAACCGAAGCGGCCATTGACAGGCGTTCCCCTCTGCCGAAAATATATGACAAGTGGTCATACTCATTGTATGAACTGACGTTTATATGACGTGGCTATTTTGACGTTTCGCGTACATTTGACGTTCCCCTCCCCTGCAAAAATCGGCATCCCGTCTTACGATGCCAACCTGATCAATATTACAATATTAAATAGCCACATGGCCTTTCTGGACGGTCCCTTTTAAGATCATCGAAAGCAAGGGGGGATTCCGATGGTTTTATGCCATAAATGAGGTTACACGGGTTGGACTTCAGGTTTTCCAAAGTAGTGACGATATATAGGGTGGATTTTCTTTTTGGGTCCGTGAGGGCAGCTACCAGATCCCGTGCTACTACGTGAAAATGGTCTTAGAAGACCTTCCCTCGATTTCAAATTAATGAAGGATCGCATTTACAGTTTTTGGAAAAAACATACAGGGTGCGAGAAAAAGGTAATTTATAACAAACTTTTTTTTTAGTGCTGTTTGATCCAATTCCTATCCAGGATCGAAAGCTTGTATTGGACCAAAAAACAAATTCCGGCTAGAAAAGCCACAAATCGAAGGAATACTTTTCCCATACATTTTGTATGCTAATGAATTTTTTTGGCTTGAAAACGTCACGTCATAATAAACGAAAAATAATATGGAAACCCCAAAAATAAACAAAACGTATAAACAGAATGTATATGTTGAAACCATAGAAGTATATGATAAAGCACATCAAAACAGATCCACCGCGACATTATTATCACTAAACTTGTAATAACACATTAAAGGATTTTCTTAACACCAATTTGTCGTATTATAATGGCCAGATGTGTTGTCAGTTAATCCCAAATGCTTCCGTCTATAAATTATCTTCCTTAAAATCCGGCCTATATTCGGATTACTATTTTTGGAAGGTTCAGCAACCTTTTAATTTGGTTTTCGGGATAGGAAACCACTTGAGGTTATTGTCACTGGTTGACAAGACAATGGTGGATCTAATTCTTACACTTTTTCCCTAACCACATTTGAACCTTATTACCGAGCATAACAGTTGATTACAGGAGACTATTAAAAAGTAGTAAAAACGTTCCCATAGAGAGCATAAAGTAGGGGGCGGTGTCCCACTCGCACTCGTTACAAAATTGTCACATTTGATAGACATTTGTCACATATTGATTTGATTGTCTGATGACATCATTATCTCCTTAGTTGAAACGAGACACCATCCCCTAGATAACCTTCTCTTTCAGCCTCACTTTTTGACCGAAGTATTTATGGACGAGACACGTCGTTAGATCAACCACTGTCACGTAACCTTAAGGTTCTAACAATGTGTTAACTAATTGCCATAGCTCGGACAATTCAATGCAAAAACGTCGCAAAACTAATAATATAACACCGGAATAAAACAAGATATATTAAATTTGTATTATGCACAGTATTTTAATAATATATTTATATATTACATTCATAACCACAACCCAAAAAGTGTCAAAAGTGTGCATCTTGTTCTATACACAATTAATTTTTGCGATGAATTGTCCGAGCTATGCTAATTACTAAGTTTTACAATGGAGGGCATCCACTCAGTTCCAGCCTTTATGTCAAACTTTCGGGATAATAACCAGTTGTATGAAGTGAGCATTCTAGTTTTACTTGTTTATTTATAGCTAAGCTACTACTCCAGACTGTAAGTATGCGTATAATATATGCCTTTTCGGTTTAATTGTGATAAAAAAATGAATTTCCTTTGAAGTCGCAGATGCGCCGGAAAATCGGACGGGGAAATCGCGAGCTAGTAAATATCCGGGTCTAATTTTACACAGACGTATGTCATAACAACGTCTTGTGGGTTTGGGGCCGTGTCGTAATAAACTTGTATGAACAGTGTTGTAGTGTTTAGTCGATGTAGCGTATAATAAATAAAATAGGTGCTTAAGAGTCGCCAGGACGCTCGCGTGAACAATATTTAGCAAAAAAACGAATGTACGAGCTGAACTACGTTTGTATGGAAGCGCGAGCGTCCAGGGGGGTGATTTTTGACATTCGACATTTAAAACTCCGAATAAAACGATGAAATTATGTTTTAAAAATAAAAGCGATAGAAATTTAAAATGATGATTATTTAAACTATTAATTCCATGCGAAAAAATTGGCGACAAACTTTTGTGTGCGATTATTTTCGAGCTTGAATTTTTTGAATTCGAGCGTCCGGCTGTCAAAAATCGACCCCCTGGCGACTCTTAAGGGGTGCATTCCATTCCTATCTTTTTCAGCGCGAGTGAAAGAAAATCTGTGTTACGATTAGTATGGGAGCTCATTGCAAATGCAAAATGATAAATAAATAAAAATGCGTTATTTGAAAAATATAAAATAAGGAGGTTTTTATTATAGTTGTTGAATTTTGTCCTTAATTACAGATGTACCTATAAGTCAAAAAACTAAAGACATACAACTGTTTAAAGACTTTAAAGCTAATTTTAAGATGTAACTTTGGAATTATTTTCTGTGTTGAGCCGATTTCGTCTAATCGTGTATCGGTAAATCGGTATCAATAAAGTTCTTCCAAATGTAATGGTTTTAAGACAATACCGTACATCTCATTAAAAAACTAGTATGCCCTTACTTTACTTTACTGTACAAGGTGTAACAAAAATGCTGGTGACCCTTTTATCTGGTATCGTATTCTGATAATGAAAAATTAAGGATTTCGCGTGAAACATTTTTTTCTCCCTCTTTTTCTTAGTTACAATACGATACCAATTATGCCTCTAAACGGATCACCGTTACACCCTGTATAATATACATATAATACTAGCGAACTTTTATTTTTAGATGGACAAGTACTAGCGGACGGGAACGCGGGGACGGGAAGTTCTACTAAAATCGATTTCTGTATTGATTTTCACCTTTTCAGCGTTTGTTTTGACTACGACATGTTTTGTAAACAGCCAATTACTAATCTAATTAGGTACTAAAGCCGCATCTGCATGTCTGAGGCGCTGCCGCGAACGACGAAGGTCGAAGTTTCGTTATATGACTCTCTATCGCACTTGCTTATTCGAAATAAAAAAGCAGATATCTTTGGACTTTGACGTTCATGGTAGGCCCGCTGGTACAGCCTTAGACTATTCAACCAACCGGACCGGCCATGTCTGTCCTTTTCTATACAAAAAAAGTCTGCCGATTTTTGCGGGGAGGGGAACGTCAAATGTATGCGAAACGTCAAAATAGTCACGTCAGATAAACGTCAGTCCATAGTATGAGTATGACTACTGGTCATAAATATTTTCGGCAGAGGGGAACGCCTGTCAATAGCCGCTCCTGTTGGTTAAATGCTCTAAGGGTACAGCTCACCTCTCCAGCTGTAGTATGGACCGAGATAGCCAGTTCAATGAGGGTTTCCTGAAGCGATGTATTCATCAGGTGGCAGCACCGTGACGAGAGGTCCAGCTAATCCACAAATCATGTTTAGTCACTTTTTTTATTGGTAGATTTCATGTTCGCATCCACAAACCAGAATGCTCAACACAATTGAATTCTTCATTTCTGATTTATACGACAATGATACCATAACATAACATAACATAAATACTCTTTATTGAACACCACAAAATAAAAGTTACAAAAAAAGCAAAGTAGCAGTTTAACAATACCCCCCTAGCAACTTTAACCAGAGAGTATTAACATTTTAACTGTTAAAATCAAATCGTTAAAGTTCAAATTTAACACAGGCTTGCTGAATAAGGAGCTTACACAATCCAATTTCAATTCAATTGGAGAAGGTATCCTCTGTAAACCTTCTCCAGACCACCAGAAACTTTGTGTCAGACAGTTTTGCGACAGATAAAGGAGGTTCTCGGGGCAGACGTATGTTCATAAATACATTGTACTCGTAATGTACCAAAATTAAAGAAAATATCTATCTGTTTTAAAAAAAGGCTATGCTCGTTGGGCCAGTGGAAGGCGATCGACAGCGGGGAGGTATACCCACCCGCTGGTTCTCTGCCATTGAGGAAGTTACACGCGTCGGACTCCAGGGTTCCTTTAAGAAGGCAAGGAATCGACCAGAATGGAGAGCAGTACAACATAGAGCGACTTACGGTGTTCACGACCCTCAGACATGGGGATTCGACTTTGAAGAAGAGATCTGTTTTTAGGCCCAATTGTTCTGGTTATTGACCTATATTCCAAGCCCGTCATCCCGTGTGCTATCTAGCGCGTTTGCGCAACTTCGCAACGCTGGGCAGCGGCCAAGCCATATGTAGTACGGCCAATAATAATGTGTATACAATATACGTAATAGGTGCAATCGCTCGATCGAATAGGGATATGGCGTCACCCTAAACCTGGGGATTGCAACCGGTAAATAACATTATAGTCGGTAATAAGGAAGCTGTCAACACCCGATCACCTCAAATTGACTTTAATTAAACAGTTTTTAGCTATAAGTACTTGTTGCGGAAAGTAATAAAATATGTGCCAATGTTTATTATATTTGGAAGAACTTTGTTAATTCCGATACATGATTGGACGAAATCAGCTTGAGTGAAAATAATTCCAAAGTTACATCTTTAAATTAGCTTTAAACAGTTGTGTATATGTAGCTACTTATTTATTTTGATAAAAATCACACAATTTACATGAACCACATTAACAATGCAATTTATTTTTTACTGCACAATTACAAATAACAATAACAATTTAAAAACTACAAAAAGCCCCTGATGTCCCCCAAATCGCTGCCCTGGGGAAGGATGCCCATAACACTGGCTTTAGTTACTTCATTTCTACGTCTATGACTATGGACAAAATTCCACCACACTATTACTAAAAACTTCATTATTTTATATTTTTCAATTATTGCATAGTTTTTTATTCATCATCCTGCATTTGCAGTGCTCCCATACCTACTATTTAACCATAACATAGCGTTTCTCTTGCACTCGCGCTGAAATTGATAGGGATGGAAGTTAGCTGTTGTCATCCCCTTAAAATACCTATGAAACAGGCGGTCCAGGGTTGAAAGGCCAGTAAGGGTTCCTTTAAAGGGTACACGGAAAGGAACGATTAAAGCATCGACGCGTAGTTGCAGTATCCTCGAGGCAACCGGCTCCTGACGTGTTGTGGAGCTGCCCTGCGCGACCCGAACTACCTAGTCAACTTAATCTTTTTTTCGATACGTATAAATTTTCCCCCTGTCCCTGTAAATATACAGTGTCATTCAACGAAAGCCGCAAAAACTAACACTTTATTAGTAGTACCCAAAGAGCACGTCACATAAATATTTATCCAGACTTTGTTTATGAAGATAATATTGCAGATGACAGTACCGTAAATAATATCAAATAATATTAACAAAAAAAGAACCGACTTCACTTAGGATCCGCTATTCCAAGAGGAAGTGGCCGAGTTGATGTAAAAAATAGTGAAATCAAGGTGTGCCTATAATAGTTGAAGAGTTCCCTCGATATCTCCAGGATCCCATCATCAGACCCCGACTTGGTGACAATGGGACAATCTTGGGGTTACCCGTTCGATTAAAAAAAATTGAAAATCGGTTCACGATTCACGGAGATATCGAGTTATATACATACAAAAAAAAAAAAAAAAAACAGTCGAATAGACAACCTCCTCCTTTTTTGAAGTCTTTTAAAAAAAAAAGATTAAACAACGCATTTTTCGCAAAACCCCATCGTCGCCTCACGCCGCGTTGGCATTTCTCCTCACTGTTCTTATTTCTGGATAAAAACATATTCGAATGATTAATATGTTTGTTTCCGAGCCTTGGGCATGCTTCTATAAAAAAGGTGACCTATATTTACGGGTTTCAAGGTCATAGTGCCACTGAGTCAAAGTAGACGAGTTTTTCTACGTTGTCAAAGTGTACCGGCTTGGACGTAAACGTCTCCAACAACTTCACTTGCAGAATATTTAACAATAAGTAAAGGGATTGGTATTTGTTTATCGGTCACGTAAAAACGGCTCAATGGATTAGGATCACATTTGAATAAAATATGGCTCACTGGCAAAATGGGTACCTGTTTTATAACTTATAGTGGGATACAAGTACCTATAAATACGAATTAGATACTTTTTATCCTGGAATTAATACCTTATTGAAGTTGAATGGGAGTTTAAAGTAGGAATCGGTATTATTTTCAGACAAATTAAGCGGTATTTGATTTCGGTATAAATATTGGTTGTTAACGTATATTATATTATTTAAATTCGTCTGAATAACCTGATTATTTACTGTCCCTATCTTAATTTCATTTTGGAATATCGGGTAAATATAAATATTTAATGGACACATTGTTTGCGCCTTCAAACGGAGAAATCTCTATTGACAGTGAAACATTTGTTGTTAAGATCCTATGCTCCGGTAGCTTAGCGAACTATCGCTTAGAAATCCTAGATATAATCTACAAATCTACATTAATCGAACATTGTTTTATTTTATTTTATTTCAGTTTGTAACCTACCTACTTTTCTCGCAAATGTCATCTGCTCAAAGAATGATGATGAGAAGATGATTCTAACAAATCTAACACAATGAGCTTCCGTCCATTGTTTTATCACGGAGTTCTTATGACCAGCTTCAGTCTCTACACTGAAAAAATGAAACAGCTAGAAATAAATAAGTTTTTGCCATTTACAACGGAGTGACTCGCTTCGCATGGAGCTTGCAAAGTTCGTTGCTAAAATCAAAGGAGTCAACTTGGCTAACTTATGTACATATGTAAGTATCTATTTATGTGAAAATATACCATTAAATTAAATTAGTTAAAAATAAATAAGGAAATCAGGTATGGGTTATATTTACTGGGACACTTATTTGAATTTAAATTAGTGCTTGGTTAAAGTAACCAAGAACATTTAGCAATAATTGCTTGTCTGTCATTAACAAAGCTTTATTCCGTGTTTTAAATATGTCTCGGCTGTATGCAACCAAAAATATCTTAACCGAGCCAAATTGGTACTTTGCTAACACTCATTTTTTCCGTGTTATTTATTTATTAATTATCAGACCAGCTCGATATAGTACGAAAATATAAAGTAATGCTAAATATCAGGAACTGGATCAAATCTGGCTTGAAGCAACCCGTTACACTTATTTGCGTATTTTGCATGCATTAATGTCCCCACCCTCCCGCAGCAAAAATAAATACGCAAACAAATACAACAAACCACCACCACCAATACCAAAAGTCGAGACACGTGTTTCGCCTCTACGAGGCATCCTCAGGAGCTGCTGGAGGTGTTGTCGGTGTGACGTCCGGCAACCCGTTTCATTTCGTTGCCGGACGTAACATTAACAGCAATATATTGTAGTTGACAAACATTGTAAGTTAAATATTAAAATGTAATATCCCCCGACATAAATATAATTTGCGCCTCTCGGTTTCAAAGCTAAGACTTTTTCTGTTAGTGCATATTTAGAATTCATTTTATAGGATTCGCCATAAAGGGCTTTTATCTTCATAAAGCCATAAGTAATGAATGAATGAATGAATGAATGAATGAATGAATGAATAATATTTATTTCAGATTATAAAAGATCCATATTTTTGTTAGTAATTATATACATCATTATTATTAAATTAAATTATTAACTATTGGTTAGTAAAACTATTCTAAGCACTCTCTACATATTATAATAAAATTTTTGGGGGGATGCACTTGGATAATGAGTGCATTTTCACCCAGTAATAACTTTATGAACTCGCTTAGTCACAAATGTTATGAACTCGCACTTAGCACAAATGTATGTAAGTTTAATTTAATATATTCATCTGAATTTCCTTTTCTATTACAATGAAATAATTGACTGTGAAGAACTTTAAAAAGTCACGGAATACAAACGCGTGAATCAATTGATATTTTTCATTGTAATGGACGTGGGGTGCCCGGCCTTAGAATTGTCCCCCACCATATCGTCCCGTGGTTGCAGTAGGAGTCTGCTAAGGGACTATACCGGGAGATGGGCTGCATCTTTCGAAAGCCTAAACAACAATATACAAAAAAAACTGCGCGCGCCAACCCGCCTGCCAAGCGTGGCGCGTATGGCAAACCCCCCTTTTAAACGAGAGGCCTATGTTCAGCAGTGGACGTCTTGATGATGATGATGATGATGATGAATGGACATCTGTTTCCAATTACTGATATTTTCTACCAATCTATAAAGGGACTATACAGTGTGGAAAGTTAACTCGGGCCCTGGAGGGAAACTATCTTAAAACGTTGAGATAGCTCAATTCATTGAAATGAAACATTCTTTTATTTTTCCTAAAAAGTAAAACTACATTCACAGTTTTTTTTCTAATTTTCCCATTTTTCCATACTAAAATTGTATTATGATTATTTTTTATTATTTATGGCTTCTCTTGTGGCGTAAATTTGGTTGGTATTAAGAAGTTTGTATTCTTGTTGGAAATAGGATCGATTGTCATCAATTTTCATAAAAATTGTTTTTGACAAAAATTACGAAATGAGTTGTTTTTTTTTTGTGAACTGTACATTTTCTCGAAAATTTGTAAATGCAGATATGTATCTTTTTAAAAATAAAATAATGTTTCCTTTCTGTTAATTGAGCTATCTCGACGTTTTACGGTAGTTTCCCTCCAGGGCCCGACTTATCTTTCCACCCTGTATAGTTAGTGTTTAAGGAGTACAATCTACGTTTAATTCTTTTTCTCGGGTTATGGCCCGAAACAGAAATTAGAATTGGCCGAAAGCACAAAAAACTCACTTCCGGTTTTAAAAACGGACAGTATTTACCTAACGGTATTTGATACTAAAATGATTCTTGTGGCAACAAATAGTAATTTTTAATACAGTTGCTCAAAAAAGTGCTTTTCTGATAGTAGTTTAGCGTGCGGAAAGTTCTATTTCTCGCACTAGTGCTTTTTACTTTTCCAGCCAATCACAGCTAATGACAGTGACAGACAGCCAATCACAGCGCCGCACCGCACCACGCGGAGCGTTCGGATACATGTACTAAAGTAACCTCAAAGTGAATAATTGACAATTTTATAATTTTTTCGCAACTGTATTAAAAAACGTCGTTCGATACTCGTGCGTAAATGTCATTCTTCACTCGTCCCGAGTCTTGCCACTCGCCTACGGCTCGTGGCAAGATATCTCGGTACTCGTGAAGTAATGATATACTTTCCGCACTAATATTGAAATGTACTATTGTATTTAGTTACAGAAAAACCCAGTCTGCCAGTTTCTGCACTGCCGGAAGTGCCCGGCAGACTGGTTCAAAAGTGACGTAAAGGAGGAACGTTACTTTCAAACTAGTCTGCCGGGCGCTTCCGGCCATGCAGGAACTGGCAGACTGGGTTCTTCTGTACCTGAGACTATTTCTTGCCACAAGTGTCATCTTTATATCTAGAGACGTAGGTTAATACCTGTGTAGGCTACAGGGGCGGTGCGTCAAAATAATTCTAAGGAAAGGCGTGGCTTTTGGCCTTCCTTTTCCCCATAAGCTTTCGTAAAAGTACTCAACCGACTGAAATTAAGGGAAGCCGGTGGGAATCGAGTTCAGCTGAGCCACTGAGTAGCGTGATTTCAGTGCGTGTTTGGTGTTGTTGCTCTAACACAGGGGTCGGGAACCAAGGTCCACATCGTATAGGTAACGAAATTGACGCGGGCCGCACTTTGTTTATAATGTGTGTTATCTGTCAAAAAGTACCAGTACCATTTTGTCAGTTGTCAATAACGACGACTTTTTATAAGAGGCTCGTGGGCCGCAAACCGTGAGCTGTGCACGGGCCGCCTGTTGCCTACCCCTGCTCTAAGGTAAACATGATTAGTACCTAGCAAAACAAAGCGTAAGGTGACACTGAGAACGTTTCACTTTGTCAACAAGTGTGAAGCCGTTAATGTATTAGGTATCCGAGATTATGCATTAAGACAGTGTGTAAATCTAATACGGATTTTAACGGTGGTTTACATAGGTCATACTGAACAAGTTTCACTATGCATGTAACCCTAAAATCTAAAAAAAAATTGACTTCCTCGTACAAAATGTCGACACCCATGCGACAAAATGTATGAGTCTGGCAAAAAAACCCGCAATTTCGGGGTAGGCTCCATAGTGAACGTTGTTCGGTATGACCTATATAAACTACCGTTAAAATGTTCGCCCGTATTAAATTTACACATTGTATATGCATTAATTGGAAAACACAAGGATCGTATATCAGTTTTTGCCAAAACCCCGAAACAGCTATTGTGTAGAATTATTTCACGTTCATTCTCTTTATGTTGGACTCAATCAGTAGGTACCGCGCGAATTCAACAATTCGATAGTAACTCCGTAATATAATATTAATAAAGATTGACAATGAATAAATAACTAGATCTAAGTAGGTTGTAAACACTTTACAACCTGGAGGTCTATTTAAAGATTTTTTTAGATTTATTCTAATTTAATATTGAAGACTTTTGGGCCTGTCAGACTTTTAACTTACTCAGCTCTGTCTGTCAATAATACGATACGATTTATAAGATACCTATGTAGTTTAAAAGCTCCAATTTATGCTTCAAAACTAACTCGATTTTATTTGATACCACGACAATAGCAAACAAGCATACGGCCCGTCTAATTTGATGGTAGGCAGCTGCCGTAGAACCGTAGCCTCGGGACGTTTACAGCTTCAAAGGTGCGTACAGTCACCATCGGATAAATTTGTCGGAGCGGTCAGGGTACTCAAAATTATCTGAACATGCAATCCCCTCGGCAAGAGAGACGTTGTTCAGATATTTGTGACCACCTTGACCGCTCCGATATATTTGATGGCGACTGTACAAAGAATGGGCAACGCCTTTTACAAATCGGTACAGTACTAAAACTACTACAACTGTCGAATATCTTAACTGTAGTTTTAAGGCAAAATAATAATATGTTCATAAATAAATGACAATCATCACTACACTACATAGTATAAAACAAAGTCGCTTCCTGCTGTCTGTCCCTATGTATGCTTAGATCTTTAAAACTACGCAACGGATTTGGATGCGGTTTTCTTTAATAGATAGAGTGATTCGTGAGGAAGTTTTATATGTATAATTGCACCCGTGCGAAGCCGGGACGGGTCGCTAGTAAGTTAAAAACTAAAGAGAAGACTAGACTTAAAACTTAATTAGGTACATTCGCCATCAGATATATCGGAGCGGCCAAGGTGGTTACAAATATCTGAACAACGTCTCTATTGTCAAGGCGATGAAGTGCATGTTTAGATATTTTTAAGTACCCTGGCCGCTCCGATATATTTGATGGCGACGGTACATATCATAGGATTCATAAAGTGTCTTCTATATTTAGAAAGGACATGGTATAATGTTTTTTGAAAAATAGCTAATTCGACTTCTTACGAAAAAGGCGAAAACGTAATCAATTTAGATATAAAATGGTTTTATTTTTTCTTGGAATAGAAGTACTCGTAATTTGACTTCATAGGAAAGAAAATAATCAAATTAGGTACAGTCTATTGCTGTTCTGTTTTTTCATTTGTCACTGTTGATTGATACCCGACGTCTCTTTCTAAAACCCGAAGGTTCTTTTGTGATCTCAAGGACTGTATGTTGATGTATCTGAAACCTTACCATGAGTCGCTATTTAAAAGCTTGCCCAATTTCATTTGGAGATTGGTTTGCCGTGTAATAAATTAGTATCAAATTTTTGTGCTTTTTACTTTCTTTTCATTTTCGTTTTTTATCGACCTTTGACAAGTTATGAATGTGTAACTAGAGCCAGATTTATATTTTTTATTTAAACATGGTCTAAGGCTGCCTATACATGATGGGCCATCAGGGATGCAGCTATACAACAGAACGAGTTCGCAATATCGTTAGCTCCCTCTAACGCATAGCTGCGTCCTTATGATGGCCCATCATGTACAGCAGCCATAAACAACACTCCGATATTCCGATGGGAGCTGACGGCTGAAAGATCTTATATTTACAATTTCAACATAGTTTGGTTCCTCTTTGACATTTCTAAAAACTGACGAGTGATTTTAGTTTTAAATAAATAAAATAATAAAATTTATGGCCAGCAAACCAATTTTTTTGTTTTAAAGTCTAAAACTAAGACATTTAACTTTGACTTACAGCCTTGGCCAGAAGTGTTGAGCACCAATGCGATTTTCATACAAAACTGGAAAGTTTAGTCCATCGTTTCCATCTTTGTTTAAGTTATTTTGTCAATAATTTAAACTAATAGGCATGTTTTGTTGAAGTTAGTAGTAACTGCATAGAATATTTGCAATATGTCGCACCGACTTAAATTTACATTTTTGGTACCTTCTGTTTTCGTATTTTTTAAGTACCTTGAAAGTGTTATTAAGTGAAGTTTTCTATATTTATAAATAAAATATAACATTTACCGTTACCGTACATTGTTAGGATAGGGAAATAATGCTTAACATCAAAATTGTAAAAAAAAAACACCTATGCTCAATACTTCCGGCCAAGGCTGTATATACATTTTTTATATATTTTTTTATTTCCGTTAATTTCAGTAAGCATTATGGTTAGGTACGATTAAGGTAACGAACATTTTTTTTTATTTGTATGTTTTTTTTCATACAATATTGTTATATTGATCACTAATGTGATTAGGTTTCCGAGATGCAAAGAAAGCATATTTTATTGACGTTGCAAACCAGTCGATCATTTATTGCGGTGTCTGAGAGTACAAAAACTACTTAATGTAGGCTTACGCAATCAGAAAGATAAAAATTTACTATCGACTATCTCAAAGCTGGAGCTAATTAGAACACTGGTGTCTTTGAGAAATGTATCCAATTCAAACTCAGGAATACACCCTCGCAATTAAAGTAAATAAAAATAAACCACGGCGTATATTTTGTTAAGGGCGTTGCTATTACCATGATAAGCCGTAAAATCAATAGAAAACTAAGGGATTCAATCGAAGGTCATTGGCGCCAGAAGCCCCCACGGCCATGCTACGCGCGTAGCGCTACGCCGTAGCCGATAACATGTGTTTCCCGCTTTGTAGCGAAAATGATTTGTAGAGCCGTGACGTACATGTCGTCATGGGCATGAATGAGTTAAGCGTTGTTCTTTTCTCTGCGTCGGCGCAAGCCGGCTGGTATATTTTTTACCCCATAAGGGTGCAAAAGGGGTAAAAAATCAGTTTGCGGAATAATTGTATATAGCAGTGGCGGTGCCTCAAATTTTTTTTAAGGCAAGCCGAAGCCACTTTGGCTGACATTTTTTTCATTGGATGTAGGAAAACTACTCAACTGTCTGAACATTGGGCAAGCCGGCGGGAATCGAGTTCTATGAACGCGCTGCCACTGGCATATAGGTACCTTGTAGATTAGTAAAAATTATGACTAAATTAACACATAAATAGCATACCTATCTTATGTGTTTAAATTACGTCTGGAAAATTATGAAAATTTTCTGAAATGGGGGTGGGACTTGTCTATCTCCACTGTTTATTTATTTTTTATTTTTTGTTGGCTCTATGTTTCATTACATGCTCGCTTTACAGAGCCCACCCTGTATTGGCTAAAACTATATTTCAGTCAAAAAATCTATCTTGCTCCACATACACCGCATCGCTCTCAAACAATGATAAACAACACAGGCATGTAACATGTGACGTAACAGGCATTTTCTAAGATCTAAATAATTAATGATGACATGACCTAAACGAGACGTTCTCTCAGTTAGTTACCATCTACCTCTTCTAGTATTTCTAGTAACACCAACACTCACTACACAATCACTTCACGTACGCTATTCTCAGCACCCAAACAACCCCGAACAACTCTTGTAGTAGTTGTAGTATTAGTACCAGGTACCTGGTGTATACAGATGATCCTCGAACGACACGGCCAGAGTCGGCCTTACAGCAGTTGCTACCCATGGTAACGCATCGCGAGCTGCCAGCAGCTCGGCAAACGACAGACTGGTTTATTTTTGAAACCGCTCTGCGCGGACGCAGATACTTACTCAACTGAAAAACGTAGTAAGCGTCAACATGTTTCATACAGTCTTAATGCGTTTTAAGTATAAATGTTTGGGTTTGAAGGAAAAACGCACTTAACGTCACTGATTTCAGTAGGCTTATGTTGCTTTTAGCGTGTAGCTTTAGGTTGAATTAACGGAAAATTGAAAGGTGAGATTTGCGTGGAAATGGGAAGATACTTAGGCTGTTTTTGAATGCTGTTTTAGAGATAATTGGCTTAGAAGAAGGGAATCTTAAGTATCAAGGTATTCGGCATACTGTTAGTCGTTTTAGAGTGAATGGGTGAAACTGAAGCAAGATTGAAACGTGAAGAATGCAAAAAATTGATACTTAGGCTGTTTTTAAATGCGATTTTTGAGATAGTAGACTCAGAGGAAAGTTGTCTTAAGCGTCAAAGTTTTTAGGTATCACTAAAGTCGCTTATAAAATGCTTCAGATAAAACTATAAGTATATCGAATTTACAAAATCTGATATGAGAGAATGTAATAGGGCGTTTATTCACAATTAACATGAACGTCTTTAAAATACAGTTGATAATTGTGTCCCTATTCGTCATTTGGACATTAATGTTCGTAGAAAAGGACAAAATTTAACAGAAGGTTAATTTTAAAGGCAATTTTAGAGGGAGCTAATTCAAACAAAGAAAGTTTTTAATTTTAAGCACGTACCTATTAGTTACATATACACTTACTACCCACCTACATACATACATACATACTTGTATATGTACTTATTTACTAGGACTTTGTTGTGATCGGATTTCAGTGTGCAACACGGCGGAAAACGTACAGTTATTTTCCAAATAAAGTCGTTAAATCGTTAAAATGTTATTGAAATATATTTGTTGCACCTAACTGAAATAAACAACGTTTGTGCTAAATTCCTGATGTTTTTGAGCTATAAAAACCGTATAAAACCCTGTAATCCGATCAGTGGTAATGGTCGAACGAATGGTTACAGGTAGTAATATTTAAAACACGGTACTGTACGAATAATGAAAAAAATGTAGCAGGAAAAAATATATTGCATTTGGACAAAGGCGGAATTTATGTATTTAGGGACTCTTCAAGTTAACCTTTGAACAGATAAGCAGTTAAACTAAAAAAGAATGGTTTATTGCAGAAAAAGATGCATGGTTACAGTTTATACTGACCTCCATCACAAGACAAAGCAAAGCAAACCTATACAACAACCCAAACCATTGCATATATACAAAGACGCTCTTCCCCACCCATAAGGAGCTGATGGAATACACTGCTAAGAACATACCTACCTTCTCTTCGACGCAATACCTGAGCAACCATGGCTATCATAAAGCTTATCTTTTCAGATTTAAAATCACCGACAATAGTCACTGCCCCTGCGATCCCCCGGAACAAATAATACAAACGATGTCTCACCTAATAAACGAGTGCCCTCGGTTTGCAATACGGCGCCTTCACCATGAAATTACACGCCACAATTTACACGTAGATCCGAAAAAGCTTAAAGAAATATTAACAAACGAGTCCACCACCCAAAGTTTTCACGAACTGTTAGTACATATTGTAAAAAACCTAAAACAATTTAACGGCAATCCCTAATTAAGCACGAACCTTTCCTTCCTTCTTCCTCTTATTCTTAAACTACTCACACACAAATATATAATATTAATATTACACTCCACAATTACTTTACACACCACGCGATTATTTGTCCCGGATCAACACATCGATTCACCCGGAAACAACGCGTATACCCCTAGCGCCGACTGCAGTGCCGGCCCGAGCCCTTGATCAGGGTAGAGCGAAATCAGGTTTTGGCGCCCTTCGTCCAAGTTTTCAAGCGTACTTTGGGGCTCCCGCCACACTCGCGTCTATTAAAACTTTTTTTTTCTCATTTCCCATTATGGCGCCCCCCTTGCCATCCGGCGCCTAGAGCGGCCGCTCCACTCGCTCTACCCTAGGTCCGGCCCTAGCGCCGAGTATCTGGTTACAAAACACTGCACAGGGTGTAGGGGTTTATTCCGTAGCGCGTAGGCAGCTGGGAGAAATCCCCACCTGAGTCGGGCATGCTGTCGGAAACCGGGCCGGCAGTATCCAATGAGGATTACCTCCACCTCTGACAAAAAAAAACAAAAACACTAGGCAATGCCTGTCCGTGAAGGAGATATTTTTTCTGAATTACAATAAGTAAGTGATTAATTATCAGTACTATTGCTACAGTCCATGAAAATATCTGAACGTGCACTTTATCGACTTGACAATAGAGGCGTTGTTTAGATACTTGTGACCACCTTGGCAGCTCCAATATATCTGACGGCGACTGTACAATTTCGACATTTTTATAATTAGGAACTATTACAGTTACAATGGTTCTTACTGTGCCTATTCAGTGTTTGGCCTAAATTTAAAATTAAAACGTAGATTCTACTCCTCAAATTAAACAACGTATGTTCAGCGACTTATAAAAAGAGCTTACGGTTTGATTTTTAGTACATTTTAAAGTTTACCTGAACACGCAATGTATTGCGAAATTGATTATGTATGTAGGGTGACAAGACTGACAAGCAATGTCAATTAGACAGCTTTTAATGTACATTGAAAATAATATTTAGTTTGTATGAAAATGAGACAATCTAAAAACTACATATTTTTTTAAAGTTGTTGAATAAGGGAGTATGTACAGTCGCCATCAGATATATCGGAGTGGCCAAGGTGGTCACAAATATCTGAACAACGCCTCTATTGTCAAGGCGATAAAGTGTATGTTCAGATATTTTTGAGTACCCTGACCGCTCCGATATATTTGATGGCGACTGTACAATCTATGTTTAAAGTTTTTGCTCGTGTTATGGGCTACACACTGGGCCATAACATAATACTGGAAAATGGGAGAGAATAATAATAAATAAGCACGATTACATTGATTTAAAGTAATTAAATCGGAGGGGCGAGTTAAAGGAAATATAATTATATTTTACGTCACTCTGGTCGGTAAGGAGATTTGCCGCCCACGGGCGCAGTGGCAAATCTTATTTCACGCCCAGGAGAAGACGTAAAATTGTGTACGCACCAAGGCCTCAGATCGCTTGTTTATGGCCCTTACCTTCGGTTCGAGCCACAAATGCCCGCGATCTGAGCCGCTCTTTATTTTACCGTAACGTACTATTATGGTGCAAATTAAAGCATAGATCTTTAAAACAAAAACAAAGCATAAAATCATGATGTTTTACGTTATTACCTTATACTTATATGGAAAAGTCTTTCAATATTGTAAACAAGCTTTCATTAGTTAAAATCCATTAGTTACTTAATGGAAATAAAAGAAGGGAGTAAACAATTCGCTATAATTTGCTGTTTTGTCCCGTCCACTTATTTTCATTATTTGAGAAAAATATTTGACAAAAACAACATTTGAAGGGTACACGGATAGAACAAGTCTAGTCCCTTTTTTCGTAAAATGAGATTTTCGTATCAAAATGTAGAGCTTGCAATGAACTATTAGCAACAACTTCTGTAACAGCTGGAAATTTTAATATAAATCCACTTTTTAATTCATAAAAACAATCTAGTTACGAAAATAATATGGTTAATTGAATCGTTCCAAACTTTAAAATATCGCTGTGTGCATGATTGTGGCGCCATCTCTTGGGCAGGTGGTCAATCTCTTTTTTTCCTTTTTTATAAATACGTTGTATTCCTTGCCTATATGAAATGTAACTGGCTGATTCACTATTTTGACAGCAGACAGGGGATTCGCAGTTTCATTTCTTGTCACATTGAGCACTGCGATCGTTCTCGTTACCCCCACCATGCACTTCGCACATAGCGAAAATGTTGTCAAAGTGACTAGACATGTTCTTTCCGTGTACCCTTCATTTATCGTCAATGATTTTATATCATAGAATATGATGAATTCAGTTTTAGTTAGGGATTGATGGTTTATTTTATCTATACACGGTGCCCGTGAGGATAGCGAGAGATTTTAACAGTGTATTCCTGATCATAATTGGAGATTTCAATGTCGTATAAACTTTTCTGGATTTCGCCTCGTTTCAGAGCTACTCCCAATTAAACTAAAAAAAATATTATTGTAACTTAGTGCAAACCGCTTTTTTGATGGCGATTTCACTCTTTATGGGGTCTAAAAGTTTAGTCTAGGCATCCTTATTGACATATATCAAAAGGCCAAGGAATACTTTGCGTAAACATTTTTTTACGAATAAAAATGTACCAATTTATTTTAGTCGTCAGTTTTATCAATAACATTTATTTTTTGTGT
This sequence comes from Pammene fasciana, assembly GCA_911728535.1. Classification (NCBI taxonomy): domain Eukaryota; kingdom Metazoa; phylum Arthropoda; class Insecta; order Lepidoptera; family Tortricidae; genus Pammene; species Pammene fasciana. Next base: position 43,494,989 of record OU452272.1, on the reverse strand, counting down.
TCCAAAGCATTAAAAAAATCGAAAAAAAAGCAAAAAAAAAATTCTTTTTGGCGAAATCGACCTAACTTCATATACCAATTTTTACTTCTTATGACCACAGGAATTCGTGGTTATTAAAATCTCTCGCAATGCTCACGGGCACCGTGTATACATAACATGTATTAAAAACCCCGATTAAATTCCATAGTGTTCTGGTGCTGGCGCCATCTATAAAAAACTTTCACCGGCCCACCACATTCACTTGCTTTTCAACAGATGGCGCTGCTACGTGTCATCGGCAGATGTAACTAGATGGCGCTGTCGACTACATTTATTTTTGGTTTATCGTGAACCTTGGATGATGTCATAGTAAATTGAAATTAGTTTAGACCACGTTTAAACTGAGCGATTAAGAAATGTTTAAGAATGGGTGCATTGATAAAAAATATGGGTAAGAAAGAAACTTTCACAATTGTCATTAGAAAATTATCACAGGGCTAGAGCTGCAGTTAAGATAGGGCCATTACCCAAAATCTCCCTACCCCCCCCATACCCCCTCTTATGAATCATATATAACCTAACCAGCCCCCCCCCCCCCCCCCGATTCTGTCGAGGGTCTAAATGGAGCAATTGAGTGACCCAAAAGTACGGATTAGGTAAATGGAGGTGTTGAAAATGAACTTTAAATCCTCTTTTGTTCTTATTTCGGTTCTTTTGGGTCCAAAAAATCTTAGTATACAAAACTTGAATGGGGCAACTGCCCCCGTTAAGAGGCGCTGGCAAAGACATTTTTGTGCTAGTTTACTAGATGGCGCTGTACGGTATACATTAGGTATGCGGTAGCTTAGCTCTGAAGCGCCATCTGAACTAGAACAAACCAGAGTTATCGCATAATGTATGGGGCGCATTTAGGGGGTTATAACGAGGAATAAACATAAGTATATACAGTCCTTAGAGCTTTAAACTAAGGGGAGTAGCCATTGACAGGCGTTCCCCTCTGCCGAATGAGTATGACCAGTGGTCATACTTATTGTATGGACTGACGTTTATTTGACGTGGCTATTTTGACGTTTCGCATACATTTGACGTTCCCCTCCCCCGCAAAAAACGGCAGACTTTTTGCGATAGAAATGAGAGCGCGTCTCGCATCGCATCCGGTTGGTTTAATAATCAAATATACAGTCACCAGCAAAAGTAGCTAAGCGGGTAGGGTGTTTAAAGTTAAAAGCGCTCGAAACGTCAGGAAAATAACAAAAGTAAGTGTACGCGAGAGTCCCGTTTTGTCAAAATAATAACAGTTTGAATGTTTATACTCCAGCGCAACATTTTAACTAAGTACCTAAGTAGGTACAGCTTTTCCTCCACAATGCACGCGGGTGATTCCATTATTAAAACTACTTATTGTTTAACCTCGTACACTGAAAAAAATTAGTGCCAATCAAGTGGATTTTTAGCTTGTTTGGAAATTTCTTGATGGAATTGATCACAACATAAATAAACTTATGACTTTACAAATTATTGCAGCCATAGAGTTAAAGTGATTGAACACGTGAACATCTTTAGTAGTTGACCGTAACGATATCGCATCGTAAAGGCAAATAAAAAAAATGTCTAATTTTACCAAAGCAAGACATTTATTTCAATCACTCATTGTTAGTTACTTCAAAAAAGTTGATTCAGACTTGATTAAGCCTATAATGTGTGCGTGCCCATCGCAAGCGAATATCATGTTTGATATGATCAACTTTAGACTGGATAGCCACATACAAGTTTTTTTTTGTTAACTTTGATAATGTTGCAGTAATCAAATTAAAATGGTTGCTGATATCATTGTACTTGATATGCTCAGGTGGAAACAAGTTACATTATAATTGTTAACAAAATCTTGTTTGCTCCAATCACATTTTTTTCAGTGTAGTACCGTACTACACTGAAAAAAATGTGATTGGAGCAAACAAGACAGTGCCGGCCCGAGCCCTTGATCAGGGTAGAGCGAAATCGGGTTTTGGCGCCCTTCGTCGAAGTTTTCAAGCGTATTTTGGGGCCCCCGCCACACTCGCGTCTTTTAAAACTTTTTTTTTCTTATTTGCCATTTTGGCGCCCCCCTTGCCATCCGGCGCCTAGAGCGGCTGCTCCACTCGCTCTACCCTAGATCCGGCCCTGGTAGTACCTACAGTCACCGGCAATAGAAACTTCCTACATAAAGGTCGCAAAAATATGTGACACGCTCTTATTTCCTTGCTCTTGATTCCATTAGAGCGTGTTACATATTTAGCGGCCTTCGTGTAGTAAGATACTGTTGAAGGTGACTATACCTGGGGCCGTATTCTAACTTTAAAACACGCACAGACACGATCCAACTTCAATACAAATCCAATGCAATAACAACACAATACAGCTAACGCCTACACGTCTGAATCAAAATTGACGGAATTTCCTTGAAAACACTGCGATGCAACTACAATACGACTTCAATGTTGGTTGATTATTGGGTAAGTGTTGGGGTTATGTTTAAGACAGATTGTGTTGTTAATCTAATGTTTAAACATTTTAAAATTAGAATACGGCACCTGTATATCTAAATAACTGTGGGATATGGAAACAGTGCCAGCCTACATATGACACTGTAGGATCAAATTCAAAATGCCGGTCGCGACATCACAAGATTTTTACGAATATACAGGGCGTCCCAAAACTATGGGACATGGAGAGGAAGTACATTAAATATCGAAGCTAGGGTATTTTGCTGAAAGTAGATTTTGTTATTTTTATAAATTTTAAACAAAAAAGAACCGACTTCACTTAGGATCCGCTATTCCAAGAGGAAGTGGCCGAGTTGCTGCAAAAAATAGTGAAGTCACTATAGGTGTGCCTATAATAGTGGAAGAGTTCCCTCGATTTCTCCAGGATCCCATCATCAGACCCCGACTTGGTGACAATGGGACCATTTTGACCAAAATTTTGAAATTTGGTTCACGATTCACAGAGATATCAAGTAACATACATACAAAAAAAAATGATAATAAAAAGAAATTCAGTCGAATTGTGAATGTACAGTATTTTAATAATATATTTATTATATATTATATTCATAACCACAACCCAAAAAGTGTCCAAAAATATGCGTCTTGTTCTACAGGGTGTATCAAAAATAATGGTTATCCGTTTAGGGCGTAATTGGTATCGTATTGTGACAAAATAAAAAAAAAACGAGGAAAAAAATTTTAAGCGACAATTTTTTTTATAGGATTCGCTGTCCCAACTGGCCAACCCTCCATTGAACCCAATTTATTTTTAGTTTTTCGTAATTAGAAATAACAATTATGCCCTTAAACGGATCACCAGCATTTTTGTTACACCCTGTATACAATATTTATTTTTGCCATGAAGTGTCCGAGCTATGCTCACAAGTTTTTGACAGCTGTTAAATAACTAACGTGTCCAATAGCCGTCCAGGCCGCACAGTTATTTATTTTGCATTTACCATGGACGCACGCTGGTCGCGCCGCTTGGGCGTCCACTCCATTTTCTTAGTCGAGCCGGACCTTAATTTGGCTTAAAATGTCTTCATGAACTGTAGGAAAATTGATCTGGTGCCTGAAAATTAGGCAAGCCGACGGGAATCGTGTTTATGGACGCGCCGGCTGCGGGCTTGGCGTGAAAGTCAACTTCAAAACTTTCACGGAACCAATCAGAACACAGACGCGACAAGTGTCTTAGCTACCGACTTATTTATACCGGGCACAAGCAAAAACAAATAAACAGTCCCGACGACAACACAAGCTCTATACGAGTGTATTGTAAGGAAAATAAGACTCAAAGTCCGATGGAGGGTACGGGCATTGCTTTGGATTTAGACTCGGTTGAAAAGTACTTTCTATCGATGAAAAACTGTACTTTGCCTAGTACTAGCAATGTATAAACGTATTACTACGTATTGATGTGATTTTGGATACAAATTCCAATATAATACGGCGAGTTTTTTTAAAGTGTGAGCTATTCGCGTCAAAAATTAAGCGTATTAATTCTAGAAACGTCGTTTAGTCCAAATTTTTGAATTTTGCCTAAAATTCTAACCTACTCGTACAAACACTAGCACTATCAAATGTCACAATCAAAATAATGTATACCACACGCCTCAGGAATGTCTATATTTACCATTCGTATTGAATAGGCGGCGTCCCCGCCAGCGGCACGAGTACGGAGGCGGTGCCGCCGGGGGCCGCGGCGAGGGCCGGCGGGTCTCCTGTGAACGCCGGGGGCTCCATGGGGCTCCGGTGGGCCTCCGTTACCGTCCGGGCCGCGCGCGGACGCCCGTGTGCGCGGCAAACGTCAGACGGACGGTTTCTCTAAAAATAATCGGGAAAGGAAGGAGTACGAATATTTTGCTAATTCATACGTAGTATGGAACAGCTGGGTTCCGCGTGCGCCGTGACGTCAGATTTAAAAGTTTCGTGTTTTATAATGTTCTAACAATGACAAATAAATAATAAGGACTGATAAATATTGTGGGGCTTTCCCCACGATCTTTACAGAGACTGTAGAGATAATAGACGACCAGAGCCTAAGAACTTTTTGAAGCTCAAGTCAATCGCGCCATGTATGTCAAAGCCACCTAAAGATACCGAAAATGTAAGAGAAATGTCAGCTGCACTGCTACTCCACCTAGTAGCTACTAGTGTACTACTAGTACGCTATTTGTTAGTAGGTGGAGTAGCAGTGCAGCTGACATTTCTCTTACATTTTCGGTATCTTTAGGTGGCTTTGACATAGATGGCGCGATTGACATGAGCTTCAAAAAGTTCTTAGGCTGTGGTTTCTATATCTCTATAGTCTCTGCTAGTACCATAAGTCTCCCAAGTTTCCTTTGTTCCTCGAAGAAGAGAAGAGTTAGGACTATACGATAATGCGGTGTTGACCCCGTGACGGCTGTGTCTGGCCTTGTCAGTTGCTGCAGCATCATAAGATTGTAGATGTACGTAAAAAATTGCGCCTAGTAGGAGACTTATCGAACTAGTTTCAGTGTCATGGGCTCTTCTACTACGTGGTTTAAATCAGAAATAATTAATTCTTTTTCTATTCCTGCATTTTAATTTGCCAATAAAATGACTGACATGTATATTCAAAGCATATACTTTATGAACGTTGTCATAAGATGACTCAAAAGTCGATTCTTAGGGATATAATGGGTCTGTTGCCGGGGCGGGCCCCGCGCTGTCGCCGCCCGCCGCTGTAGACAAGGGGGGGCGCCGGCACCATCCGCCGGGAGATTGAAGACAATTGTATAGAGGCAGCAGGTCATTAGTCGAACTCAATGCTTACCGGCTTGCCTAGCACTCGTAGAAAAACTATTGTGTGCAACGGTACATAATTAGGTCTTAAGATTCTCGGGTCTGTTTTTACAAAATTCGGCTTTGCCTCATTTTGTAACTTCGGCCCTCGAATCTTAAGAACCCTTATTATGTAACTGTTGCACAAAATACTATTGTTACCTACTTTTTTCCGTAGACAACACAGACTCGAGTTAATCTCATGATTACCGAATATTAATTCGAATTTGTGAAATTACCGTTATTTATAGTTGAGCCTGTAACAGACGAAAAGCCTCTTGCATATGTCCTTCATTTTCCATAAATTATTTAATGCTCTTACTCATCCTATTTATAGAAGGAATAAATTAATTTTGAATAATACAGTGTGTTTTTGTAATAGGAGCAATAAATCAAAACGTAGATTCTACTCCTCAAACCAGGAAACGTTTGTTCAGCGACTTTTAAAAATAACGTATGGCTTGATTTTTGGGACACTTTAAAGTTTTTTCGAACACGCAATGTATTCCGAAATTGACTATGTCTGTAGGGTGACAAGCAATGTCAATTAGACGGATTTTAATGTTAATTGAAAATACTATTTAGTTTGTATGCAAAAGAGACAATCTACAAAATACATCTTTTTTTAAAGTTGTTGAACAAAAGTTTTGTAGTTTGAGGAGTAGAATCTATGTTTTAATTTATTGCTCCTATTACAGAAACACACTGTATAGTTGCTTTTGCTTAAGCTACTTAGATACTAATAGTACATCGGAGTTTTCGGTGCGGGAATGATTTCGTGTATTTATAACTTTGTTTGTTGTAAAATAATTACCAAACTATGAATTAAACGTGGGTAGTAAGGTCCAAATGTGCTAAGAGATGTTTAATTAGTATCGGTTTTTACAGTTTTTACCAGTTATTTGGCTAATGTATACTTATATTATAACATTCCCGCGACATTACAATAATGTAATAAGCAAGCCTAGGATTTTTCATCGCATGGTAAGATGAATGAAAACTATGGAGTCGATATTAACACAAAAATTTTATTCATACTCATACTCACTTATTTTCTTAGTCCCGTAATACTTTCACCCCTTTATCTGGCTAATAGATCGTAAATGTCAATCGAAAGTTTTTTTTCTTACTGTAACTAAAATGAATTTTGTAGTAGTTTGCCTTTAGCTTGGGAAAGGGTTACATTTATCATGTAAGTATATAAACTTAGTTACATACCTAGTTAATTATACATACTATTTTGTTGCGGTAGACGTAATGTTAATTTTTTTATGGGAGTTATTTTATTTTATTTAATATATAATTTAATTCCATTCAAATTGTGTATTTCATTTATAATTTAGTTTCGGTATTAATTAAATGAATGAATATGAGTATGAATATGAGTACACTCTTAGTTTTAATATCGACTCCATAGTTTTCATTCATCTTACCATGCGATGAAAAACCCTAGGCTTGGTAATAAGTAATTAGTAATTACTCATTTTCGAAACAATAATCTATTCGTTTATTTTTCGTACGTGTCACAAGTGTATTTGATAAGTTTTCACTTTTAGTTCATTTACTTACCGTTTAGTCATTTTAATATCACATTGCATAGAAATTGAAAATATTTAAAATGACAAAAAATGACATGTACAAACCTGTTAAGATTTTGTTCAAGATTTAGCAAAAAAAAAACAACCCTATCTTAATAACAACAACCAAATGGAACCTCCATTTGGTAACAATTCATAGAATTTTACTTCTCTAAAAGGAGTTGTGTAACGCCTTTATGCTGCGTTACTATGAGCAGAGACTATAGAGATATATACGGCCATAGCCTATAGCCTAAGAACTTTTTGAAGCTCCTGTCAATTGCGCCATCTATGTCAAAGCCACCTAAAGATACTGAATATGTAAGAGCAAATGTCACCTGCACTGCTACTCCACCTAGTAACAAATAGCGTACTAGTAGTACACTAGTAGCTGGTGCAATCGACTTGAGCTTCAAAAAGTTCTTAGGCTGTGGTGGTCTATATCTCTATAGTCTCTGCTATGAGGCACTTGGTGGCTCCATCTACATAAATTCTTCAACAATGGCGCCGTCTTCACGTCTATATTAATTATTGGTCTCGGGCTCGTAGCCAAATCAAAATTGTTGGCATATCCAGTTGTTAATAAGTAGGTAGATTAGTGCGTACACATATTAAAATATAGGAGGGAAAAGATTAATTAATTATTTAGGTAGGTACAGTCAGCAGCAAAAGTAGCTAAGCGGGTAGAGTAGGGTGTTCAACAAGAAATTAACTCGACTTTATTTTATAAGAGAATAAGATCGTGTGTAGGTAATTTTGAACACCCTTCCCGCTTAGCTACTTCTGCTGCTGTACCTAATCGTACTTACGAGTTTCTGGTATTGTTGGCATTATACACAATGGGGTTGGCAACTGTCAACGGTTTGCCCAGATGGCGCCAGCATAGCTAGGTCCCTTTCACTAGTATTGTTTTATGCGATTTGGCTTAAAGGCTAGCCCATCCAGGTCAAAAACAATTTAAAAAAAAAAACAATATTTCGACAGTATTTGTAGGACTGACAGGTACCAGCTATGCTGGCGCCATCTGTAAATACTTTCCACCGGCCAACCCCATTATTTACACATACATACAGTACGATCAAAAATCGAATTAGGTGGGGCAGAACAGAATACGTGTTTCATTACGTACCTGATTGTTTTACCTTAGTATGTATATTTTCACTTTTCTTTCTACACGACACCATTTGGAAAAATATGTGAATATCATAAGCGAACAAACAGACTCACAAACAATGTAAATGCGTTAAATGTCACTGAACGGCGAGCGTAGCGACTGGTTCAACAAGTGGAGTCTTGAGTGCGCGAGGGCCTCAAGGTACAGTCGACCAAAAATGTGGTCTACCACTAGGGTTGCCACCTTTTTTTGAGAAAAATATAGTATTTTCCAAACCTACATCAAAAATATATAGTACACCTTGTTGTTACCTCATGAAACGTTCCAAAAATATAGTATTTTCGTCTTTTTTGCATATTTTCAACAGTACACCAAGCCAAAATATAGTACGATACCGATACTATATATTATAGTACGGGTGGCAACCCTATCTACCACCCTACGGTTGAGGTTCGTTTGAACGTTATGAGACAACAAGGTCGTGCATGTTTTAAACTCCGTTAGAAAAGTCAACCTTAGCGATCGTTACATCTCGCAGAAACTTTTGTCAAATATGGTAGACCACTTTCTTGGTCGACTGTACGAGCGGTTGATCAGGTTAAATAAACTTTGCTGCAGAGTGTAATACAACGTTTTTAACCATAGCAATTCGAGGAAAATACAAGCTGCAAAATATCAAAACTTCAAAATTGTATTTAACTATTCAGTATTTATTCAACGCATGAAAATACTTATAACCAACAAGGTAACGCAAAACAAGTCAAAATTTATACCAAACTACGCTTCACTATTATAAATTAAAACGCAATTTTTCACACACTTATTCAAGGATGATAATATGATAAAACTAATAGTAAATAAGCCTTTCCGAGCGGGTATGGCGAAAAATAAATTAAATATAAGCCTACTTCAAGTTATTTAGGCACTGGTCCCACCGCGAGCGAGTAAACTATGAGCTATCGGCTATTTCAAGAGACAAAAGATATTCGCTCCCGTGTAAACAAAAGAGAAACAAATATATAGATAGCTGGGCGAGTATAGTTCATCGCACAGCTATGATCGCCGAGTAGTTACTCGCTCGCGGTGGGACCAGGAGTTCGATTTTTGAATCTCACCGGGTGACTTATTTCGTACAAAAAAAGGCACCGGTGAGATTTAAAAATCGAACTCCAGTGCCTTAGTCAAAAAAGAGGACTCGCCGAGCCATCTCGTGGCGCGGACGCGGATTGGACAAGACAAATGAAATTCCCATCAGCGCCCTCTCTCGGAAAGTATACTACCGTTTCTAGCTTGAACTATGCACGTTTTTGTGTCTGGCTCCGAGTAAGTATAAATTCCATGATTTGAAACGAGATGGCGTTGTCTTGTCACAGTTTGCAGTTCTAGGAGATCAGTAAGGGTCACCACATACCTAGCGGTTTTCCTCGCGGAATTACCGGAAGTAGCGGAAATTCATAGACAAAATGCTTAATTTGTCTAGGGTAGCGGAAATTTATCTATGGCTTCCATACAAAAAATCTGCTACCATAGACAAATTTCCGCTACCATAGACAAATTTCCGCTACTTCCGGTAATTCCGCGAGGAAAACCGCTAGGTATGTGGTGACCCTTAAGAATTATTTGAAGCTCAAGTCTGAAGCGACATCTAGAGTTACTACAGTTGCTACTCGTTACTAGATGTCGCTGTGACGCCATTTCATTATTTCCTACTATTTTTAGATCTTTAGGTTGCTCTCGTTCAGATGGTAGTTCTATAACACTTTGGAAGGTCAAATACTGCGAACTACCTACGGCTACGCGCCCAGTTTAAACGTGAAGAAATATCGATACCTTTGACGTCGACTACGTAAATAAAGTAAGGTAATTAAACGCCTGTATATTCTGTTATTTTATAAAGACATTTAAACAAATTTTTTAATACAGTTGCTCAAAAAAGTGCTGTTCTTGTAGTGGTTTAGCGTGCGGAAAGTTTGATATCGCGCACTAGTGCTTTTTACTTTTCCAGCCAATCACAGCTAATGACAGTGACAGACAGCCAATCACAGCGCCGCACCGCACCGCGCGGAGCGTTCGGATACATGTACTAAAGTAACCTCAAAGTTAATATTTGACAATTTTATATTTTTTTCGCAACTGTATTAAAAAACGTCGTTCGATACTCGTGCGTAAATGTCATTCTTCACTCGTCCCGATATATCTCGGTACTCGAGAAGTAATGACATACTTTCCGCACTAATATCGAAATGTACTATTTACCGGTTACGATTCCGGGGAAGTACCGGTTTGCTCGGTACCGGGTGCCGAGGTAACGGTGCGCACGGTGTCCAATAGGAAATCCATGCGTAACAAACAGAAGAGGTCGGGATACTCTGCCATAATTCTATGAAAGATCATTTTGTCCAGTAAAAGTACCTGAAAAAGAAAAATCAAAATAAAAGAAACTCTATGGAATGTTCCAAGCCAGTAGGCTACTTTCCAATAGATAAACTTAATTATTTCGTTGCATTCATAAAATCAAAATTTCACAAATACACGGGAAAAGCTAGGTGTAGCATGTTTGCGCTTTAAATGATTTTATAATGGTTAAAACTTTTATAAAGGAGATGTATTTATCATATAGTAAGTATTGTGACATCACAATATTAGTCTCCCGTGTTTAAACTCCATGTAAGAATCGTTCGTATCGTTTTGCTAGCAATGGTAGAAGAAGAAGATGATGACGATTTGCTATTGTTATATTATTAGTATTACCTGGTATGGTAATACAAACAGAGAAGTTCAATTGATCAATTTTCAGAAACAGAAACGATGGAGGATTTTATCGTATTTTAATAGAAAGACACTTAAAATCTGACGAGGAGATATTTTAGATACGATAAGATAACGTTTATTGCAAACCATGGTGCAGTTCAGTTGTTACAATATTATAAGATAGGATCACATGTAGGGCGGCCATCTCTAAATTCGCCGAACCCGGACAATAATTAAAAAAACCCGGACATTTGGCGTAACAAATCGCATTTTTTCCCCGGACGTGTCCAAATCAATAATGGCACTAAATAATTAAATTCAATGGGTTGGTCACATAAAAAGCGTCCGGGTTTTCCCCGGACACTTATTAAAAACCCCCCCGGACGGCCTCCAAACTAGGACAAATCCGGGGAAACCCGGACGGATGGCAGCCCTAATCACATGGCACCCTGTTAGGGTATTGGCAATTACCATAATATTTATGCTTGGTACATCAGTAGGTATTTTACAAAACTAACATAAGTTTTAGAGCTAAGGCTAATTCTAAACTAATCAAATATCACAATTTCAGTCTTTTATTTAATGCCTTCCCTATTTCTTCCCATACTTTGTCCCTCTTTTGAGAATTTTTATAGTCTTTAAACTAAGGTTTGGTCCGACAACGAGAAAAATATACCAACCGAGCTCGCTGAAACAGCGACGACGGTTTCTTGAGTCTCCCGATCGGTGATCAGGGCCTCTTCTCCAAAGTGGTCTCCGTCCAAGAGATGCCGGGTCTCCTGATGCTCAGCTGAGTACACCGCCAGAACCCCGGCTTCTACTATTATCAACCCATCGTGCTGTGAGCAAAAAATGCTTGAAATACGGTATCTTCTGGGTAGACTCCTGGTACCGGTTGAAGGTACAGTGGGCCAAGAAAGTGGTCTACCAGTTTTGACAAAAGTTTCTGCGAGATCGCTACTTAAGGTTGACTTTTCTAACGGAGTTTGTTGTCTCATGACGTTCAAACGAACCTTAACCGAAGGGTGGTAGACCACATTTTTGTACCAGGAAACCGCCTGTACCAGGAAACTGTCCTGTAACATGCTAAGTTTCTGGTTTTTATAACCAGGATAAGGATTTTATAGAACAAGAGTATGGGGTAGGCAACCCTACCACGTCGAGTAGCAGAATTCGGCTTAATGTATGGCAATGCACGATGGAAAGTTTTGTATTTTAAGTACTTGGTAGCTTCAGCTAAATTTGGAGCATTTTGTACAGTCAGCAAAAATATCATTATAAAATCTACCTCATCGAGTAGCGACTTTTAATAAGTAGGTAAATTACATTACTTTTTGGTAATGAACTAACGATAATCTGACTGTCGGAGTAATCGTTGTTTTAAGACACAACCTATGAAGTTGTTATATACATTTATATGATAGGAAATAGCTAAAAAAGCGCACTAACTAAGTAGTTTCCAACTAGTCCAACTACCTTTCGGCTTATCTATCAATGGGGATATTGCTGCCCATTTTTGTACTGAATTATGTATTTCAAATGTTTTTAGGACATGGTCACTGAGGTAATAATACTTACGCTGCTAATTAAATCGTTAACCAAGTATATTTCTGGCTGTAGCTGATCCACTATTTTAGCGATCACTTCTGGTGGACATTTTGCAAAGGATGGAATCTTTTCTACGTAGTTCTTATAACAGCTCATCTTGATTTCCGACGTCAAAACGTCCGGTAACGCTTTAAACAGACAGTTCTTCTTTTCCAAGGTTATTAAGCTCGACATCTTATACTCATAATAGTCTATGACCTTATTTCGTATTGTATCCGGAAGTCCCCTTATCTGTAAGACGTTAAAAGTCTGCGCCCTGGCCGCATAAAGACGATCGTCCATAGAGCTATCTCTGGCCACGCAGTTATACAACACTATACCAGCCCAGAGGTGAAACAGAAAAGCCGTGCAGTAAGTTATAATAATTGCAATGTAATCAGAAATATGTTCGGCAGGCTTAACCCCGAATCCGAAGAGAAAAAAATTCTTGAACACTCTGAAGGCTATCATAAAGAATAGTTTACTTTCCGCGTCGCGTGCGAAGAATCGATAATACTTATATTGTATCATATATGAGTTATACGTATGCGGATTAAGTGAACCCGCTTTGATTGTTGCGATTGTATCCCATGCGGCATTCGCTGCTAATATTTGAAACGATATCACGACTCCGACAGCAAATATCCTCACGAACTTGAAGGCAACCGTCCTTGTGAAACTACCACGATCTTTTGCCCAGTATTTAGATATTTGGACGAGTTTTATTATTTGAATTAGACTTATAAGCTTTAGAGTACAAACAAATAAATTTGCTCTTGCAGCTGCGTTAGTTACGTCTCTTCCTAGTCTAAGGAACAAGAGGCCCTGGTATGGTATCGCTGTCATAGCATCGACGAAAGCATTTGTAGAGAGATAATTCAACAATATGTCACGGGAATTCAGGACCACTTGTCTAGTTCTTTTGATATAGTAACCAGTTCTAGCGTGTACGTACAAGTCCGCGATGAATACCAAGTCGATGACCAACAGCAAATAGTGCCAGAATATGCCAGGGCTGTGTATTATAGAGTTGTTGAAGTGAAACGCTGTCATGCGTAGTATGAGGAGATGCAGCGTCAGGCAGTCCCAACCGTTTCTAAGGAAAAACATGGCTTCTTTACTATTTGTCATATTTAGTACAGTCGCCATCAAATATATGTCAGCCAAGGTTATCAAACATATCTGAACGTGCACTTTATGGCCTTGATAATAGAGACGTTGTTCAGATATTTGTGACAAAGGTGGTCACCGATATATCTGATGTCGACTGTACAACAAGTACATTTCGACACTTGGCTATGGCGAAAAGGATGATATTGGTTCACGACTCCCGAGACATGCTTATTGCCACGAAAACTCGGGACGAGTGAAAAATGATATTCAGCCCGTGTATCAAACGGTTAAATATAGGTCCTAAGAATGTAGGTACCGTGTAAATTAAATTATAGTTCTAAAATGTATTATTACGCTTATGGTAAATTTTGTAAAAAAGTAAATTCGTATTCGTCGGGATGTAATTTAAATTCAGTAAACGCGATATAATCCATTCAAAGTTGTTTTATTTCAAAAAAAATATTGTTAAATGGATAAGTAGGTAGTAGTATATAGTATAATAGTAGTACGTTTTGTTTAATGAGTTATGAGACTTAAATCATATGAGCAATAAATCTTTATAAAAATCCAGCTTGGTAGCACTAGTAGAATTAGTAGTCCCGACTACTACGACTAGGGCTGCCATCTCTAAATTCGCCGAACCCGGACAATAATTAAAAAAACCCGGACATTTGGCGTAAATCGCATTTTTTCCCCGGACGTGTCCAAATCAATAATGGCACTAAATAATTAAATTCAATGGGTTGGTCACATAAAAAGCGTCCGGGTTTTTCCCGGACACTTAAAATGCTTAATTTTGTCTATGGTAGCGGAAATTTGTCTATTCTAGCGGAAATTTGTCTATGGCTTCCATGCAAAAAATCAGCTACCATAGACAAATTTCCGCTACCATAGACATTTTGTCTATGAATTGGCTTTATTCCGCTGTGATTCCGCTAGGTGTGTTGTGACCCTTATACAGTGTGTTTTTTTAAGTGGGCCACTATGGGGAAATCCTAAAGTATAGGAGATACAGGGAAACTGTCTTAGGAAACATTAGGTATTTTTTGAGAAAATTTTTTTGATATAGTCAAATTTTTGGTCAAGTGTGAGTTGTCCCTAAAAATTAATAATTTTGATGATTTTTTTTTGACGCAGATCTAGTCAGTTTTATGAGGGGATCATTTTATTCTATTGAAAGAAAAAAATCGGAACAGTAGAAGTTAGTCAAATAAAAAAAAAATGTTTTTATTATTACAACATGTGTAAATTGCCTAGGTACACTTGCAAGGTTCATAAAAAGTATTTCAAATTCCAATATGACATTTGTTTTTGGAACACTTTATTTGATTTAAAAAGGAAGTAAGAATACTGTTCGGAAAAAAAATAAAAAAAATGTTATTTTTTTAAATTGAGCTGAAGGTGCTCGCGTAAGAATGGAGGTCCAAAATCATTTAATTAGGACCTCCATTCCTACGCGAGCACCTTAAATTCATTTAAAAAAAAAAACAAAAAAAAGTTTTAGACCAAACAGTATTCTTACTTGGTTTTTAAATCAAATAAAGTGTTCCAAAAACAAACGTCATATTGGAATTTGAAATACTTTTTATGAACCTTGCAAGTGTACCTAGGCAATTTACACATGTTGTAATAATAAAAACATTTTTTTTTATTTGACTAACTTCTACTGTTCCGATTTTTTTCTTTCCATAGAATAAAATGATCCTCTCATAAAACTGACTAGATCTGCGTCAAAAAAAAAATCATCAAAATGATTAATTTTTAGGGACAACTCACACTTGACCAAAAATTTGACTATATCAAAAAAAAAATCTCAAAAAAATACCTAATGTTTCCTAAGACAGTTTCCCTGTACCGTAACCTCGGGGTACTTTAACCCTGGAGGGTAACTTTGGCCTTTGGAATTTACTTGGTTCAGGCTTCATAAAAGAATTGAATTAATGGCAAATTGCCATGAGGCTGATTAAAACTAACCGATAACGTATTTATCTTTTTTATTAGACTCTTCTATATGTGTTTTTTATATGGGCCAAAGTATCCTGAATTTGGCCAAAGTACCCCGAGGTGACGTATCTCCTATACTTTAGGATTTCCCCATAGTGGCCCACTTAAAAAAAACACACTGTATAGGCGATTATCACACTGCCGGTGCGCGAGCGAGATAGCGCTCTGCATGTGTATAGCGCTATCTCGCTCGCGCACCGGCGCCGCATGCGGATCCGTCACCAGTGTAGTGTCATAATCGCCTTAGTAGTAATATCGAAATTAATTACCTGAATTTACTAAAAGGATGGATACAGCTACCATTGTTATGAAAATGAGCTGCCCTCGCCATCATCATCGCATATGAACTCATGAAGTAATGCTTGGATCTGGGGTCATCATAGGACAATAAAAATATATCGGCCCACCACCTCCTTAATGCACCCAGAACACCTCTGCCCCGAATATATTTATTAATAACATCGTCTTCTGTAGTAAGTGATTGGAAATGCCTGCGTCGAAAAATATTTTGCGGGTTAAACATAATTTGAAATGTTCCGGATTACAATTTTTGACTTTGCCGCTTGACGGCAAAACCAAGATAGCGCTGTGCGGTTGGCGAAATGTGGAACTACAGACGCCATCTTGTCAACAAACTGTCAAAGCGGCCATAGGACACAGATGTCCGTTGTGTGTTTTTGTGACTGTTTTAATCATAAATAACAGCCAAGATGCCGAAAAATATAACCAGTGAAGTGCGTGAAATAATACTGAAAGTGAAAGAGTTCATGGACGAAGAGAAACGTATGCAAGTGCCTATAATTCCGTTAAGTAAAGTGTATGTGAGGGTCTCTGCCGCTACAGGTCAGTGTTGCCATACGAGCATTTCATAATCCCTCTAATATGTAACCTAACAGTATTTAATTGTAGTATTGACAAAATAATATATACATGTATTGAATATGAATATTGATAAATATTAAGTAGTATTAACAATAATAAATAAAATAAAAATGTTCTCCGGCTTATAAACTGTTACCGTATAAAATTCCATGAAATTCTGCGCAGTAGTTTTTACGTAGGTGATTCGCGAACGAATTCACAGATAAATACGTCCATACGCGTTTATTATATGTAATAGAAGATTGTAAGATTTAGTTCTACATCAATATAAGTTACCTATTAGGTTTTGCCACTCGATCACTTTTCTAACAACATTATTGCAATAACTAAAATATTATGGTATTTTTTACAGGTGTGTCTGAACGTACCGTGCTTAATATCGTCAAAGAAGCGCGTCTGGTAGAACAAGGCCTTCTAGACCCCGAAACGTTAAAGAAAACGCCCAAAAAACGCGTCCGTACTAAAGGAAAGATAGAAGTCGATGAGTACGACTTGCAAGTCATAAGACGTAAAATTCATGAGTTCTATGCATTTAAAAAGGAGGTGCCCACTATCAACAAACTCTTACAAATACTTAAAGAAGAAATCAATTTCAAAGGCTCTAGAGAAACGCTTCGTAAAATTCTTCGTAAAAATGGATTCCAGTTCAGGAAGACGAAGAATAACAAGGAAAAGGAGCCAGTTCCAGAACCTACCACATCAGTGCCTCCGATGGTCCCACCCTACATTCACACTATGTTCAGTCATAAAAATCTTCAGTCGTAAGTCATAGCTTAAATAATCTCGAATGTAGTGATAAAGGCAGTTGCTCTGGCAACACTGATCTGACAGGCGGCCTCTACAGTGCCACCCGTCTGCGCACTAAGTTTGTCATCCATGTTTGGAACTGCATAATCTTTATTGTTGGTTATAACGTATGAATCATGTTTAAAGACGATGAAAATATAGCGAATATTAATGTAATTGTATCTACGTTTTATGCAACACTCGTAGAAAAATTGAATGGCAACTAGAAATGGTATTTTTATGAGTAGAAAGTTAGAGTAACACAGCCATTGTATTAATATTGTATCAATTGTTTGCTTGTAAATAGGCTTTAAAAGTCATATTTAGCTCTTGTTTCTACTTATTTGTGGTTGAAACTTGGACAAGATTATTTGACTGAACCTTAAAAAATACGAAATTAATAATATACGTTTTTCCTACATATTTTTGCATTATGTAAAAGAAGGTAGTTGAGAATTTAAATTTTTAGTAATTACCAGTCTTTCTGCACCTAGTTATTAATTCTTCATAAGTTGCTGTACACTTGTACTTACCACTACTGTAAAACTACACGACTATAGTCCAGTTCTGCAACTATGGTCCACAGCTTCAATACTTAATCTAAATATCAATCCCAGTTTTTTTAGTTTTATTTTTTTTAATTTTTCATTTATGAACTTTTTTTTTTTAAATTAAACGCTTCATTCAAATAAAAGTAACACCTAATCGTAGATATTCGAGTCAGTTTTGGACCATAAAGGCCTTCTACACCATCGGGACCAACCGCCAACCATCCAACCGCTACCGTCGGCCGACAGCGTTCTAGACGGTTGGGACCAACCACGGACGTAGACTGTCGCGAGGGATGCGCTCCCAACCAAGGCCGTTGACATCAACCAAATCGGTCGGGTCAACCGCTTTCTACACTGTCCATTTTTATATCAACCCGACCAAGAACACGATGGTTGGCGGTTGGTCCCGATCGTGTAGAAGGCCTTATAGTTGGGAGCTATTGGACAGTTTAGTTTTACTTAAGTCCTGTAACATGACCTATGTTAGCTAACTTTGCCTGACTTGAAAGTGTGAATCTATATCTGTACTAAATATAATATTTAATTTTTAATAATGGCCTCCTTTCTCCTATCTCAGGCAGGCTAGCATATCTTATGTCGCTTCTCATTTCATACTTCGAGTCACGCTTGAAGTATGGAGAGTTGCGGAGCAACGTAAGATATGCTAGCGATGCAGGAATGCCATATAAATATATGTTTCGATTTTTCAAGACTAGCAAAGTTAAGCATAATTGACATTGACAATGAATAAAGTTTCTACCTATTTAAAACATTTTAATGATTGAAATTGTGCAGCCGCACCCATTACGGTGAATGCAAAGTGAATAAGCGGTCCAGACACTGTCAGTAATAATGTCATTATTTCTGTACCCGTCCTTTTCTATTATATGAAGAAGAGAAGGATGGGTACAGAAATAATGACATTATTACTGACAGTGTCTGGACCGCTATACAAAACTGGTCTGGGCGCAATCATATCAACTGCTAGTTTTACGTATAAAATTTTCGCTATATGAATAGGTAGCTATTTTTCTAACTATCCATAACCGTTTAAATCAGTTCTTAAACTTAGTGATAATGGACCACCTGGCAGAATTTATTACTGTTTGAAAGTAAATAAACACAGCACAGCACAGTATGTTTGAAAATAAGTTACGACAGTTATGCTTATGTATGACAAATAAAATCAACCAACTGTCTATGTGGTAATTAGTGTCTGGACCCACTGATGGACTTTGTCGCTGTAAAAATAGAAGTGTTGTTCAGATATTTATGACCACCTTGGCCGCTCCGATACATCTCATGGTGACTATACCATATTTTTCTAATGATCCTAAATTAAGTTCTGCAGCTGACTGTACTGTACTGTACACTCAACACCAGAAGTAGCTGATGTAGTATTGCAATCCTCAAAAGCTTGTAACTTGTAAAGTTGTAATACTAATGGCGATGGCAGTCTTGGTTTAATCTAAGGCCCTCGTGGATGCTCGAGTTGGGCGTGCAGCGGGGCGGCGTGCATGTTAAACAAAAACTCATACTGGTGTCCTGAGTCGACGCTGCACAAAGTGTATGCTGCACGACCCGACGAACGCTCCGCTCCAAGCGTCCACTCAGGCCTTGCAGTTAGAGGGTGGCGAACAGAGTAGTCTGGGGCCTCGCAACTAAACTATAAAAAAAATTACAAGGGCCCCGGCCTAGTGAGGGTTAAAGCTAGTACTGACTAGCAGTCACTTTATGGCACCCACATATGCAATGTATTTGCTTTATTTAAAAAAAAGAATGTAGTTATATAACTCCAAAACATTACAATGCTAAACCTTATTCATAAATGTTTTAGAATATCCTTTGCCCTTTTCTGTCACTTTGACAGTTGTGTTTGCTAGAAGCAGACAAAACATAATTTAACTAAATGGGACTTGTAAGACGTTAATGAAATTATGAATAAAGCGATTAGTCTTCTGATTGTTCAGATTTAAGATTAATCAGTTGAGCTTCAACGGTTTTGTGCCACATACAATCATTTATAAGTACTAATTTTTTACAATTTTATTTTATTTTGATAGTATGTACAGTCAGCGTCAAATATATTGTAACAGCTAGAGTAGCCAAATAGTTCGTCACACCATACAAAATATATGGTGTGAAGAACTATTTGATCACTTTGGCTGTTACAATATATTTGATGCTGACTCTACCTATGTACTGAAGCCCTCAGTAAGTCTTAAGTTTTCTGTATTATAGTATTAAGAATTCTAATCAAGGCCTCGTAACGTAAATGACGCATATTTCGGCTAGCTAAGAGAGATTTAGTTAAACATTTCTGTTAATATAAGATAGTGTTATGGACCCGAAGTATCTCACTTCCTCGTTTTTCCTATAGATAGCGGCGTCTCTCTCACTCTCAGTTAGCCGCGTATATGTGTAATGTACAGTCGGCAGCAGAAGTAGGTAAGCTGGTAGGGTCTTCAAAATGACCCGCTCTTATTCTCTTAACAATAAAGTCGTGTTCAGCTCATTTTGAACACCCTACCCGCTTAGCTACTTTTGTTGCTGACTGTAAAATGTATAGCGTCTGTAAATGTAAAACGTGAAGTTGACTTAAATAATTATATTTTAGATAAATGTACATTTAATTCCATGAAAAATCGTGATTAAATTAGTTGAAAAGAGGATCTTTTGTCGTTTTTATTAAAAACTAGCGGCCCGCCCCGGCTTTGCACGGGTGAAATTATACATATAAACCTTCCTCTTGAATCACTATATCTATTAAAAGAAACCGCATCAAAATCCGTTGCGTAGTTTTAAAGATCTAAGCATACATAGGGACAGACAGCACGAGCGACTTTGTTTTATACTATGTAGTGATAACCGACCAAGTGCGAATCTGACTCGTGTCCCGAGGCGTATAGGTATGTACAGTCAGCATCAAATATATTGTAACAGCCAAAGTGATCAAATAGTTCTTCACACCATATATTTTGTATGGTGTGACGAACTATTTGGCTACTCTTGCTGTTACAATATATTTGATGTTGACTGTACAGCCACCGGCAATAGTATCTTCCTACGCGAAGGCCGCAAAAATATGTGACACGTTATATGTAGGATCATAGGAGCATGTCACATATTTTTGCGGCCTTCGCGTAGGAAGATACTATTGCCGGTGACTGTACTTATGCATTAACAATTTAAACAATGTTTTTTTTAAGTTCGAGTCAAACTACCGTAGACAGTCATATTATTTCTCCTATAATCTATAGGTATTTTTTTTTCAAAAGTGCCGTTTATGTTGAAAATTGATTTGAGCGATTACGTTACCGTCCAGCTATGCTCGTTGCGTTCAGCTCAATCGGTCCAGTAGTTTCGGAGCAAACTGGCTATGTGACAGACAGAAATGGCCGCACCATAACAACAGGTTTCCTTTTTTTACCATAATGATACATATTTGACGGCCTCCATAGCCTAGTTGGTAGTGACCCTGCCTACGAAGCTGGAGGTCCCGGGTTCGAATCCTGGTAAGGGCATTTATTTGTGTGCTAATCTCAAATATTTGTTCCTGAGTTATGGATGTTTTCTATGTATATAAGTATGTATTTACATATCTAAGTATGTATATCGTCGCCTAGCACCCATAGTACAAGCTTTGCTTAGTTTGGGGTTAGGTTGATTTGTGTAAGATTGTCCCCAAATATTTATTTATTTATTTATACGGAACCCAATATTACTATACTACGCGGGCGTCATATTATCGATAGTATTATAAAATGATAGGTGCTAGGTATTGGCGTACTAAGCTTATGATTCTGCGGCCTCTGATAATTCCAAGCACTTGGGCTTGCAGCATTGCATTATCGTAATAGCCCTTTCCGCCCCTGCTTCGAGGAACAAAGGAAACCTAAATTGTAAGGCGGTGGGTACAGATTGGAAGAGGAGAGCTGAAGATCGAGCTCAATGGGCGTGCCATGAGAGGCCTAAGTCCAGCAGTGGACTGATACAGGGTGATGATTAATGATGAAGCAGTAGGTAGGTACAGTCGCCATCAAATATATCGGAGCGGCCAGGGTACTCAAAAATATCTGAACAAGCACCTTATCGCCTTGACAATAGAGGCGTTGTTCAGATATTTGTGACCACCTTGGCCGCTCCGATATATCTGATGGCGGCTGTACATACAGCAATAATAAAAAAACATACTTAGTTATACAGTTATTTATTACACAGATCAAGAAATTTGGAAACCAAATGAGTGCTCTTTTTATGTGGAAATGCATCATTGGTGTCCAAAATTGTTGACTATATTTTAAATATTATCTCTAGTTTGCAGCAAAATCAAGACAATTCTCATGGGGGCTATAAGTAAGAGGCGACACAGAAAAACACGGCGATATTGTAGGCTTGATAAAAAATAAAATAGGTACAGTCGCCATCTGATATACAAGGTGGCCAAAAAATAACTGAAATCCCGTTGGCTGTAAGCTTTTGGGACGCTAGCAATCCTCCCTAGATGGTTTTGGAACCTCTCAGATCGATTTGCAGCCAACGGAATTTCAGTTATTTTTTGGCCACCTTGTATATAGTCCTCCTCATCGATTTCGATGACGGCGACCCCAATGCAAACCTTATGGAGGTTGACTATTGTGAGCCCTGATATGGCTGGCCAGGCCGAACTTGGTCTTGAATACCCTTTTACACATTGGCAGTAGAGCTGGCCAGTCGCGTTGTAGGTGTACACGTAAGAGGGCTTAGGTCTCTCTTTACGTAGCTGCCTCTTTACTTCTAAGGTAATGAGACGGTTATGTTCGAATTCTTTGACAAGGCGATAAAGTGCTTGTTCAACTCAATGGCTTGTTCAGATATTTCTGAGTACGCTGGCCGCTCGGATATATTTGATGGCGACTGTACTAAGACGCGTGCAGTAGACAAAATAGCGGCAAATTTAACAGGCAACATTGATGGAGCTATATAGCTTTTTGGGTTAACAAGATTTCCAATAAGCTAGTTACCAAAATATATAACTTACCTAAGGTTTTTAGAAAAAAACGATACAATTTTTCATGTTACTTGTGTTATATATAATTAATTTATGAGTGGACACAAGATTTTTTAAAGTAAGATCAACTCGGCGAAGACGGTCAGTCGGCGAAGATCGGATAGCAAGCAATTACAGCAAATTCTGTATAGTTTTTTTTACTAAATGGTAAAACTGTAATGTTCTAGAACAGTTATACTATATCGTAAAAAAAATCTATGCAGAATTTGCTGTAATTGCTTGCTATCCGATCTTCGCCGACTGACGGTTTTCGCCGAGTTGATCTTACATTAAATATTTACTTACATTATTCTTTTATTAAATGTCTCAGGGGCGAATCTTATAGGACAACTATCGGTACAGTCGGCGTCAAATATATTGTAACAGCTAGAGTAGCCAAATAGTTCGTCACACTATACAATATACATATATGGTGTGACGAACTATTTGATCACTTTGGCTGTTACAATATATTTGACGCTGACTGTACTGTCGATATTGGCAAATACTGTACCAATTTCGTCAGTCTACGCTTAAAACTACAAGTTTAAAATTGACGAAAATCACGACATATTTAAAATTAGTTCAACATGTTTAAATTCTCAGGCAAATTATAAATTTATCAGTTTCGTAACAATAACATAAAATTAACTCAATTTTTATTTATAACATGATTAATTTATTGATAGGTACATAATTTATAATATTTATAACATATTTAATATTACCTTAAAAATATACATCACATCATAACTATTTACCTATATTGATGTAAGTAAGTACTAAAATGCAACTTTATAAATAACTTCTTTTTATTTTCTAAGCTCTTAATTCTATGAGAATGTGATCTGTTAATTTTGTCTTTAAAATGCTCAATATAACAACGCCAGTGTTTATAAAGATATTTTATTGTTACATAAAATTATAACATAATTTGCGCATGTACAATTCTCATTTGACTAAATGATTGCTTTTATAGTTTACGAGTATCGTGACGTGGCACGGCACGGTAAAACACTATGGTTTCATTCATAAACATACCATAGACTATAGACTTTACACTATTTATGAATGAAACCATAGAGTTTTATCGTGCCGTGACCGTCTACGGAAAAGTATAAAAGCTTAAAAGCCTAGAGCATTTAACCAACTGGAGCGGTTTTTGACAGGTGTTCCCCTCTGCCGATAATATATAACCAGTGGTCATACTCATTGTATGGACTGACGTCTATCTGACGTGGCTATTTTGACGTTACGTATACATTTGACGTTCCCCTCCCCCGCAAAAATCGGCCTTTTTTTGTGTAGAAAATGACAGACATGGCCGGTCCGGTTGGTTGAATAGTCAAAGTATAAAAGCGACCAATAAATGCCCAATTCTCGGTTAATATTTTGATTTACATTAGGCCATTGCATAATAACTAAATTTTATGCAACCCTTACTAAAAACAAAATATATAAAAATGAAATAATACACCATTTTGGCGTACGACATAAATCTAGAAAATAATGACTAAGATCAAAATCGTATTCTCTAAAATCAAACCTAACAAAAGTAAGTCGCCCAGTTGGTTATGTTATAGTGGAAGATACGTCTTAACCTTTTTCACTACTACACCTCGGAAATGCGCTCTTCACCCCTTGAAAGCGGTGGGGAAAATCGCATTTTATCCACACGTGGGAAAAGTAATTTGGTACAAGTTTTGACTTATTTTTTCACGTTATCTGGCAGGATGGACTTCATATAATAATAATAATACATAATTTTGAAAGCATTCATTTGTTTTCGATGTATTATATTAAATAGCATATATTTATCCTGTGGTGGTGTGGTGAAACATTTTGTATTATACTCGGCAGCAAATTTTGTTCAACCTCTCTTGCCTTGAGGCCCTCTTACGCTCAAGGTTCCATTTTTTGAACCACTCGCTACGCTCGTGGCTCAATTTTGAAACCTTTCGCTGGCTCGGGTCTCGATAAAGGCACGCGAGGTTAAACATCAACTTTGCCCCCTTGTATAATAAATAACAATTGTCCGCCACAACTACCCACGTATGTTCAAAATTTTTTTGGGGAATATAATTACTACCTGGGGGGTGATTTTTGAGATTCGAGCACTCGAAAGTGACATTTACAACTCAGAATAAAACGATGAAATTATTTTTTAAAAATAACAACGATAGGAATTTAAAATCATGAGTATTTAAACTATTATTTACATGCGAAAAAATTAGCGGTAAGCTTTTGTGTGCGATTATTTTCGAGCTTAAACTTTTTGAATTCGGGCGCTCGAAAGTCAAAAATTGGCCCCCTGAGTTCCATCTGAACCTAAAAATGGATATTACTAAACGCACCCATTTTTTTCATTATGCATCGACTTTAGGTATTATCAATATCATAGCCTTAAAGATATAATAGACGGCCATAGTGTAAGAACTTTTTGAGGCTCGAAGTCTTTAGCGCCATCTAGTCGAGAGCCAAAATGTAAGAAATGTCACCTACTCTGCTACTCCACGTAACGACTAGCGTACTAGTACGCTAGCTGCTCTAGAACAGGTGACATTTCCTCTTACATGTTGGCTATCTTTAGGTCGCACTCAGCTAGATGGCGCTAAGATTTGGAACCTCAAAAAGTTCTACGACTATGGCCGTCTATTATATCTTTAACCTTTTCAACGCCAAGAGCCTTTAAAGTGGTCGACTACTGTCGTGCCTACCACGCCAACAACCACTAAAGTGGCTATGGATGACGCTGTCAAAGCAATTTTACTGTTGACAGATAAGGTTTAAATTAGTTTCTCACTAGTTGAGATGTTGGCGTGAATGCCACATTTTGATGCGAGAGAGAAAGCGTTGAAAAGGTTAAGTCTATGGTATTATCTATACAATCACTTCACGTATGTTCTAATAATCTAGAATCAACGAGTTAACGATGCCTGCCCTTTTCGAAGTATCAACAAGTTAGTGTCTGTCCGTCTGTCAAAAACCGACGTTTTCCTCGTGGATCTAAAAGCGTCGTTGGCGCTCTGGCGTGACTGGTTTAAAGAATACCGTTCTCGAGAACGGACCCGTTTTGTATGGGAACGTTCTCGCTCAAGAATGTTCCCAAATACCCTTGTTACACCTACCGAGTACAGTGGCGAGTCAGTACTCTCGGCCGAGTACTCGCAAGGTGTAAACACATCGCCGAGTACTGGGCCGGGCCATTTTGCTCTCTCGGCCGAGTGGCATTTTGCTGTCTCGCCACTGTACTCGTTAGGTGTAACCAGGCCTTTAGGCTGCGTATCGACCAGAGATGTTTTTAAAAACCAATAGAATCGCTTCATTTGTTTACGTCACTCTGGGCGGTAAGTGAGATATTACGCCCACGGGCGTAGCGGCAAATCTCACTTCACACCCAGGAGAAGACGTAAAATTGTGTACGCACAACGGGCGGTAATAAAGAAGGCCTCAGATCGCTTGTCTATGGCCCTTACCTTCGGTTCGGGCCACAAATATCCGCGATCTGAGACGTGCTTTATTTTACCGCCCTAGGTGCGTAATGTACTATTATCCTAGCACAGCACAGCTCTAGGATTGGTCCTTACCAAACACATTCGCGACGCATCCTCGTTCATCTCTGGTGGAAATGCAGCCTAAACGGAAAAAGGTACATCTTTACTGGTTTATTAACATAGCAAGTTAGCATAGCTCGTCCTCTTCGGCCGGTTGCGCAGGAGTCTCGAACGATGCGTTGTCGGGCCGACTATCGCCTTCGGGTGACGCGCGCTGAAATGTATAATTGACAAAACTAACATAAGGTGTTTTTCTCAAACATACTCCGAAATGTACGCGTTAATGTCACGAAATGAAGAGTCTTCATTTCGTGACATTTCATTGAAGACATGAAGTTGCTCATTTAAGGCTCCTTACATTACTTCTTGGCCTTAGGCCAAGAAGTAAAGTATGGAGTTAGTATGAAACGTAAATTATTGTCCGCTGCTCTAACTTTTTGAATTTGCTTACTAAGATTACACTGACAAAGGAAATATTACATACAGCCAACGACCACTCTCTATGAAAGCATACTTGCGACATTAAAATTAAAAAATAACTATATTTATAAGCGGTTAAACATGGTGCTCGAATAGCTTTTTCAAATGTCAAGTTTAAAAAATAAAAAACGCGCAATGTAAACATTTTACTTGATTACTTAATAGTTATTTTAATCATAATATTTTCTTACAATGTTTGAGAAAAGCACTATACAATCCTTGGCCGGAAGAGGGATTGAAGGACTCGCTTTATCCGGCGTCTACCGCAATCTCGTCCTTAAATCCCTTACTTCACGGCCTCTGAAGTAATGTACTATTAATCAAAAAATGCAGAAACGATACAAGCAATAAGCTATGGTCATCTCTTTTTAATCGCGAGGGTACTAGAGTACTTAAGAAAAATACAGCATGATTCTCTCTGTTTGTGCTTGAAGTGAGACAAATCTCGGCCAAACTATAAGCCATACTGAACGAGGCTGAGTCCTTAGCCGTGTTCCAATTCAAAATTATAGTGCTCACAACGCCTACAGCGCTGACGGAGAGCCAAATCAAATCAGTTAGCGCGCTCTAGGCCGTGTGAGTGGTATTCGGAGTACTTGACAGCTGCTGTCAAACGTCAACTTGACGTTTGTGTTCATGGTGCTTTTTTTTACGCTTAAACATTGTTTCTTCCACGTTTTCTTACTCGCAATACGATACCCAACGGATCATCAGTATTTTTGTTACACCCTGCATATGAAGACTGACCTCATAGTTGGCAGCATTGGGACTGACGTATGAAGGCGCCGCGTTCTCGCGGATCCCAGCGCTGGGCGTGGGCTCTAAAGCCTCGGGCAGGGGTACCAACTGAAACAAAATCGGTAGATAAAAATAAATTGAAATAAAAAATGTTTAAACTAAATAAGATTTTTTTCAAAAATTTCATTTTATGATGAGTTTTTATTACTGACTATGTATACTCTATTATGAAATCCCTAACTGACCACCAAGACGAATGCAACAAGCCCAAACAAGACCGGATAATGTGGAGTAGTTGAGGAGTGCCTATGCCACCTTCCAAATCCATGATCAGGTCAGCACCATATCATCATATTATTGCATTGTCATTCGATATACAGGGTGTAACAAAAATACTGGTGATCCGTTTAAGGGCACAATTAGTATCGTATTTCGACTAAGAAAAAGTAGGAGAAAAAATTTTTGTACGCGAAAAAACGTTTTTTTTTCTATGGGACAGGTGGTCCCAGCCGGCCGACCCTCCATACTAAACCAAAATTTTTTTTCGCGCTAAAAATTGTTTTTCTAACTTTTTCGTAATTAGAATACGATACCAATTATGCCCTTAAAAGGATCACCAGCATTTTTGTTACACTTTGTACATATGCATGCACAATTTCGGCTCAATCGGAAACCGTGAATTGGGTCAAATTTAACTTGCAATTTTGGTTTTGGACAACGCTGGAACTAAAAGCTTACCTTCCAGCTCCATCATCAGATCAGCTCCATGTCATCATATTATTGCATTGTCCTTCGATATACATATGTAACATATGCGTGCAAAATTTCAGCTCAATCGGAAACCGGGAAGTGGGTCAAATTTAACTTGCAAGATTTGATTACAGACAACGGGACAGGTGAAACTAAATAAAAGCTTATAAAAAAGATCCGACTTCGCGTAGGCTCCATTTTTCCAAGAGCTGTAAATAAATAATGGCACAAATGGCCACATAATTTATCGTGTACGAGATATGGCTGTTTATTTTTTGCTTGCCACTAGTCTTGTCTGTCTGTCTACCTGCGCTAGCCTGGCGTACTCCACGTCCATGCTCCTGATGAAGGGCGACATGAGGGCTCTCTTGGCAGACTCGCGGTCTTCTTCGTCGTACGCCGCTAATAGTTGTTCTATCGTCTGCATTTCTGCCATTTCGCAGTTGTTCCCCCATTCCTGACGACGAAAACAAATTCTATACTGATATATTAATATATAGTAAGTAACGAAACATTCTATTAAGTAACGAATTATCTACACCTATATCATAAACCCTCCATGATGCGTTCAAAAACCGCACGTTATAACCACCATAACAATAGATTGTTTCGTTAGTAGTTAGAACAAATGTCTTATCTGTAACGATGTTATTATTATCAAATAATAAGCAAAAATTCGATTTCATTATGAAAATCCGGGTTGGGTTCCGCCCACCGGCACGCGCCCCTCCGACCGACACAATCGAGTTGGTCATGGCGATGGCAGTGCAATCCGTGCAATGGCAGTCATTTAATCATCATTTCGGCTTTATAATATGTGTGTAGATAAAGCAGTGTATGCAACTGTACGTAATTAGGTCTTAAAACACTCGTGTTTTAAGGACCCCTATTACGTAACAGTTACATAAACTACTATTATTGCACCAAAACCACAGGGCGGATACGTCATACTACAAAACTCGTTTCAGGTGCATTCCATGGAACGTGTCGGGTACGTGACGCTAAATTTTTAGTACTTTTACTACTACGTACGTACTACTTCTGGAAATGAGAAGAAGCTGATATTTCGCGTGATAACATTTGATAACTCGGCTTTAAGTTCGACGTTATATTATATTCTACAGATTTATGCAGCTCTTTAAGGTAGCTGTATGCGTCACGTCCCCGACAAAAGTTGACTTTTTCGTGGAATGCTCCTTTCAGCGCCTTCGTGTGCACGGCGTTGCCGCTCTCCTGATGGAAACCTTTTCCAAGACTATGAGTATGTAGTGTAGGTACCTTGTAGGCTTTCTCTGCAGCCACAGCGTCTCCTCTGGCTAGCTGGACCAGCACCACGGCCACAGTGAGCCGGCCAATGGCACCGGTGTTGCCGCTCTCCTGATGGAAGCCTATCTCCCTTCGAAGACTATCCACTGCTTGGTCGTACCTTAAAAAATATAATTGGCAGTGTTAAAAAATTCAAACTTTGTTTGATACCACCAAATTAATATGACAAAGTAACAATCTGCAATACAGGGTGTTTTTTCAATAACTAGCCATATTGTGGGAGGTGATTAGGTAAGTCATATTGAACAACTTTTTTTGTGGGACCAACTCCGAAATCTCAAAAAAAATGTTGGCCTACCCATATAAAAAGTCAACGTCTGATCGACCGAAATGTATGAAACAGCCAAAATTTCTTTCGATATACTACTCTACACTACCTCTTTGTTGAGTCATGTCATTGTAAATTCATATGGAAATCACTATTAATCGGGAAGTAAGAAATAAAAGTACCATTACCATTGCAACTTGACTAGGAGCCTGGACGCTTTGCTGATATACTCCGCGCCTGCATGCTGACTGCTCTCTCCCTGTCAACGAAGGGGAAATATGATGACTGGCTTACGAGGGACGTCTAAAATGTTCTAAGTTACGTCTTTATTGAGAGCCGTGATTACAAAGAGCATTTGAAAGATAATCGAACTCGCGGAGCGTAAGCGAAGTGAGTTCTTACAAACAACTCCAGACCGAACTGTAACCTGGCTACTGGGACGTTTGGATGGCTTTTTTATTTCGATAGTTTGTCGGACGATAACTTTAGTAACGTTATTCTGATCTTTATGAAATTTCTTGGGGCTGTAGCAGAGATACATAAAATTTGTTAGTTCGTATATGAGCAAGATCGATCAAGTGGTTATGGAGCTAGAAGGAGAAAAAAAAATCCTCCGAAGGGTCTTGTTATATTGGTCAAGTCGTTTGCAAGTAAATCGCGAGTTCGAGGCGGACTACTAGTTATATCAGTAACATAAACATATTATTTGTAATTTAATGACCAATGTAAGAAATTTACTTTATAGATGGCAGCACCGTGGCGAGAGGTCTAGCTATCTCATAAAGATGCTCTAAGAGCTCCTTTTTTGATTGGTAGATTTTGACAGCTACTGTCAAAAAGACGAAATAAGTTTTGTAACGGGTATCTTCTTAAACTACGTCCAAATACTACGTCGTGAGCACAACCGATGTCATCTCGTTTTGTGTGGTAGGGCAAAGCTTAGCACAGTTATTGTCATCTCGCTCAAATCTGGTGCAGAGCCCGTCTGGGGAAGCACCTCCACCTTACAGAAAACCACAGCTACATAGTATTAGAAGCTACTCATGGTGTTG
This sequence comes from Pammene fasciana, assembly GCA_911728535.1. NCBI lineage: Eukaryota > Metazoa > Arthropoda > Insecta > Lepidoptera > Tortricidae > Pammene > Pammene fasciana. The sequence continues at coordinate 43,464,118 of OU452272.1, read as the reverse complement.
TGTTCCTGCTGGTGAGTAAGGTTGCCAAAGAGTTCAAAGAGGAACCGGTGTGTTGACGGATCCTCTTGTTCCTTTAGCCTGCAAAACTGTGAAAAATGGCTACTTACTGAGGAAACGTCAGCGGCTTGACTGAACAGCTTGTAAGCCAGCTCGGGCGAGCGTTCCTCTATGATTTTGGCGGCCTTGTCCAGCGCGGCGGCCGCGGAGTCCCCAGACCCCTGCTGCTGGTACAGGCTGGCCGCTTCAGTAGCTAGGTTGTACACCTACGGATTGTAATAAACATATGTAGAAGCTATTTCAAATACGGAAATATATTCCACATATCAAAAAATACTGACTTTTTGGTGCGCACCAAAAAATCAGAATGCACATTTTGGATTAGATTTTTTTTCTGTGCAAGTAGTATTCTCGTAGTAGGTATATAAGGTAGTTGTGTTACAGATACTAAACAGTAGCATGAAAAGTTGGAAATTCTTTTTTAATGACGTCATCGAAGCGACTATGGTTTATTGGAGACAGTAATATTTTTGTACTTGACCAGCCGGGGTGGCGGATTCCAGCGGGCCTACCAAGAACGTCGAAAATCGAAATTTCAGTATCTCTCTTTGCAGATAACGAAATTTCGATTTTCGTTGTAATCCAGCAAGAGTACGCGCCTGTTTTTTATTCCACTTCAAAATTAAAAAGAAACTATATATTTCCATCAAGTGACGGGTGAGATTAAGAAGTTTGCTGTAAGTGTCCTCACCTCCTCCGGCCCAGCGGTCTCCTTGCTGACCAGTATAGCATTCTCCAGCGAGCGGGCCGCGTGGAAGAACGCCTTGTGCTTGTTGTAGTTCTCGGAGGCCTTCAGGTGGCACTCCTTAGAGTTCTTCAGGTCCCGGGCGATCCGGTAGCATTGAGCTGGCAAGTTGACAAGATTTTTTTATTTATTCTGCGGGGTAGTTACTATTGCCACCAGCTATTTTTTTATGCTGGCAATATGTAACGGAATTTAGTGTTACTTTGACCCAAACGGAGGGTATAACTATGTCCCATATAATTATCGCAACAGGGAACGAGGTTTACGGGAAACCCGTCATTCGAACAACTTAACTTTATCTAACGCTCGAACACACCAATTTGGTCAACAAAATTTTACTCAGGAGGGACCCAAACTTTACAATAGCTTACCAACTGAAATCCGTAACTCAGTATCACTGAATATTTTCAAGAAAAAACTAAAGTGTCACACGGAGAGAAAAAATTTACTACAAATAAGTAAAAAATAGTCATTCCCAGGACAAGTAAACGTTCACTAAAAACAAGGAAACTTTTACTAAAAACAAGTACACGTTTACTAAAAACAAGTAAACTTTACTAAAAACAGGGAAGCGTCTACTTGTTTTTAGTAAACGTTTACTTGTTTTTAGTAAATTATTTACTTGTCCTGGGAATTACTATTTTTTACTTGTTTCTAGTAAAAATTTCTCTCCGTGCATATACTCAAAGTTTTCTTAATTTTGTATGTTCTGCTATACGTAAATATTCGATAAGTGTGCATGGTATTTGCAAGTTAAATTAATATGTATGTAGTGTAGATCAATAAGTAAATTTAATGTAATTTTCATATAAGTGAAGTTTGTATATCTTCTTTTGAGAATAAAGATCTTAAACCTGAAAAATTTGACTGCGTACGATGACCGTGTTTCTGGCGCTGTGGGCGCTTTTAAGCGTCCTCGACGTATAAAGGTAATTAAAATCAAAATCTTGACAATGTGTCATAATCATAAGTACAGTGCATTTAGAAATCCTAGGTTAAGTAAATCTCAAGGGCCAAAGGTACCCGCTAGGGTCCAAGTAACCCAATTTTAAGGTAAGTACTTTTATCGAAGTAACAAAGTCTTTGCTGTTGAGCAATTGTGCAAATGTATTTTTTCAAAATTTCATTTTTGAGGCAAGCTTTTAAAATCTCAACTGTACTTTTTTTGTATATTCTCTAACTGCTTATCAAGGCGAATGCAACAGTTGTTGAGGAGTTAGGAGTTCCTATGGACACCTTCTAGCTCCATTATAAGATCAGCTCCATGTCATAATAATGGCATTGTCAACAGATTTACACATCTAGTTAGATTTGATTAATTTAGATTTTACGTTAGATTAAGTCATGGGGGTGACAGAATAACAGCGTCCGCTGCTTGAAGGTGGTAGGGCCCTAGGGCCTTTATGCCTTCTCGCACAGACATAAGCTGAGCCACTTTCCCTTTCAATATGTTTATCTACTGTACTCTTATTATGTACTTATGTGAACTTATTGAATGAATGTCTTTTATGATTATTATCTAGCAATTGATCTTAAACTTAATTAAACAAGTTTTATCAAATTGGTTCACTTGTTTAAGGCGTCTTCCACACTGGTGCAGTTTCCGAATGCGGCGCAGGTGCGCGAACAAGATAGCGCTCTGCTTGTGTATAGCGCTGTCACGCCTGCACACCGTCACCGCATGCGGTTGCGGCGCCAGTGTAATGATCGCCTAAGATCCCTAAGGCTTACGTCGCCTAAGATTCCTAAATTTCTTCACCTTTGTTACATTAATTATTTTATCTCACCTGCTTGGTTATATTCGTCTGCCGCGGAATCATAGTCTGGCTTCCATCGGAGAAAAGATGTCTTAAGGCTGCGTGAAAATTATACACATAGCGGTTAATCTTAGTGCAAGTTTGTTAAAGTCAACTTATGATAGTTAATATCGTACGAGCCGGTTTAATTTTAATTATGTATTTAAATGACCAAAAAAAACTTTTTTTGTCAATTTTCCGCTTTAAAACCAAAAACCTGTGAGAAAAGAGTTAAAATAAAGTATGTTTTTTGTCATATTTGAAGACTAAAATATATTTTGGTAGACAGTTTTATTGCTGACTGTACCTAGTAGCATTGTCATGTAAACTACGGAAGTATACCAAATATAAGGTCCGACCGAGAACACTTTTTCTGTCTCGGCCGAGAACGAGACCGAGACCGAGACTAAATGGTATTCTCAGCCGAGACCGAGACCGAGACCGAGAATTTAAAAAATTGAGAATGTAACACGTAATTTTCAAAACAACTACTATGTATCTATTACTTTTTTTATCGTGTCATTAATTTTTAGCACGATTTGCAACTAAAATAAAAAAAACGATTGAATGTGGGGAGATGACTTAGTCGACTCAATTGAAATCGTATAAAGGGTCACAACAACTCCCCAAGTGACCAATCAGAACTAGTTTCATAGTCTCGGCTGCGGCCGAGAATCTCGGCCCTTTTTGACCGAGAACCGAGACCGAGCTCTCGGCCTTGATTTATGGCCGAGAAGGCCGAGACCGAGACCGAGACCGAGATCTCGGTCGGACCTTAACCAAATATCAACTCAATCAGACACCGGGAAGTGGTTGAAATTTAACTTACAAGGTATGATGCATATAATGGCATAAAATAAAATAAAAATAAAATAGCCTTTATTTACAGAACAAGGAATACAATTGCACATCATCTCTCTATTATTTCCCATCTTTTGTATTCTTTGTCTGCTTGCCCTTCGGCAAAGGCCTCCTCCAACCTTCTCCACTCTCTCCGATCTAATGCCACTCTACTCCAGGTACGGCCAGCTACCTGCGCGATGTCGTCTTCCCATCTCATTAGAGGTTTCTTCGCCTTTCTTTTTCCCTCTATTGGGTACCATTGGGTGACTCGTTTGCTCCATTTGTCTGTGCCTCGGATGATATGGCCAGCCCACTTCCATTTGAGCCTTCTAATCTTTGTGGCAATGTCTTGGACTTTCGTCCTATTCCTAATTAGGGTATTTCGTAGCCGATCAGTCTTACGTACACCTATCATGCTCCTTTCCATGGCGCGCTGGCAACATGCTAGATGGGATGTAGTCTCTTTTGTCAGGGCCCAGGTTTGGCTACCATACATTAGAACAGGAAGAACACATGTGTTGAATAGTTTGCCCTTTGTCTTAGAGTGGAGTTGTTTATCTTTGAAGACTTCCTTCAGGGTCCAGTATCTTTTCCACCCATTCGTTATTCTTCTCTCTACTTCTTTCTTTATTGTTTCATCCGGTGATATAATCTGACCGAGGTAAATGTATTCGTCCACATATTCCACTGTCATTTCTCCTATTTTAATGATGTTTTTCTCGCCATTTGTCATCACCTTTGTTTTTTCCAAGTTCATTGTTAGTCCTACTTCTTTACTGGTAGTTTCAATGTCGTTTATCATTTTGTTCAGGTCGTCTGAGTTTTTAGCAAGAAGAACAATGTCATCCGCAAACCTTAGATGTGTTAATTGGCAGCCATCTATGTTAAGTCCCAGCCGATCCCAGTTCAGGTTTCTGAATACCATCTCCAAGACAGCAGAAAATAGTTTTGGGGATAAGGGATCCCCTTGCCTTACTCCTTTTTCTATTCTGAACGTCTCCCCATATCTTTCCAATTTTATGCGTGATGTGCTGTGTTGATATATTTTGCTGATTACTCTGATGTATTTATGTTCAATGCCTTGTGTCTTCAGTGCCATCCAGATTTTTTCGTGTATTAGGGAGTCGAAAGCCTTGCTGTAGTCAATAAACGCGATGTAGTATGTGAGGTTGTATTCCTTGTATTTTTCTAGTATCTGTCTTAGAACATGAATATGATCCAAAACTGAGTACCCCTTTCTGAAACCCGCCTGTTCTACTGGTTGTTCTTCGTCCAGTCTTGTTTCTAGTCGCCTTAATAAGATTTTAGCGAAGATCTTGTATAAATTGGACATCAGGCTTATGGGCCTGTAGTTGCCTATATCATGCTGGTCCCCCTTCTTGTAAATTAGGATTGTACTGGACTGTGTCCATTGCTCTGGGATGGTTTCTGTAGTTAGGATCTCGTTGAAGATGTCTGTAAGTGTAGGTAATATTGCTTCTTTGACATGTTTCAGTATCTCGTTGCTTATTCCGTCAGGTCCCGGGGCTTTGTCTGTACCTTGGCTGTCTAGAGCACTCTCAACTTCTTCCGGCAGGATGACAGGTACCTCGTAGGTATCATTGAGTTCTGTTATACTGTTTTCTGTTGTGTTTTTGTAGAGATCCCTGTAATATGCTGTAGCCGTTTCGACGATGTCTAGTCTTTTGTATTTTTTGTTTTTCCTATGGTCGTTTATTTTGACAATCCATTTCTTGTTTTGGCTTAATTCTTTATATGCTTTCTTAATGCCGCCTGTCTTTATTATATGGTTCTCTATTGTTTTCATCCTACGGTTTTTCCTATCGTTTCTTAGACTTGTGTTTATTTGTTTGCTGAGTGTTGTTATCATTTTTCTTCTTCCAGTAGTCTCTTTGGTGCTAATGATGGTACTTCTTTGGTCGAGCAGAGCAATTGACTTAGCTGACATCCACTCAAGATCCCCTTTATTGTTGTTTGTACTTGCGCATTGTTGAGTTGTTTTCTTAAAGGTAGTCTCAAACAAGTTATATTTTCCTGTGCTATCCAAATTTGTTGTATTCTTGTTAAAGGCTGAAAAGTTTTTAGACATACTTTCACTTAGTTTGTGGTAGTGTTGTTTTGAGGTAGTGTGGGGGTCTTTTCTTGGTCTGATTTTTTTAGTCTCTTTTACAAACATTTCTGCTCTAACCATTCTGTGGTCTGAGTTATAGTTGAGATTGTTTATCACATCAATATTTGCAAAGTACCTTGGCTTATTAGTTATAATGAAATCAATTTGATTCCTTGTTATTCCATCTGGAGATCGCCATGTCCACATTCTTTTGTTTCTTTTCTGAAATTTATTGTTCAGTATAGTTAGCTTGTGCCCTAATACGAAGTTTGCAAGTTTTCTTCCATTCCTGCTTCTAGTCTTGTCGGAATAATTGAAAGGTCCTAAGCTTGCTTTTTCCCCGCTCTCACATTTACCTAGTTGTCCATTAAAGTCGCCCATAATTATAAGGTTTTTGTGGGCGTGTGTTATGAGAGCTTCATTAAGATCGTTGTAGAACTTATCTATAGCTTCATCATCTGCTTGTTCTGTTGGTGAGTATATTTGTGCGAATGTCCATGGGTCTTTATACCCCGTTAGGTTGAGATTTAGAATTGCAATCCTTTCTGATACCCCAACAAACTTATCTATCAAAGTAGTTAGGGAGTTTTTTACAAGGAAGCCTACTCCATGTCTGCCAGTGCCATGTGTCCATGTAATGGCATAAACAAAAAAATAAATATATGGGGTGAAACTAAATAAAACTGTATAAATAATGTTAGGATTGCCTAATAGATAAAGCAATGATAGAAAATGTAAATAAAGAAATGCTATTGAATATTTGATATAGCGGTATACCCACCAGACAATAATGATGACACAGGCCAGAAGATGAAAATAATATGCCAAATGCTTCTATACTATAATGTTGGAAATATAATATTCGCAAGCACGCCAAGCACTACAAAATAACACAAAAGCAAAACATATCATGAAGTGGAACTTTAAGCTATGCACCATAATTAGAAGTATATTTATTATATTAAATAAGGTTCTAGGTATTAGAAAAAAAACTTTTTAATATCGCAATTATATATGGCAAGAGAGCTGTAAGTATATTAAATCTGGGGACACTATGTTGAAGTGGCAGTGGAGCAAAATTTTTCTTAAGCAAACCCTGATTTTGGCTTAAAAGTTCTTTGTGAGCTGTACCAAAACTGCTCAGGCGTCTGAAACTTAGGCAAGCCGATGGTAATCGTATTGGACGCGCCGCCACTGCTATGTTATAAAAAGACACGAAGCATGAAGAGCATACACAAGAGTATTACACAGGCCATTTGCTCTTTCTATAGCAGGCACATAATTTTATTTCTGTCACTCTCACACAAAATCAGTGACTGTAATATCTGTTCATGCAATAAACTTCAGACAGAGACTATAGAGATATAGACGACCACAGCCTAAGAACTTTTTGAAGCTCATGTCAATTGCGCCATCAATGTCAAAGCCACCTAAAGATACCGAAAATGTAAGAAGAAATGTCACCTGCACTGCTACTCCACCTACTAACAAATAGCGTACTAGTAGTACACTAGTAGCTACTAGGTGAAGTAGCAGTGCAGGTGACATTTCTTCGTACAAATTCGGTATCTTTAGGCGGCTTTCGGACAGAGGGCGCAATCGACTTGAGCTTCAAAAAGTTCTTAGGCTGTGGTCGTCTATATCTCTAGTCTCTGCTTCAGATGACAAACAGCAGAGTTTATAAACACAATCAATATTATTTTCTTCTTGTGTAATAGCACAGTGAAGCATGCCGAAATGTTTAACACAATCTTGCTATAAGAGTGTTATCACACTTGTGATTTGCGAGCGAGTTTTGTACGGGAGCGAACACGCCACAAGTTTGCGTACAAGTACGAGTTTTGTATAGAAATCGCTCAAGTGTGATAAGGCCCTAAGAGGATGGGAACTGATGGGATGGTTACAAAAAACTCGCATGGCTGCAGAATGTAAAATAAAATTACCAAAGCTTGCCAAAAAAAAAAATTTGTAAATGTAAGCTGCAATATTTTCTTTTTAATTCTGTAAGTTAAGTAATATCAGAGTATCCTTACATCCAGTCCAAAATCAGAATTGATTGTACATTTAAGAGCTGCAACGCAGTGTAATAAGTGGTAATACTGACACAAACACATACATTGCTCAAATCATAACCCTAAAAGAAGTAATTTAAAAACTACATTTCGCTGTAGTAGTTACTATTTATGTGTTAGACACTTACAAACTACTGCAATCAGCGAAGTGAATAAAAATGGTAAAAATATAATGATTGAAAAATAAAAATCAATACAAAAACTGTACACATACTATTTTTCAGCAGCCCTGCAGTGTTCCTGAGCTTCTTGTATTTTCGCTGCCATGACGAACACTGATTGGAGATATGAATTAATTAAGAACTAGAATAGTTTTAAGGGAGAAATTTTAGATAACAGGGAAGTGGGGCTGATTTTACTGCAAAAATCAATACATCCCAGTTGTCAAAATGCCAACCGAACCACATACGAACTACAAACAGAAAGTGTCAGACGTCAGACGTTTGTTTTTGTAGCAGCAACATCAACAAAGAAACTAAGGCTAAACAATCAGCCAAGAAGTAAATTTGCTTTACTTAAAGTAACACTTAAAATTATATAGTAATTAGCCGCAATTATGTATTTATTTAGAGGAACGTTGTAGTGGCAAGAAAATGACCAAATAGCAACTGGATAGTGATAAATTTGATGTGCTAGTTTTAATCATCATGCTGCTGGATGACATGCTGGATGTACTTGAGTAATGGATGTACATGATGGAGAAAGATCGTGATGGCAACATTACCGCCCGAACTGTCAATCTGACCTATTAAAATGGCAGCTAGGGCTATTTATTGATGTTGAAAACTGATTACATTTATTTTGTAATTAAATCGTGCAAAATCTTTTAGTGAATATATAAACTATTATCAAAAACTGCAACATGCGTTACCTACTAGTGATATTCGCTTTGGCCGCTACCAGCGCAGTCTGTGTGTCGGTAAGTTTTTGTTCGTCACGACGTGAAATATTATTTTTATCTTTATTATATTGGAGAAACAAAATGCCGAGTAATCAAGTTAAAGTATTACTAAAGCACATATCTCTAATAAATAATTCCTTGACTACTTTAGTTTATAGGAGAGATTCTGCTCGTCGTTGCGTTGGTGTACACACGTGCCCGGGCTGCCTATTCTGAGAATAGTGTTTTCGGTGGACCACTATATATATTTATATACTGGTAGTGATATTTTGGTGTAAAGGTTACTAACACTCATAAAAACAACAAGATTGGGTAAGTAGTTAGCATAATAATGAGTAAAAACGACCCCCCGGATAGGGGGGTCACCGCCGCCATTGTAGATGACAATTTAGATTCACAAAATTCAATTGAGGGTAAGGATGGAAAACCCACTCCTACTGAGCACACGCCCATGGAAATCCAAATTGCCTCTAACAAAAGGGGATCGGAAAACGATATCGTCTCACAGTCCAAAAAAACTCACTCCCCGGGAGACTCGAACCAAACAACATATGTAACTCCTGGTTATAACGATTCCGATCCCCCACTAAAATACTCCGATGCAGACAAAGGTCCGTTCGTTGTCCACATTAACAGAGTTGAGCCAGACCCCTCTGCAGGATTAACATTACAAGCAATTAGAGTAGCCCAATTAATACATAAAAACAAAGTTGCAGGAATCATGGAGGGTTCAATCAAGTCCCTTGGTCGTAATAAAGTATCTGTGTCTTTTAAATCTGCCGAAATAGCTAACAACTTTTGCAAATCAGACTTACTTTCCAAAAACAAATTGACTGCTTCTATCCCAAGGTTTCTTGTATCTCGAATGGGGGTTATACAGGATATCCCGACAGACTGGACACTTGATGAAATTGTAGATGCTATCGAGTTTCCCTCAAATTTTGGTTATCGAATTATCATGAAGGCTAGACGACTCTCCCGTAAGGTGCATAGAGAAGGCCAACCGCCAGAATGGGTCCCTTCCAAGACAATTGTTCTCACTTTCCACTCGCAGGATTTACCCGAAAAAATATACCTATTTAACATGGCCATGCCAGTAAAAATGTATGACCTTCCTACAATCCAATGCAGGGCATGCTGTAAATTCGGCCATATTGCTGCCAAATGCAGATCAAAACCCGCATGTTACTGTTGTGCTCAAGCCCACACAGGTGACTCTTGCAACGTCACTGGAAACAAAATCACCTGCATTAACTGCTCAGGCTGCCACAAAGCGACTGATCCAATTTGCCCAGAACATAAAAGACAGAAGTCCATTAAAGCCATGATGGCGGAAGAAAATATAGGCTACCTGGAAGCTTCCAAACGCTTCCCCCCTGTGCGTATAAGTTATGCGGAAATGACCCAGAAAATGTTTGAGATCCCATCACTGCTCACTGGGATGACATCTGCAGCATATACCGCCCCAATACCTAATTATGTCGAGGAACCTTCAGCCTCCTCACAAAAACTTCCTAGGTCATACAAAAAAACAATAAACCGAACCCCAAAACCTCGCCAACTTCTGGCCCCGTCTTATAACATACAAGCTCATAGGGATATTGTCAATAACCCCAAATCAGTCATGCCTAACGGATGTGCTCTTAATGATAACCATGATATTACTCCAAATGAAAACCTGATGGAGGTCCTCTCAGCTGCTTTAGTCAATCTAATGCTGAAAAGTGGGGACTCACTACCGAACAATGTTATACATAAACTACAGCCTATCCTCCCTCTAATCTCAAAACATGGACCCGAAAGTCCTTCAATGGAACCCACAGAGTGCTAATAACAAAAAAAGCGAATTAATACACTTAATAAACAAGTACAAACCAATCCTTTTTGCCATCGCTGAAACATGGTTTAAGCCTACTTCCCGGTTCAGGATCCCGGGGTACGCATGTTTCAGGGATGACAGAAAGGACGGAAGAAATGGTGCAGGGTGCGCCCTGCTCATCGACAGATCTTACACTTACACAGTTTTACCTGTCTCAAATCACAGCCCAGAAATTTTCATTACTGCTGCCAAGGTGATCAATATTACATTTATATCTGTGTATATACCTAAACCAAATAGAAACTTACTACAAGAACTACAAAGACTAATATCTGCCATTCCTGGCCCATATATAGTATTAGGAGATTTCAATTGTAAAAACACGCTCTGGGGCTCCCCTATATGTGACCCTAATTCTTACTTCCTCTTAAATATGGCTGACGATTTAAACTTATGCATTCTTAATGACGGATCTAACACTAGGAGGGCATCACCCCTACAAAACCCCAGTGCCTTGGATCTCACTCTAGCTTCTGCAAACTTGGCTACCTCAATCTACTGGAAAGTGCTAACCAGTACATACGGAAGTGATCATTTCCCCATACTCTCGACTATCCTTAGACCCTGTCCCCCTCCTCCCATCCCCCACCCAATTCTAAAATATAAAACTGTACAAGCTGACTGGAGTAAATACTCTTCTATGTTAGAAATGAAAATAAAGAATATGCCTGAAATCAAGGACAATAATTTTATAGAAATATATACCAATTTCATAGATTGTATTTGCCAGTCTGCAGACGAATCCATCCCAATTAAAAACACAGAACGTCGAAAAATTCCTTCTCCCCCCTGGTGGGATCCGGTGTGCACAAATACAATAAAGGAGCGTAAAAAGGCTGAGAGGGCCTACTCTGAAAACCTTACAATGGAAAACTACCTAAACCTCCAAAAAACTACGGCGAGATCCAAAAGACTTCTTGCAAAAAAAAAAGCTGAAGGATGGTCCAGTTTCTGTAAGTCCCTATCACCACGGTCTCCATCTACATTAGTCTGGAAAAAAATTAAGGCATTCCGGAGGAACCAAAATTCCAATGATCCCTCCTGCAATGATCCTAATACCTGGCTACCGGAATTTATAGATAAATTATCCCCTCCTTTTGTCCCTAATGAAGACCTTTTTCCCCACCCTACCCCGGTGGGCCAAAGCACAGATAAAATGAACGATCCTTTCTCCTTCCCAGAATTATTATGTGCTATGGACCACCTGAAGGACTCCTCTCCTGGCATTGACGGAATACCGTTTTCATTCATAACACAAGCTTCAAAAATCACGAAAGAATATTTCCTGAATATAATAAACCATGTTTTTGTTACTGGTACGGTCCCCGAGCCCTGGAGGACACAAATTGTTATTCCAATACTGAAACCCGGCAAGGACCCAAACGAATCCTCTTCTTATCGTCCAATAGCACTATCCTCAACCCTGGCTAAAATAATGGAACATCTAATTAAAAACCGCCTGGAATGGATCTTGGAGAACCGTAACTTGCTAGCTAGATCACAATTCGGGTTCCGTAGGGGTAGGGGTACCGTAGATAGTCTCAGTATTCTGACTACAGATATCCGAATAGCCTTCAGCAATAATGAACACGTTACTGCTGTCTTCTTGGACATCGCGGCTGCATATGATAATGTAAACCTCTCATTACTGAAGCAAAAAATGGAACGATTGAATATCCCGTCAAGACTAATAAATGCAATAACTAATTTATTTATGGCTAGATCCATCTGCGTCCGATCAAATGGTACTGTTCTTCCCCCTCGGCCAGTATGGCAGGGCCTCCCCCAGGGATCCGTCCTCAGTCCCATACTATATAGTCTATATACTTACGACCTTGAACCTACGGTAGACTGCTTCTGTAGCATCCTACAATATGCGGACGATATAGTGCTATACAAGACCTCCTCATCTTTTGCTGACTCCTCGTCCCGACTGAACTCGGCCTTGACATACCTAAGAGACTACCTTAACTCACATGGCCTTTCCCTATCCGTCCCCAAATGCAAAGCTGTAGTTTTCACTCGAAAAATAAACGTCCCGCCCATAGACATTTCCTTGGAAGGTCAGGAAGTTGAAATTGTTAATTCAGTAAAATTTTTAGGGGTGATGCTTGACTCGAAAATGACTGGTAAACCTCACCTGGACTATATCGCTAAAAAATGTGAAATAAGTGCTAATGCCATGCGCTCACTCTCAGGCGTACGATGGGGTGCGCATCCCTACACCCAGAAAATCCTTTACAATGCAATAGTTCGAAGCCACTTTGACTACGCTAGCTTTATTTTAGAACCCTGTAATATGAAAGCACTGGGGAAACTGGACAGAATCCAGGCTAAGTGCCTGCGAATTGTGACTGGGGCGATGAGGTCATCTCCAATAAATGCCTTGCAAGTGGAAAGCCTAGATCCCCCTCTTATAATGCGCAGACAATATTTGGCTGACAGATATTTCATTAATATTTCACAATACGAGAATCATCCTCTGCCAGCAAAATGTAAAACTCTTCTAGATATATCTACGTCCTCTAAATACTGGAAAAATAAAGAACTTCCCCCGTTAATCAAGTCTTACAAAAAATTTAGCAGTATAAGTTCCCACCAATTTGATAGGAATCAAATATTTTGTTTTGATTATGACACATTAGTATTTCAACCAACAGTCATCCTTGACCTGGGAATTTCTAAAAAAACACCTAATGCAAATACTGAATTCAATCAAATTATGGATAGACAATTTAAGGGATGGCTTCAAGTCTACACGGATGCCTCTAAAATGAACCCAACTGAATGTGTTGGCTCAGCGGTATGGATTCCTAGATATAAAATAATCCTTAATTACAAAAGCCCTCCACAAGCCTCAATATTTACTGGCGAAGCAGTCGCTCTATATGAAGCTGTCTCTTATATTAAGTCACACAACCAAGACAAATGTATAGTTCTAACTGACTCTCTGAGTTGCCTGCAGGATTTGATGAGTCTACCATTCCACTCTAATGATAACTTCTATCTAACCTTAAAAATAAAAGATAAACTAAGAGAATGTCAGAATTCCAATCTGCAGGTTGTCTTGGCATGGATACCTAGCCACTCGGGCATCACGGGCAACGAGGTAGTGGATGAATGTGCAAAGGCTGCTATACACCAGAGTTTCTCTTCTGATCAAAGGTGCTTTGCTCGCGACATAAGAGCCTCGGTTAGGCATATTTTATTTGATGAATGGAATAATTTATGGCAGCAATCCCGCAAATCAAAGGGTCAACATTATGGCAACTTACAACCAAATATTCCCCCTAAACCTTGGTTTTTTAAGAACAAAGGCTACTCTAAGCTAAATACTTCGAACATCATCAGGTTACGACTTGGTCATATTTGTTCGCCAGTACGTCTGGCCAAGATGAGAATAAGGGACGGCTCAATTTGTGAATGTGGACTAGACGAAGGCACTACTAACCATTTACTCCTAGAATGTCCCTTAATACGTCACCCAATATATGATTTTCTCCCACGAGAGATTAGTCGTCCAGTGAATATCAATTACCTGCTAACCCTTGTGCTCACCCCATTTTGTAATATTCTAAATAAATTCCTGACTAATAATGAACTCAAATTATAATTATATTGTCGGTTGACTGGTATATACATATACATATGTTATGATAATCTATATATATATAAAAAAAAAGTAAGTTTCTAACATAGCGTCTGTAACTTGTGTCGTCCATATTTGTTATAAGTAGTTGTGCTGTCCTTTTGTCAAGTAGTTTATGTTTATTTGTAGGGTGGATGGATACTCTACCGAACACCGCACATCACCGTACAGCGACACAACATACTGGCCGTGTTTTATCCAACCTCGACACTGGCGGAATCATCAAGCCCTGATGGAGCCATAATACGCAAAAATTGATTGATTGATAGTTTATAGGAGTCCGGTCATAATGATAAGACCTGAGTTCATTCATGTCCATGATAAATTTTATGCGTATTTAGAATATGATGATCCATTGATGCAGAGAATGTTCGAATATCCATTATTGCTAAAAACTGTATATATCGTTACTTGTAATTAGAAAATAATAATACATTTGTGTTGATAAGTTTTGAGTGCGTCTCTAGAAGATGTGACTATCTCTGGTTCCGTCAGAATAAGTTATGTTATGCCCCACTGATGGGTAAAGGCCATCTCTAAAACTGATTAATATCCTGTGATGCCTGACCACTGCTTCAAAATGGAGTCTAGTCATTCTCGCCATCGCCGGTGGGAATTGCCACATCCCCAATATGAGTTTTTGGTCTCCCACTGATTAGTGATTTTGCACCACATCCATCCAACATACATGATCACTATGATCAGCCCAGTCCCACTTTAACTTTGCCACACTAGCTACATCAAGGATTTGGGTACAGTCCGTGAGCTTTATGAAGAACCTTCAGGAATCGGCGATGACACACAAATTAATGTTGCTGTTCTGCTTTTTCATGTGTCACTGTTGATTAATATCCAATGTCTCTTTCTAAAACCCAAAGGGTCTTTTGAGAGCTCACGGACTGTATCTGGGGAATTATTGTGTGATTATTTTATTAGGTATGTGTTATTGCAAGGGAGTAAATATATTTTCTATCATTTAATGTTTGTACCACAGGGGCAGTCCTATGAAGACAAGAGATGTAAATGTGTGTGTCCAAGCCCTTCCGCAGTGCTCAACAACAATTCAACCACCAACAACACAACGTCAGACAGGAAACTCTACATTGCCAATGTACACCCTAACAAATGGTAAGAAAGAGCACAAGCAAACTTAGTCTTAGCACGAAGTGCTCCATTGAGTATGGTACAGTTGCCACCAGATATATCCTTAGAGCTTTAAACCAACTGGAGTGGCCATAGACAGGCATTCCCCTCTGCCGAAAATGTATGGACTGACGTTTATTTGACGTGGCTATTTTGACGTTTCGCATACATTTGACGTTCCCCTGCCCCGCAAAAATCGGCAGACTTTTTTTTTTTTGGATAGAAAATGATATATCGGACCGATCGATAAAATCTATGTTCAGAT
This sequence comes from Pammene fasciana, assembly GCA_911728535.1. Classification (NCBI taxonomy): domain Eukaryota; kingdom Metazoa; phylum Arthropoda; class Insecta; order Lepidoptera; family Tortricidae; genus Pammene; species Pammene fasciana. The sequence continues at coordinate 43,448,658 of OU452272.1, read as the reverse complement.
ATTTCTGAGTAGCTTGGCCACTCCGATATATTTGATGGTGACTGGACAGCTAGCAGCAGAAGTAGCTAAGCAGGTTACGTGTTCAAAATGACCTGCACACACCCTTCACCCTTATTCTCTTGACAATAATCTCGGCCTCCTCATCACCAAGACGAGGTAATAATAATACCAAGTCCTAACATGATTATCTTATGGAAGTCTCTGTGTGAGTTGTAGAAAACCTGCTATTACTTGAGCTAAAGATATTGCCTACTATATTAATATAACAACACCCTTTATTTTTCATTTGTATATCAGCAACTGTGACGGCGTGATCCTGCCTCAAGTGGGCGACCTCATCAAAGGCCGGGAGCAGGAGTTCTGTCCCCGCTGCGAGTGCAAGTACGAGAACAGGAACACTACCATCATCAAGGTATCTTACTGTTCTTGTTATATCTGTATGTGCTGTGACGTGGTCCTGCCTCAAGTGGGCGACCTCATCAAGGGCCGGGAGCAGGAGTTCTGTCCCCGCTGCGAGTGCAAGTACGAGAACAGGAACACCGCCATCATCAAGGTATCTTACTGTTCTTGTTATATCTGTATGTGCTGTGACGTGGTCCTGCCTCAAGTGGGCGACCTCATCAAGGGCCGGGAGCAGGAGTTCTGTCCCCGCTGCGAGTGCAAGTACGAGAACAGGAACACTACCATCATCAAGGTATCTTACTGTTCTTGTTATATCTGTATGTGCTGTGACGTGGTCCTGCCTCAAGTGGGCGACCTCATCAAGGGCCGGGAGCAGGAGTTCTGTCCCCGCTGCGAGTGCAAGTATGAGAACAGGAACACTACCATCATCAAGGTATCTTACTGTTCTTGTTATATCTGTATGTGCTGTGACGTGGTCCTGCCTCAAGTGGGCGACCTCATCAAGGGCCGGGAGCAGGAGTTCTGTCCCCGCTGCGAGTGCATGTATGCGAACAGGAACACCGCCATCATCAAGGTAACTTACTGTTCTTGTTATATCTGTATGTGCTGTGAAGTGGTCCTGCCTCAAGTGGGCGACCTCATCAAGGGCCGGGAGCAGGAGTTCTGTCCCCGCTGTGAGTGCAAGTACGAGAACAGGAACACTACCATCATCAAGGTAACTTACTGTTCTTGTTATATCTGTATGTGCTGTGACGTGGTCCTGCCTCAAGTGGGAGACCTCATCAAGGGCCGGGAGCAGGAGTTCTGTCCCCGCTGCGAGTGCAAGTACGAGAACAGGAACACTACCATCATCAAGGTAACTTACTGTTCTTGTTATATCTGTATGTGCTGTGACGTGGTCCTGCCTCAAGTGGGCGACCTCATCAAGGGCCGGGAGCAGGAGTTATGTCCCCGCTGCGAGTGCAAGTATGAGAACAGGAACACCACCATCATCAAGGTAACTTACTGTTCTTGTTATATCTGTATGTGCTGTGACGTGGTCCTGCCTCAAGTGGGCGACCTCATCAAGGGCCGGGAGCAGGAGTTATGTCCCCGCTGCGAGTGCAAGTATGAGAACAGGAACACTACCATCATCAAGGTAACTTACTGTTCTTGTTATATCTGTATGTGCTGTGACGTGGTCCTGCCTCAAGTGGGCGACCTCATCAAGGGCCGGGAGCAGGAGTTATGTCCCCGCTGCGAGTGCAAGTATGAGAACAGGAACACCACCATCATCAAGGTAACTTACTGTTCTTGTTATATCTGTATGTGCTGTGACGTGGTCCTGCCTCAAGTGGGCGACCTCATCAAGGGCCGGGAGCAGGAGTTATGTCCCCGCTGCGAGTGCAAGTATGAGAACAGGAACACCACCATCATCAAGGTAACTTACTGTTCTTGTTATATCTGTATGTGCTGTGACGTGGTCCTGCCTCAAGTGGGCGACCTCATCAAGGGCCGGGAGCAGGAGTTATGTCCCCGCTGCGAGTGCAAGTATGAGAACAGGAACACCACCATCATCAAGGTAACTTACTGTTCTTGTTATATCTGTATGTGCTGTGACGTGGTCCTGCCTCAAGTGGGCGACCTCATCAAGGGCCGGGAGCAGGAGTTCTGTCCCCGCTGCGAGAGCAAGTACGAGAACAGGAACACCACCATCATCAAGGTAACTTACTGTTCTAGTTATATCTGTATGTGCTGTGACGTGGTCCTGCCTCAAGTGGGCGACCTTATCAAGGGCCGGGAGCAGGAGTTCTGTCCCCGCTGCGAGTGCAAGTACGAGAACAGGAACACCACCATCATCAAGGTAACTTACTGCTCTTGTTATATCTGTATGTGCTGTGACGTGGTCCTGCCTCAAGTGGGCGACCTCATCAAGGGCCGGGAGCAGGAGTTCTGTCCCCGCTGCGAGAGCAAGTACGAGAACAGGAACACCACCATCATCAAGGTAACTTACTGTTCTTGTTATATCTGTATGTGCTGTGACGTGGTCCTGCCTCAAGTGGGCGACCTTATCAAGGGCCGGGAGCAGGAGTTCTGTCCCCGCTGCGAGAGCAAGTACGAGAACAGGAACACCACCATCATCAAGGTAACTTACTGCTCTTGTTATATCTGTATGTGCTGTGACGTGGTCCTGCCTCAAGTGGGCGACCTCATCAAGGGCCGGGAGCAGGAGTTCTGTCCCCGCTGCGAGAGCAAGTACGAGAACAGGAACACCACCATCATCAAGGTAACTTACTGTTCTTGTTATATCTGTATGTGCTGTGACGTGGTCCTGCCTCAAGTGGGCGACCTCATCAAGGGCCGGGAGCAGGAGTTCTGTCCCCGCTGTGAGTGCAAGTACGAGAACAGGAACACTACCATCATCAAGGTAACTTACTGTTCTTGTTATATCTGTATGTGCTGTGACGTGGTCCTGCCTCAAGTGGGCGACCTTATCAAGGGCCGGGAGCAGGAGTTCTGTCCCCGCTGCGAGTGCAAGTACGAGAACAGGAACACTACCATCATCAAGGTAACTTACTGTTCTTGTTATATCTGTATGTGCTGTGACGTGGTCCTGCCTCAAGTGGGCGACCTCATCAAGGGCCGGGAGCAGGAGTTATGTCCCCGCTGCGAGAGCAAGTACGAGAACAGGAACACTACCATCATCAAGGTAACTTACTGTTCTTGTTATATCTGTATGTGCTGTGACGTGGTCCTGCCTCAAGTGGGCGACCTCATCAAGGGCCGGGAGCAGGAGTTATGTCCCCGCTGCGAGAGCAAGTACGAGAACAGGAACACTACCATCATCAAGGTAACTTACTGTTCTTGTTATATCTGTATGTGCTGTGACGTGGTCCTGCCTCAAGTGGGCGACCTCATCAAGGGCCGGGAGCAGGAGTTATGTCCCCGCTGCGAGAGCAAGTACGAGAACAGGAACACTACCATCATCAAGGTAACTTACTCTTCTTGTTATATCTGTATGTGCTGTGACGTGGTCCTGCCTCAAGTGCCGAATTGAGAACCTTTTGATATTTTGAACTTGGTTATGGGCCTTTGGGCACCGCTTTTTAAGTGTTTTGGGAGGGCGCGCTTTCTTACGGCGTTTAAAAAAATGCGGTGTGCATAGGCGCAAAAAATTTTTTTTTTGACAAAGACTTATTCATCATCAAATGGTTGTTTGTTCCAGGTGGTAGTGATAATAGTGATCTGGGTGATAATGCTGCTGGTGGTCTACATGGGCTTCCTCATATGTCTGGACCCGCTCATCAACAAGCGCGCGAAGGCGTGCTACCAGGAGCACACCAATGAAGAGGTATGTACTATTTTTATATCTGTCGAAATTCGACGTAACCAATAAAGTTTATCCTGATTGTAAATTACCTTTCTTGTGGTTTCAGGATGATGGTTCTACCGCAGTGGGGGTGTCAGGGCAGCCCATGGGCGTCCGGGGCAACGTGCTCAACCGGGTCACTCACCAGCAAGACAAGTGGAAGCGACAGGTCAGTTTTATTAGTGGTCACTTTACTATAGGGGTTCGGCCACAAATGACTACATGCCAGGTATCGGATACCGGTGTTTTCTCTATCTTATTTTTTGTTCTTTGATTTGAATCTAATGATATTAAGTTGTACATACGTTGCATAAAATAATTAAAAATGTCGCACTGTGTGTGCAGTAACAATGCTATGACTAAAGCTCCAAATTGTCAAATGTTACTAGTTTATGAGAAATCATTTTTTAAAGTGAGGAAAAATGTACAGTCAAGGAATTTGATTCCCGTACCGTTTCGTTGATTTATTGCTTGAAATGTCGGAATATCATAAGGCTTATATTTCTTTAAGCAAGCCAAGAAACATAGCCCTTAGTACTATTAATTGTCATCAGTAATTTAGACTTAAGACGGTACGCGAAACAAATTCCTTGACGTACCTTGGTATCGACGAAAACACAAAATACGCTGCGGACGCCGATTATACCGATGTAATGTACCGATTATAAAAAAATAGTTCTCACAAAAGTTGTAGAACTATCAATATACTATGGAATGAAATAATTAGCACAGTCCTAACAGCATTCATATTGGTTTTAGAACCGCATTGTTCAATTACGGTTTTTTTTCTCGAAAGATCCACCATATTATTTTGTTATTTTTGTAAAACGGAAAGCTACTAAGCTTTTCTATATGCCATAAATATTACATTAACTGATTCCATGGACTATTGAAGTTATGGCATATTTAAATGTCTTATTAGGGTTATCATACAATATTGTTTGTCCGAAGTTGTTTGTGAGAACCTCGCTTTACTCCGTGCGCTCGTTTTATAATAAATTTCTTGTACCTTGCAGGTCCGTGAGCAACGCCGCAACATCTACGACAACCATACCATGCTTAACTAGTAGTCCGATCAACAGGGTCCCCGGGGCGCCTGGTTCACACCCCTGGCCGACCCTACCCTCTCGGGTAATGATGAGACGATGCATTGATATTTTGTAAGATACAGACACAGACTACACAGACACCTCATCATTAAACTTTTACAGGGAGCATGAGGTCACCACACATCAGTGCAATTTTATTCGTATTTTTCTACGATCCGAACAGCAAATCTCAATAGTATTATACACCAATTTGTAGTATAACAATCCAGGTTCACCCCTGTAACTTGATTTTTGTGGATATTTTTAATCCACATGAGTAATGATCAAAAAAGTTGCCTCAATTGAAATACGCGGTCGCGCTCTCATACAAAATTAGTACGGGAGCACTGATGCGTGGTGACACCAAGTTGTACTTATGATCTATCTAGTGTTGAGGTTATCTGTGGATACAGATAATTGAATTCGTATTCGCTATGTGCGAAGTGCATGGTGGGGGTAAGTTGGGTAACAAGAACGATCGCAGTGCACAATGTGACAAGAAATTAAACTGTAAAAGCCCCCTGTCAGCTGTCAAAATAGTGAATCAGCCAGTGGCATTTCATATAAGCAAGGATTACAACCTATATAGTGTGGTAGACGAATGATTCTAGCTGGAAAAATGGAAAGCAGAAATTTTGACTTTGGAACTTTATTAGGAGACTAACATACTAAAAGTCCCCAGCCCCCGGAGGTGAGCCCGAGGAGGGGGGAGGCAAAGAAGGTCCCGTTTTTTGGTTTTTTGCTTATATCTTTAAAACCATGCGTCATAGACAATTTTGTTGTAGTACATAATTAAAGCTGATAAAATTCTCTAAACTGTCATGAACTCACTTTTTACCTACCACTAATGGTTGTCCAGATATGAGCTCCGAAAAACGAACGATCGACAATTCTTGTCATACTTACTGGCAAAAGTTAATCTGGATAAAAAACACCCTAGAAATCTATTAATGATCGCTACTCAGTAACTCTGGTAGCCAATTATTCCTTGGTGTGTGGTACAGTCGCCATCAAATATATCGGAGCGGCCAGGGTACTCAAAAATATCTGAACATGCACTTTATCGCCTTGGCAATAGAGGCGTTGTTCAGATATTTGTGACCACCTTGGCCGCTCCGATATACCTGATGGCGACTGTACAGTCAGCAGCAAAGGTAACTAAGCGGGTAGGGTGTGCAAAATACCTGGACATGACTGTATCGTTAAGATAATAAGAGCGTGTGTAGGTCATTTTACATTTAACACCCTACCCGCTTAGCTACTTTCGCTGCTGACTGTACAATTCTTGATAGTAATAAAGTTTTCGAAAATCTATGTTTAAATCTAATAAGTGGGTAATTATCCCGTAAATTGCAGTAGTAATGTATAATTCTAATAAGTGTTATTAATTATTATTATTTATATATTAAGAGAATCGTGTGTAGATATTAAATATTAATCATAATCAAGTATTTATTATGAAATAATTGTATATTTGGCTTGATAGTTAAATTGTGGAAGCTATTTATATATAGGAAATAAAGGTTTTAATGCATCAATGTTCACTACATAGTTCAAGCTATGTACGGTCGACGTCAAAAATATGTTTACCCTTTTGCACCTTACTCCTTTGTAATAAGGTCCAAAAGTGTAAACATATTTTTGACGTCGACTGTACAAATTTTAATGTGTAAATTTTAGATATTAAAACGTGTACACTAAATACTATTTCGCCCTGTATAGAGTCAAGTTTGACGCCGTAGGTATTAGTAGCGTCGAAAAGGTTAAGAACAATTAATATCGTATTTTTAATTCAAGAGTAATCTGAATTCTGCCCTAGGAGCATTCCACCGTCACGTAACCGACATTCGGGCCAATTTTTGCGACTTCCCGAGCCTATAATACACGGTGTAACATGAGGAAACCGAATATTTTTAACAGCGTATTCCTGATCATAATTGAAGACTAAAATGTCATACAAACTTTCCTGAATTTTGCCTAGTTTCCGAGTTACGACCAATTAAAAAAAAAACACATTTCTCAAGCAACTCAGCGAAACGCGATTTTTAGATGGCAATTTTACCAGTATGGGGCGTAGTCTAAAGACATTTTTTATTGACAGATGTCAAAGTGACATTAAACATTTTGTATAAACTATTTCTTATAAAAAAATGTAAAAAATTAATTTAAAACGATAATTTTTACCTATGAGACTTACTTATTATGTACAAAAGCATTCAAAAAAAACGAAAAAGAAAAGCAAAAAAAAATTTTTTTTGGCGTGTTTTAAAATTAAGTCATATAATGTTTTTTTCTTCTATTGACCTCAGAAATGCGTGGTTCAAATCTTTCTGTTTCCTCATATTACACCGTGTATATAATATGTATAATATTACACTATAAAAAGGCAAGCCAAAAAATAACCATGCATGTGGCATAGTGTATAGTTGAATTATCGAGAGCGTGGAATTGCATATGTAGTGGTTGTACCGTGTTGTGCCTCTTTGTGTGCGAATTCAAGTATAGAATGCCTGTACACAAACAATACTACTACATATGCAATTCCACGCTCTCGATAATTCATCTATAATATAATATTAGTATCATCTTAAAGCTGCTTGTTTTCTTAATAAACTGTTTAATTTACTTCGGTAAGTAATTCTGGATTAAAGCAAATGTCACGTAATCGACTCGCATGCAAAATACGCCAATACTTGTCCTACACGTAGACGTTATAAAAATAAAGAATTTTGTTACAAAAACTAGTTGAAAAATTTATCGTTTTCATGGAATGCTCCCGTACATTGTAAATCACTTTATATGGAAAGAACTGTCTTGAATTAAAAGTATGATATTAGTGTATGGGTAGCTAAATAGCTGCTAAAATATATTTGTTTTTAAACGATTTTATTGTATACGCTGTTTCTTTGTATTAAATATTTTAGATAAATGAATTATTTTGTCGCATTGAATTTGGCTTTGATTTTCACATTAAGATAGTCGTTACACTTGGTACATATAGTCGCCATCATATATATCGAAGCGGCTGGGGTGGTCACAAATATTTACGCCTCTATTGACCAGGCGCATGTTGAGTTATTTTTGAGACCTTGGCCGCTCCGATATATTTGATAGCTTGGAGCATAAGTATTATCTGACCATGCTAAATCTGCGCTGACTTTGTGAGTTACAAAGTGTGGACAGCCATTAAAAGACATGAAAAGATAAAATATGTTGATGGTGGATACCTTCACATTATATATAATATGTTAGCCTCTATACGTCCCACTGCTGGGCACAGGCCTCCTCTCATGCACGAGAGGGATCAAGCTATAGTCCCCACGCTGGCCCAAAGCGGGTTGGGAACTTCACATACACCTTTGAATTTCTCCGCGGATGTATGCAGGTTTCCTCACGATGTTTTCCTTCACCGTATAGCGATTGGTAAATATCAGCCGAAAAAAGTTCCGAAAATCTCATTGGTACGAGCCGGGGTTTGAACCCAGGACCTTCGGATTGAAAGTCAGACGTCATTACCGTCAGGCTACCAACGCTTTTTTCAGCCTTCACATTATAGGGTACGAAAACTGAATGGCTGGTCGGAATCGAGGAATGTGCTCTAGAGATGTTTATGATTTATGATGCTTAGTACCTTTGAGCGCGCATAGGAAAGTTTCGTAACTATCAATAAAAATGAAAAGAAAATCTTTTATAGGCAACAGCTTTAAGAAATATATAAAATTGTAATAAATAAAAAATACAAAAAAAAACTCACATAAAATATAGCATGTCTAAACGATAGACTAGTAGTCATCATGCGGAGATAAGGCTGGGGGGTGGTTGGTAGAGGTCGGGGGCGGGGGGAGTAACCCCAGCTCTGCCAGCACGAGCGCCACACGCGGCACGAGCTGGTCGGCGAACCGCCACAGCGCGTCGTCTTCCGTCTCCACACGAAGCTGCAGGCACGCCGCCGACTCGTACCGGTAGGGCTCCGTCACGCAATACTCGCGGTAAAACTGCAGCCGCGCCAGCCGCGTGTCCAGCGTATACGACGAGCAAACCCCGTCTAAGCACGCCAGCGGCCTGCGGTGCGCGACTAACACTCGCGCCGTATCGTGGAACGCCTTTACGTATCCACCAGGTATAGAGAAATTCAGCGTACGCTCGTACAGGTACAACACGTTAGACGCGAGATACGAAGACCGTGGGTTTCTGGTCGGAGCGGTTAGCGATACGCGTTTCAGCAGCGCGCTCCAATCCGGGTCTTGCACGGGCGCGATAACTTCGTCCACGTCCAGCAAAACCAACCAGCGGTATCGGTACATGTGCCGATAAAGACAGTCGTTATACGGCACCAACTCCAACTTGTCCTTTTTAGTCTTCAGGAACATGCGCCGTAAAACCGGCTGGTTGGGCCCGCTTGGGAGCGTGATAGGCGTGCTCAGGACTACCCCCCGTGCTTCGTAGTAAGCGAGAACTCTGCCGATGTCGGGATGGACTTGAAGCTGGTAGAAGAATACTTTATCAGCGCCGAGTAGACATACGAGTTCGATCCACTCTACGAGGCGCACGGCTTTGTTCCCGTGCTGGAAGTCGAGTCCCCTCACACAAACTGCGAACTCCTTCTGTTTTCGGTCGGGCGGCATGTCGAAGTGCACGCGTAGACAGTTGGTAGCGCGGTCGCAAGGTTGCTCGACCAGGGAGACAGCGGTGGGCCTTAATGTGCGCACGTCCGCCGGCAGCACGCACGTCAGCAGGTACGGCTGAAATTCGCCGTTAGTGGTGTTTATGTCCTCCCCCATGTATTTATACTCCGACACCCGCTTAAACACAGGATCGGGTCGCTCTTCGAACCAGAGTTGGCAGTGGGTGGGCGGCGGTTTGACGCGGTCGTGAACTACTAGCAACCGCACGGCCGGACCGACGCGGGACGCGTTGCGCGCGTCTAGATAAGCGCCGTACAGAAGAAAGACGCCGTCACGTGAGCGCAGTGTTTGCCAGTACGTGTTAGAATACTCCAGGTCGTATACTGAAGGGAACGGCGCGCAGGTTGATTTGTAGTATCTGTAGCTGCCGTAATGGCGCTTGTAGTAGTAAGCGAGCGGTAAGGAAGGGAACCGTTGCGCGTCAGCCATCAGTTGTTCCTCCAACAGTTTGAATTCGTACTTTTTCTCCAGCGGGTCGATTTCGGAGTAACTTTGAGGTGGCGAGGCGGGTGTGCACTGGTAGTACAGCCACCCACAGCACGCCAGCAGCAGCAGCGTCGCGCCAGCCCGCCAACGGTTCGCATGATTACGCGTTACAAATAACATTAGGTGACATTAGGACTTACTACCTTGGGCGCTGAGAAAAGAGACAGAATATGAATCATCCTTAACCATGTCCACACATAGATTTAGTATAATATTATAGTATATATATAGTCCACACCATTCCTTAACCATAGATATCTGAAGTCAACTGCCAAAAAATATGAATCAGACAGATACATTTATATAAGCAAGAAGTTCAAACATTCATAAAAAAGAAAATAACTGATTTAACCCCTGCCCAAGAGATGGCGCCACAATCATGCTCACAGCGAATTGGTAGAAATCGATACGGCTAATATAACGCCCTCCATCTACTTCATAACTGCGCACATTTCAGCTAGAAAAATAAAAATAGATTGAGTTATTGGAATTATTTGTTTTCTCATTTGTAGGGTTCCCGTAGCTAATGGCAAAAAAAGGAACCCTTATAGATTCGTCATGTCTGTCTGTCTGTCTGTCTGTCCGTTCGTATGTCACAGCCATTTTACTCGGAAACTATAAGACGTATCAATATCAAACTTTTACATAAAATGTATTGTGTGTGCCACTACTTAGTTTTGTAGAGAAATTGCAAAAAAAAAATTTTAGGGAGCACTCCATACATGTAACTAATACTTAGTCAAGATTTTTTTTGTCAAATATCAACATGATGCACATCAATCGATAGGTCTCTAAAAATAACATTGAGGTTTCTTTGAACATTTTTTGAATTAGTGGATACATATTTTCAGAAATAATCGCTCCGAAAGTCATAAAAATTGTGTCCCTTCCCTGTAACTTCTGAACCGTAAATCCAAAAATTATGAAAAAAATCAAGAAGAAATACACCTTTAAATTATTTTGAACATTATCGGTTTAGGTGTTTTTGGGTTATCTTCATAAAACTATGCATTTAGGCAGATACGACCTTCCGATAATAATTTATTCGATGGTAGCTACTACGGCTGGTTTATATAAATAATGGTACGGAACCGTTCATGCGCGAGTCTGACTCGCACTTGGCCGGTTTTGTTAGGCTATATGAACGGAAAAAGGCACCTTGAACACGGCGTGGGAGCTGGCCGGGAGCCTAACACCCCTCGCAGCCTGCCACCCTACTAGGTCAACTTATCTAATTTCGTAAAGTCTGTTCAGTTATGATAGTTAATATGCATCTCGGTAAGTGTAGGAATTAAGGGCCGGTTGCACCAAACTGTCTGTGAACGTAAACATAATCGTAAAAAAAATCTTGTATCAAAAGTTTGACAGTTTTCTATGGGATGACAGCTCCGTCGCCATATTTATCCTTGATGAATCTGTTAATTGTGCGTGGTGCAACCCACCCTAAGTATTATAAATTGTTATGACCGTAAAATATTGCATTACATACAAAAAATATACCATACGCTTTACCCTAAAAGCAAGTATATATCTAGAGTTGCAACACGCGACCATAGAGTAACTTATGTAGAAAGAGCAGCCTAAGAACTTTTTGAAGCTCAAGCCAATCGCGCCATCTGCGTGAAAGCCACCTAAAGATACCCAAAATGTAAGAGGAAATGTCACCTCCACTGCTGCCACTTAGTAGGTACTAGTTTACTACTAGTACGCTATTCGTTAATAGAATCAGAGACTATAGAGATATAGACGAACACAGCCTAAGAACTTTTTGAAGTCGATTGCTCCATCTATGTCAAAGCCACCTAAAGATGTCGAAAATGTAAAAGAAATGTCACCTGCACTGCTACTCCACCTAGCTAGTAGCTACTAGCATTGCAGGTAACATTTCTCTTACATTTTCGGCATCTTTAGGTGGCTAGTTGGTTAGGTGACATAGATGGCGCAATCGACTTGAGCTTCAAAAAGTTCTTAGGCTGTGGTCGTCTATATCTCTATATTATAGTCTCTTATAGAATATTATGTATTTTTTTTAAATGAAGTGATGACAAGATAATTTTGAACTGTTCATCGCTTAAACGTCTGCTCATCCTTTACATAACAAGCAACATTTCAGTGGACTAGGCCAGACATTTGAGCACACGCTAGTTAGTGCACAAGTGTGTAGCATCTTAATCTCTTTAAATTATGCAATTTGCTTTAAATGCAAGGCACATCTTACATAACTTTGCACCTGGTTATCTATACCCAAATAACTAATGTTAGTCTGTAGTTAAATATATTTTAAACTTAATTGATTACGATATACGTTTCAAATTCGAAGCAAATCGAATGGGACATAACACATTTTTTTATCAACTACAACATGTTATACAAACTTTGTTTTTCTGTTGGTAAAATATTAGTCGAATAGTAATTACATGATGAAATACGTGTTTTTAAAGGCATATGTAACTTGGTGCAAAATGTTCAATTGCACACGTTTTAAAGAAAAAAATGTTATTCTTTTTATTCATAATGACCTTTTTAAAACAATTTCCTTGAACTTTAAGCATTTTTTTGAAGCATTGAATATATGGCTCTGTTTAAAGTGGATCAATTTTTTTTTGAAATCCCGTGTTGTTCTTTTCTTCACAGTTCATTTTTATTATTTTCATTTTTACATTGTAATGGACATATGTTTCTAATTTGTGGTATATCTTATATTTTAGTTTATAATGTAGGTTGCCGTATCATCCCAGAAAAAATATGATTTTAAACGTAACCTTTGAACTTTGTCGATTAGTATGTACCATTGTACCTACGTGAATTAGTACCTACCTAGTTCCTTAAACTACACAATATACGTCATCTATTGGTGAAAGACTGAAGTATCCTTGTAAATCGACAAATTTGATGCCGCGGTAAACCACACCGTCACCCAGGGGGGTGAGTTTTGAGATTCGAGTAGGTACTTATTCGAAAGTGACATTTACAACTCGGAATAAAACGATGAAATTATGTTTTAAAAATAAGAGCGTTAGGAATTTAAAATCATGAGTATTTAAATTATTAATTTCATGCAAAAAAATTGGCGGTAAGCTTATGTGTGCGATTATTTTCGAGCTAAAACTTATTGAATTCGGGCGCTCAAAGTCAAAAATTGGCCCCCTACGGACTACAAGCGTCAAGAACAACAACAACTTTGATCCTTTCATTAATCTCATCCACATTTGAAGATAACTCTGTACCTACATATCTCGGCATAAAAACGAATCCCTTAAGCCCTGTTTTCCTGGCCCATGCTGTAATGTACTAAGAACTAATGTTATTTCTCTCACGAAGCTATCTATTAGTATTCGTGCGCTAACCTTGCACCTGCCAGTTTTCTCCATCGAGTGCTGCGTACGAAACTAAAACCGGCATACAGATGCTGAATGATACGACATCGTATTTGGAGTGTAACGAGTCCCGTTCAACACTTCTCCGTCCCACTTTTGGATAGGAAAATGTTGCGGACATCGAAAATTAAGGTCACTGATTTTTTTTTCAAATACACTGAGAAAAATAAGCGGTGAATACCACTAATAGTGCCCCTTGTATACAAAAAGAAATCGCAAATCGATGTACAGTTTAGCCGTTTGGTACACACATACTAGAGGTCAAAACAAAATGTTTGATCCGCAGTTCTTAAAAAAAATAAAAAAAAACCCTTAGGAGGGAGGGGGGTGCTGATTCATCATTTTTTTTTGTATGGGATTTTTTTTTAATACTAACAAATAGCGTACTAGTAGTACACTAGTAGCTACTAGGTGGAGTAGCAGTGCAGGTGACATTTCTCTTACATTTTCGGTAGGTATTCATTAGGTGGCTTTGACATAGATGGCGCAGTCTATATGAGTTTCAAAAAGTTCTTACGCTGTGGTCGTCTTTTAATGAAAATTATTTTCAGTGATACAACGATTCGACTAAAGAACTCTATTCACCTACAAACAGAATTCATTTCAGTATAACTTGGTCTGCTATTGAGGGCTGGCAAGTAATTAAAACCTTAAACTAAAATGAATTCTGTTTGTAGGTGGATGGAATTCATTTTTAGTAGGTATTATGAGGTGGCTAGTAGGTAACTGAACGGTGGCGATTTGGCCTGCTTAGCATTTTTTTTTAATACAATCGGGTTCAGTTCGGGTGTCGGGCCGATTTCCGGTTATGTATGAGAGATTAAAAAAAAGATAGAATGTCATTATTATTAAATTTTAAATCAAAGCCATCTTTTCCAAGAACAGATGTGACTATCCCTCATACTCGTAGTTTCTGACTTCTCCATACCGACCGTTTTGGATTGATCACCCTGTATACGGAACCCCATTACATAGAGCATATGGAATGACGTGCTCTTGGCCGGTTTTTTAAAAGTTGCCATCAAATATATCGGAGCAGTCAGGGTACTCAAAAATATCTGAACTTGCACTTTATCGCCTTGATAATAGAGGCGTTGTTCAGATATTTGTGAGCACTTTGGCCGCTCTGATATATCTGATGGCGACTGTAGGTACTGCGTGTTGAGGTGACGAAAGGAGTGACATGACATAGGCATATCTAATGAGATATATTAATATGTATTGATTATTGACAAGATTAGAAAGTGAAATTCACAAAAAACGCTATGCCAAATACTTCAAAGCTTATTCTTTGTAGATTAAGTAATACCAGGCGGCTTAGCATGACATGCATTGTCGCGCGCGACTCCATACTTCGAGTCGCGCCTGAAGTATGGAGAGTCGCGCCACAACGAAAGTCATGCTAGACGTACTGGTAATACTTAGGCTGCTGACAGGTTTTATAAGTACTTAGACGAATACTTATGTTTATTAATACATAAGTATTAATCTAAGAACAAGTTTGACTTTTGAGGCACATCCTACACTTGAATTTAGTACTGAATACACGGAAAATAAAATATCTTCATCGAAGATAAATCCTCTTCGTCAAAACAATATTGTTTTGTATATAACGAAAACAATTTGCCTTAGAAAGTGATATTTTTTCAAGTAAAATGTCTTTATTGAAGTGAAATATATGTGTCAGTGTACGGACAAAGGGACCACTTTGTCGATATGGAGTTACAGTACTTTCTAAAAACTACGCAATATGCACTATCTATTATTAATAGTGAAAGAAAAAAGTGTCCTTGGGCCGTATTCTAACTTTAAAACACGGACACAGACACGATCCAACTTCAATGCAAATCCAATGCAATAACAACACAATATTAGGTACCTACAGCTAACGCGTAACGTCTGAATCAAAAATGACGGAATTTGTTTGAAAAATATTCCGATGCAACTTCAATACAACTTCAATATTGGTTGATTATATTGGTTGAGGGTTGGAGTTATGTTTGAGACAGATTGTGTTGTTAATGTATTGTTTATACATTTTAAAATTAGAATACGGCATCTTGTAAATCGACTAAGTCCCTTTCACTAAACTCGTTCACATATCTTGGGCTAAAGATATAAAATTAGTCCAAGAAAATATTTACTTAAAATGTTTAAACAATAATATTACCGCATTGATATCCTTGGCTGAAGATATCTTTTTTTTCCGTGTGGGGCTTAATGAATGCTGATTTTTCTACAGTATTGATATTTACTGATCAAACTGCCGTAAATACCGCTGCCTATATTACATAATTTTCTATAATTACACGTCAAACTTGATTTTAACAAACTGTATTGCTCTAATTTTACTTAACAAACTAAGCCAGTTATTTTGCGCTTCAAACCTAACGATAAATTATAAAATAGACTTTATTACACTAGCCCTAAGATCGTCAAAGTATTTTTCAAGTAGCAAACGCCATGGATTTTAGTAGGCGTATTCGGACCTGCTGTATGACTCCAAATGACTGTAATTTTGTTTTGCTCGAGTTGTTTTATCAACTATGTATGTGCCGTAATGTCAAAACTATTAAAACGCCATTACTGCTATGCAACTGGTTCTGACTTACAACCTTTTAGAAGTGGGGAAAGTATATAATATGGTAACGTAATATGGTGGGCATATTTTGAAATGTCACCTGTCAGATGCTGCGGGTTCGTATTGAGATCGAATTTCACTTTAATGTAGAAATAAAAAGTTACTTAATGGAATCGGTATCGTTACTCTGATTTTGAGCCGTGACAAAGCGATGCCGACAATGGCTCTACAATCGTAACAGACCACTTTGCAAGACCTCTATTCGACATTCCGATGATACATGGATATATCCATCTTGGTTTTTCACTGTAAAATCATATCACACGTTCGTAAAGCCCGACCAGGATTATATGACCATTGTCAAGAGGGCGCTATTCTCATTTATATGGCAACAGTTCATTATAGTCAAAAATAATATTAATCTCTATGGTATATCGTAGTTTTGCGCTTCTCACTACAGCCTGTAATGGCTCCTCTACATGATGGGCCATCATAGGGACGCAGCTATGCGTTAGAGGGAGCTAACGATATTGCGATCTCGTTCTGTTGTATAGCTGCGTCCCTATGATGGCCCATCATGTACAGCCAGCCTATAATCTTGCGTGGCGACTCAGACTGTGTTGAGTTAATCAAATCAAGCAAGTGGTGCGTCTGTTCCTCCCTACACCCACGAGATTTGAGTTCCGGCCTCGTGACCACTGTCTCCAAGCGGAGCCCTACTGTACTGTGTTACGCAGGCAGTCTCCGTTGGTTCGTTGGTTTACAAACCTTGAATGCATTTCTAACATCAGCTCCTGTATGCGACGTGTTTGCGAGTAGATGGGTGGTAGTGCGCGATCCGGCCTGCTCCCCGATCGCCGGCACACGCCCCTCCGACCGCCGGTGCGCGCCCGACCGCCGGCACAATCGAGTTGGCCATGGCGATGGCGGTGCAATCCGTGCAATGGCAATCATTCAATCATCATTTAGGGTTTATAATATGTGTGTAGATAAAGCAGTGTATGCAACTGTACGTAATTAGGCCTTTAAACACTCGTGTGATCTTATTATGAAACTCACTTCGTTCGTTTCATAAAACCACACTCGTGTTTTAAGGACCCCTATTACGTAACAGTTACATAAACTACTAATCTATGCTTTCACTTTTATAAAACTAAATATTTATTTTTAAGTAGGATGCTGGGATTATGTTGTAAAAAAATATGTTACGAAATAAACGGGTTAATTTTCCAATAATCGCTTTAATTGGCGATAAAATGAGACCTCACTTTCATAAAAAACATAAAAATTTTCGATAGTAGGGAGGTAATTGGCCGATGTTTAAGAATATTATAAATATCTGGCCTTGGGTGCAAGGAATATAATTTCTTCTTTTAAAGATAAAGTTTGGACCAGCCTGTATTTCTATTCATCAACCGACTTCATGATTTTGAAGGAGGAGGTTCTCAATTCGTCGGGATCTTTGCTTGTTTTTTTGCTATATTTTTAATGTTCACCGATTATTCGAAAACGGCTGGACCGATTTGGAGAATTCTTTTTTGTTTGAAAGAGTATACTTCACAGTTGGTCCCATTGTCACCAGGTCCGGATCTGATGATGGGGTCCTGGAGAAATCGAGGGAACTCTTCAACTTAAGCACACCTATAGTGATTTCAGTATTTTTTTATAGCAACTCGGGCATTTCCACTTGGTAAAGCGGATCCTAAGTGAAGACGGTTCTTTTTTTGTTTAATATTATTGTAGTCAATTTTTGGCTCTGGATAAACTCAGCACTCCAAGATTTGGCGTAAGCTCCAGTTTTTACGAAAGCTACTGCTACTGACCTAAATACTAACCCAGAGGGAAACTGGCCTCACTATATTAACACATTCATTGCCACCCAGTCAGACAAAACATCCGCGCTAGGCCGCAAAAATATAGTCACGTAGGTATTGCTGTAGTACCAAGATGCCGACTATCGAGTAGTGCGGCCTGGGCGCGAAATCATAAAATACCCGATAGTCGGGTTTCCGGCATTCAATGCGTTATAGTCTTAATTAATAGTCTTATTAAGGGTGGGTTGCACCACGCACAATTAACAGACTCATCAACGTTAAATATGGCGACGGAGCTGTCATCCCATATAAACTGTCAAACTTTTCATACAAGATTATTTTTACGATTACGTTTACGTTCACAGACAGTTTGGTGCAACCGGCCCTAAAGCGGTCCAGACACTGTCAGTAATAATGTCATTATTTCTGTACCCATCCTTCTCTTCTTCATATACATAGAAAAGGACGGGTACAGAAATAATGACATTATTACTGACAGTGTCTGGACCGCTGTCTGATTAAATACTCAGGATGTTTTATTTACGATATTGATAATAACCGGTGTAATTTACGAATAAATATGTCAGACCACGGACAAAGGGACCACTTTGTCGATATGGAGTTACTAGTACTTACTTTCTAAAACTACGCAATCATCATCATCTCAGCCATAAGACGTCCACTGCTGAACATGGGCCTTCCCTTTAAAGGGGGGGGGGGGGGGGGGGGGTTTGCTATACGCACCACGCTTAGCGCGCGCAGTTTTTTTTGTTAATTGTTGTTTAGGCTTTCGGAAGATGCTGCTGCCCATCTCTATATTCCCTTAGCAGACTCCTACTGCAGCCATGGGACGATATGGTGGGGGATAATTGTAAGGCCGGGCACCCCACGTCCATTACAATGAAAAATATCAATTGATTCACAATTAAATATGCACTAAAAGTGTCATTGTAAATCGACAAAGTGGTCCCTTGCACTAAACTCGTCGACAAATGAAGAAAATGAGGATCATATTATTCATATTGTTATGAAAGATTGAGTGTGAAGATAAATTTAATTTAGTAGACTATTATATGACAGCAACACTTAATAAGCATTTTTGACTAATCTGCAAATGTAGTAGATAACTGGTTATGCTCTGCTTATGTTTTACGTAACATATGTTTTTTATGTAGATTATATTGTGTCATTATTTTGTTAAAGTACCTACTTACCATTTGGCGCTCTACACTTACATTGCTCGTATACAATATTGGATTAATAACGTAGGTACAGTTGCCATCAGTTATATCGGAGCAGCCCAGGTGGTCACAAATATCTGAACAACGCCTCTATTGTCAAGGCGATAACGTGCATGCTCGATATTTTTGCGCACCTTGCCCGCTCCGATATATCTGATGGCGACTGTACCGCGTAAGGTAAGCACGGGCACATATATATTATAAGAGATGGTTAGCCTCTGTCCGCGGTTTCATCCAAGTAAAGTTACGTATAGTCGGCCAAAAATGTGGTCTACCACCCTATGGTTGAGGTTCGTTTGAACGTCATGATCGTGAGACATCAAGGTCGTGCATGTTTTAAACTCCGTTAGAAAAGTCAACTAGCGATCATTAGATCTCGCAGAAAATTTTGTCAATACTGGTAGACCACTTTCTTGGTCGACTGCCTACCTACAAGGGTAGGTGCAGTCGACCATCTAAGGTGGTTAAGATATCTTTGATGTCGACTGTACCTATAGGGTAGGCCCTATAGGTACAGTCGACGTCAAAGATATCTTTACACTTTTTCACCTTATTCCCTTGTTATAAGGTGCAAAAGTGTAAACATATCTTTGACGTCGACTGTACCTACCTATATTATAGTGTTCAAGGGTTTTTGTTTTTTTTTAACGACCTTCTTTCTTGTGACAGGTGAAGTCATGGGCTATAACAATAACATTACCACAGAGGTACGAGTATATGTGTTACAAATGAAACAAATTTCGACAAAATCCGGCCTTCGGCATCCGCCACACCGTATGCATTGCAAGCAATTTTGAAATCTATTCTATTTATTCTTAAAACAATGTAAATAATACAAATAGGTAAGTAAATATACTTTTCACTTCTCATGCTCTTAAAATGTTACTTTAGTCTCTTCAGATCGGGACTAAAGCTCTTTATTAATCTCTAGGGACTAAAACATTTTTTTTTAATTTACTTTGGAAACCCCTAAACAGCCACTCACGGTGTTTATGAATGGACGATTACCGCCCTTTTTAGTGATTGTGCATAGACAATTTTGGACCACGCATATAACCTCAAAATGACAACTGTGCGAAAATATTAAACAAACTCGATTTAAAAAAAAATAACAAAACATAAACCGCCTAACAAATTTTATTGATAATTTCAATTTTTGCCATTATGAATATTGAGATTTTGTGTAGAATGTCGTTATTTTTTCCTCGCATTCAAAGTGAAAAGTAGAGTGTTTAACGCGAGACTAAACAACCATAATGAACCTCGAACTATATCCACCCTCGCTACGCTCGGGTGGCTAAACATCTCGTGTCATTATGGCTTGTTTTAGTCCCTTGTTGAACAATCTACTATTATTACACCAAATATAAGTATGATAATTGATAACAGAGCTGTCATAACCAACTTAAAGGTAATAAAAAGCAGTTTTAACGCTACAGTGACACCGACAATACAATCTCACAAATGGTAATTTGATGGTAGCACATGGCATCGTAATTTGAAGCCGTAATTTTTCATTAAAGTATGAATGACTAATTTAATCACTTTGTGAACGCGATTCAAATGTAGTTAGCGGTTTTATTAACGCACTTTGACATGAAACTATGTAGTAACAACATACAATGTGTCAATTTAATACGGGCGAACATTTTAACGGTAGTTTGTATAGGTCATACTGAACAACTTTCACTATGGAGCCTACCCCGAAATCGCGGTTTTTTTTGCCAGACTCATACATTTTGTCGCATGGGTGTCGACATTTTGTATGAAAAAGCCAATTTTTTTTTGAGATTTTGGGGTTACCTTAATAGTGAAACTTGTTCAGTATGACCTACACAGATAAAAGGATATCTTAATCCAAGATATTCATTCTTGTATATAAGGAAAATCGATAATTTCTTAAATCAAGTAAAAAATATCTTGAACCTAGTAAGTTCTATCTTGGATCAACAAAATCATACTTGGTTCAACAAAATCATACTTGGTTCAAGAAATTATCGATTTTCCTTATATACAAGAATGAATGTCTTGGATTAAGATATCTTTTTTTTCTGTGTATGTAAACCACCGTTAAAGGTTCGCCCGTATTAAATTTACACACTGTATAACAACATACGCATTGTTGATACCACAGGTGACCGACCTCTATAGTGCGTTACAGCGCTCGCGCATGCGCTTTACTGATCTGTGGTTGATGCATATCGGAATGACGTATGTAAACTTGTTACGGTGTAAACACGCTCTAAAAAGATGTCGAGATATGACTAATACAAATATTTTAAACAGTCGTGACATAATGAAGAGCTTTTCAGACGAGTACCGGGTTTAGTAGCCTTATTAAGGTACGAGATTGAAATTTTATAATTGTGGTGGTGGCCGGGGAGGACGACGTTGTCCCCGACCGTGCTATAATATTGTATGAAAATCCATTTCAGCATAGTCGACGATGCTAAAATATGCGACCATAAAAGTTCCATCGAAAAGTATGCGCTCGTAGATCGTCTAAATTAGAGCATTATAGTCGACGAGTTTTTTTATTATACACATAATCATAACACTCAAGGTCAAACTATACTGTTAATAACATTGATGCCTGCTTGATGGGTCAATTAATAACAATAATTTTAAACAAAAAAGAACCGACTTCACTTAGGATCCGCTATTCCAAGAGGAAGTGGCCGAGTTGCTGTAAAAAATAGTGAAATCACTATAGGTGTGCCTATGATAGTTGAAGAGTTCCCTCGATTTCTCCAGGATTCCATCATCAGACCCAGATTTGGTGCCAATGGGACCATCTAGGGGTTATACCCGTTCGATTAAAAATAATTGAAAATCGGTTCACGAATCACGGAGATATCGAGTAACATACATACAAAAAAATTATAAAAATAATAATGATAAAAAAGAAATCCGTCGAATTGAGAACCTCCTCCTTTTTTGAAGTCGGTTAAAAATAGAAGACATGTTTGTTTTCCTGGTCCTAAAAATAGAAGAGGGTCGTTGTCCTTCCTAATCATAAGATTCATAAGGCAATGGAAATGATGCTAAATTAAATACAGCCTTGGCCAGAAGTGTTGAGCGTAGGTGTTTTTTGTTTACAATTTTGATGTTAAGCATTATTTCCCTATCCTAACAATGTACGGTAACGGTAAATGTTATATTTTATTTATAAATATAGAAAACTTCACTTAATAACACTTTCAAGGTACTTAAAAAATATGAAAACAGAAGGTACCAAAAATGTAAATTTAAGTCGGTGCGACATATTGCAAATATTCTATGCAGTTACTACTAACTTCAACAAAACATGCCTATTAGTTTAAATTAATTGACAAAATAACTTGAACAAAGATGGAAACGATGGACTAAACTTTCCAGTTTTGTATGAAAATCGCATTAGTGCTCAACACTTCTGGCCAAGGCTGTACGTCAAATTCGCTATCAGAAGAGTTCAATAAGTATACAACGTTTTGTCTGTGACTTTTTTGGAAAAGGTACCTACCATTTTGTTGAAATGGAGTTACACATCGATTCTAATACGAGATAAAATTTGCTATAAGTAATGGCTATCTTGAATAAATACGTATGAGTCTAGGTAGAACCATTATTTTATTAGCTTTCGAATCTGCGATGTTCAATATGTTAAAGTTGAAATGCATTTGAACTTTTAAGCTCGTGACTATAAAAACACACACTTTTACTTTGAAGTTGCATAGAATGCATAGTGATGGGTGTCAGACTAGTTTCCAAATATTAACAAACAACCTGTGATATTTAGGGTTCCGGGTTATTTATTTATCGTATGGCTAATGGCTATATGTCACTGGAAATAGATAGGCATTTCCCTGGGGTAGTAGTAGTAGGAAAGTAGATAATGTTAAAGATTTTAACTAAGTTTCAATTAATTGTAAGTTACATAAGGTACTGAAATAAACAGATTTTAATTTTAATTTTTTTTTAGATGATGAAAAAATCCAGTGAGTGCTGCGAGGTCCGTGGGACAGTGCAGCTGCCAAGTTTGTTACTCTAGCACCACGCAGGGATCACGTGTAGGGTTGTCGACTTAGAGCTTTAAACCAAGGGGATTAGCCATTAACAGGCGTTCCCCTCTGCCGAATGAGTATGAACAGTGGTCATACTCATTGTATGGACTGACGTTTATTTGACGTGGCTATTTTGACGTTTCGCCCGCAAAGAACGGCAGACTTTTTCCGATAGAAATGAGAGCACGTCTCGCATCCAGTTGGTTTAATAATCAAAGGTCGTCGAAGGTGTTACCTACGAACGCAGAGTGATATTGCTTCCGGATCAAAATTGTAAAAAAGGAAGCCTGACTGTGTGACTGTCTGTCTGTCCGTTTGCCCGTCTGCGTGTCCATCTGTCACTCGGCCATTTTACTTCGAAACTTCTCGATCGATTGAACTGAATGTATTCATACTTATGTAAGTCGGCGACCTGAATGAATTTTAAAATGAGGGTCACTTATAGGGGGCACATTAGTAAAATACAAATAAAACCATTTTGTAAATTATACATATCAAAAGATTGTTGAGAAAGGGAGTTACTGTAAGAATTTCGATCATCTATTAAAATACTTTTGAGATTAAATAAACAATTTAATTTCCCCTTATTTCAGAAACTGCTGAAAGTGCTGAACCTAATTAATGAAACAAAACAAGGAAATTAATAATTCTACAAATAATAGTACATTACGTACCTAGGGCGGTAAAATAAAGAATGGCTCAGATCGGGGGCATTTGTGGCCCGAACCGAAGGTAAGGGCCATAAACAAGCGATCTGAGGCCTTCTTTATTACCGCCCGTGGTGCGTACATAATTTTACGTCTTCTCCTGGGTGTGAATTGAGATTTGCCGCTGCGCCCTAGGGCGGTAAATCTCACTTAGCACCCAGAGTGACGTAAATAAATAAAAAATTAAGAAATTTTCGGTCGAGCGCGATTCGGGCTCATCAAGAAACAATGATTAAATTTCGCGATGTACGGAATCCTCGGGCCGCGAGCCCGACTCGCACTCGGCCAGTTTATTAACCTCGTGAGACGATTAAAGAGCAACTCTACCATAATGCTAGTTCGCAGTCGGTAAAGTTGCGCAGACGCACATGTTGCAAGAGCCCGGTTAAAATGGTTGTAAATCCTCAATAAACAGTAATTAGCCTACTTTAGCAAAGACTGCTCGCTTTGATCAATAATCGATATATTCTGGTTATTATTTATAGTGTAATTGTTATTACACCTCAGAGAAATAAGCCAATATTACACTGTAATAAGAACTGACATATGATGACAGGTTAGAACGACCTGACAATAATTATTCAGAGCAATGACGCGTAGTTTCAAGGGCAACCGGATGGCTCGCGGTATTTAAGCTCCCTACGTGTTGTGGAACCACCCTGTGCAAACCGAACTGACCCACGTTGGACTTGGTTTTTCATCCCTCCCCCCCATTTCCAGTATTAGTAAGTGAACAAGAACGAGCATGTAAATTGCCATTCAGACCGACTAGTAAGTCGGTTATTGATCCGTCAATGAGGCCCTTCTCTTAAGTTTGTATTACTTTCCAGGTGAAATGTATACATATAACTGCTGGACTAAGAAGTCCAAACCTTTTCGTTCTCAACATAAATCAAATTATATGTTATGTATATTTTATACCACGACGGATTTACGAGGATGATTCTATACAGGGTGTAACAAAAATACTGGTGATCCGTTTAAGGGCATAATTGGTATCGTATTACGACTAAGAAAAAGTAGGAGAAAAAAATTTTTGACGCGAAAAAAAAATTTTTTTCTATGGGACAGGTGGTTTCAGCCGGCCGACCCTCCATACAAAACCATAATTTTATTCGCGCAAAAAAAATTTTTTTTTTTTCGTAATTAGTATACGATACCAATTATGCCCTTAAACGGATCACCAGCATTTTTGTTACAACTTGTATTGACTTCTAAAGTGATAAAAGAGGGTAGGTTGTTTTTTCCATTAGAGCTGTGCTGAGCGAGGATATAGGTAAAAGCGTTTCTATTGGCTCATAACAACCACATTCCTCACAACGCATCCCCACACATCTCTGTGGAAACGCAACCTTCTTCTTCAAATAAGGCTCGGGTATATTATGTTTTACTTTCAACACCATTGAATTGAAAACTTGTTTATTTATCACCCGAGGAAAAGTTAAACAAAAACACACCAGCCTCATTTTGAACCAGTTACCTTTCTCCGTTTTGGATAAACCACTTCTGATGTGCTTTGCAAACTGGGCCGCTTCCTAGGGTTACACATGTGATCGACTTCAAAGATATGTGTACATTTTAGCACCTTGCTCCGTTGTAATAAGGTGTAAAAGTGTAGGTATATATATATATTTGACGTGGTTAGTATGTAATGTGTCGCTCATTGAATCATTGCGTTGCCTCTAGGGTTGCCAGAACGGAAAGATTTATTATTAAAAACCGGCCAAGAGCATGTCGGGCCATGCTCAGTGTAGGGTTCCGTAAACTGAGACCATTAATTCAAAAGGTCGTTTCTTACGGGAAATTTGGCGACGCTTACGTCATTTTTACTTAGGTCCTTTCACTATGGGTTTTTGAATAATAACTCAAAAACGGCTCAACCGATTTATTTCAATATAGTTTTCATTGAAGGTACTCATTAGGCCTCAGTTTCATGTTTTTTTTCAAAATTTTAGGACCCACGATTCAAAAGTTAGATGGGGGGGGACGCCCTGTTTTAAACTTTCGGAGCTATTATTTCCGAGAGTATTAGTTTTATCCAAAAGTTGGTTTAGAAGACCCTAATTTTTTTTAAAAGACCTATCCAAAGATACCCCACACAACTTGGTTGGAAGGAAAAAAAAATTTGCCCCCCACTTCACGTGTACGGGAGGTACCCTAACAAAATATATTTTTCTCGTTTTTATTCTACCGTTTTGTTGGCTTAGTTAATACACATATTCAATCAAACCAAATTTCAGCTTTCTAGTGCTAACGGTCACTGAGCTAGACCGCGGACGGACGGACGGACGGACGGACATGGCGAAACTATAAGGGTTCCGTTTTTGCCATTTTGGCTACGGAACCCTAAAAAGGTATAGGTACAGTCGCCATCAAATATATAACACTTAGAGCAGAGACTATAGAGATATGGACGACCACAGCCTAAGAACTTTTTGAAGCTCATGTCAATCGCGCCATCTATGTCAAAGCCATCTAATGGTACCGAAAATATAAGAGAAATGTCACCTGCACTGCTACTCCACCTAGTCGCTACTAGTGTACTACTAGTACGCTATTTGTAATAGCGTTGTTCAGATATTTGTGACCACCTTGGTCGCTCCTATATACAAGGTGTAACTTAAATGCTGGTGATCCTTTTAAGGGCATAATTGGTATCGTATTATAATTACGAAAAAGTAAGAAATAAATTATATCGCGCGAAAAAAAATTTTGGTTTTGTATGGAGGGTCGGCCGGCTGGGACCACCTGCCCAAAAGAAAAAAAAAATTTTTTTCGCTGCGAAATTTTTTTTCTTCTACTTTTTCTTAGTCGTAACACGATACCAATTATGCCCTTAAACGGATCACCTGTATTTTTGTTACACCCTGTATCTGATGGCAACTGTATATTTGGTTATAGTTTCCTGCAATGTTTCTCGTTCTCTTGCTTTATGCTGCGTTTTCACCAGATATGTGCGAGAATGCGTCGTGTTTAAGTTCGAGAAATAACGAGTTATGTTTTTTTTCTAAAACAATGTAAGGAGCAGTACGCTTACCATGAGTTATAACATTGACGTTTTCGAGAACGAGTATCTATTGTTCTATCTGTGCATCTTGCTTGTAACATAATAGTGTGAACGAGATGCACAGATAGAAAATTCGTTACTCGTTAACGAAAAATGTCAATGTCGAACTCATGGTAGCCGTACAGGTACAAATAATCAAAATATCTCGAGAACCGCAACTTTGAAGTAATTATCCTCGCAAATGGTTGGTTATACAATGATTTATTTGTAATCCGTCACGCATGCGTTTTTTTTTTAAATCGTGTTATAGGAAATGCATAAAACACGGTAAAAATATCAGTAAGAAAGTAGGGTCCACTGACAACTCAAAGCTCGGCGCAAACATTAAAGTGTGACTTTAACTGCATCACTGGACCGGTCGTTAAACTGGTCCACCGACCATCGGCCAGATTTGTATTCCACAAGCCTTCGAATTACGAGAGCGTCCTTGATTTCTTTAAATTACGTGTAGTTGGAAGTTGGAAATGTGACCGTTATGTAACTATGTAATGCTTGACCAAGACAACCATGTTGTACGGACCTCTTGACCGCCATTTATTCGCTATGTGCGAAGTGTATGGTGGCGGTAACGAGAACGATCGCAGTGTACAATGTATGGATGGTAGAAGGTAAGGATGACAATCTCTCTGTTACAAAAGTGTCCACCAAAAGGCGTGGAATTGGTGGCGCCACTTTAGCTTTAGCTAGTCCGGGTTCATACACGAAAGCAATACTAAGCGCTACGATGGCGCTACGTGGAGAGATTTAGAACTTTTAGTTCCTGTTTCCCGCCGCTGGACACTTTTTAGACGGTTTCCATATAAGAGATTGCCATCCTTACATTCTACTATCCATAGTACAATGTGACAAGAAATGAAACTGAAAAAGCCTGTGTCAGCTGTCAAAATAGTGAATCAGCCAGTGACATTTCATATAAGCAAGGAATACAACCTATTTATAAAAAAGAAAAAAAAAAAGATTGAACACCTGCCCAAGAGATGGCGCCACAATCATGCACACAGCGAATACAGTTCGTGAGCTTTAACAAGAACCTTCGGGAATCGGCGATGACACACGAAGGTAATTGCTATTCTGCTTTTTGACGTGTCACTGTTGATTGATACCCGACGTCTCTTTCTAAAACCCGAAGGTTCTTCTGAGAGCTCACGGACTGTAATTTGGTTGTAAACAGGAATATAGCATGACTGATGAAAAATAGACAATAAATAGACATAAATTTAATACGGGCAAACCTTTTAACGGTAGTTTATATAGGTCATACTGAACAACTTTCACTATAGAGCCTACCCCGAAATCGCGGTTTTTTTTGCCAGACTCATACATTTTGTCGCATGGGTGACGAGTGATGACATTTTGTATGAGACTGAAAGTGAATCCGTCTAAAACACAGGCCATAATCATAGGTAGTCCTCAGCTCATTTCTCGGATTGACTTTCAGAACTTGCCAGCTATAGAATTTGATGGCGTCCAAGTTCCATATTCAAATCAAGTGAGGAACCTAGGCATTCTGATGGACCGCACACTTTCTTGGGTGCCGCAGGTTAGTGAGGTTAGTAGAAGGTTGTTTGCTTCCATTGGGTCACTTCGTAGGCTTCGTAGCTTTTTGCCTCTCTCCACCAGAATTGCGCTTGCTCAATCTCTTCTCCATCCTATTTTGGATTATGCCGATATTGCCTTCACTGATCTTTTGGAGGACCAGCTAAACAAACTTGAGCGGCTGCAGAATGCCTGCATAAGGTTTATATTTGGCCTGCGAAAATTTGACCACATCTCGGAGTTTCGCACTCAGCTCAAGTGGCTCCCAATACGTCTTCGCCGCAACTCACACATTCTCGCTCTTCTCTATAATACTCTTTTCAATCCCACCACCCCTCTATATCTTAAAGAGCGTTTTAGGTATCTTTGTTCTGTCCGGTGTGCGGAAAAACGTCTCCTTGCTGTTCCCTCTTCCTCATCTAAATTCTATAACAACTCCTTTACTTTTCGGGCTGTTCGGCTGTGGAATGCTTTGCCGTTGAATGTAAGATCTGCTAAAACACTTCCTATCTTCAAAAATCTTCTGAAATCACATTACCTCTCGCTGCCTTAAGTTGCCTTTGTTTATGTATGCATTTATTTATTGTTTATTTATGTAATGTATATATTATGTATGTATATATTATGTATGTATATATATTATGTATTTATGTATTGTGTATTTATGTATATTTTGTATTTAGGTATTAGCTTTAAAGTAAGTACTTACTATCACCAGAATTATATCGGCACTACCCGTTCATTGTTTTGAGTTCATAGTTTCCTGCTACCCAAAGGTTGTCTGGTAGAGATCGCTTTTTAGCGATAAGACCGCCTGTTGTTACCTAGTTTTTATCATTATATCTCTGTATACTTTTCTTTTTTCATGTGGTGTACAATAAAGAATATTTATTATTATTATTATTATTTGTATGTCTTTGCCATATCTCGGGACCATGGGGTCCCGGACCTTTGGTAGGCCTGCGTGGGGCCGGAGCCAACAGCGCAGTCGCCCTTTTAGACAATTTAATCTAAAAGCAAGGGATACACGTGGCGGATACCATCCCCGAGCGTACAATATGATACATCCGGAGATGGTCCCCGCCAGGTGCAAAGACTATTGTAGTGCAGCACTTTCGTGCTGCGATGGGAACTAAGGTCATAGGCTATTGGTTTGAATTTTGGATGGACTGGATACTGGGTTATGGGAGGAGACTAGCGGACACCTGCCGTGACAATCAGTCTCAAAATTGTAAAAGACAGGTGGTGACTCGCCAACTCATTGAGTGGGCCCCGCAATGGCCGCACGCACGGTGCGACAACGGCGCAACACTTGAGAGTGGCTGTGAGGTTGTCGAGAGGTGAGTCTGCGGTAGCCAGTTCCCGGTGTTCCGTTCAGCAGGCCGCCGGCGTTATGACATTTTACACTTCCAACCTGGAGCATAGGTCCCGCTCTTGCGACTCCACTCTGGCCGGCCAGTTAAGGCAAGCACAGAGGCGAGGGCCAGATGGAAAGGGCCCTCTGGAATAGGGGTCCGCGGTGTCGCCACTCACCGTCAGCTCGCCACAAGCTGCCCCCGCGGGTTTATTATTATTATTATTATGAGGAAGCCAAATTTTTTTTGACATTTTGTGGTTACCTCCATAGTGAAACTTGTTCAGTATGACCTATACAGGGTGTAACA
This sequence comes from Pammene fasciana, assembly GCA_911728535.1. NCBI lineage: Eukaryota > Metazoa > Arthropoda > Insecta > Lepidoptera > Tortricidae > Pammene > Pammene fasciana. The sequence continues at coordinate 43,418,618 of OU452272.1, read as the reverse complement.
AAAATACTGGTGATCCTTTTAAGGGCATAATTGGTATCGTATTCTAATTATGAAAAAGTAAGAAAAAAAAAATTGTGCGAAAATTTTTTTTGGTTTTGTATGAAGGGTTGGTTGGCTGGAACGACGTGTCCCATACAAAATCAATTTTTTTTCGCGTCAAAAAAATTGTTTTCCTGCTTTTGCCTACTCGCAATAGGATACCAAATATGCCCTTAAACGGATCACCAGTATTTTTGTTACACCCTGTATAAACCACCGTTAAAAGATTCGCCCGTATTAGATTTACACACTGTAGACATCGTAATCGATGGGAGCTGGCAACCTCAGAGCAGAATTCGAAGGATCCTTTAATTTTCAAATCTAGGGTTTATAGGTAGACCTACATTTTTATAACCATTACATTCACCAAACTTATACAATAAATTAAAACTATGTATTTTAAGTGCTCCCAAGGACAATAAAAATGGGTTAATTCGCATAGAAATTTCCTTGAGAAGTGTATTTTTAGGGTTCCGCTATAGCCAAAATGGCAAAAGTGGACTCTAATAGTTTAATCATGTCCGTCTGTCCGTCCGTCCGTATGCCACAGCCGTTTTACTCGGAAACTATAAGACTTATCATTATAAAATTTTAACATAAAGTGTATTTTATATGCCGCTACTTAGGTTATCTAGTAAAATTACAAAGAAAATATTTTTAATAGCAGAGCTCGAATTTGTAAAAATTGTGCGCATCGAGAAAAAGTTGTGAATTTTTGACCATGGATAGAATGGCCCACGATAAATATTTTTTAGTATTAGATGTCCGTAAAATTTTTGGACCTTCACGTCAAAATCAGGAGTCCTGTGAAATACGTTATTACTCTATGGTTAAGGCTGCTAGGGGTTGTGTGGTATCATTTCCGTGTAAAACAGACATGCGGAATTCATTTGTGATATTAAAAATGTAAAATTTCTTATTAAAAAAAAGTTGTGTGGCGAGGAAAAACACAAATTTTTTTTTTTTAGAACGTTATAACTAATATATATCATTTTTTTTCTAATAATAAAAAATATTATAAAGGAGCATATTTAATGTAGTTTCTAAATATATACAACTTTTAGGCTTATAGTATACAAAAACTACGCGAAAAAAAATGTTTGCTTCGTGGTGTATATGTTTTCTCCATAGTAAGTATCGATAATCAATGTGAACGTGAACATCCGTAGCGTATTGACCTTAAAATGCATGTATTGCTTGTTATTAGTAAATTTTATTCATAATAAATTCACAAAATGCAGAAATAAAAAAATACAATAAATAAAAACATATTTTTCCTCCTTAACTTTAACTTAAACCGTCACAATTCAAACGACGCGACGTCTGTTTTCCGTTACTCAACTTAAGTAAAAAATAAAACCAGAAGTTTTTTGTATTAAAAGTGTATAAAATGTATATGTTTCTATAATCTATATTAAATATGCTTCTTTATAATATTTTTTATTATTTGAAATAAAGGATATATATTAGTTATATGACGTTCTAAAAAAATAAAAATAAAATTGTGTTTTTCCTCGCGGCACAACTTTTTTTTTTAATACGAAATTTTCCATTTTTAATATCAGAAATGAATTCTGCATGTCTGTTTTACACGGAAACGATACCAAACAACCCCTAGCAGTCTTAACCAGAGAGTAATAACATATTGCACGGGACCCCTGATTTTGACGTGAAGGTCCAAAAATTTTACAGACCGCCAATACTAAAAAATATTCATCTTTGCTCACTCTATCTATGGTCAAAAATTCACAACTTTTTCTCGATGCGCACAATTTTTTTCGCATTTGTACTGAGACAAAACCCTACTATAAGGGGAGGGGCGCTCCACCTACATGTAACAAATTGTCGAATATTTTTTACCAAATATCTAGATGTTGTACAGTAACGCCATAAATATGTATACACTTTTGCACCTTACTACATTGTAATAAGGTTCAAAAGAGTAATTATACATATTTTAGGCGTTGACTGTAGATACATCAATCGATAGATAAGTCTTAAAAATAACATTGAGACTTCATTGAATATTTTTTGATTAAGTAGTAAATATTTTCAGATATAATCACCCCGAAAATCTAAAAAATTATGCCCCCCCTTTAATTTTTGAACCAGAGATCCCGAAAGACAGATATGACCTTATGATATTAGTATAGTGCTTAACCCTTCATTATGCGTGGTCCGACATGCACTTGCCGGGGTTTTTTATGCGCGTGTTGACCTAAAATAATGAGTGACAAACAAAATTAAGCAAATTATATTGACCAATTGCGTGCATTCGCGATTTGCTATAAACATCATATCATTATACTAAATTACACGAAAAAGTCATAGTAATTGCTGACAACATAATAGTGATCATTCGCTTTGTCGAGCGTTCGCAATGCTTCATAGGTACATTTCGCATTTCTTTGAACTGTCACTTTATACGATATGAACTGTTCGCTATTTTTAACCGACTTCAAAAAAGGAGGAGGTTCTCAATTCGACTGTTTTTTTTAATCATTATTATTTTTTTATAATTTTTTTGTATGTATGTTACTCGATATCTCCGTGAATCGTGAACCGATTTTCAATTTTTTTTTTAATCGAACAGGTATAACCCCTAGATGGTCCCATTGTCACCAAGTCGGGGTCTGATGATGGGATCCTGGCGAAATCAAGGGAGCTCTTCAACTATGCCCGGTGACGCTGAACCAAAAAGTACAAAAATAATATAAAATAAAAATTACTTCGAAACTGTACCCGAGAAAGTACTAGTTAAATCTATGCCTTAAAGGCACACCCTGTGCCACATACACAAATGTCAAAACACCTGTTTCATCCTACAATACCTATTAAGGTATATAATGTATCGAACTTTGGCCTCCCATAAATAAACCCACGACGGTTGCATCCCACGACCCGCGCACTCTGCCAACCAACTACGAACTGTGCCAACTCTAGACTTCAAAAGTTGCCAGAGAAAAATCAAAACATGCTAAAATGTTGGAAAAAAGTTGCTAATCGTGAATTATGAGGTGCAGTAAGAGGTTGTTTAAAAAAGGAGTGTATAGGTTCTTAAAGGGCAGGCAACGCGCATGTTTATCTTCTGGGATCGCGGGCTACGGTAACTGCTTACCATCAGGCGGGCCGTATGCAAGTTTGCCACAGTCGAGCAGCAACTGATATTACCAGTCGCTGCAGTCGAGTCGTATAAAAAAATTGGTATGTGGAGAAAAAAACTTGCTATTAACACATGAGTTAAGCAGTGAACATTTATAGTGTTAGTAAGGTAAAAGTCCTAGTAGTCGATACGCTAATCATGTTGACCAATAGTTCACACTCGGCCTTTATTTTTATTACTAATGAGATGTACTGGGACAGTGTCGAACACTTCGTTTACCTTGTTTTTGCCTGGTAAAGTATTCCACTGCTGGGCAATGGCCTCCCTTTTCATTCGTCCATTCTTCAAGATATGGTGTCCAGGTCATGCAACCATCTCCGTCTTGTTCTACCTCTGCCCCGACGTCCGTCCTGTGGGGTCCACCGAAGACTCTGAAGAAAGTTTGACTCAGCGATCCGGATGCATTCAGTAGACGTGCCATGCCCAGTCCCATTTTAGCTTGACGGTCATTAATCCTTTACTTCACTTCATTCGTTTAATTATATAATTTATATACTCACAATTTTTTTAAATTAACTAGTTGTCCGCTTCGAACTAAAACTCGCGATTTACTTGCAAACGAGTTGACCAATATAACAAGATCCCAAGGAGGGTTTTTTCTCCTTCTAGCTCCATAATCACTTGATCGATCCTGCTCATGTACGAACTTACAAATTTTATGTACCTCTGCTACGTCTCCAAGAAATTTCATAAAGATCAGAAAAACGTTACTAAAGTTCCTTTAGGGGCATACGTGTCCAAGTGTCAGAAAGGCTAGGGGTCATAATTTCCATTAGTCAATAAACCCGTATGTTATAATACCCTGGTGTCAAAATGTGTAAATGTAAAAATGTTTCTTAGTCATTAAGTCAAACTGTTATTTTGGACTATTGTAAAAATAGCCAGGTGTCACAATGCCAACTGTCAAATAGTTCGAATGATATAATCCCCTTCTGGCAGAATCCCCATGGGTCAAAATGTTAAGTTGTCATTAAGTTCAGGTGTCATAATGGCTAGGCGTCAAAATGTCTACTTTTCAATTAGATATGTCTACTTTTCAATTAGATAGTTCGAATGTTCTATTTTTATTTGGATTATAGTACAAAAGATGGCACAATAATTATGCCCGACCCATGAAGTTATTACGTATTTGCAGAGAAATCATATCTCTTTTTAGACATAGACATATAGGTCAATAGGATTGTATAAACCTATTTTAAAATTCGATTACACGCATTTCATTCATCGTTTTCGGGTGGTAAAGAGCTCCGTAGAAATGCCTTTACGTATTGTTTTTAGGTCATTGAGGTTATAGCGGCAATAGAAATCTGTGAAAATTTCAACTGTCTAACTATCGCGGTTCATGAGATACAACCTGGTGACAGATGGACGGACAGACAGACAGACAGACGGAAAGACACACAGACAGACAAAGAGACAAACAGACAGACAGACAGACAGACAGACACACAGACAGACAAAGAGACAAACAGACAGACAGACAGACAGACAGACAGACAGACAGACAGACAGACAGACAGACAGACAGACAGACAGACAGACAGACAGACAGACAGACAGACAGACAGACGGACGGACGGACGGACGGACAGGAAGACGGACGGCGGAGTCTTAGTAATAGGGAGTAAGTATTTTATGGCTCCTCTACATGGGCCATCATATGGACGCAGCTATGCGTTAGAGGGAGCTAACGATATTACAATCTCGTTCCGTCGTATAGCTGCGTCCCTATAATAGTCCATCATGTAGAGCCAGCCTTAGAAAACATAATGATTTGGCTTCGAATTAGAAATGTAACGAATGTTGTTTTTTTGAACATTCGCGAATTTTGAATATTTGCGGCCAGTATTCACGAATGCGAATATAAGTTACATCCCTACTTCAAATAAAGAATAATAAAAAATATTAACAAACCCTTGTACAACTTCTAATCGTGTTTTCTTTGGCTACCTTTTGATATACATACCACCCGAGATGAGCGCTTTGTGGTCAAATGAGCCCATAGAAACTTAGCCCGCGTGCTGGGTTGACCACTGAGATGAGACTTCTCGAGGTAAATGGTAGGTACTTAATATGACAGGTGGACATTTTGACACCCGGACTTTTCGACACAAGGGTAATATGATATGTATACATTTTGACACCAAGACCTTTTAACATGTGGGAAATATAACATGTGGACTTTGTGACAAATTGGACATTGTGACACCTAGACATTTTGACATTAGGGTAACATAACATTGTAACTTTATGACAAATTGATATTATTACACCTGGACCTTCCGACATCATGACATTATAACTTTCGGCCTTATTGACAGTAGGCATTATGACCCTTAGCCTTTTTGACACTTAGGCACATATGCCCCTAAAGGGTTTGTAAGAACTCACTTCGCTTACGCTCCACGAGTTCGGTAATAACTTGCTAAGTTTAGCAACTATTGCTGGATTGGTAAGAGATCATTTATGCTTGGGGCTGGAGAGCTCGTCGAGATCGCGTTTTGCGGATGGAACCGGTTACAATTACGGAACCCATCGGCTGATTTGAACACCTACAGATTTGCGTGCAGGCCGCCTTAGGTGCAATTTTACTTGTACAGTCGCCATCAAATACTCAAAAATATGTGGACGTGCACTTTATCACCTTGACAATAGAGGCGTTGTTCAGATATTTGTGACCACCTTGGCCGCTCCGATATATCTGATAGCGACTGTAAATGCTACGATTCGAGCAACATAAGTAATATACTGCAACTGACTCGTTTTCTGTAAAAATTGGACACCGCAACCAGAAAATCCTGGTTCTCACTATACAAAATTAGAGGATGAGTATTAAAATGTTCATCCTGACCTGATAACAATGGGAGTAATTGTCAATACCTACCTCATCCTACTCCTTAAAACGAAAAAGAATTTTCCAAATCGGTCCAGCCATCTTCGAATGATCGGTGAACATGCATAAAACAATACAAAAAAAAGCGAGCTATAATGGATTAAAAAACGAACATCTTAAATCTTTAGTGACATCTTTCATGAATCATGATTAAGAAGATTGGAAAAATATTTTGAAATTACTAAAACAAGTAACTCCCTTTTGGTACACAGCTTTATTGCTGACTGTACTATTGTCATGTAAACTACGGAAGTATACCATATTTCAGCTCAATCAGACACCGGGAAGTGGTTGAAATTTAACTTACAACATTTGATGCGTATAAACAAATAAAATAAACAAAGAAATATACGGGGTTAAGCTAAATAAAACTGTGTAAAAATACAAGAACATTAAGTATATATTTAAGTTTATTTTAGTTAGTTTATTTAGTTTTATTTTTATATCTAAGTTTGTTGTTGGTAGTCTTTGTATGTTCCTAAATAAATAATTTAAGAACATCTATTTTCATAGTTGTCATTTCTAATCTTACTATAATAGATTCGGCTGTTTATTTTTGTAAATAGGGGATATTTCGCAAAACTCTGCGTAGGGGGCGTTACTAGCACAACCAGAGGGGCTACCGCGAAACACGAAAATAAAAGTTTCGTTACCTGGTTCTCTGTCACTCTTACATATTAGAGCGATAGAGAGGCAGAAGTCAAAATTTCGATTCTTTCGTTTCACGATAGGCGCTCTGTAAACAAACCGCCTTGGTGCACAAATGACATATTTATTCGTTATAAATTATCTATGAAAACTTTTAAAAAACTGTTTAAGGCCTAGTATGTATTAAGAACTCTATGGTTTACCGGTGTGCTAGTGCTGCACTTTGGTGGCAGAACATTGCAGTAATATCCCCTGGTACCGATACTGATAACGTCACCAAGTTGACTTGTAGGTAATTTTATAGAAAACAATGTAAAATCCATAGATTATGCGGACATTACCTTTTAACTAATACATAGTATCATCCATATAACAAAAAATAAAATTAACACAAAAAAAATGGATAAAAAATTACCTACATGCAGTCCACGATAGCCGCCTCTAGAAAGAAGCTTACCGAAGCCTCTCACACTCCCCGCTACGCAAAGAAGGGATGGCCGTTACGTAAACTAATGTATATATGCTTCGTCCGTCCGTCTGTGGGGCATACCTACTTCTAAGTTTTCAGTGAAAACACAATCAGTCCAGCAACAAGCAAGATGTACGCAAAACTCGCTGTGAGTGTCTCGAGTTTCGAGTGACTTTTGTTCTTTAAGTGATGTGAAGTGATAGACGGCATACTATAGTTCTTCTCTCGCTCGACTTAAATGATATTTATTTATTACTATAATAATGTATACAAGGTGACTTCTAAATAGTAATACAAGATAATCAAACCTGAATCTATTAATGATTTTGATCAACTTTTAATATGGGAGCAACTTTGTAAATTTACAAAAAAATAAACCTTCTTATACATCATCAGATTAAGGTTTAATTATCTTGTATTACGATTTAGAAGTCACCCAGTATTATATTAGAGACGATCCTTTCATTAATAAGTGATTTAAAATGTTTTTGCTGCGCTTAAATCTCAGGTGTTTGATTCGCGAAATATTTCAAATCAACTGTACTCTTCAAATTAAGTGAAGTGTTTTGAATGAAGTTATCCGACTACTAAAATTTTAATGAAATATTTATAATTATGATAAAAAAAGTCATTTAAAAGGCTTTGTAACGTTTATGTTATATGTACATTGTTGTCCATTGCGAGTGTTCATTATTTACTTTTTTATTTCGCATATCTATGTATCATTTATGTATTTTATGTCACAAAATGCCTGGCTGTACCTGTAGTGTGAAAACAGTTGAACAGACGTCAAATCTGTACAATTTTGCACCTTATTACAAGGAAGTAAGGTGTTTTGCCACCATATAATATACTACATATATCGGACCGAACAAAAGTTAGCCTCACAAAATAAACGCGATTATACTGTCCCGGTTTCCCTGTTTGACGGCCCACTTCATCTTTTCAAAACATATCTAAGTAGTCATTGTTTTGGAAAATAATATTTATATTTCAAACGCTTGCATATTTCGTTACAGCCTGTAAATATCATAAGTCCACTTTTTCACTCATAAAAGCGTCTAATTACGAAAATAGTACTATATTATCTATCAGTGGTTAATTCAATCGATCTAAACTTTAAAAGCGCGATAACTCTAAATGTCAAAGTGACTTACGTATTTTTAGTTGAGTGTAGTAATATGACAGCTTCTTCCATACAATGTAGTTTACAAACGTATAAAATGCTGTTAAATTACTTCACTCAATTAAATAGACTACTTTAGACATGTTATTTTGGTGTACGTTGACTGAATTCAAAAATACCGTGTCCAAAGTAGTATTATATTGTATATATGTATGGGTCTAGTATATGCACTCCACATAAAACGTAAAATTGTGTACGCACTGCGGGCGGTAATAAAAAAGCACCTAACATTCGGTTCGAACCACAAAAGCCAGCGAGCCCTTCTTCAATACCGCCCGCGCCTTGGGTGCGTAATGTACTATGAGTTCATACTCATAATTGCATTGCAATGTGAACGGTGCGACGTCATTTGCACCCTTCAAATTGCAATGCAATTAGTGTATTTTTTTAATACTAAACACAGTGGTGTTGTTCCAGCTCGTATCCCTTGTGATTGCCGCCGTTGTGGCGACCCCCGTGCCCGGAGGTCATCATCACCAGTAAGTACCACTATCCCACTGTTGGGCATAACCATAGTTGTAGTAGGGCTGAGACTCTGAGTTAGTTAAAAACTCATTTACTGTCAAAAAAATATAAAAGTTACGAATACGGCTACGACTTTGGTATATTTAGGGCCGGTTGCACCAAACTGCCTGTGAACGTAATACGTTCGTAAAAAAAATCTTGTATGAAAAGTTTGACAGTTTTCTATGGGATGACAGCTCCGTCGCCATATTTAACGTTGATGAGTCTGTTAATTGTGCGTGGTGCAACCCACCCTTAGAGTATGTTTGTAAAGTTAATTTTGGCATATTCTGTCACTCGACATATAAAGATAAATTCGCAGAGGATTCGCATTCGCAAAATAGAAATGTGAAAAATGTATACGACAATTTTAGGGACTCGTCAACCGCGTTCGGAAGTATTCGTGGATTCCGAGTTTTCACGATCAAAAAGGATTTTGCATTACATTCGTACTTAGTTCGTTCCAAAGAGTAGTATTATGTTTGGTCTATATTGTTAGTGCTCCCGCTTCCTCCCGTTTAGGTACAGTCGGTATCAAATATATCAGAGCGGCCACGTTACACAAAAATATCTGAACATGCACTTGAACAATAGAGGCATTGTACAGATATTTGTGACCACCTTGGCCGCTCCGGTATATCTGATGGCGACTGTGTCTTCGGTTCCGTTCGAAATTAATATTTAAATCAGTGTTATATAAAACGTCGCATCGTAGAACATCAATTATTATTTATTACTAGCAGTCTAGACTAGCTAGCTTACTAGTGTTAGTGCTAGGAGTAATAATGACGTAATGACGTAATGACTAACTTGAAGAGATAAACTTCGACATTTAGACGTATCTTCTGTAAAAGTGATAGTACAGTCGCCATCAGATATATCAGAGTGGTCACATACAAGGTGTAACAAAAATACTGGTGATCCTTTTAAGGGCATAATTGGTATCGTATTCTAATTAAGAAAAAGTAAGAAAAAAATAAAAAAAATGTTGGTTTAGTTTGGAGGGTCGGCCGGCTGGGACCACCTGTCCCATAGAAAAAAAATTTTTTTTTCACGTCCAAAAATTTTTTCTTCTACTTTTTCTTAATCGTAATACGATACCAATTATGCCCTTAAACGGATCACCAGTATTTTTGTTACACCCTGTATATTTGAACAACGTCTATATTGCCAAGGCGAAGTCCATGTTCCGATATTTTTGAGTAACTTGGCCGCTCCGATAAACTGGGCGTAACAAAAATACTGGTGACGTTTAAGGGCATATGTAGTATCGCGATTATTATTGCGAGTAAGAAAAAGCAGGAGAAAAATTTTTTGGTCGCGAAAAAAAAATTTTTTTGGATGGGGCCCGTCGTTCCAGCCGGCCAAACCTCCATAAAACACCAAAACTTTTTAAGCGTGAATTTTTTTTCTTCGTAAATACCAATTATGCCCTTAAAAAGATCACCAGTATTTTTGTTACATCTGACATCGACTGTACAATTAATTGTGGTTAACCCGGCCAATTATGAAAGTGTAAATGCCATTTCATATTAACACCAACACCCAGTTGATACCAAACAGGGATTGAATGCAACATGCAGCGTAATATAATGAGTGGTCATTAATGTCATTATGTTGCAAGTCGTTGCAAAAGTCAACGACTCCTAACATGTTTGTGCTATACTGGTCATTCAGATCTGATAATCATTTACAGAGCTGTTTTTTTCAATAAATATATTGTGGGAGGTGATTTGGTAGGCCATACACCTTTTACTCAGGCGCGGTCCCAGGGGGGGGGGGGGGGTCACAGGGGACATGAAAATTAGCGGTGAGATGTTCAAAATGATCTGAACACGCGTGTATTTAACAATTAGGTCGAGATTTTAATAGAAACTGACTGCCATCTTATATTTCAGAATCTATTCACTAGGTCTTATTTTTTAGTGCAAGTCATTAAAATGATTCAGATTTCATTTAAAGTTTCCCGATTCAATAGCTCTTGAGTGTACATATCTGTAATGTTACAGTAATTAATAAGTACTAATTACTTACAATAAATCACTGTGGCAGCTATGCCAAACGTGTCTTAAACTGACTATCTCCCTCATAGCTTTATTATTATCTAGGGGGGTTCCTGTAATAGGAGCAATAAATTAAAACGTAGGAGTAGTCCACATCTTTTAGCAAACACCCTGTACGCTTACCATGAGTTATGACATTGACGTTTTCGAGAACGAGTATCGAGTGTTCTATCTGTGCCTCTTGCTTGTAACATTGTAGTCTAAAAGAGATGCAGAGATAGAAAATTTGTTACTCGTTAACGTAAAATGTCGATGTCAAACTCATGGTAGCCGTACTGTATATTTTAGAAATATGCAGGTCGCGCGGGGCAATATAAGTTATTACAAAATCTGCTTAAAACAGGGTATTTACTATGTGTGTTTGTTTTGTCGAGTTTTTGATATTTCGGCACAGTTTCATGCGCCGTTATCACGGAATAACTCAAATAAAAAATTAACTCCCAAAAATGTTTTTTGATAGACAGTTTTATTGCTGACAGTACCTAGTAGCATTGTCATGTAAACTACGGAAGTATACCAAATGTCAGCTCAATCAGACACCGGGAAGTGGTTGAAATTTAACTTACAAGATTTGATGCGTATAAACAAATAAACAAAGAAATATACGGGGTCAAGCTAAATAAAACTGTGTAAAAATAAATAAATCTTGTGTCTTAATTTGTGTGCTAATCTCAAATATTTGTTCCTGAGTTATGGATGTTTTCTATGTAGGGCAGATGCCCCGGTTTTGGCCACTTTAAGGAGAGTTTGTCTATTCAGACGTCCGTCATTTTGTGTCAATAAAGAATTATGATACTTTTTTTGTACGAAGTCAGTGAAAATATATTACATTATTTACATGAATCTCCGCTGTTAAGATTCTGACTTTAGATCTATTTTTTTTCTTTAATGAAATGTCAGAAACGGGTCCAGGAGCCAGTTTTGGCCACTTTTTTCCATGGCCCCTGACAGCTGAATGACAACTTATACATGACAGATGACAGTGCCATCTATACTGCCATTTTTTACTCGTATATTAACCATAAACCATAGACTTGTAAATTTGTCTATATCTTCATAAATTTAAAAATGGCCAAAACCGGCACAATGGCCACAACCGGGGCATCTGCCCTATATAAGTATGTATTTATCTATCTAAGTATGTATATCGTCGCCTAGCACCCATAGTACAAGCTTTGCTTAGTTTGGGGTTAGGTTGATTTGTGTAAGATTGTCCCCCAAATATTTATTTATTTATTTATTTTATTTAAATACTATCGGAAACTCGACAAAACAAACACATATGGTAAATACCCCGTTTTAAATAGTTTTTGTGATGTTAATGACCATGTTACATTGAAATAATATAAATTATGCTATGCAACATATGTCTGGTAATATTGAAAACGCCGAGAGATGGGAGAAGATCGCTCAGTAAAAAAGAGTATATTTGGGTCGACCGACTGGACGCCGCCCGGTCATCCTAAGTATCGCTGGGCAGACAGTGTAGGAGCTGATCTTCATGAGCTCGGTGCCGGTGAAACCTGGCGTGAAATAGCGCAGGACCGAGCAAATTGGCGTGCTCTTGTGTCGGGGGCCAAGACTCATTTTGGGTCGTTGCGCCAAATAAGTAATCAAGTAAGATGACTCGCTGGAATCTTCTCGAACATTACGTAAAACAGTCAATGGCAATTAAATTCACTATAATCATGTTACAAAATGATGTTAGTAATCTATTAATAAAACATTTCATATTTATAAACGACCGTGTTGAATTTCATTAGATAAAGTGGTATTAGAGTTCCGTTCAAACGAGACGGTGTGCAGTCGCCATCAAATATATCGGAGCGACCACGGTACTCAAAAATATCTGAACTAGCACCTTCTCGCCTTGACAATAAAGGCGTTGTTCAGATATTTATGGCCACCTTGGCCGCTCCGATATATCTGATGGCGACTATACAGTCAGCAGCAGAAGTAGCTAAGCGGGTAGGGTGATCAAAATGAACACACGCTCTTATTCTCTTAACAATAAAGTCGTGTTCAGCTGAATTTGAATACCCTACCCTCTTAGCTACGCTGCTGACTGCACGGTCACTGAAAATATGGATACGTTTAATGTGACAAAAGCATGTATCCAAGACTTTACGGCTTGGTAATTAATAGTACATTACACAACTAGGGTGGTGAAACAAAGCCCTCGATCGCATATTTACGTCCCTCGCTTGCAGCTCGGGCCACAAACTTCTGCGATCTCGGCCTTTCTTTATTACCTCCCGTGTTGTGTACATCATTTTATGCCTACACTTGGCCAGAAAGCGTCTTTTTTCGTACGCGCAGCGTGCGGAAAAAGCCACTTTATGGCCAGGTGTGGCATAAATAAAATTAAAAATACGTTTATTTTAAATTTTGCCCATAAAATTATTAGTTACAATGTGTGTCTAACTTAGCATGATCTATGGTTAGCATACAAAAGTAATGGCAATATTATGAATAAAAATAATAATTAACAAATCAAATAATTCTGAATAAATAATTAAAATATAGTATTACTTTAAAATACAGTCGTGGCTACATATTTATGTCACAGTAAATGTATACATATTTTTAGACGTGACGACTGTGATATGTTATGAAAAACACAATTCTAGATACATAAATGAATACAATTGCAGCAAACCATATTTAAATTAAAAAAAAAGTGTAATAATTACCAACAAATTTCCAAGTACCGAGGAATGTTTTAAACAAGCATTTGTGGACGAGTTTAGTGCAAGGGACCACTTTTTCAAGGACACTTTTTTCTTTCACTTATAGATAGTGCATATTGCGTAGTTATAGAAAGTACTAGTAACTCAATATCGACAAAGTCCCTTTGTCCGTGCACTGACACATTTTATAAAAGCGGAATAGTATTTAATATTGGAAACTAATTAATCTCAAGATGAATCTCAAGATACTCGCTGTTTGGATTCTATTTAATGAATTTTCATTTACTCGTACACTAACAACTTACATAAATTAAGATGGTGCACTTATACGAGCACTCGTATATAGGAGATTCTTTTTTAATGTATACTCCGATCAAAAAGTGTAAAAATTTAAAAGTGGCAACATCGTAGTGTCGTCCCGTTTTCTTAGATTGATTTGAAAGGGACGCCACTACGATGTTGCCACTTTTTAATCTCTATACTTTTTGGTCGGAATATATTAACATCTATCATCTATCATCTAACGCTTGGGTCTTTTATGTAAATTTCTTGTTCAATACCAAATGTTTTGATATCAATACACTTGGAGCGGTATTTTTGACGTGTTGCGATTTGTTACTCAAATGACCGTATCATCAAAATAATATATAAACAAAACGCGATGTAGTTAAAAAAAACATCAAACTATTTGACATATCGTATTAACCTTAAGTATTCTAATTTATTGTTAAATATTATATAATTAATTACATTTCCATTCCAGTCATGTTCCATATTGTTTAATACCAAATTTAAATTAAATAATTAACAACATTTTATTTTTCGAATAATGTTGCAGTCACACAATCTACGTCACCTTACTTTTCAAAGTTAACCCTTAAAGACGCGTATCAGTTTATAAATGAACAACTAAAATGGGTCACTTCGTAATTGTATTTCTATACTAATTACGTTCAGTTTCATTGCACTTGAAAATCATATTTAGATGAGTAAATTATCTGTAGGTGTTCTAAGCTGTACTACAAAGGATTTTTACAAAGTGTCACACAATAGCATTGAAGGGAAGACTGTAATAAAGAATATTGCCCTAGGGCGGCAATATTTCCTAGTTTCTATACTGTAATACTCGTTTTATGAAGGCTAAAGGAGCGAAGTTTAATATGTTTTACTAGTATAGCATTGGCGGGAGTGTGCAATAGACAGGGCCAGATGGCGGGAAGGATGGGAGGCCTTTGCCCAGCAGTGGGACACCTTACCAGGCTAATAAAAAAAGTATAGCATTCTCGCTTATTCGGTAGTTTTGCTCAGCAACAAATCGCTTGTAACAAAAATGATGGCAATCCTTATAAGGGATTGGTATCGTATTCATAAGAAAAACAAAGAAAAAAATAATCGTGAAAAAAATGGTTTTCTACGGAGGTTTGGCTGAGACGTCGTGTCCCATATAAAAATATATTTCTTTTCCGTCCAAAAATTGTTTATTATACTTTTTCTCACTCGCAATACGATACCAATCATGCCGTTAAACGGATCACCAGTTTTATTGTTAACTCCTTGATATTGTTTGTACTTTAATGGTTACTTAATGGTTACTACCGACAAAAATAAATACTTGTAGTTCCAAAAAAAAAAAAACAATTATAATCTATGGACTAACTTGGAGAATTGAGGATAAACACTACAATTTCACATACTATAGTACAACTTAAAACTATAGAGAAATGTACGTAAATTGAATCAACTGAGAAACAAGTCAATTTGATAACTATTTCTGCATCATCTAGTACTAATGTTATTTACCTTATTTCTATTGACAACCTTAATCAGCAATGTGGTTAGTACATTCGCCATCAGATATATCGGAGCGGACAAGGTGTTCATAAATAACTGAACAACGCCTCTATTGTCTATGACTCTATGTAATACAAAAGATTAATGTACAGTTCGTGAGCTTTAAGAAGAACCTTCGGGAATCGGCGATGACACACGAAGGTAATATTGCTGTTCTGCTTTTTCACGTGTCACTGTTGATTGATACCCGACGTCTCTTTCTAAAACCCGAAGGTTGAAAATGAGAGCTCACGGACTGTACTATCTATGAAATAATGTCGTTAGCCCAATGGTTGAGTTACGCGGTTTCTTTGTTTAAGAGTATTTTTTTTAATATTTGGCATTCATAAGAAATAATAATGTTCCACTTTACTTAAAGGTGATTTATTTTTAAACAATGCCATCCAAAGTCACGACGGTATTATCTTCTCAAACTTAAGCGAATCACAAGCGTATCGCAACCAGCGCAATCAAAATGTATTAAACTTAATTGCATATGTAGTATTGCAACAAAATACAAGTACTATAGATACCAAATAAAGCCGGCCTTTTAAATTGTAGATTAGATTAACAAATGAGCTTTCGATAACAAGTGGTATTATTTTGTGGCTTATTTTATTAGTATTTCAAATCATTCGGCAAGAATGGAAACAAACTTGATTGACAAAAGTTTCTTTGAAATCCATTTATAGTTAGAAATTCTCAGATTGAAATGGGATATATGTATAATGTAACAAACTTCACATAATTTTAATAAAATCAGGTAACAAACTCAGGAAAATTTGAAGCATGAAGACCTAAATATCCGTTTTTTACCCTTTGGGGGAAAAACGGTTCTGTAGACTGTAATGTAACAAACTTCACATAATTTTAATAAAATCAGGTAACAAATTCAGGAAAATTTGAAGCATGAAGACCTAAATATCCGTTTTTTACCCTTCGGGGGAAAAACGGTTCTATAATGTAACAAACTTCACATAATTTTAAAAATCAGGTAACAAATTCAGAAAAATTTGGCGCTCACCTAAATATAAAGATTAAAGAAAGACCGCGAGTTACGCTTAGACTGAGATAAATGTCAAATTAATATCAAAACAATTTCGGTTCGAATTCGGCTTCTGTTCAGTCCGGGCCAGCAATAACAAACCCGGTAAGTTACGCAAGTCGTTGTTAACCGACTTCATCTTACATCTTACAATCTGTGTGGGCTAATGAGAGCGGGTTAAGTAATCACTAATTAACTGTTTACTGTTCACGATATCTGTGTAATTGCGACAAATAACGGATCCTTGCAAAAGCGTGTGTAGGCAGTGATTAATGATCGTAAGCTGGAGCTGACCAGACACTGATAGCAGAGACTATAGAGATATAGACGACAGCGTAAGAACTCTTTGAAGTTCATGTCGATTGCGAAGCCCCCTAAAGATACCGAATATGTAAGAGAAATGTCACCTGCACAGCTACTCCACCTAGTAACAAATATCGTACTAGTAGTACACTAGTAGCTGTTTTGGTTGAAAATTATTATATAGCGAATATACATTTTCTCAGGCTTTCTTTCCTCATTCATAGTTTTTAATTCAGTATTAAATTTTAGTGTAATTAATTAATCTACAGTATGTGGTCAATGTATGCACTATGCTATACTATATAAAGGGTTAATAATCAAACACATATTACGCCTGACTCGCCGCTTTGATCCGGCAATCGTATTAGGTGAATGAACAGTGAAATTGCACCCTTACAAATGACGTTCGAGTCAATTACTTCTCAAAATTGCATCCACATTCACATTACCAATTACGTTGTCATGCATTTTTAACTGTCAGATCTACTCGTCCTCTAAGATTTCAAATAATGTGCTTATAAGGATGCTGCTTGTAAATGTATGTAAAGTTCTGTAAAATTTCTTTACTCGATTAAATAATCTACTTTACTAGATAGATTATGGAGAGAGGACGTTAAGAGGCTGACAACACCCGATGACCTTCAAATTGACTTAACACAAATTGAACAGTTTTTTAGCTATAACTACCTGTTTTGGGAAAGTAAAAATATATGTTAATATTCATTATATTTGAAAGAACTTTGTTAATTCCGATACACGATTGGATAAACTTGGCTCGATAGAAATAATTCCAAAGTTACATCTTAAAATTAACTTTAAACATAAACAGTTGTAACTATTATCTTTAGTTTCTTGACTTATACGTCTGTAACTAAGGATAAAATTCCACCACAGTAATACTAAAAACGTCATTATTTTACATTTCTCAATTAATGCGATTTTTTTAATTCACCATTTTGCTAAATTTACAATGAGTTCCCGTAACAGTGTTTCTCTTTCACTCGCGCTGAAAAAATAGGGATGGGATGTAGCTGTAGTCAGCCCCTTAAGAATTATTCTGAGAAATTCGTAATTTTATTGTTCCAACATGGGTCTGTTTACACACACAACACATTATATGGCGTAAGACCACCGTAAGACATGTAGTCCACATTCTTCCGTATAACGTAACAGTACTAACGCAATATGTGCTTGCGAAAACCGTACACAGTTACGACCTTTCGAAACTGGACCGGTTTTGAGGAAAACGTGATCGCTTTTATAATTCGCTTTCCACTTATTTGGAAACTCTAACATGATGGTCAACTGAGTAGTGATGAGACACGGAAAAAATAACCTTATGGGTTTGAGATACAATTCTACATCGCTTGTTTTTTTTTAACTTTTTGTCCAGATTTTGATTCCCCATGTTGACGGTCAGCTTATTATGCATATGATATGACACAAAAATTGTAATCTTATATGCAGTTCTAAATCGCCATTTATTAAATCATTATTTTATCCCGCCGACTTTATTATCATAAGTATTATCAAAATTTATTAGAAGTTTGCATCTTTATAATCAGTACAGTCGGCAGCAGAAGTCACTAAGCGGGCGATGTTTTAAAAACGACTTTTACACGCTCGTCTCGCCTTAAGGCCGTTCCTCGATTCAGACAAGCCACGCCCATCCGTGAGAGACACGTTTATGGCTTACGATCAGACTTTTTGATCAAACTACGATAAATAAGCGAATCTATAAAGTTTTGACAAATTTTGCTTCTGTGACTTTTTAGATAAACCAGAATACCATATTTTTTACTTAGTTATATTGCTTAATCTCTTATAGTTTACTTAACCTAAGAAAAATAACGGGAAAAAGGACCCAACTTCAGATTTTTTTTCTATCGGGGCAACTTTCAGCAATCGTGTTTCGGCTTGTGCCAAAAACAAGAGTCTAATAATATATATTCGAAAATAAATTCAGTCCCTTTTCCCGTTTAGTCACTAGAGCGTTTGAAAAAACCCATAATTTTCCAAAGTAGCCCCTTAACAATAAAATCGCTCTGGACTTTAATTTTTACGATTCAAGCTATATATGTACTTTGTTTTATTTAGTACTTACTTAAATGACTAATGTAAACTGCACCCTAAAATCAATCAAAGCCCGTTGTCTTCTTACTAATTGTCACTTATTCAACTCATTGAAAACTATCCTCTCCGCGCAATGAATAAGTAAGACATGCCGTAGTACTATACCTCGTTTTTTTTCAGATTAGAAAAATAACGGTCGATTTCGACACTATAGCTGTATTTTTTTCAGCCATATCTGGGCAAAACATAAATGAAACTACTTTTTTCCACTATTAGTGATACGCTTAAGCCAATACGATGCAAAATGGCAAATTTTAAAATCGTTTTCCCGAAAATCGCATGACGACAATCGCACGATTTTTCTAATCTGAAAAAAAGTAGTATAGCACTAGCCTTTTATAAGTACCTAGAAGAAAAAGGTATCATGTCTATAAAACTAGGATACATATTACATCATTTTAATACGGAACCTAAGTTAATGCTTTGTTTACGTGCGTCGATTCCGAATCACTTTCTCCGTAATCAGGTGAAATCTTACGTTTTATGTGAGCCTGGTCGTGATTGCATTTAAATGTTAAATCACTGGATACACGGACCTTGCATTACTAAACGTTTGTAAGGGGGCCCAGGCCCACCGACTATCAGTCCGCCTGACGATATCGGCCTGTCAGTTTGAACAAAATTTGACAGCTCCGAACAACTGACAGGCCAATCGTCAGGCCGACTGATAGTGGGTGGGCCTCATTAAGAGTCGCCAGGACGCTCGCGTGAACTCGCGTCCCCATACAAACGTAGTTCAGCGCTCATTTTAAAACGACATGCTTTAGAACCACGAAATTTGGCATGGGCATTCTAGCAGTACAGATCTATGTCGGTAATTCATTTTCGTTGCTAAAAATTGTAATACAAAGAAAATATAGCAAAAATAAGTTTTGTATGTAAATCTGTATCTGGCTGTATTTTCTTTGTATTACAATTTTTTGCAACGAAAACAAATTACCGACATAGATCTGTACTACTAGAATGCCTATGCCAAATTTCGTGCTTCTAAAGCATGTCGTTTTAAAATGAGGGCTAAACTACGTTTGTATGGGAACGCGAGCGTCCTGGCGACTCTTAAGTGTGAACTGGGAGCCACAGATTGCTGCAGTTTTTACTTTTATGCCACCTTTTGTGCCTCATATTTCACTTCTGCACGCAAATACTGTTTGTTTTACACCAACTCGAACTGTCCCGATTTAGCTAAAGCAACGATGTATAGTTGTGGTGGCGCGTCAAGAAATTTGATGGGGAACCCGGAGCTCTGGCTTTCCTTTTCTTCAAGAGCCAAGATAAAAATAGGTATAGTTAATAGGCTGAAAATGAGAATAGCCAGTAGGAACAGAGTTCTATGGAGGCGCCGCCACTGATGTATTAGTTACAGCATCCAAGAGGCAGCCAAAATTCTCGCGATACTTGCTCCCGAAGTGTTGTGGAACCGCCCTGTGGAACCCATACTGAGCCTTCCTTTTAACCCCTTTATTTTTTGGCTGGCTTCTGGCTTCAAACTATTTCGGATCGATAATTTGATTGCATTTAGTATGCTCGTTCACCGAAACCAGTCATCTCAGATACAGCCAGCAGCAAAAGTAGCTAAGCAGGTAGGGTGTTCAAAATGACCTACACACGCTCTTATTCTCTTAACAATAAAGTCGTGTCCAGCTCATTTTGAACACCCTACCCGCTTAGCTACTTTTGCTGCTGACGGTACCTATAGTGGTATTACAACGTCTATATCTAACCTTCTCTTTACAGCAAGCACGTCACAATCCACGTCCCGTACAAGGTCCACACTATCCATCACCACCACGTCTCCAAGGTCCACGTCCCCGTCGTGAAAGAAGTTCCAGTGTACAAGGAAGTGCCCGTGTACAAGGAAGTCCACGTGCCCGTGGTGAAGCACGTGCCTTACCCAGTGGAGAAGAAGGTGGTGGTGGAGAAGATTGTCCCCGTGCATGTGCATCATGAGGTCCATGAGGAACATAAGGGGTGGGAGAGCGAGGCGCTGTCGCATGGCTGGCATTGATTGCATTACACGTGTATTAGTAGAAATAGGTAAGGGTTCTACGATATATAATAATTAATAAGTGTAATCTTTAAAAAAACTTAAAAAAAATTCTAGGCTCAGAGGCCCATTTTTCAAAAGCTTGTAACTTGTAATACAGTCAACATCAATAGTATATGCCTACACGAAGGCCGCAAAAATATGTGACACGCTCCTATGGCTCTACAAATAGAGCGTGTCACATATTTTTGCGGCCTTCGTGTAGAAAGATACTATTTATGCTGACTGTACAAGTGGAAGTCCGTTTCTTGCAAAAGATGTCGAAAAGGGACATGCGCTTGTATTACAAGCTCTGGAGAAACTGGCTCCTGCAGTCTTTATTTACATAATTAATAAGAAAATAAGGAATCATGCATTAAAATAGGTTTTTGAGAATGGTTTTAACGATATGGATTGATGTATTTTTCGGTCACAATTTAGTTAAATTTTCGAAATTTTGGCAAAATCGAACGCCTGCAGTATTTCACGAGCAACTTTTACTAATTTGAATAAATGACATGTTTTTTAAAATCTTTGGAACCATTTGGTGGCCTTTCTATCATGGCTAGTCAGATATAAAACTCATGTTTTTTTACAGGTATTGATAAGAACAAGAAGAGGCATACATGACAAACTACAAATTCGGCGAAAAACAAGAAACGAAGACTCAGAAACACTTCTCAGTAGTTCTTTTTTAACAACATTTTTTATATCCAAAACTATCGATATCGCAAACTGACTAGCAAATAGAAATACTAATTCGAATTATTATTGAGTCTGCAGCAGAAGTATTTAATCGAACGAGGTGGTCAAAATGATGTGCACAATGTGCATATGCTCTCATTGCTGTTGTTCAGAACATTTTAAACACCTGGGGGGATGATTTTTGAGATTCGAGCGCTCGAATCTGACATTATTTTCGAGCTCATTTTTTTTAAATTCAAGTGCTCTGATGCCAAAAATCGCCCCCTGGCCTCAAAAATTTTGGCTGACTGTATCCCACTAAAGAACTGTGTCAAGTTGACGTTGTAAATAAAACCCTAGCGTACCTCTTATGTACAGTCAGCAGCTGAAGTTAAGCTTTCGAAGTGTTCAAAATGATCTTGACACGATTTTATTGTTAAGAGAATGAGAGCGTGTGAAGGTAATTTTGAACACCGCTTATCTGCTGCTGACTGTACTTATTTGTCTACTTGAAGCGGTTGTATGGTGGTAACCTTGTTTTTTACTTCGTACAGTGAACGCCAAAAATATGCTTACATTTTTGCACCTTTACTCCTTTGTAAAAAAATTCAAAAATGTTGGCGTTGACTGTACGTAGGCTTATACAGGTTTTAAAATATGATACAAATTTGGGATTAGATTTATACGCATCTCTTTGACAATACGAACAGTTTACGCTGAGATTTATATCAACAATAAGATATCATGTTTTTAAAATTGTAGGTACAGTCGCCATCAGATATATCGGAGCGGCCACGGTACTCAAAAATATCTGAACAAGCGTCTTATCGCTTTGACAATAAAGGCATTGTTCAGATATTTGTGACCACCTTAGCCGCTCCGATATATCTGATGGCGACTGTACTATGCCGCACGTCATCGATAAAATAATATGATTTGTGTTATTACGCCAAGCATTATAAAAGTTACCAATCAATACCTTTATATAATATTGTTATACAATTATTTAGTTTTAAGAGCCAAAGAAATAAAAGGAGTTTTAATACACAACAATTGTATTTTTATTTTCTTATATGTATATAAAAAAATACAGGAGACTGTGTGTGTTAAAGAGAGAGAGAGAGAGAGAAGGTCACAGATTTTTAAGATCGTCGTAATTATCTTTTTGACTTTCACTAGGTATGTTATTTTGGAAATACTTTCTGTTATATTTATGTACTAGCAGAGACTATAGAGATATAGACGACCACAGCCTAAGAACTTTTTGAAGCTCATGTCAATTGTGATATCTATGTCAAAGCCACCTAGTGATACCGAAAATGTAACAGAAATGTCACCTGCACTGCTACTCCACCTAGTAACAAATAGCGTACTAATAGTACACTAGGTGGAGTAGCAGTGCAGGTGACATTTCTCTTACATTTTCGGTATCACTAGGTGGCTTTGACATAGATGGCGCGATTGACATGAGCTTCAAAAAGTTCATCGGCTTCGGCATCACAACGGAAATGTATGGTTCATATTTTTGAGCGCATTACAGGTATTGATGGCGACAATACCCGCACAGTACAAATCTAGAGTTCATAGCGAAGGAAGTCGTATATAAATATTAACATGGAACATGCCACTCGCAAAATCATGAATACAAATACCCACAGACTTAAACTGTCCCAGTCGCCCATACCGAAAAATGTATCAAAATTAAATAAATCTGTCACTCATTTGACTACATCCCAAAGTCAGTCAAATCACCTTCTATGAAACGTCGTAACGATATGTTTGTTGCCTGTGCACTTTCTATAGTAGATTTACAAGTTGAGATATAAAAAAATATGTTATTAAATAATTAATATCTTTACGAAATAGTTGCAATTTTCTACTTAGGTATTCAACTCATATAATTTTGTGTTTAAGAGTGATTTTCAAATAACCTTCACTTTATGAAACGTCGTAACGATCTGTTTGTTACCTATGAACCTTCTATGGTATATTTACAAGGGTTGAGATATAAAAGAATATGTTATTGAATAATTAATATCTTTACAGAATAGTTGCAATTTTCTACTTAGGTATTCAACTCATATAATTTTGCGTTTAAGCGTGATTTTAAACTAATCTTTTCGAATGATATTCACAAATGTTTTACATTTATCTTGGTTTATATTGCAACAATGACAATAAAATTGACAAATTGGCAACATTGTTTCAATAATCGGATATATAAAAAATGTTTTTAAACAAATAATATGTTTACAAAAATAGTTGCAATTTTCTACTTTAGTATTTAAATAATATAATTTCGTGATTGAGCGTGCTTGTTAAACTTTTTTTCCGTGCATTTTCTCAATTTTTTTACAATTTTCTTGGTTAATTTATGTTGCAACATTAGCAGTTGACAAGTTTGCAATAATGTATTAATCGTCGTATGGAAAAAAAAGTTTTTAATCCAATAATATCTGGACAAATATATGTAGGTAAAAATAGTTTCAATTTTCCACTAAGGTATTTATCTAATAGAATTTCGTGATTGAGCGTGCTAGTAAACAAATATTTTCCTAGTATATTCCCAATAGTTTTACCTTTTTCTTGGTGCATATTGCAATATTGACAATTGACAAGTTGGCAACATTGTTTTAATCGTCGGATGGCGGAGAATGGTCGCTGCCGTTGTCCTTTTTTTCCATCTTTGGCGGAGGGGGGCTGAGCTGAAATATTTAATATCCATTTTGAAGTAAAGTATTATTTTTAGTTTTTATTGCAACAGTCAGCATCAATAGTATCTTAATTCCTACACGAAGGCCGCAAAAATATGTGACACGCTCTTAGTTGTGAAGCCATAGGAGCATGTCACATATTTGTGCGGCATTCGTGTAGGAAGATACTATATTGATGCTGACTGTATCACTACATTATTTTTCTGCTTAAACATAAAACAAAGTTTACCACGAAATGGGCCCGCCTCAGTCAGCATAACGCTGACCCGAAAGCCAGCACTGATCTTCCAGCTAATGTTAGCCAGGTTTTGGAACATCGCCGAGATGACAGCTCACCTGTCATCGGACCGGACTGTCAAGAAAGACTCCCGCGCCATCTCTAGCGTTGATCTGAGCGTTGTCGTGTATTAAACTTATAATTAAATGTGTAATCCAAGACTCGGTGCTTTTACTCCTAATACTAATCACTTATTTTTATTACTTGTCCTGTATATGGACCTCTGGGTTACATTGCAGTATAAACCAGTTTTAAAAGTGTAATACAAGACTTAGATATAAAGCGTTTCACATTCACATACTGACATCTAATCACGGTCCCCCGGCGAGTGCAAAATATATTATGTCTATCAACATCCTGCAGTCTATTATAATATTTATAATAACATCTTGAGAGACTTTCGCTACGGGGTTGTGGTTGGATCAAGGGTCAGATACAGAAGGCGGTAATTCTGGACACGGCGCGCATAGTCCGAAGGTTCCTCACTCTGCGGCCCTAACCACCGGCAGCCTGGGCCTTGCTCCGTTGCCGGCGGCACCCTAGGTTAGGTTTTTTATAATGTTTTTATTGTTTTTGTATGTTTTTGATGAATTTTTGTATTTTACTTTTGTAAAAATATTATAAAACAACCTAACTTAAGAATAAAAATAAATAAAGAAGAAAATATTTATAATAATATTTATTTACTATTTACCTGTAAATAAAGGGGGTTCATCGTGTCGCAATACACCTCATAGAATAAATTTAGGTCCGTTATGGGGACTTGGCGCAACCGTTCACCGGCGGTTGTGAGACGCCAGAGACCATTGCCGTTCACACAGACCTTCCCTAAAACACATTCGAATTAATAAAATAGGTACCATAACAGACTATAACTTATCTTTCTCACTTGCACAGCCGCAGCAAGAGAGAAGAAGACAGCGTTACGCATCAGTCGCCAGTTAAATTCGCGGCTCGTAAGCGTGGTTGCACAGAGCGAGAACTCGCGAAGGCCGAAGACAGTCGCCGTGAAATATATCGGAGCGGTCAGGTACTTAGAAATATCTGAACATGCACTTTATGGCCTTGACAATAGAGGCGTTGTTCAGATATTTGTGATCACCTTGGCCGCTCCGATATATTTGATAGCGACTGTACCTACGAAGGAAAAATCCGTCGCACGCGTCCGTGCCAGTTAGCGCCGCTCATACTATTTTACGAGATTTCTACCCGCGCGCTTGCCCGGTCCATTCAACAGCGCCAGCTAGCGGACACCCTCAGAACTTCCTTTTCATTCGTCTAAAACGTCTAAAAACGTATGGACGGCGAAAGCTAACATGTTCACTACCGTTATAACTACTATTAGGAACAGATATCGTGTGAAATATCAGGTAGTCTAAGAACTTTTTGAAGCTCAAGTCAATTGCGCCCGAAAGCCCCCTAAAGATACCGAAAATATAATAGGAAATGTCACCTGCACTGCTACCCCAGTGCTAGTAGCTACTCGTGTACTACTAGAACGCTATTTGTTACTAGGTGGAGTAGCAGTGCAGGTGACATTTCCTCTTATATTTTCGGCATTTTTAGGGGGCTTTCGGACAGAGGGCGCAATTGACTTGAGCTTCAAAAAATCTTAGACTATGGCCGTCTATTATATCTTTAATGCTAATACTAGTAAGTGTTATAACAAATATGAATCGTAATCATCATGATCACTTTCCTATAAAAATATGACTTACCAGCTTCAAGTGCAATTAATAGTTGTTTACGAACATCACTTCTTAGTGCAGCCGTGGACTGAATCACTCGGTAATTATCCTGAAGAAAATACTACTTTTAATTCCAAATTCGTTTAAAAAGAAATCGTAGAAAAAGCCGAAAAAGATTTTGTTATCAATTTGGTTCAGCGTTACCTGCCTCGAGTTACTATGCTCTTTCACGCACTCGGAAATAGGGCAATATGATCCGGTTAAAGTACATATTTTGAAAAACAAACTTATAAACTTTTACAACTGTTATAGTATGATACCTTTGGGTATGGTATTTAACGCACTCTACCGTCCGTCACTTTCCCCCTGACGCAACCCCCCCTTTGAGTAAGAAATTTGTCCCGATTTACAGTTTTCTTTATGTTTTTTAGAAAAATATTAAAGTTACGAAAATTATGTCTATGAATAAAACTGTCCTCATTAAATTCTAAACAAAAAAGGTTCTGTACATTTCTTCGATAGGCTTTACAAATACATTATTGATCGAATATGTGTATCGGTCAAACATGAAGACCACATAAGTTTAAACAAAAATAGAACCGACTTCACTTAGGATCCGCTATTCCAAGAGGCCGAGTTGCTGTAAAAAATAGTGAAATCACTATAAGTTGTGCCTATAACAGTTGAAGAGTTCCCTCGATTTCTCCAGGATCCCATCATCAGACCCCGACTTGGTGACAATGGGACCATCTAGGGGTTAAAACCGTTCGATAAAAAAAAAAATTGAAAATCGGTTCACGATTTACGGAGATATCGAGTAACATACATACAAAAAAAATCAGTCGAATTGAGAACCTCCTCCTTTTTTGAAGTCGGTTAAAAATTACAAAATATGAAAAACCGGTCAGAGCCCTCACGAATCACGCCCAAAATGCAGATACTATATATATGTATATTAATTTTATTAGTACCTTTATGAAACACAAGATCTCGGTGAAAGAGACCGCTTCCCGCCATTCTGACAGTTTCTGGAGGCTTTCGCATATTAGTTCAGGAGTAACCTGAAAACATGACAAATAAAATATAACGGCCTGCGCTGGCGCAGATAAAGGATAAAGAGGTAATTCCCGTTGGATATACGGATATTTCGTATCATTTTATGATTAATATGTACCGTATCTGCTCAGTTGCATAAGTCTCGTAAAATAGGTGCTTGAAGTAGAACTGTGTCAAATGTAATATTGAAAAAAAAAGCTGAATGAAATGATTGTCAAAGTTATTTTCTTGCGGTTAGATATGAGGGTATCATGCATCATTTGTGATATGTATAAAAAAAAAATTAGCAATATCATGCTTGGAGGAGCCCAAACTTGGTATGTTTTCAAAATTATTTTTATTTAAAGTAAATGTATTGATGTGGTATATATTTAGAATTGCCTGAAAAGCCCCTTCGTATGACATTTTTTCTCCATACAAAAAAATATGAATCAGCACATCCCAAGAGATTATTTTTAAGAATAAAAGAGGGTATAAGAATAAAAGTAACGATAAATGTATGGAAATATTGGGACACTTTTTGTCTTCTATTACGATCGAAAGAGCTCGCGACTCTGACTTAAAATCACATAAAAATAATCAAATAAAAAAAAAAGTTAAAGTACAATGTTCAAAAAAACCTCAATGTTATTTTTAGAGACCTATCGATTGATGTGCATCATGTTGATATTTAACAAAAAATAAAATTTTGACAATTAGTTACATGTATGGAGTGCCCCCCTAAACATATTTTATTTAGCAATTTCTCTACAAAACTAAGTAGCGGCACACACAATACACTTTATGTAAAAATTTGATAATGATACGTCTTATAGTTTTCGAGTAAAATGGCTGTGACATACGGACGGACAGACATACATGACGAATCTATAAGGGTTCCCTTTTTTGCCATTTTGGCTACGGAACCCTAAAAATGAACGTGTAAATACACGAAACAGGTGAAGAAGTGAGGTTATATTTTTGGAATTAATTACGAATAAGAGATACCTCTCGGTAGTGTTGGATTTTCTTCGGCTGTGGATTGCTGCAACTTTTGCACAAACGGGATATGAATTGCACTGCAAACACATAAGTATTTATCAAACTGGTATAAAATATACCTAAGATAATGAGTTTACTCAGTTTAGGGTAATCCGGGGACCGAAATCGGTCAGTAGGTGGGTCCACACTTTTTAACGAGCCGCCTCGCAAGAAAATTAGGAAAAGCATGAAAAATAATTAATTGAATAAACAACACCAAATTTATTTTTGTTACGTATATATTTATAAGTTATAACATAATAATAAACTAGACAAGTGTCTTATTTTATTTTTTAAACTCCTGTGTTGAATAGTGCACTGCCTGTCTCATAGTTCATGTTAGCATTTCCTGCTACCCTAAGGTTGTCTGGAAGAGATCGCTTTATAGCGATAAGACCGCCTGTTGTTACCTAAATTGTATGGAACTGTACTCTGTAACGATTTCTGTTTTGGTGCAATAAAGAATTTTTACTTACTTACTTAATATAAAAAGTGTATATCCGTAATCATTTTCTAACATTTTTGTTAAGATGCGGGTTTTTTTTAAATATTCCTAATTTAGACGTAGATTTTTATTAAATATTCTCGTCTGTTTTTTATGTATTCTCAAAACCTCTATCCGATTACTTTTGTTCTAACAAGAAAAAAAATGCAGTACAACTATCTAGGCAAACGTATTTTTTCACGCCTAAAATTACTAAAATCTTCCATTCTACAACTAGTTCCTTCCAAACAGTTTTTCGCAACTTGGAGGCCGTCTTCCTTTGACGTGAAACCCTATATTTAATAACGACAGATGGGTTATATTTATATACGCTCCAAAACTGAAGCGCTTAAAATGAGTGCATTCAAACAATTGTCACTAGTAGTGCACCAGCAAGCGAGTAATGCGGACGTGCTAACGAGCTCCCGTCACCCGCGTGAGAAAGAGACCAACTGTAATTTTCTAACAACGAGAGTGACAAAGATGTAATGGAATGATTGTCAATACAGATAAATATAACACAGTTTTTGTTAGGTTTCAAATAAATTGGGCAGCATTTTTTGTGCTCACTATGTTAGAGTATAACCCATCCATAGTAAAATATCATTGGTCAAGCCTCACACTCTCCTCCACCTCAAAGAAAATAGTAGCCAGTTACAGATTTACATACAAAACTTATTTTTGGTATATTTTCTTTGTATTACAATTTTTAGCAACAAAAACGAATTACCGACATAGATCTGTACTACTAGAATGCCCATGCTAAATTTCGTGGGTCTAAAGCATGTCGTTTTAAAATGAGAGCAAAACTACGTTTGTATGGGAACGCGAGCGTCCTGGCGGCTCTTAAACGCTTAGTAGCAAAACTGCGTCGTAGACGTGATGTCCGCCCAGACGTATCCGTCGACGGCGACACCTGGACAAATCATTCAGCAGGCACCAAGGTACTTGCTTGATCTTTTCGTGCATGGGCTCGAACGTGACTTGCAAAACCAAGCTTTGTTTTGAAAGTTCGGCAGCAAGAGACACAGTAGAGCTCATTATTCGAGTTATATGTGTAGATACGCACCACATGTCTCTGAAGGCTTCCGTTTTGGTTGCACCTTCCGAGCGGGCTCATTTTTTTTCTTATGTACTTTTTTTTTACAGGCCACGCGTTTTCGACTGTGTTTGATAGTTCTGTAATACGGGTGCTATTGTTACTACAAGTACGTTAGATATATCAAATTGAAGAATATATAGCTACTTAATTATAACTCAAAAAATCAAAACACATATGCACAGTGGGCTCGAGTTACCCGGAAAATCTTAAGAGTCGCCAGGACGCTCGCGTGAACTCGCGTTCCCATACGAACGTAGTTCAGCTCTCATTTTAAAACGACTTGCTTTAAAACCATGAAATTTGGCATGGGCATTCTAGTAGTACAGATCTATGTCGGACATTCGTTTTCATTGCTAAATATTGTAATACAAAGAAAATATAGCAAAAATAATTTTTGTATGTAAATCTGCAACTATTTAGCTGTATTTTCTTTGTGTTACAGTTTTTAGCAACGAAAACGAATGTCCAACCTAGCTCTGTACTACTAGAATGCCCATGCCAAATGTCATGGTTCTAAAGCATGTCGTTTCAAAATGAGAGCTGAACTATGTTTGTATGGGAACGTGAGCGTCCTGGTGACTCTTAACCACGCATTTGTAAGACCAAAAGAAGGACACCCCATTAAGTTATAGTCAATTATATTTTTTTATATACAGCGTGTTTTTTTTTCATTTCCTTAATTACAAGGGTGTATTCCTGAGCTTATATTACCAATTACTATACTCCGAGATACAAAGGAAGCTTTATTTAATTAAGCATACTTATATTGCGGTGTCTCAGAGTCTAAAAATAATTTATATACGTAGTCCGAAAGGCAAAAATGAACTATAAATTATCTCAGAACTGGAGCTAATAAGGACACTATGATGTTTCTGAGAAATGTACTTTTTAAACTCAGGAATACACTTTTGTAATGAAAGAAAAAAAAACACAGGTACTTTTATGCAGTCGTACCTACTGTACCCATACTACTACTGTACCCATATGACAAGCAACTAAATATACGGGTGTCCCAGAAATCGACGTCAAGCCGTGAATGGATGATAGACCAAGTTATAACAGTTATCAGAAAAATACAAAAAAAATCTATCACATGTTCTTCAAAAATTATGGTCACTTTAAAAATTTACTAGAATATTCACGCCCTGCTCTCTTAACTTCTAGTAAATTTTTAAAGTGACCAAGTGATCTCCCTTAGTAACTTAGTAACGTACCTTTTCGGTTGGCTGTCTTTGTATAGCCCGCAATACATGCAATACCTAAAATAATCGCATATTATGAATACAAAAGTAGATTTAAAGTCTGCATTAATTCATAAAAAATCCATATTCTTTGGACATGGGCTGGTAAAGCGTTGAACCTCATCTCATGAGAGTGCTTCAGTCCGTAGGAGCAGACTACTCATCATCATCATCATGTCAGCCATAAGACGTCCACTGCTAAACATAGGCCTCCCCTTTAGGGGGGGGGGGGGGGGGGTTGCCATACGCGCCACGCTAGGCAGGCGCAGTTTTTTTTGTTTATTGTTGTTTACGCTTTCGGAAGACGCTGCTGCCCATCTCCCGGTATATTCCCTTAGCAGACTCCTACTGCAACCACGGGACGATATGGCGGGGGACAATTCTAAGGCCGGGCACCCCACGGCAATTACGGGAAGACTAATAAGACTTATATACTAGGTTTCCTATTATATTTACATACCTTCGGCACATTTGTCGCTGAATTCTTTTATTTGTAGTTCCAGTTCAATGTATGCAATGCTTCACTAAAAATTTCAACTGTGGCATAATAAGGCACCTAATTAAGGTTATTGTTGGATAATCGGATCATATTTGGATGGTATTTGATTTGGATTTCTTTGTCAATGTCTTTAAGTCAATTTTGACAATACTGCTTTACAGTACTTTTTGGGGTTTTCTTTTTACCTATAAATATTAAAACCATAAAACCTATAGCTTTTTTATTAAGAAGGAAAATCTGAAGCACGAATCGTGGCAATTTGAGTGCAATTTGATGTAGTGACTTTGAAATTGCTATCTCTTTCTACAGGTTGATTCTTTGCAAAAATGTGTGGAAAGTAGCTTTTACTCATATTAGGCCTTGGGTTTTCTGACACCCGTCGCCGGCGGCCGGCGACCGACGCCATACAAACATCCGATCGAATCCGATGTTTTGTATGG
This sequence comes from Pammene fasciana, assembly GCA_911728535.1. Taxonomy (NCBI): domain Eukaryota; kingdom Metazoa; phylum Arthropoda; class Insecta; order Lepidoptera; family Tortricidae; genus Pammene; species Pammene fasciana. The sequence continues at coordinate 43,386,424 of OU452272.1, read as the reverse complement.
CGTCGGTCGCCGGCCGCCGGCGACGGGTGTCAGAAAACCCAAGGCCTTAGGCATGTTAGCACGTTATTAACCTTTCAAGGTTTCAGGTGAATTCAACATTATGTATGCTTGGAGCCCCGCATATAAGCGTTCATAGTGACGTGTCGTTTTATAAACGGAATGTATCAACATTAAGTATATGAACTCACCACCACTGGTCAATAATATAGGGATACACAAACAGCCAAAAAATGACCCCATAAAAGTGCTGTAGACGACTCGTACAGGACTTTGCTACTGATGTGCCAACGGAAACTTTCCGAAATTGCGAGATTTTCCACATATGAATATTTCGGAAAATTCTTACATTTTTGTATGGAAATGAAACTTTCCATTTCTCAAATTTCCAATTTCCAACATTTCTTGCGAAATTTTCAAGAAATTTCCGAAAATATTTCCAATTATTTGGAAAGTTTCCGCAACTTGCACATCTGTAGGACTTTCTCTGACATACTAAGTCTCTGGTATACTTAAGACTGGCCGGTACCAAATTTTCACGACCCATATTTTCAGTGAAGAGAGAACAGCTAGTGTACTACTAGTACGTTATTCATTACTAGGTGGCGCTGATTTTATCTCATACATATTGGCTCTGTTTAGGTGGCTCTGAACTAGATGGCGCTAAATACTCGGAGCCTCAAAAAGTTCTTAGGCTATGGCCGTCTACTATATATTTAAGTCTATGCTATTACTCACAGTTGCGTTCAAGACAAATCGGTGAAAGTTGGCAAAACGCATATACGCGTTCAGGACAGTGAATGCGTTCTAACGAGTTGGACATTTAACGTCTACATGTTTAGATCAGTTTGTCCATTTTGTCAGTCTGTGACGCGACTGTTTTATATATTTGGGTGATAATTATAAATTGGCATTAGATATTTAGTGTAATAAAACAAAGTTAAAGCTAAAATTGTTTATTTTGCATAACTTACCTACGAATACGGGCATACATATTTTGGATAACACTAAGACTATGATATTTTATGGGCTTTTTACTAACAATAAATAGTACCTACCAATATTTTATAAAACTATGTTACAATTTATTGCCTGACAAACAAAATAATAGTAAAAAAACTATTGTTATTACAAGACGTTTTTAAGTTGTGGAGCGATCATATATTTATAAGTAATTGTTAATAACAGTGTATCTACTACTATTATTATATACGATTCACATTAACCAACCGGAGTCGGTGTTATGCTAATGGAATTTGAACCTTCTGTACAGACGAAAGATTTCTTGAAGAGCAGTATAAGTAGTCGCAACTTCGCAAGCAGCCACTGTCACTTAAAAAGTCGCTGGCCTAATATTACAGGGTTCTATGTTTCACTTTAATCGAATTGAAATCTGAACTTTGTTACAGTGACAATAAGTCTATAATTAAGTACCCTGAAAATGTAACATAGAACCCTGCTGTTAATTAAAAATGGAATTTAACAACTACACGGAAGGCTCAAATTCATTCGAATACCTATAGCCCTGCGCCGACGATGGTTTGAGAACAATCCACAGTTTAAAAACGTCGGAGATGTGATGATTTAAAAACAATCCACAGTTTAAAAACATCTGAAGTGCATCGAAATCCATGTAGGGACCGGTTAGAACGAGAAAATCGACCGGCATACCAGTAATATTAGCCCATATTGAAATCGCGGAGCGCGTGGCACGCCATCTCGTACGTAGTGAAAACCATTACGCTGGTTATCGACGCCTTGAATATGGTTATGGTCCATCCCCTGAACATGCCAGATATGCCTTCCTGAAGCAAGCAGTTACATCAATTAATGGCCGCTCTTATAATTTGCCACGGCAAATTAAGGCCTGGTTACACCTAACAAGTATAGTGGCGTGACAGCAAAATGCCACTCGGCCGAGAGAGTAAAATGGCCCGGACCAGTACTCGGCGATGTGTTTACACCTTGCGAGTAGTCGGTCGAGAGTACTGACTGGCCACTGTACTCGGTAGGTGTAACAAGGGTATTACAGTCACGTAATGGTGCGTTCACATGTGTCATTCGCTGGGTTGGACGCATCTGTCGCAATAGTAGTTTATGTAACTGTTACGTAATAGGGGTCCTTAAAACACGAGTGTGGTTTTATGAAACGAACGAAGTGAGTTTCATAATAAGATCACACGAGTGTTTTAAGGCCTAATTACGTACAGTTACATACACTGCTTTATCTACACACATATTATAAACCCGAAATGATGATTGAATCACTGCAATTGCACGGATTGCATCGCCGTCGCCATGGCAACTCGATTGTGTCGGCGGTCGGGCGGCGCATGCCCGCACCCGGATTTTCATAATGATATCGAATTTTTGCTTATTATTTGATAATAATAATATCGTTACAGATAACACATTTGTTCTAACTACTAAGAAGACGTTCGAAATTTGAACGTAATTAAGGTATCGGTTACCGATACTAAAATGTAAACATTAAGTTGCAGCCACAGATACTCATATCTAAATATAGGGCGTTTGCTCATCGATCCTGACCATAAAATAGACATATTAGGATATGGGTGTAGATAAAGAATATAAACATACATGTGAACCCATGGACTAAGAGCTGGCCACGTCAGATATGACACAAAAATGAGAGCAACAAAACCCGTCTGGTTAGATTGCTGTATTATCCTTATTGCGTGATGCAGCTTTAAATGGGTGGAGGTCAGAATTACAGACAAAAACAATATTTTAATTGGAATGTAGCACTATTAGGTAAAATAGGTAATCATTGCTGAAGTTGTCTCAGTTATAGAGGACAGGGGCTATATTTTCGCATTAGAACAAAAAACATTGCATATTATTGCCTAAACAGAAACAGTAGACGACAAACTGTGAATTACATTTTACGACGTTTGGCACTACTTTCCCCCAACAGAAACTTTTGGCAATGATTTAATCTAATTATTTATATAATTTCTTATCATATTGTATCAAAACCAAAACTCTAGGATTTGTTTTCTTGAATTGGTCTGCATTCTTCGACCTCCACCACTTTGCAGCTGCCAGATGTCTAGATCTATAAATAAGCATAGTATAGCAAACTGTCTAGAGGGGTTTCGAAGCTCTCATTATTGTGTCATAATCTGATGTGGCCATTGTGGCTGGCTCCAGAATATCGTGATGGTAATTTGCTGTCAACGGCAAACTATAAAAGCAGTCATTGGAATCATCATGGAATCAAAAAATAAAGGCTTCGAGCGTATGAGGCTAACCCCTTCACTAACGTATTGAAACGCTGCGCGGGCGCTCTCGCGATGTCGACGCTGCGCGGGCGCTCGGGCGACGTCGACGCTGCGCGGGCGCTCGGGCGACGTCGACGATGCGCGGGCGCTCGGGCGACGTCGACGCTGCGCGGGCGCTCAGGCGACGTCGACGCTCGAAAGACGCTAGTGTGGGGGTAGCCTCTAAGGTGCGTCAACGAATAAACGCTATTGTCGCCCAGTTGCGTGAACGTGATAAGGGGAACTCATACGATTGTTTCACACGCTCGCTGGCGACATAGCGATATCGCTCACTTTACTGCAAAGGAATCAGCTACAATAACCGTATCGTAACCCACTTATTCATAAATGTGTTTCAAACCTCATTTAGTTAAATTATTTTTAGTCTGTTTCTAACAGACACAACTGTCAAAGTGACAGATAAGGACAAAAGATGATTTATTACATGAGGTTTGAAATAAAGATCAAAGTTTTTTATTGCATATGAGGATCAGGTTACATATTGCAGGTACATACAATTAAAAAATAGTTACACTGAAACTCTACCTTTGCAGGTGTACGAGTATATACGTTGTTATACATTCTAAACAGTTCTAACCAAGAGCATTACATTTATTAACATGATAACACGCTACATTAATACAGTATTTATGAGAAAGTAAGATATTGATATATGAAAACATCGTTGTGTCAGTTGTGTGAGCCATAATTTAATTTTAGACTTAGGCATTGTCCTAATGAAACGCGAATGCTCGATCATCGCCAGTTCGCGCGAATTTTACTCGTGCGAACGCGCGATCAAACATATTGAACTCGAATAGATGTCCTAACTGCAAAATCGCGCGAATCGCCCGATTGTACGATTGTCAGTTAGGACACCTATTCAAGTTCAATATGTTTTGTCTCACGTGGACCCGATAAATTTGGACCTATGAAAAGATATGTGTATTTATGTACAAAAACACAAACTTCAAATATATACATACTAGGGAAGGTCTATTCTTTAAAATGTGAACGGCAAGAGTCTGATTGATTCATTGCCTTTTGGATGATAAAAACAGTTTGTTTGTCAGTACTGTTTCCCCAAAGCACCAAACGATACCGTAAAATAGAGGTTCCGTATCCATTGAAAGCTGCTTGAATAGAAACTGTCTGACGTATTCTACCTAATGCAAAAACCAATCTTGTATCCTGCCTTTTCGCCGAAAATTGTATTGCCGTATTTCATTTGCCAACCAACTTTTCGCAGAAGTTTCATTTGGCCGAATAACTTTTACCAAATAATTATTTCGCAACCATTTCATTTCCCAACCCCATAGTTGGGAAATGAAAATTGCTTACTAGGTTGGGTTAGAGGTTAGGTTGGATTATGTGGGAAATGAAATTTGGCCAAATGAAACTTCTGCGAAAAGTTGGTTGGCAAGTGAAATTTGGCAATATGATTTTCGGCGAAAAGGCAGAGAAACCACAAATCTATTTACTTGGGAACATACTTTGTCAACATGTTCTCTCCAGTCGCATTGTACCTATGTCTATGAGAATTCCTAAAAAGCGAGCATGTTGGACTTCTTCTATTGAGACATTAATTAGAATGACATTCCGTAGGTACCAATTTGAAATTTGTGACAACGGAATGATTGTAAACTAATTCAATAGGGGATATTACTGCAATGTTATGCCACCAGAGTGCTGCATTAGCACATCGGTAAACCATAGAGTTCTTAATACATACTAGGCCTTACACAGTTTTTACAAGTTTTCATAGATCATTTATAACGAATAAATATGTCATTTGTGCACCAAGGCGGTTTGTTTACAGAGGGCCTATCGTGAAACGAGAAAACCGAAATTTTGACATGCCTCTCTATGGTTCGAATATGTAAGAGTGACAGAGAAACAGGTAACGAAACTTTTATTTTCGTGTCACGGTAGGCCCTCTGGTTGTGCTAGTGCCGCCCCCTACGCAGAGTTTTGCGAAATATTCCCTATTGAAGGCTTTTCTTAGAATTAGACGTTTTAGGAAACTCTGCATAAGGCCTTGGGTTTTCTGACCACCCGTCGCCGGCGGCCGGCGACCGACGCCATACAAACATCCGATCGAATCCAATGTTTTGTATGGCGTCGGTCGCCGGCCGCCGGCGACGGGTGGTCAGAAAACCCTAGGCCTAAGATTTCAGATCATAGTCCTTTTGAGTCGAGAGTTGAGTCCTTTTTCAATTAGTGAATCGCGAGACTCAAAAGATCATCAATTTAAAGATTCATGGAAGGAATTAAATGGTCGTAGTTGAAATACTTATTTCAAAATTGCAATCGTTTAGAGTTTTCTCTAGAAATGTCTTCTGTAGTGGTTATAGAAAACGCATACTTTTACAAATGAAAAAGACCTCTGGTCTCGACATAATACCAAGTCCACAATAAAGTACAATACTCTTAAAAAATATGAGACATTTTTGATCATACTGTCCACTTTTGTATAATTCACTACTTATTAGAAAATATTTCTTAAATTTGGAGTAAGTACACGATCGTTTCTAGAATAAAATTTTACATTTTTAGGGTTCCGTAGCCAAAATGGCAAAAACGGAACCCTTATAGTTTCGCCATGTCCGTCCGTCCGTCCGTCCGTCCGTCCGCGGTCTAGCTCAGTGACCGTTAACACTAGAAAGCTGAAATTTGATTTGAATATGTGCATTAACCAAGCCGACAAAACGGTAGAATAAAAACGCGACAAATATATTTTGTTAGGGTACCTACCGTACACGTGAAGTGGGGGCGAAATTTTTTTTCGTTCCAGCCAAGTTGTGTGGGGTATCGTTGGATAGGTCTTTTAAAAAGAGTTAGAGTCTTTAACAACAGTTTTTGGATAAAACTAATACTCTCGGAAATAATAGCTCCAAAATTTTAAAACAGGGCGTCCCCCCCATCTAACTTTTGAATCGTGGGTCCTAAAATTTTGAAAAAAATCATGAAACTGAGGCCTAATGAAATGAGTACCTTCAATGAAAACTATATTGAAATAAATCGGTTGAGCCGTTTTTGAGTTATCATTCAAAAACCCACAGTGAAAGGACGTAAGTAAAAATGACATAAGCGCCGCCAAATTTCCCGTAAGAAACAACCTTTTGAATTAATGGTCTCAGTTTACGGAACCCTACACTGAGCATGGCCCGACATGCTCTTGGCCGGTTTTTTTTGTTATATAAGTTTACTCAAATGCTAAGCTGCTGGCCGCGGCATGTTATCGTGCGCGAGAGTTAGAGTCTCTAAAACTGATTCAAGTTCTAAAGTTAACTGCAAAGACTCGAGTATTTACCAACATTATTATGCGCGCTCGTTGAAGTCACGCAGCAACTGGCATATCAGCTCATACGTGGTGAATGAGACCACAGTGTACAACTGGGCCCTGAGGATCGTGATGGTCCAACCGGTGAACAGGCCCGGTAGACCGCCCTGAAGCAAAAGTCACAATAACTACCGGTTGAATCCGGTTGGCAACGACTCGAGTCTTTGGATTTCAACTTTAGGACTCGACTATTTTAATCACGAAACTTGACCTACTGCATGCTATTCCGCGGTATACACGGTGTAACATGAGGAAACAGAAAGGTTTGAACCACGCATTTCTGAGGTCAACAGAAGAAAAAAAACATTATATGACTTTATGTCAAAAACGCCAAAAAAAATGTTTTATTGTTTTTCTTTTTCGTTTTTTTGAATGCATTTGTACGTAATAACTAAGTCTTATAGGTAAAACTATCGGTTTAAATGAATTTCTACATTTTTTTATACGAAATAGTTAATACAAAATGTTTAGTGTCGCTTTGACTTCTGTCAATAAAAGATGTCTTTAGACTACGCCCCATATTGGTGAAATCGCCATCTAAAAATCGTGTTTCGCTGAGTAACAATGAGAAAAGTGTTTCTTTTAATTGGTCATAACTCGGAAAGTAGACAAAATTCAGGAAAGTTTGTATGACATTTTAGTCTTCAATTATGATCAGGAATACGCTGTTAAAATTATTCGGTTTCCTCATGTTACACCGTGTATAAACGTGCCAGTGATAACCCGTTATAGATATTTGCGCATTTTTTCACGCATTAAGTAAAACGGGTTGTCACTAATTATCTAGCACGTTAATATACCGCGAAATAGCAAAGCAATATTATTGTAGTTGATAATACGGACTTCCGCAAAGTAATGCGTGATTCCAAACTTACTTTTCATGAAACTTGATTCATGCAAACTTTTTAGAGGAATGTTTTGATGAAACTCGAGTCCTTTTTAGGATTCCGTAGCCAAATGGCAAAAAACGGAACCCTTATAGATTCGTCATGTCTCTCTGTCTGTCTGGCTGTCTGTCCGTCCGTATGTCACAGCCATTTTGCTCAGAAACTAAAAGACGTATCATTATCAATTTTTTACATAAAGTGTATTGTGTGTGCTGCTACTTAGTTATGTAGTCAAATTTTTGAAAAAAAAAAACTGTTTAGTGGGAGCACTCCGTTTTTAACACCACCAAATATCAACATGATGCACATCAATCGATAGGTCTTTGAAAATAACATTGAGGTTTCTTTAAACATTTTTTGATTAAGTGGATATATTCAGAAATAATGAAAATTGTATCCCCCCCGTAACTTTTGAACCGTAAGACCAAACATTATGGGAAAAATTCAAGAAGATATACCTTTGAATATTCTTTCAAAGAAAATTATTTTGAACATTACCGGTTTTGTTTTGAGTTATCTCCAAAAAACTACGTAGGCAGATACGACCTTGCGATATTAATTTATTCGATAGTAGCTAGTTTTTATATATAACGGTACGGAACCCGCGAAATGCGCGAGTCCGATTCGCACTTGGCCGGTTTTTTAACTTGAATCAGTTTGAAGCTGCGCGTTTAAAGGCTGCTTGAGTCCGATAGTCGAGTTTTTTATTGCTTACAGTTGGACCCACGACCGACTAAATAGTTTGAATGCGTATGAGTATGACTCAAAAGGATAAATCGTATATGTGATTAAAATGGTTCTCTGCCTTTACGCCGAATATTGTATTGCCGAATTTCACTTGCCAACCAACTTTTCGCGGAAGTTTCATTTGGCCGAATTTCATTTCCCAACTTTACATAATCCAACCTAACCTAACCCAACCTAGTAAGTAATTTTCATTTACCAACTATGGGGTTGGGAAATGAAATGGCTGCGAAATAATTATTTGTTAAAAGTTATTTGGCCAAATGAAACTTCTGCGAAAGGTTGGTTGGAAAGTGAAATTCGGCAATACAATATTCGGCGAAAAGGCAGGATACCGATTAAAATAGTTATCAATTGTATAATTGTGTAAAGCGTGTACCTACCTAAATAAAATAACACTACGGTTGTGTAGTCTTTAATCGTGTTTGTATATAAGTATACTAAAATTTCAACTCAAGCTAAACTGCTTTTCATAATTAAATTCCATCAAATCTACCATTGATTTATTATGTAGGTAGAACCTACTAGATGTGACATCTAGAACAAATTTTGTGCTGCATGTTTGGCCGTTGACAGCTGTCAGTTGCTTAGCATCATGTCAGTGTTTCAAGAGCGAATGTATGGACTTTAAGTGCCGATCACTTAAACTCATGGCTGAAAATTTTTGTTAGGGATGTCATCTCCTGTTACTCAATGAAATCTACCAAGAAATGTCACTTTAACAATGACATCTGTCAATGTCAGTATGACGAATCAGATGTCTCCAACCTTTTTGTGATAATATAAAATATAATTATCTAACTGAAGGTAAAGAACGTACTTAATAAAATCCCTTTTTGTATGGAATATGGAAGTTACGTCAAAATATATACTCCATTTTTTATACCTTTAATGAAACGCAGCCAACGACATAAATATTGTACGACCCTCTATTTGTCGTTTTTGAATATAGTACGTTTTAAGGTATTTATAAAAATATACGCACATCTTCCCTTGGTGTGGCAAGCGGCCGCCATAAATATTCTACTACCCTCTACTTGTCGTTTTTGAATTTACGTTTTAAGGTATATAAATATACGCACATCTTCCCTTGGTGTGGCAGGCGGTCGGCTGTCGACCGTCATGTCATTTAAGTTTGAATTTTGATTAATTGAAATAAAATCAAAATTCCAACAGCGTATAAATGGCTTATGCCACGCCACGAGCCACGATAATGTCATTGTATTAAAACGGAATACCAAATGTTGTTTAGACCTGAAGTAATACCAATTCAATACGAACTTTTCTACCTCAAAATAGTTTTAATTCAATATTAATTAATGGGACTGCTTTTTTTATAAGACTGATTATTTAAAATAAGCATTTAAATATTGTATTTAAAATTAGTAGTTAAAATTTACGTATGTGCATTCTTCCTCCGATAATATACTTACTATTAATAAAACGTTTCATTTTACTGGCAACACAGTGGTAGATTTGATGGAATTTAATTATGAAAAGCAGTTTAGTCTACGTTGATCCAAAAAACGCGGAGTCCATTCCTAAAGTTGAAAGTGCAGAGACCAGTCAATACCAACGCTAAATGTGGCTGTTGTATTCGTGCATCGCGAAGCACACCATCTCATAGGTGGTGAACGCAGCGACGCTTTGTAGCGTCGCGCGCTGGTTGGAGACGTCCCAGCCGGCGTACAAGCCGCCGATCCCGTCCTGAAATGAACGGGGTAGCGTACGGCCGTGGCGAGCGTGCAGCGGCGCGGCCGGCGGGGCGGATAGCGTGGCGTTCAGCGTAAGGATCTGAGCAGCGTCCACTGAAGCCGATTTCGCTTAAAAATCGATTTCCTTGGACTTTTCGTGTTTTTGTTCCTTCTATCCGGCGCTGATAAGTCAATCTATTTTTTACTTAACGATTTTTTTCATGATGCGAACCAATAAAATGGATGTGTTATAAAAAAAATACCTACCGGTTTTGCTTTGTATAATAAAGTGCTACTACTACGACTGCTTTTGTTAAGTATGAAAGCCGCGATGGATTTCCCGCCGATCGCCCCGCTCAAGCGTCTCAGTGTGTGCACTTAAGTACACTACTAGCTACTAGTAACTACAGCGAGTAGCGAGTTGCAATTCGAGTTCGCTTTCTCGCTGCCGCGTGCCGGCCTAGCGGTATGTTTCATCAAATTACAAAATAAGTGATTCTTGTTCAGTAAAATGTTGTCTGTTACATTCCGTATGCAAGCAGTATGCTTATTATTCACTTTTAAACAGATATGGTTTCAGGCAGAGTATTCTACGGATTGAAGCGCATGGGACTACTGAGACTACGTCCAAACCTTACTTTTACGTAAGTATTAAGCTAGCTGTAGCAGCTTCCAAGAGCTCAGCGTCCACTGAGTTCACTCCCATACGTTTGCGTCTGTTTATTATGGGCGTCGATCGCACCGCCCGAACGTCCACTTAGTCTACAGTCATACACAAAAAAAACCAACCGTGCGGATCATGTTCAGGAGACATTGCACCAGCGTTTTGCACTTGATGAGGTTCTGAGATGTCGTCGGCGTCTTTACGTCGGGGTTTGGTTTGTGACTCTGCAATAGGCATACAATCATATTTTCTTGTTTAGAATTTTTAGACATACCGTCATAAACAGTGATCGGCGAAAAGGATTCCACACGGGGTGAATGACGTCAATCATTATGCTAGTATGGATATGCCGCGGCATTTGCGGGATAGAAAAATAAAATTACAGTAATTTTCACAAACATTTGTAATTAAGTATTTTAATGAAATTATTTATTTCGCATATTATTTCTTGTTTTTATTATCTCTATAAAATGAAAATAACAAACCATTATTTTACTGGTCAACGACCGAGTTCTTAGTTCGGGGCGGACTACTAGTTATTACAAGTCGTAACTGACACTGATTCATTGTATTAAACATAATACAAACACGTATATTTTCGAGCAGTTTAATTGGTATCGCGGGCGAAACGGCGCATCCATAATGCTATGTTTAGTTGAATTCCCGCGGTGTGGAATCCTTTTCGCCGATCACTGGTCATAAAGCTTCGGGCGCTTTTGAGTTAGTAGATGCGATCTCGATTCGTCGCGATCTTTGTTTTTGCTTGTTTTTTTTCGTTATGTTCACCGATTATTCGAAGAGGGCATGACCGATTTGGAAAATCCTTTTTTTGTTTGAAAGAGTATACTTCAGAGTTGGTCCCATTGTATCAGATCATATCAGATCAGGATCTCTTCAACTAGGGGCGAGGGGGGCATGTATTAACAAAATTCAAACTTTTGCTCATAGCTCCTAAAATTGTGAACTTAACGTTAATTTTCTTTTACTTACGTGTCGGAAATTTGTTCATCTTTTATATCTAAATGCAAAATACCACACAGATTGCCTGGTTTCCCAGGTAGAAACAGTTTTTTTCAAAAAGTCGGCGGTTAATACTTACCCCATTTTTGGGGCAAAAATTAACAATGAAGGGGTAAGAATTAACATAATTTTTGCCGTGTAAAGTACTGACGTTTGTCAAAAATAAAACGATATTAATTTTTGTATTATTTTTTTATTTATAATTAACATGTTGTAATCTAATAAAGTAAAAAAAATAGATGACCAATCAGTCTTAGGCTTAGGTAGCAGGGTGTCCTATTGTAACATCACAATTAGTCCTTAAAATACTTAGAGTAGCATCATCATCCCCAAGTCGTTCCCTCAGTGAAGGAGGCAACTGGGGATCGTGACATCATGTCCTTCTGTTGAAGACCAGGTTACTCCAGAGGCTTCTATCCCTCGCTTCGCGCATGGCTTCGTGCAGTTTTAATTGCATGGGTGCAGTTATTTGGGCACACCATCTTGCAGGAGGAGGGCCTCGTGCCTTCAACTTTTCCCGTCATTATAATTCTCTCCAAGCAATCCGAGGAGCGTCGAGATAGCTGTCCGAATTATGTGAGTATGTGGTCCTGGCACGTCGTCGACAACCGGCGTTTTATGCGTAGCTCATCTAGTATAGACTGATTAGTGCGCATCGCAATCCAAGGTAGGTATCCGTAAAAGCCGGCGCCAACACCACATCTCAAATCGTTAGAGTAGCATAAGTAGGGTTAAAACTTGCCCCTTCATTTTGTTAAAACTAGTCCCAGAGATACTTTTCAAACATAAAAAAAAAAAAAACTATGCGTAAATTTAAGAAAACAACAAGCAGGCGTAATAGCCCATTAAATAAGCATTCAACATACACTAATGCGTAATCAGTGGACTTATTAATTAAGGCATAAATCAAAAAAGTCAGAACGTAAAAAAGTCCGCTGACCTGTGTTTTTACACGCACATGCCACAACTATGCAACGCGGCGGCCGGCGGGAGACTTGGCTGATCGGGACTCGTGCCTACCCTCGCCCGAAGTTATAACCTTGAAATTGATACTCTGCCGTGTATAGTTTTATATATAGAGGCTTGTTAATACCTACCCCCGTTAAAACAAGCCCCCCTCTCCAGTAATTTGAAGATTTTTTGCAGTAACTTGGGTATTTGCTCTTGGAAAGGTGGAGCCTAAGTAAATTCGGTTCTATTTTTAACCGACTTCAAAAAAGGAGGAGGTTCTCAATTCGACTGAATTTTTTTTTTTATCATAATTTTTTTTTTGTATGTATGTTACTCCATAATATCTCCGTGAATCGTTAACCGATTTTCAAATTTTTTTTTTTGAATCGAACAGGTATAACCCCTAGATGGTCCCATTGTCACCAAGTCGGGATCTGATGATGGGATCCTGGAGAAATCGAGGGAACTCTTCAACTATTATAGGCACACCTATAGTGATTTCACTATTTTTTACAGCAACTCGGCCACTTCCTCTTGGAATAGCGGATCCTAAGTGAAGTCGGTTCTTTTTTTGTTTAAAATTATTGTTTAAAATGATTACAAGCTTTTATTTAACTCAGTGTTTATCAGTTACTTTGTTGTTTAAGTAAAATCTTGGCGAGCCAGATTTAGAAACAGTTCCTGATGTCCAATTGAGCTGAAGTTCAATGGCAATCTTGCAGACCTCCTTGCGACTAGTAATAACGCAGCCCAACGGGCAAAGAACCTGGATATCGCTCTCTAATTCTTCAATGAAATGAAATAGTTTTATTTTCAGGTAACTAGAGACCCATAGATAAATACCTTAAATATTAGCATACATAACACATTATATAGGTACAGTCGCCATCAGATATATCGGAGCGGCCAAGGTGGTCACAAATATCCGAACAACGCCTCTATTGTCAAGGCGATAAAGTGCTTGTTCAGATATTTTTGAGCACCCTGGCTGCTCCGATATATTTGGTGGCGACTGTACTAAAACTATTGTTTCGGTGACATGACGGTTTTCTGTTGTACCACCTTAATAATTGTATTTTCAGAGCGAATCTAATGTATGTATAGGAATAATACGAACAAATAAGTATGGCCGTAGATTGGTTTCGTCAGGTCCCAATGAAACATAATTTAAATATATTAGGTTCCATATCCCCAGATATCTCCCCATTATATCTACAATTACAGAGCAAGTACGCGGAAAACATAACCCCATTTTACGTAACCGGTTACGCGACGGAACAGTCATGTCATGAAGTTGTGTGTGAAATTAATGTAATTTTGTCATAGGCCGACTAGGCTTGTTAGTTGTTACCGTGCGTAATATAATTTATATAACTCTTTCGAGTCAAATAGGGCACTTCAAATACATAATAGCTGACGTACAGACGCCCGCAAAAATATCAGAACAAGCACTTTACCACATTGACAATAGAGGCGTTGTTCAAATATTTGTGTCCACCTTGACCGCTCCGATATATCTGAGGCCAGTTTTACAAAGCTACAAGTTACAATTTAGAAGCGGAACTCTCTTTCTAACCCTATGTGTTAGAAAGAGACTTCCGCTTGTAAATTGTAACTTGTAGCTTTATAAAACTAGCCTCTGATGGCGACTACAGATTAACTAAACTTGATAAAGCAAAATACAGTAACTGGAGATTCGAGCGTGGTATTACTAATATTCGGTTTCAGTATTTGCTATAGTAAATACCCTGTTTTTATTGTACCTATTTGTAATGCGATGTTTGTGTAACTCATATAGCCGGCCAGTATATAATGAAACCCGGTTTCTTAGTATGAAAAAAATCCGGATCGTAATCGAAACCACGGACTTTTTCTTCCTTATAAAACCGGGTCGCATTAATTCCGTCAAAACACAACGCTCGAGCGTCAATAGGGAATATTACGCAAAACTCAGCGCAGGGGGCGGCACTAGCACATCCATAGGGCCTACCAAGAAGCACGAAAATAGGAATTTCGTTACCTGGTTCTCTGTCACTCTTTCATATTCGAGCGATAGAGAGGCACATGTCAAAATTTCGATTCTCTTGTTTCACGATAGGCCCTTTGTAAACAAACCGCCTTGGTGCGCAAATGACATATTTATTCGTTATAAATTATCTATGATAATTTGTAAAAAAACTGTTTAAGGCCTAGTATGTATTAAAAACTCTATAATTTACCGGTGTGCTAGTGCTGTACTCTGGTGGCATAATATTGCAGTAATATCCTCTATTCTTTTGCTTTATGTGTGAAAATAACAAAGGATTACTTAAGACGGACTTACAGATATTTGGAGTCTTCGCTTGGCCAGGTCAAAGGGGTAAGTAAGAGTTTTTGAAACGAAGCCAGCCGCCGAGCCAGCAATAGTTGACGAAATCAGCAGGTGCCTACGAAAAAAGGCATAAGGTAAAGTGTCCGAAAACGAAATAGATTACGTTGAGGGCTGTTCGACTAAAAAATGTCGAATAAGCATCACTTTTCCTATCAAATGAGGTTGGTTTTATCCTACTACTCGACGAGGTAAACAGTAAAAGTGTCCGAAAACGGAACGTACCAGGCTGAGGACAGTCCGACCAAATTATTTGTAACCTATTAAGCTATTACTTTTCGATGAGTATGGTTCCAAACTGCTCCTGGATGGGGTAAGTGATCATACAGTGGCCGCCCGGTCCATTTATTTAAATGACATATCTAGAAATGTTATACTTATTATATGCCTTAGCAATTTCATGATATGCCCAGAGATTTCATGATATGCCAGTGCCATGATATGAGACATATGTACTCGTATGATATGTTTTCGATAAATGAAGTCACTTTTTGACAGTCGCCTTTCTGTCTTCCTTCGAGCGGCTGGATGAAACGGAACACGGCAAACGTTATGCCGGTTTATAAAATGCCACCATTTCATGATCTACCTAGGAATTTCATAATATGCCCAGGCACTTCATGATATGCCCAGGAATTACATGATGTGCTTAGGGAAATGGTATGTGCCATTCGTACTGATTGAATTAATATCATGTTTTGGGTAAATGAAATCACTTTCTGACTGTTGCCTTCCTGTGTTCCTCTGTGTCCGTCCGGCCGTACTGCAAATAGGCGAGGTAGTCCATCACGAGCGGCTGGACGAAGCGAAATACGGCGAAGGTTATGCCCGTTCATAAAATGCCACCATTTCATGATCTGCCTAGGAATTTCATAATATGCCTACGCACTTCATGATATGCCCAGGAATTACATGATGTGCTTAGGAAAATGATACGTGCTATTCATTAATATCATGTTTTGGGTAAATGAAATCACTTTTTGATTGTCGCCTTCTTGAGTTCCTCTGTGTCCGTCCGGCCGTACTGCAAATAGGCGAGGTAGTCCATCACGAGCGGCTGGACGAAGCGAAATACGGCGAAGGTTATGCCCGTTCATAAAATGCCACCATTTCATGATCTGCCTAGGAATTTCATAATATGCCTACGCACTTCATGATATGCCCAGGAATTACATGATGTGCTTAGGAAAATGATACGTGCTATTCATTAATATCATGTTTTGGGTAAATGAAATCACTTTTTGATTGTCGCCTTCTTGAGTTCCTCTGTGTCCGTCCGGCCGTACTGCAAATAGGCGAGGTAGTCCATCACGAGCGGCTGGACGAAGCGAAATACGGCGAAGGTTATGCCCAGGAATTACATGATGTGCTTAGGAAAATGATATGTGCTATTAATTAATATCATGTTTTGGGTAAATGAAATCACTTTTTGATTGTCGCCTTCTTGAGTTCCTCTGTGTCCGTCCGGCCGTACTGCAGATAGGTCAAGTACTCCATCACGATCGGTTGGACGAAGCGGAACACGGCGAACGTTATGCCCGTTTGTGGACCCATCTGGGGACAAAACCCATCTTAATAGCAACTAGACAAAAGCTGCAAACAACGGACTGGCGCCTGTTTCACAAAGGTGACAAATGCGACAGAAGTCAGCATCGTTATTACTGACGTCGCAGGCGTTATCATGCTAGTTGCAATAGCATACAAGCAAGCCAGGCCAATGGTAAGCGGTTTCCATCCTCGCATATGTCACCTTTATGAAGCAAAGGCCTAGTCTCATCATCACCATCATCATCTCAGCCATAAGACGTCCACTGCTGAACATAGGCCTCCCCTTTAGACCTCCATAAGTATCGGTCGGAAGCGTCTTCCGGCGACCTTTATAAGGTCGTCTGTCCATTTTGAGAGTGGACGTCCTACGCTGCGCTTGCTAGTCCGTGGTCTCCACTCGAGCACTTTTCGACCCCATCGGCCATCTGCTCTGCGTGCAATGTGGCCTGCCCATTGACACTTGAGCTTGCTAATCCTATGGGCTATGTAGGCCTAGTCTAATTCACCTCAAACGCTCTAGTTCCATCAACCGCGTCACTAGGAAATGTAATACCGGTATATTTTGTACGGGCTTTCCCAGTTTACGGGTTTACCACTCACTCGGAGCTCAGTTTCACACATTCCGTTCGGCAAATTGATGATACCTACTCATGTGACGAATGATTACACCGCAGTCCGGGACTGCGTCAGCGGATCTGTGTAATGGCGTGGTTTATCGCAGTAAACATACCTAACAATTGTTGTGAGTGAGACTGACGAGCTCTGGGAGCGCACGAATCAATCGGTGTGAACCTCAAAGCAAGAATTTAACTACAGACCGCATACGCAACCCACCCTAAAGGACAGAATACACGCAACGCGAGTGATTATGCAACGGTATGCTATCAGCCAACTTGAAACAAGTTTCAAGATGGCTGATAGCATACCGTAACTAGCCTAGATAATTTAGTCGGTTTCATTGTTACCCTTCAAAGAGCGGTGAAGGGTAACAAACGTTTCTCTTGTACTTAGGGCCATTTGGAAGTAAGGAATAATCACAAGGGTGAGTCTATGACATAGAATAAAATATATAGTAGACGGCCATAGTCTAAGAACTTTTTGAGGCTCCAAATATTTAGCGCCATCTATTCAGAGCCACCTAAACAGAGCCAATATGCATCAGATAAAATCAGTGCCACCTAGTAACCAATAACTTACTAGTAGTACACTAGTCGTTACTAGGTGGCGCTGATTTTATCTCATGCATATTGGCTCTGTTTAGGTGGCTCTGAACTAGATGGCGCTAAATATTTGGAGCCTCAAAAAGTTCTTAAACTATGGCCGCCTACTATATATTTAAGTCTATGTTCGATGATAAGGACAAACGATAATAGCGCCTTCTCTGTCATATCTATGGAAAGTGTAAGACCATCCCGTTCAATCTTGGTATTATTCTTTCCGTGTCAGGTCTATGGGTGGTATGTCTATGGTGTGAACCTATAAGCTTTTGATTTCAGATTTTTATCAAAGTCAGTGGGTAATAATGACCCTTTGTTTTCCACTTACCTAAAAGTCCTAAAACGTTTTATGACTTAGTCGCATTTTGCCTAAACTTCAATCTCCAGTCGCATTAAGACTATGTAGTTTGCCGACTATTACGCTTTATGTCTACACATACAAGGTGTAACAACAATACTGGTGATCCTTTTAAGGGCATAATTGGTATCGCATTCTTATTATGAAAAACTATGACAATTTATTTTTCGCGTTATTATGAAATACTATGAATATTTTTTTTTCGCGAAAAAAAATTTTGGTTTTGCATGGAGGGTTGGCCGGCCGGGACAAGTTCCATACAAAAAAAAATTTCGTGTCCAAAAAATTTTTATTCTACTTTTTTTTACTCGCAATATGATACCAATAGGGCATTATTGGTATCATATTCTTAAACGAATCACCAGTATTTGTGTTACACCCTGTACAGTGGACTGCGTGTTACGATGAATGGCCTAACTCGCAAATTGGTATTAAATTTGAGCGTTTTTTCAAATATATTCAAATAAGTAGAAGTAGAATATAGTAAATATATTCAGATATATTATATATTTTAGTCTCAATCCAGTCTTAGTCCTAATGCGTTTGAGACCTAAAGCAATATAGCCCAAACAGTTTTATTCCTAATGCATCTGCATTAGGATTAAAACTGTGTGGGCTACCCTATCCAGATTCAACAGAGATAGGCATAATGATAATTAGGAAATTGGCGTTTAAGACTATTAGCGACTTAGGATATGTATAGAAATAGGTAAAAGAAACGTTTTAGGCATGCGGAGAATAAACGATATGACACTGTCAAAAAAAACTGAACTTTCATTTAATGGCTCCTCTATATGATGCGCTATCCTAGGGACATAGAGATATTGCGATCTCGTTCCGTTGTATAGTTGCGTCCCTATGATGGTCAATCATGTAGAGCAGCCATTAGATGGCGCAGTGCAGTGCACCAACCCCGTGAAACCTTTTCGAACCTTTTGTGAAACCGTTCTTGGCGTCCAAAAGATTAAAATTTGCCGCCATACCACAAAATAATGAATAGTACAAGTACAGAAGGTTCTCCTTCCTGAATTTGACATTTAGCTACAGAGATGAAAATGTTATCTGTGCAAAAAATAAAATAGGGTTGTCAACGTGCCTCATTACGTGCACGTGGTATCTACAGATACACAGAAGTTTGATATGTGAACGCAGCCGATGTATTTCATATAAATCAAGGGGTCTACAGATGTAAGCGTCTAGTCAATCTGCCTCAATCTACCTAATCTATCAGTAAATTTATTACAAAATTAGATAAATATCAGATATATTACCTTATTTGCCCAATCTAATTATTATTTTTAGTACAAAACTACTATTCAAATATTTTATCTTTTCTGAAATTAAACTATTCTCGAACGCACCCATAAGATAATAAGCGATGTGCCAACCCTGCCCTCATTAAGCCGCCAGCACGGGGCGCGAAATTTAAAAAACAGGTACAATGGAGAGAGACATAGTGAAACCCCCCTGGCCATACCTGCATGAGCGATGCCGGCAGCCCCTCGTAAAAGGCCAGTAGACCGCCACTACGGTACACAACCCTTGCACCCTGCCACACTCCACCATACTGGGCCTGGAAACAATAATGTTATAACTTCTCATGCGGCCATCATAGGGACGCAGCTATGCATTAGAGAGAGCTAACGATATTGTCATCTCGTACCGTCGTATAGCTGCGTCCCTTATGATGGCCTGTCATGTAGAGCCAGCCTCAGATGTTACAGCAATCATTAAAAAAACCGTCCAAGTGCGAGTCGGACTCGCGCACGAAGGTTTCCGTACCATTATCTATAAAAACGGCAAAAAAATCATGTTTAATGTATGGGAGCCCCCTAAAACATCTATTTTATTCTAGTTTTTTTTTGTTGTTGTAGCGGCAACAGACATTCATCATCTGTGAAAATTTCAACTGTCTAACTGTCACGGTTCAGTAACAGGCGGGCAGCGAAGTCTTAGTAATAGGGTCTTGTTTTTACCCTTTGGGGATATACAGATGTGTAGAAGTTCCCAAATGATAGAACCAACTCCTTTTTTAACCTTTTCAACGCCAAGAGCCATTAAAGTGGTCGACTACTGTCGTGCCTACCACGCCAACAACCACTAAAAAGGCTATGGCAGACGCTGTCAAATCAATTTTACTGTTGACAGATAAGGTTTAAATTAGTATCTCACTAGTTGAAATGTTGGCGTGTATGCCACATTTTGATGCGAGAGAGAAAGCGTTGAAAAGGTTAAGGCCCTCCTCGGTAGCTCATACCACAGTCGGAGCGTTTGTGGAGCTGGTATCACTGAAACCGCACAGTGCGTGTCTAGAGGGCCAATTGCAAATCTTGAAAATCTAAATTTCACTATTTACTTTTCCTTCGCTCACACACAGATAACCTCAACCACTAGATAGATCATAAGTACAACTCGAGGTCACCACACATAGGTGCTGCTCCCGTACTAATTTTGTATGAGAGCGCGACCGCTTATTTTAGTTGAGTTAAAGTTTTTGATCATAACTCATGTGAATTAAAAATATCCACAAAAATCTAGTTACAGGGGTGAACCTGGATTGTTATACTACAAATTGGTGTAGAATGCTATTGAGATGTGCTGTTCGAATCGTAGAAATTTACGAATAAAATTGCGCTTATGTGTGGTGACCTCGTGCTCCCTGTACAAGCTTAATGATGAGGTGTCTGTGTAGTCTGTGCGCTCACATTAGCAAGTGTGGTAGAGCGAGAGTAAAGGAAATATTATACGGCCGCAACATGTCAAACTGTTCCATTATACAAGAGGTATATTGCTTGCCAATCAGAACACCACGAGGGCAGCAAACAAGCATACGGCCCGCCTGATGGTATGCAGCTACCGTAGCAGTATGGATGCCAGCAACTCCAGAGGTGTCACATGCGTATTGCTGCTTAAAAAAAGGAGGATTCACTGTGTTGACGGTTATAGGGACAAGAAAGTGTCCCGTTCAACACACCGCATACTAATTGAGATCACACATAAGGAGGCAAATCTTTCCTTGGGCAAAAAGATTCAATATATGTGTTTTGGATCCTCGGAGAAGACATGAGTAAGGCGGCTTTCCCACTGCTGCGGTTTCCGCATGCTGCGCCGGTGCGCGAGCGAGACACCGCTCTGCATGTGCTGCGGTTGCAGCGCCAGTGTGATAATCGCCTATAAGAGTCTAACCTTGACAACCATCTGCCTGACGCGGATGACTTCAATAGGCGACACTAGCGTGGCGCTTGTGCAACCCGCAAATATCCCGCACAAGAACAACAGCACCCTCCTGGCGAGCATACAAGCAGATTTTAGGTGCTATAAAGTTGTTGTATATCTGTCAGGGTTTATGGTATTCAAGCGCTCGAATCTGACGTTTAAAACTCTATCTAAAACGAGGGCATGATGTTTTAATAATTTTAAACAAAAAAAAACCTACTTCACTTAGGATCCGCTATTCCAAGAGGAAGTGGCCGAGTTGCTGTAAAAATAGTGAAATCACTATAGTTGAAGAGTTCCCTCGATTTCTCCAGGATCCCATCATCAGACCCCGACATGCTGACAATGGGACCATCTAGGGGTTATACCCGTTCGATTAAAAATATATTTGAAAACGATTCACGGAGATATCGAGTAACATACATACAAAAAAAATAATAATAAAAAAAACAGTCGAATTGACAACCTCCTCCTTTTTTGAAGTAAGTTGAATGCGCTATTATCACGGAGTAACTGATATCAGTTATTCCGTGATAATGGCGCAAGCAACTGTGCCCAAATATCGGAAGCTCACACTAAAAAACTCACATGGTAAATATCCCGTTTTAAATAGTTTTTGTAATGTATTATTAATGTTATTATTAGACAACGTAGGTACCTACTTGACCGGTGGACTGACATAGGTGTTGGTATGGTTCTCGACGAACTTCGTACTGATCTCGTAAGCGTAAAACTGCGATGACACCGATATGATGGAATGCATCTGCAATAACAACATAAATAAATTAGTTTCTCTTTGGTCTTTTAAAAATAATAAAAATAGTACATTACACAACTAGGGTGGTAAAACAACAAAAAGGCCGAGATCTCAGAAGTTTCGATCGATAAATATGCGATCGAGGGCTTTCTTTATTACCTCCCGTGTTGTGTACATCATTTTATGTCTACACTTGGCCAGAAAGCGTCTTTTTTCGTACGCGCAGCGTGCGGAAAAGCCACTTTATGGCCAGGTGTGGCATAAATAATATTTTAATCTCTATTGCTAAGACATTTGCCAGGGAAACCACATTGAATATTGTTTGTTCAAAACGGTGACCCTTATTAGGGTTACCCAATGAGAGGATAATTATATCATTTGGTAACCTTTTAATACCCTACTTAAAAGATTAATCAAATAGAAAGGTTTTCTGGACCTTAGGAGGGAGAGTCCCAGAACGTTGCGGCAAGCAAATGCATACTGTTCGCGTTTTTGAATACCAATAGTTACAAATAGTTACATTAATTGTACTGTTTGCCTATTAATTTTATATCTGTTGAAAAGAGAGGCAAACACCAAAATTGTCAATTGGCCCTTAATACGGCTGCTTGTCTAAGGTGGAGATGAGCGGAGAGGCGCGGAATCAACCAATAGGCTGTTTTTTCTTATAAGACGGAGACAATCGGCGAATGATGCTATTGATAGATTTCGCACATCTCCGCTCGTCAGTCAAAAGGCAACCTAAAACGCAATTGAGGAAACACGTGATAGCATAAGAAAAGTTAGTAGATACTTGTCCGAGACTGTGACCATGCCAGAAGGTGGGAATGCCTTCCTCCTTCAGGATTCGAAAGAAGAGGCCGATCCATGTTAAACCTTTAATCTTGTCTTTGGGTTGGAGCTGCGTGCGCACTTTTAGGATGTCCAGTGGTTGGGTTATGAATCTGAAACAGATCTGGATTACGCTTTTTATTTGGTACCCTGTAACGTTCCACTGCAGGAGAAATGCGTCACTTTCTTAAAAAAAGATTAGCCTAAACTTTTCGGAAGACGTTAAAATCATCCCAGCTCCATCTAGTTTTCCCTACAGGTGCCCAGGCGGGCTAGCATATTCTACGTTGTCACTTGTCACTTCATACTTCGAGTCGCGCTTGAAGTATGGGCAGTCGCGCACCAACGAAAATTGTGCTAGCCGTGCATGTTGGGAAAAATTAAAAAAGAATTGGAGTAGTTTTCGGAAAAACTATTCTATATATTTTAACCTGGCTCTAACTAAGGGTCGCGTAAATACGAGAGACCGGCCTCGGCATGTACTTGCACCGATGACACGAAGTCACTTATACCTAAGTGCTGACTCCAGATACCACGCCAACTATAAGCTTCTGGTTCGGTGTGAGGCTGTCTTCCTTCACGTACCCGACAACCATTTGTCATTCTGGCAACATGCTTGTTCCGCCCGCGCTTTTTGTCTAGAAAGGGTACTATACCTAGTGGTGACTCCAGATACCACGCCAGCTATAAGCTTCTGGTTGGGTGTGAGGCTGTCTTCCTTCCGGTATCCGACAACCATGTCACTCTGGCGGCATGCTCGCTCCGTCCGACCATTTTGTTTACAATAATTACATACTGATAATTTTGCACAATTTAAATGACAAGTGACAGTTTTGGTTTTTACTGCGGTTGTGACAGTAATGAGTTTGAAAAAAAAACCTATAAAAACCTATCATGAATAAAAACCTATCAAAAAAACATTGTGTGGTTTTATGCATAGCTTTATGGTTTTATGAAACCACGATGCAAGTGAAACTTTACTATGTTAGCATGGCGCTTAGAAAATGGTGCCCAATTGTTTTGTCATACTGAGCTGGAATGACGTACAGAGCTGGAATGACTTGCCAAATGTAATTCATTAAATATGTATAATCGAAATATGTTTCTAAAATTTAGAAAAAAAAAATTATTCGTCCCACGGGGTTTGAACTCTCGCCTATTCGTTCGTAAGTCTCATGCCATACCACAGTGCCACCGCTGCAGTTACGCTAAGATGCGAAATATAGATTTGTATACCGCGGTTGACTGCAAACATGACATGAACCTTATTGCTTATGCAATAAGCCTCACCTTACTACAAATGAGAATCAGCGTTACAGCTTGTAACGCATGTCGCGCGGAAGACAGGCCTAAATTTTTGAGGCGATGGAATAAAAGTTTCACTTTAAAATTCGTTCCGAATAGTTTTACCTCGTCTAGGTTAATAATCTGTGAATAACTGATATTTTCTAATTAAATGTGAAGTTGCAATATCATAATCTTTGTCGATATTGTTATCTTTATTGGGCTTAGAGCTTTAGACCAACCGGAGTGGCCATTGACAGGCGTTCCCCTCTGCCAAAAATGTATGACCAGTGGTCATACTCATTGTATGAACTGACGTTTATCTGACGTGGCTATTTTGATTTTTCGCATACATTCGACGTTCCCCTCCCCCGCAAAAATCGGCAGACTTTTTTGTATAGAAAATGACAGACATAGCCGGTCCGGTTGGTTTAATAGTCAAAGTTATTGGGACACCATTCAATAAAGTTAATAAACCGTATTTGACGACCGTTTACGGCGACCTGACATGCAAATGTCAAAGCCGGAACACGGAAGAAAATGATTTATCTGTGGTAGCTAAACTCGCTTTGCTGGAATTTCCTTTGCTGGTGCAAACAATGTCTTATCAACTGTATCAAAGCTTCTTCTATAGCAACTAAAACCAGATACCCTTGCTAACGTTATTTAGCTAAAGAAATTTGCTAACGCTACTAATGAATTGCCAAATATACCCAATTCCTTTAGCAGTATCAACAAAATTGAATGATTTCAGCTAAAAATATTTTCTATCACAGCTAAGTTTTGGTAGCAAAAAACACTCTGCTACGGTAGCTAAAAACTTCGTTGTCTCTATAGTTTGGAAGGAATTTAATAGCTACCATAACTAAATTTTAGTTTGTTGATTTTTTTATTGTTTTTTTTCCGTGAAGGTTCGGGTCAGGTCACTGGATACGGTTACCGAATCAGATCACCCGAAGGCGCATTTCTCACGCTTACTTGTGCTTAGTAACTGGTAATTTTTATGCTTTTCCGTGCACGTCCACAGCACGATAAAACTCAATGGTTTCATGGTTTCATTCATAAAAAGCGTAAAGTCTATATCGTCGATTTATGAATGAAAACATAGAGTTTAAATACGATAAAGTAAGCGACCAAAACACGTGAACCGGACGTGTGGTTGTGTGCTTTGGTTGGGTCACCGAATCAGGAAGCCGTGCCGTCCACCGGACGTTTGCTTTGCCACTTAACTCGATGCCCTACGATACTATTCAATATACTCTAAACTGTAACTGTATCACAGAATATTTCATACAGAAATGCATCTTCCTTACAAAATCAGTGTTTGACAGAACTTTGACAGATGAACGGTGACACATGACTTCTCCATACAATTTTGCTTTTCGACTGTGTAGGGTTGACAAATACGCGATTAGTTTGATTGCTAGACCTGCCCTAATCTGCCTCAATCTTCCTAATCCATCAATAAAATTAACATTAAAATAGATAAATGGCAGATTATTTACCTAATTTATCCAATCTAACAGTTATTTTAGAAAAAACACCACTACTTAAATACTTTATCTTATCTATGGTCATACCGCAAACAAACGAAGGGGATTTTGACAACCCCGAAAACGTATCCGATACGTTCCAACACGTTCCAAAGCCGTAGCTGTCACTTCATGGAGATCTCAAAGCAAGCATTAACTAGAGCCCGCACACGTGTACCCCCGTAAGGGATAGATATATACAGTGTGTTTCTGTAATAGGAGCAATAAATTAAAACGTAGATTCTACTCCTTGAACCAGGAAACGTTTGTTCAGCGACTTTTAAAAATAACGTATGGTTTGATTTTTAGGACACTTTAAAGTTTTTTCGAACACGCAATGTATTCCGAAATTGACTATGTCTGTAGGGTGACAAGCAATGTCAATTAGACGGATTTTAACGTTCATTGAAAATACTATTTAGTTTGTATGGAAAAGAGACGATCTACAAAATACATATTTTTTTAAAGTTTTTGAACAAAAGTTTTGTAGTTTGAGGAGTAGAATCTATGTTTTAATTTATTGCTCCTATTACAGAAACACACTGTAGATGCCCATAATCACTTCTACAGCATAAAACAGAACAATTTACCATTGTCTTCCTTAGCCGACACAACTTTCTAGGAAAACTAACAGCTTTTCTCAGAAATTCTTGAAGAAATCGCGAATTATATCTGTTTGTTACCCTCCACTGCTAGAAGAAACGCGTGGAGGGTAATATAATTTATGACAAGGACCAACGATAATAGCACCTCTCTGCCGTACCTATTGAAAGTGTAATAAGACCATCCTATTCTATCTTGGTATTATTATCGCCATGCCCCGTCTATACCTTTTATCCTATGTCTATGATGGAGATGGACCCCCCTTGTGGACCCCCCTGACTGTATTAAGGTGTATACCGTATCCACCACCCTTGCTTGCCTTGTCATAGTTATCATGTAAACAACGTCTGTCAATATAGAAGCCGATATGTCATTTGCAGACCTAGGAATCGATGGGGCAAAATTTTATGACAGGTAGGGAGTTCCCATATCGACAAACTCAATTATTGACGATTTTTCCATATACTAGTCACCACTCCTTTATCCATACATTGTTTAGGTATTTAAGGCCGTTTCTCGATCGGACAAGCCACGCCCATCCGTTAGAGACAAGTTTATGGCTCCCGTGCACGAAAGAAAGAGATGCAGCGCTCTTAAGGATCAGACTTTTTGACTAAACTACGATAAATAAGCGAATCTATAAAGTTTTGTCTAATTTTGTTTCTGTGACTTTTTAGATAAACCAGAAAACCATATTTTTTACTAAGTTATATTGCTTAATCTCTTATAGTTTACGTGACCTAAGAAAAATAAGGGGAAAAAGGACCCAACTTCGGATTATTTTTCTATCGAGGCAACTTGCAGCATTCGTGTTTCGGCTTGTGTCAAAAACAAGAGTATATAGTCTAATAATATATATTCGAAAATAAATTCAGTCCGTTTTCCCGTTTAGTCACTACAGCGTTTGAAAAAACCTATAATTTTTCAAAGTAAAATAAAAATGCTTCGTGGCGTAACTAACAAACCGAAAGCCGCCAATGTTAATTATTCTCATATTGGTATATACTTCAGTCCGAATAGTCTCATCGCCGGATATCAGTTAATAATGACGCGAGAGGCAGAACCACTGATAACAGGGAAATGATAAAATTGATGAAGCATTGTATCCTTTGTCCTTCACTGGAGTGGGCACATACGGTGAGTTCTGCAAATGCTGTATTCTAACTTTAAGAGTCGCCAGGACGCTCGCGTGAACTCGCGTCCCCATACAAACGTAGTTCAGCTCTCATTTTAAAACGACATGCTTTAGAACCACGAAATTTGGCATGGGCATTCTAGCAGTACAGATCTATGTCGGTAAATCATTTTCGTTGCTAAAAATTGTAATACAAAGAAAATATAGCAAAAATAAGTTTTGTATGTAAATCTGTATCTGGCTGTATTTTCTTTGTATTACAATTTTTTGCAACGAAAACAAATTACCGACATAGATCTGTACTACTAGAATGCCCATGCCAAATTTCGTGCTTCTAAAGCATGTCGTTTTAAAATTAGGGCTAAACTACGTTTGTATGGGAACGCGAGCGTCCTGGCGTAAACAACAGCGAATGTCATCTCGTTCAAATCTGGAGCAGAGCCCGACTGGGGATGTACCTCCACCTTACAGAAAACCACAGCCAAATAGCATTAGACCCTACTCATAGTGTTGTGCTCCTGCTGGTGAGTAAGATTGCCAAAGAGCTCAAAGAGGACCCAGTGTGTTGACGAGGGACCTCTTTTGTTCCTTTAGCCCTCAAGACAATGAATCCTCCTGTTTTTAAATGGTCGGCAACGCGCATGTGACACCTCTGGGGTTGCAGGCGTCCATAGGCTACGGTGGCTGCGGTGGGCCGTATGCTTGTTTGCCACCGTTGTTGTATAAAAACAAAAACAGTCTATCTCCAACACATAAATAATCATTTTAATCAACCGATATTGGAGTTATGTTGTTGGAGCTGCGGTATCGGAAATATCGGAATAGGTTTCAAGCTAATCTGATTCAGAGTAGTTTGATAGGCATTTGTATTGCATATTTAGTGCCTTGCAGTTGAATCGAGTTTTTTGCGTTAGTTCATAAGTTTATTAAAAAAGTTTCCTAACTCTTTTTCGTACAAAAGTTGTTTCTCAAATTAGGGACTACCGTCTACCGTCCAAAACTTACCATCTATAACTTAAGCAAAAATGGGTAAAACAAAAAATAGGACACGTTTTTATTTTTTTAAAACAAAACAAACAAAAAAAAGCCTAAAAAGGAACCCAATTTTCATGTTTTGAAAATGTTTTCTATGACAACAATAGGATAATTAACCTTAGTTTGCGTGATGCGATCATAAAGCGTTTTCCAAATATTTAACTGCAAAATCCTACAAAGCCTGATTAATTACTACACAAACGTTCAATACAGCTCCAACGTAAAGAAATGTTCATATAAAGTCACCCCTTTACATTATTCTTGAGTGTATTATAGCTCCAATAGACAATAGTTGATTGCTCAATAAACAAATAACTGTATTAATTATAGTAAGTGCTCGAAGTGAATTTCGAAATTTGTATACAATTTGAACCTTACTCCTTTGTAATAAGGTACACGAGTGTTGATATCTGACGCTGATTGGGCAAGGTTTAACCTTCCAGTATTTCATTGTCAGACAAGTCTGCGAAACGGTAGCACGAAGGTTGGTAAATCTTTATAATCATATTACTGGCGCCATATTCTAATATTCAACCGACTTCACTGAAAAAATTAAACAGCTAGAAATAAATAAGTTTTTGCTATTTACAACCGAGTGACTCGCTTCGCATGAAGCCTGCAAAGTTCGTTGTTAAAATCAAAGAAGTCGACTTGGCTAACGTATGTATTTAAAACTATACCATTAAATTTGTTAAAAATAAATAAGGAAATCAGATAACACTTATTTGGATTCAAACTAGAAAACAGAACCGCAAATGGTGAACCGAACCTTGCAATAAAGTATCGCAAAGGTATTCCTGAAATAATCAACTTAAATGAAAAAAAAAACAATAAAAACCCCTCGCACGCCCGAAAATCACTTATCAACTAACCTACAGCTACGAGTATGAGAATATAGTAGAAACTAATAAGTTACTAAAAATAAAAACCATAAACAACCCATAAAAACGTGTAAAAGACAATATTTATAAATAAATACGCATTGAAAATAAAATACCTACTACTTTACACAAAAAAAAAATTATATTACTTCATTTGTTACTTTGTATATACCTATATAAAAAAAAACTCTAACCACAAGCGTGGTTGAATGTATGCACTTGTTAAGCAAGCCTTAAGCCACTTCCATGCTGTATACATCTGCGCAATACTGTTTATCTTATCATTATCAAACTGCGCTTGCACTGCCCAACGCGGTGCGCTCCTAGTATGTACTTATATTAACTTGTTTTGCATGTTTTTGTTCTACCTGTCACACACCACTTTTATTGTACCAGCATTGTATTACTTTGTACTTAACGTAATATTTTGTGCTACCGTGTACGTAGAATTTATTATTTGCTCACTAGTTTATTACTTAAGCATGTTTTATTACTCTTTTTCTCATATAAGTGAATTATTGTTATTCTTTTGAGAAAATAAAGATCTTTAAACCGAAACTAGTGCCAGGTTAAAATAACCAAGAAAGAACCTTTAGCAATAATTGCTTGTTTGTCATTAACAAAGCTTTATTCCGTAAAGATGTCTTGGTTGTACTTGTCACTTTGCTAACACGCATTTTTTTCCATGTTCAAGATTTCGAAGGAGGAGTTTCTCAATTCGTCGGGATCTTATTTTTGCTTGTTAAACAGGTACTTACTACATAGGTACATTAAAACCACAATCTATTTCAAACATAACTTACCAATCAAAAGGTATTGGAGTTGTGTTGGAATAATTTTCTAGCATATTCAGACATTTCTGATTTAGAAGTTTAAGCGCTAGCTGTATTGCGTAGTTAACTTAACGCGAAAGTTGTGCTGAAGTTGGATTGTCTAAACGCGTTTTAAAATTAGAATACGGCTCCAGACTCTGCGCCCTCGCCCAGTCGCCCTTGCTTAATCTCATAATCCCAGAGGCCAATTAAAAAAAAAACATAAACCTTTAACGGCTTAGTCTATTTATTATATTATTATATTATAGTGTGTTTTTCCTTTCGTTCTCGTATAGTAATTTATTTATTTTATTTATTCAAATAGTATTTTAGAGCATTACAGCTGGGCGCCAATGCGCTGTAAAACTAAATAATATTATGTTAAATAGGCCTAGTGCCAGGGTTCGCTTTCCTGCTTAACCTTCTCCACTTTGCCCGGTCTTCGATATCCTTAGAAGTGATGAATATGAGAAAAATAACTTAATGAAATTATGACAATTCACAAAAACGTAAGAATTGTTCATAATTTTTAATAAACCAAGTTTTGTAACTGGCTTCGAGTTATATTTTATTCTTGGTTCGTAACTGCATGGGTTGAGCGGCCCTAGTAAAAATCTGATCGGGTAGTTGCGACGGCGACGCTCCGAGCGACTGCTGATTGCCACCCTAGGCCGCCACTGTGTTACACTTCTTAATTGTTTTGGTAACCAGACTTAAAACGTATAAATATTTTACTTAACTCACGTGTTTGTTAGTTTGTTGTTTAGGTAAAATTTTAACCAGTTCCTGATCTCCGAGTGAGCTAAAATTTGCATTTCTGCGTAATAACAGTAAACTTGGGTGACAATATAATATTTTAGGACCACCAAGCTGGAGCTCGATTTTTGAATCTCACCGGTGCCTTTTTTTGTATGCAGCCGATGACTATTTAGTACGAAATAAGTCACCCGGTGAGATTCAAAAATCGAACTCCTGGTCTGATGATGGTTCGAAGGCGGTAATAATAACTCTGTGATAAAATTATGAAAGCTCATAGTGATTGGGTTTAAGTATTAGAATAATTTCGTTGAGTAGTAGAATTTACTTTTGCAAGAAAAGTACAGAAGTTTTTTTGACAAACTTATTTTACTCGTAATAATAAGGTCTATATTCGCTTGCAGCGCTCTCTCGCCATGGCTGGATTGCCCCCGCCGTCTCGATACCTCCGGTCAAAGCAAAATAGCCCTACCCCGTCGCCTCTCCAGCGGACCCGCCATAAGTTGACACCGCGGCTGCCACCAATCGTCACCGAACGTCCTAACGGTAAATATTGTTTCTACTGGACGGGTTATGTAGCCCAGTTAATCATCTTCATCGTCCTAGCGTTTATCCCGGTTTGGGGTCCGCTTGACAACCTAATCCCATGAATTGGGGTAGACACTAGTTTTTATGTAGTTAATCATTTTAAACAAATAAAAAACCGATTTCACTTAGCCTTCACCTTTCCAAAATCAAATGCTTGAGCTCCTGTAACAAATACTCTAATCACCATAGGTGTGTGTGTAATATTTGGAGAGTTCCCTCGATTTCACCAGGATCCCATCATCAGATCCTGACCTGAGGACAATCAAATTAGATCAACCATTTTCAAAATTTCCAAATCGCTCCAGCCGTCTGCGAATAATAGGTGAACATACAACAACTAAAAGCAAAGATCCCGACGAATTGAGAACCTCCAAATTCGAAATCTTGAAGTCGGTTGAAAAGGCAGAGCCAAACCGAAAACAAAATGGATGCAGTATGTAGACGAGGGGACCCTTTTGTCTTTTTAAGCGTCAACACAGTGAATTCCTTTATATTTAAGGGTCGGGAACGCGCATGTGACACCTCTGGACTTACAGGCGGCCGTAGTAGTAGTAGTAGTAAAACACTTTATTGCACTAAAATATTGTACACAATTATGAAACATACATGTAATTTGTACAAAGGCGAGCTTATCCCTATAAGGGATGTCTTCCAGCTAACCTTATGCCGTATGCTTATACCATCATAAAGAAGAACGTACAACCCGATTTTTCAAAGCCAAGGATTCTAATTTAATGGACATTGGGTAGTGCATTTTTCGCCTTGGGCTTCGTGTATATTCCGACCAAAAAGAGTAGAAATTAAGTGGCAACATCGTAGTGCCGTCCCGTTTTTTTAGATTTATTTGAAAGGGACGACACTACGATGTTGCCACTTTTTAATTTCTACTCTTTTTGGTCGGAATATAAAAAGTGGCATCGGTATGGAATTGCCGCAATGTGTGTTTTATGCTTCTTCGTCATGATTTAATTTTAAACAACACAGTTCTAGAATGTGTTTAGAAAAACAGGTTGTAAAGGTAGCAAAATCTTTAAAGCCTGACCCTTTGACTATTCAACTAACCGAACCGGCCATGTCTGACATTTTCTATACAAAAAAAGTCTGCCGATTTTTGCGGGGGAGGGGAACGTCAAATGTATGCGAAACGTCAAAATAGCCACGTCAAATAAACGTCAGTCCATACAATGAGTATGACCACTGGTCATATATTTTCGGCAGAGGGGAACGCCCAAAGATACTATACTATACCAGGGGGGTACAACTCAAAGTAAATCTGTCAAAAAATTTGAGTTTGACACGACGTATCCGATACGTTTGCATAAGTGCGAAAAAGAACTTGTCATGCGTTAAGAAGGGACAACATGATTCGTGACATTACAGAGGTCTCTCTGTTATACTATTATTTACTCTGTGGTAGTGTTGAATATTATTTCATTTCATTTCATTTATTCATTGCTTTGTGTGTACAATAGATCTTATAAACAACTTATGTCTCAACACAGCCCTGTGAGGGCACTGCAATTCTACATGTACTTACATTAAAAGTATGCATGCATAACAACAACATTAACTTAATTTTTTAATGGTAATTATAATACTTACATATTAACAGAATAATTTAAATATATTATTATCTTTTATTTATACATACATATTTTCCATATATTTTTTAGATAAAAATGGATAGGTACATCATTATAATATAATTAACATTTGTAATAATAAAATGAAATTTTAGAACGAGAGAGAGAGAGACTAGATCCTTATTATTAGAAATTATGTCAGTATTAGTATTTTTGGGATGTATTCATCAATGTCATAGTAGGTTTTATCTAGAAGAAATTGTTTTAACAAGTTTAGAAATTTAATTTTATTTATTTCATTTTTTATATGGTCTGGCAGTTTATTAAAAATTCTTATTGAAGTGGGGTAAGGTCCGTTTTTGTGCATAGATAAGTTTGATGTTACTTGTATTAAATTATTCTTGTATCGGGATTCATAACGACGGGGCACATCTCCGATCCTAGAATATAGATTTGGGCTATTCATCACAAATTTGCAGGATTCGAATATATATATACTAGGTAAGGTAAGGATGCCAAGAGTTTTAAAAAGAGTTTTACAGGGTGCTGGTTTTTTTTTGTTTGACAGGATACGAATACATTCTTTTTGTAAAAGGAATAGATCTTGTGCATCAGTGCTAATGCCCCATAGTATAACACCATAGCTAAGCCATGCGTGGGCATAAGCATAGTACGCCGTTAAATAATTAATCACAAGAAATTCAAGTGCATTGTGAATAATGTATGTAATAATCTGCTTGAAATAAAACGCTTGGAAAATGAAACTATTTTGCTACGAAATAATTACAAATGAACATCAGAGCTGACAGGTAAACAAATCAAAATGACATTATACCATAGAGATTAATATGCTTTTTGACTCCTCTGTTTCCATATAAATGAGAATGATAGAGCCATATATTTCTGGTCAGGCTAGACTAGAGACAGAAGCGTCCTGGCGTGAATTACCACGGGCGCCCTATTCACAGTATTCACGCCCCTGCCTACTCTTCCATCAGTCCTTTAGTCGTTGAATCAAAGAATCAAAGAATCAATTGTTTTATTCCTGATAAACCTAAATTACATACAAAAGTATAAAGAAAAACAGTATACGTTGCGTTCATAATGTCAAGCTTTGGGGCCAATAACCAGTTGTATAGAGTGAGCAGTCTATCCAACAGTAAAGTTGACGGAGAGATTTGGTTCGGGCCGGACCACGGACCGATAAGGACGCTGCTGTGTTAGAATGAGATAACTATATTTAGAGAGGCACATAGCCAAAATACTGTTTTGTTTTCAGTCAAATCCCCGCGCCCCCCGCCGCCGTCCCCCGCGCCCTGGTCCTGGTACCACAGGAACTGCCAGCATGGCCCTAGGCCTCAGCAAGTACCATGTAAGTAAAATTTACAACATCTTAAAATTATATATATCTCCCTAAGTCGCAAAATTTACAATTTTATTAAAATTATAAAGGAATCTGAAGGTCTAGTTTGTACAATTTTATAGTTCCAAAAATATTACCGATAAAGTAACAAAAAATACAGGGACACAAGATGGCGCCACGTCGAGAAACAGTGTCAGTCTCAAAACAAGTAGAGTTGTCAAGGACAGAATACACGCAACCGGACTAATCTGAAATCACGTTTCAAGGTGGCTGATAGCATACCGTAACTAGCCTACATAATTTAGTCGGTTTCGTGTTGCCCTCCAAAAAGTGTTGGAGGGCAACAAACGTTTATATTGTACGTAGAGTTAATATAACATAAGGACTAACGATAATAACGCCTTCTCTGTCATAACTATTGAATTTTCTATAAGATTTTCCCGTTCAGTCTTGGTATTTATTATTGGGCAATGATTTTATTTTATATCCTAACTCTATGTTATTAGGTAATATAGTGGTTGCAGAACCTTTGTCTTACACTTGTTTAATACCTGTAACACCTAACACCGGCTCGACAATGCCACGTATTGGAAACAACTTCACTTCCACTCCAAGTACCACAACAGCCCGCCCCGCGGCCATCGTCCATAGACAGTGACAGTTCATTTTACTCGGCCTTTGCCGCCAATACTCTGACACACGAGATGGCGTGTGTATGCTATTTGAGCTACTCGCATAACCGCATACACTACAGGTAACATAAAGTATATTAGATATATACCTTGCTACGTCTATATTTAATATCCTAAGCTATGATATAATAACTATGGAACAATATAAATTAATGATAGATTTATATTAATGAAATGGATTTTTTTTTCTAACAAGTCATTCTTTTAACCAAATTTGCAGTTGGCCGCCCTCGTCAAAATCCAGATGATATATCCAAAACAAAAAAACGTAAGTACATTTTAAATGTTACATTTAGCTACCTGTTATGTATAGTCGTCAGCAAAAGTTAAGTATTTTCCTAATCAATTAATCATGCAAGGAAATATTACGAGTATCGTAAGGTTCCTTATACATAATAGGCTCAGGGAGGTGATTAGGGTTCCGTACCTCAAAAGGAAAAAACGGAACCCTTATAGGATTACTTTGTTGTCCGTCTGTCTGTCTGTCAAGACCATTTTTTTTGAGATTCGAGCACTCGAAAGTGACATTTAAAACTCAGAATAAAACAATGAAATTATGTTTTAAAAATAAAAGCGATAGAAATTTAAAATAATGATTATTTAAACTATTAATTCCATGCGAAAAAAATTGGCGACAAACTTTTGTGTGCGATTAATTTCGAGCTTGAATTTTTTTGAATTCGAGCGTCCGGCTGCCAAAAATCGGCCCCCTGATGTATTCTGTTTTGAGCACATAAACTCGAGGACTGAAATGGGATTTCATACAGCCTTTCAGGCCTAGGCCTGAAAAGTAACCTTGGTGTCAAAGATATTGGCAGATTCATTGATTATGTTTCTTTTTCTTGTGACTGGATAGTTATCATCTGAAACTATAAAAATAATTTACTGGTAGACTAACGCCTTATGAACGAAACTTTTATTGTTTTTGTATAATTACATTATTTATTTCCTTGATTTTTTGAGAAAAGGACTATCAGTAACTCAGCGTGAAAACGGATTCCCGGCCTCGTATTATACGATCTCGCTACACTCGGCTGTCTCCGGTGATCCCTGTTTTCTCTAAGCTTGTGACAATAGGGAATATTATTACGCAAAACTCTGCGTAGGGGGCCGGCACTAGCACAAACTACCGCGAAATACGAAAAGAAAAATTCTTTACCTAGTTCCACTTCTCTGTCACTTTTACATATTCGAACGATAGAGAGGATGTCAAAATTTCGATTCTCTCGTTTCACGCACCACGATAGGCCCTCTGTAAAACCGCCTTGGTGCACAAATGACATTAAATTTATTCGTTATAAATTATCTATGAAAACTTGTAAAAACTGTTTAAGGCCTAGTATATATTAAGAACTCTACGGTTTACCAATGTGCTAGTGCTGCACTCTGGCGGCAGAACATTGCAGTAATCCCTATTGTAAGATTTGTAAGTCGGCTTCTGTACAGTCGACCAAAAATGTGGTCTACCACCGTACGGTTGAGGTTCGTTTGAACGTCATGAGACAACAAGAAATTTAGTTAGAAATGTCAACCTTAGCGATCATTAGATCTCGCAGAAACTCCTGTCGAAACTGGTAGACCACTTTCTTGGTCGACTGTACCTACGTAGTTATCTAAGTCCTAGATGTATTTTTAGATGCCCTATTTCCTACCTGCATCTAGATTCTGAAAGTTCATTGTGCTTTAAAGATGGATATCATGAATAGTTACTATGTTAATTACTACAGGCTGTTAAATAAGAGTTCACAATCCCTACTATATAATATTATAACGAGAAAGTATGTCTGTCTGTCACGCTTGCCGCTGAAATGATTTAGATGAAATTAGGCACATATCCTTAAAAGTTAAGCTCGTGAAGGTATATAAATAATAAAAATAAAAATCGTTTATTTCGGACCAAAATCCATAAAAATCGGTTAGTCAACAAGGAAGTAGATACTTAAAACTATTTATGTTAGCTATACATTCATTCATTAATTATTATTCGTAAGGGAACGGTGTAGGTTCGACCAGTGCTGCATATAGCGACTATCGAGCCTACCCGCTATCACACTCAGGATACTGTCAAGCACTCTGCGGCGCGTCGCGGCGGCACGCTTCCTCACCATGGCATAGAAACTGTCTACATGAGCGTCCGCGAACATGCCTGATAGTTAGAGAGCCCACGACCAAAATTTTTGTCTCATAGCAATACGGCCAAAACCGCATCAAATCGATACGATTATCCTGAACTCGAAAATACCAATATCAGACATTTTCCGCGTAGCGTTTGATCTGACCGAATTTTCAAAATTGTCAAAGAATTTTACCGAACTGCATCATAGCAATATGTCTGATTTGCAGACTGTAGTTGAATGATACTTCTGAGATACCGGAAACATATTCTTCAGACGTTAGTGGTGTAGCGCAAACCCGTAAAATCACTTAAAAATATTAAAAATGAGACAAAAAAAATGTCTCATAGCAATACGTCTGAAAATCTTTTATATTAGTTTTTGGTTATTTGATGCGAACAAAACAATTTTCAGACGAAAATGTGAACGCATTAAATTTTGAGACCGTTTTGAAAATGTTAACAAATTTTACCGATCGGTATCATAGCAATATGTCTGAAAATTGTTGGACATGATAAAATAAGTTGTCCACATGTGCAAAAAATTTATATCAGACAAATTAAGTGTAGCACCTTCTCTATCAGACAACTTTTCGATACTCAGATATCATGGTTGGTGGTTTATGTGTCGGTAATTGTCTTGAAAAACACGATGAACGCTACTCAACATTGGGATTAGGTACAATCTTTTTGTCACGGGATTACGTCCTTAAATTTTTAGGCCATGCTTTCGGCTTGCCCTATTTCAAAACCCTCACGCCACTGAACTAAGTGAGCGTCGTTCCAACGTTTGGAGCAGCTGCCGAGTGAGCTGTATAATAGTAAGAAAGGGGCAGGAGCGTAGGTAACACGCGAAAAGCCGTACCCGCCGCAGGAGCGTAACAAGCGCTAAGGCGTCGGCCAGGCGACTCCGAAACGTTATTTTCGTTTTTGGGAGTATATGCTACACTTAAAGTGTCTGAAAACAGGTTTTTGGTAATCCTGGCAGGAATACGAAAAGTTTAAAAAAATATATATCCGTATTGCTATGATACAGGTCGGCTAAATTTGTTGACATTTTCAATAATGCGCTCAGGCTATATGCTACTCGCAAAATGTCTGAAAACAAACTTTTTCGTAATACAATTATAAAATCTATGTACATTTTCAATATCAGACGTATTGCTATAATACCGACTGCCTTTTTTTTTGACACAGCAGAAATGGCCTCCCACGCAGTTGCTACACTTTCGACCGTTACTACACACCTAGTCAGGTTCAGAATCATATAATCTAACGATTTTATAGGGTTTTTGCCGTATTGCTATGAGACATGGTTTTGGTCGTGGGCTCTAGTACTATGAAGCGCTACAGGCGCGTGGCAGACGCAACAGCACCCTGAATGCGTTATTATATTGGACTCGTAGGGCGCTGATCGATCGTTGCGTCGAGGCTGCAGGTATATAAAGAAGTACAGAGAGTGTAATTTTTACCTGCGCTGTACAACCTCTAAACCTGTGCTACAGCCTTGGCCAGAAGTGTTGAGCATAGGTGTTTTTTGTTTACAATTTTGATGTTAAGCATTATTTCCCTATCCTAACAATGTACGGTAACGGTAAATGTTATATTTTATTTATTAATATAGAAAACTTCACTTAATAACACTTTCAAGGCACTTAAAAAATATGAAAACAGAAGGTACCAAAAATGTAAATTTAAGTCGGTGCGACATATTGCAAATATTCTATGCAGTTACTACTAACTTCAACAAAACATGCCTATTAGTTTAAATTAATTGACAAAATAACTTAAACAAAGATGGAAACGATAGACTAAACTTTCCATTTTTGTATGAAAATCACATTGGTGCTCAACACTTCTGGCCAAGGCTGTATGTATATAAAGAATGGATTTTCTTTTTGGGTCAGTGCAGTGGGAGCAGCTACCAGATCTCGTGTTGGTACGCGAAATTCATTTACCACCCTTGGACCCTCGAGTTCAAAGAGTCGAAGAGAGGCATTTAGTAAAAACATATAAAAAACGCACCTCAATGACCTCTTAATCAGGGTTCAAGTGTCGAAAGAAAGCATATAACACCGCCAGCACTGACGGTCCATATGCCGCCCATAGGTACTGTATAATAAACGTATTCTGTATAGTAAGAAAAAAAAAGTTGTGATTAGATCATTTTGAACACCTCGTCCGTTTAGCTTTTTTTTGCAAAATGTTCCTTGTTACACGAGTTTCTAGTAATTTTGTATAATTTACCTTTGTTATACCAAGGGTAAATATCTCTGTCAAAAAAATTAGGATTGACAGGACGTATACAATAGGTATGTTTACGTGAAATAGAGAACTTGTCATGCGCTAAAAAGGGACAACATGATTCGTGACATCAGAGTAAGACGTGTTTATAGTAACTATAATTTACTCTGTTGTAGATACGCCCATTTGAAATTAAACATTCCAGCTCCGGGCCCGGCCCCTAGGAAGTGCTATGAGCTATGACCTAGGTCATTAAACTCGCCGTACACGGCCTGGATATTACATGACCTAGTGTTATTCCAGGAATTCGAGTTGCGTACAAGGCTCAGTCTGAGTATCGATTTATTCAGATATGCAGGGAATCTGATAGAAGAATCTGGAACATCCTTTGTCTAAAAATAAATTAAATATGTCAGCATGAGTTCCGATTTTTACATACCTTAAGTAGAACATATCAAGGTAAAGTGTTTAAATAGTATAATTTTAAATTAAAAAAAAAACGGCTTCTCCTTCCAAGAGCAAATGCCTGAGCTAAAAAATATTGATTATCAAATAATAAGTAAAAAAAAAAACGCGCGAAAAACTAAATTGGTTTTGTATTTAGGGTTGGCCAGCTGAGACGACGTGTCCCATACAAAAAGTTACTGTCGCGTCATAAAAAAAATCTCCTACTTTTTATTACTCGCATAAAATACAAATTATGCCCTTAAACGGATCACCATCTTTGCTACATCCTGTATAAATACGAGTAAAAGGCTAGGATTAGCTAATCCGTGTTTCAAACCACATTTAGTTAAATTATGTTTTGTCTGTTAGCAAACACAACTGTCAAAGTGTCAGAAAAGGACAAATTATGATTTAGTTTAGTTAAATAAGGTTTGAAATACATTTATAAATAAGAGAGTGTAGAGTGTAGCGAACTGAGGTACGAAAAACCAGAGACTATAGAGATATAGACGACCACAGCCTAAGAACTTTTTGAAGCTCCTGTCAATTGCGCCATCTATGTCAAAGCCCCCTAAAGATACCGAATATGTAAGAGAAATGTCACCTGCACTGCTACTCCACCTAGTAGCTACTAGTGTACTACTAGTACGCTATTTGTTACTAGGTGGAGTAGCTGTGCAGGCTGTGGTCGTCTATATCGTAACGTTAGGGCGTCCGCGCGCTATCCGGCGCGGTCGCACGGAAGAAAATTAAATCAAGACATTCTTTTGGTAAAGGTACCATATGGCGGGCAGACCGTACGCATTTATTACTGGAATACAATATTTAATCTGTACAACGTACGTCGTAAAATTTTATAAGCGCCGACCACCAAAAAGTTTTCCAAAAAAACTGGCACAAATGCTGAAACTATTTCGGTAACTTACTTGTTGATCAAGTCTTACTGTTTATGTCCCGTTTCCCGTAGTCTAGCCACCCTGCCCCGTGCCCTCCATGCTACCCCCAGCAGCCCTAACCCCCACGCTGCAGTCGGCTGCGAAATTAACCTGTAGTCAGACGCAGACTATCAGCGCGCGAGTACGCACGATCGCTCCAAAAGAGGCAGATCGCGAAGTTATTTATTAGTGAAAAGTTACCAAAACTGGCCAAATAATGAAATTAGTGTTACCGTTATAAATAATTGTTTTGAGAATTATTGTTTTTTTTTTCAAAATGTGTAAACATTTGTCGCCGAAACAAAAAGCCTTTTTAAATGTGTCCATCGGTATATTAATGTTAATCCTGATTATTTGTTTATCATTTTATAGTAAAAAGACCCCCCATCAGAAGTTATTGAAAATGAACTACGAATTTGATAAAAAAATTAAAACTCCACTGGACAAACTTTAAGTGAAAGATTATCTTTTTTTTAGTTATTAATAAATGGCGACAAGATGGACAAGTGCAACTTTTAGAGATCTTGATATATATACATAGTTTTTATTGCGGTGCTATTATACGAAAACATAAGTACTGAAAACTTTATGCGTTAAAAAACTTAGCACTAACATACAAACATTTATGTGAAAAAAAAAACTTTTGACAAAACTTTGTAACCTACAAAAAGTGCATGATAAACCATATATGAACGTTTTTGAACATTTTTAAGAGTGTAATTTTAATGAGTGGCTTTGTAACTGTAATTTTTTGGACCAAGTACTTGAAAAGACTATACCTATAGTGAAAATAGTGAAACAGACTCGTCACTTAAATAACAATACAAAACAAAATAGTGCAACATGGAGTTTGTTAAGCTTTGTTTTGGGGAGCGTCCGATAAGTAGTAAGTATTTGTTGTTATCAATTTTTTTTAATTGTCTGTTGTTTTACCTAAGCTTTTGCTATTTTTAAGTCGTATTTGCTGTCTTTTTATTTCGAGGTGTGCATAGCAATGTACAAATTGCAGAAATTGCAGAAATGTTCTCGGAAATCTCCGAGAAATTACATGCAAGAAACTTAGAAAATTCTCTGTGAGATTCCCATGAGAACTTTAACATTTTGTGTAATATATAATATTACATGCCACATATTAGTAAACCAGGCAGGCATTATATTTAAAATGGCGTGTGTCTACGCCGGTCCTGACACGATTAGATTGTTTATTTAATTAGATTGTTTATTTAAATTTAAGTTCCAGAGAATATTCTCCGTAGAAGTTTCGCAACTTATGAAACTTCTCCTCGGTGCATTGCTAGGTGTGCAATACACTTTATGCTAGATATGTATAAATATGTTACGTAATATCTATAGGTAGATCGTACATTTGGATCGGTCAGTATGGGCGACTCTCTAACCGCGCGTCAATAAAATTGCCACTTTTAAACATTGTGTTATTTTCTGTAAATTTTATGATTTTTTCTACTCAGACTGACAGAACCACGAATTCTTTCATTTTAGTAGGATAAAAAAAATGTCACAAAGTTTTTTCCTATTGTGTTACCATTTCCCTAAGGCAACACAAAAGAAAATCTCAAAAATGTATAGAATTTTTGGGGACTTTTTTTTTCTTTTGGGGTGGAAAGAGCTCGTGAGTCTGAGTAGAATGTCAGAAAACTTATTGACAATTTTACAATTTCCAGAAGTAGCAATATTTTAAAGAAAGGCTCAACTATCAGACATACAATCTGGGGGCCGATTTTTGACACCCGGAAGCTCGAATTCAATAAATTCAGGCTCGAAAATAATCGCACTCAAAAGTTTGTTGCCAATTTTTTCGCATGGAATTAATAGTTTAAATAATCATGATTTTAAATTTCTATCGCTGTTATTTTTAAAACATAATTTCATCGTTTTATTCAGAGTTTCAAATGTCACTTTCGAGTGCTCGATTCTCAAAAATCATCCCCCTGTTCTTAGGAGCGCTGTCAACGATTTTAAGACCTAGAAAAACTGTATACATAGATTAAAAAAAATTGTACTCAGCTTGTCGTCCGCAGAATAAAGCGAGTTTCCAATTCGCCATGTCGATAAAATTTGCGAAATGCGAAAAGCGAATGCGAATATTCATGATG
Organism: Pammene fasciana; assembly: GCA_911728535.1. Taxonomy (NCBI): domain Eukaryota; kingdom Metazoa; phylum Arthropoda; class Insecta; order Lepidoptera; family Tortricidae; genus Pammene; species Pammene fasciana. The sequence continues at coordinate 43,343,428 of OU452272.1, read as the reverse complement.
CGAATGTTCAAATGCGAATGTGACGCAGCTTTTAAACTCAATATTGGTCATCATTTTCAACCCAGGATGGATAAAGTTAGTTATAAATTTGACCGCTGTGTGTTTTTCGGTGTACAGTCGCCATCAGATATATCGGAGCGGCCAAGGTGGTCACAAATATCTGAACAACGCCTCTATTCCCAAAGCGATAAAGTGCATGTTCAGATATTTTTGAGTACCCTAACCGCTTTAATATATTTGATGGTGACTGTACCTGTTTGTGGCGCCGTAGCGTTAAAACAGTTGAACCGATTTAAATGCAAAAAAATGTAAAGCAGTTTTTTTAAATTCTAATAAGCTAAAATTTAAATAAATTTAATTTTCTTCCGATCCTTATTGGGAGATACTAAATTAATATTATTATTGTAATGTTGTTGCTATTTTTATATTTTTAATGTGACGATCATGATAGAAATTCTTATAATTTTGAAAATAGCGCAATACCTGCTTGTTGATGTAAATTTATAATGTAATTGTCTTTCGTGAAATAAAACAAATCTATTCTAATCTAATCTAATCAATCTTGCAAGCAATCTTTGACAAGTTTTAATCAAAATTGTTTCAGCCGTTTCGGAGATTTTCCTATATTTATAATAATAGTTAAGTTATTATAACTTATCATGTTTCCGTAGTTGAGGAATATAGAGAATGATATACAGGATGTAACAAAAATACTGGTGAACCGTTTAAGGGCATAATTGGTATCGTATTTCGAGTAAGAAAAATAGGAGAATTATTTTTTGAACGCAATTTTTTTTTGTATGGGACACAATCGTCACAGCTGCTGGCTAATTTTCTATACAAAACAAAAAAATATTTTCGCGGGAAAAATTTTTTTCTAACTTTTTCATAATTACAATACGATACCAATTAGGCCCTTAAAAGGATCTCCAGTATTTTTGTTACATCCTGTATGTTTCAGTCTAGGGAACGTGTGGAGTTATTAGTAAACTACTACTAGACGCCATCAAATATATTGGAGCGGCTAGGGTACTCAAAAATATCTGAACATGCACTTTATCACCTTGTGAATAGACGTTGTTCAGATATTTGTACCACTTTGGCTGCTCCAATATATTTGATATTTTTGAATGGTGACTGTACTTATTAAACTCTATTAGTGAGATAATTAAGTGTCCTTGTAAATCGACAAAGTGTGCCCTTTCACTAAACTCGTCCAACCGAATTGTTTCCGCGAATTATTTTTAAATTTTATTTAGTGAACTATATTGCCAGTTGAAGAACGGGGGCGTCGTTGATCGAGGAATCAATAATACCGCTGAACCGATTTAGATGAAATTTGATATGGAGCTAATATGAGTACTGGAGAAGAGTAGGTATAAGATAATTCTTATATCAGAAGTCATTCCTTAAAGGAAGGTGGAAGTTTGTATGTCGGATCTACAATCACTAACACTAATAGTGTGAGCTCTAGGAAAGGATAAAGGATAATTGATATCTCCGAAATCATCCCTAAAAGGGGATGAAGAGGGGTAGAAACTTGCATGGGCAATCAATAACCGATGAAGTTTGCTATGGATGTAATTTGAGCTCTAGGAAAAGATATAGGATATTCCATATTCCTCATATCATCATCTATGAAAGGGGTGGAAGTTTGTATGGTAATCAATAACTGCTGAACCAATTTTGATGAAATTTGGTGAAATATAATTAGAGCTCTAGAAAAGAATACATATTGAAATGGGGGGGCAGGGGGGGGGGGGGGTCAACAAATTGTAAACAACAATGTGTAGATATTACAATTAGTTTTTTTTTAAACTGAAAACGAAGGATGAAATATTTGGGTTTAAATTTTTTAGTGCTGATTTCATTGATAGATTTCAAATATTTTTCATTTGTAAATTGTAATACGTGGTTTACATTTAAAATAACATTGCTAATAAATACATAACGTCATACCGAAAATTCGTGTGACTGAAATTAATTTGTCATAATACTGATAATTGGGCATTGGTTTGGTTTTGGAGAAGGACGTATAATAGTTTTTACAACAAAAATCATCTCTTAAAGGGTAAAAAGAGTAGGAGTTTGTGCGATGAATCAACAATAGCTGAACCGATTTTAACTATCATCCCTAAAATCAACCCTTGAGGGGGTGAAGAGGCAGTTGAATATTTCAATGGGGATTTTTTTACCGCCGAACTGATGTAGATTTAACTGGGTATAGAGATAGTTTGCGTCCTGGGATAGGACAAAGGATATTTTCATGCCGAATATCAACTGTTAAGGGGGTTAAAAGGGGGTTGGAAGTTCGTATGGAGAATTATTAACCACGGAACCGATTTAGACAAAACTTTGTATTGAGATACTTCATGTCCAGAGAAAGTACATAGACTAGTTTTCATCCCTAAAAGTAACCCTTTAGAGGTGAAATGGGGTTGGAAGTTTGTATGGAACTTTTTTACCGCTGAACTGATCATGATAAAACTTGGTATTGAAATAGTTTCAGTCCTGAGAACGGACGCAATGTAGTTTTTATCCGGAAAATTAACCCTTGAGGGGATGAAAACGGGGTTGAAAGTTTTTATGTGGAATATTCATAGCTGAACCGATTTAGATGAAATTTTATCCCAGATAGAATAGTTTTTATCCCAGAAATCATCCCTTATCGGGGTGAAACGATTATATATGGACATGGAAGTTTTATTTGGGAATCAATAACCGCTGTACCGATTTAGATGAAATTTGGTTTGAAGATTTTTAATTTTGGAGTATGACATACAATAGGTTTTAGTCCCAGAAATTATCTTTTGAGTGGGTAAAAGTTGGTGTGGGTTGCTAATTTCTCGTAGACTTGGTAGCGAGCAAAAGTCAGTTTAAAATAAATAAAATTATCCTCTACGAAGCTAAAACACTGCATAACATAGATTTCAACGGGCGGGCGACTGCAAAGGCGCACGTTGATATCTATTTTACAAAGCTTTCAGGAAGGCTTTACAGGAAAAGGCTTTCTTAAACGACTTCAAAAAAATAGGGGATAGGTTCATGGCAATTTTTTGAAAAAAGTAATTTTTTTGGATGAAAATTACGTTTTTTCGCTTAGAATTGAGGCCTACAACTCTACAAAGTACGGCCTGCTAACTTGCCATTCGTACCGGTTATACAGCTAAATTATATCCCTATTCGTTGTAAATTTTGAACGTGAAAAAAATATATTTTTGTATGGGACAGGTGGCCAACCCTCCGTAGAAAATCAAAAAAAATTTTCGCGTGAAAATATTTTTCATTATTACAATACGTTACAAATTATGCCCTTAAAAGGATCACCAGTATTTTTGTTACACCCTGTATATCGAATAACCCGACAGAATAAAGCAAAGTTACTAATTTAAGGTGGAGCATGACCAATTTTAAGGTAGGGCACTTTTCGGAGTTTTTCGAGCCCATGGTAATTTAAAAAAGTAGGGGATTAACCCCATAATGCCCGCCCATAGCAACGCCCCTGAAGCCCGGCCCGACCCTCGGGTAAAAGAGCTTGTATAGATCCCTAGCTGACTTAGAACCAAGGCAGAGACTATAGAGATATAGACGGCCACAGCTTAAGAACTTTGAAGCTCAAGTCCATTGCGCCCTCTGTCCGAAAGCCCCCTAAAGATACCGATATTGTAAGAGGAAATGTCACCTGCACGGCTACCATGAGCTTGACATTGACATTTTTCGTTAACGAGTGACGAATTTTCTACCTGTGCATCTCGCACTATGTTACAAGCAAGATGCACAAGATAGAACACTCGATACTCGTTCTCGAAAACGTCAATGTCATAACTCATGGTAAGCGTACTGCACTTCTACTCCACCTAGTAGCTACTAAGTGGACTACTAATACGCTATTTGTTACTAGGTGGAGTAGCAGTGCAGGTGACATTTCCTCTTACATTTTGGGTATCTTTAGGTGGCTTTCACGCAGATGGCGCGATTGACTTGAGCTTCAAAAAGTTCTTAGGCTGTGGTCGTCTATATCTCTATAGTCTCTGACCAAGGATTATTCACGGTGGGAATGGGAACGAGTTACTTTAATGGCTCCTCTACATGATGAGCCATCATAGGGACGCAGCTATGCGTTAGAAGGAGCTAACGATATTGCGATCTCGTTCCGTCGTATAGCTGCGTCCCTATGATGGCCCATCATGTAGAGCCAGCCTAACAGTGTATTCCTGTACCCATACCATGAGTTATGTTATGACATTGACGTTTCGAGAACGAGTGTCGAGTGTTCTATCTGTGCATCTTGCTTGTAACATATTAGTGTAAACCAGATGCACATGTAGAAAATTCGTTGCTCGTTAACGAAAAATGTCAATGTCAAACTCATGGTAGCGGTACTGATCATATTAATAGACGAAAATATCCTATTTTTTTCTGGGAAACGCCATGTTTCAGAGTTAATAAAAGACATTTTTCATTATGACATTTATGATTCAGCGCAAACTGCCACATAAAAAAACTGACAGATATAAAAATTACAAGGAACACTTTGCATATTTTTTATCAAAGAAATATACCAATCGTTGTAAGCGATTAACTACCCGTATAACATTTTACTTTGTATAAAAAAAAACTTAAATACAAAAAAATTGCTATTTCAACCATGTCTGTATGAAGACTTATAATATATTTTTCTCAAACATGCAATGAAATGTCTTCGTTATGTGCGTCATAATACGCTTCAAAGTGTCACGTTTAGGGCGGATCAACTCCAGAGAACAGGTAACGATTTTCATATAAAATTGACGGCCGGAAGCCGGGAAATAATTTTTTTTTAATTTCCATTCCACATGTTTGTGGCACAGGATCATGGCATTCAGCCATTTAAGGTTATAGGCGATAATTATTTACTTTTTGGTTCATTTGACATTCTGCCACTACTTATGCATATTAAAAAAAAAAACATCATAATATTAGTTTTGTTTTTTTTTTGGAAAAAAAATTTTTTGAATTTTTTTTTAGAATTTTTCTTTTGATATTTTTTTTGGAATTTTTTTTTTTAAATTTCTTTTTCCTTTTTTTTTTGAATTTTTTTTTTTTGCAAAATTTTTTTTTGTTTTTTTTTTTTAATTTTTTTTTGTTTTTTTTTTTCCTTTTTTTTGAATTTTTTTTGGTATTATTCGAAAAAAAATTTTTTTTTATTTTTTTATTTATTTCATTGCATGTTTGAGAAAAGCACTATACATACCTCGGCGTGAAAAGGGGTTGCCAGCTTCGTAACTATCCGGCCTCGCTACGCTCGGCCGTATATAAAACTCAGCCGGCAACCCCCTACTTCCCAGCCTCTGTAGTAATGTACTATTTCTTCTTAATAGTCTCATAAATGCCTGATTAAGACTTCTCGTATCAGGTATATCGGAGCGGCCAAGGTGGTCACAAATATCTGATCAACGCCTCTATTCCCAAGGCGATAAAGTCCATGTTCCGTTATTTTTGAGTACCGTGGCCGCTCCGATATATCTGATGGCGAAATAGCGATTTTCCGAAATTCAGGCTATAAGTACCTGTTTTCTGTTTCAGGTCCGGCGGTGCCATCTATCGGCTGTAAGTTGAAATTTGACATTGTCAATTAACCGAACATAATGTATGGTACGGTCTCCGCCAAAAATATGTATACAATTTTGAACGTTATTAAAATGGAGTAAGGTGCAAAAGTGTGCACATAATTTTGGCGTTGATTATATTTGTGATACGATTGCAGGCCCTAGTACAGTCAGCAGCAGAAGTACCTAAGCGGGTAGGGTGTTCATAATGAGCTGGATAGGACAGGCCGTTCTTCGATTCGGACAAGCCACGCCCATCCGTTAGAGACACGTTTATGGCTCCCGTGCACGAAAGAAAGAGATGCAGCGCTCTTAAGGATCAGACTTTTTGACCAAACTACGATAAATAAGCGAATCTATAAAGTTTTGTCTGATTTTGCTTCTGTGACTTTTTAGATAAACCAGAATACCATATTTTTTACTTAGTTATATTGCTTAATCTCTTATAGTTTACGTGACCTAAGAAAAATAAGGGGAAAAAGGACCCAACTTCGGATTATTTTTCTATCGAGGCAACTTTCAGCAATCGTGTTTCGGCTTGTGCCAAAAACAAGAGTATATAGTCTAGTAATATACATTCGAAAATAAATTCAGTGCCTTTACCCGTTTAGTCACTAGAGCGTTTGAAAAAACCTATGATTTTTCAAAGTAGCCCCTTAAGAGAATAAGAGCATATATTGGTCATTTTGAACACCCTACCCGCTTAGGTACTTCTGCTGACTGTACAAACAGCAACACGTGAGCAACACTTTTAACTGTACATCGGCGGACCTTATTCCATAAGGCATAAGGTCCACCGATGGGCAGTTAACAGTGATGGTATAGTCGCCATTAGATATATCGGAGCGGCCAAAGTGGTCACAAATATCTGAACAACGCCTCTATTGTCAAGGCGATAAGGTCCATGTTCGGATATTTTAGAGTACCTTGGCCGCTCTGATATATTTGATGGCGACTGTACAGTCATTGACTTTAATTACTGAGCCATGTGCGGTTCAAGATATTTTCTTGTGTGTGTCTCTATGATTTTTTCAATGTAAAGTGGACGCCAAATGGCTCTACAATTATTGAGCCATCCTATATACAGGTATATTCACGAAAGTTGGCGCGAGATTTCTACTGCGTGACAGCCATTTTCATAGAAATTCTGTCAAATCTTGCGCCAGCTCTCGTGAATAGACCTGTACCTTCTGTATATTATAACACTGTAGAAGCTCCAACTAAGAGCGTTATCACCAGTGATCGGCGAAAAGGATTCCACACGGGGTGAATGACGTCAATCATTATGCTAGTATGGATATGCCGCGGCATTTGCGGGATAGAAAAATAAAATTACAGTAATTTTCACAAACATTTGTAATTAAGTATTTTAATGAAATTATTTATTTCGCATATAATTTGTTATGTTTTTTGGTTTCTATAAAATTAAAATAACAAACCATTATTTTACTTGTCAACGAGCGAGTTCTTAGTTCGGGGCAGACTACTAGTTATTACAAGTCGTAACCGACACTCATTCATTGTATTAAACATAATACAAACACGTATATTTTCGAGCAGTTTAATTGGTATCGCGGGCGAAACGGCACATCCATAATACTATGTCTAGTTGAATTCCCGCGGTGTGGCATCCTTTTCGCCTATCACTGGTTATCACACTTGCGATTTGCGAGCGAGTTTTGTATGGCATGGAAGCGAACACGCCACCAATGGGGTTGGCCGGTCGAAAGTATTTACAGATGGCGCCAGCATAGCTGGTACCTGTCAGTCCTACAAATAGTGTCAAAATCTTGTTTTTTTTTTTAATTTTTTTGACCTGGATGGGCTAGCCTTTAGCCTTTTTTGGATGGGATTATTATAATGTTTACTAGCGTTAGGCTAAGTAAATTGTAACTAACCTTAACTATGATCCTAGTTGGTCGAAATAAATGTTTTGATTTGATTTGATTTAAGCCAAATCACATACAACAATACTAGTGGAAGGGAACCAGCTATGCTGGCGCCATCTGGCCAAACCGTTGACAGTTGCCAACCCCATTTGCCGCGCCGTTTTGTATACATTTGCCCGTGAGCATTGCGAGAGATTTTAACAGCGTATTCCTGATCGTAATTGGAGACTAAAATGTTGTACAAACTTTTCTGGAATTTGCCTAGTTTCAGACTTATTACCAATAAAATAAAATAAAATAAAATTATTTTAACTAAGAGAATAACGCTTTTTTGATAGAGATTTTACTCTTTATGGGGTCTAGTCTAGACATCCTTATTGACAGATATCAAAATGCCAAGGAATACTTTTCGTGAACCATTTTTTAGGAATAAAAATGTACCAATTTATTTATTATTTGTTCATCATAAAACTCAATACAAACTCCACTGGTTGTCATTTTATCGCCTTTCACGTCATGCGTCACTTTCGCACTTACATACTTGTTAGTACGGGACAGCTATGGTGACATGCGATAAAAACACGACCATGAGGCTAAGTAATTCAGAAAAATTGAAGGGATGTTTACAAAAACAACATAACTGACTACACTGGTTGACACCTGAAACGATTAACAATGTTCTTAAAAAAGTGTCAACCGCCCTAAGCAGTTATGTTGTTTTTGTAAACATCCCTTCAATTGGTTCAAGATGCCCCATATTTCATTCCTAAAACCCTGACAAGCGCCGTCTTTGCGAAAGTTACTTTTTAAACGCATGGACGGTGCTTCTCAGGGTTTTTTTTTGGTTAATTTTTTTGTTGACCTTGACCTTGAGGGTCCACTTTCCCTGTCGTTTTGTGTCACGTTCCAGTCCGAATGTCCCCCACTCCCCCTTTTTTATCACTATTGAAGCTGCAAGCTCTCTCATTTGCATATCACAGTGGAACGAGCAACAGTAGGTTGGCTAGCAACAGTTGGGCCGTTATATTTAAAGCTAGGTATTCCACTTTTTTATTTTAGGTGAATTCGATTCAGAATCACAAGCTCTTTCGATTTTATTAGGACAAATAATGACAAACAATGTGTCCCAAGTTTTTACCATTCCGTTACCATTTTTCCATACACTTATTATGGCGGTAACGGAATGGAAGTAACAAAAAAATGTAAGAATTTTTTGGGACACATTTTGTGTTCTACTCAGATCGAAAGAGCTCGTGATTCTGAGTCAAAATCATGTAACACTTAAAAAAAAGTTGGTGGTACAAAAAACAATGGACTAGTTTTTTTTGGGACATTTTAGAACAGTGTTACTTTATTTTACGGTATACATATGGTTATGATATTTAATAGCATTATACAGGTTAAATTTCGTTATTAAATAAATACAAATTTTGAAAACATTGAAAAAATAATAAATCAACAGAACTTGAACCTACATCGATACGCCTTGCCGGGGCTCGATCGCTTTACCAATTAAGCTATGGGTTGAGTTACTAAGTTGACAAAATTTTCAATGCCCTCAATCATCTAATCATCTTTTTGTATTTATATTACATCGGCTTTATATTACAGCAGCCGTAAGCGACATCTAGGTGAGGTGGAATACTATATATTTATCATAATCGTATAACGAGTCTCGGGGTCTTCGGTAAAGATATATGAAAAAGTCCATAATACACCCATTCAATGTAAGGAAAGTTCCACATATCATATGTGGTCTTCATCATTAGGTTAACTCCATCAAATTAGCGGCTTTCAAGAGGGAATGCTTGAATTGCTTAAGAAAACACCCCAATCCCTATACAGTATGTGCCTTTAAAATTCGAGGAGTTCCCTCAATTCCTCATGGATCCCACCATCAGAATAGCACCAGATTAATGTGGAATTTTCTTCGAGGTAGTTTCCTTCAAACAAAATAATAATTATTCAAATAGAATTATGGGTCTCGGAGTAAGCGCTGAACATCTTGCATTTAAAAAAAATCACCATAATTATCACCATAACAATTATCATCAGCAGGTACACTCCATCAAAATTCTATCAAATGCTTGAGTAGCTTAAGAAAACACCCAAATCACTATACACGTACCTTTAAAAATTGAGAAGTTCCCTCAATTGCTCATGGATTCTATCATCAGAACAGCACCAGATTAATATGGGACCAACTTGGAGGTAGTACCTTTCTATCAAAAAAATAATTATTTAAATCGGACCACGGTTCTTGGAGATGCGGGTCCACTGGATGTTCGCTGTATTTGCAAGCTGTATATGAGGGTGGATCAAAAGCCTCAAACGCTCATATATCCATTGCTTTACAGTTAAACCATCAACTACAACTTGTATAACTTGAGCCTCGAGATCCATATAATCTACGACTAGAGAAGACCAGAAACAAACTGGTTGAATAGTTTTACACTGCAATCGTAGTAGGGTGGATTGGGTATTATTACGTATTCAGGAATACTAGAGCACCTCTTACCCCTACCACCCCGTATTGAAAATCGATTGGGTCTTTAAAACAAAAAAAAAGCTTTTCTTTTAGGCGGAGAGCTAGCCACGTCAGATATGAATATGACACAATAATGAGAGCGTCGAAACCCCTCTCGTTAGATTTTTATACCATGCGTATTTCTAGTGCGGAGGTCAAGTATCCCCCCCCCCCCCCGTAAATTTTAAACCATAAGTCCAAAAATTATGCTAAAATTCATAAATTCTTTTGAACATTATCGGTTTAGGCGTTTTTTAGTTATCTCCAAAAAAAACTACGTACATAGGCAGATATGACCGTGCGATATTATTTTTTTCGCTAATAGATACGGAAGGGAACCCTCTATAATGCGACTACGCACTTGGCCAGTTTTTTAATGATTGAAACGTTATCCGCGCGTTACTATCTTAGTAGATCCTATGTATTATCAACATTTTAATTCACCTTTCCATCTTTACAGACCACGACGAAGAGGAAATCAGATCATATTTAGATGACCACCCGGACTTCTTGGCGGAGTACATCGCGTATGAATTGCCCGCCCGGGACCTGGAGGAATTGCTCGCGCTGAAGCGGATCATAGACGGGACCAGCCCCGAATGCGCCAGCAGCGATGTTGTGACGTCATGCGCTAGCAGTTTCCAGGTAAGAAATTCACAGGTAACAGCGATCAAGAAGGCTCCGCTTGAAAGGGACTGGATGGGATCCCAAATACTATAAAATATACTGGGGCAGACGCAGACCAAAAAGGAGATCGCGGGACGATAGATACGCATTTTGTAGCAAGTGGCGAGCTGCGAGGCCGTGACGAGTTGCGGAAGCGAGGGGAGGCCTTTGCCCAGCAGTGGGACACAATATAGGCTATGGAAAAAATCCATTGTCTTAAGCAAGACTCGAACTTGCGATTCCGGGCTACATGCCCGTCGCTGTGTCGAGCTACTGAGACCATATCTTTTTTAGCATCTTAGGGGGACACATTATGGTATATTTAGGAGTTCTGCTTATACAAAAAAGGACCAGTCTACAGAACAACAGCTCCTTTGTCATGTGCTAGCAGGAAAAAGGTGGGAATTCACAGATACATAGCAACACGCCTGCATGGGACCTAGAAGATTAGCTTCGGTTGAAAAAGCTCACGGGACCAGCACTGAGGTGATAGCAGCTATGTTGTGACGCGTGGTAACACCCACGACCACGTCAAGATCTTAATATTGTGATACCATCAGCAAGGTGGGTATTTACCAAAGTTTCATATTTACGTAGCTGTTTAAATAAGCATTTAGTGCTTATTATATCCCGGCTCGGCCGAAATAATGGCTATTTAACGACAGTTAAGTAACTATGCCATTAATTTGACACAATGGTGTTAAGAATAGTTGTTGTGTATTTTAAATATCAGGTAGTATACGGTATGACAGCTGAAACATTGTTTCTAACACCTGATCAATTTGATCAGAAAATGTGATCATAAATACGAATGTAAAATCACTGTGTTCGCCTTTGTTACCTGTACAAATCGCAGTAAAACTATAAATGCAAGTTAATGTGGTCTCAATTATCAATCACAAAGCTAATTTTGATTGTTTTTGCTAGAAAAATAATTGAATACGTCTTCCAATGCGAGCTGTAAAAATGGCATCAATTGCTTGATTTGTGTGCTTATTTCTTATATTATTACCAAGCTGACGCTCAATGGTCAGCGAACTTGTGATAAATTTGACATTCTTCTTCTTCTTCTCTTTTGGTTTGTGGCTACTGTGCCGAGGAGCACAATTCTGCCAGAATCGAGTTTAAGTCACAACATGGAAATAATACGTAAATATAATTTGGCACTAGTGCCGCGGATATTATAAAATTTTATCGCATCGATATTTTTACAAAGATGTACACGAATACTTATTAACTTATTAACATGTGTAAAACTTGTTACTTACAAGCTCTAAGCTTACAAGTAACAAGTTTTACGCATGTAATAAGTATTTGAATAAGGTATACTGTTAATTTATAACTGTCGATTGATTGACATAATTATTAAATATATCAACTGCTAGTTACTCGGCATCTTTTAGGCATACACATTGAAGTAAAAAAAAACAACTTCCTTTATTTAATATGTCAGTTCTTATTTACATATTACTTGTAATAGTTGTAATGTTATGCGGTGACATCATATTTAAGTTACGGTTAGAGATTTTTTTAATACAAACTTAACTCTGACTGTGCTTTTCAGGCAAACGACATTTACTATTGAACGAGATGACTGTAATAAATCCAAAAATAATTAAATTCCACTTTTTCAGCATAGAGATCATATGAGCAACACCACCCTCCATCTCCGCTCCATAAATGGAAGATATACTAAATTTCAGCTAAATCGGACATTAACTTCATAACTGACTTGCAAAATTCTATCTATACAACTAACTAACTGACAAACACTGAGTTAAATAAATTGTATAGAATATAAAAACTTATTACAAAAAAAGATAAACCGACTTCAAAAAGGATAAAATGAATCATTAGCGGTCCAGACACTGTCAGTAATAATGTCATTATTTCTGTACCTATCCTTTTCTACGTATATGAACAATGAGAAGGATGGGTAGAGAAATAATGTCATTATTACTGACAGTGTCTGGTCTGCTATTATATTATTAATATGCGTTACCAACTGATATGTTTGAAGTCGGTGCCAAGCCAAATTTGGAAGAGTTATTACGAACGAGGTGATGTGTTCAGTGAATTGTTATTTTTACTATGTATTATAACTAATCTAATACGATATGAACCGCACGTAGATATAGATTCGTTATTTTCGACCATGCGTTAACTGTTAGGCAAGTAGGTACAGAAAGTATAATCATGCGTCCTATGTTTGTTAACACATTGTTGGGACTATACGTATGTCGAACGAAGCCCGTGGTTAGCTTTGAATTATTTATCCTTCTTCATCTAAGGTTTAATCCGAAGTATTGAAGGAGTTCAATTGCTATATTATTTTTTTTATACTCACATATACCCAGTACACACGCCGTGTCAGTAAAGCATTCAAATGTGACCTTGTTTGGTTCTATATTATATGATTGATTTGTATTGTAATATATATAAACTACACATTACACACTGAATACAATACTTCAAATGGTATAATGCCATTTCGTCTAATTGCATTTCCCAAACAACTTGTCGCAGAAAGTTTAGTTGGCATAATAATGTTTACCAAATAATTATTCCGCAGTTTTATTTGGGTTTTTTTTTTGACATAGGTTAGGTTAGTATGCCAGTTAAAATAGGCGAAAAATAGGTATGCGAAACGATATTATGCCATTTGATGAATCTGCCAAATGAAACTATTTGGAAAAACAGTTTGGGAAGTGATAATTCGCTATACAATTTGACGACACGTTGTCGCCACGGCTCTACGAAGCATTTTCGCTACATAGCGGGAAACCCATGTTATCGGCTACGGCGCAGCGCTACGCGCGTAGCATAGCAGTGAATGTGTTAAGGCAGGGTTGCTTCACGTTCAATTTGTATGGAGAAAATTGTCACAGTAAAATTCTAAAATAAAAATAAAATATTAATAATTAGTTTTATGGTAAAGTATTCCTCTAAATTTTACGTAGATAAAAGTGCTATATTTTGATTTCAACATTAAGGTCAATCAATAATGACTTTTTAACACTTTTTTTCATGACAACTTCTGGCACTTAGCAGAAACAAAAAGTGCCCTTCCCGTCCCCACCCCTATGCACTATGTAAAGGCTGTTCTACTGAACCTAGTTTGATATAATTAGTTACGTTTTTAACACATTCACTGCCCCCAACGCACATGTGCATTCACCGTCATACAAGTTTGTTCCTAGGCCACGCCCCCGGCAGTGAATGCGTCAATGCGGGTACACCAAATGCCGATGCTGCAATGCAAAAAAAAATTTATAAAAAAAAGGATTTTTTTGTATTTTTTTCCTTAAAAAAAATGCCAGAATAGGAATCAAACCCGGTCGTCTTTAAGCAGTAAATTTTACTATGAAACACGATGAATAAAATGCATGAAATATTCTTTAATTGATTTCACGCCCGGGCTATTCCCGAGCTGGCTACAGTTTGTTTTACGATGTACGAATGCAGTTTTTCTTGTTATTAAAATCGATGACATGGTTCCTAAGAACTGATCTTCGTATGTGTTATAGTTTCAAACTTGACTGACCGATCTAAATGACCCAACATGTATTATCATCTAGGAGACTTAACGAACTAGGTTCTGTGTCATCGGCTCATGGGCTCTTATACTATCCCAAGAGCTAACAGCGTTTATTCGACGCATGTGACTATGTGTCATGCGACCATCAGTGGCAATTTTCCGTTCTTCAAAGGAATTACTGATTTCGATGAAATAGTTCCCAATGCCGTTATGCGTCGAGTAGGCCCAGATTCTTACCCCAAAACCTCTGTCTTCTCACAGCAGGTGCAAACGTATTCGAGCTATAACCCAGGTCTTGGATCAGGGACGTCGTCCGATGAAGAACATGTACCGTCGATAATTATACAGCCCTCTAATCCAGAAAAGCATGTCCAGCGACAGACTGCCGTTGTACTAAATGGGAAGCACGCCGAACTTAAATGCTTACCGTCCAGACCAGCGTCTGATGACACACGCTTTAATAGAAGCCCAGGACATATCGATTCTAAAATGATGTCACCGCCAAAGTCTAAACCAACTAAGCCTGTCCCGGTCCATGGACGGAACGGAATAACTCAACTAGAGGTACCCATACAAATTCATCGGGAATCAAAGAAGTATACCAGCTTAGCTAACCTTTCTAACGGCCTATTGAAAGTAGATGGGTTGTGTGACCGTCCTCAACACCGGCATTCAAATGGCTTACATTCTAACGGCTCCCATCAGCCCGCGTCCTTTAAGGAGCATACAGAGGATTCTAACGGTCATCAAAGGTTGACAGATAGACACTACCATCATCAGAGCTCTGCCGGAGAACTCAGACATTTGAATGGACATCGTCAGGTTGAGTCGGCGAATGGTGCGGTGCGGAAAACCCGGCGTCTATTGCCAGTGAGTGAACACGTCAGATACACAGAAACGACTATAGCTAGGCATATACGCACAGATCTGTCCGTCGGATTTGTCCGGCGGATATACCCGGCGGACAAATCCGCCCATGTATGGCGCTATATATATGTCCGCAGACAAATACGCGCCATACACGGACGGATCTGCATATCCACCAGGCAAACCCGGCGGGCAGATCTATGTGTATATCTCTAGCTTATGTAGCAAAATGAACAGATGATATGACATGATTTTGTATCTAAATCATTTTGGTACTTAGTCGAATTACTTAGTTAAAATAGTTAAAATATAGTAGGGCATCCGGCCCTCGCCTGACTTGACTTTGACACGTATGTTTAACAATCGTAAAAAAATATAGGTGGTTCCACCGCCAAGACAGAAAGCAGAGACTATAGAGATATAGACGACCACAGCCTAAAACCTTTTTGAAGCTCATGTCGATTGCGCCATCTATGTCAAAGCCCCCTAAAGATACCGAATATGTAAGAGTAATGTCACCTGCACAGCTACTCCACCTAGTAACAAATAGCGTACTACTAGTACATTAGTAGCCACTAGGTGGAGTGGCAGTGCAGGTGACATTTCTCTTACATATTCGGTATCTTTAGGGGGCTTTGACATAGATGGCTCAATCGACATAAGCTTCAAAAAGTTCTTAGGCTGTGGTCGTCTATTTCTCTATAGTCTCTGCTTAATGGAACTTGGGATAATGGAACAGCTGATGGGCAATCAGATTAAGCTGATCCTTATTTTCCGAGATATTGGAAAAATTACTACTTAAAGCTTCAATTCAATTCAATTTTCATCAGGACAAATCAGTTGTTTTACCAGACCAGATATTTGATTTTAGAGACAAAAGTTGCTACTTCCCCCAACCGAAACTTTCGATATGATATTTTAATCTATTTAATTACAAACATTTTCATTATATTGGATCACACCCAGAACTCTAGGATTTGTTTTCTTCAAGTTATTTGCATTCTTTGACCTCCACCACTTTACAGCTGCCAGATGTCTGGTTCTATAAATAAGCATAGTATAGCAAATTAACTCGAGGGGTTTCGTTGCTTTTATTATTGTGTCATATCTGGCCAGCTGGCCAGCTCTCCGTCTATTACTTAATCTGATACGCGCAAATAACTGCAAAAAACCCCTCTTGGGCTCCCCTAAACATATTTTTTTCATGCTCCGTTTTGTTACCGCATTACTTTCAGGTATATTATAATTTTAAACAAAAAAAGAAACGACTTCACTTAGGATCCGCTATTCTAAGAGGAAGTGGCCGAGTTGCTGTAAAAAATAGTGAAATATAATAGTTGAAGAGTTCCCTCGATTTCTCCAGGATCCCATCATCAGACCCCGACTTGGTGACAATGGGACCATCCAGGGGACCATCCATACCCGTTCGATTAAAAAAAAAATTTGAAAGTCGGTTCACGATTCACGGAGATATCGAGTAACATACATACAAAAAAAATGATAAAAGAAATTCAGTCGAATTGAGAACCTCCTCCTTTTTTGAAGTCGGTTAAAAATAGGGATTTAGTGATATTAGCAGTCCCGAGTTTTGATACTTAGGCATAATAAAAAAAAATATTTTTAAATTTTCCAAAAAAATGAATGGTGTTTAGAAATCTACAAAATATTTAAAAATATAACTATTACTATTTAATATCTTGGTTTTGACTTTGGTTTGTATACGGCTACTAATAAAAATAATATTTTAATACATTAAGGTAAGGTCAGGTGGGGTAACTTAGCGCATAGTTTATTTTGTCCCGGGCAAGGGAAACAGTATAAAAATTCCGTACACGTGTTTCCTTTACACGGAATTTTCACTTACCCCACCTGACCTTATAGGTAAGGTACACGATTTAAGGCCGTTCCTCGATTCGGACAAGCCACGCCCATCCGTAAGAGACACGTTTATGGCTCCCGTGCACGAAAGAAAGAGATGCAGCGCTCTTAAGGATCAGACTTTTTGACTAAACTACGATAAATAAGCGAATCTATAAAGTTTTATCTAATTTTGTTTCTGTGACTTTTTAGATAAACCAGAATACCATATTTTTTACGTAGTTATATTGCTTAATCTTATAGTTTACGTAAGCTAAGAAAAATAAGGGAACAAAGGACACAACTTCGGATTTTTTTTCTATCGAGGCAACTTTCAGGAATCGTGTTTCCGCTTGTGCCATAAACAAGAGTATATAGTCTAGTAATATACATATATTCGAAAATAAATTCAGTCCCTTTTCAGAAAAGGAAAAGAAGGGCCGATCCCAAGTAAATGGGATCATGGTGAAGACATTACTAATACAAAAAAATGTTACGGATTGTTCCATTGAGTATAACATTTAAAATTTACGAATTTTCGTATCTAATAAGCGGTATGGAATGAATTTCCTCGCGCGGACATGGTCGTGGAATGAGCTCCCAACCGTTCTTGAAGGACTACTTCATGTGGTGCTTAAAAAAGCAGTGTCCAGGTTTTTAAAGGATCGGCAACCCGGCTGTGACACCTCTAGGGTATAAAGGGTCAATAAACCCGTGAAACTTTATTCGTCGTGGTACAGTCGCCATCGAATATATCGGAGCGGCACTGGTACTGAAAAATATCACATGCACTTTAACGCCTTGATATTAGAGGCGCAGTTCAGATATTTGTGACTACTTTGGCCCTCCAATGTTGATGGCGACTGTACCTATAAAAGTCAGTATCTGTGCTCAAAAGTGTTTTGGTGAAATCTGCTGAGGAAACTTAAAAAAAACGGTATGCTGGTTATTACTTTTACCTATTTCTTTTTTCTATCGACTCTCTAGAACTCTATAAACTGCATGTATGTTGAGTATGAGACCTATTTAGTACTTATTTTTGTGATAAACTTGCAGATAACCCGCTTACTCATAATCATAAACGTATTTCAAACCACATTTAACTACATAATCTGTCCTTATCTGTCACTTTGACAGTTGTGTTTGTAAGACACAGGCAAAGTATAATTTAACTATAATGAAGTTTGAAGTACGTGGAAAAGTATTTTTCAAAAGGCGTTATTGTAAAAACGAGTATCATTCGTCCATTTTCGCTATATAGTAGTGTACCGTGTAGCTTAGAAACATCTAACTAAATACTAAAACGAATCATATCACATATTATTAATTGATATAACATTGTGTCATTGCAATATCATCAGGAACACCTTGTTAAAATCTGCCAGTGAGGTATACCAAAACCCACGCTGTAGATTTATTGAAAAAAAAGCATGCATGCATGGCTTGTTTGAGTTAAATGACAAGCTGGCCCGTCAAATACATTTAAAGTCAATGTGGCTAATTCCGTCCTAGGGTCTAAACCGTCCATTTGCGTTATTCGCGAACAAAATAGATAAATTCATCGACAAAGCAGCGATTTTTTTTAGTTTCAGCAATCATAAGCTTTTTTTTTTCTTACGAATCAAAGCTAAATATTAACTGTATCAGGTAACTCTAACAATTTGTTATTTATGTTAGCTATGAATAGTTGCATGAGTAAATGAGTATAGATCTTATAAATTTTTATAAAAAAGTAGTGTAATAATAGTGCAATAAGTTATACTTACTGTGGCGCATCACTACGCGCAACTGCACGCGCACATCACTACTCGGAGATTCCCTCCGCGCGCGCCGTCTTCACCCCGCGGCGCCTGGACGGGTTTCCGAGTAGTGATGTGCGCATGCAGTTGCGCGTAGTGATGCGCCACAGTAAGTATAACTTATATTTGGATACTGTTAAAAACAGTTGGAAAAGGTGATACAAATGATTCTTACAATGCCACTGTAATCTACCCTTTTACTGCAAATAAATTATTGTTTGTTTGTTTTTGTTTGACATATACGCTCGTAGGTGGAATATTCCCTATGACGGAATTAACCACATCGACCTTAATACAATAACTATAGCAACGATTCCCTTCTAGTTTGCAATGCTCAACTTATTTCTAGGTGGAGGTCCAACAATACAAACCACATGAAAAATACAATTCTTAGAGTTCTGATTTGGATGTAGTTCATGTAGTAACTATTATGGGTAATTATGTAATTAATTACAATTAGTATGCGTTATTACCAGGCGTTTCTGTTAGGTGAAAGTTGTGCCAACTGCCAAGTGACTTAGGTATAATGCCCTCCATAAATAGGGCAACTTCAGCAGTTTTAATTTGAGATTCTTTTATTTCCAACTTCAAAGTTTGCATATAGATCTGTCTTCCACCGATGACTGCCCAGATCTTTTAAGAAACATAGTATAGCAAACTTACTAGGTTTTAGTTGCTCTAGTTATTGTGTCACATTTTCTTGAGCTAGCTCTTCGTCTCAATCACGCCACCATAAGATAATAAGATTGTGTCTGTAGTCTGTATACTATACATCCAACAACAGAAGAAAGTGAACCATCAGATGATCTTATGATCTTATCAATGAAGTCATGTCAAAGTCATTTTAAACATGTCACCCGCTTAAATACGCTGCCGAGATTTATCATGTCATATTTTCTGACATTTGCAATAGATGAATCTAACAAATAAAGATGTCATGCTATACAGAATGGAAAGTCGACGTCTCCACTATTACTTTCTGAAACTAGCAATAGATGAATGTTAAATAGATGAAGATCTGATGTTGCACAGAATGGAAAGTCGATTTCTCCACTCTGCCTTTCTGATAGTGGTAATAGATTAATGTTAAATAGATGAAGATGAGAAGTAGCTTCTCCACTTTACCTTTCCAAGAGAGACAATAGATGCATGTTAAATAGATGAAAATCTAATGTTTTAATACAGAATGATAAGTAGCTTCTCCACTTTACCTTTCCAAGACTGGCAATAGATGAATGTTAAATAGATGAAGAACTAATGCTTTAATACAGAATGATAAGTAGCTTCTCCACTTTACCTTTCCAAGAGAGACAATAGATGCATGTTAAATAGATGAAAATCTAATGTTTTAATACAGAATGATAAGTAGCTTCTCCACTTTACCTTTCCAAGACTGGCAATAGATGAATGTTAAATAGATGAAGAACTAATGCTTTAATACAGAATGATAAGTAGCTTCTCCACTTTACCTTTCCAAGAATGACAATAGATGAATGTTAAATAGATGAAAATCGAATACAGAATGTTTGGTAGCTTCTCCATTTTACCTTTCCAAGAATGGCAATAGATGAATGTTAAATATTTAGATGAAGATATAATGCTATAATACAGAGAATGGTAGATGTATGTTAAATATTTAGATGACGATCTAATGCTATAATACAGAATGATAAGTAGCTTCTCCACTTTACCTTTCTAAGAATGGCAATATATGCATGTTAAATAGATGAAGATCTGTTATATAGGATGGAAAGGAGACATCAGAGAGACGAAGAGCCTGCGTACCATCGTCACGCTGCTTCACACCAAGACAGCTGTATTTGAAAAAACCGGTTAGTTGTTCAATCACATTAACATTTGTTACATTCCAAGGAAAACAGTTGTCAATATAAATTACAGGTACAAGTCATTATCAACGGTATTTTATAAATTTTATAATTGACAGACTTATTATTGGTCTAAGAGCTGGCCACGTCAGATGTGACACAATAATGAGAGGTTTGTAACCAGTACAGTTAGATTGCATAACCATCCCTATTACTAGATCCGGGCATCTGGCAGCTTTTAATGGGTGGAGATCAGAGTGAATAACCATCAAAGTTTTTACGTTGGAAAAAAGTAATAACGAAATAGGTAAAAACTGCTGAAGATGTGTCATTTATAGAGAACAGGGCCTATATTTTATCATTAGAACAAAAAACATTTTGTATTATTGCGGAAACAAAACAAACAGTAGGCGAGTAACCAAAAATTACATTATACATCATTTGGCACTACTTCCCCCAGCCGAAACTTTTAGATATTATATAATCTAATTAATGACATAATTTTTCATAATATTGGATGAAATCCAGAACTCTAGAATTTGTTTTCTTAAAGTTATTTGCATTCTTTGACCTCCACCACTTTACAGCTGCCAGATGTCCGGATCTAGAAATAAGCATAGTATAGCAAACTAACTAGAGGGGTTTCCTTGCTCTCATTATTGTGTCATATCTGACGTGGCCAGCTCTCCGTCTATATATTAGACTAGCTTATGCTCTCTATCGGACCGTTTTTTCTAGTGACCTATGAACGACTGTTTTGCGTGGTAATAAAGTTCAAATATGGTTTAATTAATATCCGGATTCTCCATTGATCTGTGATCTTTGCCTGCGCAAGTGCGCATGCACTCTAAACGTTTACCATTCACCAACGTACACCTCATTTTGAATCCGCTGCCACGTTTTCTTCTAGTGTAAGACACTAGGGTTCTTCTGTTGCAGGCCACTCTTGATGATAAGATGAAAAACGTTTTATCCATTGTAGAGAATTTGGTAATGAAAGAGTTCCCCGACGCAGCCACCGAATTGTACTTAAGTATCGAACCTGATCTGTTTATTGTCACACAAATCGGCCTGGTAAGTTCATACTTGGCTTAAAGTATAAACCATTATAAATTTTATTTTAATTGGTTCTTCTCATTGTCACTCGTAAAGTCAGTGCAGTTAGAGATTCAGACATCTTACAAATCTTAACTAATTAGTCAATTTCTTTGTTGTTAGTATATTGTTCTATTGTAATGTTGTTCAGGGTAATCACAATTTTATTTTGGATATGTTGTTTGTGAACATATTTTAAAAATGTGTTTTTGTCATCTACATAGAAAACTATTTTTACTTGTCTCTGCAACCTAATAGTGGTGGTGACGAAATTTTTTTCTTGGGCAAGCTGGAGCTTTATTTGACTTAAAATTTCTTCATGAGCCGCCGCCACTGCTACAGCCACACTTATCGCCGATTTGTTACATTGCCGCCATTTGTCATTTCGCCGGTTTTTTCAGGAGCACACGTCAGAACAACACAGCCAAATAATACAGCGTGTGATTTTGGGAGGAGCACCGTTGTTCCTCGATAGACGTGATCTGACAAGAATTTCTAATTTACCAAAACATATCATTCATCTTCTGCGTGTAAGTAGCCAATAATTGAACGAATGTTTAAGAATGTTTTCTACTTCTTGACCTGTTTTTAGTCCTTGAATGTAGATTGCTGCATGTGGTGACATTGTGTGATGATTTGATGCTTCATAATTGATTGCTTTAAAATATTTTGACAAGTAGGAAGTTGTTCTCAATTTCCATTGTTTAGTCTGAAACCTTTCCAAAATGATGTCTTGTTACAGAAAAATCACCAGGCTGCCTTTGTACCGTTCAAGTATAAGTTCGGCGTCATTGTATTGGAAGTGTGGAACACGAGAGAGTTCGATGGCGGCGAGAAAGCTCTGATACATTGTCTGCCCAAGCTCGTCAGTATAATTCTTCCCTATGACAGGCAATATCATTCTCTCTTGCAGGAGTCCAAGATGTCAGATTTTCTTCTTCAAGTTGCTCAGTAAGTACGATTGGAGAATTATGCCGGAGACTTGGTCACGTCAAAATATTGAAATAAAGAAGTTTGAAACAGCGTTTTGTATCTAGTCTCTACACTGAAAAAAAAAGGACAAGCGAACTATTTCGGCTATTTCATTAATAACCAATTCAATAAGGAGATTAATAAAGTTTATTTGCTTATAACTCAAAGAACAAAACACTTTGGTAAGCGATAACTGATAAACCGTCGTTTGAAACAAAAAAACGTTGGTAACATAAAAAAATTAAGTGTATCAAATATTTTTGGAAATAAAACTAGTTAATAACAAGATCGTGTGTTAACCAGATTCAGGTGTTTAAGACCGACTGTGATTGGAAATGCAAACTAAATTTACTTTTGTGGTGATTTCAATTTTTTTTATTTTATTTTACATATAACCGTTAAGTATATTAACAGCCGGACATAATAGCATCAGTAATTTAATTAGGTGAAAATTTAAAAATTACCTTGAAAATTTAAATTACTAACTGCTCCGCTTAATGCAAAGACTTCGAAAGAACTAAATACTATATTTCGGAATTGCTAATATTTATAAATATTCGAAATAGAACAGAAAAGGTTTAGAATAAAATCTTTTAGAGAAATTAACTGATCAAGTCTCCAGCAGAAGCCAGTAGGTACATTCGCCTTCAAATATATCGGACCGGCCAAAGTACTCACAAATATAGGAACATGCACTTTATCGCCTTGACAATAGAGGCGTTGATCAGATATTTGTGACCACCTTGGCCGCTCCGATATATCTGATGGCGACTGTACTAACAAGTAACTACCCACCAGTCCAATCACCCTAGTAGCAACATTACCAAGAAACACTGCTTTAGTTTCTTTTTTTTATATATTTACTTATATCTGCGTGTTAACCAATTATCGTAAATTTAAGATTTTTATGCATTAACAATAAAAAAATCATAATACGAATATGGAAACCTGTATCCATTTTAATCCTATCCAATAGCTAGGGATTGGACGGTAGAGTGTGAATGACATAAGGATTATAAGGAACACGACTTATGTCATAATGGAGTAGCTATCAGTGTAACATATTTTATACAGTCGACAAATTTGTCGATGTCGTCGTAGATAAAATGTCTACGTAATTATTTTATCGTAATCAACGGCGATAAATTTCGTTATTTATAAGCGCCTGGCCGTGGGGTGCCCGGCCTTAGAATTGTCCCCCGCCATATCGTCCCGTGGTTGCAGTAGGAGTCTGCTAAGGGAATATACCGGGAGATGGCCAGCAGCATCTTCCGAAAGCCTACAAACAATAAACAAAAAAATAAAAATCGCGCGCCAACCCGCCTGCCAAGCGTGGCGCGTATGACAAACCCTTTACTGGTTACCCTGAATCCAGGTTTCTAAGATATCATGGGAGATTTCACAAATTGTTATCAACTTGAATATTTATGCCCTACATTATTCCAAGTGACAGTCTTTTGACAAAGTGCTAATTTGTGACGTCCCACGGGTGCCTTATGGCGGTTGGCGCTTACGTTGCGAAGCATCGCATTAGTATTGCAGCGTTGTTAGAAATAGCGTAAGCCCCAACCGCCATAAGGTACCTTTTCTCGTGGAATGTCACATTTGACATATGCATTTGAGATTTTTTATAAATGTTCTTTAGAAAACAAACTTATCGTTCGATATATGTTTAATTCAGGCACCTATAAATATGGAAGTTTATTACTATTGATAACGATAAAATAATTACGAGAAATTTTATCTTCGACGAAAGACAAATTTATCGACTGTACAAAATATGTTACACTATTACCTTGTGTAACCTAAGAAGCGGTTTTTAACACCTGTCATCTCAGTACATTTTATAGCCTAAAATCGATTTGCACAAGGTATAATAGCTACTCCATTATGATATAAGTCCTATTTCTTATGTAATTCGCACTCGACCGTCCGATCCCTAGCTATAACTATTTAACCTTTTCAATGCCAAGAACACATAGAGGTGTATACTGTATACAGTATTCATCCTTACCTGACTTAGGGTTGGTTGCACCATGCACAATTAACAGACTCATCAACGTTAAATATGGCGACGGAGCTGTCATCCCATAGAAAACTGACAAACTTTTCATACAAGATTTTTTTTTACGCTTACGTTTACGTTCACAGTCAGTTTGGTGCAACTGGCCCTTAGTCTGTCAATCTAGAAGTCGCAAAGTCATTTATTTTTGAGGTTAGGTTGAGGTTGCACTTAAACACTATCATCGCATGAACCACTCTGTTACTGCCGTTACTGGGAAACCATATCTTAATATACTTACTTCGTTTTTTTGCAAGATTGTAAAAGTAACGGCCGATTTTACCTTTGTATTTTTAATAATGTCAGGGAAAAATTGTAATTGTTTCCGTAATTTTCCCTGAGTTGTATTAATTAGTGATACAATTTTCCCAGAAATCACAAAGCATTAATTGCAAGATTTATCTAATCTTAAAAAACGAAGTAGGTATATTTTGTCACTTCCGCACGCGACTTATTACGGATGGAAAAATTAATTGATTGATGAAACGTCAAAAGCGGGATACATTTTTTGTATTAAATCGATCGAGGTCTTTTATAACGTATTTCTTCATGGCTTTGGGTCAAAAATAGATTGTCATCTAATATAACATATTTTCTTTTACGTACACGTTTCTCATAAGCTAGTTTTATATTTCATATGTCCATTTGATTAACAGCTTCTGCAGGTTTGCTTGTGGTTAATATCTTGCCCAAAAAGGCCTCTTGTGAGTCATGTTTTACGGCTCTATAAAAAATTGTGTCATGTTTTTGTAGGTACACTTTATTGGGTGAGATCTTTTTGCAAGTGACTGTACTTTAACCTAATAACCAGAATCATAATCATAATCTGCTGCTATTTTCACAAATTATTAGTCTATTTAAGTAGTAACTAACGTTCGAATATTAAACGGTATTTTAGAACATCAAAAATAAATATTTCTCTTCTATTTAAGAACCTGTTATAAAATATAACTACCTGTTGAATTGTTGATGCGAAAAAGTAATATTCCATAGATAAGAAAAAAATGAGACGCATTACAGATACATTTTTATATATAAATTTTACATGTGTTTCAATTTATGTTGGCGATTGAGTGAATCAAATATCTATAAAAAGAATATCTAAAAATCCAAATTCCATGATCGACGCATTTCAATTTATCTATATCGAAAATAAGGACAGCATTTATGAGGACGCGAATTGAGGTTGACAACATATACATAGTTAGTCTAAGTTACCGTGAGATTTATTGATGATTATTAGATTTTTAGACGGCTAAAGGAACAAAAGGTAAGAAAAGAACGAGTTAATTCATTTTCATTCAAAAGTCATTGATTTTTCCATTTAAAGAGGTTTATTATTAAATATCACTATCATGATACACAGCACAAAAATCACATCACAAAATTCCATGTTTTTCTTCTCTGTTGTACATATATTAAAAACACATTTAATTTTGGTTAAATCGGAGAGATGTCGCTTTGTTTACCGTCAGTGATGGATGGCACTATGCACTTGCATTTTATTTGTGGGGCTACAATTTCGTAATTTTAAGTTCATTTCATCACAGTGGGTGATGTCAGACGCAGTAATCAAACCTTTATATTTAGCCAACCGCTAAAAAGCAAATGGTAAAATAAATATCGTCACACATCACAGGGCAGTGTTTGAAGAGATGCTATCGCTTGATCAATTAATCAAGAAGATTCTGGAAGTAGCACAGCACCTAGTTAGCGCCGACAGAGCGTCCCTATTTCTCGTAGACCACAGGAATATGGAACTAGTTTCAACAGTCTTCGATCTGCGATATGAAACAGATCAGGATAGTGACTTTTCGAAGAAAGAGATAAGAATGCCAATTAATAAAGGAATCGCTGGTCATGTGGCCACATCTGGAGAAGTAATGAATATTCCTGATGCATATTTGGATCAGAGATTCAATAAGTAAGTACCAAGCTATGAGCCAGTTCAAGACAATCCAGTTCGAGACAATTTATTGATGTAGCCGTTAGTGGCTTACGAGTTTACATGGTTATATCATTAACAATAGGGCATGCAATACCGGTATTGCTTGTTATGGGCTAATACCGGAATTCCAGGATGTTTTGCATACCCTTTCACAATAAATAAATCCTAATTCTGGGAATATAACAAAAATATTCATATAAAGGAATTTTTCTTATTACTTGCCTGAGATATGCCATCGATTTTATTAGCACATTTTTTAATATTAATAAAAAAAGCCTTTTTCAAATTTTGTAGGGCAGTAGATGAAGCTACTGGGTATCGTACTATTAGCATTCTGTGTATGCCAATCAAAGTAAGAGGTAAGATCCTAGCGGTCGTTCAAATGGTAAACAAAAGAGATAAGAAGGTCTTTGGAGCCGATGACGAGTCAGCATTTCAAGCGTTCTCCACATTCTTCGGTCTAGCTTTACACCATGCTAAGCTATATGACAAAATAAAAAGAAAAGAACAAAAGTATAAAGTAGCACTCGAAGTGCTTGGCTATCATAATACATGCTCTGAAGAAGAGGTGGAAACTATACTTGAAGAAAGAATGAAAAGAGGAACGATAAACTATAACGACTTCGCTTTAAATCCTTTTGAAGTTAACGATATTGAAAAATGTAAAGGAATATTAAATATGTTTGAAGATTTGTTCGACATAACGAAATTTGACGTAACAGTTTTGACCAGATTTAGTTTGACTGTGAAAAAGAATTACAGAAAGGTGCCATACCACAATTTTGATCACGGATGGGCAGTTGCTAATTCTATGTATGTTATGTTGAAACATGATACCGAAAACAGATTTAATTTTAACAATGTGAGTAATATTCTGATTGCATAGAATTTTCTTTATAATATTTTGCATAGTCAAGTAGTAGTTTTCGGGTGACCAATCCCATCAATGAAGCTATCATTTAAGGTAATTATTTTTCAGAGGCTCGCACTCTTTGTGGCTAGTTTATGCCACGATTTAGATCATCGGGGATACACAAATAAGTTCATGAGCGAAATAGCTTCACCATTAGCCGCCATTTATACAACATCTACCTTAGAACATCATCATTTTAATATGACGGTTACCATACTACAACAGGTTTGTTATTTTTCTTGATTTTAGTTTTAACTAACATTACACATATCACCACTATACATTTATGCCAAATCACATATCTGTCTAGAAATTATTTCTATTAGATTATCAGTAGGTACATTACATACATCTCAGTGGTAAGTATTAAACTTTTGAACCTTTGCATGCCCTTTCTTGTCTTAATTTTCCTCTTTCTAGATTTTACCTCCATCTTATACTTGTTAACTTTGTTTGAACTTTCTGTTTATAGTTTAATTATTCCTTGATATTGTTTTTACCTAAAATCTTTCTAGCATCATAGTTTTGACCTTTTTCTTAGTGGATATTAATGATTCTTTCCCAGGACGGCCATAATATATTCTATCAAATGTCAAGCGAAGAATACAAAGACATTCTGGACTCGATTCGTCAATGTATTCTGGCCACAGATCTAGCTGCATTCTTTCCTAACTTAAAGAAGATAAATGAACTGGTATTGGAGACACCCCAGTTTGACTGGAATGATGAAAGTCATAGGTAAAGTAATCTCATGCGACTTTATTGCGATGCCATGCGAATTGGGAGTCTTCACATTTTATACCTAAAATTCATGTTGGCTGAGCTGAAATGTTACTTGAATAAAAATTTAATATTTGCGCTCTTGAAATGACGTTATAAAACTTAAAATTGTGCTTCCAGACTTTGCTTTTTATGCTACATATTACACTGCAGTATTTAAGTATATGTTTATTGATTAATGTTTTTCAACTTAACACTATACCTCATTTAAAAAATATTCTTCACATGGATTTTTTTAGTTTAGGTACACTTGTGTTATCATTTTGTGCTTTGTATCAATGACATGCTGATAACATTTTAGATGAACTTTGTCTCAGGGCAGAGTATGCCCAAATATAGGGATGGCAATACCGGTATGTTTGTATGGCTAAAAACCGGTAAACCGTCGTTGTTCATACAAAAAATACTGGTTTTGCATCGCTACCCAAATAACACAATCTGTCGTTTGTTCCTTACACACACCTTTGTTACACATTATACAGGGTGGAAAGATAAGTCGGGCCCTGGAGGGAAACTACCTTAAAACGTTGAGATAGCTCAATAGACTGAAAGGAAACATTCCTTTATTTTTCCTAAAAAGTAAAACTGCATTTACACATTTTTTTTCTAATTTTCCCTTTTTTCAATACTAAAACTAATAAAATTGTATGCTTTTTCTTTTTTCACTATTTATGGCTTCTCTTGTGCCGTAAATTTGGTTGGTATTAAGAAGTTTGTATTCTTGTTGGAAATAGGATCGTTTGTCATGAATTGTCATAAAAATTGTTTTTGACAAAAATTACAAAATAAGTAGTTTTTTTGGGAATTGTATACTTTCTCGAAAATTTGTAAATGCAGATATGTCTCTTTTTAAAAATAAAAGAATGTTTCCTTTCAGTTTATTGAGCTATCTCAACGCTTTAAGGTAGTTTCCCCAGGGCCCGACTTACCTTTCCACCCGGTATAGTTATTTGTGCAACAAGAGAGGAAAGTTTGTTTTTCTTGCGAGTGTTGATTTTGAGTCCCGAGTAACAGAAATATTCTAAGTTAGAATCTTGAGGGTAGCGACGGACTCAAAAACACGAGATGTAAAATAACTTTGCTCTCGTGTGACACATACAACTTTTCACCTCAGTAGTGAGAAGATATTAAAGGTTAAAAAATTCAACATCAAGTAAAGTTAACCACATTTATTTACATTCATGAATACGCATTTCGAATTTGTAATAGACGCCGAAGTATGAAGCGGCAGTTTATGGCCTTCACTAAATTAAAAAGCTACTTTGTCTCACTCCCTGGAGTGACGAAAGTCGCACTTACGTCACTGTTTTTTGGCATGGAAGTCGGCTTGTTCGAGCTGCTGAGGTAAAAAATATATTTTTAGCACGTTTCAAAAACATAATTTAATACCGAAAATATATAAAAATGTCATTAATATAAACGATACTCACTCTATAAGCCAATTAACCGTCAGATAAACTTTGTGCTCTTTTGTCTACACCTATAAAAGTATCCTGACTATTTTTAATAGTAAAAATTTAATACTGTTTCACAAAAACTTTTTAAACTAATAAACATAAATACTTACCTTTTGTTTGAGAAAAAATGCCATACGGATGTTACATACATATTATGATGTGATGGGGACCTTTGGTCTTGGACCCGGCATGGCTCAGATCGGGTTTTAGTTTTTTTAAGATTAATTTTTAACCAGGCTTTAAATTTATGTAACATATTGTATTTGTCTGATACATATGTAAATTCTTCTTTCTATGTGTGACGGTATCAAAACGGACATGAAAAGAAAATGTTGTACATTGTGACAAACAATTGTAATCAATGGGCTAACCGCTTATAAGCACTTAGTACGTAACTTTAGCCATTATAAGCATATTCTCACACCAAGTTGTTTCTCTTCAATGTCACTACACTGTGCCTATAGAGCAACTTATATGTATATTAGAGCAGCATAGCCTAAGAACTTTTTGAAGCTCAAATCAATCGCGCCATTTGCCCGAAAGCGACCTAGAAATACCCAAAAAGTCACCTGCACTGCTACTCCATCTAGTAACGAATAGCGTACTAGTAGCACATTAGTAGCTCTAGTGCTTATGCCGCGCCGTATAGTAATGGTATTTGAACTTATATTTGGTATTCAGGAGATTGATATACATACAGATGTCATTGTCAAAGTCATGCCATGCAGTATTTAATGTTTTAACCGGGGGTGAGAAACATTATATTTATATAGTAGGATTTTTTAAGATGCCTCAAAGGTATATTCCTACAAGAAATTGTAGAAATCAAAAAGTGGCAACATCGTAGTGTCGTCCCGTTTTCTTAGATTGATTTGAAAAGGACGATACTAACATGTTGCCTCTTTTTATCTTTATAATTTCTCGTCGTAATATACAAAGATTTTATTAGTAACATCAGGAGATCTCAATAAATTCCTACTAATGTGAATGTTATTAATCATGTTCTATCTTACCTACCATTTTCAAAAATATCTATTATTACAGTTATCTAATTACCACCGTGTTTTATGGTCATTTTAAAGTACAGTTAAGTTGGGTTCGATACTTTGCCCCTGTCATTTTTTAGCGGTAAATTTCTTGTATGTCACATTACCATGGGTTTGATTTTAAGTAACCGGTAAAAATATTTGTTTTTACTAGATATTTCTATACATGATTATTAAGTGGGTCAAAGTAACCCTCCGTTATGTCAAAGAAATGAATAATAATAGCCATGGGAATAAGACAGCAGATATTTTTGAAATTGGCAGGTATTTTTTTAATACCATACTTTTGACTATAAGATGGAAGAAGGTAATTCCTCTATTATTATTATTAAACTACTTGTATTCTGCAGAATGACATGATCAAGGTCTTGCAATAAATTTTAAGATGTTAATAAGTAATGACAGTGGCTTAAATAGTTAATTATAATTAATTATTTCTGATCAAGTTATTCAAGCGTTGTATAAACGGTGCCCGCGAGGAAACGGAAAGGTTGTAATAAACTAGTTTTTGCGAAATAAATACTAATTCGTTGAAATCGAAAAAAATATCCAAGTTAATTCACACACATATTATATAAACATTAAAAATGTAAAAAAAAAACGAAAAAAATATACTTTTTGCGAATTAGACCTACTTTCGAATAATATTTTTTCCTTCTTACGACCTCGGAAATGCGCGGCTCAATTTACTGGCCTCGTGGGCACCGTGTATAGTCCATTATTTTAATGCCTGAGCGAATAATAATTTAAAAAATGTGCACTTAAATTGGTTTATAGTGTCTGAGTTCATAACGCCGTCTCCTTCTCTCGTGCCGTGGCGGTGCAAGTGTGAAAGAGAAGTTTTATGACCTCAGTCGCCACTTAATTCTGCGGATACTATAGTTGTTGAACCTTTTGTGATGGTGAACTTTGTTCCTTAGGTGCCATTGTGCGCATCTGCTATACCCCCAGCACAGCACGCACCACCCAGACATGTAAATATACTATTATTTAC
Source organism: Pammene fasciana (assembly GCA_911728535.1). Classification (NCBI taxonomy): domain Eukaryota; kingdom Metazoa; phylum Arthropoda; class Insecta; order Lepidoptera; family Tortricidae; genus Pammene; species Pammene fasciana. The sequence continues at coordinate 43,311,604 of OU452272.1, read as the reverse complement.
ATATACTTACATAGTTATCTCACGAATGAGCACTAGAGAATATACAGTAACAAAAATACGGGTATCCTTTTAAGGGCATAATTTGGTATCGGTATTACGACTAAAAAAAGTGCCAGAAAAAAATTATGGATCCAAAAAAAAATTCTATGGGACAGGTGGTCCCAGCCGGCCGACCCTCCATACTAAACCAAAATTTTTTTTCGCGCTAAAAAATGTTAACTTAATTTTTCGTAATTAGAATGCGATACCAATTATGCCTTTAAAATGATCACCAGTATTTTTGTTACACCCTGTATAATACTTTATCGGATAGACCATATGCATCAGTGGCGGTGGGGGAATTTTTTTTTTATAGGCAAGCCGGACCTTAATATGGCTTCAATTTCCTTGATGAGCTGTAGAACTGCTCATGTGTCTGAAAATTAGGCAATCCGGCGACAATCGAGTTCTATGGACGCGCCGCCACTGATTTACATGAACATAATATACACCGTATTTTTTTTATTTCCATTAATTAGGTCTGGATAGGTACGATTAAGGGAAATTATATCGTTCACTTATGTAACTAGGATATTATGGTGTTATGATTAACTCAACCGAAAAGTTGAAAATTATGACATGTCAATGTAATTTTGTCATTACAATACTCCGAGATACAAAGGGAGCATGTGTTTTTGACGTTCCACTCAGGTGCGTCACTTATTGCGGTATCGCAGAGTACAAAAATAATTTAATTCAGGATTATGGAATCAGAGAGATAAAAAATTACTATAGATTATACTACAACTGGAGCTAATTAGGACACTTATGTCTTTGAGAAATAATAGGCTAGATGAATGTTATTCATGCATGGTATCAATCGATTCGTTTTGTTATGAGGATCAAATGTCTATATGGGGCCAATTGCCTTAAATTAACATAAAAGACAGGAAAAAGACTTAAAGTCTGAGATTTACATTTGTTCCTCAAAACGCTCCTAACAAAATGATATAAAGCCGTGACGTCACGGCTTCATATTTGCCCTGTTTAAAGTATGGAAAAATTATGAAATTGCTATTTTTACAGTGAAATATTGCGTTTATGTATATGGTTGCCGTACAATTTATTTCACAATGAAATGTTAGAAATCGAACTTTGAAGCCCGATATCTTTGAACCATTTCAATAGATTTTTTTAATGTTTACTTTATTTGGATATTTTGATCATTTTGCATCCTATCAACTAAATTTCATTGCATAATTCAACATGTGTCATCACCCCTATTTAAGCTCAGAAATGTACCCTTGCATTAAAGAAAAAAAGCACGGTGTATACTTATGTTCAGACAAATCATGTCCAAAGATGATCCCAATACACTAAGGGTCGGTTGCACCAAACCGTCTGTTAACGTCAACGTAATCGTTAAAAAAAATCTTCCGCCATATTTCACGTTGATGAGTCCGTTAATTGTTCGTGGTGCAACCCACCCTAATTGGTATAAAAATAAGGATGTTGGTCTTTGTTAAAGTATTTTACGTCACTCTGGGCGGCAAATCTCACTTCACACCCAGGAGAAGACGTAAAATGGTGTACGCACCACGGGCGGTAATAAAGAATGCCTCAGATCGCTTGTTTGTGGACCTTACCTTCGGTTTGGGCCACAAATACCCGCGATCTGAGCAGTTCTTTGTTTTACCGCCCTAGGTGCGTAATGTACTAATTCGATTCAGTGGTTTTATCTAATACTTATTTACCAAATAAAACATTATTGTACTTATGTATGTTATGATTTCCAGTTAAAATATGCTTTAAATATTTGTGACATATTTATTATTGCACGCCATTTTTTAGCTAATGCTCTTGCATCTGTTTACTTTCGCAGGTTTTTTTTTTACTGTATATGGACTAAGAGCTGGCCACGTCAGATATGACAAAATAATGAGAGCAACAAAACGCATCTGGTTAGATTGCTAGATTGCTGTACTATCCTAATTACTAGATCCGGGCATCTGGCAGCTTTTAATGGGTGGAGCTCAAACTTACTAAAATAGGTAAAAAATGAAAAAGATATAAATGTATATAGATGTCATATACAAAGGAAAAAGTGACCATTGGGAAAAGTGAGTAGTGTGACTACTTAAAATAGATAAATCAAAATATTCATTAAAAATAATTGGATTTGTTCTTTCACTTCTAATGCCGAAGTTGTCTCAGTTATAGAAAACAGGGCCTATATTTTCGAATTAGAACAAAAATCATTGCATATTGTAGCGGAAAGAGAAACATTAGGCGACAGAGCATGAATTACGTTATAAATCGTTTGGCTCTACTTTCCTGCAACAGAAACGTTTGGCAATCTATTTATTCATAAAATTTTTCGTAATCAAAACTAGAACTCTAGGATATATTTTCTTGTAGTGGTTTGACCTCCACCACTTTACAGCTGCCAGATGTCCAGATCTATAAATAAGCGTAGTATAGCTATCTGACTAATAGGGGTTTCGTCGCTCTCATTATTGTGTCATATCTGACGTGGCTAGCTCTCCGTCTAATACTGGAGAGTTTGAAGTTCAAGGGTAGGTTGCCACAAACCATCTGTCACCGTTAAAACGCTCGCTAAATTTTATTGTATGGAAAATTTCATAGTACCCTGCCGGAACTCACTGATCCGTCGAAAGTGGTGTAACTGGCCCTTAAGCGGCTACACGACTGCTGCGGTTTCCGCATGCGGCGCCGGTGCGCGAGCGAGATAGCGCTCTGCATGCGTATAGCACTGTCACGCTTGCACACCGTCACCGCATGCGATTGCGGAGTGTGTTAATCGCCATAGGGTGGGTTGTACCTTGCACAATTAACAGACCGACGTTAAATATGGCGACGGAGCTGAATAGAAAACTGTCGAACTTTTCATACAAGTTTTTTTTGGCGATTACGTTGACGTTAACACACGGTTTGGTGCAACCGACCTAAGGGTCTTTAGTCAGAGACTATAGAGATATAGACGACCACAGCCTTTGACATATTTATTATCATAGAATCATAATTTTTTGAAGCTCAAGTCAATTGCGCCCTCTGTCCGAAAGCCGCCTAAAGATACCGAAATTGTAAGAGGAAATGTCACCTGCACTGCTACTCCACCTAGTAACAAATAGCGTACTAGTAGTACACTAGTAGCTACTAGGTGGAGTAGCAGTGCATTGCAGTGCGTTCCTCTCACATTTTCGGTATCTTTAGGAGGTTTTCACGCAGACGACGCGATTGACTTGAGCTTCAAAAAGTTCTTAGGCTGTGGCCGTCTATATCTCTATAGTCTTTAGTATAACTTTGCTTACTTCTCAGGGTGTTAGGCCAGAGTTTCTGCATGACCGGGGCGGACCTAAGTGCGTCTGCGAAGCCCTTCGACACCCAGGTCCGCACTGTGGAAATAATTTTTGACGAGTTCTACCAGCAGGTATCTATTGGGCTACTTTTTAGGCCAGTGTCTTCAACAAATATGCGAAGAACACAGCGAATGATAATTGATAATCAGAGCTCGGATTTTTCACGGCAAAACAAAACACTAGCGTAATTTAGCCAGTGCTTGAAATATTATTTTATCGATATCGATAATTCAGAACTAGAAGAAATAAAAGTCACCAAATAAAATTAATATGTAATAAAACTAATAAAAACATTTGTATAAAGTTACTATATATTAGAAACAGACGCAATTTCTTCTTCAAAATCTACGTCAGTACACACAGCAGCACAAGACATTTTATTTGGGTAATAGTGATAGGAGTAGATGATCATTATCTTTTCAACATTCTCTGGGAGTAAACAGTTGCGTTTATCACTATAAATCCATTTATGTACACTAAATGTACGTTCAACTTCAGTTGACGTCAAGGGAGCAAATTTATAGAATTCATTATCAGTTCGGGTAATATTTTAGGTGTACCATCGAATAAAAAAGAAAAAATGTACTGAGGCAATACCTGTCATATACTCTAGTAAGACTCGATAGGTGTCGATAAAATAATATTTCAAGCACTGGCTAAATTACGCTAGTGTTTTGTTTTGCCGTGAAAAATCCGAGCTCTGTTGATAATATATACTCAACTCAACTTTATATATTAAAAGATTGAGCGATTTGTCGTGACACATCTTTTTTTTTACATTTTTTACATATGACAATATGACATTGCTAGGAAAATGTAATTCGACCTTAACAAAACGCCCAATATTTTTAGGTAATTAGACTAATTGAAGGGATGTTTACAAAAACAACATAACTGCTTAGAGTGGTTGACACTTTTTCATGAACATTGTTAATCGTTTCAGGTGTCAACCAGTGTAGTCAGTTATGTTGTTTTTGTAAACATCCCTTCAATTGGATGGAACACTGTGTTACCCACATTTGTTTTACAATGTCAACTTTAAGCGCAGATTTTTAGAGTTGAGATTTTATCGCAAAATCAATGTGGGCTAACACAGTTTTGCTTAACAGCATCCAATTAAGGTCGTATCAATCTTTAATTTTTTTTTCAAAAATATAATTCTTGTGACAAGCTTTTATTACTAACTGTACCTACTTTTCTTTGTACAATCGCTAACTGCTCACAAAGGCGAATGCAAGGCGCCCAAACACGAGGGTATAATTTTGAGTAGTGTAGTTCCTATGACCACTTTCCGGTTTCATCATCAGATCAGCTCCATGTAATCATAATATTGCATTGTCACGTGATATAAGTAGGCTGTAAGACTCGTAGAATAAAACGCACATAGTCGACGATAAATATTTAATCTTCCTTTTTTTCTCATCAAAGACGAACTTACAATACCACCAGCTCGGATGACTGCTACCACCAGACTGTCTTTTAAATGAACATCGTTCGACTGACCCAGAATGCGGGAATTCTTAATTTAAAACTAGCACTGTGCCAGCCAGTGCTCGAGAAGAAAGGTTGTAAAGGTAGTGAACCTTTACAGTACATATGCGTGCAAAATTTCGGGTCAATCGGAAACCGGGAAGTGGGTCAAATTTAACTTGCAAGATTTGATTACAGACAACGGGACAGGTGGTAGATAAAAGCTCGTGATTCACTTAGAAAACATTCCTATACTACATTTACCGAGTCGAGCTAGTAAAGTGTCATCTCTTTTGCACTTTTGTATGCAATTGAAAGGGACAAAAGAAGGTCGGTGGGTGTAAACGTTTATACCTGAATGGCAGGATAGGGTTACATGCCGTCGGCAGCGTGCGGGTTTATGTTTTGTTTCCTTGTTGTCTTGTTAATTGTTATGTCTAAGAGACAAGAAAGCATCCATACCGTACAAGAGACAGATTGACTGAACGTTGACCGCCATGTAAACCTATCTCGCCTAACTGGGCTATCCTTATCGCTAACCAATCACGTGCTTTCTTAGATTTATTATACTAGCTCGTCTCGGTAAATGGAGTATAGGTTTTAACAACAGTTTATTTACAGGGCGACCTGGAGCGGCAAGCCGGGCGATCACCCGTCGCGATGATGGACCGTAGTCGCCAAGATCAGCTCCCATTCTGTCAGGTTAGTCACTTGCCATCTCGATCGTCAACAGAACAGTCGCCATGATACTCGCAAGCTGTACACGCGATGAAGCTAACGCCACTGTTATATACCACGCCACGCACACTTTCATTTACACCCACGCCGCGGCCATTAGTGCCATTACATACGTACAGAGAAATGTCTGGAGTTCTGAACAAAACATCCAAAATCAAGAAAATACAACACTAAGAAGACTATGGAGACATTAAAATACACTATAATCATATCTTAACGATATGACGAGTTACATTATTCAGTGAGCAACGTTGTAAAAAAAATATGAATTCTTCAATAATGGGCAGTTGCATTCTACGCTTTGTCGTACATCAGGCCACTCCATTAGAATACTTCTTTCAATGGCAATTATTCTAAAACTTGTTTGTCAACTTTCAAAGTGTAGAATTCATGAAAATCCTCAGCATATTATACATAACATGTGAAAAACGTCATATCAACGGCTGTTTTGAACATAGAGCTAGTTCCAAATTTTTAAAGCGGCCTTTCAATAGTCTGTCTAATTTTGAATACCAATCTTCAGAAGCGTTGCATCTCATAGTCGTTTGAAATGTACGTTTCATGCTACTTGGGTCATACAGCCGATTCCCCAGTCACGGCCGCTGTGTTGTTTGTAGAGAGCTATCTTTCTATTAAAAACAATCCTTACTGTACAACATACTATTAGTTTAATGAAGTCTGACAATATACAGTCTGACAAATATGACAGACATATATGCATGGCCCAAACCAGAATCTATAAAATCATCTAACATTTAGAGGACACAGTTCAAGTAAGAAAGAATATCAAACGTATTGCGAAGCAGTCAGATTTGGATTTTATTTTTATTTTTCATTTTAATTACACAATAGGCAGGTACATGTCTGTCTCTCAAGCTGTTTTGATATGCCTTCTTGAAGAACTACGCATTATTGTATATAGTATCTTTAATGTATTTGTAGTACTGTTTTGAAAAAATAAGTCCCGCCGAGTTTCTTGCCGGTAATAAGTAATACTTCTCGGGTCAGAGGTGTAGGGTTAGAACCGGTGGTAGTTTCTTTTCTCTCTGACGTTCATAAGTGCATTGTAATGTGCCTAAATTGAAGAATAAATATCTTTTATCTTTTTATCTTTAATCTTTTTTATCTGGCGGACGCCCAATAGCTGCCATTTCTCTTTTAAAAAAAGTATATTAACAAGTAATCGCAAAAAAAATTTTTGGTGCACAATTTTATTGCTGACTGTACCTAGTAGCATTGTCATGTAAACTACGGAAGTACACCAAATTTCAGCTCAATCAGACACCGGGAAGTGGTTGAAATTTAACTTACAAGATTTGATGCGTATAAACAAATAAACAAAGAAATATACGGGGTCAAGCTAAATAAAACTGTATAAAAAGCTGAGACTCTAACTAAATTTTCTCTTTCAGGTCGGGTTTTTGACCCAGATCTGCATCCCCTGCTACACCATACTAGCCACGTTGTTTCCACACACTAAGCCAATGATGGATATGGCTACCGCAAATTTAGAAATTTGGAAAGCAAAGGCGAAAGAAATCGAAAAGAGCAAAGAAGAATAGATTAGTGAAGGCTACAAAGCACTTCATCAAGTTGTAGAAATAGCAAGACTACATTTTTGACCCGGATTATTGCATACAAGCCGGATACCAGCCCTGACTAGCTTCAGAGTTAAGACAAGAGTCAACCCGCCTTGTAACCAGGAATGTCTTCAAGTGGGTATGTTTGACACTACTTATCCGATCTTCTGATAGCCGACTCTGATCTGCGAGGTAAGAGTGAAAAACTGACTGATCTACTTACCAGCAGTGAATTGTGTTTGTGCAGTTGACACTTCGGCAATCGTGTAACAGTGCGTTTGATCGTTTAAGAGTACGCTAAATGGACAAAAAAATATAATATATTTGATGTTGTTGTGAAATAGGGTCCGTTTACGACTGAAAATAAAGATAAATTTAATGTGACAAAAACATGTACAGTCCGTGAGCTCTAAAAAGAACCTTCGGGTTTTAGAAAGAGACGTCGGGTATCAATCAACAGTGACACATGAAAAAACAGAACAGCAATATTACCTTCGTGTGTCATCGTTGATTCCCGAAGGTTCTTCTTAAAGCTCACGTGCTGTATTGGAGCGTGCTGTAGACGTCAGGATCTAGAAATAAGCATAGTATAGCAAATTAACGAGAGGGGTATCATATCTGACGTAGCTAGCTCTCCGCCTATATCCAAGACTTGAAGCCTTGGTCAGAGTTGTGGCTACATATTTTTGTCACATTAAATGTATCCATATTTTCAGATATCACTACGTAATTTATAATATACACGGTGCCCGTGAGCATTGCGAGAGATTTTAACCACGGATTCCTGAGGTAATAAGGAGTAAAAAATTGATATGACGTTAGGTCGATTTCGCAAAAAAAATTTTTTTTTGCTTTTTTTTCGATTTTTTTAATGCTTTGGAACATAAAAAAATTATGTTATTGATAAAACTAACGACTAAAATAAATTGGTACATTTTTATTCCTAAAAAATGGTTCACGAAATGTATTCCTTGGCATTTTGACATCTGTCAATAAGGATGTCTAGACGTGTGACGCTTTTTTGATAAAGAGTGAAACCTTTATCAAAAAAGCGTTATTCACTGAGTTACAATAATCAATGTTTTTTTTATTTAATTGGTAATAACTTTGAAACTAGGTAAATTCCAGGGAACTTTGTACGACATTTTAGTCTGTAAAAAAAGCAAGTAAAATTTTTTAGTCTCTAATTGCGATCAGGAATACGCTGTTAAAATCTCTCGCAATGCTCACGAGCACCGTGTATGTAGGTATAATATAGGTATTAAGAATGATAAAGTAGATATGTATGTAGGTAGCTTATTTCATACCTTTTAGATAGCTTAGCTTACTTTTATGGGTTTAGGTGCATTATAACTATATATTTTATATTATTGATATATTCATGAAAATATTAAACTAGATTAAATAATTTGTGTTTCTGCTCTGACTATAGTCTCCTTTTCTGTATCGTTCTAAAACTCAAATATAATTGTTAAGTTTTTAAACTCAACCTGAAAGCATTAAAAATTATTTATTCTAGTCAGTTTAGTTTTTACAAATATACATTTTGTTATTATTTATTAGGTAAGTATTAAATGACAAGTAATAAATTCTAAATTCTTAATGTAGGACAAAATTTAATATTCCATATTTTGGTGGTGCTTACTATTAGTACCTTCTATTATGTAATTATGAACTTTAGTACATATAAGAAAAATAATATTTAATAATGGCAAATAAGGGATATGATTAATATTAAATAATGTCAAATTACGGATATGATTAATATTAAATAATGACAAACTACGGATATGATTAAAAACAAATACTTAATATCAAATTACAGATTGATTCTTCCTACTAGCGTTGGTCCCAGCTTTTTTGCTCTATTGAGCCTGGGGTCCGTTCGGCAACCTAATTACAGGAATTGGAGTAGGGACTAGTTTTTTTCTTCAAAAATGTCAAATTACGGATATGATTAATCTCAAATAATGTTAAATTACGGATATGATTAATATTAAATATTGTCTAATTACAGATAATTATAATATCAAATTAAGGATATGCTTAATATCAAATAATGTCAGTTTTCGGATTTGCTTAGTATCAAATAATGTCAAATCATGGATACGTTTAAAACATGAGAATGTAATTTAAGACAATTTAGAAATATGTTTATATACAAAATACTTATATTACAAAAAATTTAAAAAAAAACGTCTATTAGATCGTTAACTTAATTTAGGGTTCCAGCGAGAACTATAAACTGTTAAGTAAAAAGAAAAAAAAAAATAATATTAAGTCACTATCATAGATTTCATAATACAAGTACTAGTAATATATTTACACGTAAATAATAGTTCACTTATCAATTTAATCATCTAAATGTTACCAAAGGTTAATGTTAGAATTAAAAATGCTTACTATTATAATCCATAACTATGTTAACCCTCCACTGCTTGCAAAATAATGCCTAGAAACCTAGTTCTAGAATAATAATCAAACCTGTGCGAGCTCAGGGCAAGTTCTAGGGATTGGATATCGACATAGAGCGAAGCCTAATAACTTTTTGAAGTTCAAGTCAATTGCGCCCTCTGTCCGAAAGCCCCCTAGAGATACCGAAAATGTAAGAGGAAATGTCACCTGCACTGCTACTCCACCTAGTAGCTACTAGTGTACTAGTACGCTATTTGTTACTAGGTGGAGTAGCAGTTTAGGTGACATTTCCTCTTACATTTTCCGATCTCAGTTGAAGTGTGTAAAAGAGCGATTTCAAACACATTGTTATTGAACTGAATAAATGAAAAAGAAATGAAATTCATGAGTGAAAAAAAAACGACAACAGCTACAAGCGTGACCACTTTTGAACCTTTTTAGGGTTCCGTACCTCGAAAGAAAAAAACGGAACGGATAGGATCACTTTGTTGTCCGTCCGTCTGTCTGTCTGTCAAGACCATTTTTCTCAAATTCATATCAAAAACTCAGGTTTATAATACTTTTCAGTTGTAGCAAAACGAAACTTTTATATCCACGCAAAAAAATACTACGCATAAAAAATAGCAATATTAGTGGCAAAATTTAAAAATGAGTAGGTAATCTTAAGGGTATCAAAACCTAAAGGTACTTCCCGTGAACTTAGTTTACGGGGTATCAACCCAATAAAAATAAACAGCAATTTAAGCTTGTTATAGGTTTGTACGGAACCCTCGGTGCGCGAGTCCGACTCGCACTTGACCGGGTTTTTTAACTTTCGGGTAACACGCACACAGCTCGACAGACACAAATTGGTGAATTTCCATAGCCATGTACTTTCTAGGTTTTATTATTCTAAGGTAAATTTGGATAACTTTGGTAAATTTTCGATTTTTTAATTTCAAAATTAGCTCAATAATTCAAGATAATACAATATTACACATTATAAATACATATACCTAATAGAAATTCATGTTTTAATAAAGTGCGAAATAAATTAGTTATAATGTAACGCCCCAATGATGGACTTTAAGGGGGTGAGATAGGGTCGAAAGTTTAACGACATGAGTCGTCGCGCAGTGTATGGTTGCCATGTTACCGCCTATCACGTCATATGTCACGTACGGTTCGCACTATACTTGTTAGAGCGTGATATGGTGACAGACAATAAAATCAGACCATATAAGACTAGTTATAGACTATATACCGTGTTGTCAATTCGGAATTAAGAAAAATAAGGGTAATGTTAATTATAATTATACTAAGGGTGCGTTGCACCACGCACAATTAACGGGCTCATTGACTGAGGAGCCGAGCGTAGCGAGGCGACGAACGTCTCTGTTTTCACTGGTACGACGATTTGGCAGATTGATGTGTGTGTATTGGTTGGTTGGTTGGTCAGTGTAGGTCTAGAGGTAGCATTTTTCATCCGATTTCGATGAAACTTGGCATGTACGTTCCTTGATTTATATGCCAAATATTGTCTAGCCATTTTTTTGATTGGGAGGAAAATGAGGAGGAAAAGGGGGGAAGTTAGCTGTCGCGTTATTTATGTTCTCCGAAGTCTACGGTTCACAGAACCACTAGTTAACGTTAAATATGGCGACGGAGCTGTCATCAAAGTCAGCTACGCAAAGCACGCACCCACCATCCGTGGTTTGTCGTACTAGACGGAGAGCTGGCCACGTCAGATATGACACAATAATGAGAGCAACGAAACCCCTCTAGTTAGTTTGCTACACTATGCTTATTTCTAGATCCGGACATCTGGCAGCTGTAAAGTGGTGGAGGTAAAAGAATGCAAATAACTTGAAGAAAATAAATTCTAGAGTTCTGGTTTTGATCCAATATTATGAAAAATTATGTAATTAATTAGATTATATAATATCCAAAAGTTTCGATTGGCGGAAGTAGTGTCAAATGATGTATAATGTAATTTTTGGTTACTCGCCTACTGTTCTTGTTTGGGCAATAATGCACAATGTTTTTTGTTCTAATGTTAAAATATAGGCCCTGTTCTCTATAAATGACACAACTTCAGCAGTTTTTACCAATTGCGGTATTACTTTTTTTCAACTTAAAAACTTTGTTGGTCTGTCACTCTGATCTCCACCCATTAAAAGCTGCCAGATGCCCGGATCTAGCAATAAGGATGGTTATGCAATCTAACTGGACTGATTACAAACCTCTCATTATTGTGTCACATCTGACTTGGCCAGCTCTTAGACCATACCTAGAGTTAATGTTCGCTCAGTACGTAGACGCTGACATGTTCGCTGACCCACAGACGCTCTTGTTTAATACTGTTAGACTATTACTTAATCTTAATTGTAATGATCTTAAATAATTGACTGACATTCATATTTTAATTTATCTTGACATATGCTTATTTGTAATTCATTTTTTGTTTTTTATGAATGTAATTTGTATTTTATTGTATTCTGTTCACTACTTTGACGACAATCTGTTTCCTAGCATGTAAGCGAATTGGTGTATACTGTAAGCTTTCACTGTATTTATGAATAAATGAAAAATCCCATAGAAAACTGTCAAACTTTTCATACAAGATTTTTTTTATGATTACTTTTACGTTCACAGACAGTTTGGTGCAACCGGCCCTAAGTAATCGTCATTTAAATAAATATTCTTCGAAATATATCGAAATATCTTAAGTAAATAAGATGTTGTTTGCTGAAGTAAGTGTACATCCGCCTTTCGGATATCGTTTATTTATATATACTTAAATGGTTTATTGAAAACAGAAAAACATAAGTATAATATTTTCTTTAGAGATGGGTCAACTAGGCGCCGACTAGTCGGGAAAGCCGACTATTCGGCATCATTTACAGTCGGCGATTAGTCGGCGACTCGACTAGTCGGCAAAAAATGCCGAATATTCGGCACATTAATACCTACATAAAAATAAGAACCTGGCAGAAATTTAATCCTTTTTTATTATTGAATTCAAATCTTATTAGTAGTGTTTGTTTTCTTTTGTTTTTTGCCGTCAAACACGCTAGCACCGGATCTTAAACAAAACTGGTCAATCATGAATCATTAACGCGTGATATAGATGAATTATCGAGAGCGTGGAATTGCATATGCAGTAGTATTGTTTGTGTACATGCATTCTATATTTGAATCCGCACACAAAGAGGCACAACACGGTACAACCACTACATATGCAATTCCACGCTCTCGATAATTCAACTATAGACAATGGCACGGCGGATGAAGCGAAACGCGCGTTTCCGATTGCACCCAATTCGCGAACTTAGCCAAAACCTACGATCGGCATCGCCGATTAGTTGGCCGATTAATCGGCAATTTGAAAACCGATTAGTCGGCCGATTGTGTAGTCGGCAAAAATCACGGCAAAAACCCTAGTCGGCCCATCTCTAATTTTCTTTATTTATAATGGTTTTAACACAGAAAACGATTCAACCGCATTTGAAGATTTTTATGGGGAGAGCAGGGATGTACGGGCGAGTTGGGTCGACAACGGGGACAGTTGGGTCATGAATGGGGAGAGTTGGTATTACGAACTGAGTGTACCGGGATGATAGAGGGGGAAGTTGGTGGTCGGAGTTCAGGGTTGTCGATTTACATAATTACTCAAAAGTGTCTTACATTATGATGAAATCATTTATGTTTTTGATGGAATTCACCTTTTCTAATTCCATATAGATCAAATTATTTTTGTTTAATTCATCTAAAAAACTATTCCGTCATAAGAATAAGGGTCATATATAAATAAAATAAAATTCGTTTATTTCAGACCGTTAGGATCCATAATTTTGTTAGTTACAATATTCTTATTTTACTTACACCCTATGTTAGTACTTACATCTAACTTAAAATTAACTTAAATTGTACTACATTTACATCTACTTAGCTCTGCCTATCAGCACATCTACCCAGTAGCTAGTGAGACGGCAATCAAGACGTTCAGCCAACGTCCTTAGGAGGCTGTTGCTACTGCTTCGCACACGTGTCAGCAGAGACGCAATTCTTTTACGCCTAATGGCGTAAAAGTCATCCGTTCGCGCCTCCGCGAACATACCGGATGCACTACAGTGCTTCGGCAGCTTCAACAGCATCCTTAGGACGTTATTGTACTGAACCCTTAATGTGTTATAGGCTCTCTGCGTAAATGTTGCCCACAGACTGCACGTGTAAAAAGTTTGACAGTATGCTTTAAATAGCGTTAACTTTACTTGTGTGTTACAACGTGCAAATCTGCGGGCAACCATATTGCCCCTTACTGCCATAGCTCTCCTTTCTCTTTCTAGATCCATATCATCTTTCAGATCTCCAGTGAGCACGTGCCCCAAATACTTAAAAGTCTCCACCACCTTGAGAGGTACCCCTCCCAGCATGATCTTAGGTACAGTCGAATCTGAATTGTACTTTCGAGCCTTAAAAATGAGTATTTCACTTTTGGTTGCATTATACCTAAGACCATGCTGCCCGGCGTAACCCTCGCATATGGTGATTAGTTTTTTTATCGAGCTAACTGAGGGGCCCAGCAGCGCCATGTCGTCCGCATAGCTTATGTTATTGAAACACGTTCCCAACACATGACATCCGACACGCGCGCTACTGAGTCTCCCAATCAGTTCGTCAACATATAGATTAAACAGGGTGGGAGATGTTAGTCCACCCTGTCTAACCCCACATTGTAGTCTATATTCGTCAGAGTACTCTCCGTCCCATCTCACTTGATTGACCTGATTGTTATACCAATATTTTAACAAACCTATGCACTCTTTAGGTATTCCGGTTTTAGCCAGCTTATCCCACAGTATATGGTAAACAACCAGATCAAAGGCCTTGGACAGGTCCAGGAAACACGCATACACAGTCGTGTTCCTGTCCCTGTAATACCCTATGGCTTGCTTAAGGGACAAAATTGCGGTTTCTGTTGAGAGTCCAGGCCTAAACCCGAATTGCGCGTCATTCAACACTATATGTTTCTGCAGATGTACATTAAGCAAGCCATCGAGGACTTTCGCCATAATAGTTGCAAGTGAGATGGGTCTGTAGTTCCCTAGTTCAGACAGGTCACCCGTTTTATTTTTAGCAAGCGGCACCACGACAGTACGCATAAGCTGGTCCGGAAGATAACCGTGCCTTAGACATAAGGTGTAGAACATTGCCAGAACACGAGGCATATGCATCCCTGCGTGCCTGAGATGCTCAATACTGAGACCATCATGACCTGGAGATTTCCCCCTCTGCATGTTATTTATGATGGCCTTGACGTCTTTAGCCATAAACGTCACAGTGGTTCCTCTCATGATAGTCTCAGCACCCAGCACCCCAGGCGAAGTCTCAATCAGTGGGCTTACTGTAAAAATACTCTTAAAGTTATTAGCAATAGATTTCTTATTGCTCTCCCCGCCCACGCTCACAGGGACACTCGTCCGCGTACTAAACTTATTAGTGTTTTTCCAAAAGGATTTAAAGTCTTTTTTAGACTGATTTGACGCCAGGATATCGCTTTTTATCTGATCTTGTCTATCCTGACACCACTTCAGCCTGGACTTAAAAACCCTCCTGGTTGCACACATTTCTTCATATATGAAACCCGTAGATGGTTTATTTGCTCCAACCCATGCCAAGAATTTATTCCTTGCCTCCCTATGAGCGCTAGCAACATATTTATTCCAGCCAGCTATATGCCTGTTCGGTCCGCTTCGCCTCTGCTTACTCGACTTCCTAGCCGCCTCCGTCATTGTACTGATAATATAGTTATACATATTGTCTAAAATTATTTTATGTTTAGGCTCATTACATACCTTATCCGCACAAGACGTTAACTCTGCCGGGAAATCGAGCAATTTCAGCTTCTCATGGCAGATCGAGTGATACAGTTCCACTTGCACGGCTTGTCTCTCACCCCACACCACCCCCTCGTGAAGCGACTTAGTAGGATCACATTTAATCTGGATCTTATCCATATCACATTCGATAATAAGTGGCAGGTGGTCAGACCAATACACGTCACCGTTTACATTTATATTGCACACAGTTTGCCTCGCAGCTTCTGTGACAATGCAGTGGTCTAGCCACCTGCTACATCCATGTGCTTCACTTGTATACGTATGCGTACGCGACTCCATACCCAACATGTCCAGGTCAACGCAATACCAGTTCTGAGATGCACAGAAGTGCAGCAGTTCATTACAAAATAACTCGTTAGGGTGAGCATTAAAATCACCGAGTACGTAAATCGCTTCTACGTCACTATTTTCCGCACTAATAGCAGTTATTTCCGCCAAGCAATCTGTAAAAACTGGTAGATTGTCCGGTAAGTTTACTGGCATATACACACTGAACACTAAGGACGACCAACTTGGCATTTCTATTTTAATGGCTGCTAAGCGCACGCTTTGACATTTCACAACTGAAACTTGTCTAAAAACAGATTTACGCCACAGAATCGCTACTCCACCATGAGGGCGTCCAGTCAGGACACCAGCCCCTGAGTCCACTGCCGAGACCCCCGTGTATGCGAAGTCTTTGTGAACTGCTCCCAGTAACGTCAAGTCATGTGACATTAACCAATGTTCCTGTAATGCAAGTATGTCCGCAGTCTCACATAAGGCTCGAACGCCCTCCATCGACCTTTTCAGTGCCTTACAGTTAAAACTTATAAATCTACATACTTGTTTTTCACTCATTTTGATCTTTCTGAATTCGTGATCCATTCTCAACGTGTTGCTTGTGTGCCTCATTACGCAATGAGATAAAACGCCTGAAGTACACACCCCTCGGCCACAGCTCGTCGTTCATAAAAATATCCAGCTTATTACTTGCCACAAACATCTTGAAAGAGTGATAGTCTTTTTGTTTACGCATCGTAATTCTAACTAGTGACACTTTCTCGCCCGTTTTTTGTAGAATATATTCTTGAATGTCACCCACCGTCACATCCTTATGAACGTTATAAATATATAACGGCACCTTGTCATCCGCTGCTTTAAACTTGATATTAGGTCGGTGCTCCGCATTTCCTTTGCATCCAATAAACTTATTACGCAGTCTCTCTCTTTGCATCTGTTTCCAACCCTCGTCCTTGTCTGGTTGCTTCCAATCGCCCTCCTTTCTTACTTGATCGGCAAAAGATAGTTTTTCAACCACTTCGACTTGTTTACTTGCCGTCAGCTGATTATCGGATTTCTTATTATTTTCCGTTTGCGGCTCCATGCAAATATCAACCTTATCTGCACTGCATACAGTCTTTTCGCATTTCGACTGCATCTGACTTAGTGCGTTCTGAATTGGAACCGGTTTTGCATTCCGGTCGGGCGATGCGGGTACGGGAGATAGCGATTTATATTCACACTCGTGCGGTAGGGACGGCGAAACCCTCTCAGGCCACACTATATGCGCGTCCGCATCCATTTGTGACGTCAATGTCGACTGGCCTTGTTCACGGTCACTATTATGTTGCACGGCCGTTGACCCTCCACCGGGCGATAAGAAACCCATCGGGCCGCTATCTAACAAACGCGCACCTCTTCTTACGTTTACATTAGCTTGTCCGCTAATGAATGAGGCAAATTTATCATGTTGCCACTTTTGCTCTAATTCTTCCACTTGTTTTATGGTTGCATATTGATTTTTTATTTCATTGACTTCATATTTCAGCCGCACTATGTCCTTTAGTAAGGCCGAGGCATCTAAAAAATCAAATGTAACGGCCGGCAGCTTATTCAAATCTCTCGCTACAAACGTCGGCAAAAGCTCATCGTCCACGTCCTGGAACAGTAGTATTATATCCTCTAAATCTCTCATCATCTTGCCATCCTTTCTTCTAGTAATTTTTTTCCTCGTTTTGTCCTTTAGACTGTCGAAAAGTATATTTTTCGCCTGCGTAATGTCAGTCTCGTTATAAGCGGTTGAACAAATCCGTATCATGCTCTCACTGTCCATCAAACCCGTTTTATTTTGCACAAACGCTAGTAATTCACAAATAACAATGTCACAGTTCGCACATTTCACCGTTTTAGACGATGACGATTCCATTTTTAACAACGAAATAGCGCGTACGCACTATTCTACCCGCCATGCACCCGTTCTCGATCGCGGTTGCGCACGCACTGACTATAACTTACAGAAAACATCTAACCGGTTTAAGTACAAGCATAAAAAAAAAATGCTACATTAATAAAAAATCTCTTGACAAGTCAAGCTATTATCTTAAGATTTCCGAAAGTGCCAACCCTAGCAATTTTCCCATCTCACCCCCATTGCTAGCCCTTATAACCCCAACTACGGGCTGAGCTGGGTTTGCTTACTATTATGTATTTTTCGTTGAAACTATGCACTGAAGCGACAAATTATCATTGACAAACTAAAATTCTTACCTCCGGAACATTTTTTTTGTATATAAATCAATGTGCCACATATAAAAATAAACTTTTAACCAGGTTTGATTTTCGATTTCGACCCAACTCACCCCATTTTACGGTAATTAATGTGTAAGCAAAATAGGTCAGTATGTACTCCAATTTTTTTCTTAAGCTGTTCTACAACTTTATATTCTACAGTATATTAATGTTACGAAATAAATGTTCGTGTAAGTGTACTGTTTGTTTCCTTTTTCCAAATACCTAAATAGATACCTAACATGTGACAAACTTGCAAGAAGCTCCAGGCAGCAGCATAAATAACTAAGCTAATAAACTAAGAGGTGTTAAGATCTAAAAATTAAGAGGTGTCAAAATGATCTTAACAACTCTTAATTTTTAACACGTTCACAGTCCAGTGCCCCATACATGGGTCACGACGAACTATCCAGTGCCCCATACATGGGTCACGACGAACTATCCCGTGCCCCGTGCATGGGTCACGACGAACTATCTCGTGCCCCATACATGGGTCACGACGAACTATCCCGTGCCCCGTGCATGGGTCACTATAGCCGACCAGGGGGGTGATTTTTGAGATTCGAGCGCTCAAATCTGACATTAAAATTTTGAATAAAACGAAGAAATTATGTGTTAAAAATAACAGAGATAGCAATATAAAATCATCTTTATTTATACTATTAATTTCATGCGTAAATAAATAATGGCCAAAAACTTTAATGTGCGATTATCTTCGAGCTTAAATTCTTTGAATTCAAAAAACGGACCGCTCGAAAGTCAAAAAACGGCCCCCAGGTGATCAAATCACTATAATTATATCCTACTGCATCCGATAAAAGGCTTATAAAGACAATTCTGATATTTTAGTTAGATATGAAACAGTATTCTATTATATAATATATACGGGTGTCCCAGAAATCGACGTCAAGCCGTGAATGGATGATATACCAAGTTATAACAGTTATCAGAAAAATACAAAAAAAAAATCTATCACATGTTCTTCAAAAATTATGGTCACTTTAAAAATTTACTAGAAGTTAAGAGAGCAGGGCGTGAATATTCTAGTAAATTTTTAAAGTGACCATAATTTTTGAAGTACATGTGATAGTTTTTTTTTGTATTTTTCTGATAACTTATAACTTGGTCTATCATCCATTCACGGCTTGACGTTGATTTCTGGGACACCCTGTATTGCTATAAGGGAACGTACCCAAACTACGTGACCCATTTTTTTCAGTTTTTGACCCCCCCTCCCCCCCTCGGTGACCATCCGTAGTAATTGCCAAGACCCTCCCCCCCCTAGTTGTCACGTAGTAAAACTCGTACATATAGTTTAGAGTGATGTTTTGGACATAGAAAGCAAAAAAACATAATTTTGCCTACTTATTGCCTTTTATTTACTCGACACTGGCCGCGTGACGCCAAAAGTGCATGGAAACCTATAATTAAATAGAAGCGCGATATTTGAGCATAATTATTGACTACGTGACAGTACCTAAGACTCCCCCCCCCTCCCCCCTGTGACCTAGAGTAGTATTTTGACGACCCCCCTCCCCCCCCCCTAAACTGATCACGTAGTTTGGGTACGTTCCCTAATCCGAGTGCGTACACTGCGTACCTAGTCGTTTCATAATGACATTAGTGACCCAAACGTGGAGCACGGACGTGTGATGGAAGTAATTTGCTTGGACGTCCAAGAAAATTGAAACATTTTGTATGTGGACTGTGAACGTGTTAAGGTAACCCTTTGACATGAACGTCATATTTCATATAGAAATCAATCATATTTCACGGACGCAAGCGAGCCAATACAATTACTTGAAATAAAGGATACTTTGACAACGTAAGCACAGTCGTCATCAGATATATCGGAGCGGTCAAGGTGGTCGCATATATCTGAACAACAACTCTAGTGTCAAGACGATAAAGTCCATGTTCAGATATTTTTGCATACCGCGGCCGCTCAGATATATTTGATGGCGACTGTACGCCATAACACTTATAAGCGTTCTTGGCGCTATGGTTGCAACTACTTATGACGCCTTCAGCTGCTCCGTATGCTGACTGTACCATAACAAACTCAATAAGGAGAGAGCACCGACCGACATATTGTTGGGTGAGTAATTCAGGAACTAGATGACATATACTTACAACGTGTTACCCGACCCACTGAAAACCAGAAAACAGTTTGTTCAGAATCGAGAGCAGAATCGATTGCAGTATATCTTAACATGGGTTATATTTTTTTAATTTTTAATTTTTTAACGTGTCTAGTCTACAAGTTTCTAATGCTACAATTTACAATTATCGAGTGGTTAGGAGATAGAGGTTGAATTTAATAATGGCTGGCATGTTTGACAAATTTATTTTTTTACTACCAAGTGTCATGCAGGTTGACATTGTCAAAGTAATGTTATTTCTTTCTAGTACCAGGGGGGTACAACTCAAAGTAAATCTGTCAAAAAATTTGAGTTTGACACGACGTATCCGATACGTTTGCATAAGTGCGAAAAAGAACTTGTCATGCGTTAAGAAGGGACAGCATTATTCGTGACGTTACGTGACATTAAAGAGGGCTCTCTGTATTATACTATTATTTACTCTGTGCTAGTACTGAGATTTTCGAGGAGGTTGAATACATTTAATATAACGAATGTAGAGTTACTAATCGAATAGAATTGCAACGAAAATTTAACATGCGAATATTTATCGCAATAATTAACGGATTAAAGACTTACACAAAATCAATTATAAATAATAAAAATTAGTTAAGGTGTCTCAGGTTATTAGTGGGTCGTGTAACACGTTGTATACGTAATACATCGATAAATATTCAATTTAGTCTGACTAAACCAGATTGAGGCTGCGTTTGGAACAGAGATGAGTAAGGATGTGTTGCTAGGAATGTGTTAAGAACTAATAGCGGTCCAGACACTGTCAGTAATAATGTCATTATTTCTGTATCCATCCTTCTCTTCTTCATATAATAGAAAAGGATGGGTACAGAAATAATGACATTAATACTGACAGTGTCTGGACCGCTAATAGAATCACTTCATTTATCTATCTTCGCACAGCGCAGCTCTAGGATTGGTTCTAAACTAACACATTCTTCATAACGCACCCTCGCTCATCTGGTCTGAAAATGCAGCCTTATGAGTAAAAGATGACATGAGTAAGTATTTTTTACAATTTCCATTAAATACATTTTTTTATTGTACACAGTCAGCAGCAGACGTAGCTAAGCGGGTAGGGTGTTCAAAATGAGCTGGACACGACTTTATTGTTTAGAGTATGAGAGCGTTTGTAGGACTTTTTGAACACCCTACCTACCAGCTTAGCTACTTTTGCTGCTGACTGTACTTATATTGTCATACTAAATTTCAAGTCTCCGACCACAATAGTAGGTCAAAATAACTTGAAATATTTGAACCAAATTAGGGCAAGTTCTATAAAACCCTCTAAAATGAAAACTAGGTATTGTGTATGGGGTAAGTCAAAATGTGGCGTATAATTCCAAAAATAGACTCTTATTACACTGGTATATGAGTGATTTTTAAACGAATTACCGAATACCCCATACTTAATTTTGGTGGGTTGGTCTGTTATTGGTTTTATTTGAATCACTGATCCTAGGGAGTAACTAACTTTACTCACGGATATTACAAAATGGTATGATACATTGCGCCCAGTTTTGATTGTTCCCAAGTGTACATAATATGTTACGATACGTAAACAAGCAGTCGTTTTAAACTACTGATGTGCCTAAGGAAACTTTCCAAAATTGCGAAATGTTTCCGAAATTTTACGTACCTAAATGTAACGAAATTTAAAGTTCGGAATATTTCTTTTCTTACCTTTTTGTATGAAAATTTAAACTTTAAATTTCCCATATTTCCTAGTGAGCGTTTCATGAAATTTCCGAGAATTTATAGAATTTTATGGAAACTTTCCGCATGCACGTCTGTATTTTAAACGCAAAAAATCTGCGCCTATCGTTATCGTAAACAAAAAATATCTCGGGAAAAACATTGCAACAAATTTTCTATCAGGCGTCGAAATTAAAGTAGTTTTCGACCGAAAAAAGAGGCCAAAAGAGTAGGTAATTGAATAGAAGATAGAATTTTGTTTTGATCACTCATTCATTCATTGGACAACAATGGTAACATGAAGACAAGTCAGTATTGTGTCAATATACTTATCATTGCAGCAGGTGAGTGTGAGACACCGCCTTCTACCTACTTCATGCTGTTTATCGGACTGTTTTTTCTAGTCACACATGATCATTTTGCTAGGTAATAATAATAAGCACAGCAAGCACATCTTTCGTTGTTGCGCGACTCTCCATACTTCAAGCGCGACTCGAAGTATGAAGTCACAGGGACAACGTAAGATGTGCTAGCCAGCCTAAATTGATTTAGCTGAGGTAGGTACAGTCGGCCAAAAATGTGGTCCACCACCCTATGGTTGAGGTTCGTTTGAACGTCATGAGACAACAAGGTCGTGCATGTTTTAAACTCCGTTAGAAAAGTCAACCTTAGCGATCGTTAGATCTCGCAGAAACTTTTGTCAAAACTGGTAGGTCACTTCCTTGGCCCACTGTACTTAAAATAGCTATAGAAGTAAATAATTATAAATACTGATAGAAAGATTTTATTAAACAGTAAGTACCTATATGAAAGTAACAGTAAGGTGTGAGAATAAATATATTTATTTATCGAAGCTCAGCCAATTGTATCGCCGTTTCTCACTATATTGCTGCCTTTCAGGTCGTAGATACTTATGAAAAACCTGAAACCATCAATAAAAACATTCATAAGTTCATAACATATTATTTGGACAGTCGTCCAAAAATGTGGTCGAGGTTCGTTCGAACGTCATGAGACAACAAGGTCGTGCATGTTTTAAACTCCGTTAGAAAAGTGAACCTTAGCGATCGTTAGATCTCGCAGAAACTTTTGTCAAAACTGGTAGACCACTTTCTTGGTCGACTGTAATAACAATAACTAATAAATTGTTTTTGTGTGTTTTTGATGTATTTTTGTATTTTACTTTTATAAAAATATTGTACAAAACCTACTACTAAGATGAAAAATGAATAAAGAGAAACTAATAAATAAAATAACATTAGAAAACCTGCGGTATTCGAACTTTAGAATATTTATCTAACTGTTGATAACTGATGATATTCTTTTGATGTCATATTTAAACGAGCTGTGAATCTGATAACAGTGATAACCAGTGTCACTTAAACGTTTGAAGTTATTTATTGACTTTAAGAAAAACATCATTTTGATATCTTATTGACATAAGCCGGAATTACATTACGAAATTAGTGGCATGAAATTAATTTCGTGACATTAGTTTTACTAACAGTTTCACGTGTAATTGAATACTTTCGTAATTAATTTCAAGATTGCAAATGAGTTTCGTGCCTTGCGCGATTTTTTGGTAAAATTAGTGTCATGCCACTAATTTCGTAATGTAATTCCGGCTTAACGTAATTTCTAGCAGAAAAAAACAGTAAGTATTAGAACGAGTAGGGAACAGTTTGAACGATTTCCTCTCCTGCTCTTAATATTTACAAATTCCTCCTTAAGAAGCAAGGTTAACTCGGTGAAGACGGTCAGTCGGCGAAGATCGGATATCAAGCAATTACAGCAAATTCTGCATAGCATTTTTTTTACAAATTGGTAAAATTGTTGTAGAAATGTTCTATAACAGTTTAACTATTTCGTAAAAAAAAACTTAATAAGCTGTACATTACCGGATATCCTTAAAACCATGAAATAATATTACTTTTTTGTCTGGTATTTGGCGAAAACTAATGTCAAAACAAAAGGGTGATCATGTACAAAACAAGCGCGGTCGCAGCCTGAAATTTGGGGGGGGGGGGGACACCAATGCAAAAATTATTTCTTCAATTTTTGATGGGGTCAGTATTTTTTTTTCCATTTCAAATGTACGATTTGGGGGGGGGGGGTCATGTCTCATGTGACCCCCCCCCCCCCCCCTGGGACCGCGCCTGGATCAAAATAACTTCGAAAACAATGTTTGATCTCCACTATGTTTTTTCATGTGATTTTAAAGTTATGATTTGAAGTTTAAAATTGTAATAGATTGGTAAACCGGTAGTTATTGATTTTTTTTTAAATATTTTCCAGAGATTTCAATGATTAAAGTATGAAGTATATCAGAGTGTTTATCATTCTAATCTGCAAGAGAAAAGGGGGTAGGCAAAGAATCTATACAGGATGTAACAAAAATACTGGTGATACGTTTAAGGGCATAATTGGCATCGTATTGCGAGTAAGAAAAAGTAGAACAAACATTTTTTGGGCGCGAAAAAAAAAATTTTTTGTATGGGACGCGTAGTCACAGCTGGCCAACCCTCCATACAAAACCAAAATATTTTTTCGCGAGAAAAATATTTTTTCTTACTTTTTCATAATAAAAATACGATACTAATTATGCCCTTAAAAGGATCACCAGTATTTTTGTTACACCTTGTAGAAATATCGAAGTTGGCGGTAAGTATTATGGCTACTATACCTGTCAGGGCTTATCCCAAGTTCCTTATGCACGAAGTCCGCGAGTTCCTTTCCGATAAGCCTGTTGTCCTCGGGCTCGACATGGCCTATGGACTCGAGCGTGGACACGGCTCCTGGCTGCGAAGAGTCCCCGTTGAACGACAGCTGGCAGTCCCCGGATATTACACATAGGAATTTCTGGAAGGTAATGAATCTGGTTAGTATCTAGACATGCGGCGCGTGTCCAGTCAAGTTTAAAGGAAAAGAAACTGTACCCTTAGTAGGTGTCAGTGTACGGACAAAGGGACCACTTTGTCGATATGGAGTTACTAGTACTTTCTAAAACTACGCAATATGAACTATCTATTAGTGAAAGAAAAAAAGTGTCCTTGTAAATCGACAAAGTGGTCCCTTGCACTAAACTCGTTTGGTGTGCTGTGTTAAAAATCCCATACAAATTAGGACCTAACGGAAACGTAATTGTAACGTTACGTAAGTGAAACGACTATACTAAGGGTTCTGGCGACGCAGTAGCCATGTTTACTTATTTATCTAGCTTTGCTGGCAATGCTGCTTCTGTAGCGGAAGACCTCAAACGCCGCAAATACGCCGCCCTCGGCAGTGGCTAGATATTTGAGGCGTTTGGGGTCGAAACGTTGGGGCCATGGGGGCAGAGCGCACGCCGCATCTATTTACAAAAATTTAGCGGCGCGCTTAAATGAAACTACGGGTGACCAGATGGCTGGCCATTCTGGACCATACTTTGCCCAGCGTATCAGTATCGCTATACAACGTGGCAATTCGGCCAGCCTTCTGGGCACCCTGCCCATTGGCAGTGATTTAGAGTACGTATTTTATTTGTCGGTAGCCTTTAGTTTATGGTTATTTATAATTTTCTATTGTAATGTAACTTATTTAAATAAAGAAATCTAGCATTTGATCTAAATATATTATCGTTTATTTTTCACAACAATGTAAATAAAATTCATAAGGAGGAGGGGGTATTCGAACGATAAAATCTCTATTTTATTCTGAATCGTTATATCAATTTGCTATTCTGTTGTCATGGAATGACATTCAAACAAGTTCGCAATGTTACTCAGGGGAGTCAAGGGTCTCACGTCTAGCATTTTGTTTTAAAAAGAACATAAACTTGATATGTAACCGATTTCCTAAAAAAACGTGTGCTAATGTCCGTGACGGAGTCAGCTATTTTTATTATAAAACATTTTTTTAAATCAAGGCGGAATAAAATGTCCTCCAAATATCCAAACACATTATTTATTTATTTCCTATACAAGCTAACAAACAGCAAAGAACACCAAAACACTTAAAATATGTAAGTAATTAAATACGTTAAAATAGAATCAACAAAAGCCTAGAAAAGTGGTCGAGTGGAGACCACGGACTAGCAAGCACAGCGTAGGACGTCCACCCACAAGATGGACAGACGACCTTATAAAGGTCGCCGGAAGACGCTGGATGCAAGTCGCTTCCGACCGATACTTATGGAGGTCCAAAGGGGAGGCCTATGTTCAGCAGTGGACGTCTTATGGCTGAGATGATGATGATGATGATGAGAATCAACAAAATTTTGATAATAACATAGTAATATTATGATTTGCAGTACCCATTCAGGTCTGCAATGTATCATCAAATATTAAAAAGCAATTTATTGCATTAGTATCGGTTTAAAATAGGGAAAATATAAGTTTGAACTTACAGAAACATCTTTCCTGAGTACCTTGGCAAGCACTGGGTTGACTTTATTAACAAAATCTTTAGGTATTTTGCTGTTTGGAATATTAGTTAGAATCCTCAAGCACGGCATTTCGTACGGCGTATTTCTTATAACTGTCTTATTTGTGTGTGATATTATAAATAGCTGTTAACAGATAAGTGTTAGCACTATCATACAATTCATACATAGTTATCTGTATTATGTAACCTTGTCAGTGTGGGTGTGACATACAAGTTCGAAATTTCATTTCACAAATCTATACAGCTTTTATGTCAATTTGCTATAACTTTAATGTATCTTTAATGTATTTTGTAGTACTGTTTTGAAAAAATAAGTCCCGCCGAGTTTCTTGCCGGTAATAAGTAATACCTCTCGGGTCAGAGGTGTAGGGTTAGAACCGGTGGTAGTTTCTTTTCTCTCTGACGTTCATAAGTGCATTGTAATATGCCTAAATTGAAGAATAAATATCTTTTATCTTTTTTTTATCTTTAAGATTCTTTACGTATAATTGAGTTGATTTCTCAAGAAACTAAGTTGCTAACGCGTGCCATTTTCGAATTATTGAAAATCTAAAATTAATCCCTAATCTAAGATAAACCAGCGTAAACACTTCTTAATTCATAACAATGTACTATTTTCTTCTCATTAGTAAGTAGAGAGTTTTCAATGTTCCTTACTTTCGTCAATAAGGTTTTAATGGTGCTTTTACCATAAAGTTATTATTTTATACTGGAGCGTATAGTCTAGGAAATATGAATTGAACATTTACTTTTTCCACTAAAATCTTTTTGCAAATATCAAACTAAAGCTAGTTGTAAAAGTGCCACCGTTCTTCAAACAACACAATCAATATTTTTTCAATCCATGAGTAGTAGCCATTTCTGCACCCGAATGTCGGAGCGACTCATAATTAAGCGTCCGTTTTCACTATTCAAGGCTATACGACTTTGAAAATAAGTATTATAATCGCGTGTAAAAAAAATGCACTTTAGTCACTCCGGCTCCCAAGTAAGGATTAGTGCTGTTATGAGCAATAGATATGGGTGCTCGACTTCTCATTGTCCGGTAGATTTACGCCGAACAAAAGATCGCAAAGTAGATAAGAAGTTACCAAATTATATTTCTCGAACTACATACTTCCGCCACAAAGTGAGGCCGAAAGAGAAGGTTATCTAGGGGACTGTGTCTCGTTTTGGCTAAGGAGGTAACGGCTTCATTAGACAATCAATATTTATGTGTCAAATGGAGGTCACAAGTGACAATTGTGTAACAAGTGCGGGTGACACCGCTCCCTAGATTATGCTCTATCGGATCGTTTTTACTTTTTAATAGTCACCTATAAACGACTGTTTTGCTCGGTAATAAGGCTCAACTGTGGTTAGGGAAATAAAGTAAGTGTAATGTCCGGTTTCTCTCTTGGGTCTCTTACGTTCCCGCACCTATGGCATAGCCCCCGAGGTACACAAAACTTGCGTGTCAGGTCAGGGGGCAGTTGCCCCTGTTCACAATTCATCGGGATTTTTTTTGTTTTTATGTATGTAGACGGCTGGACCGATTTGGAAAATTCTTTTTTTGTTTGAAAGAGTATATACTTCACAGTCGGTCCCATTGTCACCAGGTCCGGATCTGATGATGAGATCCTGGAGAAATCGAGAGAACTCTTCAACTATTATAGGAACAACACCTATAGTGATTTCAGTATTTTTTTACAGGAACTCGGACATTTCGTCTTGGAAAAGCGGAGCCTAAGTGAAGTCGGTTCTTTTTTTGTTTAAAATTATATTACCAATCTTTTTACTTTATTTCCGTGTAACAGCGATCTTCCTGTCCCGACGAAAAATTAACCTTCATTGTTTCGATTTTTGCGTTTTTTTATCTGTCGGTTAATCGCTAGTTAGTCTGAGACGTCAGAGTTGATTGTCGGCATAGTCTCTAACATCATTGTTTCACTTTCTAAGCCCGGTAGCACTGCGCTCTTAAAAACTAACGGGATGTCAACGCAAAGAACCAGTTATAGGGTAAATCGACAGTAACTGGCCACTGGCATACTAAAAATGAACTCTATTCACCTACAAACAGAATTATTGTCAGTTGGCCGGTTATTGAAGGGTGGCCAGTAATTAAAACCACATGCTAAAATGAATTCTGTTTGTAGGTGAATAAAGCTCATTTTTAGTTTCAGGTGGCCAGTTATTGGACGGTGGCCAGTTACTGGCGATTCACCCTACGGCTAGTCAATATGCCATTGAGTAACAGGAGACGACATCTCTAAGATTTTTTTGTCCCAAAAGCTGTAGTTGAAATCATTTCAAATCTATTATAGAGAGAAGTATAATACTACTCTATGATTCAGTCACAAATTATCAAACGCGAAACATGGCGCCTCTATTTCTATAACATCAACCGTGATGTTGAGTAAAATACTTAGAAAAAAAAGAATAAGAAAAAAAAGAAAGAACCTCCAAAGAAAAAAGGGAAAGAAAAAAGAGAGTCTTAGAGAAGATTATTACTAGAGTCTGCGCGAAAACAGAAGTGGCGTGAAATTCTTTACTACCAAAATTATAAGCCGCTACAATAGAATAGTGGAATTAATCCGTTCCCGTGCCCATACAAACCACGACAATTCTTTTTCCGCATACACTATATTAAACGGTCCACTATCCTCTCGTTAACTGGAGTTTAGTTATATGTGCAACCGGCCGTTAATCCGAGGAAGTGGCGGACTTCCTGATCTGCGTTCCCATCATTACTGGCAAAGATTAATAGTGACAGATCCGTCAACAATTGCGGTTCGGTTGAATTGTTAAATAGCTATTGATAAAATCATAGTCAGATGACTGATTAGAACTCAGAACTCAGAGCATATGAAGCGATACATAATGATTTTTAACAGTTGTAAGTAAAATGTTTTAACAAAATAAATATAGAACTGTGTTTTTTTGGAGTTACGGCCAATTTTGTATACAATTATCTACTGATCCTTACTCAGCACAACTTTTCCATTATGTTGCCAGCATTTTAAAGTGATGTCATGTTACGTAGGTAATACTATAAATACACTTATTTTTATCGAGTGAAACTGGTGAAAGGGAGCTGTAACTAGAATTATTCGCGTTCGATAGAAATCTTAAAATTAAGTTTGAAGGGTAGAATTAGGTAATTAAATGTTCCAGGGTCAAATACATACATACACGGTTTACAATTGCTACAGAAAGTAGCTTAAGAGATTGGATTTTTAAGATTTCCTTCGCAAGATAATGATTTTTTTTAATAAAAGTTTTTTAACTCCTCAAAAGCTTAGCTACTTCTAATGCTGTCGGTAGGTATCAATTGTGCAGATATTATCTGATTACGCGTCTGTTCTTTATTCTTTGCACCAACTCACGGATTTGAACTTAGAACTCCATGTGAACCGACACGACGCGATTTAAGCTTCAAACGTCCTAACTAACTCAAAACGTTTATTGTAATTTCAACTATATACAGATACAATAGAGTTGATATTAATTAAGTTTAATATAATTGTTGAGTCGTTTTGTATTTTATTAAAAGATTGAAAGTGAATTTGTTTTGTAATATCTGTAAGTCAACAAAAGAGACAATCTTGAAAATAAACAGATTTATAAAAATAATCTCAAAACGTTAATATTTTTAGGTACATTCGGCCAAAAATGTGAACCCTACTGGTTGAGGTTTGTTTGGACGTCATGAGACAACAAAGTCTGGCATGTTTTAACCTCCACCCATTAAAATCTGCCATATGGCCGGATCTAGCAAGTAGGATATTACAGCAATCTAACCATGGGTTTTGTTGCTCTCATTATTGTGTCATATCTGACGTGGCCAGCTCCGAGTCCAATAAGTTAATTAGGGATATCTTAAAATTCATATGTCATCAACACGTTATTTTCCTCAATACTTGTCCTTGTCAAAATGTCACGAGCTGTCAATCCAGCCGCCATTGCCATTACAATTATCGGACTCGACTATACCGTATACGGATTGAACGTATTCCATCTTCAGAAAAAGTTTAATTGGGGTTTGGGCGTGGTTGTACAGTCAGCGTCAATAGTATCTGCCTACACGAAGGCCGCAAAAATATGTGACACGCTGCTATGGCTCTATAAATAAGAGCGTGTCAGATATTTTTGCGGCATTCGTGTAGGAAGATATTATTGATGCTAACTGCAGCGGCAGAAGTAGCTAAGCGGATGAGGTGTTCAAAATGATATAAACACGCTATTCATACAGGATTTATAAAAATAGTGGTGATCCAATTAAGGGCATAATTGGTATCGTATTCTAATAATGAAAAAAGAAAAAAAAATTACGCGAAAAAAAGGTTTTGTATGTAGAGTTGACCGGCTCGGACGAGTACCATACAATTTTTTTCCGCCTATAGTATTTTTCCCCCCTACTTTTTCTTACTCGCTAGTTTTGCAATTTGATACCAATAAGCCCTTAAAGCCCTTGCTTGCTTTGATGCCTAAAACGGATGACCACTATTTTTGTTACATTCTGTATCAAATTAGTTTTGAACCTCGATACTTCGGCTGCCGAGTGTATTTTGTTATTTTTCACTTCTCATGCTCTTAAAATGTTACTTTAGTCTCTGCAGATCGGGACTAAAACTCTTTATTAATCTCTAGGGACTAAAACATTTTTTTTTGTAATTTACTTTGGAAACCCCTAAACAGCCACTCACGGTGTTTATGAATGGACGATTACCGCCCTTTTTAGCGATTGTGCATAGACAATTTTGGACCACGCATATAACCTCAAAATGACAACTGTGCGAAAATATGAAACAAAGTCGATTAAAAAAAAATCATAAACCGCCTAACAAATTTTATTGATAATTTCAATTTTTGCCATTATAAATATTGAGGTTTTGTGTAGAATGTCGTTATTTTTTCCTCGCATTCAAAGTGAAAAGTAGAGTGTTTAACGCGAGACTAAACAACCATAATGACCCTCTCGAACTATATCCAAACAATCTCGTGTCATTATGGCTTGTTTTAGTCCCTTGTTGAACAATCTACTTTTACACTGATGTGCCCACGAAAACTTTTTGTAATTGCATATTTTTGTTTATAAGTACTGTATCAAAAAACTTTTGTATAACGCGGGGAGACCGGCACAATCCGCCGGGAGATTGAAGTTACTCAAATACTCAATTGTATAGAGGCAACAGGACATTCCTTGAGCTCAATCTTTACCGGCTTGCCTATTTTAAGCACACGTGGAAAAACTATTTAAACAAAAGTGACATAATTAAGCTTTTCAATCTCGTACCTTACTTAGGCCACTCAGCAAGCTTCGTGGCCTAAACACGGTACCCGACTGAAAAGCTTTTCATTATGTCAACTATAGTATAAAATATTATTATAGACACACATATAATGCTATAATGGGAGCCGGAAATCTTTGAGTAATTACTTATTATGTCTGCGCACGTTTGACATAACTAAACGGGAGTTTCAAAACACAGTAAACCCACTGTATAGTATAATAAATTATTATGTGGCTAACATTAAACCCTTCCGAAAGAATATGGCCCATCGCTTCCTCGATCGTTAAAAGTCCATAAAATGAAGATTGACATTTCGAAATAATTTGTAGGAAAAATAACTTTAACGTCCTGTACGCAAGATTTATTTTAATACATTGTAATGTAACTCATACCTTTTGTATTTTAATTAATCATCTCGTACGTAGGTTATAATTGAATATAAAATTGGAATTTAAGTAATTTAAGTATCTTGCGTTGTTTAAGATTAAGGGCAGCCGCACACTGTTACAGGTTTTTGTATATTTGAATGGAATTTTAGCCTAAGTACATAAAAGTCAACCGGAACCACAGATAATAAGCTGGAAACTCGTATATGCCTTCATTATGGTGCTCTTAAAAATGTCTCAAAAATCTCGGAAAATCTCGTGCCTGGGCCGGAAGTTATTCAAAGAAACGTCAAAAAAAATAGTTTTGTTGCAAATTTCAAGGTTCTATTACTCCTATGATATTAATATGTCTGGGAAAATCTGTAGAAGTAGAAAATAAAATTTGCGACACGTAATGTCTCATGCATTTTTTCATGCACTCAACCGTTTTCGAGATACCCGCTCCCCCTCTCTGCAGGGGGAGAGGGGGTGCGCGGGTTGACATCGCGTCGACGTCGCGTCGGCGCTGCGCGGGCGCTCGGGCGACGTCGACGCTCGAAAGACGCTAGTGTGTGGTTAGCGTAACGCGTCGCATTCGCAAGCATTCATTGTGCGACTGCCCTTACAAGGATCTTTCTTTCGCATGAGGATATGCCGAAAAGAAAATACTACGTGAAGTCGACAACCTCGGTCATTTTGACATTCTTGACAGCCATTACGCACAATGTCATCAGTCAATACAAGGCTTAATTTGTACTTTACGGTGATAATGCAGTTAAAAGTGTATGTAACCATTAAAATAATTTGTGCTTGTCTCAATGTCTACCAGGACAGATGCAATTAAGGTTCACCCAACAACTGATACAGTAGGTCTGCAACAGATGTAACTAGTTGGCGAGATGTTCAAAAATATCTTCACACTAATTTATATACATACAAGGTGTAACCAAAATGCTGGTGATCCTTTTAAGGGCATTTGTATCGTAATATAATTATGAAAAACTAAGAATTAAATTCTCGCGATAAAAAGAAATGGTTTTGTATGGAGGGTTGGCCGGCTGGGACGGCGTGTCCTATACAATTTTTTCTTTCGCGTCCAAAGATTTTTTCTCCAACTTTTTCTGACTTGCAGTACGATACCCTATTATGCCTTCAAAGGATCACCAGTATTTTTGTTATACCCTGTATACAACAATATATATATATATATTATGGGACAGTTGTACACAAATTAACCTAGTCTCTCAGCAAGCTCTATAAGGCTTGTGTTGTGGGTACCAGATGACTATACAGGGCGTCCCAAAACTATGGAACATGAAGGGGAAGTACCTTAAATATCGTAGTTAGGGTATTTTGCTGAAAGAAGACTTTATGTTATTTTTAAAAGTTAGTAATTCTGCATTCAAAGATTTTCTAAAAGTTACTTGCTTCGTCTGGGAATCGAACCGACTTAAATGTGAAAAAAATCACCCTTACTTTTATGATACCAATGGAGAGAATAGCTAAAAAATAATAACTCTTCTTTAGTAACATACAGCCTTGGCCAGAAGTGTTGAGCACCAATGCGATTTTCATACAAAACTGGAAAGTTTAGTCCATCGTTTCCATCTTTGTTTAAGTTATTTTGTCAATTAATTTAAACTAATAGGCATGTTTTGTTGAAGTTAGTAGTAACAGCATCGAATATTTGCAATATGTTGCACCGACTTAAATTTTCATTTTTGGTACCTTCTGTTTTCATATTTTTTAAGTACCTTGAAAGTGTTATTAAGTGAAGTTTTCTATATTTATAAATAAAATATAACATACCGTTACCGTACATTGTTAGAATAGGGAAATAATGCTTAACATCAAAATTGTAAACAAAAAACACCTATGCTCAACACTTCTGGCCAAGGCTGTAGTATTTTAAAAGAAAGGAACAACGTAAAATATTTGAGTCAAATTTCAAGAAAATTATTTAGTGCCGAAAATCAAGTAATTCTTAGAAAATCTTTGAATGCAGAATTACTAACTTTTAAAAATAACATAAAGTCTTCTTTCAGCAAAATGCCCTATTTACGATATTTAAGGTACTTCCCCTTCATGTCCCATAGTTTTGCGACGCCCTTATATAGAATATTATTATAGACATGGATAAATACTTAAATAATGGATAAAGGTATAGAAATCATCCATGACTCAGGAACAAAAAAATTGTGATAAACACAACACACAAATAAAATGTCCTGACCAGGATTTGGACCCCAGATTATACAGAGCATTAAAATTTACATCAGTTATTAAATAAATACGCACCTAGACAAGAGCAGTCGTGCTTTCAGCCTTGATTCCGGGCTTAGACTTCGTACGGTACAGGAACAGTTTTGAACTTTTATAATTCACAAGTGCGATTTTCATTTTTAGTTAGAGAATATAATATGATCAGTCATAGTAAAAAATATTTTCTAACAGTTATTTACGATGCGCTAGGTATTATATAGATCTTTGTTGATAACACAAAGAAAAGATTATCCAAATTACATTTTTCTTTACCACACTATTGCATTCAACTATTTCAATATCATCTGTCATTTTATAACAGTTTGGTCAATAGATTATGTGAGCATATTCGTAAACAATTTGTAAAAATATGCGTGACCTTGAATTCTAAACGAACGACAAATGGCTAAGACGACGAATGCTATTGACAAAACCGTTATAAAATGTGAAGTTATGTAGCAATAATAAAAAGCGATAGTCTGGTAGAGAAAAATAAAACTTGCATAATCTTTTCTTTATGTAGCAAACAAATACGTGTAGGGTAGACCGAGGCGAATCGGATTACAGGGCGAAATGGATCGAGTAACATTTTGTCAAATTCATAACATCGTGGGTAGTCATGAACAGCCAATCAGACGTCCCCCGTTGAGTTTGACCTTCCCGCCTTCCACGGTGGCACGATCTTATGAATTTGACAAACTAGCTTAGCATGATCCGTTTCGCCCTGCGACCCGATTCGCCTCGGTCTACTATATTATACCTAGCTCAATGCTCACAATAGTTAGAAAATATTTGTCATTATTAGTACTTAACGTACTCTAACGGGGCACAATATAAAATCGGACTTGAGAGTTTTGTCATTTTTATAGGTTAAAAAGGCGTTGTTGTACTCCACTATTCGCATGGTTACTAAACTCTGTCTAGCGTCTAGACCTAGTGTAAAAGGCTAACAGGATTATCAGAACAATGGTGGTCGTTTAGGAACTGGATTATCACTTACTGCATAATGACTAGAATAACGAATTCGGGTCATCTTGTTTCATCATCATCATCTCAGCCATAAGACGTCCACCGCTGAACATAGGCCTCCCCTTTGGACCTCCATAAGTATCGGTCGGAAGCGACGTGCATCCAGCGTCATCATCAGCATCATCTTGTATGGCAGTATCTATTAGGGATGTCATAAAAATTCGCATTCGTATCAGCATTCGCATTCGCATCAAATGATGCGAACATTTCGCGAATACGAATGTTGCCAGAACGCATCCGGTTTTGACCGCACTGACCCGGCCGATGGTCATATGCTTGCTCATACACTGGAAGTAAAAACCACGGTATCACTTGACTCCTTTTGATCAATAATATCGGATTCCATCACATATGTGTTCTGTATTTATGAACTATGGAAGTATAAAAATTATAAGCAAGATTTTTTTTAATCTACTCCGTAACATTCGTTTTCGCATTTGGACATTCGCCTCCTGAATATTCATTTTGGCATTCGCGAATGTGAGAAAAACGACATTCGGGCCACACCTAGTATCTATACCTACCTACAAAGTTTTATTCAGACAGAGCAATGACACGTAGTTGCAGTAGAGTGTACTAAATAGTAGACGGAGAGCTAGCCACGTCAGATATGACTCAATAATGAGAGCTACGAGACCCCTCTAGTCAGATTGCTATACTATGCTTATTTATAGATCTGGACATCTGGCAGCTGTAAAGTGGTGGAGGTCAAAGAATGCAAACCAATTCAAGAAAACAAATCCTAGAGTTCTGGTTTTGATGCAATATTATGAGAAACTATATAAGTAATTAGATTAAATCATTGCCAAAAGTTTCTGTTGGAGGAAAGTAGTGCCAAACGACGTATAATGTAATTCATAGTTTGTCGCTTACTGTTTCTGTTTCCGCAATAGTATGCACGGTTTTTTGTTGTAATGTGAAAATATATGTCCTCTATTGCAGACAACTTCAGCAGCTTTTACCTATTTTGGTAGTACTATTTTTGAGTCTGTAACTCTGACCTCCACCCATTAAAAGCTCCCAAATGCCCGGATCTAGCAATAAGGAAAGTACACCAATCTAACCAGACGGGTTTCGTTGCTCTCATTATTGTGTCATATCTGACGTAGTCAGCTCTTAGCCCTGAGGCAGCGGCTGGCTAGCGATATTTAAGCTCCCGACGTGTTGTGGAACCCCCCTTTGCAACCCGTAATTTTTTCACCACGCCGTCATAGGTCAATCGAATAAGTTCCAAAAAAGCGTTGAGGACTAATGCCCACCAGACTGGAAATCGTTTTAATACCTTTATTTGGTCGTATATACGTGTAATCTGAGTTTGCCCAATCCCAGGCGGTGTGCATAACTTTTGGCGAAATATTTGCTCTTTTTTCAGTTATTTGCTTGTAGCTCAAAAACGGTAGGTCCTTCGGAAAAAGTCAATCCATTCAATGTTAAAGATGGTTAAATTCGGCTGCATTTGTTGGGGGTAGAGAGGCCAGATTGAAAGTTGGCTTTATGAGGAATTTTGAGAATATCTCGTGGTGTATTTTGTCCAAATAGGTTTCATTGGCTTTAGGTGAATAAAGGGCTGCCAAAAATAGTTGACTTGCTGAAATGAGGTCCTCAAAATCGACACAGGAGCAAAAAATTCCCAAAAATAATGCACACCTCCTGGGATTAGCTAGGGAAACACGCACAGATCTGCCCGCCGGATTCGTCTGACGGATATGCCCGGCGGACGGATCCGTCCATGTATGGCGCGAATCGGACACGGATTTGTCTGGAAACATATCTGAATAGCGCCATACATGGACGGATCTGTCCGCCTGGCATATCCGCCGGACAAATCCGACTGGAAAATCTGTTCGTGTATCCCTAATGGGCAAACTCAGATAACACGAATTTAGGACCAAATGAAGGTATTAAAATGATTTCCAGCTTGCTGGGAATAAATTTTTCGAAAAGTCTAATTATAATTAAGAAGCCGAAAAAATATATGAACGGGGGGAGGCGAGGGGGAAGGTCAAGTTAGCTCAGTTAGTTTTGTGGAACTGCCCGCACAGGGTTCCAATAGTACATTACGTACCTAGGGCGGTAAAATAAAGAACGGGTCAGATCGCGGGCATTTGTGGCCCGAACCGAAAGTAAGGGCCATAAACAAGTGATCTGAGGCCTTCTTTATTACCGCCCGTGGTGCGTACACAATTTTACGTCTTCTCTTGGATGTGAAGTAAGATTTGCCGCTACGCCCGTGGGCGGCAAATGTCACTTACCGCCCAGAGTGACGTAAAATACTTTGTGAGCTCGAATACTATGAGCTATCCGGCTGCCTCTTGGATACTGTAAACTACGCGTCATTGCTTTAACTATTACCCTGAGTATATAATATACCAAAATAAAAACATGGACGTCATCAATACATACTTAGCTCCAAAAAACAGCTGAGACTGCCCTTTTGTCATGCATTTGTGGTTATAGTTTTATATACACAATAATAAACATCATAGAAGGTAGAGTGGAAGCAGAAAGGAAGTCAGGAAAGTCAAGGAGAGCATACATGGATCAAGGGGTCGATTTTTTTTCAATTCAAGCTCGAAAATAATCGCACACAAAAGTTTGTTGCCAATTTTTTCGCATGGAATTAATAGTTTAAATAAGCATCATTTTAAATTTCTATAGCTTTTATTTTTAAAACATACTTTCATCGTTTTATTCGGAGTTTTAAATGTGACTTTCGAGTGCTCGAATCTCAAAAATCACCCCCCAAGTATTAAAGGAAAAAATAAACGTCGTGTCGTATCAGGCTGTAAAGGAGAAGGCAAATGACAGACAGGCATGGAAATTGCTCCACCGACAAGAGCCTAGCTCTTAAATATACGATGATGATGATGATACACAATAATAGTGATGTCTAGGTTAAGTTTACATTGTGATTTGGTGTAAAATACCCTAATTGTAATGTGTTTTTGTACTTGTTAATAAATGATTTACTTACTTACTTAAAACGGTACCTATATTGCCTTGACAAATATATTTATCCCTTTCCCGATTTTGATTCCAATTTGCGATTTCCCGCTGCGCTGTTAAAAATATTGTGATTGGTCAAACAAAGTACTGTCGCCATTAGATATATCGGAGCGGTCAAGGTGGTCATAAATATCTGAACAACGCCTCTATTGTCTAGGCGATAAAGTGCATGTTCAGATATTTTTGAGTACCCTGGCCGCTCCGATATATTTGATGGCGACTGTACATACATAATTTTAGACGCGGTCAAACTGAAATAAATGATGCTGTAACGATATTCATAGATATAT
Source organism: Pammene fasciana (assembly GCA_911728535.1). Classification (NCBI taxonomy): domain Eukaryota; kingdom Metazoa; phylum Arthropoda; class Insecta; order Lepidoptera; family Tortricidae; genus Pammene; species Pammene fasciana. Next base: position 43,273,112 of record OU452272.1, on the reverse strand, counting down.
TTAAGGTTACTTAAAAATTAGAAATTTAAATATGAAAAGAAGTTGAAAGGAGCTTAGCTAGCAAATAATGATGAATAGGTTTGGGACTGTCGTAATATCACTCGTAATGTAACATGATATGATACAAAAATCCATGGAGTCGCTGTCTTAAAAATATTGGCAAGAACTTTCAATATTTATGCAAAATGTCATGTAAACCTAAAAAAAACTAGGTGATAGATATAACACGAGTTTTCTTTCAGATCAATAATATTTTGGTAATACTCAAACAAATGATACGTGTAGCTCGAAAAGCTGGCAAGTTAAGTGGGTCTAGGTTGGCCACGTTTGCACATCCCCATGTTAAACGTGCATATTGATTTTTTTACTAGATATAGGTTTTTTTCTAAAACAATGAAAACAATAAATACTTCAAAATTAATTTTAGAACCTATCTATCCAATGATGTTGTTATATTTTGCAATTATAACATCCTTGTCACTCACGTTGTTAATAGAAAATAAGCTTGTCTCTTTCACACGGCGGTGGCAGGTCACCAGCACCTCCAATCCACACTTCTACGTTGCTCGTGCGCGACTAGAGAGAGACGAGCCCATTGACTCCATTTAAGGGCCTTATAATAGCGACTCCATGGATTCTGTAACCTCGGTATGCTACGAAAACTCTAGGGCCTAATAATTACGAAATAGTTCTGAAAGTCCCATCAAATCAGAAGTTGCAAGTGCAAAGATAACAGAAACACAAACTTAATTGTGCGGTCAATAGAAAGGTCGCAGTACGAAAAGTGCATGTCAAATTGACCGTACGCACCATTTATCTTGCGCAAATAGTAGTTTGTATAAAAATTGCAAGTCACGATGATGAGTAATGATATAAAAAATTACATAGAGTATCGAAAAGTGCGAATTTTTTAAACTTTACGTACTTATAATTTTTGTGTATCGTTTCATGTGTATGTATTTATTTAATACAATTTAAAATTAAGTCCACCTAATTTAATAACAACCTGACTACTTAAAAACTGTAATTTGCCTCATTCACAAAAATAAAACAAGAGTTTTACGCCCCGTTCGTAAAAATAGTCCAATTTGAAATCTATGGCGCTTAGCAGATATCCAGAAACATAAGGAAAAATATTATAAAAGCCTACATCTGGAAAATAGCACTGTATGGAAACGACACGTGGACTTTAAGGACCTTATCACACTTGAGCGATTTGAAAGCGATTTCTATAAAAAAACTCGTACGCGGCGAACTCGCTGCGTGTTCGCACCCATACAAAATTCGCTCGCAAATCGCAAGTGTGATAACGCTAAGTATGATAACGAACTAAGAGAGGCAGAAGGAGACCAAGTGCACTTGACATGTGGTATTGGTTAACAATGGTAGGAATCAGCTGGACAGAATGACGGACGAATAAATAAGTTCTAGATTTATTAGGAGGATTTAGGAGGAGAATGAGATTTCTTATGAAGACGATTCTTATTACTTACTGCAGTGGCGCAGCGACCCAAAGATCTTGGCCTGCGACACCAAAGATCGCCAGGCTTCTCTGTACACACCCGTCTCTGTCCAGTCAACGGTGCCCACTGCGGTGAGGTCCTTCAGCACCTCGCCGTTCTAGCGGTACAACAAAGCAGACGCGGTGGAAAGGCTGGCTATATTAACATATTAGGGTACCTGATACGACACGACGATTACATAAAGAAAAGACCGTTATAGCTGGGAAAGAAGAAGGCGCCGTAGTGTAGCGTAGACGGGCTATGACTCAGGCTAAGGAAAAGGCTAATGTAGTGTCGTATCAGGGGCTTAAAACAAATAAGGTGAGGTGAAATTAATGACGGTTACTGCACCGCACAGCCAGATTCTTAAGTAAATGCTGATGATGATGACACTTAGGCTGCGTTTCCAGCAGAGATGAGCGAGGATGTGTTGAGAGTAATGTTCTTTTGAAAACCAATAGAATCACTTAATTTGTTTATCCTCGCGCAGCGCAGCTCTAGGATTGGTTCTTCATAAACACATTACTAGCATCGCATTCTCTCTCAGCTCTAGTGGAAATACAGCCTTAACATTAAAACTTTAAAACCATTGCGAGCTCGAAGTGATAATGTAATGAAACAGCAAAAGAACCATTTTCTACGTGGGTCACCCCGAAATGATCCGAAATAAAAACAACTATGAGCGGATGATGCTTAATAGTACATTACGTACCTAGGGCGGTAAAATAAAGAACGGCTTAGATCGCGGGCATTTGTGGCTCGAACCGAAGGTAAGGGTCTGAGTCCTTCTTTATTACCGCCCGTGGTGCGTACACAATTTTACGTCTTCTCCTGGGTGTGAAGTGAGATTTGCCGCTGCGCCCGTGGGCGGCAAATCTCACTTACCGCCCAGAGTGACGTAAATTATGTTTTATTGCTTCTCAAAGTATTCTCCCTCGCAATTAATGCATTTTTGCATTCTATTAAACCTGACATTAAACTAGTAATTCCAGTCTGAAGTACATGTTGCCAAAAGGGCGTAAGCTACAATAAGTAATAAATCCCTAATTCTGGGAAACGTAAAAAAAACATTTGGACTCAGATCAGGGCTATACGGAGGAAGGGTCATCAACTCAACGTTTTCATGGTCCAAAAAATCTTTTGTCTTACGGGCGGTGAGCTTGCATTTTCGTGATGTAAGAGGACGCGACGAGTCGGGTTCCGTCTGCGAAGTTCGGCCAAGATTCCTGGTAAACGTACCGAAGTACCAATCAGCGGTAATATCGTCACTTGAGACGATATAAAGGCGGGTTTAGACAGGGTCAGTAACTGACTTCGATTTCAAGACAAGTCAGCGCTGACCCGAAAAATACCCAATGTAAACTGATTTGAAGTCAGTACAGCGGCGGGAAGTCAGCGCTGACTTCAATATTTGCAGACGAATATTTTGAGGTCAGTCGGTGCCCCCGCCACTCCCGCGCCAGTGGTAAAAAACCCGTGTAAATGGGGGTCAGCCACTGTCGCTGTGCTGTAGGTTGACGTCGCGTTGTGTAGACGCTCAAATGTCTCGTAAACTAAGCGACTTTCCTCAGTGACTTCACAAACGTGTGTCACCATACTCAGCTTACCACCACTATGTGATGATTGATGATGATGATGATTTCTTCCTGTTATCCCTCATTAGGGACATAGGACTCGCAGAAGAGTTTTCCATTTGTCGCGATCTTGAGCGGCTACTTCCAGCTCTTTCCAGTCGAGACCAATTGAGCCAGCCTCCGTCTCAACTGGTCGCCTCCGTGTAGTAAGGGGGCGGGACCTTCTACTGCCAGTAACTTGACTGGCTCCATGTAAACGAATGAAATCATGGATGGCGGCAGTGTCGGCGCCGATAATGACTTGTACCCTTCCTTACCCTGTCTATACCTGCCTTTATACACGGCTTTTGACTTCCCTCCGTTAAAGCGTTTCAGAGTAGATCTGCACCAAGCAACACGAGCCCTCTTTTGCTCTTCTGACAAATTATGGGGCACCCATCGGGAAACTAGTTTTCTGAGACCCAACTCACTATGAAAATAGTTTGGATTGCAGTCATCTCGATGCCTATGGTTGCGCGAACGGTCGTATGTCACATGTCTGTCTTCTTTTATATTTTTTTCCAGCGGCGACGTTTTCAGGCGTGACCGTTGTTTTTGGTGGACCCGTAGAAGGTAAGGCACTGAGAGAGACACGATCCCGTTGAAACTCCGCATACTAACAATATATTGTCGGTTGACTAAGTGCTTCAATATTATATATCGCAACAAGCTCACTGAGATAACCCTCGGCGAAAGTTGTGATAAATTATGGCACGGAAATTTACACGCGTGAGTTCTATTTTGTTTATCGACTAGTCAATTTTAAAACGTTCTAAATATAAATAATACAACTTTTTTTTAATTGTGACAATGGCATCACGATTATAAGTGGCTAGTATGCATGTAACAAAAATGGCTTTAACCTAACTCAGTCAATTCCGGATCATATCGGGGTGACCCTCGTACTTTTAAAAGATTTAAAAATAATTTATTTCCAGGCTTCGAATAAATCCGGATTACACTAATCCCACAGTGTTTGTTATCGTTTGCAAATCGTGAAGGTACGACATCAAATCTACTAATGGGTTATCCCGGAATGGTCTCAAAGAGCGTTGCTTTGTTTGTGTTACCTTTATCCTGTCGCACTGTTTCTATACTTTCTATCAGATTGTCATGCAGGTTTTATTTTGCCCGCATTTCGAATATAGTTTGTCCGGAAAGAAAGGTGTCGTGGTTTATATGGAAGTTCATACTTTCTACGACACTTCTTTTTTCTTTCTATGGGACAGGTGGTCCCAGCTGGCCGACCCTCCATACTAAACCAAAATTTTATTTCGCGCGAAAATATTTTTTTCTTACTTTTTCCTAATTAGAATACGATACCAATTAATTATGCCCTTTAAAGGATCACCAGTATTTTTGTTACACCTTGTATAGTTCATTTAAATCATTCACTCATGTCAAGGACTTTTTGGGCTGATTGTGTATCCTTAGAATTAATGATAGGTGGTCCTACATAAAAATATTTTGTCAAAAAAAACGTCGCATGCTTCTGTCCGGCGCCTACTCTGCGCGCGCACATCGCTAGCATGTTACAAACATGCAAAATCATTGGTATACCAATCGGGCGCGTCTTAACACATCTTGTGTAACCTACGGTTTTGGTTGTGTTAAATGTAATGTTAATAAATTCTAATTTTAACCAGCTAGGTGTTTGTCAAGGTCGACTGTAACATATAGCATATTTTGTTTGTTTGTTTTCCCATTGCATATCGTCACTACATATCGAAAAAAATAATAATAATAAAAATAAATATTTGGGGACAATCTTACACAAATCAACCTAACCCCAAACTAAGCAAAGCTTGTACTATGGGTGCTAGGCGACGATATAAATACATACTTATATACATAGAAAACATCCATAACTCAGGAACAAATATTTGAGATTAGCACACAAATAAATGCCCTTACCAGGATTCGAACCCGGGACCTCCAGCTTTGTAGGCAGGGTCACTACCAACTAGGCTATGGAGGCCGTTACAAAAAAGATTGTATCTCACACTTCTTCTCTAAGGTGAAACGCAGTAACTCTATATGCATCGCATACATAGTTACTACATTTTTCTTTTGAGTGACAGAACAAGATACCTACAAGTTTTTTTTTTAAGTAGTGACGATATACTAGTTACTGTCAACAGGCACACATGAGGAACAGGATTTTTTTTTTTAATTTAACACTAATTAAAGTTTTATTTAATTTGTAGAAGGGTAAAAAGGTAGATTTTTTAATCTATCACGCGAATGAAGCAAAGCAAAAGGCGGAGAATAAGTTTATAAACATTAAAACTATAAATTGTATTTTTTATGGATATGGTTGGTAGCCAAATTTACTAGCTTTAGCCCTAATTATACCCGCTTCTCTCTCAGTCGTCTTACCTTCATAATATCAAGCTTTCGGGCTGATCAAGCTGTATGGAGTTAGCACTCTATGCTTATTATTCCTCTTTACTTTAGATCGAGAAGCCAAGATAAGGGATGGTATTACGTACTCGATGGATAAACCCGATGTCAAGTCGTTACACAATCGTTATATTTTTTAAATTAATTAATTGTTGCTTTTTAGGGTTCCGTAACTAAAGGGTAAAAACGGAACCCTATTACTTGAGACTCCGCTATCACTCCGTCTGTCCGTTTTTCCGTTTTTGTTTCTCAACGGGCTGTATCTCATGAACCATGACAGTTAGACATTTGGAATTTTCACAGATGATGTATTTCTGTTGCCGCTATAAAAACAAATACTAAAATTCAGCATAAAATAAATATTTAAGTGTGCTCCCATACAAAGGACGTATTTTTTTTGCCGTTTTTGTATGTCACCACGCTGTATCTCATGAACCGTGATAGTTAGACAGTTGAAATTTTCACAGATGATGTATTTCTGTGGCCGCTATAACAACAAATACTAAAGACCAGAATAAAATAAATATTTAAGGGGGCTCCCATACAACAAATATGGTTTTTTGCCGTTTTTATAGGTACGGAACCTTTCGTGCACGAGTCCGACTAGCACTTGGCCGGTTTTTATTTACATCGGCACAATTTTAAATACAACACTATATCAACCGCTGGCGCCAAGCACGAGACACCTTAATGCTTTACTCAACCGTAAACCAGTTAACAATACAGACTGGCAGTCCTCTAGTCTACAGCTACACCATTAAAATGTTAACTTCTATGCATTTTAGTTTTAAGCACGTTGATATGCCCTTGCACCTTATGTAAATCCATCTATTTTTAGTTCCAATACAGGATAGGAATTGATTAAATCAAGCGTTCAACTTATCGAGAAGGCCCAGAGTGCCACACGAATCTACAGGTAACCGGAAAAATTGTGCCGTTTTTTGCTGACTTAAATCGAACTTTATTATCAAGTAAGGTTGACATAAGAGACTAGGGACAAATCAGAGGAGGAGAAATAGGGGGAAAATGTCCAAAAAAGACCAAAAAGTGTCTCTTTTTTTGAAATTCACTAACGTCATTACAGTGATCGGCGAAAAGGATGCCACACCGCGGGAATTCAACTAGACATAGTATTATGGATGTGCCGTTTCGCCCGCGATACCAATTAAACTGCTCGAAAATATACGTGTTTGTATTATGTTTAATACAATACAATCAATGAGTGTCGGTTACGACTTGTAATAACTAGTAGTCTGCCCCGAACTAAGAACTCGCTCGTTGACCAGTAAAATAATGGTTTGTTATTTTAATTTTATAGAAACCAAAAAACACAAAAAATTATATGCGAAATAAATAATTTCATTAAAATACTTAATTACAAATGTTTGTGAAAATTACTGTAATTCTATTTTTCTATCCCGCAAATGCCGCGGCATATCCATACTAGCATAATGATTGACGTCATTCACCCGGTGTGGAATCCTTTTTGCCGATCACTGGCTCATTAACTAACTAATATCTAGCTATAAAAATAGCTTAACGAGCATAAAAGCATGATAGAATGTGTAAAATATCAGGTGTAAATTGGGACACTTTTTGTGTCTTAGTGGAAACAATTTGGTTCACGGTTCAAAAAAGGTACGTATCCTACAATTCTTCTGAAACCGACCAGAGGGTTGATTTTTAAGATTCGAGCGCTCGAACCCGACATTTAAAACTCTGTCAAAAACGATAAAACGGTCATTTAAAAATAACAGCGATAAAAATATAAAATCATGATTATTTTAACTATTAATTTCATGCGAAAATAATGGCGACAATCTTTTCTGTGCGTTTATTTTCCAGCTTAATTTCCTTGAATTCGAGTGCTCGAATCTCAAAAATCGCCCTCCAGCACTTGATTTAAAACTATTTGTTAAAATTAATGCCTTCCTACTTTTTATCGCGTCCGATGTATATTTTAAGGTGCTCAGTTGCATTCAACAGTCCTTTTTCATAACTCGTCTCTTACTTAGCCTGAATATTATTAAACATTCAAATTCATTTGCATAAAGCAAATCCATATTATTTTACACAATAGCAGATGTCAAACAAACTCGATACCGTCTTTGTTCATACAGGATGTATCTGACCTCGGGGACATTATTTCGAGGATAGATTTTACAATCTTACAGCTTTACTATTTTCTAGTCGAAGCTATGAAAATGATTAATAAAGTTTTCAAAAATAGTAAAGGGCTACTCGTGAATATCACTGTTTAAATACAAGAAACAGTTTCAATTTCCTTACAAAATTGTAATTAGTTTTGAAGTTTTCCGTATTTTTTGGAAATTGCGCCAAATTGAATATAGTGCAATTTTTGTTTCATCAGTACAGTTGCCATCATTGCCATGAAATATAACAAAGCGGCCAACGTGGTCACAAATATCTGAACAACGCCTCTATCGTCAAGGCGATAAAGTGCATGTTCAGATATTTTGTACCCTGGCCGCTCCGATATATTTGATGGTGACTGTAAGATATATACATTTATTTTCATAGTTAACGCACTATGCAAATAACTTAAATGAGTGCATTGGATTATAAATACAATTTTTTTTTCACACCTTACTATTCGAAAAAGGGTAGGTAATTTGTTGCCCATTTACAGGGAGCAAAAGTGACTTTTGAATTTTGATCCCTCTGCGATTTGTTGCCCATTTACAGGGAGCAAAAGTGACTTTTGATCCCTGTGCGATTTGTTGCCCATTTACAGGGAGCAAAAGTGACTTTTGATCCCTCTGCGTTTTTTTTTAAATTTTCCTTTTCTTTGCAACCGATTATAATGAGACAACATTATATAACTTCTCTTTCTAGCAGATAGCTAGTTCAGTATCTTTGTTTTCGTTTTTCTCATAGAAGGAATGGAAAGTAGAGTGTACTACGCGGTAGCAAAATTATTTCGATCTCGGGTCACTTGAATCCCTCACTACGCTCAGGATTCCACGTTAGAATCCTTCGCTTCGTTCGGGATTCAACACGCTACCCTCGACCGAAATAAGTCATTTTGCTCCCTTGTTATACAATCTACTATATCTACTAGTATTGCCTGTGTAGGTTAGAAAAATTACGCCCGATATTTCTTCCATCTACTCCCCCCCGAACAAGCTCTATAGTTATCTTATGGAGATCAAAGAAAACAGGTCATTCGCCTTACATGGAGACTCCATAAAAGTCGAATGACCCGTTTTAATTGTCCTTGATACGCCGTTTTCACCTCTATTGCCTTCGATTTAGAAAGCACCATAAGAACCAATTAGGCAATCGGCATTCCGATGAGCAATTCGCAAACAAGTTTCCCCCGGTACGCGGACACGGTGCGGTGTGGCGAAACACGCGAATCGTTTAGATTTTAAGGTTATAAGGTAAATGTCCTAATAATCGCCACGCCCAATAGTTGACACTTGTCACCCTTATTGACAATTAATAATTTAATATGTTAGCCTATACAATATGTAACAAAAATATTGGTGATGCTGCTTAAGAACAAAAATTTTGGTTTTGTATGGAGGTTTGGCCAGTTGTGATATCGTCACAAAAAACATATTGTATGTGAAGTCCCCAATCCGCTTTGGATCAGCGTGGGGTCTATAGCCCGAACCCTCTCTCAGCAGTGGGACGTTTACAGGGTGTAATAAAAATACTGGTGATCCATTTAAGGGCATAATTCGTATCATATTGTGAGTAAGAAATGGCAGGACAAAACTTTTATTGAAAAAAAAAATTGCATGGAACATGTCGTCCCGGCTGGCCAAACCGTCCATACAAAATAAATTTTAATTTCATAATTAGAATACGATATCAATTATGCTCTTAAAAGTACTTATCACCAGCATTTTTGTTACACTTCGTATTAGAGGGTTAGCAACGCGCATGTGTCACGTCTGGAGTTGCAGGCTTCCATAGGCTACTACAGCTGCTCACCAGGCAGGCTGCATGCTTGTTTGCCATCGTCGTGGTATAAATTTTAATGATGACATGTACCTACTGGGATAGTGATATGATAAGCACGAGGGTGTCTTATTTTCCAGCCGACTCAGCCAACTTGGTTTTCATTTTCTGGTTGAGCTTAGGAAAAGTTTAAATGAAAATTAGATGTATTTAAGCTCGCCTTTGTACACACTTACTATATTTTTGTTGTTCATGTACTTGTTTTGTGCAATAAAGTGTTTTACTACTACTACTACAACCCGGTGAATATTGAGCTCTGAATAAGAGCACCTCGCCGCTATTAGGTTTAAAATTTTATTTACGAGCTTCGCCCATGAATCCTTCCGCTTGCTATTTTTGCAACTTTTAATCGAAAATCAAAGCAAAATCAAATCAAATCATTTAATGTCATAACAAAAAACACATGTCAAATTAAAAATATACAAATTAGAAAAGTCGAATTATACTACTAAAAATAATAAAAACACATAGGATAGTAATACCTAATCAATTAAAATACCCAATCAAAAAATACAAGAATGTCATTTTTTTAATGAAACAACACAATTAATTTAACAACTTAACTACCTTCAAAAACTGCTTCACACTATAATAAAGGTGCCCACCCAATAAAAATGATTTTAATTTTGCAACATATTGCGCATACGAAGGCGCCCCGTGACTTCCGTGCTCAGCTTATTATAATTCTTAATTTATATTGGTGAGCTGAGGGTTTTCATACACGCGTTATACAGGGTGTCCCAGAAATCGACGTCAAGCCGTGAATGGATGATAGACCAAGTTATAACAGTTATCAGAAAAATACAAAAAAAATCTATCACATGTTCTTCAAAAATTATGGTCACTTTAAAAATTTACTAGAATATTCAAGCCGGGGGCCGATTTTTGACAGCCGGACGCTCGAATTCAAAAAATTCAAGCTCGAAAATAATCTCACACAAAAGTTTCTCGCCAATTTTTTCGCATGGAATTAATAGTTTAAATAATCATTATTTTAAATTTCTATCGCTTTTATTTTTGGGTCAATCAACTTTTTCTTGTTTTTTGCGAGAATTGCCCTTATTCATTATTAGTTTAACTTTTGTGGGTTATAACAATGTCAACATGAATCAAGATCCTTTACACGCATACCAGATCAGGAAAATAAATAATAACGACACATTATTCATTAAAAAAATGGGTGACCCAGCGGAAGAGCCGTTATTTTCATACAAAAGTGAGGGACACCTATGTCCACTGGGTCACTGGCATTAACGAAGATATAACGTGTTAAAATGTGATAGAAGAGATTGCAATTCGTAGCATGTTTATCTGTATCTTATATAAAGTGCATAACTTAGTTAAATATAATCCGCATAATTTATTTTTATCACTATTAGTCGAGGTATGCGAAATTTTGCTGACAAAGAATAGTTGATTGACCCTTTTAACACATAATTTCATCGTTTTATTCAGAGTTTTAAATGTCACTTTCGAGTGCTCGAATCTCAAAAATCACCCCCCTGGTCTCTTAACTTCTAGTAAATTTTTAAAGTGACCATAATTTATGAAGAACATGTGATAGATTTTTTTTTGATTTTTCTGATAACTGTTATAACTTGGTCTATCATCCATTCACGGCTTGACGTCGATTTCTGGGACACCCGTATTATAACCACTTATTTCTTAAAATGTGTAGAAAAATGTGCAGAACTAGCGACCCGCCCCGGCATCTAAGGATACATAGGGACAGACAGTAGAAAGCGACTTTGTTTTGTACTATGTATTGATGATGTAGATATATACGAAGAATAACTAACATTTAACCATCTTGTGAATTTATAGTTTTTATGTAATATTATACCGCTTGATTCCCATTTAATTAACAAAAGAGCAAAACAAAAGTTTTGCTCGCGACTTCGTCTGCGTGGAAATAGTAATCCACCCTCTTTTTTACCCCTTAAGGCGAAAAAACGAATATATGTATAAGCTTACTCATATTCAAACTATTTCCATAGGTAATTTCATAATCGGTTCAGTGCTTATTGATTCCCCACACAAACTTCCACCCCCCATTTCAATCCCTTAAGAGATGATTTCTGGGATCAAAAATTTTGCTGTGTTCCTCCCCAAAACTTAAAACATCTTCGTAAAAAAATCGTCTCATTTGGTTCAGCGGTTTAAGCGTGAAGAGGTAAAAAACAGATACTTTCGCATTTATAATATTAGTTATGGATATAGGATTATATATGGCAGCCTTATTCCTTATCATTTATGCTGTTTATTTATTATATAAAAATACAGAACCCTCCATTGTGAGTATCTGACTCACACTTAGCACTTTTTTACCAATACATTACTCCAATACTCATCAAAAGCAAATAAAATTCGGTGGCAAAAACATACAATCAAATATTGACATCAAACACCAGTATTTCCAAATCAAATGCCACTGTGTGCGTATAATCATAAGGCTGAGTTTAGCTTAACTGTAATCCTAGACGTGTTTGCTGTCTCTTTCCTTGGCACAGATGATATTAGTTCCAATGTTGTTTTAATACATATTTCACAGTTCACGGAATTTGTGAAGGATCCCTACTTGCCTTTGTAGGCTAGTCGGTAGCCTGCCTACAAATGTGGAGGTTCTGGGTTCGAATACCGGTAAGTGCATTTGTTTGGGTGTTTATCACAAATCCATCAGTATGGCATACATATTTACATATGTCTACTAAAACTTCAGGGTGTTTTTATTTTTATCAATTTGGGGGAATATACAACGTGGATTTTCTTTTTGGGTCAGTGAGGACAGCTACCGGATCCCGTGCTGCTACGCAAAAATGGGCTAAGAAGACCTTCCCTCTATTTCAAATTAATGAAGATTCGCGTTCACAGATTTTTGATAAAACATACAGGGTGCGAGAAAAAAGTCATTTTTGACAGACATTTTTTATAACACCATTCCATCCCATTTCTATCCAGGATCAAAAGCTTGAATGGGACCAAAAAAAATTACGGCTAGAAAAGCCACAAATCGAGGAAAACTTTCTCCATACATATTGTAGTCGAATTTGCATTAGCGAATGTTCAAAAAACAACTTTCGTTACATCTCTAGACTCTTACGCACCAACTTACTAGTTTGCCATATGGTGCCATAAGAAAATATTGACATTTTTCTGTTTGTGTCTTTAACACATTAGCGCGTGAACGGTGGCAAACAAGCAAACAACTTTGTGACCTTCAACCGTTAAGTGTGTTTAGAGACTGTACTTGTCAAACATAAATATGCGTATATTAAACGACTTTCAAAAAGGAGGTTTAGTGCGGTTGTAACATTATTAAATGGCATCTAATGACATGCACTAAGGAATTAACTAGTAAATAAAATCAGCCTTTACAATAGGCTAGATGAATTTTTTGTTGTGATGATCAAATGTCTATATGGGGCCAATTGCCTTAAATATACATAAAAGACAAAAAGAGACTTAAAGTCTGTGATTTGCTTTTGTTTCTCAAAACGCTCCTAACAAAATGATATGAAGCCGAAACGTTAAAGTATGAAAAAAAAAATTGAAATTGCTATTTTTACAGTGAAATATTGCGTTTATTATGTATATGGTTGCCATACAATTTATTTCACAATGAAATATTAGAAATCGTACCATTCGATTCATATCATTGGTTATTTAAATTTCGTACTTTAAAAATTCGAAAAAAATTGAAATTTTGAAGCCTGACATCTCTGAACGATTTCAATAGATTTTTTAAATGTTTACTTTATTTAGATATTTTGATCGTTTTGAATCCTATCAACTAAATTTTATTGCCTAATTCAACATGTGTCATCCCTATTAGGGTCGGCACGAACGGGAACCAATTTCGGCCGAGGCAACTGGTTTTAAAAGCTGCCTTTATGTGAATTTGATATAATCCAAATAATAGAGCCCTAATAGCAGTAGGCACCTACATTGTACAATCGCTATCAAATATATCGACCTGCTAAGGTACTCATAAATATCTGAACATGGGCTTTATCGCTTCGACAATAGACGCTCTGTTCAGATATTTGTGACCTTGGCCGCTCCGATAAATCTGATGGCGACTGTACTCATTGTACAGACTATAATTTTAAAGCGTATGCGCCAGCCGATCGTTAGCAGACGTTTGTGCGTCATATAATTTTAATACATATCGTCACTACTTTGTAAAAATCTCGTATCTCCCACTTCTTCTCTAAGTTGAAACGCAGTAACTCTATATGCATTGCATACATAGTTACCACATTTTTCTTTTGAGTGACAGAACAAGATACTAGTTTTTCAAAGTAGTGACGATATAATAGTTAGGTCGAAATGTTATGCTGCATGCCTCCAGTGTGAACGAACGCATAATGAACATAAAACAATTGACGGGAAGTCGTAAATGTAAACCAGCCTTCGGACCACAGATAACTCATCTTTTGGTACAGTCGAGTTCTCTAATACATTGTCATCATCATCTCAGCCACAAGACGTCCACTGCTGAGCATAGGCCTCCCCTCATTAAAGGGGGGGTTTGCCATACGCGCCACGCTTGGCAGGCGGGTTGGCGCGCGCAGTTTTTTTTTTGTTTATTGTTGTTTAGGCTTTCGGAAGATGCTGCTGCCCATCTCCCGGTATATTCCCTTAGTAAACTCCTACTGCAACCACGGGACGATATGGTGGGGGACAATTCTAAGGCCGGGCACCCCACGGCACCACGGCAATACATTGTACTAATATACTTAGTATTTTTCTACTCGACTATAATGCTTGAATTGAGACGTTTCCCGAACTACTAACGCATATTTTTTGATAGAGCTTTTATGGTCGCAAATTTTAGCATCGTCGTCTACCTGCGCGGAAATAGATTTTCATACAATATCATACAATGGTCGGAGACGAGGACTGTACTCCTCTCTGACCGCCGATACGATCCACCGGGAGATCAAAGTTACTTTAGTATTTTATACAATCGTGCTATAATGCAGAGCTTTTCAGTCCAGTATCTACCGTGTTTAGGACACGAGACTTTTTGAGTGGCCTAAGTAAGTTACGAGATTGAAAAGCTTAATTGTGACACTATAATAAGTACGTATACAATACTTTTTATACGAATGCTGAAAATATGCAAGCCCTTCTAAACTTCGTGTGACCAATCACAACGTAATGTTGTGCGTTGTGTTGGTCATATTCAAATCTGGGAAAGGGGACCCTATCCACTTAAACTACTTAAGTCTAAGGAATATAACAGAATAACTGTGAAATATCAAGGCCGATCTTAGGTCATCTATTATATTATGTACAGTTCGTGAGCTTTAAGAAGAACCTTCGGGAATCGGCGATGACACACGAAGGTAATATTGCTGTTCTGCTTTTCCACGTGTCACTGTTGATTGATACCCGACGTCTCTTTCTAAAACCCGTAGGTTCTTTTTAGAGCTCACGGACTGTGAGTATGTTTCGAAATATAAATTCAATTAAAATTAAATAGATCAAATTGGTCAAATAAATTAGACAAGCACAATAAAAAATACAACGTAAAGCAATAACCTTGTCAAGAGTATACTTGATACAGGCACTATCAGTTTCTACAACTGCTTGCCTGCTTACAAATAATAATAATAATAATAATTGAGCCATCTTTGATGTCGCTTTTTATGGGGGCCCATTTTGCGCAAGGCGAGTCACCGTCTGCCGGAAATAAAATTGGATACCGTTTTATTAGGCAGGCGTCCGGTTATTCATCCAATAGCCCAGTAATCAGTCCAAACTATTCACCCAATAGCCTAGTAGATTTTAGACTCCATTAATTCTCAATAGTCCTTACACCATGGCGGGTGCTGTCTCTGTGTGCGTCCAATGACACGGGCAGGGGCAGCATCCGCTTAGTGTACCCCTCTCTTTTCATTAAATTGTCAATTCAATTCAATTCAATTCAATTTATTTATTCATAAAAAACGTAATATTACAGGTTAAACCTAAGTCATTACATTTTCATAATTTAATTTACATGTACAAAAAAACACAATATAATGTCCAATAAAAATAAAAAGGCCTCTCAAAAGGTCAAAAGGGCCTCTGCGCGTTGGCTTCGGCTCCGCATACGCCTCCCAAAGGTCCGGAACACCATTGTTCCGTGGTCGGAAAAGACATACAAAGAAAATAATAATAAAACCCTAACCTAAGATTTAAAATGAATAAAGAGATTGATAATAATAATAATAAATTGTGACAAAAGTGTCACCCTTTTACTTCAAGGCAATAAATGAACCACTCTAATTGTTAGCCTCGACGTGTTGATCTTGATTTAGCGCCGGATGTATTGGAGGTCTGCTATGCAACAATGATATCATTCAATCTTAGTCTGTCTTCCAGTCTGGGAGTCAAGGCGCATTTGAACATTAAAATATTGACTTGTTTTGTTTTGATATTGATTTGATACTCGATCTTAAAGCATCTATACTTATGTCGACACGGGAATTTTAAAATGCTGAAAGGGATATATCTACTTTTCGAGAGAGATTGAAAATTACCATTATAATACCAGAACGATTAGTAAAATTAATTTTTGTAACCGATACTACAATATTGTAAGGAAAACTACTCGATTTTTACGTTTACTATATCTTGAATTAAATAGAACTCATCATCATCATCTCAGCCATAAGACGTCCACTGGTGAACATAGGCCTTCCCTTTTGACCTCCATAAGTGGTATTAATGGAATTTATCATTAAAAGGGGGGTTTGCCATACGCGCCACGCTTGGCAGGCGGGTTGGCACGCGCAGTTTTTTTGTTTATTGTTGTTTAGGCTTTCGGAAGATGCTGCTGCCCATCTCCCGGTATATTCCCTTAGCAGACTCCCACTGCAACCACGGGACGATATGGTGGGGGACAATTCTAAGGCCGGGCACCCCACGGTATTTACTTACAATAAATTGGGATATCACCGTAGAAGCCTTCCATAGAAATTTCTTAGTACGAGTACCTATAGGTCTTTATAAAACCTATACCAATTGACTTGATATCTTAGGAAATTTGCCAATAGATGACACCATTTACATACATTGAATTTAGGATTATTTGCGCTAGGAATTATGCCAAGTCATTTAATTAGTTAGCATAACCCGTCGCTTTGTAGTCGGTTAAGTTTTAGAGTAATTTAACGCATCTTTAAAAATGACTGCAGTTTTTTTCGCTTGTTTATTAGCTGTTGTATCTTAATGTTGACGGAATACGGTGCAAGTCGCAGTGGATGTTTGTATTTGGAGTGCAGTCAAAAGTTGTAAATAAAGGTGAAAGGCAAGTTAGAGATTTTTCCGCTTGGGCCTTTAGAGTACGTACGCATTGTGTGTTTTGTACAAAAAAAAAACTATTCTACATATAAAGCTATACGTGAAGGAAATATTGGCTTTATTTTTATAGATTAAACTAAACATCACATCATGGCATTCATGGCATTTTCAGTAAACTTTGAAAGAGTTTAGTATCTGCTTTAGTATGTTTTAGAAATAACAATATAATTATGTTAGTTCCCGTAAAAATATTTTTGTTATAATTAAGTCATTATCAACAAACTTTAAAAGTTAATAATACACAAAACACCTAAATAACTAGGTATTTTCACATTTAAGTTACTGTGTACTTTTATAAAATTAGAAATAAATTAGTTAACATCAACATAATTCGTATAAATGAGCCAAGAGTAGGTTTTCTGCATAAATCCGAAATTCTGATTTAAATTTAACTAATCACAATTTATTTCAAAAAACAAAATGCATTATCTTTATGATGCAATAAAATTCGACGAACTTACAAAAGTCTAGAACAGTTCTACAACAATTTTAGTATTTTGTAAATAAAAGATATGCAGAATTTGCTGTAATTACTTATTATCCGATCTTCGCCTTGTTGACCTTACTAATAGAAATAGTACCTATTAGTAACTAATCTGTGACAAAAGGAGAGGCCTCGGCATATTTATTTTATATAAGTAATGTAATGGATTTGTTTTATGTAGTCTACCCCGTGTCCCACTGCTGGGCAAAGGCCTCCCTTCGCTTCCGCCACTCGTCCCGGCCTAGTGCATACTCTCGCCACTAGCTACAAAAAACATCCAGATCGTCCCGCCATCTCCTTTGCATGCAGGTTCCCGGAGTATTATATTCATACGACAAATATAGTAGATTGTACAACAAGTGCATAAAACGAGCCATTTTACGCGAGGCGTTTATCTATCCGAGCGAGCTCGTGAGCGAGGATTGATATAAAGTCGAGCGTAAAATGGGTTTTATGGACACGTTGCACACTCTACTTTTCGCTTCGATTGAGAGAAAATAAAGCAATTTCAGGTTGTAACACAAAATTACAACGAAAAATAAATGCAGTTCCCGCCTGTTAACTTTTTTTTTCAGTAGGTACGTGACAAAGGTCGTAGTGAATTTTTTAAATAAAGTTTAGGAAGTTGTTTGCTTGCGGCTGTTGGACCAACTGCCTTGGTATTCGACGAAGATTTTACTTTAGGCCCAAGTGCATAAAAAGCGATTTTAGGTCGCCTACGCAAGGCTTAAAGACGAACTCTTAGAGCAAGAGAAGTGAAAAAAATATTATATTATTTGGAAATATTGACTAGTGCTAAGAGGAGCATGTAATGGTCATTATGGGACTCACGCGCACAGTGGGTGTACGTAGGGTGACCATTTGGTGGCTAAGTTTCGTGGGACAAACATATTTAGCTGTATTTATTTGTCATATACGTTTACTTACAAACAAGTGGTGGGACTTGCCCAAGTAGATATGGAATACATTCAATATTAACCATTTTTTGGAACCCATGTATAAATTCAATCGATATTTACTGTTTACCATTTCTAATGTATTATTTACCATTTTTTGGAAGCCATATGTACAAATTCAATCGATATTTAGGTACTATTTACTTACCATTCATCGTTCAATATTTACCAGTCGCTTTTCAGTGAAGGAATCTAAAGGCATCTAATCCTAATAAGTCTTACTTCCCCTTCTGGGTTGGAATGTGAGATAGTAGTCGCTTTCGTAAAAGCTAGAATTTACGAGATTAGGTAGCCGAGCGGACCTCAAGTCAATGGTAGCAAAAAGCCGAAACGAACACCGGGGATGCTGATTTTTATATTTCGATGTTTGTATATAATTTAATAAACGGTGAAAAGAATGTCCCGCAATTCCAAGTTTTGTGGTCACCCATTGCATAACGCAGTGTGTATAATGTTGCACCCAGCTCATCTTGATATGTAGCTATTAAATATAATTGCGATCACGGTTTCCCCAAACGCGGGTATTAGCTTGTGAAATCTTTCTCGCGGCCAATTAAATAATTAGACTCGGAGCAAAACAAGTGTTGCAAACTGGAAATTTCCGACAAATATACCCGTACCTACTGTGAATTCGGCGTCAATAGGGGATATTACTGCAATGTTCTGCGACCAGAGTGCAGCACTAGCACACCGGTAAACCATAGAGTTCTTAATACATACTAGGCCTTAAACAGTTTTTTACAAGTTTTCATAGATAATTTATAACGAATAAATATGTCGCCTCTTCAACCAATGTGTCCTGCCCACCATGACGTACGGAGCCGAGACATGGACGCTCACAAAGGAGACGGTGCACAAAATCCGAGTGGCACAGAGAGCTATGGAACGCGCCATGCTCGGCATCAAGCTTCAAGACCGAGTGAGGAATGTCGAGATTCGGCGTCGCACTAAGGTGCAAGACGTGGGATACGTCATTACCAAACTTAAATGGAGTTGGGCAGGACACGTTGCCAGGCAGAGTGACGGCAGGTGGACTAAAATGTTGACGGAGTGGTGGCCGCTTTCAGATGAAAGAAGCCCCGGGCGTCCGTTGGCTCGTTGGGTAGACGACATTCAGAAGGTTGCGGGTCACTTCTAGATGAAATTGGCACAGGACCGGGACAAGTGGCGTACACGAAGAGAGGCCTATGCTCAGCAGTGGGCGATAAAGGGCTGATGATGATGATGATGATGATGAAATATGTCACATGTGCACCAAGGCGGTTTGTTTACAGAAGGCCTATCGTGAAACGAAAGAATCGAAATTTCGACTTCTGCCTCTCTATCGCTCTAATATGTAAGAGTGACAGAGAACCAGGTAACGAAACTTTTATTTTCGTGTTTCGCGGTAGGCCCTCTGGTTGTGCTAGTGCACTGAGAAAATGAAACGGCTAGAAATAAATAAGTTTTTGCTATTTACAACCGAGTGACTCGCTTCGCATGGAGCCTGCAAAGTTCGTTGCTTAAATCAAAGAAGTCAACTTGGCTAACTTACGTATGTGAAACTACAGCATTAAATTAGTTAAAAATAAATAAGGGAATCAGGGAAGGGTTATATTTACTAGGACACTTATTTGGATTTAAATAAGTGCTTGGTAAAAATAACCAAGAATAGTTAGCAATAATTGCTTGTTTGTAATTAACAAAGCTTAATTGCGTGATTTAAATAAGACTTGGTTGTATATAACCAAAAATATTTTAACCGAGCCAAATTGGTACTTTGCTAACACACTATTTTTTCCGTGTGCCGCCCCCGACGCAGAGTTTTGCGTAATATTCCCTATGGGGAAAGCAACTGCCAAAGTGACATTTTCCAAGGTTGGTCCTTAGCCCTAAAGGGGAAAGACTGAAAAAAATCCTCGATTCTAGCCTCATCGCCAATCTATAGTCCTAAAAATCTGTACAAGAAAAAAATACAAAAAGATGATGTTACAGGTGGTCTTTTTTGAGACCGCTGCCCTATAAAGGGTTAGGCCGCAATTACATTATCATTTCTTTATCATATAAATTTGATGTCATTTGTGTCAAAATCTATGATCATAGATAAATGAAGTTGTTAATCATTTTTGCAAATTACACTCAAAGTCATTTAAACGTTATAGTTCATACTATAAACAGAACATTAACACAGAATATAAACAAAATATGGCGGAAGATACGGTTTGATTTGAAATTACGTACGTCAAATGACATGTTAAATGATCATTATTGTAGGTTTGCTGTCAAATAGGATCCTATATCTATGATCATAGACGATATGAATCATATGTTGTTTTTACACGGTCATAGGTTCTTCATTTATAAATGAGTCCTAAATGTATGATCATTTAAAAATGATAGTCTAATTGCGGCCTTAGAAAAACTTTTGTACAGCGTCAAGTAGTTTTTATTTATTTTCGCGAAAATGGAGGAATGTTTGGTCTTGTATTGCTCCGGAATTAAAATTGAAGGTTTCTGAAATCGACTGAAATTAAAATGCTCTGGGTTGACGCCATAAGGAAGGCTTTTCCCTAAGAAAAGCTTTTTGACTGCATACTAGTTAAGGATTATCTTCTGTTTCTTTCTTTCATTGTATGTGTCTCTTTCACTTATTGTTTGGAATCTGGAACAACGC
This sequence comes from Pammene fasciana, assembly GCA_911728535.1. Taxonomy (NCBI): domain Eukaryota; kingdom Metazoa; phylum Arthropoda; class Insecta; order Lepidoptera; family Tortricidae; genus Pammene; species Pammene fasciana. Next base: position 43,252,158 of record OU452272.1, on the reverse strand, counting down.
CCTCTACAAAAGTTTTCACCAGCCTTCCCATAAAAAATAAACAACATTCATTTTTTGATTGTAATGGACATCTGTTTCCAATTTCTGGTAAGAGGAGAATTTCCGTACAGACGCTGAACAAGCAAATATTTGTTGGTTAATAAAGGATGGCGTCCACGCATGATTTTGTCTGTTTCGAATTTTCACCATTTTCACTCCCTGAAAAACTACCCTTTGAATTCAAATCCAGTCGCAAAAAATCCTTCCCTCGCAAAATTGGGATGTTTTCCGCGTGGACAGCGAAAATGTATATCATTACTTACATCTGACATGTGCCAATACCGCAGCTCTTTCAAATATGTAGCCATACTTATTGCAATGCTATCTACATTCTACACACATGTTTAATTATTTGGCTCAAAATTATATAAGTTATATAACCGTAATTAGATGGTAGCGCTTTTGGGGTAAATTAGTAAGTAGAACCGGCCCTACGACGCGGGCCCTGGGTTTCAGTGCGTTTATTTGTGTGTACATTATAGATACGTTATTTGTACCCATGTTAGATATTTGTACCCACAACATGAGCCATATTGAGCTTACTGTGAGACTAGGTCGGTTTTTTAAATATTTTCCCATAATATTAACGTATTTATTATTTAATGAGGAGGTTATTTTAACCTGAAGTTGCCCGGATTTGTGCTTCACGGAGTCTTTTCTCCGAAGCAGCAATTATTTTCATCAATACCAAGACTTTTCTTACGTAAAATTCACCCACCCCTTGACAGCCCCCAACCCTTCTAAGAAAAATTAATAATTCTTAATTAGTTGTTAGCTATTAACGTTTATTTTAGTAATTTTCAACTTTTATATAATGTTTTTATTTAAAAAAATGTTAATTATTACAATGGCAACACCAATCGATTTTATTAAATGCGTCTCCGTTGACATTTCTCTTAAATAAGATCGAAAACGATTGTTGTATGGTTGTCATTGGTCACTGCTCAGGTACATTTTGGATAATCGATTTCTATTGGTTAGTAGCCGGTGATGGTGCCACTAGTTGTCAGTTGGTTTTGGCATTCATTTGCTTGGATGCATTCCAGTGTTGTATTGAAGGTTAATTAGTATTGTATTGCAGGCTAATTAAGTTTAATGGATGGATTGAAGGAATAACGTTGATTGTTAATTAAGTTGATCTTGTGTTGAGGGTTGAGGGATTACTAGTGATTGGTATTAAAGTCACAGTCAATTGTCTACATGTGTATCATTCGCACTCTCTAATCCCGGAAAGTTCTCACATAGTAATATTTTTCTATATTTATATGTATCATAACTTTCCTAAAATTTTGAAACGAGACGTTAATATCCTGTGTTTAAAAAACCCGTAGGTATGTAATATTTACATTCATTTCGTCAACCGATACTATAACTATTACCATAAGATGTTCGAAATTTGAATATAATCAAAGTATTGATACGAAATCTAGTTGCCCATGGCAGGGCAATGGTGATCATGCTAATGGTTCCCGAACACGTGATTAATGATTTAATAGGTATTTGTGTTGGTGTAAATAAGTAGGCATTAAAACACTCGTGTGATGTTTTTAAAACGCACTTCGTTTTATGAATCCACACCCGTATTTTAATGCCCTTTATTATGTAGCAGTCAAATAAACTACTAATACAAGTGTAACAAAAATGCTGGTGATCCTTTGAAAGGCATAATTGGTATATTTTTATTATGAAAAAGTAAGAATATTTTTTTCACGTGAAAATAAATATTGGTTTAGTGTGGAGGATCGGCCGGCTAGAACCACGTCCTGTCCTGTCCATTTGTGTTCAAAAAAAAAAAATTTTAATTTTTCTTAGTCACAATGCGATAGGTACCAATTACATGCCCTTAAATGGATCACCAGTATTTTTGTTACATCTTGTACGTATATAATGGCGGTCGCAAGCGCTCCACATTTACGTGATTTCCTCTCCCAGCACGGAACGTTGGTAGCCTGCTATTAAAATCATTCCTAATACATGCCTTAGGCATTACCACAGATATTTTTCCGTAGTCTGTGGTGGCGGTGAGCCACAAGAGTTTAAGAAATTACCGATGCGATATAGCACTGAGGTTTAAACCAGTTTTTAGGGTTCCGTAGACGACGACTATTAGACTGAGTAAGTCTGCACGGAAAAAAGGATATCTTCAGTCAATAATTTACGAAAATATTATTGTAGTAAATAAATATTTTCTTGGACTAATTTTATATCTACAGCCCGAGATATATTTTACTTCAATAAAGAGATTTTACTTGATTAAAGATCATTTTCTAGGCAAATGGATTTCGTTGGGTATATACAGAAAACAATTATTGTTTTGACGAAGAGGATTTGTCTTCGATGAACATACTTTTTTCCGTGTGCGATGTCTATCGGTTGCGATAAATGTAAATTCTAGTGTAAAATAATACTAATATACTTTAAATTACAGATATACCAGTCGAATTTGTCTACTCGATGAGGTAGGGTTGCCTACGGCCTACTCTTGATCTAGAAGTAACTGTGCTTGCTCAGGAAAGTTCCAATTATCTTCAAAATGGATTTATCGATATGACTGCGTTTTAAAAAATGTTTTTACTTATAAATGAAGTGGATAACACAATAACAACAACCCGATCCATAATAACATCGGGTAATTTTTCTCACAAATACACGCCTGACATCATTATGTCAATATTACCAAACTTTCTTGTAGTATCATTAATTTTATATTGACTTTGAACTCTTGCGTTTTTTGGCAGCATTCACTTGCGCTGCTTGCGTAACTTGTATTACAAGAGCTTACGCTGACTTACGCACTTGTTACAAAAGCTTGGCGAGCATTCGACTCAGGCCGTGGGTCACGAAAGAACTTGTGACAACACCATAGTCCGTATGAGCCTGCAGCGTTGGACCCTGTATTACGGTGTATTACTGCATACCTATCTAACATAACACAAGTCTTATTGAGCTTTCAGTGGTTAGGTCGATTCAAGTTTGAGTGACTATCATATTTAAACTGTAACTGGTGACCGAAGAGCTGGCGGTTTCCTCGCACAGCGTATCAGCATTGCGATACAACGAGGAAATGCCGCCAGCATCCTTGGTACAATGCCGCAAGGGCCTAGTTTAGATTTGAGCTAGTTATTAATTTAGTTTAGTATTTGTACTGTAGTACCTCTGTATATTTAATTGTGTAAATAAATGCAAACTGTATATTTTAGTCAATTAGCTCTGCTAAATTAGTAAAAACTATAAGATTGTCTAATATTATGCAAGCATTTGCAATAAAAAAAGTGTGTAAGTGCGAACGCCATGAATAGTCGTGGGCCGCAGAAAACCTCACTGTTTGTTGGCGTGAGGTGCTAATAAATCACGCATAAGTTGCCAAATTACTTACTCTAAGTGTACTCCAGTAAAGATACCTACGTTTTTTTTCAAACATTAATTTATAATAGCGATTTTTTTGTTGATATACTTTTAAAATGTCATTCTAAGATGACTAAACGAAAAATCCTACAAACTTTCCATCAGGAAGTAAATATTCATCAAAATATATATGAAGGGTTTCTTTTTTTGTCTGATTTTCCGTCATCCATATATAACGTGTCTTAAGGAACCATAATAAATAATAAAATATTGATATATTTATTTAGGCGATTTTTTATAAATTAATAAAATGAGGTTTTTTCAAGGTCAAATTTTTGTAGGATTTTCTGTGTACGCAATGATTAACATGACTTTTAAGCCATACAACTAAATACTTCTGCTATTATGAATTATTTCCAAATGTGACATTTTTCCCATACAAGTGAAAATAAAATGACTGTACTAGTGTGGAGACCCTACAACGCATAAATGTGCGTGTGAGAATGTGTTTTTTGTTAACAAAATGCCCTGAACTCGTAGTATTTAAAATATTTGCATAGCTCAATTGCCTGCATTCTGTTAGCACCGAAAAAAATTACAATGTGCGTACCGAACTGAGTGGACGCTTAAGAGGAACATCTGGCGCCGAGTCTATGGTATTACTAATTTGAATGATAAAATAAAGTAGAGGCAAATAAATGGTAGTAGCCCTAGTGAACGCAGCTCAAATCTCTTGGAAGCTCGACATAACACTGCAGACTCGCTAATGAGCCCATACTTTTATGATTATTATATGTTGATGTTAATTAATATCTAAAAATACATGTCTTAGACGTTGGGACAATGACATTATGAAAGTCAGGTTTCAAATCAATATGAAAGAGACTAAGGGTGGGTTGCACCACGCACAATTAACAGACTCATCAACGTTAAATATGGCGACGGAGCTGTCATCCCATAGAAAACTGTCAAAATTTTCATACAAGATTTTTTTTACGATTACGTTTACGTTCACAGACAGTTTGGTGCAACCGGCCCTAAGAATAGTTATAAAAAGTATAATGCGGAATCGGCCACACTCTCGGCGAAAGCGATAATTATTCGGCATCCAAATAGCGAATATTTATAGCATCTCAATGATGACATTCACATTTTTACGATATTTCCAAGGTCGCGTATGTCATAATCATAATCATAACGCCCGATCTGTTAGTGTAGATATTTTTAGTTACGACATGACAATTAGTTATGCTTTGTGTCAAAAATGCAATTTTTCTTAGAAATGTAAAGTTCATTGCCATTATTGAGTGTTTTGAACATCCACATTTTTTTATGTTATTAATTTCTATTTATAGGCATTTCATATTGTCACACTCCGTTAGCAATTATACATAATATGGAGATATATTTAATCGTAGTGTTCATTAAAATTATGAATTGGGATAATAATATGTGAAAAGGGTCATTTGCAGAAAAAATGTACCTTTACTTTTTTTAATTTTTAATTTTATATATATTTTGAGTCTATCGCATGCAGAATCATGAGCTCTATCGAGTCTGATAGAATAAAAAAAATGAAAAGTTGGGACTAAGTAAAGGTACATTTTTTCTGCACATTACCCAAAAATGAAAATAAGACCCAAGTGCAGGAAAAGTGACGTCAGGTAGACGGCAAATTGATTCTGGGCCGGAAACATCCATAAAACCTTACCGGAATCCTTACGTTTAATAATGTTATATTTCTGCAGGTACAGTCGCCATCAAATATATCGGAGCGGCCAGGGTACTTAAAAATATCTGAACAAATACTTTATCGCCTTGACTATAAAGGCGTTGTTCAGATATTTGTGACCACCTTGGCCGCTCCGATATATTTGATGGCGACTATACAGTAAATTTCAAACGCAACAAGTAACTCTGATTTCAACTTTTACGATTTTCGCACACATCTTTTTGTAAAAACAGGACTTAGGCGCGTATATATTTTTTTAAAAGGCCCATTCGGGGGACCATTGATTTGAAACCATGGTCGTCCTCGAAACGTCGAAGGTAATTAATTATATACGCGGTTAAGTCCCGTATGTACAAATATAACAACAAGGAGGTACATATGTTGCTCACCGTATCTTTTGTTATTTGAACGATCAATTGCTTCTCAAGACCTCTCTTTTTTTGACTAATAATTAAGGTCATTTGGCCGCAGTTGTGGGCCAGAAAAGAGAGAGAAAGGATAGAGAGAAGATATGAAAGAGACAGATGAAGTACAGAGGAGAGTAGGTTACATTAAAAAAAAAACACTATATAAAGGTAGAATACAAGTTTTTGACGAGCTATTGGTTATTATATGTACAGTGCAATATAAAAATAAAAGACGGATTTGAAGTGGGCTTAAGGCCCGTGTGGTGTCAATTCAGCCAACTAACGTCTATTATTTTCCCAATGAGGGCGGGTCCTATAGTACCTCTCTAATGAGCCCTAACTCGCAATGGTTTCCTTGCTTGAGGAGATCCTTAGGTCATAAGAGTTCGTTACATCAGCTCCGTGTTAGTTTATTAAATGTATTATGTAAATTAGTTAAATATAATTTTTAGATAATTGGTAAATTACAAGATTTTAATCAACAACACGGACGGAATACGGAGTGAAGCTAAATAAAAGTGTATAAAAAATGCGCTTAATTTCATTCGAGCTCCGTTTTAAGGGTCCGGTAAACTTTTTTTTCGATTTCGGTCAATTTTTTTATAGTATTTTGTAATAAGTAACAAAACTTCTATTAGTTAGTATAACTTTGAAAGAACGTTTCTTTTTAAATTAAATAAATGTGACGTTTTTAGGGTTCCGTACCTCAAAAGGAAAAAAAACGGAACCCTTATAGGATCACTTTGTTGTCCGTCTGTCTGTCTGTCTGTCTGTCTGTCTGTCTGTCTGTCTGTCTGTCTGTCTGTCTGTCTGTCTGTCAAGACCATTTTTCTCAGGAACGCGTGGAGGTATCAAGCTGAAATTTATACCAAATACTTAGGTCTATTGTCCGTTGAAGCTGTGAAAAAATCAAACTTAAAAGCCAACGTAATCAAAAGATACAGTCGTTTATGCTGCAAATTTTAGAGTTTTCGGCACTCGCAAAACCTACGGGGTACTTCCCATGAACTCAGAAACTTGAAATTTGGCACGAAGTAACATCATATAGCATAGACAAAGGAAAAATTATAAAAAGTAGACATTTTTAGTAAATTCATACAAAAATATATATATCAAATTTTAAACGTACTACCTTTTTCCTCGTAAACGCGTGAAGTTATTAAGTTGAAATTCATGTCAAATACTCAGGGCTATAGGACTTTTCAGATATAGCAAAACCAAATTTTTATTTCAACGCAATCAAAAGAAATAGCAATTTAAGTTGCATATTTTGAAACTGTATACTCGCAAAGAAACTCAAAACCTAAAGGGTACTTCCCGTAAACTCAGAAACTTGAAACGTGGCACGAAGAAACTTCATGTAGCACAGACAAAGGAAAAATTACGAAAAGTATATTTTTTTTGTAAAATCATACAAAAAAATATATTTTAAATTTTAAACTTACTACTATTTTCCTCGTAAACGCGTGAAGTTATTAAATTGAAATTCATGTCAAATACTCAGGGCTATAGTACCTTTCAGATGTAGTAAAACCAAATCTTTAAGTCAACGCAATCAAAAGGAATAGCAATTTAAGTTGCATATTTTGAAACTGTATACTCGCAAGAAACTCAAAACCTAAAGGGTACTTCCCGTAAACTCAGAAACTTGAAACGTGGCACGAAGAAACTTCATGTAGCACAGACAAAGGAAAAATTACGAAAAGTAGTTTTTTTTTGTAAAATCATACAAAAAAATATATTTTAAATTTTAAACTTACTACTATTTTCCTTGTAAACGCGTAAAGTTATTAAATTGAAATTCATGTCAAATACTCAGGGCTATAGTAGGTACCTTTCAGATGTAGCAAAACCAAATCTTTAAGTCAACGCAATCAAAAGGAATAGCAATTTAAGTTGCATATTTTGAAACTGAGTACTCGCGAGAAACTCAAAACCTAAAGGGTACTTCCCGCAAGCTCAGAATCTTTAAACTTGGCACGAAGCAACGTCATATAGCACAGACAAAGGAAAAATTATAAAAAGTAGATATTTTTAGTAGAATCATACAAAAAATATTTTTTTAAATTTTAAACTTACTACCTTCTTCCTCGTAAACGCGTAAAGGTATTAAATTGAAATTCATATCAAATACTCAGGTCTATTATATCTTTCAGCTGTGGCAAAAACAAACTTTCATGTCAACGCAATCAAAAGAAATAGCAATTTAAGTTGCATATTTTGGAGATGAGTACTCGTGAGAAACTCAAAACCTACAGGGTACTTCCCGCAAGTTCAGAATCTTTAAACTTGGCACGAAGCAACGTCATATAGCACAGACAAAGGAAAAATTATAAAAAGTAGATATTTTTAGTAGAATCATACAAAAAATATTTTTTTTAATTTTAAACTTACTACCTTCTTCCTCGTAAACGCGTAAAGGTATTAAATTGAAATTCATATCAAATACTCAGGTCTATTATATCTTTCAGCTGTGGCAAAAACAAACTTTCATCTCAACGCAATCAAAAGAAATAGCAATTTAAGTTGCATATTTTGGAGATGAGTACTCGCAAGAAACTCAAAACCTAAAGGGTACTTCCCGTAAACTCAGAAACTTGAAACTTGGCACGAAGAAACTTCATATAGCAAAGACAAAGGAAAAATTACGAAAAGTAGACATTTTTAGTAAAATAGTACTTAAAATATTTTTTTTTAATTTTAAACTTACTACCTGTTTCCTCGTAAACGCGTAGAGGTATTAAATTTAAATTCATATCATATACTCAGCTCTATAATATCTTTCTGCTGTAGCAAAACGAAACTTTCATGTCCACGCAATCATAAGAAATAGCAATTGTTTTAGGTTTTTACGGAACCCTCGGTGCGCGAGTCCGACTCGCACTTGGCCGGTTTTTAGGGTTCCGTACCTCAAAAGGAAAAAAAACGGAACCCTTATAGGATCACTTTGTTGTCCGTCTGTCTGTCTGTCTGTCTGTCTGTCTGTCTGTCTGTCTGTCTGTCTGTCTGTCTGTCTGTCAAGACCATTTTTCTCAGGAACGCGTGGAGGTATCAAGCTGAAATTTATATCAAATACTTAGGTCTATTGTCCGTTGAAGCTGTGAAAAAATCAAACTTAAAAGCCAACGTAATCAAAAGATACAGTCGTTTATGCTGCAAATTTTAGAGTTTTCGGCACTCGCAAAACCTACGGGGTACTTCCCATGAACTCAGAAACTTGAAATTTGGCACGAAGTAACATCATATAGCATAGACAAAGGAAAAATTATAAAAAGTAGACATTTTTAGTAAATTCATACAAAAATATATATATCAAATTTTAAACGTACTACCTTTTTCCTCGTAAACGCGTGAAGTTATTAAGTTGAAATTCATGTCAAATACTCAGGGCTATAGGACTTTTCAGATATAGCAAAACCAAATTTTTATTTCAACGCAATCAAAAGAAATAGCAATTTAAGTTGCATATTTTGAAACTGTATACTCGCAAAGAAACTCAAAACCTAAAGGGTACTTCCCGTAAACTCAGAAACTTGAAACGTGGCACGAAGAAACTTCATGTAGCACAGACAAAGGAAAAATTACGAAAAGTATATTTTTTTTGTAAAATCATACAAAAAAATATATTTTAAATTTTAAACTTACTACTATTTTCCTCGTAAACGCGTGAAGTTATTAAATTGAAATTCATGTCAAATACTCAGGGCTATAGTACCTTTCAGATGTAGTAAAACCAAATCTTTAAGTCAACGCAATCAAAAGGAATAGCAATTTAAGTTGCATATTTTGAAACTGTATACTCGCAAGAAACTCAAAACCTAAAGGGTACTTCCCGTAAACTCAGAAACTTGAAACGTGGCACGAAGAAACTTCATGTAGCACAGACAAAGGAAAAATTACGAAAAGTAGTTTTTTTTTGTAAAATCATACAAAAAAATATATTTTAAATTTTAAACTTACTACTATTTTCCTTGTAAACGCGTAAAGTTATTAAATTGAAATTCATGTCAAATACTCAGGGCTATAGTAGGTACCTTTCAGATGTAGCAAAACCAAATCTTTAAGTCAACGCAATCAAAAGGAATAGCAATTTAAGTTGCATATTTTGAAACTGAGTACTCGCGAGAAACTCAAAACCTAAAGGGTACTTCCCGCAAGCTCAGAATCTTTAAACTTGGCACGAAGCAACGTCATATAGCACAGACAAAGGAAAAATTATAAAAAGTAGATATTTTTAGTAGAATCATACAAAAAATATTTTTTTAAATTTTAAACTTACTACCTTCTTCCTCGTAAACGCGTAAAGGTATTAAATTGAAATTCATATCAAATACTCAGGTCTATTATATCTTTCAGCTGTGGCAAAAACAAACTTTCATGTCAACGCAATCAAAAGAAATAGCAATTTAAGTTGCATATTTTGGAGATGAGTACTCGTGAGAAACTCAAAACCTACAGGGTACTTCCCGCAAGTTCAGAATCTTTAAACTTGGCACGAAGCAACGTCATATAGCACAGACAAAGGAAAAATTATAAAAAGTAGATATTTTTAGTAGAATCATACAAAAAATATTTTTTTTAATTTTAAACTTACTACCTTCTTCCTCGTAAACGCGTAAAGGTATTAAATTGAAATTCATATCAAATACTCAGGTCTATTATATCTTTCAGCTGTGGCAAAAACAAACTTTCATCTCAACGCAATCAAAAGAAATAGCAATTTAAGTTGCATATTTTGGAGATGAGTACTCGCAAGAAACTCAAAACCTAAAGGGTACTTCCCGTAAACTCAGAAACTTGAAACTTGGCACGAAGAAACTTCATATAGCAAAGACAAAGGAAAAATTACGAAAAGTAGACATTTTTAGTAAAATAGTACTTAAAATATTTTTTTTTAATTTTAAACTTACTACCTGTTTCCTCGTAAACGCGTAGAGGTATTAAATTTAAATTCATATCATATACTCAGCTCTATAATATCTTTCTGCTGTAGCAAAACGAAACTTTCATGTCCACGCAATCATAAGAAATAGCAATTGTTTTAGGTTTTTACGGAACCCTCGGTGCGCGAGTCCGACTCGCACTTGGCCGGTTTTTTTTTATTTTATGTTTAATTTATAAATAATTCACCCTCATTTAATCCTGCTTCGCGATTTATGCTTGGAAAGGTAAAAAGAATAATTGCTTAAAATTAAGTTATACCAGAACGTAAAGAATATAAATATATTATACAATGAGTCGTCTGAGGAATACATACGCCACTATTTTAATTTTCATATATATTATCTATGAAGCGGAGCAGATTATATTTAGCTAGAGCATTTATAAAAAATTGCCGAAGTGTAATAGGTGATATTTTTGGGAAGATATTAAATTATTTCACAAAAATAAAAATCAAGAATTAATTAATTTAATTTTTGTTACGTGTTTAATAAAGCATTTTTACCGCTTCAAAAAAAAATAAACTTTACTTCGTACTTTAATCATGAAATATAATACTAGACTGGGAGCAAAATCTCAAATTCGCTCTCTTTCTCCATGCGACAGGCAAATGATATTACTTTTGGGCAACCGGGCTTTTTACCTGGTTTAGACCCTGCTGTATCTGAATTGCCGGTTGCCATCAAAGAAACTACAACCAGAAGTGAGATACGGCCAAAATAAAGACCCGTTTTTTAGCTTTTCTTAAATAACTCGAAAACAGTAGCACCTACCAAAAAATGTTCTTCCACTTAAGTAATCTACATAAAATTCTCTATAAAAAAGGTTCTATACAGTTTTTTGCTGGGATCAATGTTTAATGAGATATTAAGGGACTAAGATAGACAATAAACATATATACTAATTAGCTTTTTCCCGCGAGTTTGTCTACGTGGGATTAACATTCGCTATAATAAATTAATGAAATGCCGTAGTATAATCTTACAGCAAAAATAAATTTAACGTATAAGCTTTTTTACGTCTACAGTAAGCAACAATTCCATACCAACTTCAACCCCCCGTTTCATCCCTTTAAAAGATGATTACTGGGATAAAAACTATCTTATATCCTTCCCTACAACTCAAACTATCATCACACCAAATTTCATCTAAATTGGTTCAGCGGTTTAAGCGTGAAGAGGTAAGAACCCACTGACTAGTCCAAAATTATTAAACTCTCTCTCCTTCTCGATGCGACAGGCAAAGCATATTACTTTTTGTTTACAGAAGGGTCCAAATAGGGTAAAAATCTATTTGGACCCTTCTGAGTTCGAAATTTAAAATATTTTTTTACCGGAAGTGAAATATTTAAGGTGGCGGCCAGTATAAACCTAAGCGTCGAAAAATCTATGTTCCTCGTATGGATACCCCCATTCATTATGCTTTATTTTTAACGATTGTTATTTTTGGGAATAACAGTTGTAATTATAATATTTTGCAATTGCCATCAAATAATGTTAGACCGGAAGTAAGATATAGAAGATGGTGTCCAGGTCCAGCAAGGCTTCAAAAATGTACTATTCTTTTTTTGGACGGAAATCTCTCGTTTTTTTTATATTATTGTAGTGAGCAAAATTAGTTGAAAGGGTAGTAGTAATAATACACATCTTATATGGAAGTTTCGACTTAGGGAGTCTTAGATTACAATACTCAGTCCTTCAAAGGTAAATCAGATGGGTGCTACACTGATCTTACAGTATAACCGGTGTCAAAGCGACCTATTTGTGTTATGAGCACTTGAAATTCAAAATCGTGAGTGTTAGAAAACGTTCTTAACATATTATTAACTACAAATTAACATAAAATCCGTGTAAACAAAAAGTAATATGCTTTGCCTGTCGCATCGAGAAGGAGAGTTTAATAATTTTGGACTAGTCAGTGGGTCTCTTACCTCTTCACGCTTAAACCGCTGAACCAATTTAGATGAAATTTGGTGTGATGATAGTTTGAGTTGTGGGGAAGGATATAAGATAGTTTTTATCCCAGTAATAATCTTTTAAAGGGATGAAACGGGGGGTTGAAGTTGGTATGGAATTGTTGCTTACTGTAGACGTAAAAAAGCTTATACGTTAAATTTATTTTTGCTGTCAGATTAAACTACGGCATTTCATTAATTTATTATAGCGAATGTTAATCCTGAAAAAGCTAATTAGTATATATGTTTATTGTCTATCTTAGTCCCTTAATATCTCATTAAACATTGATCCCAGCAAAAAACTGTATAGAACCTTTTTTATAGAGAATTTTATGTAAATTACTTAAGTGGAAGAACATTTTTTGGTAGGTGCTACTGTTTTCGAGTTATTTAAGAAAAGCTAAAAAACGGGTCCTTTTTTTGGCCGTATCTCACTTCTGGTTGTAGTTTCTTTGATGGCAACCGGCAATTCAGATACAGCAGGGTCTAAACCACGTAAAAAGCCCGGTTGCCCAAAAGTAATATCGTTTGCTTCTCGACAACGATTTCTTGAAAAAAAAAACCAGACTATACATATGAGGTGCATAAAAAAATCACGAATCAACGTCCTCACTAAACAAGTTCTGTAAGAATTGAGATTTTGGGTAAATACCCAAAGTTTCTAATTAATATATAAGGTCCAAAAGTAAGTACTTTTTTGCTATTCAAAGACCTCAAACTATCTTATTAATCTGCGTAATTTCATTATAAGCGATATTCGTTTTCAAATCGTTACTGAACTCTTAAACAGAAACGAAACGGAATTGAAACGATCGCAATCCATAACCTACGGCAACAGGAATTAAATGCACAGGTTATCTCTCCAAAGTCAATGCCCCCGTATCGAGCAGCCTCCACACGAGAGCTGGGCTCCAGTTTTCCGTGAAACGAAACGTAACGGTTATTTTATATCACTAAACTGTTTTGACAAACGGTTTCGAAAAGAACTCGTTTCGATTCATCAAAACGACGAAATAGTATGTTATACCGTGACATAATAATTATAGAGGTTTTCAGTCGAGGTCTGTGTTTCGGCCACGAAGCTTCCTGAGTGGCCTAAGTAAGGTACTTACGAGATTGAAAAGCTTAATTATATCACTATTGTTTACAATACTCTTTCTACAAGTGCTTAAAATAAGCAAGCCAGTAAGAATTAAGTTCGACGAATGCCTTACAATACAACCCGTTCCCTTTATACAATTTAGTAACTTCGATCTATTGCTGGATCGTACTGGGGGTCGTGGAGGACAGTTCTCCTCCCCGACCATTGTAAGTATAATATTATGAAAATCCATTTCAGCATCCGCGACGATGCTAAAATTTGTGACCATAAAAGCCCCATCGAAAAGTTTGCGCTAGTAGTTCGGTCTACAAAGTCTCAATTCAAGCATTTTACTTGATTTTACTCGAGTAGAAAAAATTATTTCTGTAGTCTGACCACTCTGGCCGGTGAAAAAGAGGGAATTTCCATATAAACCATGACACTTCTCGTTCCGGATAAATTTAGTTATGATTTTCATCAGTTGCTAGCTGTTAGCATCATTTTGTGTTGCTTCGTCCGGGTACCTACTCGTTGTTATAAACCGTTTGTGCTAGCAACTGTTTCCCGTTTCGTTTTTCGAAACGCGGACAATAACGTTGTTCTGACCCATATCATAGTACGGAGGAAACAATATGACGTCACGAGCAGCCGTAGTGAGATCGATGTTATACAGGTAATATTATAAAGCAAGCGTCTCTTTTTAACATAGCTGGTTGAAAGAGAGAGACACTGTTTTTTTCACGCGGTCATTTAAAAGTTACAGACCATCATATCCGCACTGGAAATTGGAAATACTGTGTGTTAATTGGGAAACTAGAGAAAATGCAATAGTAGATTGTACAGCAAGGGTATAAAGCAATCTATTTTTATCCGAAGCAATTTATTGGTCCGAGCACAGCGAGGACTAATAAAGTTGAGGATAAAAATGGTCAATTATGCCCGAGGTATACATTCTACTTTTCAATTCGATTGCGAGGAAAATTTAAGTTGAGGGCAAATAAATAATTACCTTACACATATAAAAGAATATTGATTTCGGCGGCAATATTAATTGTTCTACTAATTTTTGTTCACTCTGTTCCATTAATGTATTAGGCGACAGTGCAATATCAACATCACTGGACGTCATTATTTATGTTCATTCGTTCAATAATTCTGGGAAATAATATTTTCACTTCAATTTAAACAATAAAATCGCTGTACAGTAAAAAAACAACCAAATCCACCAATATTTTTTTTAATGTTTTTTTTTAATTTTCATCTTGTGTATTTACACTTAGATACTTGTTTTCTGCCAAGTCATAAAACATTTCAGGGCATTTTGTAACAATAATCAACTCCAATTTATCTAATTTAATTATAGAAAAAACGGAATTCAAGTTTCAGTAGTCTACGCAATTTTACTGCTTAATTAAATTGTGCAATTTACATATTAAGTGACAAGCATTTATTTCCTTTAACCAAAATAAATTAATGTTTTAAATATAACGAAGCAAATATATTCTTACAGATTTTCTAGTTTTCTTTTACCTAAGATAATACTTGTTTGATTAAAGTACATTCTCTCTTATTTACTCAATATACTCTTGAAACAATACATTTTTGTATTTCTATTTTAAGAAAACGTGGTTTTATTAAGCGAAGAATCATATCTTTGGTAAAGGAAATAAATATTTGTCACGAGGAAATATTTCAAAGATAATAATAATGTCTTAGATTGAGAATATCCCGGAAGCTATTTTTTCCGTGCATGTGTATACGCTGTAGCCGGCAGCACCCTAGGTTCGGTTTTTTTATAATGTTTTTATTTGTCTAGCTTGCCGTCGCCGCATGCGGTTGCGGCGGCAGTGTGATAATCGCCTAATAGTTTCTTAGTACGTACTCAGCAAAACTCGCTTAATACGACTTTGAAGGGTCGCCAATTTTATTCGATGTTTGTTTCAAGATGTAAGCGAAAAACCAAAAAACGGGACCTTCTTTGCCTCCCCCCCCCCCCCCCCGTCCTCGGGCTCACCTCCGGGGGCTGGGGACTTTTAGTATGTTAGTCTCATAACTAGTCTTAACAAAGTTCCAAAGTCTAAATGTCTGCTTTCGGATTTTCCAGCTAGACCCGTTTTTGAGCATTCGTTTACCAGGCTATTATACTAAAATGAATTATGTTTATAGGTGCACAGAGTTCATAATTAGCATGAGGTGGCCAGGTAGGTACTAGCGATTTACCCTATATATGAACGTGTAGGTATCGATCATAACATCAAACAACAGGACGTCACAATGAAATACGGCTCTCATAATAAATACACTTCCCCGCTTATTCATTTATAGCTTGGCAAACCATTTGTCAGTAGAAAAGCGCGGTAGAAAAATCGCGGGCTGGCAACACCTGTTTTTGAATTATTCCAAAATTGTGCATATTTTGTGTTTTATCTGAGTCATAACGTTTTTAAAAGTTGGTTTTGTTTATATTTTCAGCTTTCAGATTTAGATTTTTAGCATTTATTAATTTTATATCTGCATAAGGCAAGCCCAGTTATTATTAATTACTAGCTTTTGCCCGCAACTTCGTCTGCATTGAATTAGTAATCCCGTTAATTAATGAGTTCTGGATACCAACTATTCTATATCCTTCCCCAGAGCTCAAACTATCTCGAGCATTCAACGGTTATTGATTCCCCATACAAACTTTCAACCCCATTGTTATCCCCTAAAGGGTTGATTTTCGGGATATGAACTATCATATATTATTTCCCGGGGCTCAAATTATTTATGTACCAAGTTTCATCTTAATCGTCGGTTCAGCGGTTAATAAATTCGCCATACAATCTTCCAAACCCCTTTTCACCCCCTCCAAGGTTGATTTTCGGGATGAAAACTATCCTATGTCGTTTCCCGGGACTCAAATTATCTCCATACTAATTTTCATCTGAATCGGTTCAGCGGTTAAAAATTCTCCATACGAACTTTCAACCCCACTTTCACCTCTTCCAGGGTTGATTTTTGGGATAAAAACTATCCTATGTCCTTTCGCGGGACTTAAACTACCTCTATACAAAATTTCATGAAAAATAGTTCAGCCGTTTTCACGTGATGCGCGGTCAAATAAACAGACAAGCAGATAAACAGACAAAAATTCTAAAAACTGTTGGAACGTGTTCTGTTATCGATTCTAAGTATCCCCAGCCAACTTTTTTTCGAATATCTTCCATGTACAGACTTTTGACCCTCTTCAGCTTTATTATATGTATAGATTAATGTTCTATTGCAACAGTGTAGGTAATTTTAAAGTGATAAACGTGTATTTGAGGTTATGCAAAGTTTTGTATTGAGTTATCATTTCAATATTATTACCTTTCTTTCAGTGTTAATTAATGTAAATTAAATAAATAAAGCGTAAACTGGTGTCAAATGAACGAGAATGTTTTAAATTAACCGTCATTCTACATGACTGCTTTACGAACTTCTCCATAATGATCAATTGTCACAAAGAGCTCCCGGCCCGGCCATTGATTTTTATCAACACTTTGTGATATATCCTCAAAATATAAACTACCCATGTATCGATTAAATAAACACACATTTATAAACAAACATCTAGTCCTAGGTCAGTGATAAAAATAAATACCTACATACTTAGTATTAAATAGTAGATTGTATTACAAGGGAGCAAAATGACTTATTTCGGTCGAGGGTAGCGTGTTGAATCCCGAACGAAGCGAAGGATTCCAGAATAGACTCCCGAGAGTAGCGAGGGATTCAGGTGACCCGAGATCAAAATAATTTTGCTACCGCGTAGTACACTCTACTTTTCACTCCTTCTATGAGAAAGGTACTAAACTAGCTAACTGCTAGAAAGAGAAGTTATATAAAGTTGACTCATTTTAATCGGTTGCAAAGACAAGGAAATTAAAAAAAACGCAGTGGGATCAAAAGTCACTTTTGCTCCCTGTAAATGGGCAACAAATCGCAGAGGGATCAAAAGTTACTTTTGCTCCCTGTAATCGCAGAGGGATCAAAAGTCACTTTTGCTCCATGTATGTATGTATGTATGTAAACACTGTATTGTACATAAAAAAGTTACAATAAAACATGATAAAAGAGAAAACAAAGTACAAAGGCGAACTTATTCCTGTAAGGGATCTCTTCCAGTTAACCTTAGTTAGTAGGGATGAAAATAAAAAATAAACACCAACATTTCTTGTGCGTCTTATTTAATCATTAAATATACAATATAGTCTGACAAAGATAAAAGGAAACCATAATTAATAGGAGAGTGGAGCAACATATCCTTAGCGTTCTGTATTTTACCTAAATTTTAGAAAAATATTGATACCACATTTCTCTTCCAAGAAATAAATCACAGTTCAAATCAATACTATTCAAATAACACTTTTCACTTTATGCCGATCCACCATGGTGAATTTTATTGATGCCTGGGGCCGTATTCTAACTTTAAAACACGCACAGACACGATTCAACTTCAATGCAAATCCAATGCAATAACAACACAATACAGGGGCCGTATTCTAACTTTAAAACACGCACAGACACGATCCAACTTCAATGCAAATCCAATGCAATAACAACACAACACAGCTTCCGACTACACGTCTGAATCAAAAATGACGGAATTTACTTGAAAATTACTACGTTGCAACTACAATACTACTTCAATATTGGTTGATTATTGGTTGAGTGTTGGAGTTATGTTTAAGACAGATTGTGTTGTTAATGTATTGTTTATACATTTTAAAATTAGAATATGGCACCAGCTAACGCCTACACGTCTGATCAATAATGACGGAATTTGCTTGAAAATTACTGCAACGCAACTACAATACGACTTCAATATTGGTTGATTATGGGTTGAGTGTTGGAGTTATGTTTAAGACAGATTGTGTTGTCAACGTATTTTGTTTTTTTTCTTCTTCTTATGGACTTTAGGCGGTATTGCCTGTAGCCAATGTCAAGTATAAAAAGGCGGGAAATAAGAGCTTGTAAGATTCAATCTTTAGGTACAATGCATGGTACAATGTCTTCAATCGATAAGTATTTTGTTTAATCAAATAAGTTTTAGGCAACGTTGTTCGGTAGAAGTGGCATAAGCCTTGTTAGTTGATATTTGTAGAGTGATAGCTCCCTACAAAAGGCTCGAGGAGGCTACAGGTTGTTCTGAACCAATCAATGGTTACACGCCTTTTAAGACTAATTCTTCATTTTCCGCACACTTGTTCGTTAGATCACCGCACAATAAGCTATCTATATTACACACTGAACCACGAAAATGAACAAAATACAAATAATTAATCCCAACGAGTTGTGACCATGATGAGCTCAACCCATAGACCCCCATTTCTCTGTCAACGTATTGTTTATACATTTTACAATTAGAATACGGCACCATTGCTGCTAATACTGTAGAATATTCTCTTCTGATATGAGAGCTGTAATTTCTGGTAGCAATCAATGCATTTGTATCTGCTCTTTTGTTTACTTATTGCGTGTGTTCCAGCCGTCGTATTTCAACCGCGTAATCCAAGCCCTTTTTATGTAATTGAATAATTAAAAAAAAATTTAAATAACGTTTATTACAAGCCCGTAGCTCGTAAAATGTTTGTAGATTATTAACATTTATCTTAAAGCTATGTTAGAGTAACTGACTAACTAATTGTTCACTGTTACTGGGCCTGTGAAGTCCACAACAGTGCATAATGTGTGTAGTGTAACTTTGATTTGATTGTAAAATTTTGTGGTTCCACTTTACATTTCCTGACTTTAATTATAAATATGTATATTTGAATCATTATTTTATTAAAAGCTAGATTATGAATATTATGATTTTCGAAATGACGCTAATGTAAGAGCGCTTAAGGACAGGATCGATGTACCTTGCGGGTTTTCTATAGAGCAATGATGCGTTTCGATTCGCCCTAGTGTTGCTATTTTTTTATGTACATTGCTACTGCGTTAATTGGCTGGCCAGACTATAGTTAAATTATTTATAGTATGGCATTACACGTTACTGGATTATAATATTTATACATGTTAAAAATAAAAGGCTAGGCTAGTGATGGTTAGTAGGTTAGTACTAGAATAGTTAAACTTCGTATGAGTGCGTGTTTTGAACACGCAGACAAAGTTTTAAAACAAAATCTGAAAAAATATTATTTTTAGTATTTATATATCGACTAGAGTACTTAGTTATTTTTTTTACAGTAGCTTGGACATTTGCTTTTCCTGTTTTAAAGGTGGAGTAGCCTAGGCGAAGTCCACATTTTTTTTCCTTAAAATTATCAATGGCCTCGACTTGAGGAGTCCACAGGCTACGGCCGCTTCCCATCAGGCGGACTGCATACCTGTTTTCCACCTACGCAGTAATCGCAATAAAAGATTCCATTTTTACAGCATGATATATAATTATAATTTTTTAATAGCAAAGGGTTACATAACATGACCATTACGGAGAGGTCAACGGTTCAGTGGTTACTTAACCAATATGGGTAATGTTAATGCTGTTGTTAATAGCTATTCGGTCAATTTGAACTTTTCGTGAACTGTTTTATTGCATGTTTTATTTTCTTTCAATTTTCCATTTTAGTCCCTTTAAGACTCCAGATCAGAGTACCTACTAAAAAAGCCTCATATCATTGAGTTATAATATAATAGAGGCGCAGACACAAACAAGATTTTCCGAAAATATAGCACAAAAAAATGTGTAGCCGGCCAGTGCGAATTATTTAACATCGTTAAGGTTGTATTACAAATTAGAAGAAAGATATGATAAAATTTCACCTGTCATTCATCTGGCGTTCAAAAATCACATGGCACATAAGAGCAATGGAGTCGCTCTTGTATTAATTAATTTATTATTTATAATAAAAAAAAATATGAAACTTTTGTAATAAATATTGATAACTTCATAATTATACATATTTCGCGTATTAGTTCGTTTTAATAGATTTGTATAGTGTGTATTGTATTATATTGCCTTCATATTGTTGATAAAAATAGGAAATTATTAACTATATATATATTTATGTATGTTTGTGCTTTCCAAAGCTAAGGGTTCATATATCTCCATAATAGTTATTTTCGCGTAGGTTGACAACATCAGCATAAAAATAAAACTATTTGTGATTATGTATTAGTGTTTAATTCTGAACAAATAATAATCGATTAAAGATCGACATAATATTTATAATAACATATTTAAAATGACGTATCGGACGGATTTTCTACCTAAGTTTGTGAGGCGAATGTTAAAAATTGGAGGCAAACGTCAGGTACCTAGACCGGTTGCCTGATTCGACTCCAGAATGGAATGAAAACTGCACACGGTCGGTTATGTTTACTTGTTTGCATTCTGACCTAACGTATTCCTGACGGTGTAAACCGTACGGGCACAATGGGTGGCGGGTGAGGGTTGAGTTTTTTGGCCGCCGAGCGAGCAGAAAGGGAAGCAGGCATGCGGCCCATGCGGGGGCGAAGTACATGCTCAAGACAAATTTAGAATCAAAAGCAACACAATAGCTCGGTAAACATAGTATTTCATGCTTTCTTTTTAAATCTTTAATTCCAAAATTGATAGATCACACTTTGAAATAATGAAAAAATAATAAACGAAAATATTTTATAATTGCTTTCTTGGGATTAGATATGAGGATATTACGGTATCATTTGAGGTATATTTTACAAAAACCGGCTAAAGTTCGTGTCGGACCACGCATAACAGAGAATTATTAAAAAAAATCACAAGTCACAAGGTCGTATCTGCCTATGTACGTAGTTTTTTGGAGATCACTCGAAAACTCCTTAACCGATAATGTTCAAATATTTTTTTTAGCAATTTCACTAGTGGCGCATTAAATACACCTTGTGTTAAAATGTTATAAGGATACGTCTCAAAATGTCTGTGACATACTTACGGAGGGACGGAATATGACGAAACTATAAGGGTTCCGTTTTTGCCAATTGAGCCACGGAACCATAAAAAACTATTCAACATTATAAAATATAATATAATAATAAAATTTACTAAATATGTTTTAATTATTTTCTGAGTTTCGTAATTTAAAAAAAACAACAACTACTCCACTAGCCTTATGCCTCAATGCTGTCAGTTCGGTTGAAATTTACGAAACCTTTACTTCCTATCGCCAATTGTGCCTATAGTACGTTGACCTTCATGCTGTAGCATTTAAGCTTAATCCCTAGTCTCACTTACACTGGTAATATTTTAACGAAACGTTTGTTAGTCCTTTGTAAATATACTCGTCGGGACGATCGGGCTTCGCTCGGCTCGGGCTCGGCTCTCTTCGGCAAAATCTGTCGCGTTGCACCCGCTTTTACTGTGCCACATTTGGAGTGCTGATTTCTTATCTAGTATATATAAAATCATTGCCTCATATCGAAAATTACGTCTTCCATACATAACCGCGTTTATTGCGAGTCATTCATAACAAATAGAGGTTTTTTTATACGGTTTTCGCATTATCACCGTAATCGCATGCGGCGACGGTGTGCGAGCGAGATAGTGTGATGCATATTAAGGGGCTACGTTGAAAAATTACAGGTTTTTTTCAAACGCTCTATTGACTACACGGGAAAAGGGACTGAATTTATTTTCGAATATATGTTAGTAGACTATATACTCTTGTATATGACACAAGCCGAAACACAATTGCTGAAAGTTGCCTCGATAGAAAAAAAAACCGAAGTTGGGTCCTATTTCCCCTTATTTTCCTTAGCTTTCGTAAACTACATGAGATTAAGCAATATAACCAAGTAAAAAATATGGTATTCTTGTTTATCTAAAAAGTCACAGAAGCAAAATTAGACAACACTTTATAGATTCGCTTATTTATCGTATTTTGGTCAAAATTTCTGATCCTTAGGAGCGCTGCATCTCTTTGTTTCGTGCACGGGAGCCATAAACGTGTCTCTTACGGCACCAGTGTATGAACTGCCAATATTAGCCTATTGACTATTGGATTTTACTGTGCGTGTACCGGTTTTAATCAAACTTCAAAGTACCAGTGTTCAAACGCTACCGTGTATATCGAAATCAAAAATCGAATATTACTAAGGTAAATGCAGCCATTAACGCCCCCCTTAAGGCAAATTTAAATTAGACCATAGTTTTTAAGTATATAGGTTACCGACAAATATGCTTTTCCATTTTTATATGCTAGTGTTATGGTTATAAAAGGTATTTACTTAGTTTTCTGCCCTCAAATAGAGGACTATCATGTAAAAAATATTTTTTAAAGTCACTGAGTCGATTTGTACTATTACCGACCCATATGAATGGCTGTGATGTTATTAACGATTTTCATGCAGCTATTTACGATCGTGCATAAGAGAAGGCTTGTGCCCAGCTGTTTATTTAATCGTATGGCATTTTGTCAGTCGGTAGAGTGTAATATTTAAATTCTGCTGTGAGACGTATATATGAAGGCTGATGTGGCGATATAGTTTCCAAAGTTAAAAACTATCATAATACCCTCTTAAGTGGTTCGAATCCTTAGTAAGGGCATTTATAAACGTGTTTATAACTAATATTTGTTCGCGAGTTATAGATGTATTCTACAAATGTATATGTTTTTATCTATACAGGCTGTTTTATCAAAAACTAGCTGTTGTTGGAATATTCCATAAATTTTGGCCGATCAAACGTCGTTTCTATAGGGCGGCCAGTTTTTTTTGGTAATTCAGGATTGTTCTTCTAGGAAAAGTTGTTCAGTAGGTATGACTTACCTAATCACCTCGCACAATCTAGCTTGTTATTTAAAAAACAGCCTGTATATACGTTTATATAATCATTTAGTCCCCATAGTACACGCTTGGCTATGTTTGGGGCTAGGTCGATCAGTTTAAATGTTTGTGTGTGGGTAAAATTATAATAATAAGTATAAGTGCCTATCGAATTACAAAAGTGGGTAGGACTTTAAATAATGTATATAACCTACGATCCGCAATAGCTTCTTATGGTTTCTGTTATCGATTCATATGAGTCGGTGATAAAATATATAAGCATGAATGTAAAATATATTACCGACTCATTAAAAAATAGTTATTTTTATTTAATTAACCTTCTGACTACAACACAGATTGTAATTAAATAATATTTAAAAAAAATAAGCATTCACCTACAGTTTCAAGGAATAAAAAGTTATTTATGAATGTTGTTATACACAACACCCAGTCCATCAAAGATATTGTAATTGTGGTTAAATAAACAAATTTAAAAGAAGAAAACAAGACGACTATTTGTAGGTCGGTAATAGATTTTTAAATAAACTAGTTATGTGGATTTAAACTGGACTATAAAAACACTTGTGTTGGTATAATATAACAATATAAAATAAATAAAACTAAACATTACGATGTTGGCATTAACGATCTATGGGTCGTTGATAGCTTCTACAACTAATAGTGATGAAGCTATCACCGTCCTATTTTAATTTCAAGTTTTATCGTTCCAAATTACTTTGATAATTAAAATGAGACCTAAAATCAGGAATTTAGATATTAATGAATACATTTAGTAAAAAAAGGTATCATACAGTCGTCAGTTATTTAAATTAATGTCTTAAACAGAAAAGTGACATACTTACTTGAAAGTACAAGGGCCAGTATGACACAACCGGCGTCCACGCCACCCGCACTGTGATTGGCGTATTTTATCTGTTTTTCGAACTACCACTTTAAAAAACTAAAAAGTACCCGATACTCAAGAAATTTATGTATGTAAAATTTATCTACCCGAAAGTAAAATTGTTCTGGCAACGAAAATATTTCTAATTATCTTAAGAGATCGGTAATACCTGCAGATTTTCGATGGGGCGTTGATAGCTGCGATTACCTTACTATCCCAGCAATCAAAGTAGATGAACTAACGAATAAATTGGTTCCAGGTATCAGACTAGCCCCGTCATATTTAACACCAGAATTCGCTAAAATCGAAACCTAACGGCTACACGGGAAAAAAAGCTTCCGGGATATTCTCAATCCAAGACATTTTTATCTTGGAAATATTTCCTCGTGACAAATATTTATTTCCTTTACCAAAAATATGATTCTTCGCTTAATAAAACCACGTTTTCTTAAAATAGAAATACATAAATGTATTGTTTCAAGAGTATATTGAGTAAATAAGAGAGATTGCACTTTAATCAAACAAGTATTATCATAGGTAAAAGAAAACTAGAAAATCTGTAAGAATTTATTCGCTTCGTTATATTTAATACTTTAATTTATTTTCGTTAAAGGAAATAAATGCTTGTCACGAGGAAATATTTTCAACATAATATTATAATAATGTCTTAGATTGAGAATATCCCAGAAGCTTTTTTTCCGTGTAGTTCTGATTTTTTGATATGTTCTTGGATCACTGCTAGCATTGTGTATCTAAGTTTGCAGCTTCGAAAGACCTTTGCTAACTTTGCAGCAGATCAGGCTGATATCACACTTGAATGAGGGCTACCGTTTTTTTACTCACCAGTTGGCGCCACTGTAGACGGAGGTCCTGAAATACAGCTGTATTTTTTTATATTACGTTCGTGGAAACCAAATTTACGTTGAAATTGTATTAATACAATAGACCGTACTGTAAAAATATCGACGGTGCCGCAGTGTTCCACAGTTCCGTATTATTTGAAAAAGGAGGATTTTCTTAGTTCTGCTTTTAAAGTAAAAAAGCTTCCGGGATATTCTCAATCATTAAGACATTATTATATTATGTTGAAAATATTTCCTCGTGACTAGCATTTATTTCGTTTAACGAAAATAAATTAAAGTTTGAAATATAACGAAGCGAAATATTCTTACAGATTTTCTAGTTTTATTTTACCTAAGATAATACTTGTTTGATTAAAGTACAATCTTTCTTATTTACTCAATATACTCTTGAAACAATACATTTTTGTATTTCTATTTTAAGAAAACGTGGTTTTATTAAGCGAAGAATCATATTTTTGGTAAAGGAAATAAATACTTGTCACGAAGAAATATTTTCAAGAAAATAATAATGTCTTGGATTGAGAATATCCCGGAAGCTTTTTTTTCGTGCTTAATTAATATCCTGGTACGGCAAATATTCACAATATTATATTACAAAAAAATCCGTGAATTCCACTTAATTACTATGGGATTTGACATTTCGAGGACCTCCGTCTACAATGGCACCTCTAGGGGAAAATTCATACGCGGTAGTCCTCATTGCTAACAACTGTCAGTTATGCTATGTCGAATAGCTCTCCTAATAAAATTCAAAAATTATTATTTCGCAATGATTGCAATGAATATATATATTTATTACTATCACACAATGAAATTTCTTTACAAATAACTATCATTTATTCCATGCCATTATTCATGATAATATTATGATATTTCTAACACCACATTGCGGTCACTAACCTCCTTTTTTAAATCGGTTAATCAAGCCAAATAACTTTGTATCTGAATGCCTGTGCGCATGTTGTAAGGCCGTTGTAAGCCGCCCACCGTATTCGGTCCGGCCATTACCGACCTATGACCGTTTATGTAACATAAACAATGTTTCGAGACGGTAATCTCTCTTATGTAACGTTATCTGAAGAACAACGGAATCTAAACTACTATCGGTTGATCATTGGGTTTGCATTTAAGGTGTTATGTCGTTTTTGGCGGCTTTACACTGCTGCTATGCGGCGCCGGTGCGCGAGCGGTACGCTTTCGCTATGTGCGAAGTGCATGGTGGGGGTAACAAGAACGATCGCAGTGCACAATGTGACAAGAAATGAAACTGCAAAAGCCCCTGTCAGCTGTCAAAATAGTGAATCAGCCAGTGGCATTTCATATAAGCAAGAAATGCAACCTAGTTATAAAAAAGAAAAAAAGAGATTGATCACCTGCCCAAGGGATGGCGCCACAATCATGCACACAGCTAATAGCGCTGTCATGCTTGCTCACCGTCGCCGCATGCGCTTGCGGTGCCAGTGTGATAATCTCCTTAGAGACCGCGTGTTGTGTTGCGCCGCGGCATGTCCTATAAGGAACCGATGTTGCAGAAATGTTACTATAACAAAGAAAATTTCTAGAAGATATCAGCAAATATGTATATATAAATGACGGTGGCAAACAAACATTCAGTAAAGTCTGTAAAACATTTTTAATGTAAGAATAAAATCTTTACCTTAATACTGTACAAACTTCTCAATTGAATTACTTTACTTACGAATTATTATATGTATTATATTGATCTGCACATATAGGTTACTAGAATAGTATAAGGAACAATTTACACACTGATTAGTTCTGCTCAAAGGTTGACTGGTAGACCCAGAGATCCCTTAAGGGATAAGACCACGTTTTTATAAATATATTGTGTTCTTCCTATTGTATTTTTCTTGGTTGTACAATAAAGTATTACACTACTACTACCACTACTAAATTAGTAACAAATGTGTGAACTCGCATTAAACACTAATCAATGTGTAAATGGGGCCTAAGTTAACAATATGTTAAATTAAAACGATTTAAATGACTTACAATTTGACTTGAACCGTTTCTTGGCATTCATTTAAGGCGCGGCATTGAAGCCTGCCGATAGATGCCGTCATAAATGGAATGACACCTTAACAATAACCGCACTTGCCAGCGATGGCGATTCACGACATGAACTTAGAGATTATCATACTAATATTATGCACTTAGAAAAAGAATATAATAGCAAGAAAACTCAAACAAAATTACAAATCATATGTTTTGTGAATATTCCGCTTTTATCCCGGGTTCGAATCCCTGGTAAGGGCATTTCTTTGTGTGTTTATCATGAATTTGTTTCTGAGTTATGGGTGTTTTCTATGTATCTAAGTATATATTTATCTATATAAGTCCTAGGTATATCGTCGCCTAGTACTCGTAGTACAAGCTTTGTTAAGTTTGGGACTAGATTGATTTGTGTAAGATTGTCCCCAAATATTTATTTATAACCTATAGTTATATATAGACTCGTAACCACCATTTTTGGAGCATTCACGCTTATTCCGCTGCACGTATTTATGCCACAGGAATAACCGCGATCCACTTCGTTCATCGAATCGTCTATTTGCATCACTCTCTTTCGTATATGCAAGAGCGATAGAGACGGGGCAACGTTTTGTTGATTTTCGAACTTCGCGGTAGGGCATAGTCAGATTTGAACGAGGTGATCGATCGGTCCATCGTGAGTATCGTGACAATGAACAGTGAATGAACGATCGGCTCGCTACAGAAAAAGGTGGGTGCATTAGTGATATTTGTGATTCTCTGTATTGTTACAATACTAAAAAACTAGTGCCTATGGCAATTCCTGGGATTAGGTTGCCGAGCGGACCCCAGGCTCAAATAACAAATGTCTATGTCGGTTGCACCAAACAATATGTTAATGTCATTGTATTTTTTTGTATGAAATATTTTTTATGGGCTTACGTTACGTTCGTAACTTTAACGTTAATCGGTTTGTTAATTTAGCTTGGAGAAACTCGCCCTTAGAGTTCGTTTTTAGGGTTCCGTACCTCAAAAGGAAAAAAACGGAACCCTTATAGGATCACTTTGTTGTCCGTCTGTCTGTCTGTCTGTCTGTCTGTCTGTCTGTCTGTCTGTCTGTCTGTCTGTCTGTCTGTCTGTCTGTCAAGACCATTTTTCTCAGAAACGCGTGGAGGTATCAAGCTGAAATTTATATCAAATACTCAGGTCTATTGTCCCTTGAAGCTGTAAAAAAATCAAACTTAAAAGCCAACGCAATCAAAAGATACAGTCGTTTATGCTGCAAATTTTAGAGTTTTCGGTACTCGCAAAACCTACGGGGTACTTCCCGTGAACTCAGAAACTTGAAATTTGGCACGAAGCAACGTCATATAGCATAGACAAAGGAAAAATTATAAAATGTAGACATTTTTAGTAAAATCATACAAAAAATATATATTTTTAATTTTTAACTTACTACCTTTTTCCTCGTAAACGCGTGAAGTTATGAAGTTGAAATTCATATCAAATACTCAGGGCTATAGGACCTTTCAGATATAGCAAAACCAAACTTTTATGTTAACGCAATCAAAAGAAATACCAATTTAAGTTGCATATTTTGAAACTGAGTACTTGCGAGAAACTCAAAACCTAAAGGGTATTTCCCGTAAACTCAGAAACTTGAAACTTGGCACGAAGAAACTTTATATAGCACAGACAAAGGAAAAATTACGAAAAGTAGACATTTTTAGTAAAATCATACAAAAAAATATATTTTAAATTTTAAACTTACTACCATTTTCCTCGTAAACGCGTGAAGTTATTAAATTGAAATTCATGTCAAATACTCAGGGCTATAGTATCTTTCAGATGTAGTAAAACAAAACTTTTATGTCAACGCAATCAAAAGAAATAGCAATTTAAGTTGCATATTTTGAAACTCAGCACTCGCAAGAAACTCAAAACCTAAATGGTACTTCCCGTAAACTCAGAAACTTGAAACTTGGCAAGAAAATACTTCAAATAGCACAGACAAAGGAAAAATTACGAAAAGTAGACATTTTTAGTAGAATCATACAAAAAATATTATTTAAAATTTTAAACTTACTACCTTTTTACTCGTTAACGCGTAAAGGTATTAAATTAAAATTTATATCAAATACTCAGGTCTGTAATACCTTTCAGCTGTAGCAAAACCAAACTTTTAAACCAACGCAATCAAAAGAAACAGCAATTTAAGTTGCATATTTTGGAGCTGAGTACTCGCAAGAAACTCAAAACCTAAAAGGGTACTTCCCGTAAACTCAGAAACTTGAAACTTGTCACGAAGAAACTTAATATAGCACAGACAAAGGAAAAATTACGAAAAGTAGACAATTTTAGTAAAATCGTACATAAAATATTTTTTTAAATTTTAAACTTACTACCTGTTTCCTCGTAAACGCGTAGAGGTATTAAATTAAATTGGAATTCATATCATATACTCAGCTTTATAATATCTTTCTGCTGTAGCAAAACGAAACTTTCATGTCCACGCAAGCTTAAGAAATAGCAATTGTTATAGGTTTTTACGGAACCCTCGGTGCGCGAGTCCGACTCGCACTTGGCCGGTTTTTTTTTAGTGAAAACTTCTTCAGCCGCATTGGGCAATTTTTGGTAGAGGGAAATCTTATAAGTTCGCGTCACCGACACCGTCACGAACACAAAAACGCATCACAAGATTTTCCTTGAGTTGGAAGGCTCGTTCGATATTTAAACTTATAGTCGTTCAAATTAAGTTTAATTTTGTAAGTAGTATTTTTCTCTTATGCTTTTAATATATGGTGCTTGGAGAAGACGATTGATGTTGATAATTAATATGAATTATAATTCAAACATTATAAAATTTCAAATTTTAATACTGAAAGTTTTCACTTCTATCGGCAGTCCCTATAACTGTCATTTTCCTTTTTTTTCATTAACCGTAAGCACCATAGAGAAATTCATTTTTTAAGGCATTGAACAATCTGCATCTCTGATTGCATTCATACAACAATCATACAGCACATCAAACGATGGACCCCAATTTTTTGTGAGCACTCAAAATCTTCCGTGATGCAGTACGATGACCTTTATAAGTAAAGAAGAGGTCAAACGTAGTGAAAGTACGCAATGGATCACGATGCTATGTTATGTAAAGCCACTAAATCAAGAGTAATACGAAACAAACTTATTAAATGCGGTCGGAAAAATCAAATTATTAGTGCATCCCATTAAAGTTTCAATAAGAACGGCCTAAGCCATGCCATTGGTAACCGCAAAGTTAAATTTGCAGTAATGAGCATAATTTGTCGCTAATTTCTGCAAACTCTTATCTTACATGAGTTGATATTGAAATTACCACCATACTACACAACAACAGATACTAAATTAGAAAGTTTCAGAAATTTAAATATGAACATCGCGAATGGAGTGCATTGTGAAATGAAAAATGATATAAATGCCAAACGAGCGCATCGGAATTTAAGTCTTACCTCAATATACCATAGTATGATATCGAATACGACGTAGTTGTCTTGATTATTATGTTTTGAACATTTAACTTGAGTAGTGCGTGACCGCTTTGCGTAGTAACCCATGTATCCGAGGCTATACCGTTCATTGTGGCATATTATCAAAAAGGCATAAGTGTCTTTGCAGCTCGTACAATGATGAGACTTTCTTGTATCTTAGTGAGTTTTTATAGGTTATAATGAGTATATTTTCCATTTAAAGTACGTAGGATTGCGTCACATTTGGTTACAGTAATACCTGCAGGTGATGCGATTGATTTTATACAACTTTATTAACCGACTTACAAGGCAGAGAGGCGATTGTTGTATAAGTGAGGTGTCATTAGATTCATCATTGTCGAAAATATTCGCCGTACGTAGGTAGACGTTTTATTAATACCTAGATCATTTTTTAAAATGAAACTTTTATTCCATCGCCTCAAAAATTTAGGCCTGTCTTCCGCGCGACATGCGTTACAAGCTGTAACGCTGATTCTCGTTTGTAAGGTGAGGCTTATTGCATAATTGCAGTCAACCGCGGTATACAAATCTATATTTCGCGTCTTAGCGTAGGTAACTGCAGCGGTGGCACTGTGGTATGGCATGGCATGAGACTTACGATCGAATGGGCGAGGGTTCAAACCCTGGGACGAATTATATATATTTTTTTAAATTTTAGAAACATATTTCGATTATATCTAACGAATTACATTTGGCAAGTCATTCCAGCTCTGTACGTCTAGCATGACAAACCAATAGGAGATATTACTGCAATGTTCTGCCACCAGAGTGCAGCACTAGCACATCGGTAAACCATAGAGTTCTTAATACATACTAGGCCTTAAACAGTTTTTTACAAGTTTTCATAGATAATTTATAACGAATAAATATGTCATTTGTGCACCAAGGCGGTTTGTTTACAGAGGGCCTATCGTGAAGCGAAAGAATCGAAATTTTGACTTCTGCCTCTCTATCGCTTTAATATGTAAGAGTGACAGAGAACCAGGTAACGAAACTTTTATTCTCGTGTTTAGTGGTAGGCTCTCTGGATGTGCTAGTGCCGCCCCCTACGCAGAGTTTTGCGTAATATTCCCTATTGGGCATCAATTTCTAAGCGCCATGCTAACATAGTAAAGTTTCACTTGCATCGTGGTTTCATAAAACCACACAATGTTTTTTACCTTAGTTTACAGTCGCAATCAGATATATCGGAGGGGCCAAGGTGGTCATAAATATCTGAACAATGTCTCTATTGACAATGTGATAAAGTGCATGTTCAAATATTTTTGAGTTTGGTTGCTCCGATATATTGATAGCGACTGAACAATTATTATCCTCTCTTTTTAAATAATACACGAAAAACTATGTAACGGGTCTTACAAAGTTACATAAAAAATATTTTGTTACATACGTTCGTTTAGTTACAAAAAATTAAACAAACCCTTATCAACGTCAAATTTATGTCATATAACCAGCTACGTGAGGTCCTAGAAACCTCTCGAAATAATTGGTCGACCGGTTGGATTTGTGTAAGTATAATAAGCTTTTTGTAGATGTCCGAATTTTACTAAAGGCGACCCTACAATACCATTATCAGAGACTATAGAGAAATAGACGACCGAGTATAGTGTACTACTAGTACGCTATATGTTACTAGGTGGAGTAGCAGTGCAGGTGACATTTCTTCTTAAAATTTCGGTATCTTTACGCGACTTTCGGGCAGAGG
Organism: Pammene fasciana; assembly: GCA_911728535.1. NCBI lineage: Eukaryota > Metazoa > Arthropoda > Insecta > Lepidoptera > Tortricidae > Pammene > Pammene fasciana. The sequence continues at coordinate 43,219,915 of OU452272.1, read as the reverse complement.
GCGCAATCGACTTGAGCTTCAAAAAGTTCTAAGGCTGTGGTCGTCTATATCTCTATCGAACTTACAACGACATTGGAACATCAGTTTAATTTTTTTTAGCGTGATAAAACAATTCAGAACTTTAGTTGTTTTCTCAAGCCTTGTGATGATAAAATATATAATTTTGTTTGTTTAACAATTTCGCAATGCTAATCCAGTATTTTTCCGTTTTGCCGCAGAAAAGGTTATTTCGAAGTAATCGATTAAATACCAGACGGTTTTACTAATTAAAGTAGGTATATCCTTTGCACGCTCCCTAATCAGCTTAGGTTGTTACAGTAACGCTTCTTGAAAATTTGGCTGTTTTTTCCAATATCTCGATAATAATTCTTTCGTACTAATTAGCTGTGTACTTAATGAGATACATTCTTCGAAAACACTCGGGAAAAATCAGGACAAAGATACTTGCGCTATTATAATAATGATATATCGGCAAAAACTGTAATAAAGGAAATTCAACGTAATGTTATTCTGACGCCATAGTTAAAGACTCTCATAATAACTTCTTAAGTAACAAAAGTTGTAAAGTTTCGTAAAAAAAATGATTTATTTAGTTAGGAAAGAGGCCGTATTCTAACTTTAAAACTCGTTTAGATACGATACAACTTCAATACAACTCCAATGCTTTAACAACGCAATATGGCTTAGCGTCTAACGATCTGAATCAGAAATATCCGATGCAACTCCACACAACTTCAATATTTATTGAATATTGTGTTGTGTGTGTTACAATGTGTGTTGTGTGTTGGAGTAATGTTTGAGATATATTGTGTTTTTAATGTATTGTTTATGTATTTTAAAATTAGACAGCTCAAGTGGTCCATTGGTACACGGAAAAAAAGCTTCCGGGATATTCTCAATTTAAGACATTATTATATTATGTTGAAAATATTTCCTCGTGACAAGCATTTATTTCCTTTAATGAAATTAAATTGAAGTTTTAAATATAACGAAGCGAATATATTCTCACAGATATTCTAGTTTTCTTTTACCTAAGATACTTATATATATGTACCATTTTAAAGTTTGTAATTAAATGCATTGTAGACCTTTTGCATCCAAAAACAGATACTTGTTTGATTAAAGTACAATCTCTCTTATTTACTCAATATACTCTGGATCAATACATTTTTGTATTTCTATTTTAAGAAAACGTGGTTTAATTAGGCGAAGAATCATATTTTTGGTAAAGGAAATAAATACTTGTCACGAGGAAATATTTTCAAGAAAATAATAATGTCTTGGATTGAGAATATCCCGGAAGCTTTTTTTTCGTGTACACCCCATAAATAATGGGCCTCCAATCGCGAGGCACAAAACACGCAGGAAGGAACAGGAAAAGAATGTCCTTATGCCAGCAATTATTTGTGGCACTGTACGGACAAAGGGACCACTTTGTCGATATGGAGTTACGAGTACTTTCTAAAACTATGCAATATGCACTATCTATTAGTGAAAGATAAAAGTGTCCTTGTAAATCGAAAAAGCGGTCCCTTGCAATAAATTCGTCCACAATTTATGCCTGTTCCTCGAAACGCTCCAAGCGAGCCATTTCGCTTGGATTTTGACGCTGTCAGTGTCGAGCTTGTGGAACAAACGTATAAGCTTCCTTTGTCACGTTCACGACTCAGCGAAACATTTGTGCGTTTTTTAAACGAGGCGTAAAACACTCGGGCCATCGTTTCGAGAGCGAGCGTAATTGGTCAAATTAGGTCATGTTTATGAAATTTCTTTAATTTGTTACTTATGTAGTTACTATGAACATTTTAAACTGTGGCGTTACGATTTATTTATATAATTAATTCAATGAATTTTCCCATATTTATTTAGTTATACAAAGCGCAAATATGCATATCGAATCCGGCTTTATATTAAACAATTAAATTTATTAATAGGAAAATAGTAGACAAAATAAAACAGATTGCAGTATCTGGTGTAAAGCATACGAGAAAAATAGAATAGGCATCAGTGGCGGCGCGTCCATAGAACACAATTCCCGTCGGCTTGCCTAAGTTTCGGGTGCCTGAGCAGTTTTCAGAGCAGTACAGCTCATGAAGATGATTTGAGCCAAATTCAGCAACGGCTTGCTCAAGAAAATATTTGACCCACCGCCGCTGATAGGCATGATGAATTTATTTCATGGATGGTATCAATCAATTCGTTACGTAGTGAGGATCAAAATGTCCATATGGGGCCAATTGCGTAGCAACACAAGAGTGAGAAATGAGATTCCAAATCTGATGTTTGCACGTGGTGCACAAAATGCTCCTAACAAAATGACGTGACGTCACAACTACATGTTCGCCCTGTTGTGGTATGGAAACTTTATGAAATTGCTATTTTGACTTGTTATGTGAGTAATCGAAAAGTATCACTGATTTTTATAATATCAGACTTTAAATAACTCGTAAAATTTTTCAATTTTGATGTACATTTTTTTTATTTTAACTAAACTAGGATATATTGACCATTTTGCGTCCTTTGAACGACATTTAATTACTAAATTCAATTCAACATCCGTCATCATCCCTGATAGGGATTGAATATAGCACGAACAATGATAATATAACCGTTTTCAACCCGGTAAAGGATGCAACTTCAATTAATTTTAATCCCCTTGCATTCGCCTTTCCTTTTGAAGCTCCGATGGTCAGTGGTTATCAATTGCTTTGCAAATGAGCGGTACGGGCACTGAATCTTGTTCATTATGCTATTACTACTAATTCACAGTCCAGAAAGGCCTTGATGTATGCAATATTGCAAAATATGTAACATATACATAGACATACAAGATAAAAGACGAATAACTTTAATAGTAGATTGTATTAAAAGGGAGCAAAATGACTTATTTCGGTCGAGGGATTCAAGTGACCCGAGATCGAAATAATTTTGCTACCGCGTAGTACACTCTACTTTTCACTCCTTCTATGATAAAAACCAAAACAAAGGTACTAAACTAGCTATCTGCTAGAAAGAGAAGTTATATAATGTTGTCTCATTTTAATCGGTTGCAAAGACAAGGAAAATTAAAAAACAAACGCAGAGGGATCAAAAGTGCAACAAATTACCCTTTTCGAATAGTAGGGGTGAAAACAAAATTTAATGAAAATAAGGCGTGCGTTGGACTCATGTATACCGAAAGTCACAGCACCAAAGTAGCACTGTACAGTCGAGTCTACAAATTATATGAATATTTCCAAGGCTTCAAAAATATCTATACACCCTTATCACATTGACAATAACGTGCAAGCGTTTACATATTTTGCATTTGGCTGTTGAATACGACTGTAAATGTCGACGAAACGACTCCTTTTGCACAAATGACTTCAGGTTGATCGTACGAATTCTACTAAATAAATTGAACCCTGCTGTAGTTGAGATAAACACCTAACTATGACTATTATGTGACAATACTGACAATCTTACAAAAATCAACCTAGTCCCACAATAAGTTCAATAACCCTTGTGTTGTGGTTACTAGGCGACGATATGAAAATAGATGTTTACACATAAATACATGGAAAACATAACTCGGGTACGAAAATCCGTGATAAACACAAATAAATGCAATGACCATGATTCGAATCCGGGACTTCCTGCGTCATATATAGGTTTTGTGTATTTTTTCCCCTAAGTCTTGATAGTCGTGCAGGACGCATTTTACCGTGCTATTTTTTGCATGCTGACTGTGATTCGCGGTAAAATAAGAGTTCAATGATAATATATATACACGTTTTTAGAATTACATGGGTGTTTTACGTAAGCTCGCAAAGGGCGATTGGTGATAAATTTAATTTGATGATAATACTTATTAGCTAATAAAAATGTAAACGACTTTTTAATGTATGTGAACGATGCAATTTATTCACTACTATCCGGATCTGTGAATAACTTTCAACCTCGTTTTCACAGTAGTAGATCCTCATGAGATTAGAAGGATATAGTGTTATCATTTCTTGTGCGAATAAATTAAAATCGTTTAATACCATATCAGGCCTCGCCTCAGCTCGGCTGTCTAACTCCCGCTCCTCATCTACCTCTTCAGGAAGGTACAAACCAGCAGCTGTACAGTCACCGGTAATAGTATCTTCCTACACGAAGGCCGCAAAAATATATGGCACGCTCTTATGGCCCTACATATATGAGCGTGTCACATATTTTTGCGGCCTTCGTGTAGGAAGATACTATTGCCGGTGACTGTACGAGTATATAGTAATAAAAAAAGATACTCCCGTCCTGTTTGCATAAGGTGCATCGGGGCAATCGCCACTGCCGGAAATATCGAGTCACAAATAAATAGTCTTACCATAATTCGAACCCGGGACCTCCTGCTTCGTAGGCAGGGTTACTAGTGTCACTGCCGACCAGAATATACGGCCGTTATGTATTTTAGGTACTTATCAAAATAGTGGAGGCATAGCTGTATTCAGGTTTAACTTAGACTAACTTATATAACAGAGCAGCACATTGTAAGAACTTTTTGAATCTAGAGTCTGAAGCGCCGACGCTTATGGTGGGGGTAAAAAGAACGGTCGCAGTGCACAATGTGACAAGAAATGAAACTGCAAAAGCCCCTGTTAGCTATCAAAATAGTGAATCAGCCATTGACATTTCATAAAAGCAAGGAGTACAACCTATTTACAAAAACGAAAAAAAGGAGATTGAACACCAGCCCAAGAGATTGTGCCACAATCATGCACAGCAAATATGGGATTATCTGGATGTCCATATGATTCGGATAATTGCAAGCCCTGTGCAAGTAGAAAATCTGTTCAAAAACCTACGCATCATTCCAATTCGTACGTGACAACGGTTATTGGATCCGGATTTGCACTAAAAGGTCAGCTGTTTGCATTCGGCAATGCACTATGCCCGGTAATAGTAAAATATATTCCGGAGACATGATATTGAAACCTTGTAACGGAGGCTACATGCAGCAAAACCTTGGATATTTGTGTTCATTTGAGCTTTAATAACACGGGATTTTTTGGTTTAAGTATATTGGTAATGTACGTAATAATTTGCCTTCAAATCATGCCACGAAAACATTAAAACTCCATCAATGGCTTAATATATGAACTTTTTGAAGCTCATGTCGATTGCGCCATCCATGTCAAAGCCACCTAAAGATACCGAATATGTAAGAGAAATGTCACCTGCACTGCTACTGTAATACAAAGAAAATACAGCCAGTTACAGATTTACATACAAAACTTATTTTTGCTATATTTTATTTTATTACAATTTTTAGCAACAAAAACGAATGTCCGACCTAGATCTGTACTACTACAATGCTCATCGTGGTTCTAAAGCATGTTGTTTTAAAATGAGAGCTGAACTACGTTTGAATGGGGACGCGAGTTCACGGGAGCGTCCGTGGAACACATTTTAATATAGTTAGTTTATAGGTTAATAGCATATTAGATTAAACATGTAGCACGTAGGTAATGTAGTTTAAGTTCACCCAACTTTCACGGAAAAAGTATCTTCATCGAAGATATGACCTGTTGACCTGATTAAAACATGGATAGTTAACTTGATTATACATGATTGTACTAAATTATCAAGGAAGATAAAGAAAATACAATGTACCATTTTTAAATTTAACTATACAACGGTTTGTAGGTCCCTCTTGATTTAATTTGGCTTCATTAGACGTGTTTACTGAGCAGTTAGTACACAATAACTGAGACTGCGAAAATAGGGATTTCCGGCCAAATAGGTATACCTACGAGGCCGGGAATCCGTTTTCACGCCGAGGCATATATGGTGCTTTTCTCAAAAAAATGCGTGGAAATAAGACCTAAAACCTAATACTTAAAGCCAAAATGTATTGTCTTAAATAGTATCTCTCGGTATACCTACGCTGCCGACGCTCGCCCGACAGCGATCTGTAGCCGCCCGGCCCGCCTGCGGGGGCAAGAGCGTGAGGGACGCTTTTTGAATTCCAATAATTTGGTTGTTTTATTGTATAAACTGCTTTTTATATATTGTTCATATACATACATTTAGATACACTTAACAATAATTGGCTTCGAGGGCCGTCGTATTCTGATGTGGATCCGAGCTTTCCCGATAGATACTCATAAATTATGCTCTATTTTTAGCTAAAATTTATTAGGTCGCGTGTTTATTTGATATTATTTCAAATGGAAGCCAGACGCATGTTTTGAATTACATACATACATACACATACATACAATCACGTCTATCTCCAAAAAGGGGCAGGCAGAGATCACGGATTTCCATTTGCTACGATCAGTAGCAAAACGGTTCTCCGTAAGCGGTTTCTCGCTCCCATTTTGAAATTATAAATCGATACTGTAATAAATATTGAGTTAACTCTTAACCAACATAGAGCAATTGATTTTTTGAAATTCTTTGGGTCGCAATGTATTGCGTATACACGTATTTGACACATCATCAGTTGTGACATTTTAGGGCAAAGTAATCATGTAGGTACATTGCGTGCTAAAATATCGGTGGCCGCCCTAACCCCTCACTAGCGTCTTTCGAGATTTGATGTCGCCCGAGCGCCCGCGCAGCGTCGACGCGGCGTCGACGCGGCGTCTCACCAGCGTCGTCGCGACGTCAGCGCGACGTCAACCCCCGCCAAGTAACAAGAAAAATAATGTTATTTGATTTGATACTCCTGAATCAAGTAAGTAAACATCAGTTATTGAATTTGGTATTTTCACTCATATATTATGTAATACAGTAGTATATTTAACTGCAGGATATGTCCACTGTGTTTTGTTTTGTTTACCCTGTTTAGAATTTAATTAGGTTTTCTATTTTTTTGGGTAGACGAGTTCAGTTGGGTAGCCTGTCGGTAATCTGATTAATTAGCTAATGGGGGAGTTAAGCTGCTCAGACAGACTCTAAAAAATAAGATTTAATCTCAACATTTTCATAATTCAGGGTATTTTAACTCCAGACGCAAAAAAAGAATTCAACCAACCGGAGCGGCCATTTTCTATACAAAAAAGGCTGTTTTTGTGGGGGCGTAACGTAACGTACAAGGCATGCAATACCGGCATTGGTTGTATGGGCAATCCCGTAATTCCGGTATTAGCCCATACAAGTAATACCGGTATTGCATGCCCTACCATGAATAAAGTATGACCGTTGGTCATATGTTTTCGGCAGAAGGAATGCCTGTCAATGGCCGCTCCGGTTGGCTGAATGCTCTAAGGGATGAATAGATTTTACAAATATGCCCTTCTATTGCTCTTGCATATTCGAGCGATGTTTGTATTGCATATTTTATTACGAAGTGGTTCTCGGTAATATATGCAAGGCTTGGAGCGTACGATTCTTGGCAGACTCGTAAATGCAGCAGTGTGGAAAATTCGATTTACCATCATTTGACAACATTTTCTCAAATGTAGGCTTTTGTGAAAGCCCGCTTTGTCGGTTTTAAGGACACTTTATTTTTTACCCGACTGCGCGACGCAAAAGAGGGGATAGTGTTTAACAGTCTATATATGTATGTTTGTTCCTTTGTGGCACTCTAGAAGCAAAACGAGTGGGCCGATTTAGATGATTCGTACGTCAATCGATTCGTCTTGATTCCGCGAGTGTCACTAAAGACAAAATGATGCTTTTCAATATTACATAACAAATTCGTAACGTATACATATTGCCCTTGTTTTCGGCATTTTAGTTTTTTACGCAGGCGGGTTTTTAATTTTTTTTTTACTAACAGATAGCGTGTATTGTGTAGGTAGGTATCGGAAGTACTACACTACATAGCGACTACTACATATAGCGACTACATAACTACATAGCGACAAAGTGGGGCAGTTAACTTGAACTGACACAAATAATCACTTAACAAACAATTATTACAAACTGTCAATTGCACAACATGTCCAATATACATTTTTGAAACTTTCCTGTTTGTTACCGCATAAGTAACAAATGGTAAAACATAAGGAAAAAAGCTTAGAAATAAGTAGGTATTTTTTTCCTATTATAATAATAGAAAAAACTGTCGTTCTTGAGTACCTGTCGAAACATAAAATTTACGGAAAATAACTTAATATTATAAAATTCTATTATATTTTTAGGAGTAACGCTCAGTTACGTACAGTCACCATCAAATATATCGGGCCGGCCAATGTACTCCAAAAATATCTGAACGATGCACTTTATCGCTTTGTCAGATATTTGTGACCACCTTGGCCGCTCCGATATATCTGATGGCGGCTGTACCATACTTTTTTGTCATTTTTGTTTTTTGTATGTTTTTGCGTGCCACAGTTATAGGTTATGGAAAATTCTCCTTCAGGTCAAAACTTTTCTTAAGCAAGTCGTAGCTAAATTTGACTTAACTTAGAAAACAGCTCTGGGGGCTGATTTATGAGATTCGAGCGCTCGAATATGCCATTTTAAACGCTGAGTAAAACAAAGATATGTTAGTTTAAAAATAACAGCCATAGAAATTTAAAATCACGATTATTTAATCTATTAATTTCACGTGAAAATAATTGCGATAAACTTTAGCGTACGATTATATTCGAGCTTAATTTCTTTGAATTCGAGCGGTCGTAGTCGTAAGTCAAAAATCGAGCCAAGAGCCCGAAAATTAGGCAAGCCGACAGGAATCGTGTTCTATGGACGCACTGCCACTGCTATGTCCACGTATTTTCACAAATACGTTACCCTCATTTCAAAGAAATAGATACTTAGTATGTTTATTTCGCACTGGAAATGTTCCGAGAATTCTTTCTTTGTTATATAGGTATTTGCGTTTTCAAATGATTACTTGACGGAGCATTGCTCTGTAATGCAGATCCACAAGTAAAATGGCGTAAAGCCAATAAAAACCTAGTTCGAATTTGGAACTTATTGCAAAACTATACAGTCGATAATTGAATATTTCAAATGGCTATAAACTTTTGCAGTTAACCTTCCATAAGTGATATAAGTATCTAGACTTCATTTTTAATACTTACAACCTTCTAACGATCTGCGTCCTACGCGTAGTAAAGATTTCTTTAATATCTATACACTCAGAAGTTCAAAAAGATGTGTACACGTCCTTATACCCATACAGAAATGTTGTGCTCATATATTTTTGAGTGTCCGTGTGTTGATATTGGAGAAATACATGAGCTCCAATTAAGTTTTGACTTTTATGGCCGATTATATTTTATACCCAAAAAAATATCTTGAAAAATGTATACCTACTTAAGGCTCCTTATTCTCCCAAAGGTCGAAACTCCCTATTAATGAAAAAACCCGTATAAAATGCTATTTATAAGATAGTTTATTTATTAGTGTTTGTAATACAAAAATTACTTTTGATACATATTTATTTGTATGTGTTTTCTCGACCACGGAACAATGGTGTTCCGGACCTTTGGGAGGCGTATACGGAGCCGAAGCCAACGCGCAGAGGCCCTTTCGACAATTCTTGAAACAGTGACAACTATACCCGGTTTTCTAGGTTTCCGCCTACGGCGCCGGTGTGCGAGCGAGATAGCGCTCTGCGTGTGTATAGCTGTCACGCTTGCTCACCGTCACCGCACGCGGTTGCGGCGCCAGTGTGATAATCGCCCTGTCATGCTCATAACATAACGTCCTGCGCCTGCGCCCGAACGCGGAAGCTCTTCGCCCGACGTAACATCACGCTTCATTGCTACAAGGTTCTAAGAGCCGGGGGCCGTTCACTAATCACGTCACGTTCCTTAATGACGGTAACTTTGCCCTGCCCTCTATATGCCTGTACAAATGCTTTCCATTGGTACTTGTGTTATGAATCTTTTTTAACAGATAAAAAAAGAATTTGTATTGGTAATATTTGGTTTGAAGGCAGCTGAAGTATATAGAAATTACATATAGGACTAAACAAAAGTGGATTAGATGGTTAGCTAAAACAAATCCAATGTGCCATATCGTCGGTATTATCATTAATCAAAAAACAAATGAATAAAACAAAAGAAATACACACAACATTAGATACCTACTACTACTTAAATTGTACTTCGAAATTAAGCAAGAAACAAAGGCTTTTTTATTTTATTTTTTATATTTATGTTTCTTGTACAGTTAGCATCAAATATATTGTAACAGCCAAAGTGATCAAATAGTTCTTCACACCATAATATGTTGTATGTTGTGACGAACTATTTGGCTACTTTAGCTGTTACAATATGTGATGTTGACTGTACCGATTTTACATATTTTCATCTCTCTAAATAATGCTGTTATAAATATTAGTAGTTACAATTTATGGACGGCCCCTAACTGGCAATTATGGAACCCTGCCGCACCAACATATCGAAGCGGCAGGTCACAGGTCGGGACATGAACTCAGCCCTTTAGTAAATAGGACGATGCAACCGACTTCGAAAAAGGAGTGTTATGTACATCAAATTATTATAATATAAATTGAATGGTCGCTATAACTATTTGATATGCAGAGGGGTAGTCGCAGAATATTTGTAATGTAGGTATTTATGAAACATTTAATGAAAGGTGATCTCCCATTTTCACTTAAGCGGAGGCTCATGGATATATGCATAGGTACTTCCAATTCTCACCTACGGTGCAAAGGCTTGGTCTTGGACAGCACCTCAGAGGGCCAGCGAGCAATGGACCGCAGCATGTTAAGTGTGAAATTAATGGGGCGTATCCGAAACCCTACGCTGCGACAAACACAAATTGTCTACATAGCTCGGAAAGCGGCCAAGCTGAAGTGGGAGTGAGTTGGTCCTGTCTGCCGAGCGAGCCGTGGCCAAGATAGCCACCGAGTAGCCCAGTTCAAAACGGGGACCCGGCAGACCTCGTCAACGATACTGCTACCCCCACACTAACGTCTTCCAAGCGCCGTCGTCGCCCGAGCGTCGGCGTCTCACCATCGTGGTCGCGACGTCAACGCGACGTCAATCCTCCCCCCCCCCCCCCGGCAAAAACGAGACCCTATTACTAAGACTCCGCTATCCGTCCGTCTGTTTGTCTGTCTGTCCGTCCATCTATCTGTCTGTCTGTCGCCAAGCTGTATCTCATGAACCGTGATAGATGCCGTTGCTCTCATTATTGTGTCATATGTGACGTGGTTAGCTCTCCCGTCGATAATAACATTAATAACCTATCCCTAATAAGCGAAATTTCGGGTAATATTGCCCAACGTCTTCTCTAAAGTCATTATTTGTTTTGCAAGTGCATCAAAATGCATGGGTCGTTTGATCCACTCCAACGTGATACTAGTTGCATCAGATGTGACACTTACGCAACTGCATAGGAAGCTCTCAAGCGTAATAAAACAGGCAGGTACTTATTTATACAATTTATAAATATACAAATTACATAGTGACCTGAGTGCAATATAATTAGTAGGATGTCAAACACATAACAGTCCTTTCCGCTTAAGACCAGTGTTGAGAAATACTAGTAAAGGAAGAATAGAAAAATCCACTGCCTCAGGCTAGACACGAAATCGCGACTCTAGGAAACATGCCCATCGTTCTGATCAACTGAGCTACTAAGACTTAGGGTGGGTTGCAGCACGCACAATTAACAGACTCATCAACGTTAAATATGGCGACGGAGCTGTCATCCCATAGAAAACTGTCAAACTTTTCATACAAGATTTTTTTTACGATTACGTTTACGTTCACAGACATTTTGGTGCAACCGACCCTTACCTGAACATTCTTAACAGTGTGGTTAAAACAAAAAAAAATGTTAAGACCATTTACAAATTTTAGCTTGATTTCCACTAATTATCCTGCTACCGCAGAAGTAGGTATGCGTACGTGGTGTTCAAAATGAGCTTGACACTTTTGTAGAATTCTGGTATTGTGCTCCTAACTAAGGTTATTTATTTTATAATAAATAGTTCCCAGAACACTTATTAGCTAGGGATAAACGCACAGATGTGTCCGCCGGATTTGTCCGACGGATATGCCCGGCGGACACACCCACCCGTGTATGGCGCGAATTGGACAACAGACAGACAGCGGACATACGTCTGGCGGACACATCCGTGTCCAATTCGCGCCATACACGGACGGATCTGTCCGCCGGGCATATCCGTCGGACAAATCCGGCGGACACATCTGTGCGTGTATCCCTAGCTATTCGCGTCACTAACTCAGCTAAGTTCATAACTCGACTACGAAGTTCAAACATTTTGCACATGCCGAATATATTTTGCCTTATAATAACTTTGCGCGTCGTCATCCCAAGTTTTGAAAGTGCACCGCTATGTTATGCGTGGCTTGATCTGCTGCAACTTGATACACTTAGTTGTTACATGACATGTGACACTTACCTATACATGCACAAAGCGAGGATATCTTCATCAAGACAAATTAAGGTGAAATTGAGGTTTACTGATGATGATATTTCTTTATTTCCAATTGTAACTACATTTTGGAAACAATTGTGTGAATTATAATGGTTTGGACTTTTATAGATATCGATATCGTAGGTCACCGTTTCAGATTCGTCAGGAATTCATAAAATGGTTTTTTTTTTATTAGGTATTTTTATTTATTTCTTACAATGGTTTGGAATTTTATTATACTTACACCGTGGGCTGATAAACCCGAAAGATTTTAACAGAGTATTTCTGATCATATTTGGATACTAAAATATCCTATACCTAATACTATATAAATTGAAACAAAAAAAAAAGAACCGACTTCACTTAGGATCCGCTATTCCAAGAGGAACTGGCCGAGTTGCTGTAAAAAAATAGTGAAATCACTATAGGTGTGGCCAAAATGGCAAAAACGGAACCCTTATAGTTTCGCCATGTCCGTCCGTCCGTCCGCGGTCTAGCTCAGTGACCGTTATCACTAGAAAGCTGAAATTTGGTTTGAATATGTGCATTAACCAAGCCGACAAAATGGTAGAATAAAAACTGGAAAAATATATTTTCTTAGGGCACCTCCCGTGCATATTAAGTGGGGGCGAAATTTTTTTTCGTTCCAACCCGGTTGTGTGGGGTATCGTTGGATAGGTCTTTTAAAAAGAATGAGGGTCTTATAAAACAGTTTTAGGATAAAACTAATATTTTCGTAGATAATGGCTCCAAAAGTTTAAAACAGGGCGTCCCCCCCCCCATCTAACTTTTGAACCGTGGGTCCAAAATTTTTGAAAAAAATCGTGAAAGTGAGGCCTAATAAGTACCTTCAATGAAAACTATATTGAAGTAAATCGGTTGAGCCGTTTTTGAGTTATCACTCAAAAACCCATAGTGAAAGGGCGTAAGTGAAAAGGGCGTAAGCGCCGCCAAATTTCCCGTAAGAAACGACCTTTTGAATTAGTGAATTGTAACAGGCCGGCAACTACGGAACCCTACACTGACGAGCATGGCCCGATATGCTCTTGGCTGGTTTATTCATAAAATTTACTTTTCATGTGCACAAAACACACAAAAAAGGTTTTTTTTGGCGAAATAGACCTAAAATCAGTAAGGTTTTTTCTTCTTTGGTCTCAGAAATGCGTGGTTAAGATCGGGTTACTGTAGCCCAACGGTGTATAGCTAGGGATACACGCACAGATGTGTCCGCCGGATTTGTCCGACGGATATGCCCGGCGGACACACCCGCCCGTGTATGGCGCGAATTGGACAACTGACAGACAGCGGACAGACGTCTGGCGGACACATCCGTGTCCAATTCGCGCCATACACGGACGGATCTGTCCGCCGGGCATATCCGTCGGACAAATCCGGCGGACACATCTGTGCGTGTATCCCTAGCTTATATGTGCAGGATGCTTTTATCCAGTAGAGCCTTATAAGATTTGTTATTGTTACTTACAATAACAAGGTTATACAAGAAGATTTAGACCGTAAGCCAGGAACTTACGGTCCATTTGCGTTGAGACACCAATATAGTGGCTATCGTCGTAAACATCCAAAGAAGAATGCTCTTACTTAGTAAATTATTTTTTCTATCCGTCATTATTTAATTTAAAAATACTTCTCCGACTACACGCTCCCGAGAAGTAATGCTATGTGGGCTTTAGGAAGTCTGGAGGTGAAGGTCATGTCATTTCTCCCCTTTGTTATTCGATACCGTTATTGCGTAGGTTAAACTTCAGTTTACGGCGTAGCATCTTGTGTTGCCGCGATACTAATTAATTATAATGCAATGCTGATACGTTGTGCGAGGAAACCGCCAGCTCTTCGGTCACCAGTTACGTCAACCAGACGCTTGGCGATTTCTGCAAAAAACTTGTGTGCGCTGGGACCCCACACTGAGAAAATGAAACAGCTAGAAATAAATAAGCTTTTGCTATTTACAACCGAGTGACTCGCTTCGCATGGAGCCTGCAAAGTTCGTTGCTAAAATCAAAGAAGTCAACTTGGCTAACGTACGTATGTGAAACTATACCATTAAATTAGTTAAAAATAAATAAGAGAATCAGGTAAGGGTTATATTTACTAGGACACTTATTTGGATTAAAATGAGTCGTTGGTAAAAATAACCAAGAATATTTAGCAATAATTGCTTATAAAACTTTCGTGAGACTCTAACATATTAAAAATATTTATAACGGGTCGGGTCGAGCAAAAATCGACAAAAATTACGTGAGTAACCCGTTATAAATATTTTCAATAATTGCTTGTTTGTCATTAACAAAGCTTTATTCCGTGTTTTAACTATGTCTTGGTTGTATGCAACCGAAAATATCTTAACCGAGCCAAATTGGTACTTTACTAACACTCAATTTTTTCCGTGCATGGACCTATAGAGTTTCAACTCCAAAAGTTACAAAATGGTACTCTCTATCCATTAATATTATATTACAATTGGATCGAATTCGCGAGTGTTCTTCTTCCATCCCTGTTCCCATTATTTGAAGTCTCCTCACATATTTGCGTCAAGTTGTTCTATTTCGGGTTGTCGTCGTCGTGGCAGATTGGCTCGCTTGAGCTCTACTTTAATCTTAGACCACCAGGTCGATGGTGTGCGGTTTCTTTCTCTGCTTTGTTCCGGTATGTCAGCGCGAATGGTACCACATGATCTTGGCTACATCTTTTAACATATCCGTACTATCTTAAGCGGTTTTCGGTGATTTTCTCCGTGGTGCAGCGTGGTGCCTTAAGGCCGTTCCTCGATTTGGACAAGCCACGCCCATCCGTAAGAGACACGTTTATGGCTCCCGTGCACGAAAGAAAGAGATGCAGCGCTCTTGAGGATAAGACTTTTTGACTAAACTACGATAAATAAGCGAATCTATAAAGCTTTGTCTAATTTTGTTTCTGTGACTTTTTAGATAAACCAGAATACCATACTTTTTACTTAGTTATATTGCTTAACCTCTTATAGTTTACGTAAGCTAAGAAAAATAAGGAGAAAAAAGACCCAACTTCGGATTTTTTATCTATCGAGGCAACTTTCAGCAATCGTGTTTCGGCTTGTGCCATAAACAAGAGTATATAGTCTAATAATGTATATTCGAAAATCAATTCAGTCCCTTTTCCCGTTTAGTCAATAGAGCGTTTGAAAAAACCCATAATTTTTCAAAGTAGCCCCTTAAAGCCTCGGTTAAATTCGTTACGAATTTTATCAAGCCGGGTTATATTTCCACCTCAGGCATCTCCATCTCATTGATGTGGATTTTTTGCTCGTGTAGCTTTTTTGTTGCCAAGCATTCAGAGCCGTACAGAAGCGCTGGTCGGACCGTCGTTTTATTAACTTTCCCCGTTACTCTTATGGGGACTCGGGGATCGGAAAGCACTCCTGGGAGTGAACGCCACTTCTGCCAAACTACGTTCACCCAAAGCGCTACATCTGCATCTTTTTTAAGCCCAAGTACTTGAATTTGTTGAAAGGGGGCGAATTTTTGACTTTCGAGCGCCTGAATTCAAAAAGTTTAAGCTTGAAAATAATCGCACACAAAAGCTTATCGCCAATTTACTCGCATGAAATTAATAGTTTAAATACTCATGATTTCAAATTCCTATCGCTGTTATTTTTAAAACATAATTTGATCGTTTTATTCTGAGTTGTAAATGTCACTTTCGAGTACTCGAATCTCAAAAATCACCCCCCAGGTTATAGAAAAGTATTTATATAGTATGAAATCGGGACATACAAAGCACTAGCTCTTACTTAATTTGAAGGGTACACGGAAAGAACGTGTCTAGTCACTTTGACAACATTTTGAGTTATAGCGGTTTTAAAGTTCGGAACGATTCAATTAACCATACTATTTTCGTAACTAGATGGTTTTTATGAATTAAAAAGTGGATAAATGTTAAAAATTCCAGCTGTTACAGAAGTTGTTGCTAATAGTTCATTGCAAGCTATACATTTTGATACAAAAATCTCATTTTACGAAAAAAGGGACTATTTAGAAATGTTCTTTCCGTGTACACTTCATTTATTATTTATTATTATTTTATTATTTATTGTAAAAAAACATTTACACAGCATGACAGTTAGTACTAATGCACTGTGAAATTTAACAAGAACAAGAATTTATTAAATGTGTCCTTATACTTAAATCACAGGAAAAACAAACAAACGCTCGCACTGCGCGCGCGTCATTCTTTTGCAGTTTAGCTGACAAGGTATAAGTAGGTACCTAGTATACAGTGTGTAAATCTAATACGGGTGAATCTTTTAAGGGTGATTAGTATCCATAGGACATAAGAAATGTAATTAGATAACTTTGAATTAGAATTGCAATTAAAAGTTTATCCATACAAAATAATTGGGCCCGCAATGTAATGCAAACACACTCGCGTTAAACGCTCGTTGACAGTTACTTTCAATGCCATGTTTACAGTATATTGCCGATGATAATATTTTCAAAAAATAGCTATTGGGTCACAGTTAAGTGTAACTTAAAAAAACATCTTAATTAATGATTGCACTAATGAGTTCTATGTATATCTAAATATTAATTATGGGTAAGATGAAAAACGGGGGAAAATAAAAAACCGTTTGTAGCTCCCAACTTCTGGCACATTTTTTGTTCCTGACCCCTTTATTGAGAACTCCATTTTTTGTTCCCCGCCCATCTGCCGGTTCCGTCCGCTAACTGAGAGTGGAAATGAGTTATTGGCAATTTTCGACAGGGTTTTTTTTTTATCTTACCCCATGTTCTGTAACTCCTTTTTCAGTTCAGTTGAATTTTTGTTTCATACAAATAAAAGCTTCGAAACGAAGTATTATTAATACCTGTAATTTGTGCATAAATACAGGGTATTTTTTCAATAACTAGCCATATTTTGCTAGGTGATTTGGTAGGCCATACTGAACAACTTTTACTATGGGACCCACTCTGAAATCTCAATGTTTTTGTCAGTTTCATACATTTCAGTAAATCAGACGTTGACGTTTTCTACGAGGATCCCAACTTGCTTATTGGGATTTAGTTGGCCCTATAGAAAAAGTTATTCAGTATGAATTACCTAATCACCTCCAACAATATGGCTAGTTATTGCAAAAACACCATGTAGGTATATGTATTATTTTATATCTTCTTGTTTTAACTGTGCATGCTTTGTTTAATGTAGGTAGTTACTGCGTGTCTATAAAGCTGGCTCTACGCTAGACGAGCCGAGCACGAGCGGAGCACAAATTTGCATCACCCTTGCTCGCTCAGTTTGTTAATTTTATTTTAAGTCCACACTTGAGCCGCAAACTACGACGCCCAGGACGATTCCGCTCGTGCTCGGCTCACCTAGCGTGCGTCTGGCTTAATGAAACTCAGCCGGTCAATGACCCCTCCGCTCCGATGCTTCGATGAAATCCAGTATCATAAAGCCGTAAGTCTCAACACCGCCTCACTGACATGATACATTTTAGAATAGGCAGATCGATACGTTATTCCTACTATGGCATGTGCAGTGAAGGCTCTGGTGGAATTAACCAGTGTAATTTGAACTATAGACTCGTAACAAATACGTGTAATCTGAAAATGCTCTAACCGGTTGTGTTGGACTCACCTGTAGGAAAATGGAATGGAGACGTTTGAGTTGTTCCACAACGCATAGAGTACTTGCATCAGATTGCCAGCGATTACTCATGAAAGTCATGAATTTCTTATTTTTGTTATTAGCAGAGAATATCTAGTTAAGTCTATGTTATTAGAGTTGGTAGACTATTTTGTCCTAGTATTATTGTTGCCTTTGTCTTTTATTCGATAATTTCTGTATTCCGTTTAAGCTGAGCATGATCTATCACTATCTAAGCAACATAATTATTTTATGTAAATGGCTGAAGTAGGTATACACGGTGCTCGTGAGCATTGCGAGAGATTTTAACAGCGTATTCAGGAATACGCTGTTAAAATCTCGCAATTAGAGACTAAAATGTCGTACAAAGTTCCCTGGAATTTGCCTAGTTTCAGAGTTATTACCAATTAAATAAAAAAACATTGATTATTGTAACTGAATGAATAACGCTTTTTTGGTAAAGATTTCACTCTTTATGGGGTCTAGTCTAGACATCCTTATTGACAGATGTCAAAATGCCAAGGAATACTTTTCGTGAACCATTTTTTACGAATAAAAATGTACCAATTTATTTAAGTCGTTAGTTTTATCAATAACATATTTTTTTTATGTTCCAAAGCATTAAAAAAATATTTTTTTTGCGAAATCGACCTAACTTCATTCTTTACTCCAATGCTCACGGGCACCGTGTACAAACTAGTTAGTTCCTGCGTAATATTCCTGCTGATTGGTTAATAATGATTATTGAGATATTTCAGATTATCTCATCAAAATATCTGTAAAAGTATCGAACTGTACCAACGCTATTAGCTTAGTTATTTTGTGAAAATAAATGGCTCTCGGCTAAGAAAATTAGTTGTCAAATACACTGACAGTACCGACACGATCGATTCCTTTAGAAACCATGGACAAGGGCACCTCTATCAGATAGGCTAACGCACTGAAGAGGTCGGTCCTCTGTGAGTATTACGGCAGGATTGGCAGCGACTAACGGTAAGATTATTCCAGAGATTAGAATGGGTTCGATGCAGTTCGATTAAAATTAATTACACCATTGCCTTATGTGTTATTATGTGTAATAGTGTAATTAATTTTAATCCCTCGATAATTAAGACAACTTCGGCAGCTTTTACCTAGTGTTTTGTAAACTAAAATGTTTTGTCAGCCTGCCACTCTGACCACAACCGATGAATATCTGCCAAATGCCCAGATCTATTTAAAAGTTTTGTAAAGCAAATTAAGGAGAAGGGTTTCGTCTATAAAGTCTCTTGGTCTATAATCTCTAAGGTCAAAATTGGTCTCGTGGTCGTATTTTCAATTCAAGACTTAAGTCGTTTCTTTTATGGAAGTCCTATTATTCTGTCCAGGACTTTGTGGATGAAAATAATCGATATTAAGACTAATTACTCTAATTAGTTTAATAATTCGCTATTTTTGTTAACTGTTTAATCGTCATTGTGTTTATTGTGCCTACCTCATTTTGAATTGCAATAAAAAAATATTGACATAGGTATTATGTAAATATTGTAAATATGAATTAAGCCCTTTTGTAATGTAAATGTTGGACTTGCATGATATTTAGATTCCTACTTGAATATTTTTTTAAATTATTATTAATTATTATAATTATTAATTGTTATTATTATTCATATACAATGTATATTGTGACTGAATAAATGTTGTACTTTTAATACAAAGTGAAATTTATACAGTAAATTTATTTTATAAAAGTAAATTAAATAAAAACATTATAAACATATTCCCTACCCTGAATAAATGAAATGAAATGAAATAAAGTGGCTTTTTGTGTAGAGCGTATCGAAAAACATAATTCTAGGAACCTATAGTAGTTATGTAAGCAGACTTCGTTTTGTTGTATTCCTTGTTTGATGAATGTTGATTGATGACAGTGCAGTGATCTGAAATTCGTTTTACGGATATTGCAAAGTCGGATGTTTGCGTTCGGCGGCACGTCAATGGAGCTCGCATGGTTTTCAACTGTATTTCATAATGCAACTAAAAAATATTTGAAAAAGTCCAAAGGTACATAGCTTAGAGCTTTAAACCAAGCGAAGCAGCCATTGACAGGCATTTCCCTCTGTCGAAAACGTATGACCAGTGGTCATACTCATTGTATGGACTGACGTTTATTTGACGTGGCTATTTTGATGTTTCGCGTACATTTGACGTTCCCCTCCCCCGTGTGGAGAGCGCGTGTCGCATCCGGTTGGTTTAATAATCAAAGGGTAGTAGGTAGTATAGTAACTTTATTACCTTTTCGTAGTATTTTTATCGTGAAAAAGATAGTTGCGTATGTTTCACAGAGATTTGTTTATTTTTGACGTGATAACGTCTTATAAATCGATGATCACCGGTAGCATGCACGAAAAGTGTCACGTTCCGTTCCGGTCACGTGGACAGATCGCCATGGTAACGTTACGGCCACAAGCCATACGATTGAGATACATGTAAAATGACCACCTGGTCATAAATATCTGAACTAACGCCTCTATTGTCAAGGCGATGCATGCATGGAGGTGCATGTTGTGATATTTTTGAGTACTTTGGCGGCTTCGATATATTTGTTGGCGATGGTACCTACTGCATTTTATTTGATTCTTTTCCTAAATAAATTCAATTCAATTTATTTGTACCACTATTAGCTTATAAAGGTTGCCGGAAGACGCTGGATGCAAGTCGCTTCCGACCAATACTTATGGAGGTCCAAAGGGGAGGCCTATGTTCAGCAGTGGCCGTCTTTTGGCTGAGATGATGATGATGATGATGATGATGATTAGCTTTCGAGACGACAGGGTGCTGGGGGTCGGAATCGATATCCTTTGTAAGGGAATTACGTCGACGTATTTCCGAGAGGGGGTCGGATGTACGCGCGGGTTCCTACTTGGCGCAAAGGTTGTCTATCTCCATCCATGGTGGTAACGCCGCTAGTGTGATGGGCACCTTTGCGCCCGGTACAACTCGAGGGGGGCTATTTGAATAGTTGATTTTTATACATGTATAAGTTAATTAGGTCGTGTTTATTTATATTTAATTAGCTTTTTTTACATGTAACTTCGTATCTATTATTTTAGTAAATGTAACTTTATACAAAAAAATAATTAATAAATTTGTTATCATGTTCGCAAACAAAACAAAAATCATAAATAAATATGCAATTTTTCATCAATGTTGTCTTATGAGTCTAATGACGTTATCACGCTAAATTATCGTCCGTAAACCGACTTTACAGGCAACCATTTTTGTTTTTCAAATATAACAAGTAGGTAACCTGTTTGTAAAACCAACAGACAATAGCTCAGCATAAATTTAACTAGTGGTTCTGTGAACCGTAGACTTCGGAGAACATAAAAAACGCGACAGCAAACTTCCCCCCTTTTCCCCGTCATTTCCCCCCCAATTAAAAAAAAAAACCGGCCAAGTGCGAGTCGGACTCGCGCACCGAGGGTTCCATAAAAACCTAAAACAATTGTTATTTCTTATGATTGCGTGGACATGAAAGTTTCGTTTTTCTACAGTAGAAAGATATTATAGAGCTGAGTATATGATATGAATTTCAATTTAATACCTCTACGCGTTTACGAGGAAACAGGTAGTAAGTTTAAAATTTAAAATAGTACATTACACAACTAGGGTGGTAAAACAAAGAAAGGCCGAGATCGCAGACGTTTGCGGCCCGAGCTGCAAGCGAGGGACGTAAATATGCGATCGAGGGCTTTCTTTATTACCTCCCGTGTTGTGTACATCATTTTATGTCGACACTTGGCCGGAAAGCGTCTTTTTGCGCAGCGTGCGGAAAAAGCCACTTTATGGCCAGGTGTGGTATAAAAATATTTTATGTACGATCTTACTAAAAATGTCTACTTTTCGTACTTTTTCCTATGTCTGTGTTATATGAAGTTTCTTCGTGGCAAGTTTCAAGTTTCTGAGTTTACGGGAAGTACCCTTTAGGTTTTGAGTTTCTTGCGAGTACTCAGCTCCAAAATATGCAATTTAAATTGCTATTTCTTTTGATTGCGTTGACATAAAGATTTGGTTTTGCTACATCTGCAAGGTACTATAACCCTGAGTATTTGACATGAATTTCAATTTAATAACTTCACGCGTTTACGAGGTAAATGGTAGTAAGTTTAAAATTTAAAATATATTTTTTTCTATGATTTTACTAAAAATTTCTACTTTTCGTAATTTTTCCTTTGTCTGTGTTATATGAAGTTTCTTCGTGGCAAGTTTCAAGTTTCTGAGTTTACGGGAAGTACCCTTTAGGTTTTGAGTTTCTTGCGAGTACTCAGCTCCAAAATATGCAATTTAAATTGCTATTTCTTTTGATTGCGTTGACATAAAGATTTGGTTTTGCTACATCTGCAAGGTACTATAACCCTGAGTATTTGACATGAATTTGAATTTAATAACTTCACGCGTTTACGAAGTAAATGGTAGTAAGTTTAAATTTTTAATTATATATTTTTGTATGATTTTACTAAAAAATTCTACATTTTATAATTTTTCCTTTGTCTATGCTATATGATGTTGCTTCGTGCCAAATTTCAAGTATCTGAGTTCACGGGAAGTACCCCGTAGGTTTTGCGAGTGCCGAAAACTCTAAAATTTGGAGCATAAACGACTGTATCTTTTGATTGCGTTGGTTTTTAAGTTTGATTTTTTCACAGCTTCAAGGGACAATAGACCTGAGTATTTGATATAAATTTCAGCTTGATACCTCCACGCGTTCCTGAGAAAAATGGTCTTGACAGACAGACAGACAGACAGACGGACAACAAAGTGATCCTATAAGGGTTCCGTTTTTTCCTTTTGAGGTACGGAACCCTAAAAATGGCTTGACAATTTTTGGCAAATAAATCAAAGAACGTACATGCCAAGTTTCATCAAAATCGAATGAAAAATGCGACCTCTAGAACGACACTGACCAACCAACCAACCAATACACACACATCAATTTGCAAAATCGTCGTACCAGTGAAAACGGAGACGTTCGTCGCCTCGCTACGCTCGGCTCCTCAGTCAATTAATTAAATAAAATTTATCTTAAAGCTAATCAAATTATTAATAATAAATCAATTAGACGAAGGGCTCTGGATAATTTTTATTGTTCATAAAATTTAAGGTCTGAGATCATTACGTATGGAACATTTCGCAACTTTGGAAACTTCTCTTGGTGCATTGCTATATTCCGACCAAAAAGAGTAGAAATTAAAAAGTGGCAACATCGTAGTGTCGTCCCTTTCAAATCAATCTAAGAAAACGGGACGACACTACGATGACGCCACTTTTTAATTTCTACTCTTTTTGGTCGGAATGTACTTCCACACATCGCGGGCGCAGTCTAGCCATTTTACTCAAAAAACCGTGCCAATTACACTGGCCCAGTTTTATTTATAACTTCATTTGTGAAACCTTTTATTTATTTATTCACAACCAATCAATGTATTTAACTAAATTAGACTGTAAAACATGTTTATTTTATTTATTTTAACTAGAATAAATGTTTCGTTAACAGACTAACGAACATATTCCTACCATTTGCTCCAGCTTTTTGCCACGGCTCGCTAAAGGAGACTGAAGTCCGCCCGGCGACCTAAGCACACAGCAACCTAATCAGACAGACATGGCTACTCCTGGGTTGAATGGTCTGCTAACGATTTTTCCATACTGCATACCATTCATCTTCTATCTCTTTCTCTCATTGTTACTCAGTCTCTTATTGTATGGAATCTGAAACAGCGCCCTCTACATAAAGTTTTCACCTGCCTTCCTCATTGAGGTGTCTGCGCGCGCGCTTGGTGCAGTTTGGAATAACGCCGACCGGTTGGAAAGTAAAAGTGATATCCTTACCCTTATCGGGTAAGTGCCACAGTTATATTTCTGAACACAACGTATTGTGTTACGTACACAGATCACCTTGTTAGATAGAGCGTGAGGACATTTTTGTATAATCTAGAATTTGACTTCAAAATTAAAAAAAATACTGCACTCTTATTACAATTTGATCTTTTGTGAGACATACTAAACTTTGATTCGTAATTAAATTCCAAAAATATAACCTCACTTCTTCACCGGTTTCGCATATTTATACGTTCTTTTTTTAAAGAAATGCCACTGATATAATGTAATAATGGTAATTTTAATTCTCTGGTGTAAAAAAGTAATTTAAGTTGCCCTTATTCAGAGAAATAAAAACGAAAAGTAAGCTAGTAAGGTTAAGTTTTTGGAATCTAATTATGAATCATAGTATAACACTGTAAAATATAATGGTAGTACTCTGTAAGGGCCGGTTGCACAGGCCGTCTGTTAAAGTCAACGTCATTAAAAAAATGTTGTATGAAAAGTTGGACAGTTTTTATGGGATGACAGCTCCGTTGCCATATTTAACGTTTAATTGTGCGTGGTGCAATCCACCCTGAGTGCTTCAAGATGGAGACCTACCCCCTTATTGATAATCGTCTCTCAGGCCCAAATTAGTTAATTTAAGCCTTTTCCTTATCTGTAATTTTGACCGTAGTGTTTTATTTGTTAGAAACAGACAAAAGATAATTAATTGAGGCCTGAGGGCCTACCGCGAAGTTCGAAAATCGACAAAACGATGGTCCCGTCTCTATCGCTCTCGCATATACGAAAGAGAGTGATGCCAATAGATGATTCGATGAACGAAGTGCTTCGCCTGAGACACGTTTATGTATAAGAGGGATAGGCTTTCCGAAACATTTCGCGCGTTCTAATTAAATATACACGAGTGAAACCATTGACATTATTTTGTTAAAGGTTCCGGTTGGTAGTTGGTGATCACGTCATACTCTCTAGAGATTCAATGTTTTATTCCAGCAATAGAAAAGTGCTGGTCGCCAAATGGTACGTTTACCAAAATATATAGTAGTTATAAAGGCACCATTATTTTTAATTTACTTTTACTTCACATTATTTTTATTCAGTAAAAAATCAGCCTCACCTACGATTGACGGTAAGTTTGATAAGCGGTATCTATGGGTGGTAATCTATGGTACGGAGTTATGGGCAGTCGAAAAGAGTCGGATTGCATAATTTTATAGTACGTAAGTATTTAACTGTCATTCAAAAATGGAAACTTGAAGGGATAGATCTAGTAAAGGTAAGAATTCAAGTTATTATTAACCGACTTCAAAAAAAGGAGGTTCTCAGTTCGACCCACATGTTTGTAGTATTACAGAGATCAATACAACATTTTCGTATTCTACCGATTATTGCAAAACTAGGGGTTGCAGTTGATTAATCAAAATGACTTATGTTAGCAGAGGGCTACAAAATATATCAAATAATAAAATTAATATACTTAGTAGTCCGCCTCTAACTGAGAACTCGCGATTTACTTGCAAACGAGTTGACCTATACAACAGAGTTTCTTTGACGATACTTAAGTAACGTTTTTCTGATCTTTAATTTGTTGCAGAGATACATACACCCGTTAGAGCGTTTTCACATTATCCTACCCGATATCGGATGTCGGATAGGTCCATACTGAAGTAAATGTGTACTTTTGTATTTTTTCCTTCATTTAACTAATCTCTATTACTAAAATAATGCGTTCACGCAAAAAAGGCGGACTTGGCGCCACAAGGCAGTCTCTAACAGCTGCCTTTTTACTAGGGGTCTTCCGACATCCGATATCAGCGATGCACTTCCGATATCGGTGGGCATGTCGGAGCCCTTAGGTACGACAAGGAAAACAAATTGGCATAATTAGTTTAAAAAAAAATATATTTTCTAGGTATAATTGAAAAATATTTTCTAGGTATAATTGAAAAATATTTTCTAGGTATAATTGTTATACTAGTATCGGTCACTAATATAACTAGGATATTAGGGTAGCATAACATAACATAACATAACATAAATATAATGTATACACAAGTTACAAACAGAAAAGTAGAGGTAAAACAATTGGCGGTCCTATGAAGATATTATGAGGGTATTATGATTAACTTAACCAATTAATTACAAATTATGATATGTGATATGCCAATGTAATTTCTTACATTACAATAGTCCGAGATACAAAGGAAGCTTATTTTATTGACGTAACACACAAGTGAATCGTTTATTGCGGTGTCACAGAGTACAAAAACAGTTTATGTACGTTTACACAATCCGAAAGGCAAACATTAAGAGTCGCCAGGACGCTCGCGTTCCCATACAAAGCATGGTTCTAAAGCATGTCGTTTTAAAATGAGAGCTACGAGTAAACTACGTTTGTATGAAAACGCGTGCGTCCTGGCGACTCTTAAGCCATCGAAATGCCGAGACATTCCAGTAGCCGACTTGTTTGTGATTAAGATCAATGTGGCTAATTCCGTCATGGGTATATTCCGTCCACAAGCAAATATTTCTTTTTGTTTTTTTACCTTAGGAAAAAAATCATTTGCTTTGGATTGATGATAATAATTTTAAACAAAAAAGAACCAAATTCACTTAGGATCCGCTATTCCAAGAGAAAGTGACCGAGTTGCTGCAAAAAATAGTGAAATCACTATAGGTGTGCCTATAAAAGTTGAAGAGTTCCCTCGATTTCACCAGGATCCCATCATCAGACCTCGACTTGGTGACAATGGGACCATCTAGGGGTTATACCCGTTCGATTAAAAATAAAATTTTTGAAAATCGTTTCACGATTCACGGAGATATCGAGTAACATACATACAAAAAAAAATCAGACGAATTGAGAACCTCCTCCTTTTTTGAATTCGGTTAAAAACAAAAGCAATCGCCGCTTGGTCGATGAAATTAACAATGTTGTTTGAGAAAAAACGCTAATAGACGGAATTGTCCCTATAACGGAACTGACCACATTGGCCTGTACAGTCACCGGCACTAGTATCTTCCTACACGAAGGCTGCAAAAATATGTGACCGTAACTTATGATGACTATACCACGATGATTAGCACGATCTTCGGTACCACTGTTTTGGCGCAGGTTTTGAGCGGTGATTACGCTTCCTTACTTATTATTCTTCAAAGATAACACCAGTCTTATTGTGGTTAAAAACCTACATAAAAGCACGGCAGAGTACACAACGAGTAGTCTAACTACTTTTTTTCAAATGCCGTGCCGGCTTGATCACAGTATAAGCAGAGACTATAGAGATATAGACGGTCACAGCCTAAGAACTTTTTGAACCTCAAGTCAATTGCGCCCTCTGTCCGGAAGCCGCCTAAAGATACCTAAAATGTAAGAGGAAATGTCACCTGCACTGCTACTCCACCTAGTAGCTACTAGTGTACTACTAGTACGCCATTTGTTACCAGGTGGAGTAGCAGCGCAGGTGACATTTCCTCTTACATTTTCGGTATCTTTAGGCGGCTTTCGGACAAAGGGCGCAATTGACTTGAGCTTCAAAAAGTTCTTAGGCTGTGGCCGTATATATCTCTATAGTTTCTGCTTATACTGTGATCAAGCCGGCATGGCATTTCAAAAAAACATTCATAGGTGTGTTCAATAGCGACGATTTTATTGCCGATGGCATTGCTATTACGTAGAGTCTAGACGGCTAGAGCATTGTGCAAATATGTCGAAACTCACATGTCATTCTGCGATCCTAATATACATATAATACCTTTAATACACTCGAGAGCCAAAGTTTCGGGTCACTAGCATTTTCTTGAATATCTCAAAAAATACTAGTAGTCCGCCTCGAACTGAGAACTCGCGATTTACTTGCAAACGAGTTGAGTAATATAACAAGACCCTAAGGAGGATTATTTTTCTCCTTCTAGCTCCATAACCACTTGATCGATCCTGCTCATATACGAATTTACAATTTTTATGTATTTCTGCTACAGCCCCAAGAAATCTCATAAAGATCAGAAAAACGTTACTAAAGTTATCATCGGACAAACTATGTAAATCAAAAAGCCATCCAAATGCCGAGACGTCCCAGAAGACAGTTGGGTCTGAAGTTGTTTGTAAGAACGAACTTCGCTTCCGCTCCGCTCGTTCGATTAATTTTAAAGATATTCAAGAAAATGCTAGTGACCCGAAACTTTTGCTCTTGAGTGTAACATATTCGGATGCTCAAGGTGCTATTGGGTCATTAATGTTAATAATTTGAATTTGGGACCTGTAAAAGAATAGATAAGGGTGATAATTTAATGAGCTCTCTAGTGGATAATATGGTGGTAGTGGTAGCAAGCATAGGGAGTGCCAACCGGCAAAAAATATAGAAAGTACCAGCGAATCGGTAGCTTATGAAGAGGGAAAGTGTAATTTTTTTTACTACAGTTGCTCATAAAATGGACTATTGCGCTTGTGAAGCGGGAGGTAAATAGCACTTTACTCCCTACCATAGGGAGATATAGCTTTTTTTAAATGATAACTAGATTACTCGTATAAATAATGTATTGAATGCAAGTTATGGAAGAGTTTTACATTTTAAATACTGATATTTTTTTTGTTTTAAATGATTAGTTTGCTGTATGTAAGTACGAATTGTACGAATAAGTCTTGAGTCTTCGATGCCTATGGCGGCTTTCACACTACTGCGGTGTGCGCATGCGCGAGTGAGATAGCGCTCTGCATGTGTTTAGCGCTGTCACGCTTGCACACTGTCGCCGCATGCGGCTGCGGCGCCAGTGTGATAACCGCCTAAATATGTGACATTAAATAGTTATTTTCTTAAGATTAGAGAAAAATATAAAAAGCCTTCGGTCCATTGGTAAGCTACAGCCTTGGCCAGGAGTGTTGAGCATAGGTGTTTTTTGTTTACAATTTTGATGTTAAGCATTATTTCCCTATCTTAACAATGTACGGTAACGGTAAATGTTATATTTTATTTATAAATATAGAAAACTTCACTTAATAACACTTTCAAGGTACTTAAAAAATATGAAAACAGAAGGTACCAAAAATGTAAATTTAAGTCGGTGCGTATTAGTTTAAATTAATTGACAAAATAACTTAAACAAAGATGGAAACGATGGACTAAACTTTCCAGTTTTGTATGAAAATCGCATTGGTGCTCAACACTTCTGGCCAAGGCTGTATATTCATACTAGTTATTGAATGTGTTGCTGTAATCTTATGTGATATATTATGCACCATGTTTGTCCTAAGAATTTCGACAGTAGTCAGCAGCAAAAGTTGCTAAGCAGGCAAGGTGTTCAGAATGACCTACACACGCTCTTATTCTCATAACAATAAAGTTGCGTCTAGCTCATTTTGAACACCTCAACTGCTTAGCTACTTCTGCTGCTGACTGTACATTGCTCTGCCATGGTTCATTAGAGCGAGTACTCATTATTTTGTACTAATTGCCATCGTAGACTGAGAGCTGGCCTCGTCAGATATGACACAATGATGAGAGCAACGAAACCCCTCTATAGCAGAGCTCGAATTTGTAAAAATTGTGCGCATCGAGAAAAAGTTGTGAATTTTTGACCATGGATAGAATGGCCCACGATAAATATTTTTTAGTATTGGAGGTCCGTAAAATTTTTGGACCTTCACGTCAAAATTAGGGGTCCTGTGAAATACGTTATTACTCTATGGTTAGGGCTGCTAGGGGTTGTGTGGTATCATTTCCGTGTAAAACAGGCATGCGGAATTCATTTGTGATATTAAAAATGTAAAATTTCTTATTAAAAAAAAAGTTGTGTGGCGAGGAAAAACACAATTTTTTATTTTTTTTTAGAACGTCATATAACTAATATATATCTTTTTTTTTCTAATAATAAAAAATATTATAAAGGAGCATATTCAATGTAGTTTCTAAATATATACAATTTTTAGGCTTATAGTTTACAAAAACTACGCGAAAAAAAATGTTTGCTTCGTGGTGTATATGTTTTCTCCATAGTAAGTATCGATAATCAATGTTAACGTGAACATCCGTAACGTATTGACCTGAAAATGCATGTATTGCTTGTTATTAGTAAATTTTATTCATAATAACTTCACAAAATGCAGAAATAAAAAAATACAATAAATAAAAAACATATTTTTCCTCCTTAACTTTAACATAAACCGTCACAATTCAAACGACGCGACGTCTGTTTTCCGTTACTCAACTTAAGTAAAAAAAAAACCAGAAGTTTTTTTGTATTAAAGGTGTATAAAATGTATATGTTTCTATAATCTATATTAAATATGCTTCTTTATAATATTTTTTATTATTTGAAATAAAGGATATATATTAGTTATATGACGTTCTAAAAAAATAAAAATAAAATTGTGTTTTTCCTCGCGACACAACTTTTTTTTTAATACGAAATTTTACATTTTTAATATCAGAAATGAATTCTGCATGTCTGTTTTACACGGAAACGATACCAAACAACCCCTAGTAGTCTTAACCAGAGAGTAATAACATATTGCACGGGACCCCTGATTTTGACGTGAAGGTCCAAAAATTTTACAGACCGCCAATACTAAAAAATATTCATCTTTGCTCACTCTATCTATGGTCAAAAATTCACAACTTTTTCTCGATGCGCACAATTTTTTTCGCATTTGTACTGAGACAAAACCCTACTACTAGTTAGTTTACTACACTATCCTTATTTTAAGATCCGGAAATCTGGCAGCTATTTATCGGGGTAAGTAAAAATGAAAAACACTTGAATTATACAAATTCTAGAGTTTTTTTGTAATTAGATTATATCATTGCTAGGAGTTTCTTTAGAGAAAAGTAGTAATACTTTAAATCCCGTAAATTGCCGCCTGCTGATTTTTTTATTGTAAAATGTAGGCTATCTTCTATTATGTATATTTAACATAAACCATTAAAAAAGTCTTTTGTTCAAAAAACATATTTTTGTGACAAGATTTTATTGCTAAAATATACTTTATCTACATCCATACCATAATATGTCTATTTTATGGTCAGGATCGATGAACAAACGCCCTATCTGTGGCTGCATCTTAATGTTTACATTTTAGTATCTGTAACCGATACCTTAATTACGTTCAAATTTCGAACGTCTTCTTAAAGTAAAAATTAGTAGTTAGAACAAATGTGTTATCTGTAACGATGTTATTATTATCAAATAATAAGCAAAAATTCGATATCATTATGAAAATCCGCCCGCCGGCATGCGCCGCTCGACCGCCGACACAATCGAGTTGGTCATGGCGATGGCGTGCAATCCGTGCAATTGCAGTCATTCAATCATCATTTCGGGTTTATAATATGTATGTAGATAAAGCAGTGTATGCAACTGTACGTAATTAGGCCTTAAAACACTCGTGTGATCTTATTATGAACGAACGAATGAACGAAACGAACGAAGTGAGTTTCATAAAACCACACTCGTGTTTTAAGGGCCCCTATTACGTAACAGTTACATAAACTACTATTTCTTTGTACAATACCTAACTGAATAAGAATAAGAATAAGAATAATTTATTGCCACATAACATAACATAAAAGGAACAATAATGAAATTACATCATAGGAAATTTTACACAATGATTAAATATAACTAAAAATAAGAATTAATATTACACATAATTTTATTGATACATTATAGGCAAAGGGTACCAGTCTCAGCTTGTGCTGGGCATAGAAGCCCGGCGCTGGTTTTCAGACCGGCCCCAGACTAGGTTTGTCGGAGGGTAACATGAATGATAAATCGTATTATTGTAACATTAAACAATTTGGTACTTAATAATTACTAATGTGAATCTGCTATAATTATATTAAATTACGCTCATGTGTATGTTAGCAAAAATTATAGGGATATGAATAAGAATTACCAGAAATAACCCAAAGATAAACTTAATCTTATATTGCTTAACATAGGTGTAGGTTTGTATATGTGTATGTGTATGATGGGTGTAATGTGTCGTGATATTTATTTATTTAATATGCTGCTGCTCAGGAGGGAGGGCATAATCCGCTCTGCCTGCTTAATAGGTGGGCTTTTACTAAGCGCTTAAACTTAAACAGACTTATAGGCTCGCGGAGAGGTGGTGGCAGGTCATTCCACACCTTGGCAGCAGCATATTTGAAACCCCCCCTAAATAACGCTTTATTATGCGTGGGTATTAACAGTTTTGTGCACTTCCTCAGCAACCTAGTACGAGAGTCTTTGACCCACTTTAGTTTTTCATACAAATAGGTAGTAGGGCTTCTGGAAGTCTAAGATTTTCCTGACAGTATATGTTAGGTGTTGCTGTCTTCGGTTCTCCATGTTTAATAGGTTTTTACTATTAAGAAATGGTGTAATGTATGCGCGTCTGGGGACCTCGTAACAGAACTGACCTGAACTGCTCACCAAGACGATTGCAACGGGCCCAATTAATATGGGACAATATTGAATAGTTTTACCTTACAGCTCCATCATCAGATCAGCTGTATTCATTATAATATTGCATTGTCACGCGATATAAAATTTCAGCTAAATCGGAAATCAGGAAGTGGACCAAAAACTTGCAAGATTTTACAGACAACGTGACATAAAATAAAAGCTTGTAGAATAGAAATGTAAATGAAGAAAATACCAGAAAAAAACATTTACATATATGATATAAGTTTATTGCTTTCATTATTATGTCATATATATCCATACATCGTAAACTGCGAGCGAAATCCATTGAAATGACGTATGACAACCAGTAACAACCCTAGTACTTCAATGAATTTTGCTCGCACTTTGCGACGTATGGTCATATCATATCTGACGTGGCCAGCTCTTTGTCTATAGGAAGCACGGTGGACGTACTCTAGGATATTTTCCCCGTCAGATTCGCAGATCGTTATAATGCGGGGGATGTTTGTTTGTCTGGCTTTCATGCGTATCTGGGAATCAATACTAATTACTAACAAATAAATGCGAAAGTATTTTTGATAAAAGAAAAAAATATATTTATTCCTCAATTTAGGCACATCACAATGCAGTCGTGAACGTCAGAGAGAAAAGAAACTACCACCGGTTCTACCCCTACACCTCGGACCCGAGAAGTATTACTTATTACCGGCAAGATGCTCGGCGGGACTTATTTTTTCAAAACAGTAATTAATATTTACATTAAATCTTAAAGGTAATATAAACAATAATGCGTAGTTCTGTCTGTTACCTCTTCATGCTTAAACCGCTAAACCGATTTATATGAAATTTCATATGGATATATTGTTTGAGTACCCGGAAAGATATGGGATATAAGATTTTTTTTATCCTAGAAATCATCCCAAAAACAGGGGTTACTACTCGTAATTACATTCAGATAAAAAGTCGCAGATATTTTTGATTTTATGTGTTGCAAAATTCGCATGCGTTATTTTTCAGTAGCAACCTCAAATATATCAATATTATTGGAATTACATTTAAATTTTATTATGGATAAACTGAAAGCTTATATTGTGAAAATCAATTAAATCATTCGAGCTTCATTCACGTATAAAACACCAATTAAACGCCTCTCAAAAAATGTTATATATTGCTGTAATAGAGAGCTGGCAATGTCGGATATGATAATATGACATAATGATGAGAGCAACTAAACCCTTCTAGTTTGCTAGATACATAATATACATATGGCAGCTGTTCATCGGTGGAGGTCAAATTGTAGTTGTAACGGGGTTGTTTCCTATAGACTAATTTAAAAAAAAATATTGATCATTTAAACAAACTCCCGGAGAGCCGTTTTGCTGCATCGATCATAGCAAATGGAAATCAGTGAACTTTGCCTACTTCTTTTGGGATATAGGCGTGATCGTATGTATGTATGCCATCATCATCCTAGCGTTTATCCCGGTTTGGGGTCCACTTGACAACCTAATCCCATGAATTGACGTAGACACTAGTTTTTACGAAAGCGACTGCCATCTGACCTTCCACAAACCAGAGGGGAAACTAGGCCTTTTTGGGATTAGATCCGGTTTCCTCACGATGTTTTCCTTCACCGAAAAGCGACTGATATTCCGTACATAAGTTCGGAAAAACTCAGTAGTACGAACCGGGGTTTGAACCCGAGATCTCCGGATTGAAAGTCGGACGTCTTACCGCAAGGCTACCAGCGCTCTTGATTGTATGTATGTATGTAAACAAACTTATGTATGTAATTACAGCTAAAAACCAAAATTAAACATGTTTATTTACAAGTTATTAATATATCATCAAAATTTATTGAAAGGAGAGATCGTTGCAGAATCACGTTACGTGTTTGTACAGCAGCCATCAAATATATCGAAGCAGCCAAGGGTCAAAAATATCTGAACATGGATCGCCTTGAAAATAGAGACGTTTGTTCAGATATTTGTGACCACATTGGCCGCTCCGATATACAAGGTGTAACAAAAATACTGGTGATCCTTTTAAGGGCATAATTGGTATCGTATTCTAATTAAGAAAAAGTAAGAAAAAATTTTTTTCGCGCGAAAAAACATTTTGGTTTAGTATGGAGGGTCGGCCGGCTGGGACCACCTGTCCCGCAAAAAATTTTTTTATTTCGCGTCCAAAAATTTTTTCTTCTACTTTTCTTAATCATAATACGATACCAATTAGGTATGCCCTTATACGGATCACCAATATTTTTGTTACACCCTGTATCTAATGGCGACTACACAGTCACAAAAATGTAATTTTTGGGGCATTGACGGTTCAAGCTATTTTCTTTTGTAAATACTTACTCCATGAAATGTCCAATGTGAAATGAACCCCTCTCAATAATTAAAGTCCATGGCCGTAGTAACATGATAGCATAGTACGTTATTCGTTACTAGGTGGCACTGATTTTATCTCATACATATTGGCTCTGTTTAGGTGGCTCTGAACTAGATGGCGCTAAATACTCGGAGCCTCAAAAAGTTCTTAGGCTATGGCCGTCTACTATATATTTAAGTCTATGATGATAGTAACAGACCGTTTTGACGTCACATAGCCAGTAGCTGATTTGACTGGCATCGACAATGACAATGGAGGTGAACTCAGCGATTGCAGTGTAACGGACTGGCTTCCACAGCGCTGATCTTCAGCCCACCCCGCTAATTAGTGGAGTACAACAACGCCTTTTTGACCTATAAAAATGACAAAACTCACAAGTCCGATTTTATATTGTGCCCCGTTAGAATACGTTAAGTACTAATAATGACAAATATTTTCTAACAATTGTGAGCATTGCGCTAGGTATAATACACGTATTTGTTTGCTACATAAAGAAAAGATTATGCCAGTTTTATTTTTCTCTACCTGTCTATCGATTTTTATTATTGCTACATAACTTATGCTAAAATATGCGATAGTATACCGTGGTTTTCTTTTTATTTCCTTTAACTTCAGCTTAAAATGGTTAGATGAGATAAAGGAAACGAATTGGCATAATAAGTTTGTAAAATTCGAAAAAATGTTCTTATTCTTATTTTATTTTTCTTAGATTACCTAATTGTTTTATCAGTCACTAACGTGACTAGGATATTATGGTGTTATGATTAACTCAACCAAATAATTGAATGTTATGACATGTCAATGCAATTTCGAATATTACAATGCTCTAAAGCGGCCCACAGATTAACAGTTCGCTGTACGATAGTAATCTGTCAGTTTATCGTAACAGATCACACACTAACAGTTCCATTACAGATTTCAGACTGACGACTAATACGAGCCGATAGTGTGTGGCCGATTTAAGATTCCAGCCGGACAGACATCGATCTGACAGATATCGGCCGCACAGTCCACGGCCTTCAGGCTAAAATGAACACACACACAGCCGGCCTGACGACCGACTGTTATCTTCTGTTAGTCTCAGTGTTGCCAACTTAGCGCAAAATATTGTAGCGATATATTTTATTTTTTGTCATATCATATCACTACAAATTTCGACTTCTGCGCAATAACGTTCACCGCTGGAGCAGGGCTCGTAACCGGTTAAGGCAAAAACTGAATGAGTGACATGACACCATTGACACCATATTTGTTTGCATGGTAACAATATTTATAAAAGATTTTGGTCTTTTATGTTACTATATCCTTCAAATATTACTGCGCAATGTAGTTTACTGTAAATGTGTATATAAGTTTCATTCAAAATTTTCACGCGCCTCCGATTTATTTTTTGGTTCTGCTATAAATATTATATAAAGATATGCGTCAAATAACCAAAACAATTGTGTGATCCTTGTATAGCACGAATTTTGCATAATAAACATAATAGTGTTGGTTGAGCAGTCTTAAATTAAGTTATTTTATTATTACAATGGTATTTTCCTTTTATAAAAAGGTCCGAATGTTTTAATTTATAGGTTATAAATTATTTACAAAATGGCGTTGGTCTATAGCAGCCCAGCGACCCTTTAAAAAAGCTAATTAATGCCTACAGCAGTATAAGTATTGACACGTAAAATTGTATCAAGCCAGAGGCCAGAGAGAAGACTTAAAAAAGCTATTGTAAACCCTAAGGCACTAAAAACAACTATAACAAGCTAAAAGCTGTACAATTGCGTTATGTGTGTGACATGAGGGTTGCCAACCGTACTAGAATTCTCGTACAAATACAAGATTTGTGGTCTTCTGTACGAGGTACGAGGACACCATCGATCTCATACACTTTTGTACGAGATTTTGACTCATACAATTTTATAAACAGATTTTTTTACTATGGGTTTTCATTTTATCCACAACTACACGCTGGCGTGATGTGCTACATGATGGCTCCTGTACATCATGGGCCATCATAGGGACGCAGTTATGGGTTAGAGGGAATCCCGATCAGGGCATTTATGGGACTAAGCCTTTAGTCCGCAGTTTGTACCTACTTTTTTATTATTGTGCAAAAAAAACATTAATTAATAATAACTAGTTGTTCTGTGAACCGTAGACTTCGGAGAATTTCCCCCCTTTTCCCCCCTTTCCCCCTCCCTTGAAACTTTTTTTACAACAACCTCTAAGAAAGTGTGGGCTTGACCTTTTACCCGAAAATGATTGCAATCCGTCCATAAATAACGAGACAGCAAAATACCCCCCTTTTCCCCCTCATTTTCCCCCCAATCAAAAAATGGCTTGAAAAATTTTGGCAAATAAATCAAGGAACGTACATGCCAAGTTTCATCGAAATCGGATGAAAAATGCGACCTCTAGACCGACACTGAACAACCAACCAACAGACCAATACACACACATCAATCTGCCAAATCGTCGTACCAGTGAGAGACCCCAGACCCAACACGCACCCGTGCGGCCTCTCCTTGTGAGTTAAAACGGAGACGTTCGTCGCCTCGCTACGCTCGGCTCCTGAGTCAATGACTTAACCTTAACGGCCTCCTAGCCTAGTTGGTAGTTGGTTGGCCTACGAAGTAGGAGGTCCCGGGTTAAACGGCTATTAGACATTGCAACCTGCAGGGCCCAATCTGTTGTGTACCCTGCCTCTCCCTAACCCCTCCTTCAGCTCCCTACGGGCACTACCTTTAATTACACCTACCGACCTGACAGATTGGGCCCTGCAGGTTGCAATGTCTAATACCCGTTTTATATTTTATTCTTTTCGTTACAGCAATGTTCGATGATTTTTTAAATTGTTTGATGTACGGAACCCACAGGGCGCGAGTCTTACTCGCACTTGGCCGGTTTGTTTGTTTTTCTTATGTACGAGGTTTGAAAGCCAAAATACGAGATTTTTAATCGAACAGGAACACGTCTGGCAACACTGGCCGAGAACAAACGTCAAAATGGTCTAGCGTATTTAATTATTGAAAAATTATGTTTTTAAAGTGAATTATAACAAGTTATTGTGTAAAATGCAAATATCTCAATGTAATTAAAGTGTAACAGTGTTATCCTTAGTGTTAGTTTACTCTAAGGAGCAAATTATTATGACTACAAATGATAAGCTGACTGTCAACGGCTAAAGTTCCAAGATTTAAATTTACACCGAATATGCCTATATTTCGTCGAATACATACAGGGGAGTATTGTTTTTCACATTTATAAATATACTTAAAGCCTTACTTTCAGTCTGATTGTCCAGAATAAATTATCAATGTTCTATAGGCACGCTAGTTCCTTTTATAAACACAGTTGTGTATCTTACCAAAGTAGCCTAAGGGAATGCTAATCAACTCAGCAATAACACAGATGTACTCAACAACCGCTATTATAAGTGGCCCTTCAGTAAATTATAAAGTTGTTTGTGTAAATTCTTGCTTAAAAGCTAAATTCAAACACTTCAATTCTTGTTTTTAAACACTTTGTTCTGTTAGTATAATTCTTTGTTAATCATACCTACTTGCTAGGCTCAGATTTCTTACATTGTCAATATGTTTTCAGGACAACCCTCTAAAATGACAACCCACAGGGATGTTTTGGTTGCTAAAGTCCAGCAACTACAAGAACGGGAAGAAAGTGAACAGGAAATCGAGTGCGTTGTCCGAGCAAACACAGCTCTCAAAACTCAGCTTGCCAACCAGGACATTCAGTATGAAGACATCTGGATGTCTTGCCCAGGGGTCAGAGGGATGAACTTCAAGCTACCATAGACCAGTTTGAGCAATGCCAGGAGATACTTGAACAGGCATTGCAACGCATCAAGGACCTGGAGCAGCAGCTGGAGGAGAAGGAATTAAAACTAAGCAGTAATTGCAAGTATTGCTCCAAACACTCCGGGCCGTCAGACAACAATTTAAGTATTTTTGCTGAGCTTAATAGTTTTGAAGTAGATTTAGTAAATGACAGTATAGTGGATTCTCCTGTTATAGAAACTACTTATAGATTTTTTAAACTCTGTGGGCATAGAGTATAGTAACAACAGTAGTGACAAGAAGATTTCTTGAACGGAGCCAAAAAGATCAAGAAATATTTAAAATTAAATAGATTCATTAAATAAATGTCTGTCTGTGTTTCCTCTTGTACACTTAAGATGCTGAACTTATATATGCCAAAATTCGTACAGAGATACTTTTACTAAAAATATAGAATAGTTTCTATAAATCATGATCATCATTCCATGCACCCGGAGTTGTAAATAATTGAGTAGCCGAGCGTAGCACGGCGACGAACGTCTCCGTTTTCACTGGTACGACGATTTGGCAGATTGATGTGTGTATTGGTTGGTTGGTTGGTTGGTTGGTCAGTGTCGGTCTAGAGGTCGCATTTTTCATCCGATGTCGATGAAACTTGGCATGTACGTTTCTTGATTTATTTGCCAAAAATTGGCCAGCCATTTTTTTGATTGGGGGGAAAATGAGAGGGAAAAGGGGGGAAGTTTGCTGTCGCGTTATTTATGTTCTCCGAAGTTTACGGTTCACAGAACCACTAGTTATGTATTGTTACATAGGTACTCATACTAATTTGTGTACGTATTTTGTTCCAGGACACTCAATAACACTCATAAGGATTATCGGTTAAACCGGACGTGCCCTTATGGATAATTTTATCAGCCGAGAACGCCATGCACTTATATTTAAATGTAACAAAGGAGGAGTATCATCAGTGCCAGAAGAGTTGCGCTTTTCAGATGTTGGAAAATCATATGCCCAAACTTGCCATAATAGAAGATGCCGTGTCTGCATCACACGAGCTAAAGAGCAGCGATCCTATTTTTTTGCAGGCTATGCCTTGTTCCCTTATGTGCTGCTCCATGTTTTGATAAATTTCACTCACAAAAATCTGGCCCGATTAAAAAGTAAATTCTTGTGATATAAATAAGTACCTATAATATATAATACTTACTAGGAGGAAACCGGTCGCCAATAGAGGTGTAAGGGAATATATTTCAAAATGTTTTTTTTAATAGAAAAATAAATAATTTATAAAATCTAAGTATGTTGTTTCAATCTCCTACATGCATAAATAAATATACATATCATTTAAATACTCTGATATAAACTCTCACGCTATGCCCTATTAAGGGTTATACAGCGTAAAGCATCATATAATGCTATTGTATAGCCTAAGGCACTAAGAAAACCTAAAACAGCTGAAAGCTGTACAGTTGCATTATGGTTTGCTGCACTATAGCTGAAGGCTTTACAAAAGCATTTAGATATGCCCTTGTACAACCGTTATACAGCGTAAAGCATCATATAATGCTATTGTATAGCCTAAGGCACTAAGGACACCTAAAACAGCTGAAAGCTGTACAGTTGCATTATGGTTTGCTGCACTATAGCTGAAGGCTTTACAAAAGCATTTAGATATGCCCTTGTACAACCGTTATACAGCGTAAAGCATCATATAATGCTATTGTACAGCCTAAAGCACTAAGAAAACCTAAAACTTCAGCTGTACAGTTGCATTATGGATTGCTGCACTATTGCTGGAGGCTTTACAAAAGCATTTAGATATGCCCTTGTACAACCGTTATACAGCGTAAAGCATCATATAATGCTATTGTACAGCCTAAAGCACTAAGAAAACCTAAAACAGCTGAAAGCTGTACAGTTGCATTATGGATTGCTGCACTATAGCTGAAGGCTTTACAAAAGCATTTAGATATGCCATTATACAACCGTTATACGGCGTAAAGCATCATATAATGCCTCAAGGTACTCGTTCAACGTATATAAGACTTTATGCGGACCTTAAGCTCTAAATAAGTTAACTATCCATATGTTATAACGCTTCCTGTGTTACTTGGGTTGTAGCTTTATAAAGCTGGCCTCTGAACGTACTTACAAAAAAATATCGGGCTCGAATTTCGACACCAGTAGTTGAACTAAAGTATATGTATAAGAGAAAAAACCCATACCGGGTTAATTATCGCGATATCTATCAATGATCTTAATTATCTTGATAATTTCGAACCCTGATTTTTATGGCAGTAACACCTTATTCGTGACCAACAATGATGCACCTTTTACTTGAAAATGACAGTTTGCTCCTATGAAACACACACTGCTTTTCACATTACCTTAGAGGAAAATAAAAGATGTTATTGTTGAATCTTATTTATTTTAACTTTCTATGTGCTTAGTGTGCCTCCTGGTATATTTAGGTGGATCCGCTCTTGGTTTTGTATCAGAAGAGTAGGTGCCGCAGGTGAATCCGGTCTTAGTTTGATATTTAAAAAGCATCCTAGCAAAAGTGAAGTTGGTCTTGATTATTCAACGATGGAAAATCCTGGTAAAGGTGAAGCTGGTCTTTGACATTGTTAGAAGAAGTTAGTAGTCCATTCCATAGTCTAGGTATATTCTTTGTCATGCACTGCTAAGCCCATAAGATAAAAACAACCTGTAACAAAAGATTTGTTAATGTTAATTGATTAGCATTGTTGTCAATCAGTGACATATTAATATTTAATATGTAGGTAATTACTATAGCTAAGTTATTCACATTCCAAAAGTGAAATGTTTAAAATGTGTCGCTGAAGTTGAGGGTTCTGGACTGTGGTGAGTTCCCAAGACTTAATATTTAACATTTACAGTGACAAAGATATAATGGATTCCAAAGATAGATAAACATAACAGAATCATTGCTAGGTTATGAAATAAGTTTGGCAGACATTCTTGCTGTCATTATCATTATACTTATATTACCTATCTTATGTAAAAAAAAAACAATATCTGATGATTGCAGGCATTGTAAATTGTGATTGTATAAGCATAAAATGAGTCAATTTACTTACTTTCAAGAACAGAAACTGCAATCAACTTCTGTGTTTTAGAAAGCTGTAATATTATTTGCAGTCAGAACTAAGACTTCTTTGGTTGGTGGCCGGCCTTCAGAAATGTTGTTGGTTTTGTTTAATTGTCGTTGTTTTTATTAATATGGAATACGTGCTCCAGAGTGTGGAAGTTTGCAAATTCTTGAAAATAAACCACAAACACTGATTCCAAAAACAATTTCACTCCTTTAACCTCATTTTTAACGTGTTTTTGTATTCTTTTTGTCTTGATTTAATGGACAACAAACTGTCGACTTCGCACCAAAGTTGCATTTCTTTAATCTTTTAATTTTATAAATTCTGGAATCATGAGGTTTTGAGAAAGAGTAAATAAAGACATATGTGTTCTATCCGCCATATTGCACGATGGTCGAGTCGATGAAGGCGAAGACAGAAGGAGAATAGTATAGCTATAGCATCAATAGCATGCCCTCTCTCTCTATCGCGCGCCGTCATTGGTCAAAAATTAAACAAGTTGAAAAACGCAAAACTGAAGGCGCTCGACTGACACAAGATGACGATCGACAGGCCGCCGGCTGACAATCTGTTAATGTGTGTTCATTTGGACTATAGAACACGGACTGTCGGGCCGAAATCTGCGAGATCGATATCTGTCAGGCCCGAATTGTCAGTCAGCAACACTCTCTTTATTCGTCAGTCTAAAACCTGCAACGGAACCGTATGTGTGTGGTCCTATTGCGATGAACTGCAGACTGATATCGCACGGCGAACTGTTAGGGCGGCCTCACACA
Organism: Pammene fasciana; assembly: GCA_911728535.1. Taxonomy (NCBI): domain Eukaryota; kingdom Metazoa; phylum Arthropoda; class Insecta; order Lepidoptera; family Tortricidae; genus Pammene; species Pammene fasciana. The sequence continues at coordinate 43,177,593 of OU452272.1, read as the reverse complement.
ACCGGAATGTCTCTGAATTAATAATCTAAATTCCGGCACCATGCCTCACACATGGCACTAATTCATAATCTGATTCCAGTATGTGTGTGCGGCTTTATTCAAATGTATGGAGGCCATAGACAAATTTAATTTGCTTAATTAAGATCTGAATTCAAACCAAGTATGTGGTGTCCCTAATTCTACAGATCGATTTGAGAAATTTATAATCTGAAAACATCAAATTGTTTTTGAAACATAAATACATTGTATGGAATTATGAATTAATAACATGACTAATTCAGAGAGACATTCCGGCTGTTTGAGGCCGGCCTTAATGTTTAAACTGATTTAGACCATTGCCGGCGGACGATCCTATGATTTGAAACTGACGACTCTCAACTGCTAGTCTGTGTTCGCGGAGGTGGCAGCAGGCCGATATCAGCAGGCAATAATCGTTTTAGTGTGCGGAGGTTATTGCCCTTGGACTGAAGGCCGTCTGATAGGATCAGAGACTGCAGGCGGACTGGTAATCTGTGGGCCGCTTAAGATACAAAGGAAGCTTATTTTATTGACGTTACACACAGGTGCGTCATTTATGGCAGTGTATCATAGTACAAAAATAAATTAATGTAGGCTTACACAATAAGAAAGATAAAAATTAACTGCAGATTATCTCGGAACTGGAGCTAATTAGGACACTAGTGATTTTGAGAAATTTTTCAAATAGGATTGTGCGTGGGACACATGTTATTTCACAAATTTAGTGAAGAGGTTAATCAATAAAACATTTTTTTTTTTCGATTATTCATAAAGTGTGCAAGGACATCATAATTGGATAAAAGTAGAGTAGTGCATAGTCTAAAATTGACAGTTGACGTGAGTGACGCAATTCGATTGCGCGAGTCAGTCACTGTCACACGCTATAAAATTGACGTTTCATTCCACATGTGGGGTGCATTGGTTATTTAATTGTTTTGTTTATAATATAATTATATATAGGATATACTGAGAGTTACAAAACATTGTTTCAAAAAGTCTTAAATTTATTGTTGTTTAAAAATAATTTAATTGAAGCCACGGGCCGGTTCAAGTAGCACTCCTAGTGCTTGAAGATGGAGACCTAGGCTCTCCGAAACATGTCGCAAGACGTGACTAAAGTGCCGTGAGTGTAACCGTGTTATTTTATAATGTTTTAATTGAAGCCCACATTTTCTTAGTTTACTGGTTGATCATTATTTTGTAACAGTGTTTGCGTGAAATGTAAAATTTTCCCCTGTCCCACGCACAATGCTAGGTATTTGAAATAGATAATAATGTACCCTTACGATTAAAGGGAAAAAAACACGCTGTAGTGGAGTAGTAAAAAAATATTTTTATGTGAGGTGTTAAATTAAATCCCTAACGTGTGGCCTTGAGACCCACGTATTTACAGTTTGAGTGTCATTGACACGCTATTGCCAAACGTTGACAAACACTGGTCTTAAAAGACTATAGCATACTAATAGTATTGTTTAAATATAATGCTTAAGAAGAAGGTTGCCTATAAAAAGTGGGTCTCCTATTTGACTTGTCGGAATCAGATTGTGAATTGACTATTATAAATTGTTTTTTATTTAAGAAAAAGTAACCAAGCTCGGATTCGAAAGATTCGTAAAGTCAATTGAAAATATATCAAATATTAATACGATTTTAAGTAGATAACAATTAAACATTGTAACCCAGTTTTTATGACTTTTTGAAATATAAAATATCACATTTTACCAACATAATAATATGATATGACCTATCTATACATATAGAATAAAGGTAAACATTTAATTTAATTTAAACCTTTCAGTAAATAAATAACTTGATTGGTTACAAAAACTATTTAAAACGGGATATTTACCATGTGAGTTTGTTATTGTGAGCTTCCCATATTTCGCTCACAATCATGGTAAATATCCCGTTTTAAATAGTTTTTGTAATGTTAATGACCATGTTAGCTTAAAATCGTAAACTTTATTTGTAGCTAGTTGTATGTAATGTAGTACTACAATATATACCCAACAAGAATCCTACATGTATAAGTTTCTACCCGTCTGCCATTTCGTCCGTAATTTTCGGAATAAGTCAATGTTAATTTTAATCATATTGACACAATATAATTCTTCTAACCTACGGCCATATTCTAACTATAAAACAGGATTAAACACGATTGAACTACAATACAACTACAAAACATTAACTAAACTACGCAATACATGCTTCAGCTTACGCCAAAACGTCTAAATCCGAAATATCAGAATTAGCTTGGAAATTATGCCGATGCTACTCCGATACAACTTCAATATCGGTTAATTATTTGTTTCGCGCGCGACCACATGTTTGATATTCCAATTTTAAAATACATAAACAATACATTAAAAACAATCTATATACAGGGTGTCCCAGAAATCGACGTCAAGCCGTGAATGGATGATAGACCAAGTTATCAGAAAAATACAAAAAAAAAACTATCACATGTTCTTCAAAAATTATGGTCACTTTAAAAATTTACTAGAAGTTGAGAGACCAGGGCGTGAATATTCTAGTTAATTTTTAAAGTGACCATAATTTTTGAAGAACATGTGATAGATTTTTTTTTTGTATTTTTCTGATAACTGTTATAACTTGGTCTATCATCCATTCACGGCTTGACGTCGATTTCTGAGACACCCTTTATATAGATTGTTTTTAATGTATTGTTTATGTATTTTAAAATTGGAATATCAAACATGTGGTCGCGCGCGACAAACCATGACAGCGATGGCAAGCCGTCCTCGACGTGTCCACGTCACGATTAACATATGAATGAGTCGAATAAGGACCCCGACTCAAAGTGGCATAAAGGTAGGCTGTATTGTTATATTACATCACAAAACATTGAGCAAATATTGAACCGTAACGGACTTTTGGGTGGGCGACTTTTGTATCACACTGTCGTATTTACCTATTGATTCATTGATATGGTACTTTTGCCTTACATCAAATGCAAGATAGCAGATTTTTATGAAATATATATTAATAGTGATGATAAACTTATTGTAAACACACATTTGCGACCTTGAAATCGACCCGGGTCAATTAAAGTTTTTCAGAAAAGAAAGGGATGGGAGTAAGTTACGGCAAAAGTTCATAAAGACACTTTAAAGTATATTAACAACATAATGGTTCTTATTAAGTTTAAACATACTTCATGGTTCTCGTGATAAAACTATAAAAGTTGCACACATTTTCAAATGCCTGTGTTGGACGATTTGTAGGTATACGAAATAAAATTAAATCCAGTCATCAACACTGATTTAATATGTTGTTAACCATAGTCCCCAAAACTGCCTGCAAACTGTCTTAAAACAGACAATCAACGAATAATGACGTCATCAAAATTATTTGCCTCTTTTACACAGCAAATTGCACCCAAACTGTATATTGCGCATACCATACACATGTGGCGTATGAAATCAAAAGCCCATTAGATATTCTACAAATTATTTAGTTTGTGTTTCGGGTGTTTTTACATATATTTCGGAACTGAATTGTGAACTGAATTTAAAACGAGTTTTCTTTTCTTTTTAGGTACTTACGTAAGTCTTAGAATTAAAAAGTTCTAGACGCTCGACTCTTTCCCAACACTACCGTACAAAATTCATCATGAACTATCTTGTCATCTATTTGCCTAGGGCTGTACATATTCAAATCGTAAGTTACGAAACCGGCCTAAAAACGGCCAAGTAGTGTATTCACGGCATGGCTTCTAGTGAACTTGGCCCAATTTATTACGTGACGTGTTTTAAAAAATATGGGAAAGTGATTAGGGCCTTCAGGGTGTATGGTGTTTGTATAATTACAAGTGGTCTGTGGTCATTTAGTATAGTCCAGAGTCTCCAAATTATGGCCCAATTGGGCCGGGGGGAAGAGGTAGGCGATTATCACACTGGCGACGGATCCGCATGCGGCGCCGGTGCGCGAGCGAGATAGCGCTATACACATGCAGAGCGCTGTCTCGCTCGCGCACCGGCGCCGCATGCGGATCCGCAGCAGTGTGTCCGCCGTAGTCTTTCTTGTCTGGCCCGCAAGATGAGTCGGCCCGGAGAAGGCCCGGCAAAGTAGTTCAAAAATTGTAGAAATCCCTGGTACTTATATCATAGAACCAAATAATTATAGAAGACTTAATTAAATTATTAATTCATTTAATTTCACGCATAATACCTTTCGTAGTAAAAGAAGGAGTAAAACTTCTACAAATCCATTTTTTTGTGGTGACGGTCTTGCGACTCTGGCGCAAGCCGCGCAAGACAAAAATAGTGTGATTCGTTTCGTCTTAAATTAAATTAAAATCCATTTATTTCGAGTAGCAAGGACTCATAGGTATACATAATAATACATAATTACTGTTATTAAATGTAAATCTAATTAATATTGACATTCTTAATTTAAATTAAATTAAATAATAATGCGGTTAACACATAAGCATATGTTATGTGTAAACCACAGTACTACTGCTGGGAGCATGAAGTCCGCAACAATGCTGAATATAGGGACAAAACTTGTCCGCAATCGTTGCCAGGACGCTGTTGCGGCTGGCGCGTACGCGTCGCACCAGGGATGCAGCTCGCAATCGCATTGTAGCTTGTCTTACCCCACGCAGCCCACGATATGTGACAAACTCCCTGACCAAATTATACATTATGAAATCAGGGTGTTAATGGCTAAAAGGATCTTTAAACAAACACGTGATTCTAAGGGCAGAGGGATTCTAGACGGTTTTCATACTGCTGCGGTTTCCGCATGCAGCACCGGTGCACGAGCGAGATAGCGCTGTCACGCTTGCACATCGTAGCCGCATGCGGTTGCGGCTCCAGTCTGATAATCGCCTTAGGGTTCCGTAGCCAAAATGGCAAAATGGTAACCTTATAGTTCCATCAAGTCTGTCTGTCCGTCCGTATGTTAAACTCATCACTCTTTGGCAAATAATAAAAAAAATTCAATAGGAAAAACACAGTGTATTGGATTTAACGCTTTTATTTCACGTAAAAGCAGATCCGCGCACAATTCAATTGAAAATTGTGTTACAAAAATATTTTTTATCATACTTGCTAACAAAGCACGGTATTACATACAGGCGCAACGTAAACAATAGTCCTTGGTATTTATATGCGAGTGTTTTAAAATCATTTCTTTTGTTTACTACTCGGTGGTGTAGTTTTCGATACGTTCCGCTTGGTGTTCTGTGTTAAAAATCACATACAAATTAAGGGGCTACTTTGAAAAATTATAGGTTTTTTCAAACGCTCTAGTGACTAAACGGGAAAAGGGAGTGAATTTATTTTCGAATATATATTATTAGACTATATACTCTTGTTTTTGGCACAAGCCGAAACACGATTGCTGAAAGTTGCCTCGATAGAAAAAAAATCCGAAGCTTCTTTTCCCCTTATTTTTCTTGGCTTACGTAAACTATAAGACATTAAGCAATATAACCAAGTAAAAAATATGGTATTTATCTAAAAAGGCACAGAAGCAAAGTTAGACAAAACTTTATAGATTCGCTTATTTATCGTAGTTTGGTCGAAAAGTCTGATCCTTAAGAGCGCTGCATCTCTTTCATTCGTGCACGGGAGCCATAAACGTGTCTCTAACGAATGGGCGTGGCTTGTCCGAAACGAGGAACGGCCTTAAGACCTAACGCATACGTAATCGTTACGTTACGTTAGTGAAACGAATACCGTCAAATGGCCCAACTTTGCCCACCTACCAAACTTTGCCCCCATGCAATTTTCTTCTTGGGCAAAGTTTGGTAGGTGGGCAAAGTTGGGCCAGTTGACGGTACACTAAGGGTTCTGTATCTCAAGACCGATAATGGTCTCCGCGAACTGTTTCATAGCGGAGAATCTCGAACAACACCTTGAGAGACTCTCGCTACGGGGTTGAGATAGGATCAAGGGTTAGAGAGTGCGGTAATCCTGGACACGGCGCGCATCTGCGGCCCTGACCACCGGCAGGGCCTTGCATCATTGCTAGCGAAGCATATCAGTTAGTAATTGATACCTTTTTAGTGTAAAGGACACAAATTAAATAAATTCAGGATGTTACACAAAAAGCAAAGTGTGAGATGAAATATTGAAGGCATGGTACGAAAAATTACAGTCGCTAAGATTTCGATTCTGAAATTACATTAAGTCAGTCAATCGTATCTAATTATCAGAAAATAATTGCTGTAGTAAGTACTCTAATATTGTAACAATTATGACTGATCAAAGTCAAGTTATGGAAAAATAACGACGTAATTGCCCTAATTAACCTTCACCCCTCGTTATTGCTAAAATATACCTTTATTATATTTTTACTCGTATTTTTATTGAACCTACACCTACAGAGTCTGATACTTCTCAGAAAAGCCTATTATTTGGCGCGTATTAGCAGAGACATATAAATAATACACACTGTTAAGTCAAAACATATTTAAAATTTAGACCCGGGTATATCCTTAAACTACATCCGGACACTGGTACGTCCTTAAACTACGTCCAAAAGAGAAGTATGTGTACTTCGAATGTCGTCTCGCTATGTGGTAGGCGAATATCATCTCGCTCAAATCTGGAGCAGGCCCCGACTGGGGAAGTACCTCCACCTTACAGAAAACCACAGGCAAATAGCACTAGACCCTACTCATAGTGTTGAGATCCTGCTGGTGAGCAAGGTTGCTAAAGAGCTCAAAGAGGACCCAGTGTGTTAACGATGAGGGACCCTCTTGTTCCTTTAGCCGTCAACACATTATGTAAAGAGTCGGCAACGCGCAGGTGGCGCCTCTGAAGTTGCAGGCGTCCATAGGCTACGGCAGCTGCTTACCATAAAGCGGGCCGTATGCTTGTTTGTCACCGTCGTGTTATAAAAAAATCACGACGATTTTGGGGACATGTTTCGGTCTATTTACGATGATCATTAAGAGGCTGAGAAGACCCGATGACCTTCAAATTGACTTTACTTAAACAGTCATATAGCTATAACTACTTGTTTTGGAAAAGTAAAAAAAATATATGTTAATATTCATTATATTTAAAAGAACTTGGTTAATTCCAATATACAATTGGACGAAATCGGCTCGATAGAAAATAATTCCAAAGTTACATCTAAAATTAGCTTAAAACAATTGCACGTCTTTAGTTTCTTGGCTTATATGTCTGTAATTAAGGACAACATTCCACCACACTAATACTAAAAACTTCGTTGCCTTAAATTTCTCAATTAATGCATAGTTTTTTTTAATCCATCAATTTGCAAAATTTGCAATGAGCTCCCATACTAATCGTAACGCAGTGTTTCTCTTTCACTCGCGCTGAAAACGATAGGGAGGGAATTTAGCTCTTATCATCCTCTTAAGAGTGTCTACCCGAGGCTCGGACGAGAGGCTACTGCTGAGCGCTTGCGCATTCCCTGCCATGCTGCTCGAAGGGGGAAGCGGCAGCGGGGCGTTATTGGCCGGGTGCACGACGCAGCGCCACCTAGCGTTCGCAACTTTGACGGCTCTGTCAAAAGTGTCGACTAATGGATACAACCAAATAAAGGTAATTATATTAAATGATTGTGGAGCAGTTAACAAATGCAAAATCTGTTTGTTTTTAATGTGAAACACATTTGGTTTTGTGCTTTATTGATAAAAGTAACTATTGTGCGTGTATTAAGTATAATTCCGTCAAGTTACTTCAGTGTTGTTTTCTTACAATTTAAAGGAAAAAATAATGTTTTATTATGTTTGCTTCCAGATAATTGAAAAATTACTACTTTTTTAAACACCGGTCTTAAATCGAAAGTAAAGGGAAGCTGTTAGTTTTGGCACATCACGTTAGAAATATGGAATTGCAACAGTCGGACATAATTAGACAAGCTTCTTGGTTGGCCTGAAGCAACGGGAGTCCCAGTGTAAGTATCTTTAGAAATAGTGCAAAAACAATTCATTCATTTTACTAGAAAAAAAAATTGGTTTTGAATCGCCACTCTTGTTTTAAACAATTTAATTTGGTCTGTCTGTCAAAACCCTTTTTATCAGGAACGCGTGGAGGTATAAAGTTGAAATATAACATCAAATACTTATATTATATATATCTGCGGCGCCGCTCCTTGAATCTTTTAACTCGACGCAACCCAAAGATACGGTCATTTGAGCCTTATTTTCTAACACTTCGCAGGGAAGCAAAACCTACGAATAAAGTCCGACTCGCACTTGGTTAGTTTTTTATAATACAGACAAGATTTCTGTTTTTTTTTTTACAGATACCTGTGTGCGTGCATAGTGGCAAATGTACCTTCGTATGTGGCCGCCTTAATATATTATATAAATCGAAAATGATGAAAGACCAGTGAAAGACAGACTTAAACAAGCAGGAGCAGCAGCGGGGAAAATTTGTTAAATACAAACAAAAGTTATAACAAATTATATATTTTGTGTTATTTCAAACATCTCTTCTGAAATCTCAAAATTGTTGTACTCTGTTTTAAATGATAGAAACAAATTGAGAAAATCTTGTGAGGTTTTTTTTCTTTTGAAAATTTAGAAGTCCGTAAAGGATCATGCGTAAAGGAATCCAAAAACAAATAGAGCTATGAATTATCTCATTTAAAAGTTCGTTCGTTTTATATACTTAATTTCCTTATGGAGACACCAAGTTGAATTCCATTGCATAATTAAGATATTCATGATTTAGTCAGTCACAGTAATTACTAGGAAGTGTGCCTATGCCTAGACGGACTGGTTACTGTTAGACCTCAGTGGCCAACACGTCCGCTGAGCGGTTGTGAACGCAGCCCAGCTGCAATGTTTTATTTAGGCACTTATAATATGTGCTGTGACTAAAATATGAAAATCTCAGTTTTGCTGTGGAATTCAACTTGGTGCTCATAGAACTAAAGTCGATAGAGATACTTACATATTTAATGACCTCTTCTCTGATAGTTTTTGGACCACGATCCATATAAAGTAGCCCGAAATCCTTTACCAAAACGCAGCACGTAATGCATGTATGAAAAAATTCCGTAGGATTTATATGTAGAATCTGATAAAGCCTCAATCCTTATCCTTACTAGTCCACAAAGAGTACCTACATAATAATAAATTGAGGTAAAACAGGTAACGTTATAATATAGGATACACGTAGAAAGAAATATGTAAAGACTAGCTTCTGTCCGCAACTCCGTCTGCGTAGAATAACACTTACAGTAAGTATATAAAACGCCTGCATACAATTTTATGGCACATAATAGTATGTGCTCTAATTGAAAATGTGTGCAGTAAAATTGTATGCAGGCGTTTTATATACTTATTGTAAGTGTTATTCTACGCAGACGGAGTTGCGGACAGAAGCTAGTCTTTACATATTTCTTTCTACGTGTATCCTGTTTTATAACGTTACCTATTTTACCACAATGTATTATTTAATAGCAAATTTAAGTAGAAAGCGTAAGCAAAATAACTAAAACGTATGACGTTTCAAAAAATACAGCCGACGCAGTTGCCACTTTTGGTCACGTCAAGCGCTGCGATCGTTTAAGCTTTTCCCGCCCAGTCTCTGCACCCGGCCAATATCTACCCTCATTCACTTTTTACCATAAGCATAAAATCATCAACAACTTTTTAACCCACCAATCCATTGACTTTTATTAACCGACTTCAAAAAAGGAGGAGGTTCTCAATTCGACTGAATTTTTTTTTTTTTTTTTTATCATAATTTTTTTTTTTTTTGTATGTATGTTACTCCATATCTCCGTGAATCGTGAACCGATTTTCAAAATTTTTTTTTGAATCGAACAGGTATAACCCCTAGATGGTCCCATTGTCACCAAGTCGGGATCTGATGATGGGATCCTGGAGAAATCGAGGGAACTCTTCAACTATTATAGGCACACCTATAGTGATTTCACTATTTTTTACAGCAACTCGGCCACTTCCTCTTGGAATAGCGGATCCTAAGTGAAGTCGGTTCTTTTTTTGTTTAAAATTATAATAAACACAGACTACAGAGACACCTCATTAAACTTTTACAGGGAGCACGAGGTCACCACACATCAGTGCAATTTTATTCGTAAATTTCTACGATCCGAACAGCAAATCTCGATACTATAACAATCCAGCTTCACCCCTGTAACTTGATTTTTGTGGATATTTTTAATCCACATGAGTAATGATCAAAAACGTTACCTCAATTGAAATACGCGGTCGCGCTCTCATACAAAATTAGTACGGGAGCACTGATGCGTGGTGACCCCGAGTACTTATGATCTATCTAGTGTTGAGGTAATCTGTGATACTAAAGCACCATGGCCGCATGGTCGCAAAATTAGGCCCCAGGCAAACGTCCGGTACCCGTCTGGCTGCCTGATTCGATTTCCCTACTGGATGATACGCACACGTCCGATTTTGACGTTAGATTTAAAAACCGGCCAAGAGCATGTCGGGCCACGCTCAGTGTAGGGTTCCTTAAACTGAGACCATTAATTCAAAAGGTCGTTTCTTACGGGAAATTTGGCGGCGCTTACGTCATTTTTACTTACGTCCTTTCACTATGGATTTTTGAATGATAACTCAAAAACGGCTCAACCGATTTATTTCAATATAGTTTTCATTGAGTACCTTCACTCATTAGGCCTCAGTTTCATGATTTTTTTCATAATTTTAGGACCCACGATTCAAAAGTTAGATGGGGGGGGACGCCCTGTTTTAAACTTTCGGAGCTATTATTTCGGAAAGTATTAGTTTTATCCAAAAACTGTTTTAAAAGACCCTAATTTTTTTTAAAAGACCTATCCAACGATATGCCACACAATTTGGTTGGAACGAAAAAAAATTTCGCCCCCCACTTCACGTGTACGGGAGGTACCCTAACAAAATATATTTTTCGCGTTTTTATTCTACCGTTTTGTCGGCTTGGTTAATGCACATATTCAAACCAAATTTCAGCTTTCTAGTGATAACGGTCACTGAGCTAGACCGCGGACGGACGGACGGACGGACGGACGGACATGGCGAAACTATAAGGGTTCCGTTTTTGCCATTTTGGCTACGGAACCCTAAAAACCGTACGTAGAACCGTGTGGATGCGGGACTCAGGTTTCACTTCACTCCACTCTTTTGTTTATGGCTACTGCGTATTGAAGCACAATTCTGTCAGACACGAGTATTGAGCTTCGCATGGCTGATACGAGGGTATGCAGAAAATTGAGGGTGTAACAATATATATGATCGGTTATACCTGAAAACAAATAGGCAAACACATTTGGGAGCGTTCAAGTATTACGTAAAGCAATCAGAGGGGGAGGGGGGTCAAAAAATTTCAAAAATTGCGTTACAAATTGACAAAGGAAAACTTTAACATTATGTTTAAAAAAAATTGGGTCCCATGTTAGTCAAATATAAGGTTTGATAACAGAAAATGAATCACGGATGATGTTAAACGGCATTTACAGTTTAGTGTTGTTTTATAACAAATAGCGTACTAGTAGTACACTAGTAGCTACACTAGCTACTAGGTGGAGTAGCAGTGCAGGTGACATTTCCTCTTACATTTTCGGTATCATTAGGTGGCTTTGATATAGATGGCGCAATTCACATGAGCTTCAAAAAGTTCTTAGGCTGTGGTTGTCTATATCTCTACTATAGTCTCTGATATTACCGACCTCCTTACCGCATTTACACAGAGTTTCTTTCTTTTTGAATTGGTACATCTGTTCAGCAGAGCAGACGCGGCCCAGCCACAGTCTTACTGTGGTACTAGTCTTTTAGAGAGGGATCTATTCTTGAAGAACCATGGGCGAATCTCAGAATAAAAACATTTCTTAGAACAGGACCAACGTGTAGACCATTTCCTTTTCAAATAATTAGTGGGAATGTTAAGAGCATCTGGTGAGTAGATTTAAAAAGGAATCGTCACCGTCCATGATAGCCTCTTTGACTATCTGGTCCGCTTTTTCGTTAACGAGAATGCCCGAGTGGCTGGGAATCCAAACAAAAACTACCTCGAGGCCCTCAGAATGACAACTATAGGTTAAGTGTAATCTGTCAGGTAAAGAAGTTACGAACACAGTTCTTTAAAGGGCGGAGTGAAAGGGATTGAAGAGCGCTAAGTAAGTCAGAAGAAATAACAGATTCGGTTAGTTTATGAGCGTAAGGCACTGGTCCCACCGCGAGCGAGTAAACTATGAGCTATCGGCTGTAGAGTATAGTTCATCGCACAGCGATTTGTCTCTCTTTTGTTTATACGGGAACGAGTATCTTTTGTCTCTTGAAATAGCCGATAGCGTATAGTTTACTCGCTCGCGGTGCGACTAGTGCATAAATGTATTTCAATGTTTTTAAGAGAGCCAGGAATTCACCCGCAAATACAGATGATTCCGGTAGGGGTTTAAATTTCGCCATGATATGAGAGTTCGCGAGGAAAAAAGCTGCTCCCGCGCATCCTTGATCCGTGAGCTTAGAGGCGTCGATAAAACCTTGTTTAAAAAATACCCCAAATATTTTTGTCATGTAATAAGATCGTTTGTTTTTCGGAACTTATGTACGAAATATAATTTGATATTTACCAATCGCTATACGGTGAAGGAAAACATCGTGAGGAAACCTGCATACATCCGCGGAGAAATTCAAAGGTGTATGTGAAGTTCCCAACCCGCTTTGGGCCAGCGTGGGGACTATAGCCTGATCCCTCTCGTGCATGAGAGGAGGCCTGTGCCCAGCAGTGGGACGTATAGAGGCTAACATATTATTATTATTTTTAATAAGATCGGATGGAATAGACTCGAACCCTGTACCACTCAGACCAGAACCCTTAGTGTAATCGTTTTACTAACGTAACGTAACGATTGTGTTTGCGTTAGGTCTTAATTTGTATGGAATTTTTAACACAGCAGATCAAGCGGAATGTGTCTAGAAATCACCGAGTATCTATAGCGGTATCTATACTCGGTGGTTTAGTTTTCGATACGTTCCGCTTGATGTGCTGTATTAAAAATCCCATACAAATTTTATTAAGACCTAAACTCTGATTCGTAATTTAATTCCAAAAATATAACCTCACTTCTTCACCGGTTTCGTGTATTTATACGTTTTTTTAAAGAAATGCCACTTTTTAATCCTCTGATGCACACAATTTTAATCCTCTGATGTAAAAAAGTAATTTCAATTGCCCTTAAAAGTAAGCGAGTGAGGTTATGTTTTTGGAGTCTAATTATGAATCATAGTATAACTCAAACGCAATCGTAACGTTACGTTAGTGAAACGAATACTAAGCTAAGGGTTCAGGTTGTATTGCGTCGACTTATCGGTATTTTAAATACACGTTGTTTAAACAATAACCATTAAGATCATTAAATTAATGTAAATGCCAAGCGTCAACGTAAACAAATGTACGCAATGAAATATGTGACTTACATCAGTGAAGTGTTATGTCAGACTAAGAACCCGTTCAACCCGTAAACGAAATAGTGTACAGTAACCAAATAATATATACATAATTTTAAATAAAAAAAGAACCGACTTCACTTAGGATCCGCTATTCCAAGAGGAAGTGGCCGAGTTGCTGTAAAAAATAGTGAAATCACTATAGGTGTGCCTATAATAGTTGAAGAGTTCCCTCGATTTTTCCAGGATCCCATCATCAGACCCCGACTTGGTGACAATGGGACAAACTAGGGGTTATACCTGTTCGATTCAAAAAAAAATTTGAAAATCGGTTCACGATTCACGGAGATATCGAGTAACATACATACAAAAATACAATTTTCTTTTAACAATGAATTTCGTACCTACGAGGTGTTTTGCATGCATTAATGATGTAATTGCAATTCTACAAAACAAAATATAATAGTCGTTTATGTAACTGTTACGTAATAGGGGTCCTTAAAACACGAGTGTGGTTTTATGAAACGAACGAAGTGAGCTTCATAATAAGATCACTCGAGTGTTTTAAGGCCTAATTACGTACAGTTGCATATACTGCTTTATCTACATACATATTATAAACCCTAAATGACGCGTTCTAAAACTGTTAAAATGGCTGCTATTTCACAGATTGCATCGCCATGGCCAACTCGATTATGTCGGCGGGGCGCGTGCCGGTGGTAGGAGGATCGCGCGGCGCGGCTGTCGAGGGCCGGATTTTCATTATGATATCGAATTTTTGCTTATTATTTGATAATAATAACATCGTTACAGATAAGACATTTGTTCTTACTTCTAACAAAACAGTCTCTTTTTATGGTGGTCATAACGTGCGGTTTTTGAACGCATCATGGAGGGTTTATGATATGGGTGTAGATAAACTAAAGGCGGCTTTCGCACGGGTGCAATTATACATATTAAATCTCCCTCTTGAATCACTCTATCTATTAAAACACCGCATCAAAATCCGTTGCGTAGTTTTAAAGATCTAAGCATACATACAGACAGACGGCAGGAAGCGACTTTGTTTTATACTATGCAGTGATAAGTACTAGGTATCGATTTTCACTAATCAACTGTATTACTCGTATACTTGATTAAACTTAAGAGTCGCCAGGACGCTCGCGTGAACTCGCGTCCCCATACAAACGTAGTTCAGCTCTCATTTTAAAACGACATGCTTTAGAACCACGAAATTTGGCATGGGCATTCTAGCAGTACAGATCTATGTCGGTAATTCGTTTTCGTTGCTAAAAATTGTAATACAAAGAAAATATAGCAAAAATAAGTTTTGTATGTAAATCTGTATCTGGCTGTATTTTCTTTGTATTACAATTTTTAGCAACGAAAACTAATTACCGACATAGATCTATACTACTAGAATGCCCATGCCAAATTTCGTGGTTCTAAAGCATGTCGTTTTAAAATGAGAGCTAAACTACGTTTGTATGGGAACGCGAGCGTCCTGGCGACTCTTAAGCTCGCTTGCACTAATCCGCCTGTCATAGTTACCTACAACGTTGTCTAAATTTAATTCTATGGAATATTCAAAGTAGGTTACTAGCACAGGTAGTAAGACTAGATATGCCATTTTGGCGGCAAAATTATGTACATCAATGAAACTTTGTTCATAACTTTATCTAGAAATTAGGATCTGCACAGATAAAAGGATATCTTCATCCAAGATATTCATTCTTGTATATAAGGAAAATCGATAATTTCTTAAATCAAGTAAAAAATATCTTGAACCAAGTAAGTTCTATCTAGGATCAACAAAATCATACTTGGTTCAACAAAATTATACTTGGTTCAAGAAACTATCGATTTTCCTTATATACAAGAATGAATATCTTGGATTAAGATATCATTTTTTTCTGTGTGCTAAGTCCTACTAAAATTTAGGGGTCCTACCCCTTTCCGGGGGATATGGGGGAGGGGAACTTAAAAACCGGCCAAGTGCGTGTCGGACCACTCATAATAGAGGGTTCCGTACCTTCGATGAAATAAAAACGAAGTAATGCCAAAAGGGCGTATCTACACATGGAATATTTTTTGGAAATGGCTCAGAAGGTCAAAACTCAAAAACGGCAACACCGATAATATTTTAATTAATATCATACAAAGTAAGTGTTAAGGCGCATCATTTTGAATTTTTTCATATTTTTTTTAACTCAAATTTTTTTGACTTATATTATTTCTGTAAATATTTCCTATTTCAAAAAATGTTTTAAGAAACTTTAATGTTATTTTTAAAGACCTATCTATTAATGTGCAACAAGTTAAGATTTGGAATTTTTTTTTACAACTCTTCATATCTCGCTAAATATTGATCCTATAAGTATGGTATGCGTATGGTCCTATAAGTACGATTCAGCGCAATAAAATATATAGCAAATGACACTTCATTAGCCTAGTTTGTAAAATTTGCGTTTTCATAACTTTCCCCCTGATCATAACCCCCCGATGGGGGTAGGGCCAGGGCTTGTAACCGGTTAATGCAAAAAACCCCGAAATGATCCAATATATTTAATTATTTTATGGTTATTATGTAAAACCCGATGTTTTATTATAGTTTTCACTTCAAATTATAGGATTATTCGATTGAGTATAAAACAGTAACGAAAAGAACGAAAAAACAAACCGGTTTTTTACTATTGATTTCGGTTACGGTTACAAGCCCTGGGTAGGACTACTAAATTGTGATCGGACTCGGCAGATCCTCATTTCTAATGCCAAAATAAAGTTAATAAACAAAGTTTCATTGATGTACATATTTTGCCTCTAAAATGTGCTATTTTTCCTGCATTATACCTTCTGGGTGACGCTGATAAGTCCATCAAAAGCGGTTAGTGCACCTGGTCCTAAGACTTAATTTTTCAAATTAAAAAACGAATGTCATCCAAAACAGAGAAAAATAATGCCTTACATTTTTATTCCGCAAGTTTGTACCTGTTATTTAAATTTGTAAGTAACTAAAACAGGTTTACAAGTCTACCTTGCTTAATAGAGATTTAATTGAAAAGTCCTAGGGTCTGGAATTTTGAGGTATATTCTGGACCGCATTAAAATTGGGAGTTACAATTGGATTAAGGTTTTTAGCCTGGCATTGTATTTTTATATGTACACATTCCTAGCATTTGTTCCGGCGTTCCACAGTTCAATTGAGCTTGGGGTCCGCTCGGCAACCTAATCCCAAGAGTTGACGTAGGGTAATATTTACGAAAGCGACTGCCGTTTGACATTCTAACCCTTATTGGATTTAGGTCCGGTTTTCTCACGATGTTTTCCTACGGAAAATTTAATTGTAAATATCAAATTCTTTTTGCACAAGTTTGATCAAATTTAGTGGTCAGTGCCATAGTTTGAACACGAGACTTCTGGATTGAAAGTTGGACGTCTTACCAGACTACAATCTTCTGATTATCTTATAAATATTATTTATTTACGTAAAAAAACAAAAGGTCTAACAAAAAACAGAATAACTCTACGTGAGTAGGATCGCGTAAAATTAATCCGTGGTCAATGACCCCGTCGAATAAGTACAGGGAGGCTATTCGCGACTCAGAGAGATTCGTGCCTGGGTGGTGCTGGGGGCTTAGAAATTCGAGTGATCGACTTATACATTTCAAAATCCCAGAGCTTCGATGAAAGGGGATGGGATTATGAACTGAAAATAATAGCGACAAACGTTTGTGAGCGGTTATTTCCGACTATAATTTATTTGATTACAAGCGCTATTAACCTTAAACACAAAATTGGCCCCCCTCGTGCCAAATTATACCATCTCGCTTTTTGCTGCTCTTCCATCATACTGTCTTGTGAGATCGCCACGAATTGCTCTCAGAATGGCCAAGTTCAAATTGATATATATATTTATGATTTTTTGTTACTTAAAAATAAAACGTAATTGTAATTGTACAGCACAACGCTTAATAATACTTACGTTAAATTAATTTGCTTATTTAAAAAAAATTACTTATCCCATAGTACCTATATACTCAAAAGAAAGTAGGTATGTATGTGCCTTTAAGATTTATTTGTACGATATACAGGATGTAACAAATATACTAGTGATCCGTTTAAGGGCATAATTGGCATCGTATTGCGAGTTAGTCAAAAAATTTTAGACGCGAATTTTTTTTTGTATGGGACACATCGTACTATCTGGTCAAACTAATATCATACAAAACCAATTTTTTTACCGAGTTTTTTTTTACTTTTTCATAATAAGAATACGATACCAATTATGCTCTTAAAGGGATCAGCAGTATTTTTATTACACCTTGTATAAGTACCTCGGTATTTTCATACCGTTGTTATACTCATTAATAAATTTTGGTAGCCATAAATTTCTGTTTAAGATCTGCCCAACAAATCGTAATATTCGCATAACATATTAACATAACTAATTATAGATTATAGATGTATAAACGTTTGCTATACTCCGTACATATCCGGGCCAGAGAGAGGGGCAGCGCACGAGATATATACGAGATGCGTATGCGCAAGTATCGTAGTGTAGGCTCACTCCTCAAGATGAGAGCTCTCACATACACGGTTAGTGGATTATAGCCTGTATTTCCATACATATACGTGCTGTTTTTCTGTGTGCTAGTGGCTATAGGTTTTATTAGTTTTTTTTTGGTGGCAGTGCGGTGTAATTTTAAGTCACGTATTTTAAAATATATGTGTTTATTTGTGCGTCAAATAAAAAAATATATAAATGCATATATTGTGTTGATTTAATAGTACTGATTAGACATTATCGCAAATTAAAAAAAACAAGTGTAGTTCTTGATATGTGTGTAAAAATATAATGCTAGCTGCGAGCGATATAACCAATAAGTCTAATATTTATATAATATAAAGTATTGCACGTCCAATTTAAACAGTAAATATATTTGGTGCCTTAAATTCGACTATAACTCCTAATTACAATTTGTGGTTGGTTGGTAATAAGAGTGCGTGCGGATGTTGGCATTATGTCCAAGTTAAATAATAATTTCGGTGAATATGGATTATCTGTGCATATATTTAAATATATATCTGTCAATCAATCAACATCAGCAACAGGCTTTCAATAATTGAGCAAATATTTTATTAATATAATTAATCAGAATCAAATATGCGATATTATTGGTAGATTAGATTTCTAGTTGACGGATTAGCATTGAGACTAGCAATACTAAAAGATAAACAAAATACTGATTAAGTAAAATTTCTGATTGTAGTTTAGATTGACGTTAAAAAATGTGTATTATACATAAAATTTATATGGGAAGATATACATCGCCGCAGGATAAATAAACATTGATTCTGTGAAAATATCGTACATTCCTTTAAATTTACCTCAATATTTATTTGATATCGATAACTGAAATGTTAAAACAAAACGGAACACGTAAATAAATAAAATGAGTAAAATAAATAAAATAAGACGACTCCAATGATAATTCGCTATACAAATAAAATGTTTTCTTCAATATTGCAATAATATCATAAAAAAATATCGGAACTGGTGCATTCTAATTTTAACATAAATACTTAAAAGTAACTACTTAAAAAATTTTTTTGGTACAGTTTTATTGCTATACCTAGCTAATGATAGCTAGGTACAGTCACCTAGCTATCATTCGCTAGGGATACACGCACGGATAGATGTGGCCGCCGGATTTGTCCGACGGATATGCCCGGCGGACAGATCCGTTCATGTATGGCGCTATTAACGGCCTCCATAGCTCAGTTGGTAGTGATCCTGCCTACGAAGCTGGAGGTCCCGGGTTCGAATCCTGGTAAGGGCATTTATTTGTGTGCTAATCTCAAATATTTGTTCCTGAGTTATGGATGTTTTCAATGTATATAAGTAGGTATTTATCTATCTAAGTATGTATATCGTCGTCTAGCACCCATAGTACAAGCTTTGCTTAGTTTGGGGTTAGGTTGATTTGTGTAAGATTGTCCCCAAATATTTATTTATTCAGATGTGTCCGCAGACAAATTCGTGTCCAATTCGCGCCATACGTGGACGGATCTGTCCGTCGGTCATATCCGCTAGACAAATTGTACGTACGTATTGTCATGTAAACTACAGAAGTATTACCAAATTTCAGCTGAATCAGACACCGAGAAGTGGTTGAAATTTAACTTACAAGATTTGATGCGTATAATGACATAAACAAATAAACGGGGTGAAGCTATGTAAAACCGTTTATAAAACGCAATCCATCTCAAACATAACTCCAACACACCAATATTGAAGTTGTATTGGAGTTGCATTGGAATAATTTTCAAGCATTATTTGCTAGTAGTACTGATATTTTTGATTCAGGCGATTAGTTAGCGGCACACCCCGAAATTCGGTAAAATCCTGCAAATTGTGTTAAAAGCATGAACATTGGAATGATTGATCTTCAAGCCCTATGGATCAATTTGACGCGCAGCCCCAAAAAAAATGTAAAATCCGAGAGGAGTTATGACGTCTTCTTTTTTTGTATGCACAAAAAAAATTCTTCTGAAACCTATCGTAAAGGGCTTTTTGAACTGATTCTAAAAATATAGCTAGCACTATATTGCGTTATTAAAGCATTGGAGTTGTATTTAAGTTGTATCGTTTCTACGAATGTTATAAAGTTATAATACGGCCCCGGGAATCATTGGGGTCGTTAAGTGTAGTTGAAATATCCAGTTAAAACCCGACAGATTGAATTTTTTACATTAATTAATTGACTGACGTACCCTCTTGAAAACCAGTTTGAGCGTGTACGTTTATTTGCACAGGAAAATGGGGCTACAGGTTAAAAATCCATTTGGTCCATACACAGGTTTCGATACTAAATTTTTATGTTCGTTTACGCATAAAGTTTTTCATTTTATTTTTATGTTGGAGTGGTTTTTGTAATTTTTTTTCTATTTATACAGGATGATTCATTAGACATGACCAAAAACAACCCTACATACTTAGTTAGCGATAATGAATCGGCCGCCGTCATGTTTAAGTGAAATAACAAGGAATATTTATTTTTTGTCACTAAATTTTATTCTCTGTAATTATGGTCACCCTACAGGAACCATAAAAATGCGCTAATTACTCTTATACCGGTGTCAAACAGTAGCAGGTTATTTACTGAAACCGCAGTGTTAATCCTGCGCACGTCTACTGAATCAACCGGTATATCATAAGTAGCATATGCACGCCGCTGAATTTATTTCAATAAGTAAAAGTATAGATTTACTTAAAATCTTGAAGTTACTAGGACTAATTATTTTCGCATTACGTTATATCAAATATGCGTTGTATTTACTAAATCCTAAATTCTTGGTAACTAATTTCTTTTCAAGATAAATAAAAAACGATATGCAAATTTACGAGTATATAAGAAAATATTTATTTATTTAAAGCTCTCTATTTTACAGTTATTTATTATAAAATCCGTTTTATTTTCTCATTAAATAAACTTACATTATAGTCGTATATATTGAGAAAAAACTTGATTACACATGATATAATAGTAGATTCTACACCAAGGGGATAAACAAATATACTAAAGAGCGGTAAAATGGGGCCACGATAAATGGTGATTTGTGTAGTGGCTTTTAAGTTTTGACACACATTTTATTTGCAATGAACTTAACAGCACTCGTATCGTATATGAAAATACGTGGGCACTCGATCGGCAAAGTTAAGCAACGATAGTATTTTAAGGATGGGCGACCGTATTGCAAACATGATTCAAGATAAATCCAATTGTGTAATTTTTATTTGTAAATCGACTTTATAATTATGTTATATGAGTAAAATATTTCGATGAAATAATTAATTTTTAGCTCAAAAGAATACCAAAAAGATACCTCTGGATATTATTTATTAGTGGCAACAAAATTACTAATTACTTTAAGATATACCTACGAAGTTAAAAATAATTATAATGATTCGTCGTAAAGAAGCTAATTTTTTTGTACAATTACGAGAATCCCCAATTAGGCGTAAGTATAAAAATAAACATTTCTTGGGAAGGCACAAATATTTTGGAGATTATTTATTTACCATTACACGTTTTCTTTGTTCAATTCATAAATCATAACCTATGATATGACTCTTGGTCATTTATTATTAATGTACCTAAAACATTCACGTTTCTATTACGATAATACAAATGGAGAGTCGATGCTCATAACTACAAGTGTAGGAAACAAAATGAGTCTTATAAAACTTTGTTTGAAAAATTATACTGATTTTAAAAATAAAATATGCGAAAAGACCTTTTTTATTTTTATTTCGTGTCTTGTTTTTGAGACACATTATGACTCAATACACTCAAGCGTCTTATATGTTTTCTTAAAAAGGGGTACATACATACATAAAAATTGAATAGTTGGTACTTTGTAAATAACCTGCCACTACTAAATGTATTAACCCTATGATGACGAAATAAAATGATTGATTGATTGATTGATATTGTTAATGTATGATCATATGTTTACTGCTCGTGACATATGTGACGTAACGGCTATAATTTTCTACACAAAAAGTCTCTTTGAATAAAATTAATTTTAGGTAAAAAAAAATCAACCTGTAGTCTAACAGTTTACCATTACACCATTTTTTAGCGAAAATAATCTCATTATATTGCCTAATTTGAATACGATACAGGCGGTTCTAAAACGGATCAGTACTATTTAGCTACATTTATACATCGTGTAGAAATATAGCCCAGCTCAGGTTTAGGTGTAAATACAGCCTAAGTCTAGACTAGCATAGCGGGCCAACATTCCTATATGTTTAGTGACAAGTTCCATTAAAAATTACCCAATCGACTCTAGCCCGTACTTAAATGGTCAATGAAACCATTTAAGGTGCAAGAGTTGGTCAAATATTATTTATCTCAGTATTTTTTTTATAGGGTTGCCACCGTTTACCAAAAATTATGCCCGCACAATTAGGAATCTCTTTCATAACTATCAATCATATTGATAGTGTGTCAGATTTATACATGCGATAAAGGGTTTATTGATATAGGATTAGCCTTTCAATAGATTTATCATATCAATTCGCCTATTAAACATCAGGCTTAAAATCAACATAATTTCAAATGAGAATTAATGATGTCCATTCAAAGATTTTAAGCCGTATTTTTGTTTGCAGATACTGTTTGTAGCCTTCGCGGCGGCACTAGCAGTGCCCGTGCCCCAGGAAGTAGCAGAGGCGACCAGAGAGAAGCGCTCTCCGGGCGGCTGGCATTCCGAACCAGAAGGCGTCTGGAAAAAGAAACTCGTCTGGAAGGAAGAGTGGAAACAGATCTGGAAGACAGAGAAGAAACTTGCCTGGAAAACAGAGTGGAAAAAAGAAAAAGAACCAGCGTGGAAAACAGAAAAAGTACAACAGTGGAAAGAGGAACAGGTGCCCGCTTGGAAAGTAGTACAAAAACCAATCTGGAAGGAAGTCCAAGTACCTATTTGGAAGGAGGTTCAAGTTCCTGACTGGAAAAAGGTTTCAAAACCAGTATGGAAGGAAATCCAGGTGCCAGTGACCAAGACTATACAAGTACCCGAATGGAAACAAAGTTATGTTCCAGAATGGGTGAAAGAAGGAGTTCCCGGAGAAAAGTTCTTAGGCAAAGATGATCATGGATGGGAATACACCAGCCACGACTTATGGCGAAAGAAGATGATCTGGAAACCAGTGTGGAAAAAGGTCTGGAAGACTGAGCACAAGCAAGAATGGGTTACGGAAAAGAAACTGGAATGGAAAGAAGAATGGAAACAGATCTGGAGAACTGAAAAGAAGCAAGCGTGGGCAACAGAGAAAAAACAGGAATGGATAGAAGAAAAAGTACAAATCTGGAAGACTGTGAAGAAGGAAGTCTGGGTGCCCGTACAAAAGAAGATCTGGGTAGAGAAATGGAAACAAATTCAGGTGCCAGTATGGAAGACCATTGAGGTTCCAGCGTGGAAGAAGGTATGGAAACCAGTCTGGCAGAAAGTGTGGGTGCCAATCCACCACGAGCACCACGGATGGGATTAAATAGGTAACCACAACCACTCTGTTTACATTCCACTACCATGTTAAATAATGATTGTAGATAAAGATACCGTAGATACTTCGGACAGTATTTCATATGTTGCTACGATCATTGTCAGCCTAAATATGGTAGTGAAATGAAGGTCAAGACAAAAGGATAGACCATAAGAGTAACTTCATGCAATCTATTTTTTCTTATGGTCGAACAGCCGAAGCGTCTTTGTATATATGGAATACCATTTTGTGGTTTCGTCGGTCCTTTTGTTCTTCATTATAGTCACTTTGTTAACTATTGTTACCAGTTACCAATTGTAAATATGCTATTATAGTACTCGAAGGGATGTCATAACGGTAGGTTACCAAAACTGTAGTGTTTTGACTACGACTTAACGTTAAATCTATTACGATATCAGTGTTTATTAGATATCTTGATGTATGTTTACATTTACAATTTAAAAGCTTCGTTGGAAAGAGTTTCATACATCGATCTGTAAATGTACATGATTTTGTCACTCACGTGCAAATTTGTGGGCTAACGATAGAGATAGATGAAGGTCAATGTCCGAAATTCTATCTTCTCAATGTCGGTACTTCAATATATTAACTTAAATTGTTTAATCCCATCGAAATGACCCAGATGCAAGACCAACTTTAACGCAGACAAAACACTACAGTTCAAACAGACAAGTTAATCGTCGGATTGACATTTGAATGGCACGGTATCGTTTTAAAAGGCCAGTAATACGAGCCAATCTTATTAGGGGCAATGACTTTTCAGTTGTAAACTCTCTAGATTTTGCCATTAATTCTGCTGATTATACATCAGTTGACTGAAATCACACCTTTTGTAAAAGCGTGGCTACGCAGTGCGAATGCTGTATGCGATTGTTTTTATTTGACGCGTGTTAGATCTCTTTCTAACCTATAGCAGCGTCCTGTAGCAAGCGACAGTATTTTGCATTGCGTGCCATGCATTTTGCGAGATGAATACTTATGTACCTATTTGTAAAAATACAATCATGTTTATTTTATAGGTGCACAAGAATTCAAAAAGGGGTTTAAATTGTTGCTCATTTTGGTCTGATATTTAGATAAAATTGCAACAGATTAAAAAAAGTCTATTATACATTCGATTTGAATAACTTTATGTCTTGTAGGCAATATTTGTAACTGGAAGTTTTGATCGGAATTTTTTATGGGCTTATTATTTTAATTAATTTAAATTTAAACCATTAGATGCGGTTTAAATTGCTGTATAATTTCTTATTTACATATGTCTCTTGTGAGCATTTGACAACACAAATTAAAACACCATTTTTTGGATGAAAAATGTATGTCATACTCACCTATAGTTATTAATTATTATGTCCTAATGATTTTTTTTCTGTTGCAATTTTATTCACTAAAAAA
Organism: Pammene fasciana; assembly: GCA_911728535.1. Classification (NCBI taxonomy): domain Eukaryota; kingdom Metazoa; phylum Arthropoda; class Insecta; order Lepidoptera; family Tortricidae; genus Pammene; species Pammene fasciana. The sequence goes on along the minus strand of OU452272.1, from coordinate 43,152,739 downwards.
GATTTAAACCTTGTTCGTTAGATTTTAAAGTACATATTTGTTAAATAAGGAACGATTTACATTCCCTGTGTTAGAGTACATTGTTTTTTATGTTTTATAAACATACTTTTGTTTTTTTAAGTGTTAGCAATATACGAATTTAATATACGAGATGAAGTTTTATTTAGCTTTCTCACCCCCCTATTTATAAAGGTCTTGCAAGCTTCATTTAACTAAAAACCGTTTGTCATTATGTTTCACTTTGACAACTCGGGTAGTTTGAGGCGAATCGGGGCACAGGGCGAAACGGGTCAAGTTAAGCTATTTCGACAAATTCATAAGATCGTGCGACCGCGGCGCACGGGAAGGTTAACACTTTCACGACCAGGGACCCGACAGGCGGGCTCTCTGTTCGTAGGCGCTTTCCGCTACAAAGCGGGAAAATGCTAGGATCAGTTACGAGCGTAGCGCGTAGCTGCGGAACGGAAAGTGTTAAACTCAAGAGGGACGTCTGGTTGACTCTCCTTGGCTACCTGCGATCTCATGAATTTGACGAAAATTCTTCTTGATCCTTTTCGATCTGTAACTCGATTCGCCTATGTTTGTTAGAAATGTTCTACATTTAAATGACGCTTGTAAGACGATTATAAATAATAGCGTAAAATAATTATAAACAAAAAAGAACCGACTTCACTTAGGATCCGCTATTCAAAGAGGAAGTGGCCGAGTTGCGTTAAAAAATAGTGAAATCACTATAGGTGTGCCTATTATAGTTGAAGAGATCCCTGCATTTCTCCAGGATCCCATCATCAGACCCCGACTTGGTGACAATGGGACCATCTAGGGGTTATACCCGTATGATAAAAAAAATTGAAAATCGGTTCACGATTCACGGAGATATCGAGTAACACAAAAATATATAAAAAAAAATCTGTTGAATTGAGAACCTCCTTCTTTTTTTGAAGTCGGTTAATAAATATGTACCAAAAGGGTGACGTCGATAAGTAAGCTAGTTTTTTCCTTATATTTAAATAGCTATTAAGATATGAAAAAAGTTGGGAAAAATCACAATTTGTCAAAATTAAAAAATTGGCGGTTGGGCGTTGTATGCAAAAAACTGTTATACTTTATTATACTACAACGGTGGAAAACAAGCATATGAAAATGAAAATGTTTTTTTTTTAAATTAAAATATGGAATTATTGACGCAGTATTCTAGCAAGTGTATAAAAAAAGTATGAAATTGACATTCAGAATTTCATTTAGCAGCAATTTCATGAGAATCGATTTTTTCTGATTCTTAACCAGAATTTCTTAAAAATATCTCATATCCTGTAAACGCCAACTTTTTACCATTGACGTACGAGAATGTAATTGCTTCATAGCAGTGAGTTATGAAATTATTATTACGTTAATGTACCAGAAAAACCAGATCACGCTTTTTTTACAACACAGAGTAAGTTTTCCATAAAAAGTTCACAGTATGATGCTCAAAGCAAGTATTAACTAGAGCCCGCACACGTGTACCCCCGTATGGGATAGATATATAGATGCTTCTACAGCATAAAACAGAACAATTTACCAATCTTTTCCTTACCCGACACAACTTTCTAGGAAAACTAACAGCTTTTCTCGTAGCAATCACATAAATTCTTGAAGAAATCGCGCATTATATCTGTTTGTTACCCTCCACTGCTAGAAGTAACGCGTGGAGGGTAATAGAAACTATGACAAGGACCAACGATAATAGCACCTCTCTGCAGTATCTATTGAAAGTGTAATAAGACCATCCCGTTCTATCTTGGTATTATTAGTTCCGTGTCAGATCTATGGGTGGTATATCTATGGTATGATGTAATTTTTAAACTTTATAAACAGTACTTTAACTCCACGGGCAGGCAATGCCTAGTGTGGAGGTCTGCAACAATTGTACCCCTGTATACAGTGTGTGGCCCATAACCCGAGCAAAAAAATTAAATGTAGATTGTACTCCTTAAACACTAAAACTATTGTTCAACAACTTTAAAAAAATATGTAGTTTTTAGACTGTCTCTTTTTCATACAAACTAAATATCATTTTCAATGTACGTTAAAATCCGTCTAATTGACATTGCTTGTCAGTCTTGTCACCCTACAAACATAATAAATTTCGCAATACATTGCGTGTTCAGGTAAACTTTAAAATGTACTAAAAATCAAACCGTAAGTTATTTTTAAAAGTCGCTGAACAAACGTTGTTTAGTTTGAAGAGTAGAATCTACGTTTTAATTTTTAACCGACGTCAAAAAAGGAGGAGGTTCTCAATTCGACAGATTTTTTTTTATCATTATTATTTTTTTGTATGTATGTTATTCGATATCTCCGTGAATCGTGAACCGATTTTAATTTTTTTTTAATAGAACAGTTATAACCCCTACATCCTGAAGAAATCGAGGGAACTCTTCAACTATTATAGGCACACCTATAGTGATTTTACTATTTTTTACAGCAACTCGGCCACTTCCTCTTTGAATAGCGGATCCTAAGTGAAGTCGGTTCTTTTTCGTTTAAAATTATATGCTCGTGTTATGGGCCACACACTGTATTTTATTTAAGCAATAAACAATTTCATTTAATTTCCTTTCAGTTCAGTAGCTCTGTTTGATGTGATGACAAAGTAAATTGAGTCGTGTTTTGTTTATATGATTCGATTTAGAGTGCATGCAGGAATAAAATAACAATTTTACAACACGTATTACACGAAACATCTATTTTTAAGTACCTATTTATTCCAGTCTAGTAACCAAGAAGCCTAGAGTTTTGTAACTAAGTTGACAAATACAAGGCGTAACAAAAACACTGGTGATCTTTTTAAGGGCGAAGTTGGTATGGGTTGGTAAGAAACAGTAAGAAAAAAATTCACCCAAAATTTTTTTTTGTGTACCAGCTGTGTTGGGTTGGCCAGCTGTGACGACGTGTGCCATAAAAAAAAGTCAAAACCAAACAAATTTTCTAACTCGCAATACGGTACCGATTATGCCCTTAAACGATTCACCAGTATTTTTGTTACAACCTGTACAATTCTTAGTTTTTTTTAAAGTGATGTGTTACAATAACGCCTATTCACTTTAAGGAGGTGGAAAAGGAGTTTTTGGCACTCGTAAGTTCAAGCCAGTCGGCTTCCTAATTTCTTTCGTTACTCCTACGCGAGTACATACCGGAATTCGGAATATTTGTGTCACTTTTGAATGGATAGAATCAGATTCAGATATACATTATATCGATACAATAAAATTATAAACTTATTTTTGTATTAAGCAGAACGTCTGCTAACGATACCACAATGTTTAGATATAAAGGAAAAGTAGAAAAATCCACTGCCTCAGATGAGACTCGAACTCGCGACTCTGGGAAACATGCCCATCATCATGCATCATCATGCGCATCGCGAGTTCAGTCTCGTCTGAGGCAGTGGATTTTTCTAATTTTCCTTTATATCTAAACAAAATTATAAATGTCTATCGTAATGAATAAATAAAAAATACATAAACGAAGGCAGACTTATCTCATAAGAATGATCACTTCCAAATAACTTTTGGGTACAGTCGACCAAGAAAGTGGTCTACCAGTTTTGACAGAAGATTCTGCGAGATCTAACTATCACTAAGGTTGACATTTCTAACGGAGTTTAAAACATGCACGACCTTGTTGTCTCATGACGTTCAAAAGAACCTCAACCGTAGGGTGGAAGACCACATTTTTGGTCGACTGTACCTACTCGAAAGTCTAAAATGAAGATATACGTTTTAAATATTTAGTATTTACATTAAATCAGTTCCCAAATATAGCCAACACTTTAGTTTCGACTATTTATTATGTCGGCGTCTCGGCGGATGTGACAGGAGTCATATAAAACAGTGAATGTTTTATCGTCGATATAATATTATCCTCGAGATTATTATTAAGATGGTTGCTCAGGGCAGAAAGGCGTGGAATTTTGTGCAGACCTTATGCACCTCCGGGGTGCCCTAGGATCAACAAAAACAACAACAACAACAACATAATATTATCCTACCTTACATTGCGATAACAGATTATTTATAAGTGTATTATATCGATATTTAAAATCCTAGTCGATAAATTGGACCTAATGCCCGGAATACACGAGGCTAGTTTTTCAAGCCAGCTTAGTAAGCTAGCAAGCTAGTGGGTCTATCTTCGTGTACCTATACATAATTTAAAACAAAAAAAGAACCGACTTCACTTAGGATCTGCTATTCCAAGAGGAAGTGGCCGAGTTGCTGTAAAAAATAGTGAAATCACTATAGGTGTGCCTATAATAGTTGAAGAGTTCCCTCGATTTCTCCAGGATCCCATCATCAGACCCTGACTTGGTGACAATGGGACCATCTAGGGGTTATACCTGTTCGATTAAAAAAAAAATTTGAAAATCGGTTCACGATTCACGGAGATATGGAGTAACATACATACAAAAAAAAAACATAATGATGATAAAAAAAAATTCAGTCGAATTGAGAACCTCCTCCTTTTTTGAAGTCGGTTAAAAACTAGCATAACTTTCAGGCTAGTAAGCTAGTGCTGAAGCCCGGAAAGTTTTAATAGCTTGCCGTTCTATTTACTAGCTTCCTAGCTTTACTAACTAGCTTACTATACTGGCTTGAAAAACTAGCCTCGTGTATTCCGGGCATAACTATGACAACTCAAGAGTGCCAAAATTCCGGACTCTAGTATAGTGAGAATTTTTTAAGACGTCGGAATTGTAGGTAGACCCTAGTACCTAGAATTCCAACATTTAAAAAAATAAAGACTGTGTACGTTAAAATCCGGCCACGCATGGTATGGTACATCTTTTTATTGAATGTGCATATTCAACCAACACTTCTAATTTACAATTTGGGGTTATCAAGCTACATAATAAAATTTAAAACATAATATAAACGTTACGTTGTCTATGAGTTTGATCACTATATATTCCACAGTGCCTATATTTTTTTGTCCACAGTGTTCTGACAGTGTTTACCAAATTTTCCTGTTACAAATAGTTTTTTATTATAAATAAGATGAATCAAATGATACCTTATTAAATTCCCTTTTCACCATAGCTAACATTTTTCTAAGTGTATTTAGATTGAAATAGTTCGGAGGTGTTCTAACTTTGGTGAGTTTGACTTTTTGACAAAAAAATGGCTGCCATATAAAAATTACTTTCGGTGCTTGGAGTAGAAAGTTTTCCTGACTACCTCAAGTAGAATAGAGTTTCAAAACGTTTTTTTTTTTGTAAGATGACATTCTATTGACCATAAAACCGGTTGTGAAAATATAAATACAATTGTGGTATTGTAGCAGGAAGCGAGTGAAGATTATCAAAAAACGCTGGACAAAACATTAAAGATATGATGAAATACCTTCAGTAAAAACTGAGACAAGCCCATACAATTGTAATATGATTCTATTTTTATTATATTATATTACTATGATTAGAGATTATTTATAAAAAAGAACTGCTTGAAAATGTGTATCCGAAAGGGAGATGTACCATACCATGCGTGGCCGGATTTTAACGTACACAGTCTTTACTACCTTATCTACTACTATTGTTTCTACTGGGATACCAAACGTGTCACAATATTGTCGGAACCACAAATATTTTACCAAGACTAACTGGATCTGGGCCTGGGTGTCTGCATGACATCCTAATCCTATAAATTGGAGTAGGCTATAGTTTTTACGAATCCCATCTGTCCTTCCAACCCTAGGAACTAACTTATATTGGGATTAGGGCACGTATGTTGTCTTTCATCGAAAAGCGGCTCTCAAACATAAAATAATATACCTATGACAATGTTCCGAAGCCAAAAAAGTTGGTACGAACCGAGATATGAACCCGGAACCTCCAAATTGCGTTTCGGCCAACCCTAAATATATAAGTATACGTTTCTGATTCGTCAGACGGGAATAAACATGATAAGTTTCCAGTCTGCTGCACACCCTACCCTATCTAGGCCGAGGGGAATCGGGATGCATGTGAAACGGATCATGTGATGATTCAGATTAAAATGATCGCGGGTAGCCAGTTAGCCACTGACAGTCAAAGACCGTCCGGCGTTGGGTTTGACCTTCTTACACGACATTGATCCGTTTCACCCTGCGATCCGGTTTAGTGATGTCTACCCTATACACTTACTTTCCTTCTTAAGGCCATTCTTCGATTCGGACAAGCCACGCCCATCCGTTAGAGACACGTTTATGGCTCCCGTGCACGAAAGACAGAGATGCAGCGCTCTTAAGGATCAGACTTTTTGACCAATTATGAAACTACGATAAATAAGCGAATCTATAAAGTTGTCTAATTTTCCTTCTGTGACTTTTTAGATAAACCAGAATACCATATTTTTTACTTAAGCATTTTTATTACGTATCTTACAAACTTACATTTTTAAAACAATACAAAGTCAAAGTACAACACTAGATTACAACTAAACTTATACCTAAACTAAACCAATAAAAACAATAAACTAGATATAAAAGACTTCCCCAAATTTACCTGCCTCCGGCATAGACCCAAGGATGCTGGCAGAGTTGCCCCTTTGCACCGCCAGACTCAGTCTTTGGGCAAAGAAAGAGCCCGCCCTGTAGTCGCCTGAAACGCCAATTAGCCGGGCCGACACCTCCTTCACAATTGCCTTTGTGTCGGACGACCACGGACCCAATGTTTCCATGGCAAGCGCCGCAAACTCGTATTCATTAGTTAAGAATGCGTATTTGCGGCGCTTGAGTGTTTGGGCTTGGTCGGCGGCAGTCCCAGGCTTCCGGGCAGACCCTTCCACATGGGATGGGGCTAGGGTATCGACGCATGTAGCGTCCCACGCCAGAGGCCGACCCAGGCTCCAAGGTACAAGAGTACACCCATCCGGCCTCTTACCATCCGCTGCAGAAAGGCCCGACGGCTCCAAAGTAGCGGGAAGAGAGGCGGTACCCAGGGCGCGGCGAATCAGGTCATTAAGCGTAGCATGCCTATAAAGCCGGCCTGCGCTTTTTGGGCAGTGTAGTCATCTTATTTTTTACTTAGTTATATTGTTTAATCTCTTATAGTTTACGTAAGCTAAGAAAAATAAGGGGAAAAAGGACCCAACTTCGGTTTTTTTTTCTATCGAGGTAACTTTCATCAATCGTATTTCGGCTTGTGCCAAAAACAAGAGTGTATAGTCTAATAATATATATTCGGAAATAAATTCAGTCCCTTTTCCCGTTTAGTCACTAGAGCGTTAGAAAGAATCTATAATTTATCAAAGTAGCCCCTTAAAAAGAATAATAATGTACGATAATACGTTGCCGATAAAAATGGATTATGACGTTGTAAAATCTAATTAGACTAATGACGATATTATGACTCCTTTTCCACTTGGAGGATTAGGTACATCTTCATCATTCCATTAAAAAAGATAAAAGATAAAAAAAAAGATAAAAGATATTTATTCTTCAATTTAGGCACATTACAATGCACTTATGAACGTCAGAGAGAAAAGAAACTACCACCGGTTCTAACCCTACACCTCTGACCCGAGAAGTATTACTTATTACCGGCAAGAAACTCGCGCTCGGATTACATATTATTACTGCTGCAGAAATAACAGCTTTAGAAAATATATAAAAGTATCTGTGAAATTTGAAATAGAAACACAGTGAGTAATACAGTAAAACCTGGTTAACTGGGACCTGGATTTAGTGAGGAAAGTCAATTCAATTTTTAAAAATAAATGGCATTCTGTCCACAATATTGGGACAATTTTGCCAATGTCGAAGTAGAGACGACAAGTGTATGGTTAATTAGTTAAAATTTCGCTCCAAGAGCTGGACGTTGTACGGTGAGGTTAGGCTTTTTATAAGGAGATAGCTACTCCCTACAAACAGCACGTGGACTAACGGATATCTAACTCAAACAGGGGTAACACTTGTTTTGAGATTAATTCTTCATTAGTTGCACACTAGTTCGTTAAATCACTGCAGAATAAGCTATATATTACACACTGAATCACGAAAATAAACAAAAAATAAGAAGTTAATCACAAAACCAAACCACCTTGCTCGACAAGATGGCCGCAAGTCGTGAGGAAAGTCCGGCACTTTGACATTGACACTTAGTTACCTAGTGACTTAGTGATACTTAGTGGGACAAATCTTAGTGACACTTCTTAGTTACTTAGTGACACTTAGTGGGACAAATTGAGCCTGTATAATATAACTGGTATTGGGTGTTTTGATTTTACCGTCACAATGACGTCTATAACTGAGGCAAAAAATGTCTTTTACTTCTTTTACTGATACTAAATTTATGAAAATATTTTACTTATTTTATTTCTTTAAATTTGATATGTTTTGATCTGTGTAAATAAGATAACGGCAATTTATTAGTTTTATAAGGGAACGGGTTCTTTTTTTGTTTTTTTTTTCGTTTTTAGCCTTGGCAGGAAGGTACTAGGTAGAGGTATCCGCAAATTCGCACTTGGCTCAAATATGTCTAATCTAAGGCGATTATCACACTGGCGCCGCAACCGCATGCGGCGACGGTTTTAAGCGGGACAGCGCTATACACATACAGAGCGCTATCTCGCTCGCACACCGGCGCCGCATGCGGAAACCACACCAGTGTGATAGCCTCCTAAACAATCCAAGGTTTTTGTTTGATTGTTCTATCGTCTTGATACTAATTATACTTCCTGTATCAATCGAGGATGATATCTTCAATATTACAAGCAGCAGTACGAGGAATCGTACCATCTTCGTCACGCATTCAGAGTTATAATACCCTAAAAAGAAATCCTTAGTGCCGTCTCGCTCACTCCCCTATGGTGAGAACCCCGGCCGCGCGGCCACCGGCACGAGGTTCGCGCAACAACTTCATTACGTGATTTTGTGCCATCCGAGTCGCGCGTAATCTTCTTAATAAATAATAGATTAAGTGTAAAGTAGTGCCTCAAGTTAGTTTAGTGATTAACATCAACAATGGGGAAAAGGAAACGGTCAGGGGACGACGATTACTCAAAGATACTTCGAAAAGTAAAGAAGTTAGAAGCAAAATTAAGGAAACGACGACATCGTTCTTCACCGGAAACTTCATCGGAAAGTGAATACGAGGACAGACGTTACTATTCGTACGAAACGGACATGCAAGGTAAATTTTTGCTTAAAATAATTATTTCAAAACAAGTTTTACATTATTTACTCGCGTGTGTATTAAGACGTGTGCGCCGCCACGCCGCGCCACCGCCGGGCCCGCCGGCCATTTTTACCCGCGCCGGACAATCATCGGCGTGAAATCGGCGTGGCAATGCACACGTCTAGTGTGTACACTGAATTCAGTACACTGAATAATGTTAAAATCCAAGTATCTTGATGAAATATGCCTGGATGGTCGAAGTCGAAGGCCATCTATTACCTAGCCTTTGTTCTTTTCCACGTAAATCGTGGTGTGTACCTACACAAACAAAACCTCAGCTTTAACAGCGTAGAGGATCTAACAAAGGTAGATACCTTCTCCACTTTAAGTGTCGAGGCGATTATTTTTACATATTTTGAATGATACTCCGCTTTAATAGCGTAGAGGTTCCCTTCCACTCCACGTAAACCGTGTCGAGGATTATTACCAGCTCCGCTTTAAGAGTGTTGAGCCATATACCAACATCATTACCGTCTTTTTAGGTGATGAAATCTTAAATTTGGAAGAGGAAGACATTCCGTCTCAGCCTACCCACCATGAATTGGATTATTACGACGCGCTGCCAACACGGAGCGCGAAGTTCGTGCTACCCGCGCCCGCGCCGCTCGCCGAGACTGTACCGTCCGCGTGTGCAACGCCGTCCGCGCAGCGTGCGCCGTCCGCGGCGCCCTTGCCGACCGTACAGCCGCCGCCCGCGCCCGCGCCCGCGCAGGCGCCGGCTGATCCGCTCGCAGTGCCTACGTGCTCTGCGCCGCTACCCGTATTATCCATGCCGGGTGAGTTACTCGCGCCATCGGCGCCGCCTGCCCTGATGTGTAACTCAAATAATTTTCCTAGCACATCGAAATTGAATACAGTCAATACAGACGAGGTTCAAGCGGCGCCTATTATAGATGAGCACGTACCGCCGTTAGATCCGGAAATACTTCAGTTGCTAGGTGAAGATCCTACTATGGAAAAAAAATACGGCGCTGACCTGCATAAAGATATTGTTTCAAGGTGGACACACATCTTGACTAACGGCTTACCTAAAGAGGCCCAATTAGAGCTTATAAAGAAATATTTACCGCCTAAAAATTGTCCTAATGTTAGTGCCCCTAAACTTAATTTGGAAATTAAAGCAGCACTTTCAGACATAAACATAAAAAAAGACTTGTATAGTCAGAGTAAACAAAACCAGCTTTCTACTAGCCTCTCTGCTTTGGGGCACGTCCTAAATTGGGCTCTTTCATCAAATAATAATGTACCTCAAGACATCATCAAAGCTTTAGGGGATGCTGGTAGGCTAATATGTGACAGTCATTACAGAGAATCCTTGTCGCGCCGTTTCGCGACCCTAAACACTTTAAACAAAAATATAAGGGATACTGTCAAAAATACACAAATTGACGAACAACTCTTTGGAGCCGATTTGACTGATCACATTAAATCATCTAAGGCAATAAGCAAAACTGGCGCAGATATGAAGCCGACGCCCTTACGCCCAGCTTACAGGCCGCCTGTAGCACAGTTTCAGCGTGGAGCTTTAAACTCGAGGGGGGCGCCGCCGCGTATACCAGCAGCGACCGAGCCGCGGTCGACCCCTACACCCCGCAGGCCGCCGCGGGATCGCCGCTTGGAAGCACCGAGGGGCCGCCGCTACAGCAACTACACACGGCACCACCAGCGCCCGAGGAGGCGCTAGCAGACCAATCTCAGGTACCTATCGCTGGTCGCTTAAAGTATTTCTACCATAAATGGTGTGAAATCACTGATGATCATACTATTTTAAATTGGATTAAAGGGTACAAAATTCCATTTAAGAGCAATCCTGTCCAAACTATACAACCTATAAATAGTATGTGTAATGATCATAAACAGGCTGATATTATAAATAATTGTATATTAGAACTTTTGGATTCAAATTATATATCGGCATGTACAGCGTGCGAAGGTCAATTCATTTCACCTATTTTTACTGTGCCGAAACCTAACGGTAGCTACAGATTTATTTTAAACTTAAAGCAGCTTAATAAATTTGTCGAGACTCAGCACTTTAAGATGGAGGATTATCGCACAGCACTTAAATTGCTTGATCGTACTTGTTTCTTGTCGACAGTCGATCTGAAAGATGCCTACTTTCTGATACCTATACATAAAAATGACCGAAAAATGTTGCGCTTTCAATGGAATAATCAATTATATGAATTTAATGTTATGCCGTTCGGTATGTGCACGGCTCCATATGTTTTTACAAAAATATTAAAACCCGTTTTGGCATATTTACGTTCAGCAGGCCATTTATCAGTAAATTATCTTGACGATTTTTTATGTATAGGAAGTTCATATGAAGAATGTCTATCAAATGTTAACGACACATGCAGTGTGTTAGAGTCATTAGGGTTCGTTATTAACTTAACGAAAAGTGTTATGATACCAAAAAAGGTTTGCAAGTTTTTAGGTTTTGTTTTTAACACAATAAATATGACTATTTCCTTACCGGACGAGAAAAAGCAACGCATTTTGTATCAGGTTAAGGAAATTATGGTAAAAGATAAGTGTACAGTTAGGTATCTCGCTGAATTCATCGGACTCTTGACCTCGGCATGCCCAGCTGTTAATTATGGTTGGATGTACACGAAATTATTTGAACGTGAAAAAATGCTAGCGCTTAATTGTTCCCAAAATTATAGCAAACAAATGAAAATACCAAATTATCTTAAACAAGATTTGTTATGGTGGGAGAAAAATATAGAAGCGTCATTTTCACCTATTCGGAAAGATTACTATGTATTGGAAATCTTTAGTGATGCATCAAACACTGGTTGGGGAGTAGCATGTAATGGTCAAAGTACGCATGGTAATTGGTCGGATACACAAATGAATTTACACATAAACACGCTTGAACTGATAGCCGCGTATTATGGTCTAAAAATGTTTACTGTGGATGTACGAAATTGTAATATCTTATTGAGAATAGATAACACAACTGCCATTTGCTACATCAATCGAATGGGCGGTGTTCAACACCCACATTTAAACGATGTTACGAGAAATATTTGGCAGTTGTGTGAAAGTCGGAATATTCATGTGTTTGCATCCTACATAAGATCTTGCGATAATACGGTAGCTGATTGGGAATCGCGTAAAATTAACGTTGATACTGAATGGGAAATTTCGGAAGAAGTATTTACACAAATTACAGATGTATTAGGCAATCCAATTTTTGACCTATTTGCAAGTGCACAGAATTATAAATGTGAAAGATACGCTTCATGGAAACTAGATCCGTATTCCGAAGTAATAGATGCGTTTACTTTTAGTTGGAAGGGGCTTTATTTTTACGCTTTTCCCCCTTTCAGCCTTATAACAAAAGTATTGGAAAAAATAGTTTTAGATAAAGCAACCGGTATCGTAGTAATACCTTACTGGCCATCACAACCATGGTTTCCTTTGTGGTCCAGGCTTGTTATCTCAGAAAAAATGTATTTTGGGCCTGATATGTTTTTGTTACATTCTCCTTTCAGAGTCTGTCATCCACTTCATGCGAGCCTTACCCTGGTGGCAGCGAAATTATCAGGCAATCTATGATCAAGCGCGGTGTTCCACAAGCTTCCTTAGAAGTAGTGATGGCCTCCTTTGCAAAAAATACATTAAACCAATATAGTAGCTCAATTAAGTCTTGGTGGTATTTCTGTAGAGATCGAAACGTTGATTTTTGTAAAGCTGATTGCACCGAAATTATGACATTTCTAACCCAAAAATTTAATGAAGGTGCTAGTTACAGTAGTCTTAATACACATAGATCTGCCTTATCCATTATATTAGGTTCTAATATCACTTTAAATGATAACATAAATCGCTTCCTTAAAGGTGTGTTTAGAATCAAACCACCTCATCCTAAATACCAATCAACATGGGATACAAATATTGTATTAAATTATCTTTCGAATACCTATCCTTATGAAAATGTATCGCTAGCTGATTTGACATATAAAACATGTACTCTTTTAGCTATAGCATCTGCTCAAAGAATGCAAACTATCAGTTTAATCAATATTAAAAATATATCAATTCTAAATGATGCAATCATTATCAAAATAACAGATTTAATTAAAACATCAAGGCCCGGCATTTGCCAACCACTTATCAGATTACCATACATTGTTGAACGACCTAGCGTTTGTCCAGCTTTAGCACTTCAGACATATATTAATAAAACTAGAGTATTACGACAAAATCAGGTTGAAGGAAATCTATTTATCGGCATAAGAAAGCCTCATAAAAAAGTAGGCTCACAAACGTTAGCGCATTGGGTAAAAAATGTATTGCAGAATAGCGGTGTTGACATAAAAGTATTTGGAGCTCACAGTACTCGCTCGGCGTCAACATCGGCCGCTCATAGATCTGGGGTTAATCTGGAAGTGGTTCGTAAGGCTGCGGGCTGGAGCGATACTTCTAATGTATTCCTTAAATATTATCGTAGGGACGTGGTGCATACTAATAATGATGACTTTGTTAATGCCATATTCAGGCGCAATCCAGAAAAATAGGTACCTAAATTACATTTATTTTAATAAGATGTAAAGCTTAAGAGAGCGACAAATGTAAGTTAATGTTAGTGTCATCGATTTCTATTGATATAATTGTGTATGGGTATACAATTCAATACCAATTGTATGTACCAATAGTTGTTACGTACCTACAATTAAAATGATTATATTGATTTGTTCTCAACATTTTAGTTTGTTTTCTAATCAAGAATTACAACGCTCTGAACATCTGCTTGTAATATTGAAGATATCATCCTCGATTGATACAGGAAGTATAATTAATAATCAAACGAACTTACCTGTGAAGTTTGATTCCAATTATACGAGTGTATCAATCGAGGATGATATCAACATCCCACCCCCCCCTGTCCCTGAAAACAAAACTAAAATAGTCTCCGTATAGCACAAAATACTAGATCATCTCTGAAAAATGAAGTTGTTGCGCGAACCTCGTGCCGGTGGCCGCGCGGCCGGGGTTCTCACCATAGGGGAGTGAGCGAGACGGCACTAAGGATTTCTTTTTAGGGTATTATAACTCTGAATGCGTGACGAAGATGGTACGATTCCTCGTACTGCTGCTTGTAATATTGAAGATATCATCCTCGATTGATACACTCGTATAATTGGAATCAAACTTCACAGGTAAGTTCGTTTGATTATTAATTAAAAAAGAAGACTCGGGTCTTCATCAATACACGAAAAACTCAAGTTAATATTTTTGTGCTGTTTACTATAATTTTTTTCGTTACTTATTTAATTAACGTGGATAATTACTACTCATGTAAGTTAATTAAAAGTTAACCTAAGATGTTTACAAAATACAGGATTATATTTTAATAATAGCACCTGTATAACTGATAAATATCACCTCTGTTTCTTCCCTCTATAAAGAGTCGCCTGGACGCTCGCGTTCCCATACAAACGTAGTTCAGCTCTCGCTTTAAAACGACATGTTTTAGAACCATAAAATTTGGCATGGGCATTCTAGTAGTACAGATCTAAGTCGGACATTCGTTTTTGTTGCTAAAAAATGTAATACAAAGAAAATACAGCCAGTTACAGATTTACATACAAAATTATTTTTGCTATATTTTCTTTGTATTAAATTTTTTTGCAACAACAACGAATGTTCGACCTAGATCTGTACTACTAGAATGCCTATGCCAAATTTAAAGGTTCTAAAGCATGTCGTTTTAAAATGAGAGCTGAACTACGTTTGTATGGGAACGCGAGTTCACGCGAGCGTCCTGGCGACTCTTAATGGAACCCTCTGTAAATGAGACAGATATTTATTTTAACCTGGATATCTGAGACACTGGATAAGTGGACTTTTAGTGAGACAAATCTGCGGGTCCCTTTAACCCTTTAACGGGCAAGACTGAAAAAATCCTCAATACAAGCCTCATCGCCAATCTATAGTCCTAAAAATTCTGTATAAGAAAAATATACAAAAAGATGATGTTACAAGTGGTCTTTTTTGAAATCGTTGCCCTATAAAGGGTTAAGTCTCAGTTATCCAGGTTTCACTGAATAATATATTAGTACAGTCAGCAACAATAACATGTATACGAATTTGAGACTTATCCCACAGACATAAGTGCCGAAATGTTTACATATTTTTGATGCTGACTGTACCTAATTTAATGAAATAATCTGTCTCAGGTATGGCTTAAATTGTTTAATCTTCTTAATTGGCAATGGAAGGAAACACTGTGCTATGCCACTAACAATCCACTTACTTATAATATAAACTCTGCCGTACCAGAGACTATAGAGATATAGACAACCACAGCCTAAGAACTTTTTGAAGCTCAAGTCGATTGCGCCCTCTGTCCGAAAGCCGCCTAAAGATACCGAAATTGTAAGAAGAAATGTCACCTGCACTGTTACTCCACCTAGTTAACCTAGTAGTTACTAGTGTACTATTAATATGCTATTTGTTAGTAGGTGGAGTAGCAGTGCAGGTGACATTTCCTCTTACATATTCGGTATCTTTAGGCGGCTTTCGGACAGAGGGCGCAATCGACTTGAGCTTCAAAAAGTTCTTAGGCTGTGGTCGTCTATATCTCTATAGTCTCTGGCCGTACTTAGGCTAGTACTTAAATCCACCCTACACTCGGCACTGGATTACGTAACTCCAAAAGGACGTATCGACCAACACTATTGCGTAACTCTGCGACATTTTGGCTCCAATGCGCTGGGAAAAACAATGTGAAATCTCTACCTTATATGTAACACAATTAAGTTCAAATAAGACCTAATCAAGCTACAAAGGTATGCTTGGAATGAAACGACGTATGTCCAAGGTATTTCTCAAATTGTTGTGATGTTTTGGAATTATTGATTGTTAGTCATAGAGCCGGAATTGGCATGGGTGTCAGTCGATGAAAAGAATAGTGAGACCAGACGTTATAGGCTGGAGGACGGCGGTCGGATTTGTCACCTCATTCGATTTCTTGGTTAGTTGTAGGTACAACCAGAATATTAGTGGTCGTAGTTATGGGAGGTTTCCCTCTAATACTGATCACGGCTTTTACAAAATTTGTACAAAGACAAAATTTAAGTTTTGTGACGTAGTTGCTGTTTCGGTAATTGTAAAAATGGAGTTACACATTAATCTGCTCAACTTTTTTCATTAATTTCATTACACCTTAAGTAGTTAGGGTATAATGTCTTTGTTTATCCATGAAGTTATCTGGTAAAAAAAAATATTTATTGCCAAGTGCATCATGCCAATATACATTTTTAACGCAAAAATAAAAAAAATATAAATGTATGTATATGCTAGCTGCTGATTTTGCTTCATTTAGTTATGAGATTGTTAGAATCAGCTGCGGTTCCCGCATACGTCGCCTGTGCGCGAGCGAGATAGCGCTCTGCATTTGTATAGCGCTGTTACGCTGGCACACTGTCACCGCATGCGGTTGCAGCACCATTGTGTTAATCGCATAGACCATCTGCCAGACGCCAGTACGCTTACCATGAGTTATGACATTGACGTTTTCGAGAACGAGTATCGAGTGTTCTACTCGTATCTGTGCATCTTGCTTGTAACATATTAGTGTAAACGAGATGCACAGATAGAAAATTCGTTACCCGTTAACGAAAATCGGAATCCCCAACCCTTTCCCCAATATACAAGAAGAGCAGCGGATGACACCACCACCTTATACCATCTGTCCCTCTTGACACGATGTGAAATGTAATTTGACGGCCGGCTCTCGGTGTACTTTAACCAGAAACAGACAGACAAAGCTTCGTTTCGGTTTCAAAGCCTGATGTGCATTAACAACGGTATTCATTTCTCCTTCATTAGGCATGATACGTGACACTTTTGTATGCTGTAATGCTGTTGTGATATTACGAATATACCTACTATACTCGTAGAGGTGATATTTAAAAGGTATGCCACCAGGGGGGTGGTTTTATAATCCGAGGTACTCGAAAGTGACATTTAAAACTCTGAATAAAACGCTGAAATTATGTTTTAAAAATAATAGCGATGGAGATTTAAAATCATGATTATTTAAACTATTAATTCCATGTGAAAAAGTTGGCGACAGACTTTTGTGTGCGATTATTTTCGAGCTTGAATTTTTTGAATTCGAGCGTTCGGCTGCCAAAAATCGCCCCCCTGTGCCACCTTGTCTGATCTTAATAAAAAAAATATTAAATATTCTCTTATCTACTATTTATAGGACGCGTTACTTTCCCACTTTTTTGTTATTATTTTTTTCTATTATTGTAATCCAATTTACATATTCATGTCAAAGTTCAAGTGCATGCATTCGCTACAAGTAGGTCATATTAAACAAGACAACTTAAGTAAAAGCTTGTAGCATGTAATTATTGTAATTAAGCTACTACACGCCAATATCATATTTATAAGTAATGCCTAAAGTTTAGTGGGGTAATTTGGCAACTTTTGCTTGACATTTCACAGTAGTTGTTTACCGCGGTAACACTTGATCCGCCGCGCCGTTAAAGTGCCTTACACTTGTGTGTATTACACTAAGGCGTGGTACACAACAAATAGGATTTTTTTGCTGACTACATATTGTAAGTAAAGAACTCACGAAAATTATAAACTGACTCAATAGTCTTAACCTAAATGTAAACCTTAGTAAAACTAGTGGTTCTGTGAACCGTAGACCTCGGAGAACATAAATAACGCGACAGCAAACTTCCCCTCTTTTCCCCCTCATTTTCCCCCCAATCAAAACAATGGCTCGACAATTTTTGGCAAATAAATCAAGGAACGTACATGCCAAGTTTTATTGAAATCGGATGAAAAATGCGACCTCTAGACCGACACTGACCAACCAATACACACACATCGATCTGCCAAATCGTCGTACCAGTGAGAGTAAAAACGGAGACGTTCGTCGCCTCGCTACGCTCGGCTCCTCTGTCAAAAACTGAGCCTCAATCTTTTGAAGTGTCAAATGGAAATAGTAAAATAGAAAATGTAAGCCATGCTAGTTTTCTTGGAGTTGAAATTGATCAACTCTTAAACTGGAAGGCGCATATAAATGAGATTAACAAAACGATTTCTAGTAGACGGTATGCTTTGTCAATTTTGTCTGAAACTTGTTCAGAAAATATAACTATAAGTGCATATTACGGTACAGTCTATCCTCTACTTACATATGGAGTCATTTTATGGGGCAATTCTACTGTACAAAAAACATTCAAATTGCAGAAACCATGTCTTCAACCATCTTTAAAATGTATTTAGATGATTCATTTCGTTCGAGACAAGCGTTTTTTGACACTCACTAGCATTTACATTTTAGAGCTAAGTCTGCTTGTAAAAACCAACCTAAATATTTTAAAAAGCGATCTTGCAAAGTAAATGTTCGATCACATACAAGCATGATATGGAGCTTCCGAGAAATCACACCTCCATATTTGAAAATAGTGCATTCGTATCAGCCATAAATATTTTTAATAATCTTCCTACGGAAATTAAATGCCTAGAAGGAAATGCTTTTAAAAGGAAATGAAATGAAATGAAAAACGTGTAAAGGATCCCTAATTTTTTTTTGTTAAACAAAGCTTTCTACAGTTTAACAGAATTTTATACTTACGCATATATTTAAAAATTAAAATAATTAAATAAATGGTTCTTTATGTATATAATCTAGGTTAAGATATAAATTGTATGCCCGAAAAGGGTGAAACTGTTGATACTTCCTACTTGTACCTAGTTATATTATTATCTCCTTGCACTTACACAGTTTATGCAATAAATATTTCTGATTTCTGATATTACTATTTAATACATATTAACATTTAATTACAAACTTTAAAATAACAACATATGATTAATTAAAAACACTACTTAATAAATATGCATATATAACTATGTAAACTAATCAAAGAGTCCCCCACGAGCTATGCCGGGCGCAAAGGTGCCCATCACACTTGCAGCGTTTCCGCGTTGGATGGCGATGGCCAACCTTTGCGCCAGGTAGGAACCCGCGCGTACATCGGACCCCCTCTGAGTAATACGTCGCCCTAATTCCTTTACAAAGGCTATTGCTTCGGACCCCCAACACCCTGTCGTCTCGAATGCAAGGGGTACAAATAAATAATTGCTGACAAGGAATGAATATTTATCACGTTTTCTGACTGCGGCTATCTCAGCAGCAGCACCAGCTGTCCGTACCGTTCGTGTGAGGTGAGATGCGGCGAAGGTGCTGACACACGTGGCGTCCCATAAAAGGCATTTTCCCCTCTCCCAAGGCACTAAAGTTAGCCCATCGGGTCTTTTTCCGTCTGTGCGACTAAGGCCGGGGGGTTCTAGTACACATGGAATGTTTGCCGATATTAAGGCCCTCCGGACGATGTCGTTGAGAGCGTGGTGTCTAGGATATCTTCCTGAGCAGCGATAGCAACTCAACGCGTGGTGGCCATTCGCTTCCACCATGGACCCGCAGATGCATTCATGAGGTACACAAACATCGCAGCCCAGGCGGAGAGCTACTGCCACACGCATTGAGTCGTTATCGAGGAGTGTTCCTAAATGGGGTGCAGGTAGAGCCTGTAACCAAGCACCGGCTTCAGCTCTTGACACCGACCGGAGTCTAGCCAAATCCACTCCAGTAGCAGCATTCAAAAGACCTGCTAGGTCTTTTCTGACCCCGGCCTCGTCCCATGCTTTTTGAATTTGCGGAACTTCGGGCACAGGAGCGCCTGGGTAACGGGTTGACCATTTCGCAAGCGCATTGTCAAGGTACGGAATCGTAACTTGGTCTCCATTATATTTTAAGATCTTAGACACCAAGTCTCCGACTCCGTGCGCCGACGCAAGAAAAGCTGGCAGGCCCACGTCACCAGCGCGTCGTAAGCCTAATCCTCCGTGCCGTATGGGCAAAGAAGCTTGGCTCCACTGGTCGTCTGTAAGGGATACATTTAAAATAACTTCAGTTGTGTCCTTTAAAGTGTTATCAAATGAAGATATCTCATCAGGAAACAACCATGTTGGGGTTGTTCTTAAAAGATAAGTAATTTTGGGAATAGTGAAACACATTCGAAGCAGAGTCAGGGCGACGTGGGCACCGATATTATAGAGACGCTGTCGAGCGAGCAGAAGCAGTTGCCTTCTTGTTTCTAAAGCATCTGGGATCGCATCTGGGAATATTGGAGAACCGAGAAGGTAAAATGTGCTCCGTGATATTTCTTTGAGACCCGGAAGCAAAATCCTGAACGACGACAACGAAGAAGAAGTAGAAGAAGTGGGTTCGCAGCAGAAAAACTCGCACTTGGTCGCATTCACCTCCAGTCCCATTTCTTTAAGACGGGGAAGTAGGAAAGCCAAGTCTTGTTCTATGGTATCGGGTTTCCCACCAAGAGTCCCGTCATCTAAATACCATACATTTAGAGGAGACTTCAAAGACAGTATTATTTTCTGAATGGCGAGACTGAATGTGAGTGGTCCGAGTGGATCACCCTGCTGCGCACCCACCTGTGAGAGAATCAAGGAGTTATTGTAATAAAGGTTGGAAGGAGAGTGGTAGACTTTATATTAACATGAAATGACATTTTATCATTTGTCATCAATCACTTCTTATTTCTATTTTATATATTTTGAAATAATATAATACATTATAACAACCGTGAAATTATGGCCGCGCTCTGCCATTCTTTATGAAATTTCCCAATTAACTTGCAAAATATCTGTATAACATTTAACCTGAGGAATCATAAAATTCAAATATGTAATTAATTATTAGTCAACGCCAGATTTCAAGTCTAGGAGCGCTAGACTCAAGATGTTTTTTTTATTGCGTAAGGGACTTCTAGCTCGGGTGTAATTCCGATTGCTTACCGAACTACATGTGAGCTTTGCGGAATATGCATGTTAACTATTCTGGTACCGTCAAATGGCCCAACTTTGCCCCCATACAAAACTTTGCCCAAATAGAATTGGGCAAAGTTTTGTATGGGGGCAAAGTTGGGCCATTTGACGGTATAGAATAGGGAAATGAATTTTGTGTGTCAACTAAAAAGTACTTTGTCGGTTGTCAATGCATTACTGCCATTAAATTAATTTAGAATAAATTTTAAATGTAGAGGTATAGGCACTGTAGTAATTTTCAATTTTTGACCTGTACCAAAACTAAAGTTTTACGAGCCTGCTATATAAAAAAAGGATTTTTATAGACATTGAGGTCTGGTATTTTTTCCATCAGGTAATTTTTTTCTAACAGAACGCTTAATTTGCATAGCAAAGTCACTCCCACTGCAACTTGAAATGCACAAACCTCGTGTGCGAGTTTCACACTCTCAAAGGACAAAATAAAAATGTTAGACATCCTTACGGTCGCTAGCATTGTGAACCTGTTTTAAATGGTGGTTAGGTAACCAACGGGTTTTGACCAGGGCCCGGCCACACGGTCTAGCTAGGCTATGATGTCAGGCTAGGTAAGGTACGCAATTATAATTATAATTGACAGGAAAAATGGAAAAAATCACGGTGTCGAGCAAGACTCGAACTTGCGACCTCTCGGAACACCGGTCCGATCGCACTACCAACTGTGCTATCGACGCTTACTCAACCTCGGTGAATCTTTCCATCGCTTCCTTCATTGCTTACGCCAGAGGGAGACGTGTAGCGACATCAGGGTCTCGTTTGAATCTGAAAATATACATACACTAGCTTTTGCCCGCGACTTCGTCTGCGTCGAATTAGTAACCCGCCGTTAAGGAATAAATTCTGGATATAAACTATTCTATACCCTTCCCCAGAGCTGAATCTATCACCAGCGTTCAACGGTTATTGATTTTCGGGATGAAAAGTATCCTATGTCGTTTCCCGGGACTCAAATTATCTCCATACTAATCTTCATCTAAATCGGTTCAGCGGTTAAAAATTCTCCTTACAAACTTTCAACCCCGTTTTCACCCCGTCCAGGATTGAATTTCGGGATGAAAACTATCGTATGTCCTTTCTCGAGACTCAAACTATCTCTGTACAAAATTTCATCAAAATCCGTTCAGCTGTTTTCACGTTATGCGCGGTCAAATAAACAGACAAACAGATAAACAGACAAACAGACAAAAATTCTAAAAACTGTTGGAACATGTTCTGTTATCGATTCTAAGTATCCCGAGCCAATTTTTTTTAGAATATCTTCCATGTACAGATTTTCGACCCTCTTCAGCTTTATTATATTTGTATGTGTAGATTTGCATTGAGAAAGGCCCAAGTTGGATTGATAATTCACCGATAACGATGCGCTACCACAAGCAATTTATTTTTGTATTAAATAGGACGTCTGCTAACGATATGTTTAGAAATAAAGGATAAGTAGGAAAATTCATTGCTTCGTGGCATCGTTAGCAGACGTTCTGCTTATTACAAAAATATAACATTGTTTGAGGAGTAGAATGTACGTTTTAATTTATTGCTCTTATTATAGGAAACAATCTGTATACGTAGACGATAAAAAGCAGACTACTGACTCTAACAATTTTTTTCAAAAACGTTGCGCCTGAAAAGGTTGTAATCAAGATTTGTGTGCCGTGCCTATAATATTTGAAGAGTTCCCTCAGATCATAATATCCATAGATATCTGAACAATATCAGATCCTAATCTAATGACAATGGAACCAACTATCAAGTAGGTATCAATACCCTTTGATCGATCTATTAACACGGACAGGACTATTGTAGCCAATAAGCCTGGTATCATGATAATAGACCGATCGCAACGCCGGGCTATGCTCGTCGACATCACCGTCCCATGGGCCGTATTCTAACTTTACAACACGCACAGACACGATCCAACTTCAATGCAAATCCAATGCAATAACAACACAATACAACTAACGCCTACACGTCTAAATCAAAAATGGCGGAATTTGCTTGGAAATTATTGCAATGCAACTACAATACGACTCCAATATTGGTTGATTATTGGTTGAGTGTTGGAGTTATGTTTAAGACAGATTGTATTGTTAATGCATTGTTTTATACATTTTAAAATTAGAATATGGCACCATGTGACGTGAACCTCGTGAAGGATGAGAAGGACAAGTGTTCGCTCTTGTAGGGTAGCCTGAGTGAAGTAAGTTTTATTTTCATTAAAATTACTCTATCCCAATAAAAGATAAAAAAGATAAAAGATAAAAAATATTTATTCTTCCTTTTAGGCACATTACAATGCACTTATGAACGTCAGAGAGAAAAAGAAACTACCACCGGTTCTAAGTGTGCCGTTTTTAAGTAAACGGATTCATTGTCGATTGTCAGTAAGGGATAACTACCATAATAATTCATTTAGAAATAAACTCTATTAACAGCGGACAATAATATAAGTACCTTTTGCTTGAAAACGTCACAAATAGTAGCGGGGTGTAGGGTTAGAACCGGTGGTAAATAGTTTCTTTTTTCTCTCTGACGTACATAAGTGCATTGTAATGTGCCGAAATTGAAGAATGAATATCTTTTATCTCTTCTTTTTTTATTTTTTTCTCGTGGGCCAAATTAGGCCCGCAGACCATAAGACCCCTGATTGAGGCTGTCTGTCAGTATCTTTCGATGAATGGAAATCAACCTTTTGTCTCATATCTTTGTGTGTAGCGCGACGCTAAGACAAATAACGCTGTCACGTCTAGTCCTCAAACAAATCTAGATGCATCTGAGTGTTTACATGACTTAAGGCTGTGGCTTGACCGTGAGCGGGACCGGTATGTCATCACAAGCATTTTTTGTTCAGTCGCCATCAGTGGCGTCCATAGAACTCGATTACTGCCGGCTGTAGGATGACAAGACCGGCAAAAAAATCAATTACATGTTATTTAACGTACATTGAAAATACTATTCGTTTGGATGGGAAAGAGACAATCTAAAGACTACGGTGCTGCCCTACTCAGCCCGTCTACCTCTGCCCTGCACTAGCGCCGCGTTCTTGTTGTTGGCTAATGTTTAATTAAAATTGTAACAGTATTTTACGTTAAATAAATCATTTGTTAAATAAAAAATCTAAATACTACATATTTTTAATGTAGTTGAACAATAGTACATTACGTACCTAGGGCGGTAAAATAAAGAATGGCCCAGATCGCGGGGATTTGTGGCCCGAACCGAAGGTAAGGGCCATAAACAAGTGATCTGAGGCCTTCTTTATTACCGCCCGTGGTGCGTACACAATTTTACGTCTGCTCCTGGGTGTGAAGTGAGATTTGCCGCTACGCCCGTGGGCGTAATATCTCACTTATCGCCCAGAGTGACGTAAAAGTTTTATTGTTTGAGGAGTAGAATCTACGTTTTATTTTTTTGCTGGTGTTACATACAGGCCACATACGATACGGTACACGTGCATGCCACTGTCTCGGTCACACATCGTGGCTCACGAATCCGCTACAGTGTGATAACCGCGTGAGCGTTTCCTACCCGCCGCCGCCTCGGCCGCAGCCTACACTTTCTCTCGTCTCCGCCTATGCCCAATTAATTGAAGAGAACAAACAGACGGCGGCCATTAATGGCTTTTCACTTGTTCTCTTATACATTTGACGAAGATAAGTTTATACTTTGGCACCTTATTCCTATTACAATGTAGTTTATGTACTGATTTAAATTACTCACACCATTTTCACAAATAATTTCGACAAAAATGGGACTAAATTGCGTTCATTTACTTTTATTATTTTCCTGGTGTTTCGAGCGTGTCGTAACGCGCGTGGTTGCAGGGAGTTATGTGAAAAGTATTTGACATACCCGATCAGATGCTGACGTTTTGTATGGAGACCCTAAATTTGTTTGAGACTTCAGGGTTGGTTCCATAGATCCCCTTATTTTAAATATTATGTCTAATCAATTAATCATGTCTATTTCGGTCGCGTAACTCGCGTCGTCAGTTGTTTTTTTGTCCGCGGCCCGCTCAGTGTTTTGTTCGTAGTTGGACTACTCGTTGTGTACTCTGGTACAAGTATCATATCATGTCATTGTAAAATTAGCTACATAATTTTTTATACATCAATTTAGTATAGTTATACACAATAAATCATTAACTCGCGCAAAAAATGGTTCCCATGTTGTCGATCGACGATCTTCTCGGAAAACAGTCAAGCGTGAGTCGGACAAAGCATAGGGGTTCCGTACAGGGATCGGAAACCGGTATTTTTCTATTTTACGTTGGTGACAAGCTTACAGTTCGCCTAATAGTAAAGCGCTTACCATATATGAACACCAGGGGCCCAGGGGTATAACATGGGTGTTGCCGGCCCTTTTAAAACCTGTAAGTACATTCGTTTTTTTGACTAACTCGTTCGTTTTTGTTTCGTGTGTTGTCCCTTTAGGTGTCAACACAGTGAACTTTTAAGTTTATTAATAAAGGGTCGTCAACACACATGTTACACCTCTGCAGTTGCACGCGTCCATTGGCTACGGTAGCTGCTTACCACCGTCTGTATGCCTGTTTGCCGGCGTCGTGATATTTAAAAAACATTACTCTTTTCATAGAAAAATTACTCACTTTCTGAATGAGAAATGAAAAATTTTTAACTACAAATTACAATTTTAACAATTACTTATTTTATTTATGTGTTTATTAGGCAAGTTTTTAAACACTACTTTAAACAGTTTCATACTACAATAATACTGAATTGACAATCCAATCACTACATAGTATAAAACAAAGTCGCTTCTTGCCGTCTATCTGTATGTATGCTTAGATCTTTAAAACTACGTATGGTAGCGACCCGCCCCAGCTACTAGCGAGCCGCCGGTTACTAGCGAGTAACTAATAAATTAAACTCAAAAGAAAATAGCAGAAATTAAACTTACCCACTAATTTATTTAAACAAAAATGACGGTACCCTACAAAGCCTCTCCGTTAAGTCAAGGTGAAATTTATTAAAAAAGCGGAATACGCGCCATTGTTTCGTCTATCTCGATCGAGATAAGGCGGCATACAAAGACTAACATACACTTAATATGTTCCTACTTCTTCCGCTGCGTACTGAGTATTAATACAGGCTTTGCATGATCATAACAAAGAATATACCGGAAGAGGTTTTTATAGTTATAATAATAAATAAAATAACAAGGCGTAGGGATGTGACGACCCCATCGCCCACTGGTTTTCACCAGCGCAATCAGTCAACGCAGGGCAGCTTGTGGCGAGCTGTTGGAGAGTAGCGACTCCACGTACCTGAGTGCCCCGGGGGTGCCCTGTTGGATGGTGGGACAGGTCCCCTGCCTCTGGCTTGCCTTAGCCGGCTGTCCAGAGTGGGGTCGTTAGAGCTGCGTTCTCGAGGGTAGATGTGGAAACCTAAGTGGCGAGTTGGCTATATGTTTAAAGTCCAGTGACACCTCTCTACCCCCAGCTCCCGCACCGGTGTTGCCCTTGAGCCATCTTTGAAGTCGCTTTTTATGGGGGCCCATCTTACGGACGGCGAGTCACCGTCTGTCGGAAATAAAATTGGATACCGTTTTATTAGGCAGGCGTCCGGTTCTTCATCCAATAGCCCATTCATCAGTCCATACTTTTCAGCCAATAGCCTAGTACATTTTAGACTACATTAGTTCTCTATAGTCCTTACACCATGGCGGGTGCTGTCTCTGCGTGCGTCCCATGACTCGGGCAGGGGCAGCATCCGCTTAGTGTACCCCTCACTTTTCATTAAATTGTCGAAAGAGCCTCTGCGCGTTGGCTTGGGCTCCGCATACGCCTCCCAAAGGTCCGGAACACCATTGTTCCGTGGTCGGGAAAGACATACAAACAATAATAAAATAGCTTTTTATTTTCACATTTTTAAAGGTTACACATTATTAGAGTTAAGTTACATATTTTGATTTAATTAACCGACTTCAAAAAAGGAGGAGGTTCTCAATTCGACTGAATTTTTTTTTATCATTATTATTTTTATTTAAATATGTATGTTACTCGATATCTCCGTGAATCGTGAACCGATTTAAAAAAAAATTTTTTATCGAACAGTTATAACCCCTAGATGGTCCCAATTTCACCAGGTCGGGGTCTGATGATGGGATCCTGGAAATATCGAGGGAACTCTTCAACTATCATAGGCATACCTATAGTGATTTCACTATTTTTTACAGCAACTCGGCCACTTCCTCTTGGAATAGCGGATCCTAAGTGAAGTCGGTTGTTTTTTGTTTAAAATTATTTTTCTTATGTGGATCCCTTACGGGTAAAAGTCTCCTCACACTTCTTCCATTTATCTCTGTCTTGAGCTGTATTATTTAATCCATTCTGGACCCGCGACTGAGACAATATCATCTATCCATCTCTTTTTTGGTTTTCCTCTGCGTCTTTTCCCTGCTGGTCCCTTCCATTTTGTAGATTCTAGTGTCCATCTTCTGTCTCTGTATCTGGCTATATGCCTGCCCATTTCCATTTGAGGCGTAGACATTGATGGAGGGCATCTGTTAGCTTAGTTTTCTTTCTTATGTCTTCACTTCTAATCTTTTAAATTCCGGAATAAACCGAGTACCTTTATATTTTCCTGATATTTTTAACCGTAAATGAAACAATCTTCCATTTTTTGTATTTTCCTAATATTAAGGTTTTTATCGTTAGGCCACGCTAACTTTGCACCGAGTTTACAAGTGTGGACAGAGCAAAAACAATTAAAAGTCAAATTAGTTTGAAAATGGGTAGGCCAGAGCGAATCGGATCGCAAGGCAAATCAAGCATTTTTATTTATGATCTCTCCTCTTGTTACATTTATATTCTTTGACATGTATTTATGGGCAAAATGTGTAGTGCGATAAACGGTCATAGGGTAGAAGCTGAATCGGAACTAGGGGCGATAGAGTAGGCTCTAAAAGCAAATGGCCAAGCTACTGTAAAAATACTTAGGTATTACCCGACGAATTGAGAACCTTCTTCGCAATTTTGAAATCGGTTGAAAACAGCTATATACGTATCTTACATACCTACGATGCACAACTTTGCCTACGATGCACAACTTTGCCTGGCTTGAAAAACATGGTTTCTTCACCAACAAGCGATTTATTTATATTTTATTCCTAAAATGGGAGGAAGGCAGACTTCTCAGGAATAAGATATAAATAGCTGTTTGATGAAGACAACCATGTTTTTAAGCCAGGCAAAGTTGTAGCACGTGACCGTATTTACGTACAGTCGACGTCAAAGATATAGTTTGGCCAGAGTTTGTTTCACTTCAATCATAGACAGGGAGAATCATACTGTCTTTTTCTAATGCTAGTACTCTCACTACTAAAGAAGGGATGGGTATAGCATGTTATTCTGACTGTTACTGCGCTTTTTGGTTTGCCAGACTATATGTTTACACATTTACACCTCATTATAATAGCTCGGATAATTTATCGCAAAAACGTTGCAAAACGAATATAACACCGAAATAAAACAAGATATATTAAATTTGTATTATGTACAGTATTTTAATAATATATTTCTATATTACATTCATAACCACAACCCAAAAAGTGTCAAATGTGTGCATCTTGTTCTATACACAATTAATTTTTGCGATGAATTGTCCTTATTATTATTACAAAGGAGTAAGGTAAAATGTATACATATATTTGACCTCGACGTATGTACAGTCAGCAGAAGAAGTAGCTAAGCGTGTAACGCGTTGAAAATGAACTTCACACGCTCTTATTCTTTTAACAAGAAAGTCCTGCCAAGATCATTTTGAACACCTTACCCGCTTAGCTACTTCTGCTTTTGACTGTATACAGTATACAGTATACTGTATACAGTAGCACGCTCAGCTCATCGCGGTACTGGGGTGTCATGTGACAGGCCATAGACAAGGCAAGTCTACCAGCAGTGAACAGTGTCATCAATCAACCTGTTGCTTTTGCAGTCAAACCTCGAAAAGTTGGCTTTAAGTTGACCAGATTAAATAATAAATAAATGTTATGGGACAATATTATTCGAACCAACCCAGACCCACAGTAAGCTTAATAAGGCTTGTATTGTGGGTACTAGGTGACGATATACACGGTGCCCGTGAGCATTGCGAGAGATTTTAACCACGAATTCCTGAGGTCCTAAGGACTAATAAATGTTATATGAATTTAGGTCGATTACGGGAAAAAAATATGATTCCTTTTTATGATTTTTAACATAAAAAAATAACGCTATTGGTAAAACTATCGACTTAAGTAAATTAGCATATTATTTTTCTTAAAGAAAGTTTACACCAAGTATTCCTTGGCATTTTGATATCTGTCGATAAGAATGTCTAGACTAGACCCCATAAAGAGTGAAATCGCTATAAAAAACCTGTTTGTTCTGAGTCACAATAATAATAATAAAAAAGTATTTCATTGGCAATAACTCTGAGTGAAATCCAGAAAAGTTCTTACGACATTTTAATCTCCAATTATGACCAGAAATACACTGTTAAAATCTTTTGCAATCCTCACGAGCACCGTATAATAAATATATTTAGATTATTTAGATAAATACTTAGAAAACATCGAAACAAATATCCGTGAAAACATGCACAAATAAATAGGTACCCCGACCAGGATTCGAACCCGGGACCATAGACCGGGACCGGGACCGGGATCATAGGCAGGGTCACTGCCAACTAAGGATGCCGTTTATTAGCAATTATACATTTGACCAGCAAACTAATAGCTTTTCGAGTCTTTTGACTGAGTCCACTCAACTTGTCAAACTGCGGTTCGTCTATTTAACCCCAGAACCAATTTCCGAGGTTCGACTACACTAGACATGCGCAGGAGTCACACGGAAACAATTACGAGAAAAGGGCAAGTGATGTAACCAATCGAGATCTCTCATTTGACCATCAGCATCTGCACCTTAACTCCTTGTGTTAAGGTCGATAATCGCACAGTAAAATATTCCAAACATGATATTAACAGATTTACTTTTGTTGATCATACGTAGAGTCTATATCCATGCAATACAGCTTATAATAGATCAGTAAGGTGTCGATGCGAGGTGTGGTTAGAAATTACACGCATTATGAGTTCGTGTAACCGCAGAATGGGTTACCGACTTACTTACAGTCAGCATCATAGAGAAATAAGTATAATGAGCTCACTCCATACATCTTGCACGTGGGCACTCTGTGCTTACTTATTTCTCTACGGTCAGCACTGTCCGCAGAAATATCTAAGCGGGTAAGGTGCTCAAGGTGTTCAGATTAAGTGCGATATCGAATTTCGGATGGGAACATGAAGACAAATTGAAAATTGGTACCTTTCTATATTTTTTTAAGTATCGTCAACTGCTACAACTTTGCGTACGATGCTCAACTTTGTCTGGCCTGAAAAACATGGTTTTCTTCAGCAGAAATTAGAGCTGTACCTATCTATGTAAAACTGCCAAAGCTGTGTCTTTTTTGAGTAGGTAGTAAGTGGTAGTAAGTATTCAATAGTTGTTTCCCTTACGCCTAATTAACTAGCTTTTACATATTACTAATTAAAATAAATATGAATAAATAATTGGAGCATACACTGCTTTCGCTAACTTTCCTTGTAAGTACCTATACTACCTATACAAATGTTTAAATAATTTTATCAAAAAAAGAAACGACATTACTTAGGATCCGCTTTCTAAGAGGAAATGCCCGAGTTGCTATAAAAAATACTGAAATCACTATAGGTGTGCCTAAATTAGGTGAAGAGTTCCTTCGATTTCTCCAGGATCCCATCATCAGATCCGGACCTGATGACAATGGGACCAACTGTGAAGTATACTATTTCAAACAAAAACGAATTTTCCAAATCGGTCCAGCCGTCTTCGAATAATCGATGAACATCAAAAAAAGAACATTCCAACGAATTGAGAACGTCCTCCTTCGAAATCTTGAAGTCAGTTGAAAACAATCCGTTTTTAACCGACTTCAAAAAAGGAGGTTCTCAATTCGACAGATTTTTTTTATTATCATTATTATTTTTTTGTATGTATGTTACTCGATGTCTCCGTGAATCGTAAACCGATTTTCATTTTTTATTAATCGAACGGGTATAACCCCTAGATGGTCCCATTGCCACCAAGTCGGGGTCTGAAGATGGGATCCTGGTAAAATCGAGGAAAATATACTACAGGCACACCTATAGTGATTCCACTATTTTTTAAAGCAACTCGGCCACTTCCTCCTGGAATAGCGGATCCTAAGTGGAGTCGGTTCCTTTTTTGTTGTTTAAAATTTTTCGCGAGAATATTTTTCTCTTAGTTTTTCATAATTAGAATACGATACCCTTAAAAGGATCACCAGCATTTGTTCTTGTATATTGTCCTTGGTATATGGTGTAAAGCAAGTATCAGATATATTAGACAAACCATTAGTAAGCATGTCACATTTAAACGACCGTTTGTAATCTCAATAGCGATGAGACAAAATGGCGCGAAAGTCACTTAAGTGCTTTTGTTGTAATAGACAGACGGTTTTAGGGATCCGTATCCGTGGCAAAGAAGGAATGAGAAAAATAAGTCGATTATAGTACAAATAAGTTTCTTCGCATTAATATTGCAATTCAGCGAGGAAATGCTGCCAGGGTCCTCGGCACTATGCCACAGGACAGGGGCCGCTTTTAGAAATAGATTTTTAGTTTTTAGTATTTTTAAGTTGGTTAGTTTTAGTTTGTTTAGGTACAGTCGCCATCAAACATATCTGAGCGGCCATGGTACCCAAAAATATCTGAACTGACTGCCTTGACAATAGAGACGTTGTTCTGATATTTGGGACCACCTTGGCCGCTCCGATATATCTGATGGCGACTGTACAATAATTGTACATAATAAAATAAATATTTACAGTCTCAAAAATACATTGAAGGACAATAGACCTGATCACTTAGTGTAGAAATACCAATACTAATTGACCCATTTTCATTGTATTTGAGTGTAGTTTAGAGTTCACGCAGGCAACGCCGCGAGACACGGCTAGCGGTAATTCAGATTGAGAATCAGATGAGCTCCCTGTTGCATAATGTCGACCAGTTGCATCACGGCTTGGCTCAAGTTACAAGCGATATGGCTTCCTATACTTAGCTTCCGTTATTTAATACCTGTTTGAAAACGCTTCCGCTACGCGCCTGTCGTCGGCCACGCTCGCGCCAATGCGATTCGGCCACCGGTGCCCACAATTTCACCCCATGTGTACACGTACGTCGACGTTAAATATATGTTTACACTACACCTTCCTCCTTTGTAATAAGGTACAAAAGTGTAAACATATATTTGACGTCGACTATACAGACACAAATATACGACAAACGGACATTTTCCTTGATATTTTGAACGCGACAACCTTGATATTTTGAAAGGATGATGCACTGTGTTCTGGACCGTGTCCTATACGACACTTCCGAAACTTCGTTTTGTATACAGAACATCACGTGACCTCCGAGGATCATATGATGCTTTCTATACAAAATGAAGTGTTGGATGTGTCGTGTCGGACATGGTCCGGAACACCATTCAGAATTTGAACTGGTTTTGATGTTTTTATTATCAGATCTTGACACGACTAACAGTGTTTTATATCATCATCAACAACGAAATTTAATGACATTTAAAATTAGTGCACTAATGACTGATGAGATGATAAGAAGTGCAAATATATATCAACATAGGGATGGGTCCCAACATTTTGTACTTACCTATATGGGCTTTGAACGAAAATAACGCTCTTATTCATATTCTAAAATTAAATTGTGGATTGTATGCTGTTTATATTCGACTTTTCGATAAATAAAAAAAAGCATGAAAGTAACCAGAAATACCTACCAAAGTCACATTTTTTTTACTTTACGGTACAAGGCGAGCGAGATTCCAAATGATAAGATGGACGAGACCACTTCTGCGAACCGCCGAGGGATCGTCTCAAATCCAGATCACACCATGACAATATCAAATCATATTTTTTATATCGGAACTAGCGACCCGCCCCGGCTTCGCACGGGTGCAATTAAACATATAAAACGTCCTCTTGAATCACAAAAAAAAAACCGCATCAAAATCCGTTGCGTAGTTTTAAAGATCTAAGCATACATAGGGACAGACAGCAGGAAGCGACTTTGTCTATAACTACTATATAGTGATAGCATAGACTAAAATATATACCTAGTAGACGCCCATAGTCTAAGAACTTTTTGAGGCTCCAACTATTTAGCGCCATCTAGTTCGGAGCGACCTAAACAGAGCCAATACGTAACGACTAGTGTACTACTAGAACGTTATTCGTTACTAGGTGGCGCTGATTTTATCTCATGCATATTGGCTCTGTTTAGGTCGCTCTGAACTAGATGGCGCTAAATAGTTGGAGCCTCAAAAAGTTCTTAGCCTATGGCCGTCTACTATATATTTAAGTATATGGTGATAGTGATACCCCCGCTAGATAAAAACGCTACCGCTAGCTAAACCGCTGAGCGCCCGTCGCTTGCCCGCCCCCGCCTACGCGATGTTATGCGGATTCTGTCCGCGGTGCCCACAATTTCACCTCGTACCACAAGTACTACACAAATACTCGTAAAATCTACCGACACTCAATTCAAGTACTGGTCAAGATTTAAAATATCATAGCGATTTTTGAACACAAATATGAACATATCGAGAACACGAAATTAAGGTCGTGTTCTTAAACGTTATGTTACCTAGGTACTTGACAAACTACTTGATAAACCGAATGCAGAACCACCTTCCTAAATGGAATTGAAGTCGTTTAAAAATGGTGGACACATCAAAAATCGAATCGCTTGCAAATTCATACCGCAGTAGGTTTTCAATCTTACTTATTCGACTTGTATGTTTTTTGATTGCAAATCTGTAGTCGGCAGTGTTTGCCGAACGATAGTGGAGGGTAGGTAATTAAAAATATGATAGAAGTGAAAATGAGGAAATTCAAAATGGCGGCCGTTACTGATATTTTGACTTCAGAATCAGTATTAAAGGCGCCTCTCGAATTTTCAGATACAGATTTTCAATATGATTAGACGACAAACGGTTTTTACAATATAGACTTGACAGTCGTGTTACAGGGCCTCTCGAAATACCAATCAATTTCATTTTCAACATTACGAAGAGAAATTGAGGAAATTCAAGATGGCGACCGTTGAGAGAGTATAAAGTGCGCGGGAGTTCTTCTCTTGACAATAAAGTCGTGTCCAGCTCATATTGAAGACCCTACCCGATTAGCTACTTTTGCTGCTACGGTACAGTCTTTAATTATTTTATTTTATATACGGCTTAGTACTTAGATTATATTCTTCTAGTCTATGCTAATCTTATATTATACCTAGGTATAGTAGAAATCGTTTAAAATAACGGAAAAAAAACCACTTAATAGCTTATCGGCCGATGAATGGTATTGTTATCTTTTGTTAAACCCAACCGCTAATTACTTTTGCAAAATTAAATGCATTAAGAACAAATTATTTAATAAGATTAACAACTTTACTGCCTCAGGAATAAGGTTCAAATTACAATAGCTCGCTTTCGATATAGAGCCTTTTGGAATTAAGATCCGTGATCGCCTAGGTGTTTGCCTACAATGCCTACGTTAGTGACAGGATGATTTGATACAGTCATAGAATGGGGGTAGATTCCATTATTAATAAGCTTGATGTTTTTTTTCATGCCTGGTATCAATCGATTCGTTTTGTTGTGAGGATCAAATGTCTATATGGGGCCAATTGCCTTAAATCAACATAAAAGACAGAAAAGAGACTTAAAGTCTGAGATTTGCATTTGTTTCTCAAAACATTCAAAACTCATAGCTGCCCTGTTTTAATTATGGAAAAATTATGAAACTGCTATTTTTACAGAGTAATGTTGCGTTTATATACGAGTATATGGTTGCCTTGCAATTAATTTCACAATAAAATGTTAAAAATCGAATGGTATCATTGGTTCTTTTAAATTCCGTATGTACCATCGGGTTCATAATTGCATGGTCATCAATTTGCCAAAAAATTGCCCATGCATTTTTGAACCCGATGGTACTTTAAAAAATTAAAAATTTTGAAAGTTTGAAGCCTATAAATATCTTTGAACCATTTCAATAGATTTTTTAAATGTTTACTTTATTTGTATATTTTAATCATTTTGCATCCTATCAACTAAATTTTACTGCATAATTCATATACAGCCTTGGCCAGAAGTGTTGAGCACCAATGCGATTTTCATACAAAACTGGAAAATTTAGTCCATCGTTTCCATCTTTGTTTAAGTTATTTTGTCAATTAATTTAGACTAATAGGCATGTTTTGTTGAAGTTAGTAGTAACTGCATAGAATATTTGCAATATGTCGCACCGACTTAAATTTACATTTGTGGTACCTTCTGTTTTCATATTATTTAAGTACCTTGAAAGTGTTATTAAGTGAAGTTTTCTATATTTATAAATAAAATATAACATTTACCGTTACCGTACATTGTTAGGATAGGAAAATAATGCT
Organism: Pammene fasciana; assembly: GCA_911728535.1. Lineage (NCBI taxonomy): Eukaryota > Metazoa > Arthropoda > Insecta > Lepidoptera > Tortricidae > Pammene > Pammene fasciana. The sequence goes on along the minus strand of OU452272.1, from coordinate 43,117,104 downwards.
TAACATCAAAATTGTAAACAAAAAACACCTATGCTCAACACTTCTGGCCAAGGCTGTATTTAGATTTTAATTGGATTTATTGTTTTGTTTGGTCATTTTTAGTTTTATAGAATAAGTAATAGTGTATAATAAATACATAAAAAATCATCCTGTAACTGAAACTAATAAAATAATAGATGCGGCGGTCAATTGTATATTTTATTTAAAGAAGGTTATATGCCGAGTTCCTGCTAATCAAACTTGAATCTTATTTTTCAATATAAAAGTTGTTATTCGTATGAAATTATTTGTTATTTGCGCATTTAATTTTGTACAGGCAATTAGCGGTTGGGTTTAACAAAGGTGAACAACGCCATTCATCGGTAGATAAACCTTAAATAATTTCTATTTCTACTATATCTAACTTTTCAGTTATTTTATTCCGTGGAGTTTGGGACGTGTGCTAGTGTGGGACGCGACTTGCGTGGACACGCTGGCACCGTCTCACCTCCACGGTACTATGCATAAAGCTGGCGCGGCGGCGGAGGAGGCCGAAGCGAATAAAAGGCGGAAATACAGGGGTCTCGACGCCAACTACAACTTTGTTGCCTTTGGCGTCGAGACTCTCGGTCCGTGGGGTCCAGCAGCCCAAAAGCTTTACCGCCAGGTGGCTAAACGGCTGGTCGAAGTCACGGGGGACAAACGAGCTGGCAGCTTCCTCGCTCAACGCATAAGTGTTGCAGTTCAGCGAGGAAATGCTGCCAGCGTCCTCGGCACAATGCCACAGGGGCCCATTTTAGAGATAGATTTTTAGTTTCTAGTATTTTTAAGTAAGTTAATTTTAGGTAGTATTTACATACTTTTCAGTCGATAACTACAATACCCGGTAAGTGGCCGAAGAGACCTTACCACGCAACAATATCGCTGTCAACCTTTCCCAAACCGGCACATGAGATGTCCAACTAAGTCACCTAACCGTGATATAATATAAGTGTTACGTTGTAAATGAGCGATAAAACATTCCCAGGTTGAGATGCAACCAAGAACAATGGCTCTAATGTAAGAGAAAATGGCCGTTGCGTCAGTGGTCGTACTCATTTCGGCGCGTGTCTACCATAAAAATGGATTTAGAGGAAAAGTTGTTTTAGACAATATTTTTCTATACCGTATCCATCCTTACTTGTCTTATCATGTAAACAAATGCCTGTCAATCTAGAAGCCGAAATGTCATTTATTTTCGAGTTTATTCGATCGTTACTTCGATCATTGAGGGATTTTTTTTAGAAATGATATCTTTCAGGTGTTACTTGATTGAATTCAATACTAGATGAGATTCTTTAACTACATACTATTAGCAGTAAAAGCACCGAGTCTTGGATTACACATTTAACTATAAGTTTAATACACGACAACGCTCAGATCAACGCTAAAGATGGCGCGGGAATCTCTCTTGACGGTTCGGTCTGATGACAGGTGAGCTGTCATCTCGGCGATGTTCCAAAACCTGGCTAACAATACAGGCTACTGACACGCAAGATTTGTTTACTACAGGGGCTATAAGTGCGGACCGCAAGATATTTTGTGAAGGAAAGTGCCCCTGAACGATCCTGAGACCGCAACTGAATAAATATTATAAATAACAACATTTTAAGTGATAATACCAGAGACAAGTGTTATGCCCTGGTTACACCTACCGAGTACAGTGGCGAGTCAGTACTCTCGAACGAGTAAAATCAATCAAAATCAAAATCAAATTATTTATTTTGCACGAAAAAGGGTTAGTTTACAGATGCTATCATAATATAATGCACTCCTTAATCAACTATAGTTCATAGCATGCAAAATATTACTATAAGTCTTAATACTAGTTATTTACATATATACAAAAACATTATAATCTGTATCAAACAAGAAGGAAAAAAAAGAATTATTGATATTAGTATTTAAAAATGAAATTAAAAATATTTAACTAGTCAATAAATTGTAATAAAATATAATTATAGTTACAAGTCAATTCACTTGGTCAAGTCAGGTTTTTGATTTAATTATTTTCATGTCAAATCTCGTTCTAGAAAGTCATTTATTACAATGTTTGTCCGTTGTACTTACAATGTACTTGCAAGGTGTAAACACATCGCCGAGTACTGGGCCGGGCCATTTTACTCTCTCGGCCGAGTGGCATTTTGCTGTCTCGCCACTGTACTCGTTTGGTGTAACCAGGCCTTAAGAATATCCTTAAGAAGTGTTTGCTTACATGATAAGACAAGTAAGGATGGATAAGGTATAACACGAAATCGCTTATTTATAGGTATAGGTATATACTAGTAATAGAGACGGTAACCGTGCTATCCACGGTGGATTAAAAAACGACATATTGGGCGGGTCGAGTACTCCCACGCAAGCTGATACATACCGTGCAGATACATATTCATAAGCACTTACGCATTTTAAAAACAACATGACCCGTTGGCGGTTGTTTACTAAATATTTTCTACAATCCTAACGATTAAACATTGTAATATTTCAGATCTCTGCAAAATTCACAGCGAAATGATATAATACGATAACGATGTAAATTGTCTCCAGATATTTTTAATCATCGCTTCTAGAAATATCGATAAGAGTTACTCATGTCACAGCAATTTTAATTGCCATTTCTCTCACTTCTGACAATAAACCCATAGACAAAGGCGCCTCTATCGTAAGAGCTAACGCATGAATGAGGTCGGTCCTCTGTGAGATTCTCAATTCGTCAGGATCTTTTTTTTATGTATGTTCATCGATTATTCCAAGACGGCGGGACCGAATTGGAAAAGTGTTTTTTTTTTAAAGAGAGAGAGAGAGAGACTTCACAGTTGGTCACATGTCTCCAGTCCTGGATGTGATGATGGTATCCTGGAGAAAACGAAGAGAACTCTTCAACTATTGTGCCTATAATAGTTGAAGAGTTCCCTTCGTTTTGAGTGCACCTATAGGGTTGCCATACGTCCCGTGTCCCGTATATACGGGACTGTCACCGTATTTAAGCATCGCGTCCAGTATTGTTACCCGTCCCGTTTTTCAAAAATTCGATGCATCAGTCAGTCACAACACGGTCAGCACCGGACGCACCTCGGTTGTTTATTGGACAAAACTTGCGTTGCGGGGGGGGAGGGGGGGGGGGGGGTGCTATTGCTAGGTTTAAGTCCCGAAGTTCCGTATTAGTTCCCAAAATTTATGGCAACCCTACCTATAGACCCTATAGTGATTTCAGTATTTTTTACAGCAACTCGTGCACTTCCTCTTGGAAAAGCGGAGCCTAAATGTAGTTCTTGTTTTGTTTAAAAAATTATTAAATAGATGCATACATAATTCTAAGGATGCATAACATTATACCTACTTACGACATAGGTACCTACGGCAAGGTAGTAAAAATTATTAGGTACGCTTCATGTGTAATGTTTATTACAACACGAAGAAAATGAAATATAACTGGTAGAATAATACACAATAGTAAGAATTAATTCCATGAAGTTACTGCAATTTCTACTGACACTATAAATTGTTCTTGGCCATATCTACTCAATCGCAAATAGGATCTTGTCACCATAAGCTTAAGCTTCAGATTGTAATGATAATGAAAGTGTTACGCATGCGCGCAGTGTTGATATGTTTTGGTTGCCTCCACGGGTATAGTTAACAAGTTTTTAATGGCTATGTTTCTGCTGAGATAATCTAAGCTTACCCTAGTGTGAGGCAATGAAGACAGATGCGCAAAGAAACGCGCTGTAATCGTTTGTAACATCTTTTTGTACCACCACAGTGGCAAAGCATATATTATAGTAGTAGTAGTTAGAGTGTAGTGTTTCGGCGGTTCCGGGGGACGCTGCCAAATATTACACCAGAGCAGGTGGCACAACAGAAAACCGTCGTGTCTCCAAAATAATAGTTTTAGTTTATAATGTAATATGTATGCTAGTCTTTATCTATGGGCCACTAGTTGCCTGAAAATAAACGTTTTTCATTTCATTTTTTCATTTCATTTCATTTCATTATGGCTAGAGGGCGGAGTACCGGTGGCAAATTTCACACAAAAGGTATGGAGTCGTTTTTATAATTATTATTTTAGGCTTGAATAATAAAATTATTCATTTACCTATTGTACTTAGTATGGTACCTACTCGTAAATTGGAACTTAACATTTATTTTCATAAATCGATTTCAGGAACACCTAATGTTATGTCGTAAATGTTTTGGGTTATTTTTCAATTTCTTTTAACAAACTCACCATTCATCGATATAATATTTTTTACCAGAATTACACATAATTTCAGTCCTCAATTGTAATTGAATGGTCTTGAAAATAATATATCGTTTGGCAGGTATAACTTCTTAGTCTAGTATTTAGTACCTAATGATAATGTTTTGATAAGAAAACATATTATTATGTATAATAATATTAACAACATATTACATTATATTTGTATGCTCGTAAAATAATTTCTATAAGTTCCTAAAAATTATTATGCAAAATTAATCATAATAATATTCGTTATTTATTTAATCATAAGAATACTTAGCCGACTCCATACATTTAGTGTGAAATTTGCCACCGGTACTCCGCCCTCTAATTATGGCTCTCTGACGTAGCTAGGTAACCAAGGGCCCTGAGGCAAAAAAAAACTGGGACCCCTAAACTATACACAGTATACACACACACAGCTCTTTATATTCAATAAGAGGTTTGCTAATCAGGATTTGGGGGCCCCGGGGCCCCCGGGGTACCCCGCCTAGCCCTCTGGTAGCTACGCCAGTGATGGCTCCCCTAACGGCAGCAGCTACTACTATCTAACGAGCGTTGGCAGCCCGCAGGTTTCGGGTTCACACCCCGGTCGCACCACTGAGTTTTTCAGAACTTATATAGAGAATCATCATCATCATCATCATCTCAGCCATAAGACGTCCACTTGAAGAACTACGCATTATTGTATATAGTATCTTTAATGTATTTGTAGTACTGTTTTGAAAAAATAAGTCCCGCCGAGTTTCTTGCCGGTAATAAGTAATACTTCTCGGGTCAGAGGTGTAGGGTTAGAACCGGTGGTAGTTTCTTTTCTCTCTGACGTTCATAAGTGCATTGTAATGTGCCTAAATTGAAGAATAAATATCTTTTATCTTTTTTTATCTTTTTTTTATCTTGTGAACACAGGCCTCCCCTTTAAAGGGGGGGTTTGCCATACGCGCCACACTTGGCAGGCGGGTTGGCGCGCGCAGTTTTTTTTGTTTAGATATTGTTGTTTAGGCTTTCGGAAGATGCTGCTGCCCATCTCCCGGTATAGTCCCTTAGCAGACTCCTACTGCAACCACGGGACGCGCGATATGGTGGGGGACAATTCTAAGGCCGGGCACCCCACGGCACATATAGAGAATATCATTTAATATTAAGGTATTGCTTTTCGGTGAAGGAAAACATCGTAAGGAAACCAGACTTAATCCCGATAAGGCCTAGTTTCCCTTTGGGTTGGAAGGTCAGATGGCAGTCGCTTTCGTAAAAACTTAGTGCTTACGCCAATGAGATTAGGTTGTCAAGCGGACCCCACGCCGGGATAAACTCTAGGAGAAAGAAGAAGAGATATACATACATACACGGTCATGGGTCTATTATTAATGAGTTCTAAATAAAATTAAAAATTTCTTTGTTCACGCAAATATCGTTGCGCGTTGTACACTGAAAAAAGGATAACACAACTACTTCGGCTATATAACCAAAATTCGGTAAAGAGTTAATCAAGTTTATTTGTTAATAACATATGGTTTATGTAAAAATAACAAAACATGTTGGTAAGAATATGCCTTAGTTTTGTAGTCACTATTTTTAAGTTACTGGTAGACGAAATTTGGTTGCTTGTAACTAATTATTTTTTTCAGTGTAGGGTCCGCCATCTAGTGGAATATGTTGGCAACTTTTACGTGACATTAGCGCGGCAGTAACAGAAAGGTCGTGGCTTCCTACATAACAGTTCACGAACTCTCCCTTCTATAAAACAATGACATCGTCACATCGCCTAGCTCGTTCTCACACAACTGAACGTGTTTTGTCAAGTGAACAATGAGACAACTTATTGAGTCTAAGATCATTGTCATTAACGTAGTTATTGAGTGAGATGACGTACAATTTAGCTTTTAATCCATATAATTATCGGTCCACGACGCACTACAAAATACAAATATTTTCAATGTTATTTTCTTTAGAGAAGAGGTACTTTATTCATAGAATGATCACAACAGATCTGATAAATAACTATGCCGTATACCTACCTATAATAAGAATATTAAATTAATAATAAATAAATAAATATTATGGTGTCCCATATCTTACACAAATCAACCTAGTCCCACAGTAAGCTCAATAAGGCTTGTGTTATGGGTACTAAGCGGCGATATATATAATAAATACATATAAATACTTCAATAAATAGAAAACATCCATAACTCAGGAACAAATCCGTGAAAAACACAAATAAATGCCCTAAGCAGGATTCGAACCCGAGACCGCCTTCTTCATAGGCAGGGTCACTATACCGACTAGGCTAGGAGGCCGTTAAAATTATTAATATTATAGAATTAGGGAACTAAATTAATTGAATTTAATATACTTACAATATAAACTGCGCAGCTTTTTCTGGCCCCGTACGAAAAACTTATCTTCATTTTATAAAATTAGTATTCTCGCGCATGGCAAATACACTTGTGTAAATCAAGTAAAATATATTTTTTATTATTTATTAAAATATTTTCACGGGAAAAGGCTTGTCGAATATGTGCTGCCACCTGTCGCCATTTGTTGCTAACATATTTACGCTAGCTCGATTAGTAAGTACGGTAAGCGTACTTGCAAACACATCTGATAATGCTCGTCCTTGCCGCGAGATGGCACTTTCACTAATATTCTTGAAAGTTTCAAGTGTTTCACCAATTTGAAATACATAGTTTATTTTAGAACAAATGCATACGTAGGTATTCGCTATGTGCGAAGTGCATGGTGGAGGTAACGTCAACGATCGCAGTGCACAATATGACAAGAAATTAAACTGCAAAGGGCTCTTATCAATATCAAACTTTCGAATATTTCACATTACATAATATATGTCACCTCCCTCGGTCAACTGTCAAAATAGTGAATCAGCCAGAGACGTTACATATAAGCAAGGAGTATACTTCATACATAAAAAAAGATTACACCCCCGCCCAAAAGATGGCGCCACAATCATGCACACATCTAGTAGTATAGAGAATTAGTTCGATTATATTGTATTTCGTAATCAGTTACCGGATTATGAAACATTTTGGGTAATGACTTAAAAACCTTATGAGTCAAAGTCAACGTCTTTTAAATTTAATAATTTTATACCTACCCACTTATCGTACAGTCAGCTGCAAAGAAAAAGACCCTCCCACCTGCATGCATACCATATACATACAAACTTTTCCTCTGGCCCTACCACCCTGGTCCAACCACAGAATAATGAACAAGTACAGAAGGTTCTCCTTCCTGAATTTGACATTTAGCTACAGGGATGAAAATGTTATCTGTGCAAAAAATAAAATAGGGTTGTCAACGTGCTTCATTCCGTGCACGTGGTATCTACAGATAAAAAGTAACTAGTCAATCTGCCTCAATCTACCTAATCTATCAGTAAATTTAATACAAAAGTAGGTAAATATCAGATTTGTTACCTTATTTGCCCAATCTAATTATTATTTTAGTACAAAACTACTACTATAAACTATTATTCTCGAACGCACCCATAAGATAATAAGCGATGTGCCAACCCTGCCCTCATTAAGCCGCCGGCACGGGGCGCGAAATTTAAAAAACAGGTACAATGGAGAGAGACATAGTGAAACCCCCCTGGTCCAACCAATCGGACCACATGAACTTTCTTTTCCACTTCGTTCGATTAGGACTGCATGGACCGTCCAGTGGTGCCCTCATTGGTGGATTGTGTTTCCTAATAAACTGTTTATTTCTGTATAATCCATCATGTTAAGTTGCACTTCAAAACACCTTGGTAATAATAGAGCTACCTACATTATGGCGCCTCTACATGATGGGCCATCATAGGGACGCAGCTATGCGCTAGAGAGAGCTAACGACAGGGCCGGCCCGAGCATTCCCGGCGCCCTAGGCAAGAGACTGAAATGGCGCCCCATTTTAGAGAATTAGTGACAAAATAACGCGCAATTTTTTTTTCAAATGAATAGGTAGGTAACTGTTATTTTACGCCAATATAAAGTGCTAACTTTTTAACTTACTAAGTGGAAGTGCTAACTTACAATTCACGCTTGCACCCTTTCTCGTTCTAGACTGCCATCTAGTGCATCATAAAAATATACCCCCTACACCCCCATAGGTTATCTTTACCCACATTTGCGCCCCATAGTAAAGAATGAAGGGTCAAGATGACACCCGCATTTATTTGCGTCCAGAGGAAATGAATCGTTTTTATTCGTAATGGACATCTGCCTTTTTAGGTTTCCGTCAAAATAACTAAAAATCTTATAGTTTTTATAGACCGGTCTGCGTGTCCTTCCTTAGCCCAGTAAAGGTCACTACAAGCGCAAGCCAGCTGAAATTCTTGATGAATGTCAGGGTGGAAAAAAATAACGGGCCTGGAGGAGAAATACCTTATAACGAAAGAAAATTTCTTTAATTTTTAGGGTTCCGTAGTCAACTAGGAACCCTTATAGTTTCGCCATGTCCGTCCGTCCGTCCGTCCGCGGTCTAGCTCAGTGACCGTTAGCAATAGAAAGCTGAAATTTGGTTTGAATATGTGCATTAACGAAGCCGACAAAACGGTAGAATATAAACTGGAAAAATATATGTTGTTAGGGTACCTCCCGTACACGTGAAGTGGGGGGCGAATTTTTTTTTCGTTCCAACGCAGGTGTGTGTGGGGTACCTATCGTTGGATAGGTCTTTTAAAAAGAATTAGGATCTTCTAAAACAGTTTTTTGGATCAAACTAATATTTTCCTAAATAATAGCTCCGAAAGTTTAAAACAGGGCGTCCCCCCCCCCCCCCCCCATCTAACTTTTGAACCGTGGGTCAAAAATTTTGAAAAAAATCATGAAAGTGAGGCCTGATAAGTACCTTCAATTAAAACTTTATTGAATTAAATCGGTTGAGCCGTTTTTGAGTTATCGCTCAAAAACCCATAGTGAAAGGTCTTAAGTGAAATAACTTAAGCGCCGCCAAATTTCCCTTAAGAAACGACCTTTTGAATTAATGAGTTGTAGCAGGGCGGCAACTACGGAACCCTACACTGAGCATGGCCCGACATGCTCTTGGCCGGTTTTCCTTATAGTTATAGTTTTGTCATGTCCGTCTGTCCGTCCGTCCGGCCGTATATCACAGCAATGTTATTCGTAAACTATAGATCATTGACGTGTAACAAAAATAACGCAAAACCAAAACCGACCAAGTGCGTGTCGGGCCGCGAACCACGAAGAATGGGGGTTTTCTTCGTGCCTACAATAAAAAAAACTAATATAAAAAAACCGGCCAAGAGCACGTCGGGCCATTCAATATAGTTTTCATTGAAGGTACTTATTAGGCCAGACTGTCATGATTTTTTTCAAAATTTTTGGACCCACGGTTCAAAAGTTAGATGGGGGGGGGGGGGCGGTACGGGGGACGCCCTGTTTTCAACTTTCGGAGCTATTAGTTACGAAAATATTAGTTTTATTCAAAAACTGTTTTAGAAGACCCTAATTCTTTTTAGAAGACCTATTCAACAATACCCCACACAACTGGGTTGCAACGAAAAAAAATTTCGCCCCCCACTTCACGCGTACGGGAGGTACCCTAACAAAATATATTTTTCCAGTTTTTATTCTACCATTTTGTCGGCTTGGTTAATGCACATATTCAAACTAAATTTCAGCTTTCTAGTGCTAACGGTCACTGAGCTAGACCGCGGACGGACGGACGGACATGGCGAAACTATAAGGGTTCCATTTTTGCCATTTTGGCTACGGAACCCTAAAAAAGAAGGATAACTGGAAAATGAGTTAACCGCTAACGGTACGTAACGAATTTACGTTGAAAGAATTTACAGTGATGTATCTTCTTGTATTACTAGAGAGCAACATTTCCATACACAATATGTGTCCAGCTCTAGACATACCCTCACCAGACAACCAAGTAATAGTTAACTGTTTATACTGTGAGTGCGGGTCGATGACAGAAGGTTCTACTAATTGGGCTCAGTGTGATACAATGCCATATGTGGGTACATCAACGATGCGCCAAACAAGTGGACAGATGTAAATTACTGGACTTATGTACCAAAGATTTTATTTGTACACGCTGCATTGCTAATGCTAACGACTTCTCCGAGTGTGTTGACAACGTAACCAATTTATCAGTTATACAAAAATTTAAAATATTGACAAACGGTTTACTTGACGACGTCCATTACTATAATATTTTTCGATGCCGCCGTTTGGCGCCCCCCTAACACGAGCGCCCTAGGCGATCGCCTAGTTCGCCTATATGGACGGGCCGGCCCTGGCTAACGATATTGCTATCTCGTTCCGTCGTATAGCTGCGTCCCTATGATGGCCCATCATGTAGAGCCAGCCTTAAATGTAGGTACCTATCCATTTTTTCAAAAGTGACCTTATCTAAGTCCTAAGTACCTATTGTAAAGGCACATTTTCAATAAAGGAATTTTTATGTACGAACCAAGTACAATATAGAAAGCCAAAAGTACTCCCAAACGCCATCTATTTTTTGAACGAGATGTTCCGTTACGTTCGCTACCAACAAACCAAACATCAGCTACAGTCCACCATAATAGACCGATGACGATGATGTTGATGATGAGAGATGTGCGAACTACGAAGTGCATGGTGGGGGTAGAGAGAAAGATCGCAGTGCACAATGTGACAAGAAATGAAACTGCAAAAGCCCCTGTCAGCTGTCAAAACAGTCAATCAGCCAGTGACATTTCATATAAGCAAGGAATATAAAAACAAAAAAAGAGATTGAACACCTGCCCAAGAGATGGCGCCACAATCATGCACCCACCGAATACGCGTTGGAAGGACTGGTATTGGCAACTGTCAAAGTGACATCTTCAAAATAGGTCCCTAGAAAAGCTAAATTTGTATGGCGCGAAGTAGTTTTTATTTATTTTCGCGAAAATGACTCAATGTTTTGTCTCTAATTGCTCCGAAATTGAAATCCATCCGTTTTTGGAATACACTAAAATTAAAATGACGTAGATTACCGCCATAGGGAAGGTTTTTGCCTAAGAAAAGCTTTATGCCTGCATACAAGTTAGGGACCATTCATCGTCTGTTTCTTTCTATCATTGTTTGTATCTCTTTCTCTTATTGTATGGAATCTGGAACAGCGCCCTCTGCAAAAGTTTTCACCGGCCAACCCCCTTGCCAAGCGCTCTAAATCAAAAACTTGACCTACTTCACGCCAGCCGACCCACAAGTTACGCATGCATCCTACAGCTGTAAGCTCTGCCATCTAGTGGCTTTATTCGGCAACATGTGACATTAGCGCTTCGCGCCAATAAACAAGAGCACCCGTGCTGCCCCCTACAGTTTACGCACGTCTATCCCTGTACAGTCAACGCCATAAATATGTATACACTTTTGCATCTTACTTGATTGCAATAAGGTTCAAAATTGTGTACATATTATAGGCGTTTACTGTACAAGCTACTACAACGGTGGTTCGGCAGTTCCGTGCTTCCGTGACGTCACTGCTTTACCGACGGCGGTGGTACCAGACAAGACAGATGAGAAAAGTGTTACCATGTGATGTGACATTACGTAATTTTTTTATTTTTCTTTGAGGATCATGGGTTCGTAATTGCTAAAATGGTTATAGAATTATCATTTTTGTGTAGTATTTATCAAAAAAAAAACTTAACAAATCCACAATCCCTTGCTCAAAATACCCTGGCTGGATTATAGATTTGTTGTTTACTAAACATTAGCTTTTTTATGAATCTCCTAAAGTTAGATATTTTAGACTGTTTCTTTTTAAATTAAGCTTTTTTGTAATTAATTACATACCTACTCCAGCAACTGATAATAAATATGGACGGCGAGCTTCAAACAAACCGTCAGCCTGAAACTGGGAAACAACTCGATATACGCATGCTCACTACACTACGAATCAAAAGGCGTCAAAATATTAGTCTGTTTTCAATTACAGCAATTACTTAAAATACGATTGGTCTGTGTCAAAATAATTTGCTGTTATTCGTCGTAGCACTGACACTTGAAAATGACAAGACAGCGGTGTCATTGGAAACGCATTATCAGTGAACGATCTCATAAAATAAAGAACAATCATCGAATGTATCTTTTTAGTTGATAGGTTTGAATTTTATTTTTAAGGAAATAAGCTGATACTAACGTTATCGTGTTTTACTGTAGCGTTAAATGATGTTATCACAGAGTGCGTCTCTATCATACCTTAATAACTGAAAAGCGTGCACACGCAGTGAGTATTATTATAGAACGAGCGGAGCGTCGGAAGTGAGTTCTTACAAACAACTTCTGGCTCCTGGGACGTCTCTGCATTTCGATGACTTTCTGATTTTGAGAGTTCGATCGACGATTGAAAGACTGAACTTGAGTAACGTTTTCTTGATCTTTATGAAATTTGTTGGGGTTATAGTAGGGATACATATATGTAGTTTGAGAGTTCGTATATGAGCTATATTTTTTTTTTCATACAAAGTAAAAACTATTTTTCTTGTACTGCATCCAATAAAGCAACAGATGATTTTGATGATTTTGTACATTGCTTGCTCAAACAAGTTTGGAACTGTGAATTATTTTACAAATCCAGTTATTTTTAAAAGTTCTGATTCAGTTTTATAAGCAAAATCGATTCTTGCCGGTTGGATTGAATAGCGGTACTATTTTTATACAAATGAGCCGGTATATAATTTCGGTATTCCGGCTGCTAATTGATATTTTAGGATATTTTTTGGTTAATCTAATAATTTATTACGTTTACCTAAATTAGATTTCAGAATATCACGTCAACAATGCAAATGTCGGCTATTTTGATTTTAAATAATACCGACAACGATCCCTGCAGGCTTATGATGGCAGTAGTTGTCCGCCGATAACTTGATAAAAAGCTGACAACTTGACACATTCACACAGCAAAACATGACAATGTGTCAAGTTGTCAGCTTTTTATCAAGTTATCGGCGGACAACTACTGCCATCATAAGCCTGCTGCTCCGAAGCAATTGTATACTACTGCATAATCATAAGACATTTCAATGGTTGTTCAAAAGTGGGCATAGCACCATCCCCATATAAAATTATCCGGTAAAAGAAATTTATAATAATGTGGTTTCGGCTTTACTTACGTATGATAAGTGATGTCGTCTTTTTTATTATTTTTACCAGATCAACTCTGGCACCATTTTACGGCGCAAGAAGGCATTTTTATTTATTTATTAGATTTTACGTCACTCTGGGCGCTAAGTGAGATTTACCGCCCTAGATCGCAGCGGCAAATCTCACTTCGCACCCACGAGACGACGTAAAATTAATAATAATAGGTAATAAGGAAGCCCTCAGATCGCTTGTTTATGGCCCTTACCTTCGGTTCGGGCCACAAATACCCGCGATCTGAGCCCTTCTTTATTTTACCGCCCTAGGTACGTAATGTACTATTTTTCATAAACGTCACTACTACCGTGTCATAGGACCGCCATTTGTTAACTAACGGGCCTCGTGGCAGAGTTTGCAAGGACCGCCCCTCGCGGCAGACTTTTTGTGGGGTCATTTTGCAGCTCGAGTTCATAGTCTAGGTATATTACCAGTCGCTGACCTACTCATATTGATTTAGGTAATTATTATTAAGGGTGAAAAGTCTTTTACATCTGACACCTATTTAACTTGTTTTTCTCTTTCTAAATTTATTATTTCTTTTAATTAAAGCAACCGTTATATTTTTTTTAATAAATCGTAACTCGCACTTGAGTTGAATTATAGAATAGGTACCTAGTACGTTAAATATATCGTAAGATACCGAGCTATAATATATGTTATAGCCAGAGATCGGCCAAATCTGTGTTTAATTTATTGCTTAATATTTTACGAAGTATACAAATTAAATTACAGGTAAAAATAATTAATTGATCTTTGGAGTCATGTCTATATTATTGCCAACCATGACATCCATTTGGCCGATCTCTGTATAGCTCCGTCTGTGACGGGCTTTACATACATTTTATTATATTCATCAGGAAATTTACCTCATCGCCCTGGCAACACCCTTACAATCGTCAGTACAACTCTATACGCATTGCGGACCGCCCGCGCGCCGCATAGCCTCAGCTTCACAATGTTTACAAACCGAACACTCATATAATATTGTAATCCCAGTGTGAAAACCTCCATTTAAACGCGAGGTGAAATCATGTAATCCTCATGTGGTCACTAAGGTAGGTTAATTTTAGGTTCAAGGCTTTGGATATCCCAAATTTGAGGATATTGAAATAAATGCACATTTTAAGGTCTACGTTTGTGGCTAACATTATCCTCTAGTTTTTTTTTTGTTAATTACACTTAAGTATTTTTACGTGACTTCAATGAAGGAGGTTATATTTGTGTGTATTTTTTTTACAATAATGTAAACATGCAGCTAAAATGAACTAGCATTGTATTGTCAATAACAAGTTAAATTAGACTTCGAATAGGTATATTAGTCAGTTTTAGTCGTCCCGTTTCCTCACGGCCTTGGTTTTCGCATTATCAATAGCATCTTAAAGCTATGTCATGGTCATTGTATTTACGGACGCAAATATTAACACTAGAATTACATTGTCTTATTTTGATGGCTACAGTCGGCTGCAGAATTAGCTAAACGTTTGAAGTGTTCAAAATAACCTGGGCACGATGTTTTTGGTAAGAAAATAATAGCTATCTATGGGCAACCCTGCCTGATTGAGTAGAAGAATTCTGCTTATGTAGGTCAATAGGTGATAATTTACGTATTTTAATACGGTAGCCTGAGCCAAGGCATGAACATTTTTAACCGACTTCAAAAAAGGAGGAGGTTCTCAATTCGACGGATTTTTTTATTATAATTTTTTTGTATATATGTTACTCGATATCTCCGTGAATCGTTAACCAATTTTCAATTTTTTTTTAATAACGGGTATAATACCAAGTCGTGGTCTGATGATGGGATCCTTGAGAAATCAAGAGAACTCTTTAACTATTATAGGCACACGTATAGTGATTTCACTATTTTTTACAGCAACTCGGCCACTTCCTCTTGGAATAGCGGATCCTAAGTGAAGTCGGTTCTTTTCTTGTTTAAAATTATTAATTTCTACACTTTTTGGTCGGAATATACACCCAGAAGGTACATCCAACGTGTCAGTGAAAAAAGGCACGATATTCAAATTTTCGATGGAAGGTCAATCCTACGCGTCTACATTTTTTTTTTCTATTTGCCACCTTTTTCTGATAATTGACAAAGTAGATCTGTATCAGAGATGTATATATTGTATATGGTTGACACATTTCATCAAAACTGGATTAGTAGTTTAGACATGAAAATGTAACAGATAGAAATTACATTCACCTTTGCATTATTAGTACCGATGTTTTGTGACGTTCACACTTAAAGCTCACTGGTTTTGTAATTCTTGGCTTGGCACCGACTTCAAACATATCAGTTGGTAAGGGTAACGCATATAAATAATATAATGATTCATTTTATCCTTTTAGAAGTCGGTTATCTTTTTTTGGATTTTTTTTATGTACAGTCTGCAAAAAATATCATTATAAAATCTACCCCATCCCATCGAGTAGCTAATTGAACCTTATGCGATTCAAAAATACTAATAGACCGGACTCTCAGTGAAGTCCCGTTTGCAAAAATTGCGGACCTCATTCTGACTTCTGATATATATTGTATGGGTCCCAAACATCCAATTAATAGATGTTGCTAACCAGTTTTGTGGTCCCCTCTCCCCTCCCCACCCTCACAAATTTTATTAGTAAATTACAAAGATTGTTGGTTTTAATTATGGAATTTCATTAGCAGATTAGTACTTATGGGTGCCTATATGTGTCATAAATTAAATACAAGCCATTACACCAATAGATAACTTTTATTTTGATGAAATATTAAGAGGATGATAAGAGCTAAATTCCCTCCCTATCTTTTTCAGCGCGAGTGAAAGAGAAACACTGCGTTACGATTAGTATGGAAGCTCATTGCAAATTTTGCAAAATGATGAATAAAAAAAAAACTATGCATTAATTGAGAAATTTAACGCAACGAAGTTTTTAGTATTAGTGTGGTGGAATGTTGTCCTTAATTACAGACATATAAGCCAAGAAACTAAAGGCGTGCAATTGTTTTAAGCTAATTTTAGATGTAACTTTGGAATTATTTTCTATCGAGCCGATTTCGTCCAATCGTGTATTGGAATTAACCAAGTTCTTTTGAATATAATGAATATTAACATATATTTTTTTTACTTTTCCAAAACAAGTAGTTATAGCTATATGACTGTTTAAGTAACGTCAATTTGAAGGTCATCGGGTCTTGTCAGCCTCTTAAGAGTCGCCAGGACGCTCGCGTTTCCATACAAACGTAGTTAGTTATTATATGCATCCCAGCTTTGAGAGTCGTCCTTCCTTAACGCTACCCTCAATGCTCTCCGCGTTGTCTTCTTCAATTTTTGTACCATGTCAGTCAGGCGCGTAATGCGCGTATACAGCTGGGTTAAAAGGGGTATCCCCCCTCCCCCGACACGGAAGTTTTGCATACTACGGGGGCCATAGTATAGGTGCGGCCCACAAGATTTTTTGTGAAGAAATTTATTTTCGTTAATTTCTTAAGAGTCGCCAGGACGCTCGCGTCCCCATACAAACGTAGTTAAGCTCTCATTTTAAAGCGACATGCTTTAGAACCACGAAATTTGGCATGGGCATTCTAGTAGTGCAGATCTATGTCGGTCATTCGTTTTCGTGGCTAAAAATTGTAATACAAAGAAAATACAGCCAGATACAGGTTTACATACAGAACTTATTTTTGCGCTTCCAACTTCTGCGTTAGACTGTACAACTGCACCAAATTGTACAGTGTTCGCTAGAATTTTAAGTACCTATACACACCTGCACTGCTACTCCACCTAGTAACAAATAGCGTACTAGTAGTACACTAGTAGCTACTAGGTGGAGTAGCAGTGCAGGTGACATTTCTCTTACATTTTCGGTATCTTTAGGGGCTTTGACATAGATGGCGCAATCGACATGAGCTTCAAAAAGTTCTTAGTCTGTGGTCGTCTATATCTCTATAGTCTCTGGTTCGAGTTAGACTACTATTAAGAAGTTCTGTTATTCAACAGAATGGGAAAATAATAGTTTAAAATTCCCTGTTAGTGGTCTTTGACTCATTCATAATTTCTCCGTTTTGTGGCGCTTTTAGGCCGCGAGCGGTTTGTATGTGACGCATGCACAGCCGCCTTCAGATATATCGGAGCGGCCAAGGTGGTCACAAATATCTGAACAACACCTCTATTGTCAAGGTAGCTGTGTTGTATCCATTGAGGATGTGAAATAATTATATTATATTATATTTGCTCATCATCATCATTTCAGCCTTTTTATCGCCCACTGCTGAGCATAGGCCTCTCTTCGTGTACGCCACTTGTCCCGGTTCTGAGCCAACCTCATCCAAAAGTGACCCGCCACCTTCCGAACGTCGTCTACCCATCTAGCTAACGGACGCCAGGGGCTTCTTTCATCTGAAAGCGGCCACCACTCTGTCAACATTTTTGTCCACCTGTCATCACTCTGCCTAGCAACATGTCCCGCCCAGCTCCATTTTAGTTTGGTAATGACGTATCCCACGTCTTGCACCTTAGTGCGACGCCGGATCTCGACATTCCTTACTCGGTCCTGAAGCTTGATGCCGAGCATGGCGCGCTCCATGGCTCTCTGTGCCACTTGGATTTTATGCACAGTCTCCTTAGTGAGCGCCCATGTCTCGGCTCCGTAAGTCATGGTGGGCAGGACACATTGGTTGAAAAGGCGAGTTTTCAGAGATTGTGGTTATATTTGCTACAAGGAAGAAAAACATAAAAAACATTTACATAAGGATAATATACGATATTATTACAAAATCAATTAGTGGACGATAACTAACATAATAACCCGTCCTAAATTATATTTATAATAATTATATTATATTACATTTGCTACAAGGAAGAAAAACATATAAAACATTTACATAAGGATAATATACGATATTATTACAAAATCAATAAGTGGACGATAACTAACATAATAACCCGTCCTAAATTATATTTATTTTAAGCAATTAATTTATTTTTTCATACATATTTTAAAAAAGTTTTACACTTACGTACAAATAATGCAACTGCCACAAATTTACTACCTCGATTGCGAAGTTTGCCCCTTGATCGATCCTGCTCATATACGAACTCTCAAATTATACTTGTCTCTGCTACTACCCCAATAAATTGCAAAAAGTTCATAAAATCACTACTAAAGTTATCGCAGTACAACTATTCAAAATCAAAAAAGTCATCGCTTTAAACCCATGTGACGGTAACAATATGATATGACATTAGCTGGGATACACGCACAGATGTGCCCGCCGGATTTGTCTGGCGGATATGCTCGGCGCACAGTTCCGTCCTTATACACGGAAAAAATAGTGTGTTAGCAAAGTACCAATTTGGCTCGGTTAAAATATTTTTGGTTATATACAACCAAGTCTTATTTAAATCACGCAATTAAGCTTTGTTAATTACAAACAAGCAATTATTGCTAACTATTCTTGGTTATTTTTACCAAGCACTTATTTAAATCCAAATAAGTGTCCTAGTAAATATAACCCTTCCCTGATTCCCTTATTTATTTTTAACTAATTTAATGGTGTAGTTTCACATACGTAAGTTAGCCAAGTTGACTTCTTTGATTTAAGCAACGAACTTTGCAGGCTCCATGCGAAGCGAGTCACTCGGTTGTAAATAGCAAAAACTTATTTATTTCTAGCCGTTTCATTTTCTCAGTGTATGGCGCGAATTGGACACGAATTTGTCTGCGAACACTACTGAATAGCACCATACATGGACGGATTTATCCGCCGGGCATATCCGGCGGGCAGATTTGTGTGTGTATCCCTAACTATTTCCGTTGTGTCCAAAGTTGTTGTAAGAACTTCACTTCGCTTTTGCTTGCTCGTTTTCCGCGTTAAAATTAATATTCTTAATAACAACATTATGTCGGGTGTCTGAACTGGTTCGATTCTAACTGTACAAATTAGCTCTCCGTCTCGATGCGACAGACAAACGATATTTAATTACTTTTACAATGCATGAGCTCGGAAAGTGCTCGATTTAAGGGTAATGTCGTGTATAGAAAGCGATTCTTTGCCGCACACGTGCGACGGATTTGCATAGTGCTTTTCTGCACAACCGGCCGGCGCCCGCCCGCCACCAGCCCGCGCCCGCGGTGTACTTCTCTGCGAGTCTGCATAGTGCTAGTTATATACTACATTAAATCCAATTTACGTCACTCTGGGCGGTAAGTGAGATTTTACGCCCACGGGCGCAGCGGCAACTCTCACTTCACACCCAGGAGAAGACGTAAAATTGTGTACGCACCACGGGCGGTAATAAAGAAGGCCTCAGATCGCTTGTCTATGGCCCTTACCTTCGGTTCGGGCCACAAATATCCGCGATCTGAGCCGTTCTTTATTTTACCGCCCTAGGTGCGTAATGTACTATTTTATTATTGATTTCCTCGCATAATGCATTGTAAAATGTTGTATGCTCCATTTGTATAAAACAAGTAGGTAAATTCGGGCGGTAAGTGAGATTTGCCGCCCACGGGCGCAGCAGCAAATCGCACTTCACACCCAGGAGAAGATGTAAAATTGTGTACGCACCACGGGCGGTAATAAAGAAGGCCTCAGATCACTTGTTTATGGCCCTTACCTTCGGTTCGGGCCACAATTACCCGCGATCTGAACCGTTCTTTATTTTACCGCCCTAGGTACGTAATGTACTATAACGGATAATTTAGCTAATTAATGTATATAACATGTTTATGTATATAAATTGACAATAGCTAGGGATACACGCACAGATCTGTCCGCCGGATTTGTCCGACAGATATGCCCGGCGAAATCCTACAAACAATAAACAAAAACAAACTGCGCGCGCCAACCCGCCCTGCCAAGCGTGGCGCGTATGGCAAACCCCTCCTTAAGTGGACGTCTTATGGCTGAGATGATGATGATGATGATATGCCCGGCGGACAGATCCGTCCGTGTATGGCGCTATTCAGATGTGTGCGCAGACAAATCCGTGTCCAATTTGCGCCATACACGCACAGATTTGTCCGTCGGGCATATCCGTCGGACAAATCCGGCGTGCACAATTGCACATGTTCGTTAATGAAAGCATGGTTGTGTCTTGAAAATGCGTGATTGCGAAGCAATGAAGGTAAATATGGACTTTACATTATTTTACTTTTATATTGATACCGAATATGTATTTATGCCACACCTGGCCATAAAGTGGCTTTTTGGCCGAGACGGTTTTTTGGAAAAAGACGCTTTCTGGCCAAGTGTAGACATAAAATGATGTACACAACACGGGAGGTAATAAATAAAGCCCTCGATCGCATATTTACGTCCCTCGCTTGCAGCTCGGGCCGCAAACTTCTGCGATCTCGGCCTTTCTTTGTTTTACCATCCTAGTTGTGTAATGTTAGACTATTGTACTATTATTTCTTTTCAAAAATTTAATATCATTCTGATATCAAAGAGCACAAGTAGCGAGACCGAAGCTAATGTCAATAACCATTAAATTGTTTGAATGGACGATTGTTCAAAGTTAAGGCACCACTTAGATAAGATAATAGGTACGTAACATACATAATTAATTAGATAGCGATGTTCGTGAAAGAACAACATTGTTTCCAAGTAAACCTACCTATAAAAATCCCAACTACAAAAAGAATACCCCGTCTAAAATGTCCGCCTGCGGCATGGTCCCCATTACGCTGGCGGCGTTACCTCTCTGCACAGCTAAGGATATCCGCTGGGAGAGGTACGCGCCAGCTCTATGGTCCCCTGTAGTCTCGACCAATCGGGCCGCCAGGGCCTTCATAAAGTGCTTCATGTCGGCCGACCAGGGGCCCAGTGTCTCTACTGCGAGCGCCGCAAACTCGTAGTCCTTAAGTAAGGACGAGTATTTGCGGCGCTTGAGAACATTGTTTCCTATTATGGGATTGTACAGCTAAACTGTGTAGGAAATAACAATACTAGTTAATGGATATTAACTGTTATTTAAACGGGCAAACAAACACAACTGATGGTAAGCAGCTACCGTAGTCTACGCCTGAAACTTTAGAGGTGGCACATGCGCGTTGCAGACCTTTAGCTAGCTGTACACTTTTTAAACCCATGCTGTGTGTTTTTAGGCCTAAGCCTGCAAAGTAAGTTTTTTGTTTCAACGTACAGCGTCATTCATACAGCGTTAAAGACGGCGGCAGGATTTACGGACAGCTGAAGTTCCTTATGAGCATTAGTATGATGATGATGAGTATGAGAATGGGTATATGTATGAGTATACGGTATAGGGAATAGGTTACAGGTATGGTTATGATAATAAATAAAACTATAAATAAATTCCCAAAAGCCAAACAGTATCTTAAGTATAATTTAAGCTAAACTAAAGGTTAAAATCTCGATCTCGAGCTAAGATCAGGTGAGATCGTAGTCAAACGCCTGCCTATTCTGAATAAAAAAAAAAAAAAAAAAGCTAAATTTTTAGTTTAGCTCGAGATAAAGCCAACTTTAGCCGCTTTGACAATAGTATAAATAATAACGCCATTATGGTATACAACAAATTAAATGACGAGATGAAAGATTACAATGAAATCATTTGATAAAAAACTAAAGTAATATTTTTTTAAATATACCTTATTATAACATTAACGAATATTTTGCAAATGCACTTGACTAGACATTCTAAGTATGACATTCACGAGGAATTTATTGAATTATTAATACAGTTTATGCCACACCTGGCCATAAAGTGGCTTTTTCCGCACGCTGCGCGTACGGAAAAAGACGCTTTCTGGCCAAGTGTAGACATAAAATGATGTACACAACACGGGAGGTAATAAAGAAAGCCCTCGATCGCATATTTACATCCCTCGCTTGCAGCTCGGGCCGCAAATTTCTGCGATCTCTGCCTTTCTTTGTTTTACCACCCTAGTTGTATAATGTCCTATTTCACACCACCTGCTCGACAATGCCAAATTATGTATCATGAAAACCCCACCGAAAGCAAATCATTGTATGCAAGCATCTTTAGCGGGGAATAATGTTACATTATAACCCGCCGGGTAATAATGTGATATTACTTCTTATTGTTATGTCCTTAAAGTCTAATTTCGCAAAATCCGGACGGCGCCTCAGCTAATCCTCGCCTGATTTGAATGTGGAACACATTTTAAATCCTAAAACAATTGCCGCGGGTGTCATAAGAGGCTGCAGTATACGGAGAAATACTTCAGATTATATTAAAGTAGAAGATAAAATTCTAATAATACGTACTGAACATCCATTTTCTCTTTTGATTTACTCTCATAAAATTCCGTTTTTAGTAGCCTTGGTTTTGTTATTGTCTCGCAAAAGGTGAGAAAAGTAGAGTATACTCCTTGGGGATAAAGCTGTTTTAGTCACAGGCGCGCTTAAATCCCTCACTGCACTCAGGACTCAGTCTTAATTCAATTACAATCAAAATTAACTCATAACTCCCTCGCTGCGCTCGGCAGTTAAATCTAGAGTCCTTCGTTACGTTCAGGATTCAATAACGCGGCCGTGACATAAAACAGTGCTTTATCCCCTTGGTGTACAACCTACTATATAAGGTTACAGGCGAAGCGTGAACAATGCTCATTATTACCCTGGGTAAACATGTATGAATAGAGGGCTTGTGTGAGTACCTACTATGCTGAGTCGAATTAGGTTAATGGTCGGACTATGCTATTTGGTGACAGAAGTTTAGGCTTATTTGAACCGACTTCAAAAAACGAAGTTACATAATCGGGTTTAAGTCTTTTTGCTGCTATACAGGGTGTAACAAAAATACTGGTGATCCATTTAAGGTATTTGGTATCGTAATTGCGGTCCCAGCCGGCCTGCCCTCCATACAAAACCATTAATTTTTGCGCGCGAAAAAATAATTTTCTTACTTTTACAAAATAAGAATACGATACCAATTATGCCCTTAAAGGGATCATCAGTATTTGTGTTACACCTTATATAATTCTATCGATAATACTATACTAGCCTCTAACGGCCAAGCACAGATGGAATTGTTAAAAAGTTTAAAAACCTTAGACGCACTTTTTTGCGCATCGCAATTGCATGATAGACTCTGTTAAGCAGGCCCTTACAGGGTTACAGGCCAAGGATCTCGACTCCAAATGGCGTGCAATAGTGACTTCAATTTACACTCAATATCTTATATCAACCCC
Organism: Pammene fasciana; assembly: GCA_911728535.1. Classification (NCBI taxonomy): domain Eukaryota; kingdom Metazoa; phylum Arthropoda; class Insecta; order Lepidoptera; family Tortricidae; genus Pammene; species Pammene fasciana. Next base: position 43,093,539 of record OU452272.1, on the reverse strand, counting down.
CGACGCAAAAATAGGGTTGTTAAAAGTTTTATACTTTTAATTGTCAGCACCGTAACGGTAAAATGTTGAACCGGTTTGAAAGCGGTTTTATTATTTGAAACCAGATTTTCCAGCGATGTTTTATCAAAAGTTGTAACAGAAATCACCCTTTTCGTCATGGTATATGCATAGATCACGTCAACCATAAGATTGAGCATATAAGACGAGTCGAGGTCAGCACACAAAGGCGCTCCCAGTACTAATTTAGCATGGGGGCGCGACGAGCGACCGCTTCAGTCGCGTCCACGGTTTCGATCGGTAGCAGGGCTCGGATACCGGAATTTGCTCCATAGTAAAAACCGGTTTTGTTTCGTTTTTTTGTTACTGTTTCATACTTAATCGAGAAATCCTATAATGTGAAGTGAAAACCTAAAAATTATATTGGGTTTTACATATAAACCATATTTTAGTTAAATATATTGGGTTATTTCGCGGTTTTTTACTTTAACCGGTTACGAACCCTGATCGGTAGCCGTGATATTATAACAATCTTAAAATAGTATTTTTTCTACTCGCCGACTATAATGCTTGAATTGAGACTTTGTACAGAGAACTACTAGCGCATACATTTCGATGATCGCATATTCGCCGCGTGGCCGGGAGGCGCTCGACACCTATTTTAGTTTTGTCGACCAAACTAAAATGGCTTTTCATATAGTACGTTTTATTTAAGGTGTCGAAATTGTAGGTAGAAATCCCTAGTAATATTCCGACATCTTAAATAATTACTACTTTATAGTATTACTAGCTGTACCCGCGCGGCTTCGCTCGCGTGTGTTGCAGTTTTTATTTTATTTATTCTTTATTTAATAAGCATATGTTTAACTTAAAAATTATTACATTGCCCCACAAAACTATGATAATAGTTTGACTGTGGGATCGCAGTCTCATTATATAACATCTAAGTATGTATAGACAAGCTATTACACTAAGTCTAAATAATATTTTTTTAATCTTTTCTTAAATATAGTGTACTCTTTCTCGCATCGAATGGCTTCCGGTAAACTATTGAGAAGGTATGGGATGCGTTTCTTACGCGTTCTGTCCCCATAATAGTTATTGACTCTCGGGACGAATAGTTTACCGGAAGTCATGGATTTAGTGCTATAGGTATGATCGGGAGGTTTCAAATTAAAATAGTCCGAATTATGGTCAAGGTAGCCATGGTTATTTAAAGCAAGTAAATACTTATGTTTTGAGCTAACCGGTAATACTTTGCAAATTTTAAATAGTGGTCTATAGTCATTTTTGTACTTGTGTTTAGTTTTATTGTTAACTAGTAATTTTAAAAATCTTAGTTGCATATTTTCTAGTCTATCGATATTGGTTTTAGTTGTAAGTCCATAGCTGTCGAGACCATAACACAGTATAGAATCTACTAATGACTGATACAATTGATTTGATTTTTGATTCTGTTACTTTTCGTTATCCTCAACAGTCCATTGCTGAACGCTTTCTACTTATAAAATTTTATAAAGTCAGTTTAGCAGTTTAGCTAAAACCGACTTCATCCATATAACTTCGATATCCCAAAAGATCGACGGAAAGCGTCTAAGACTGGACTGTGTCAGCCATGGTCAAGATAAGCATGTGAGTGGGAAGATCTGGCGAGCTAAAAAGTCTTTTTCTCCCATCTTGAATGTTAAACCTAACAGTTCTTGGTATACTTAACAATAGTACGGTGGATTTTTTCTTTGTGCAGGGGGCTCCGCCCCCCGAGCCCCCTTTCTTTGCCGCCCGTCACGTGCTAAACCCTATCAAAACTCTTTTTCTCCCATCTTGAATGTTTAACCTAACAATTCTTGCTATACTTAGCTATAGTACGGTGAATTTTTTCTTTATGCGGGGGGCTCCGCCCCCCGAGCCCCCCTTGTTTATCGCCTATTCCGTGGTAAGCCCTATCAAAACTCTTTTTCTCCCATCTTAAATGATTAACCTAACAATTTTTGGTATCATTAGCAATACTACGGTATTTTTTTATGCGGGGGGCTACGCCCCCCGAGCCCCCCTTTAATTGCGACCCGTCACGTGATACACCCTGTCAAAACCCTTTTTCTTCCATCTTGAATGTTTCACCTAACAATTCTTGCTATACTTAGCAATAGTACGGTGAACTTTGTGGGCTCCGCCCCCCGAGCCCCCCTTATTTACCGCCTATTCCGTGGTAAGCCCTATCAAAACTCTTTTTCTCCCATCTTAAATGATTTTAACCTAACAATTTTTGGTATCATTAGCAATACTACGGTGTTTTTTTATGCGGGGGGCTCCGCCCCCCGAGCCCCCCTTTAATTGCGGCCCGTCACGTGATACACCCTGTCAAAACACTTTTTCTCCCATCTTCAATGTTTAACCTAACAGTTCTTGGTATACTTAGCAATAGTACGGGGTGTTTTTTCTTTATGCGGGGGGCTCCGCCCCCCGAGCCCCCCTTGTTTACCGCCTGTCCCGTGGTTAGCCCTATCAAAACTCTTTTTCTCCCATCTTAAATGATTAACCTAAAAATTTTTGGTATCATTAGCAATCTACGGTGTTTTTTCTTTATGCGAGGGGCTCCGCCCCCCGAGCCCCCTTTCTTTGCGGCCCGTCACGTGCTAAACCCTATCAAAACTCTTTTTCTCCCATCTTGAATGTTTAACCTAACAATTTTTGGTATACTTAACAATAGTGCGGGGTGTTTTTTCTTTATGCGGGGGGCCCCGCCCCCCGAGCCCCCCTTGTTTGCCGCCTATCCCGTGGTAAGCCCTATCAAAACTGTTTTTCTCCCATCTTGAATGTTTAACCTAACAATTCTTGCTATACTTAGCTATAGTACGGTGATTTTTTTCTTTATGCGGGGGGCTCCGCCCCCCGAGCCCCCCTTGTTTACCACCTATTCCGTGGTAAGCCCTATCAAAACTCTTTTTCTCCCATCTTAAATGATTAACCTAACAATTTTTGGTATCATTAGCAATATTACGGTGTTTTTTTTATGCGGGGGGCTACGCCCCCTAAAGCCCCCCTTTAATTGCGGCCCGTCACGTGATACACCCTGACAAAACCCTTTTTCTTCCATCTTGAATGTTTAACCTAACAATTCTTGCTATACTTAGCAATAGTACGGTGAATTTTGTCTTTATGCGGGGGGCTCCGCCCCCGAGCCCCCCTTGTTTACCGCCTATTCCGTGGTAAGCCCTATCAAAACTCTTTTTCTCCCATCTTAAATGATTAACCTAACAATTTTTGGTATCATTAGCAATACTACGGTGTTTTTTATGCGGGGGGCTCCGCCCCCCGAGCCCCCCTTTAATTGCGGCCCGTCACGTGATACACCCTGTCAAAACCCTTTTTCTTCCATCTTGAATGTTTAACCTAACAATTCTTGCTATACTTAGCAATAGTACGGTGAATTTTGTCTTTATGCGGGGGGCTCCGCCCCCCGAGCCCCCCTTTTTTAGCGCCTATTCCGTGGTAAGCCCTATCAAAACTCTTTTTCTCCCATCTTAAATGATTAACCTAACAATTTTTGGTATCATTAGCAATACTACGGTGTTTTTTTTATGCGGGGGGCTACGCCCCCTAAAGCCCTCCTTTAATTGCGGCCCGTCACGTGATACACCCTGTCAAAACCCTTTTTCTTCCATCTTGAATGTTTAACCTAACAATTCTTGCTATACTTAGCAATAGTACGGTGAATTTTGTTATTATGCGGGGGGCTCCGCCCCCGAGCCCCCCTTGTTTACCGCCTATTCCGTGGTAAGCCCTATCAAAACTCTTTTTCTCCCATCTTAAATGATTAACCTAACAATTTTTGGTATCATTAGCAATACTACGGTGTTTTTTATGCGGGGGGCTCCGCCCCCCGAGCCCCCCTTTAATTGCGGCCCGTCACGTGATACATCCTGTCAAAACCCTTTTTCTTCCATCTTGAATGTTTAACCTTACAATTCTTGCTATACTTAGCAATAGTACAGTGAATTTGTCTTTATGCGGGGGGCTCCGCCCCCCGAGCCCCCCTTGTTTACCTCCTATTCCGTGGTAAGCCCTATCAAAACTCTTTTTCTCCCATCTTAAATGATTAACCTAACAATTTTTGGTATCATTAGCAATACTACGGTGTTTTTTATGCGGGGGGCTCCGCCCCCCGAGCCCCCCTTTAATTGCGGCCCGTCACGTGATACATCCTGTCAAAACCCTTTTTCTTCCATCTTGAATGTTTAACCTTACAATTCTTGCTATACTTAGCAATAGTACAGTGAATTTGTCTTTATGCGGGGGGCTCCGCCCCCCGAGCCCCCCTTGTTTACCTCCTATTCCGTGGTAAGCCCTATCAAAACTCTTTTTCTCCCATCTTAAATGATTAACCTAACAATTTTTGGTATCATTAGCAATACTACGGTGTTTTTTATGCGGGGGGCTCCGCCCCCCGAGCCCCCCTTTAATTGCAGCCCGTCACGTGATACACCCTGTCAAAACACTTTTTCTCCCATCTTGAATGTTTAACCTAACAGTTCTTGGTATACTTAGCAATAGTACGGGGTATTTTTTCTTTATGCGGGGGGCTCCGCCCCCCGAGCCCCCCTTGTTTGCCGCCTGTCCCGTGGTAAGCCCTATCAAAACTCTTTCTCCCATCTTAAATGATTAACCTAAAAAATTTTGGTATCATTAGCAATCTACGGTGTTTTTTCATTATGCGGGGGGCTCCGCCCCCCGAGCCCCCCTTTCTTTGCGGCCCGTCACGTGCTAAACCCTATCAAAACTCTTTTTCTCCCATCTTGAATGTTTAACCTAACAATTCTTGGTATACTTAGCAATAGTACGGTGAGTTTTTTCTTTATGCGGGGGGCGCCGCCCTTCGAGCCCCCCTGTCTTTGCCGCCTGTCACGTGCTAAACCCTATCAAAACTCTTTTCCTCCCATCTTAAATGATTAACCTAACAATTTTTGGTATCATCAGCAATACTACGGTGTTTTTTATGCGGGGGGCCCCCCTTTAATTGCGGCCCGTCACGTGATACATCCTGTCAAAACTCTTTTTCTCCCATCTTGATTGTTTAACCTAACAGTTCTTGGTATACTTAGCAATAGTACGGTGGGTTTTTTTTTATGCGGGGGGCTCCGCCCCCCGAGCCCCCCTTTCTTTGCCGCCTGTGACGTGCTAAACCCTATCAAAACTCTTTTTCTCCCATTTTTAATGTTTAACCTATTAATTCTTGGTATAATTAGCAATAGTACGGTGTGTTTTTTTATGCGGGGGGCTCCGCCCCCCGAGCCCCCCTCTGTTTGCGGCCCGGCACGTGATATACCCTGTCAAAACTCTTTTACTCCCATCTTGAATGTTTAACCTAACAATTCTTGCTATACTTAGCAATAATACGGAGTATTTTTTCTTTATGCGGGGGGCTCCGCCCCCCGAGCCCCCCTTTCTTTGCCGCCTGTCACGTGCTAAACCCTATCAAAACTCTTTTTCTCCCATTTTTAATGTTTAACCTAACAATTTTTGGTTTGGCAGTCCGGTGTGTTTTTTTCCTTTTTCGCGGGGTGTTCCCCGACCCCCTCCCCCTTTTATCAACCACCTCGTGGACTTAACAGTTTGTTGAATTTTGTAATTCTTATTTATTTTTTCCCCTTGCATAGGCTTATATTGGCCCAATGGTTGACGACTGGTAGAGAATACAATTTGGTATTATACTTACTCGCCATTTCGTGCAATATCATCAGTGTTTTCAACAGCTCTGTTGATGAGATAGGCGTTGCTAAGCAACCGCGTGCTAGCGCGCCAGGAGAGGCGCCAAAAAGAAGGAAGAAAGAGGTAGCATAGATAGTACCTACCTACTATAGCCATCTAGGGATATCTCTGCGAACTCGTGTTGCATTTAGTTTGCACCTAAACTACATATGTAGTGGTCAGATTTTGCGTAAAGAGGACTCGGTAGTAACAAAGTTCTGCGAGAGATAGCGTTACCTAATCGTATAGCCAAAGACATGTCTAGATACCCCTTTTGATGGTACGTATTTTTTACTTTTCCACTATATTTAACCAGTATATTATTATTTAACACATTTATTTATTTATACGAATGAATATGAACTAACCGAAAGTAGTTTAACAAATATCAATTTGCTGCTTGAGCTTAACACTCATATTCATTTCACATACAAAGTTTAAACCCCCCTTAAACCCCCTTAAATCCAAAAAGTTCGTATTTTTTATAGCCTATGTCCTGACCAGAGGTCTGTTGAACCTGCTAGTGAAGTTTTTATCGAAATCGGTTCAGGCGTTTTGACGCCAACTCTCCCCATCCAAACAGACAAACAGACAAACAGACAAACAGACAAAAATTCTAAAAATCGTCGAAACGTGTTCTGTTATTGATTCTAAGAGCTACTAACTTATTTTTTTACTAATATCTCCAATGTACAGATTTTTTACCCTCTTCACCTTTATTATATGTATAGATAGTTCTCTCAGGTGTCGAGCGCCGCCCGACCGCGACAGCGTGGCCGGGCCGGGCGGCGCTCGACACAATATAGAGGCAGCAGATTGTTACGCATTTATTGAACTCTATTCTAACCAACTTGCCTAATTTGAGTGCTTGTAGAAAAAGTATTGTATACAATAGTGACATAATTGAGCTTTTCAATCTCGTACCTTACTTAGGCCACTCAGCAAGCTTCGTGGCCTAAACACGGTACTCGACTGTAAAGCTCTTTATTATGTCACGATTGTATAAAATACTATTATTTATACTACCTAACAAACGTCCTCTACGAACGTGCTATAATATTCAATGAAAATCCTTAAAATCATCGTCGGCAATGCTAAAAACTCTATCGGAAACCATGCGCTAGTCTACAAAGACTTACAGCATTAAAGAAGACAAGTAGAAAAAATACTTATAGGTGTTAACCTAGACCTTAAATTATAGTAAAATTGTGTAGTTAAAATTGGAGCGATTCATAAATGGTGAGAAGACGACCAACGTGTGGTGAACTCGTCCTCTTTGTAATAGCTTCATAAGGACGTGTCTGTGTACCAAATATGTGGTTACATGAAATGTCATTACATTGGACATCAAGTCCATCAAGACGGACAAGGAGGTCAGATAATTATGCATTTTTAATGAAATTTTATATTAAAAGACAACGCAATACGGCTCTTTGGCACGATTTGGCGCAATAAGAAATCGATTAAGAACACTAAAAACCCTATTTTCATCTATTTTGGTTATCGCAAACGGTTTATGGTATGTCTATGTCACTCCCACAATCAAGACGAATTGAAGAGGTGTAGATCCGTCAAGCTATGTAGGATGTGTATAGGAAATGCAACCGGTTTACTTCGTATGAAAAATAACCAGTTAACCGGTTAAAAACCGAACAAAAAAAAACTGCGCGCGCCAACCCGCCTGCCAAGCGTGGCGCGTATGGCAAACCCCCCCTTTTGAAGGGGAGGCCTATGTTCGCAGTGGCCGTCTTATGGCTGAGATGATGATGATGATGAGTATGTTTTTAAGTAATTGCTTTCATATTGTTTGGAGATCCGATTTTGGTATCAGATATTATTTTGGTGATACATATAATTTGCCGGAAATTTTAAGTATTTTTTCTTTGGAAATTGATGACTTAGTTTGATATTACTTGTTGGTATAATTTTGGAGACAGATCTATCATTCTTGTGGCCAATCTTATCATCGACTTTGCATTTATCTGGTGATCGGTTTTAATAACGATTTCCTTTGAGGTGCGGAAAAACAGATTGTGATCTGATTCCTCCCCGGGCTTCCGATTCCGGGATTTTTCAGTCTGAAAACCTCAGGATTCCGGTACTTTAGATAGGTACAAAAAAAAATCGGCATTGGAAGCTCTACTCACCTTAATATTATAATAAAATCCAATGCATGGGAATGTCTGTCACTTGACCTTGAAAACCGATCTACTAAGATATTGCAAGAAACGAGATAATAGTGGGAAAAATAACTCCCACTTGACTCAATATCTACCGTATAGCTAATACCTATACGATAGAATATACAAAGAATCACTTTTCATATGGTTACTGTTGCCATAGAGTAACATTTATAGTAGAGCAGCACAGCCTAAGAACTTTTTGAAGCTCACGAATAGCGTACTAGTAGTACACTAGTACCTACTAGATGGAGTAGCAGTGCAGATGACATTTCCTCTTACATTTTGGGTATCTTTAGGTCGCTTTCGGATGACGTGATTAACTTGAGCATGGGCATTCTAGCAACTAATTTTTAGCAACGAAAACGAATTACCGACATAGATCTGGGGGGTGATTTTTGAGATTAGAGCACTCGAAAGTGACATTTAAAACTCTGAATAAAACGATGAAATTATGTGTTAAAAATAAAAGCGATAGAAATTTAAAATAATGATTATTTAAACTATTAATTCCATGCGAAAAAATTGGCGATAAACTTTTGTGTGCGATTATTTTCGAGCTTGAATTTTTTGAATTCGAGCGTCCGGCTGTCAAAAATCGGCCCCCTGTACTACTAGAATGCCCATGCCAAGTTTCGTGGTTCTAAAGCATGTCGTATTAAAATGAGAGCTAAACTACGTTTGTATGGGAACGCGAGCGTCCTGGTGACTATTAAGCTGTGCTGCTCTACTATATAAGTTACTCTATGCTGTTGCTGGTCTAATGATCTAGCTTTAACCTAGTTGACACTATTTCCCAGGGAACTAACACGATTAGGTCTGACGGGTCAGGTCTAGAATCTAGATCGGATGGGTTTAACTTAATCATTTCGGTGCTGGTATGATGGTCGCACTTATCGACACGATAGTGTTAGTTTGTCTACAGTTCGTGTAGTGTTAAACAGTTATCAGCTAGATCAACCCTATCCATGATACGCCTACGGTTTGCCCGATTTTAGGGTATTTTCTACGGAACAATAGTGACATTTTCAAGTCAAAGGTATTAAGATTAAGTTAGGTTATTAGAGTTTATTTTCTAAATGATATTTTATGTCAGTAACACCTTATTCATCATCATCATCTCAGCTATAAGACGTCTACTGCTCTGAACATAGGTCTCCCCTTTGGACCTTCATAAGTCAGGGCCGTAGCTAGGGGGGGGGGGGCATTAGGGGGCAATGCCCTACCTTAAAAACTCGTTACATAGAAGAAAAAGGCCAATAACAGTCATCCGTTATTTAACAATATCTATGTCTCATAACTGAAACATTTAAAAATAATAAACTTTTTGTGACAAATGCTCAAAACAGTAAAGGTACATACCGAAAATAAAGAAAATAACTGCAATCTTAACTGCAATTCTGGCTACGGCCCTGCCATAAGTATCGGTCGGAAGCGACTTGCATCCAGCGTCTTCGAGCGACCTTTATAAGGTCGTCTGTCCATCTTGTGAGTGGACGTCCTACGCTGCGCTTGCTAGTCCGTGGTCTCCACCTTATTTGCAACAGACAATGATGTACCTTTAACTTTATATGTTTGTCAGTTTATTTTTTATGTACTTGCAGCCAGATTTGAACCAATCCTTGATGTCCGAATGAGCTGCAATGTAGCACACCTGCGTAAAATAAGCGCTTGCTCTTGGAAAAGTTCAGGAGTCCATCCATAATTTTTCCTTTTATATATTACTAGCGCCCCGCCCCGGCTTTCGCACGTGTGCAATTATACATATAATCCTTCCTCTTGAATCACTCTATCTATTAATAAAACGCATCAAAATCCGTTGCGTAGTTTTAAAGATCTAAGCATACATACAGACAGACGGCAGGAAGCCACTTTGTTTTAAGTATACTATGTAGTGATTACTGTACCACTTTGCGTGCTCATTGTGATTCTGGGTTATTAGAGTTTAATGATACCTATTATATATGTTTTTTTTGTTTTAGGCGCAAAATAAAGCACCTGGCGCTTGCGCGCTGCTCGAGCGTGCGCCGGCGCACGCTGCTGGCGTTTCTCGCGCTGGCCGCGCTGGCGCTGGTGGCGCTCAGCTCCGGAGGCGGTGAGTACTGCACTATCCTGGCCTAGTCACGGAATGAAGCAGCTGGCTCAGCGCGTCTACATCTTGGGCCCGTCTAAGGCGGCTTAAACACGGGTGGGCGAGGGAGATAACGCTCTACATGTGTATAGCGCTGTCACGCTTGCACACCCTCGCCGCATCCGGTTGCGGAGTCAGTGTGACGCAGCTGTGCAACGGAACGAGATCGCAATATCGTGTGCTCACTCTAACGTATATAATATCTGCGTCCGCATGATAGATAGCCCATGGTGTAGGGGTTTTAGCCGTGAAATCGTGACTTCAAGCAAATAGTTCTTGTAAATTTTGTTTCTTATAAAAACACGCGATATAAATGTATTAAAATTACAATAGGAAAAATACTACGGGTTCGGTTTTCGGTCGGCAACGCGCATGTAACACCTCTGGAGTTGCAGGCGTCCATAGGCTACGGTAGCTGCTTACCATCAGGCGGGCCGCTTGTTTACCACCGTCGTGGTATGAAAAAACTAAAACTTTTGAAAACCTGCAAAATCTGAACAAAATGTTTTCAGTTTTCCACTTCATTGCATCAATTCAGTGTTATTGAACGTACCTATTTAACTAAATGAAAAAAAATTCACGCATGTTCTCAATTAGACACACTTAATACCTTCAACTCGATATGGTAATTAGCACGCTTCGGAGTTCTTCAGTACGGACTATAGTGCGGCATTCCAACGTTAATATATTGATCTGTTACTGATTTTGTAATATGATAAGTCATCTTCATCCTAGCGCTTGTTGCGGTTCCGGATTTTTACTGCGTTTTAATAGTCTCAGATCCGCTTAGTAACCTAAACCTAAAATTTGGTACTAAAACACTCAACATCTTTAAGGTTAAAAATAATCGTGCATAAAAATTGTGTTCACGATTAGATTTGATTTGATTAATTTTATTTCTAATTTAAAAGGGTATGTTACATACAACCATTGTCTTAAAATATCATGAAATCGCAAAGAGATCGTCCGTGTACCGTGTATAAGTTTATCAATTTGATATTGAAGTGTCTGTTATGTCATCATTATCAAAACGACATAATTTTCGGATTGTGTTAATTAAATAAACAAAAAAAAAATTATTTTGGTTTTTGATTTGAATGACGTTTCATCCCTTTTAGGTATGAAGTCAACATTGATTAACAAACATTTAATAAAACTAGCGAAAAAAAGAATCAAAGTATAATCAGAGACTATAGAGATAGAGATATAGACGACCACAGCCTAAGAACTTTTTGAAGCTCATGTCAATTGCGCCATCTATGTCAAAGCCACCTAATGATACCGAAAATGTAAGAGAAATGTCACCTGCACTGCTACTCCACCTAGTAGCTACTAGTGTACTACTAGTGTAGCTATTTGTTACTAGGTGGAGTAGCAGCTAAGTGCAGGTAAAATTTCTCTTAAATTTTCGGCATCTCTAGGTGGCTTTGACATAGATGGCGCAATTGACAGGAGCTTCAAAAAGTTCTTAGGCTGTGGTGGTCTATGTCTCTATAGTCTCTGTTATATTATAATACATTTATTTTCCGCCACCAGCCAGTGCCCAAGGCTGGGTAAACAGGGATATTCTCAATATGCCAAATGTACACTAATGGGTTCCTGTTATTATATCAAATTAAAATCAATACAATGACTAACAACATTTCTGAATTGGCTTCCTGTTCGTTAAATAGTTGGTAACCGACTGCAAGTGTGTAATAGCTTGACCGATTTGCGTGAAAATATTTGTTTTTAAATAAAAGCTATTTCGTTCGCTCTTTCTCAACTGACTACTTACGTAAGAAAAGTCACCTCAGTTTCGTTACACGTTCTCACACAAATTATTAGTCAAACTCAAATGTGGCGTTTTCAAGTAAAAGGTACATCATTGTCGGTTGTTACTAGAGTTTAATTCAAAATTATTTTCAAGGCGTTTTGTGATTGGGAAAACTATTTTAATACTCGCCAGTTTCTCCTTTATTATCTTAAACGTAGGTATGACTAATTGGAAAAAAGTTGGTAACCTAGTGTATCTTTTTCCCTTGTACAGCACAAAAAAAATGCTAAAAAACCAGAAATACATTCTGTGCGGAAATAGTACATTTCGATATTAGTGCGGAAAGTATGACATTACTTCACGAGTACCGAGATAACTTGCCACAAGCCGTAGGCGAGTGGCAAGACTCGGGACGAGTGAAGAATGACATTTACGCACGAGTATCGAACGACGTTTTTTAATAAAGTTGCGAAAAATATATAAAACTGTCAATTACTCACTTTGAGGTTACTTTAGTACATGTATCCGAACGCTCCGCGCGGTGCGGTGCGGCGCTGTGATTGGCTGTCTGTCACTGTCATTAGCTGTGATTGGCTGGAAAAGTAAAAAGCACTAGTGCGCGATATCAAACTTTCCGCCAGGGCTTGTAACCGGTTAATGCAAAAAACCCCGAAATTATCCAATATATTTAATTATTTTATGGTTTTTATGTAAAACCCGATGTTTTATTATAGTTTTCACTTCAAATTATAGGATTTTTCGATTGAGTATAAAACAGTAACGAAAAGAACGAAAAAACAAACCGGTTTTTTACTATGGATTTCGGTTACGGTTACAAGCCCTGCTTTCCGCACGCTAAACCACTACAAGAAAAGCACTTTTTTGAGCAACTGTATTATAAGTGTCGTAGAATGTATGAGCTCCCATATAAACCACGCCACTTCTTTACCGTAACAACACTACTAATATTGTGTGCCACGACGTTGAGTAGGTACCAGTAAAGAAAAAGAAAAAGAAAAAGAAAGAAAAAAAGAAAATGAAAAAGAAAAGAAAGAAAGAATATTAAACTGTCACACCATTTGTAAATGCTGTTTATTAATGTACACCGCTTGAGAATCAAGCGACTTGTGTTGCATGACATGTGTTGTCGCGCGCGACTCCATACTTCGAGTCGCGCCTGAAGTATGGAGAGTCGCACCGCAACGTAAGTCATGCTAGACGTACAGGTCAGCCTTTAGGGCAGTACTGCTCAAACAAGGCGTTCTGCGTGGCCTCTATCCAGGAGTAGTAGTAAGGCACGCTGGTGTACACCGTCAGCCCGTGGGACTCCATCCGCCAGGAGACCAGCCCCGCTAGGAATTGGTCCTGAATGCGAGCCAAGGGCCCACCGGAGTCGCCACTGAAAAGAAAAAGAGCGTAATGCGGTTAGGATGTCCATAGGGGAAGACAGGGTAGATTCGTACACAGGGAGCCTTCGTACAGTGGTCATATCTCGGCTATCCAACACGCTGAAGCTTTCATATTTGTATGCAACACGGCTACCTACTTGCATAGGCTACCTTCAAAAAGTAATGGCAGTGCGGTACAATATTTCGCCAGAAACGGCTGATATGTGTTCTTGCCACTCGCAAGTAATTTTGAGTTCTCCTTTGAATGCGTTTGTTTCCAAAAAGTTTGGATGGACTTAGAAAAAATGCTTTAGTATTGTTTCTAAATATATGCTAAATATTGTTATTTAAACAATACTTTTGGGATTATATAAACGATATTTTTTTCATTTTGATTTTTTTCTGGTCCGTTGGATTGGGGTACCTTCGTACACTAAAAATGTATGTAATTTCATACTGTACGAATGCACCCCATATAAAGTTAAAATCAAGAATAACATAATTGCAAAAACAGGTCAGTAAGATATGTTTAAAAGGTGATTGAAACTGGCGAAATAGCTGGTAAAAACATGAATCCCGGGGAGAAACGAATAGTGTACGGAGCTACCCCGCGTGGTGGGGTGAATTCGTACAGTTCCCATTTTTTTGAAAAATCGTTATAGCTTGACCAAGTTGCTTTATATCAAGCCAGAAATGCGCTATTATTATAGGCGGATAAATGGACAATAGCATAGCATTCGTTTCGTTACATTTTGTTTTACAAGGCTCCGAAAAAAAAGTGTACGAAGCCTCCCCATCTTCCCCTACTGTCCATTATTTACACAAGGCATGGTCCAAGCGAGATCTTGGTCTCGGCTTCGGCATTCTTGCCCAACTCGTCGTCAGGAGCAGTTGAGCAAATTCTCATCTAACCTGACGTATAAGAGTGATTCTTGGTGAATATGACGTAATTTTATTATTCCACGCGTCAGTAATAAAGGGCAATAACATACGAGTGTGGTTTTATGAAACGAACGAAGTATATTGCTTTATCTACTGTAAAGGTTCACTGCCTTTACAACCTTTCTTCTCGAGCACTGGCTGGCACAGTGGTAGTTTTAAATTAAGAATTCCCGCATTCTGGGTCAGTCGAACGATGTTCATTTAAAAGACAGTCTGGTGGTAGCAGCCATCCGAGCTGGTGGTAGTGTAAGTTCGTCTTTGGTGAGAAAAAAGGAAGATTAAATATTTATCGTCGACTACGTGCGTTTTATTCTACGAGTCTTACACTACACACTTATTATAGATCCTCAATGACGTGTTCGGGAACCATTAGAATGCACATATCTATAGATATGGCCAACTGGATTGTGCGGGCGGTCGAGGAGCAGGACAACCGCGGTCGGGGAGGAGATTATCATTACGATCGATGTTGTAATGAATTTTCATACATTATTACAACACTGGCACAAATAGAATACGGATGATACTGGTTGCATTAATGGTGGTTATTATTTACGGTTTCCAAAACGCAGAATATATATTTATTATTGAAAATGAGAATGAAAAAATGAAAAATGGCGCTATTCAGATGTGTCCGCAGACAAATCCGTGTCCAATTCGCGCCATACACGCACGGATTTGTCCGCCGCGCACATCCGTCGGACATATCTGGCGGACACATCTGTGCTTGTATCCCTAGCTAACCCCACTGTTGCGGTTTCCGCATTTCGCGACGATATGCAAGCGAGACAGTGCTTCCAAATTAATACCCTGCTCGCTCGCACTCCGTCATCGCATTCGGTTACAGCGCCGTTGTATTATGGTTGGGGCATGTTATTCATATCATAACATAAGCATAACATAAATATCCGTGCACGTCGGTCGATTCTGAAACGCCGTTAATAATCTTCTCGTATTTCTGTCTTGCCATTTTGTGTTAGTTTGTTCGGAAATTGAGCGAGATACCTCATGGGAGTCATGGGTATTGTTTTAATTATTTAACGCCAACCAAATTTTATACGTCATTTAATAAAAAATACAGTTAAATACGAAATAATTTTAAACAAAAAAGAACCGACTTCACTTAGGATCCGCTATTCCAAGAGGAAGTGGCCGAGTTGCTGAAAAAAATAGTGAAATCACTATAGGTGTGCCTATAATACTTGAAGAGTTCCCTCGATTTCTCCAGGATCCCATCATCAGACCCCGTTTTGGTGACAATGGATCCATCCAGGGGTTAAACCATTTCGATTAAAAAAAAAATTGAAAATCGGTTCACCATTCACGATTCACGGAGATATCGAGTAACATACATACAAAAAAAATGATAAAAAAAACAGTCGAATTAAGAACCTCCTCCTTTTTGGAAGTCGGTTAAAAAAACCGTATATAACGTCGCATCATCCTCTTAACTTATGTTTAAAAAAATTCAAAGTTACCTTGTTATTTCCGAACTATAGAGCACTGTAGAGGTACAGTGAACAGTACAAGTTGCCAATTAAGCGGACGATGTGTTCATAATCCATCTACGACTTTATTGTTCAGTAAATAAGAGCGAATTTGAACACTATACGGTGGATCACTTTTATATTATTATATTGTATGTCTTTCCCGACCACGGAACAATGGTGTTCCGGACCTTTGGGAGGCGTATGCGGAGCCGAAGCCAACGCGCAGAGGCCCTTTCGACAATTTAATGAAAAGAGAGGGGTACGAGGGGTACACTAAGCGGATGCTGCCCCTGCCCGTGTCATTGGACGCACACAGAGACAGCACCCGCCATGGTGTAAGGACTATTGAGAGTTAATGGAGTCTAAATTCTACTAGGCTATTGGGTGAATAGTATGGACTGATTAATGGGCTATTGGATGAAGAACCGGACGCCTGCCTAATAAAACGGTATCCAATTATTATAATTATTAATATTTCTATAAAAACTAATTCCGATTGTAAAATAATTTGAGATACCATTTTGATAGCATCATAACGCTCCTTTTTATGAGTGCCCTTGCAAAACATAAACTTTTTTTTCATACATGAGCTACAATTAATTTCACGTAGTGCGTGGGACCCATGTCATTTCACAAATATGTATAGTGAAGGGGCTAATCAACATTATATGTTTATTCGATTACCTATTGATAAAGTATACAAGGAAATCGTAATTGGACACAGGTAGAGTATAGTCTAAAATTGACAGTTAACGCGAGTGACGGGATTCGATTGCGCGAGTCAGTCACTGTCAAGCACTCCGTTTCATTCCACATGTGGGGTGCATTGGCGATTTTATTGTATTGTATTAAATTGAATTAGATTAAATATGTATCGAGAGTTGCAAAACATTGTTTCAAAAAGTCATAGTACCTATACAATTTATTGTTGTTTAAAAATTATTTATAAGAATATGAAATTTTTTGTAGCCTGCTGGTTGACGATTATTTTGCATGGAATGTAGACTTTTCATCCGTCTCACGCACAATGCTATGGGAAATTAAAAAAATGAACAAGTCACCTCCTTTGTTACTTCAGCTGACTGTACAAAGTATCTACAAACATTCTCTAGCTCGGGTAGATTTAACAATAGTTTCGAACTTATAACAAGCTTCACATTGCTTTGAAAGTTATGTGCAGTCATAATTATAACTAGCGAAGTAACTTGTGAATAGATGTTAGGAAATGCAGTTAGTTATACAACGTGGAACTATAGAAATTTAGTAACAAGTATTAAACTATTGTGAGCAGTAAAACGTAGGCATGGAAATAGTACTGACTCTGAACCCTTAGTATAATTGTTGCACTATAAAGGAACGTATGTAACGATTGCGTTTCCGTTAGGTCTTAATTTGTATGGGATTTTTAACACAGCACACCAAACGGAACGTTTCGAAAACTACATCACCGAGTATCTACCGGGTGTTTCCTGTAATAGGAGCAATAAATTAAAACGTCGATTCTACTTTTAAAAACAGACAATGTTTGTTCAGCAACTTTTAAAAATAACTTATGGATTGATTTTTAGGACACTTTAAAGTTTTTCCGAACACGCAATGTATTCCGAAATTTATTATGTCTGTAGGGTGACAAGCAATGTCAAATAGACAGATTTTAACGTACATTGAAAATACTATTTAATTTGTATGAAAAAGAGGCAACCTACAAAATACATATTTTTTTTAAGTTGTCGAACAAAAGTTTTGTTGTTTGAGGAGTAGAATCTACGTTTTAATTTATTGCTCGTATTACAGGAAACACTCTGTATAGAAATATCTCTACTCGGTAATGTAGCTTCCGATCGATACGTTACGTTTTCCGCTTCCGTTCACATTTAATGCTTAGTTTTTTTTATGTCATTTCGCAAAATTTGCAATGAGCTAGTACCAAACGTAGCACAGTATTTCTCTGTCATTCGCGCTAAAGATAAAATAAGAAAAAAAAGATAGGGATAGAATTTAGCTGTTGGCCATCCTGTTAATCGCTGCGCCGTCTACAATCCTATTAACTTTATCTCTTAACCTGGATATTTCATGAGCGAGCGGCGCCGCTTTTTCAGCTGACCGGCTTATGCTATTCTCATGGCGAGCGTATGCGGTGGGTACAATTTTTATGGAGCCCTGGGTGGGCTATCAGGCGGCCTGACGATATTGGCCTGTCAGTTGTTCGGCGCTGTCAAAATATTGTTCTAACTGACAGGCCGATATCGTCAGGTGCCCATTTCAATGTTTTTAGGGTGAAGTACCAGCATTTAAAAAAAAAACCCTTATGGCGACTGTCTGTCCGTCCGTTTGTCATAATGTCAATTCGCTAAGAAATGACTAGACCGATTGAGCTCAAATTTAATACACACACCTATGTAATTCAGTGGTCTAAAGGTGGACGTGTAAAGTAATAGTACATTACGCACCTAGGGCGGTAAAATAAAGAACGGCTCAGATCGCGGATATTTGTGGCCCGAACCGAAGGTAAGGGCCATAGACAAGCGATCTGAGGCCTTCTTTATTACCGCCCGTGGTGCGTACACAGTTTTACGTCTTCTCCTGGGTGTGAAATGAGATTTGCCGCTGCGCCCGTGGGCGTAAAATCTCACTTACCGCCCAGAGTGACGTAAATGAATAAATTTTAAACATGGGGGCCATCTTTGTGAGATAAATTAGAAAAAAAAACAATTGTGTCACTGAGGAATATTTTTACAACCTTTTCACCCACTTAAAGGCTGATTCCCACATGATAATAGCCAAAACCGAGTCATTTCTGTAACCGAGTCCTACTGGAGGCCTACCGAAAAGTTGATAAACCGAAATGCATATATCTATCCTTCTTTATCGCTCTGCTATACCCTTAAGACTATTCAACCAACCGGACAGACCATGTCTGTTACTTTCTATACAAAAAAAGTCTGCGGGGGACGGGGAACGTCAAATGTATGAAAATTCATAATAGCCACGTACTGCTCATATCATTTCGGCAGAGGGGTACGCCTGTCAAAGGCTGCTCCGGTTGGTTCAATTCTCTAAGGATATACCAGAATGACAACGATATTTCGAAGTTCTCAGTACGCACTCTGGTTCACAACAAAATGACTCGCTTAGCAAATGTAATAGGATACCTACTAGTCCCATCTGTCTGATATTAAACTTCGAGTATACAGCAATAGCTTTATCGTACCTTTTTAATCTTATACCGTCGCGTGCTACAACTTTGCCTACGATGCACAACTTTGCCAGGCTTGAAAATCATGGTTTTCTTCACCAAACAGCGATTGTTGTGCATCGTAGACAAAATTGTAGCATGCGATGGTACCTGGATTAAGTCCATTATCGAATTAAGCTACGCTCGCTTTACCCAATACTTTTTTAATATAGCTATAAAGCTTTTAAGTTGCTAAAGATAATGGCGTAAACGAAACGTTACTAAATATTGAAGAATAGTTGAAGTCGTGTTCTAAATTTGTAAGTAACACTATACTATAGTATACAAGCGAAGACGTAAATTAAATACAAAGTCAAGATCAAATTACTTCACCTTCAATCGACTTTAAAGCGAAAACATGTTGAGTGTATTTTGCCTGCACTGATGCGCAAAAAACCAAATTGAAAGTTTGCCATAATGGATTGATCGAATCCGAAAATCCACTGCACTCAAAAACAGACTGAGTTAAGGGGCTCCACTTGGTTTTTCTCGGTTTATTGCCCGTTTAGCATCGATATTGCACTACGAACTAGTTTGCACTACAGATAAAATCATAAGGCAAAAGCTATTGGTTTTTCAATCTTTATCTCCACCCTGTAGAGCCGGATTTTGAAATAATTGACCACTTTTTTAATGACTTTTTTAAACATGGTAACAAAAACACTTTTTTCGATATTCGAATGCTATGAAGAATCTTACAAATAGGAGAACTACATATTCGGGTTCCTCTTTGACGTTTCTAAAAACAAGCAAGAGATTTTAATATTAAACTAATTAACACAATAGTTAAAACCAGAAAACAACTTGGACGGGCTAAAATTGTTCGACTTTGATGTCAAATATCTCAAAGATAATGAATATTGAGGTAAATATAGTATACTATATTGTTTAAGGCCGTTACTGATAATATGATAATATAATAATAATAAAAACGAGGTATAGTAGCTACTAGGTGGAGTAGCAGTGCAGGTGACATTTCTCTTACATATTCGGTATCTTTAGGTGGCTTTGACATAGATGGCGCAATCGACAATTAGCTTCAAAAAGGTCTTAGGCTGTGGTCGTCTATATCTCTATAGTCTCTGGTATTAGTCATGTAGGTATGCCTCTACTTATATAATTATTTATATCGCGCGCGCGACGTGACAAACCAAGGAAAAATCCGTCGCACGCGCCGCGCCATGCAGTTAGCGCCACTCATTACTCATTCCTACTGTGCGCGTATGCCCGTTTCATGCGCATACGCGCCAGCTAGCGGACGCCTTAAAAATATCGGTTTACGCATACTGGAGGGTTCCGTACCTACTATTTTATTTATTTAAAGTTTATTGCACAAATAAAAAGTGTGCAAGAGGAGGACTTAATACCTTAAGGCATTCTCTTACAGTCAACCTTTGGATCAAACCGAAAACTTGAATTAGTGCAGGACCATAGAAGTCGAGAGATCTTTAGAAACACAAATCAACATTACTATTTATTTAAAAATACACGTACCCAAATAAGAACGTAACATATATAAATATATAGTACCCATCATGCATATAAGCAGAGACTATAGAGATATAGACGACCACAGCCTAAGAACTTTTTGAAGCTCAAGTCGATTGCGCCCGCTGCCCGAAAGCCGCCTAAAGATACCGAATTTGTAAGAAGAAATGTCACCTGCACTGCTACTCCACCTAGTAACAAATAGCGTACTAGTAGTACACTAGTAGCGTGCGGAGCCCGTACCGGCAACAGACCCATTATATCCCTAAGAATCGACTTTTGAGTCATCTTATGACAACGTTCATAAAGTATATGCTTTGAATATAGTACATGTCAGTCATTTTATTGGCAAATTAGAATGCAGGAGTAGAAAAAACAATTTTAGTTACTGAAACCAACCTGTAAGCATACTCCGTTGCGTTGACCTCCCCAACCTTGCCAGCGCAGAATATCCCTGGCTTGCGCAAGTCTTCGTTTATAAATTTATAGCAGAGCTCCTGGTCTATTACCGTCTGATCCAGGCTTTTGAGGAACTCACTACCAGGGGATTTAAACTGAAAAGTATCAAGGATTATTAGGCCATAGGTCATATTATACCACCACTTTTTTGGGTTGGAATTTTTTTATCATTATCATCATCTTAGCCATAAGACGTCCACAGCTGAACATAGGCCTCCCCTTTGGACCTCCATAAGTATCGGTCGGAAGCGACTTGCATCCAGCGTCTTCCGGCGACCTTTATAAGGTCGTCTGTCCATCTTAAATTAAATGGAAATTTTTATGTGTATATAAATGATGAGCTCTTTCGATCATAATAGGAAAAGTGTCCCCAAATTTTCATACTTCGTTACGTCCATTGATCCATTACGCTAAGAGAAAGTAAGTGATAAATGGTAACGGAAAGGAAAAAAATTAAGACACTAAGACACCTGAAAAAAACAACACCTACAAATTTCTAAATGAAAAAAAGTTCAAATGGCTCAGCAAGACCTTTACAGGCCTAGGTATCGCCTTCTCAGGGCTGGTTGGGACAAAGCTATTGAAGCGAAACTGCGCAATCTACAAGCCGATAATTGGCGGGCGATTGTGCAGGATTGAGGCAACTGG
The DNA here is from genome assembly GCA_911728535.1 of Pammene fasciana. NCBI lineage: Eukaryota > Metazoa > Arthropoda > Insecta > Lepidoptera > Tortricidae > Pammene > Pammene fasciana. The sequence goes on along the minus strand of OU452272.1, from coordinate 43,072,080 downwards.
CTTGAAATGGTGTCGGAAGCCATGATTTATTTGACCGGAACACAGCGTTTAACAGCTTAAACCGACTGATATAATTATTCGCTAAAGTATATATTTTTCTTTAATACCTCTTTGTCAATCACCTAATCACTCAGATTTTTCAAGGAAGGATCCTTAAATAAATCTTACCCAATTATTATATTTTTGGGACAGACATTTGAAATGCAGAACATCAGAAGATTTGACCTCACCTCTGACACAGCAGGATAGATACTACACGGAAACAAAACTTCCGGGATATTCTCGATCGAAGACATTATTCTTTTCTTGAAAATATTTCCTCGTGGCAAGTATATATTTCCTTGGCCAAAAATATGATTCATATAGAAATACAAATATGTATTGTTTCAAGACTATATTGAGTAAATAAGAGAGATTGTACTTTAATCAAACAAGTATTATCTTAGGTAAAAAAAAACTAGAAAATCTGTAAGAATATATTCGCTTCGTTATATTTAAAACTTTAATTTATTTTCGTTAAAGGAAATAAATGCTGGTCACGAAGAAATATTTTCAACATAATATAATAATGTCTTAGATTGAGAATATCCCGGAAGCTTTTTTCCGTGTACTGATGGGTTCTTACATACCCCATATTTCCCCCACCCAGCCACCGCCAATCCCCCCTCTTGGGCCATAGTTTCCATCATCCGTCCGTTCATCAGCAGTACTTTCTGCACGGTGGCAGAGAACTTGACTGGCCTCGAGAGAAACATGACACCAATGTCGTAATAATAGTCCTCGGCGTCATAATTTTCGTGTGTCTGGTAGTCTAACACGTGGCGGTGCATTATAGCTTTTTTGTATCGGCTATGACCCATGTGGACGACGTAGCTGATTCTGAAAGAGAACACATATGAGTCCGCGAGTTCGGGGGCTCGTATCGCTAGATTATTTGCGGCAAGTAGGGATGCAGGATGCAGCTATAGGTCAGAATGAGAGAAAAATATCACTATTTAGTTCTAGCATATAACTGCGTTGCTGCGTATACTTGCCGCAAGTAAACTTTCAAGTGTATGGCCTTAAGAATAACATTCAGAGTTCGAGAATTTCGGATAAAATCGCACGTAATTGTGCTCCAAAATTAAACAATTTAACAATATCTTAGATAAATAGATAGATATTTTAAATGAGTCTTAATAGATCCAGTGTCGCTTCATGAAAAAAGGCCTTAGAAGACCATCCTCAATGTAAAAGATTGCCATTTTTGTGTTCTTCGAAAATTTATAAAATGGTATAAACAAGCACTTACTGGCCGAAATTTTTCTTACTGTCCGTGACGTCATCGAGGCAGTGCGCCGCTGTCAAGATAGTCTGCGAGCTTATAAGAGAGCCTCCACACGCTGCGTACTATAGGCCAATTAAGGATTTGTTAGGGCTTTTACAGACGAGCGACAGTACGCGACACACTGTCGGCGACGGTCGCCGACGGCCGCCCCTAGCTACGCCACTGGAGCGGGCAAGGCGGTCCCAAATATCTGAACAACGCCATAATCAAGGCGATAAAGTGCATAATCATTAATCAGATACTTTTGAGTACCTTGGCCGCTCAGATATATTTGATAGCGACTGTACGACGAAGGAAATTTGCAAAAATGTGTGAGAATTTTGAGTTTTGGAAATGGTATTTATGTAACCTACCGGCAGTCCTCCCTTTTGAGCCAGGAGGTAGGCAATGAAGGGCCAGTCGCGAATGCTGGCATGATGCCCCCCCACTATGAAGCCAGTCATGTTACTGGTAACGTCTGTGACGGCCATTGATAGCATAAGGTAAATCAGCATGATTGAGATCTGATCTGAAAGAGAAATTAATGTGGTTAATTTTAATCAAAGATATATTTACACGTTTAATTAACCGACTTCAGAAAAGGAGGAGGTCAATTCGACAGATTTTTTTTATCATTTTTTTTTTGTGTGTAACAAACCCGATGCTGCGTCTCTATGATGGCCCATCATGTGGAGGAGCCATCAGAGCGGCCCAGGTACTCATAAATATCTGAATCTTGCTTTTCGCGTTGACAATAAAGACGTTCAGATATTTATGACCGCCTTGGCTGCTCCGATGTGTCTGTCCACCTGTTACGGCCAATTAGCTCCGAAATTAATGTAAGTAATTAAGCTAAAATTGGTAACACAATTATGTTACTCGGTGATCTACAAACGGACGAAAAGCCAATAATCTACATAGCTGGAACGTGGGTCGACGACCTACTTGTCCTTTTAGCCGTCATCACAGGCATTCTCCTTTATACTAAAGAGTCGGCAACATGCACGTGACACCTCTGGCCACTACGGTAGCTGCATACCAGGCAGGATGTATGCTTGTTTACCACGGTCGTGACATTTAAAAAAAATGATAGGGCCGGGCAGTGGCGGCGCGAACGTAGAACACGATTTCCGTCGGCTTGTCTAAGTTTCAGGCGTCTGAGCAGTTTTCCTACAGCTTATAAAGAAATTGTAAGCCAAATTCAGCACTGGGGCCGGGTCACTTTTCTTTGCATACTGTAAATCTACTTACCTTATAAGTAAAACGCCAATAAATCTGGTTCGAAATATCTACCGAAATTTTCTACGAACAATTGACTGAACTATTTAAACATAATGAGTAAGTAATGAATTCACGCCCACACGCAATACCGCTAGCGATGGCCTAGGCTCTAGATCTGATTGTATTAAAGCCAAGCCTGACTAATCAGAGTTAATGGTGATTGGAATTAAGTTGACCATTTAACTGGCTTTGATTTGCATTTAGCAGATACCTACCTACCTACCTATATATATCGAACTAACCAATTTGGTGAAACGGTAGATTATACCTCACCTTCGGTTCGGGGTCCGAACTTCGGTCCACAAACGATGGTAGTAAACAGGTGTACGACACGCCTGAGAGCAGTTATCGCAGCCTAAAATCTCGGCAAAAGTTCGTTCCTGTTATTTTTATAAAGTACCGCATTACTTCCTACTTCGCTTGTTATAGGTACTTATTATAAGTAAACCACTTATAAACCATTGCTAATCTAAGTTCAGGCATGCGCCATATTCGTATGTTTGATGGACTCATAAACTGAGAAAAAATACAAATAATATAATTTTAACCAAAACAAGAACCGATTTCATTTAGGCTCTGCTTTTCCAAGAGGAAATGGTTATAGAAAAATACTGTTCCGAGTTATACAGTGTGTTTCTGTAATAGGAGCAATAAATTAAAACGTAGATTCTACTCCTCAAACCAGGAAACGTTTGTTCAGCGACTTTTAAAAATAACGTACCTATGGTTTAATTTTTAGGACACTTTAAAGTTTTTTCGAACACGCAATGTATGCCGAAATTGACTATGTCTGTAGGGTGACAAGCAATGTCAATTAGACGGATTTTAACGTTCATTGAAAATACCATTTAGTTTGTATGAAAAAGAGACAATCTACAAAATACATATTTTTTAAAAGTTGTTGAACAAAAGTTTTGTAGTTTGAGGAGTAGAATCTATGTTTTCATTTATTGCTCCTATTACAGAAACACACTGTATTACCTATATATAATTAATAGCCTATTGTATGTCCCACTGCTGGGAAAGGCCTCCCTCCTCGATTTCCATCCGTCTCGGTCCCGTGCGATTTCTGGCCAGTCGTTAAGAAATGCGTCCAGATCATACCGCCATCTCCGCCTGGGCCTGCCCGCCCCCCGCCCGTCTTGCTATAAAAAAATAATGAAATCACTGTAGGTATACCGGGTGTTTCCTGTAATAGGAGCAATAAATTAAAACGTAGACTGTACTCTTTAAACCAGACAACGTCTGTTCAGCGACTTTAAAAAATAACTTATGGTTTGATTTTTAGGACACTTTAAAGTTTTTCCGGACGCGCGATGTATTCCGAAATTGATTATGTCTGTAGGGTGACAAGCAATGTCAAATAGACGGATTTAAACGTACATTGAAAATACTATTTAGTTTGTATGAAAAAGAAGCAAACTACAAAATACATATTTTAAAAAAGTTGTTGAACAAAAGTTTTGTTGTTTGAGGAGTAGAATCTACGTTTTAATTTATTGCTCGTATTACAGAAAACACCCTGTAAAATAGTTGAAGAGTTCCCTCGATTTCTCCAGGATCCCATCATCAGATCCACACGCTGGTGGCAATGGACTCAACTGTGAAGTACCTTTTAAAACAAAAAAAGAATTTTCCAAATCGGTCCTGTCGCCTTGAAAATACATAAAAAAAATACCAAAAAAAACAAAGATCCCGACAAATTGAGAACCTCCTCCTTCGAAATCTTGAAGTCGGTTGAATACAAATGTTATATTTACAACTGGAACAAATGAGGAGCTATCCTTTATTTCAAATATTATTATTGCAATGTTTGTTATCTAGTTGTCGTGTTCGTGCATATGGTCGTCCCAGTCTTCTGTTCTGATACTACGGCGAGCTAGTACCAGCTACCACGCTTCTCTAGGTATTACACAAGGCGAGCCCTCTACAGTTGATGAAAGCTTCCGCGTTGTAGTGTCTGCCATCTAGTGGACTAATAGCAACTAAAGCATCACAGAAATTCGCTTCTAAAAACACAGGGTCCTATGCTGCCCTCTAGTACACTGCTGCATTAGGCAAAAACTCAAAGCAAGAATTTAACTAGAGACTGCATACGCGACCCACCCTAAAGGACAGAATACACGCAACACGACAGATTTTTTTAAAACACGTTTCAAGATGGCTGATAGCATACCGTACCTAACCTACATAATTTAGCCGGTTTCATTGTTACCCTTGCGGTGAAGGGAAACAAACGTTTCTATTGTACTTAGGGCCTTTTGGAAGTAAGCAATAATCATAAGGGTGAGGTGAGTTTATGATAAGGACCAACGATAATAGCGCCTTCTCTGTCATATTTATGGAAAGTGTAATAAGACCATCCCGTTCAACCTTGGTATTGGTATTACCATTTCAGGTCTAGGGATGATCTGTCTATGGGCAAACGCGTAAATATAAATAAAAGTATTGACAATTCAAATTTTATTTCAATTTCTTCTTCAATTCAATTGGATTGAATGAAGATCTATCCTCTGTCGCCGCAATGTTTCCTGTACAACTTGAGCTGGGTCTGTTTAATCCAGTCGTAATAAGCTGGCACGCTCGTGAATATGGTGACACCGGACTCCTCGTGCCGGAATGACACTACGCCGATCTGGTAGTAGTTACCCCGTTTTACCAGGGGCCCGCCGGAGTCCCCTCTGAAACACAATGATTCGTCATCGTTGGCTTGCGTTTTTCCATTTCCTTCTATATTTGTGCCGTTAAGTTTTAGATTTTTGTTTACACCCGTAAATAAATGTTAATATTTGAGTAAATAGCAATGGCAGATCAATTGACAACTTGAAGATGGCTAACCTCAAATGTTTTAAAGCAACACATTAAACACATATTTTCACGAAAATTATTTCGCGCATTATCGTTAGATTCGTTTTATTTAGAGCTATCTCCAAAAAACTTCTTTAAATATTAAATAAATGGTATAAGTGGCTGGCTACTGAGTGGGACCCACGAGACACCATGGACGGCCGCCGGGGTAAAGGCAGACCAAAAAGGAGATGGCGATGGCGGGATGACCTGGACACATTCTTTGTAGAATGGCGGGAAAATACTACAAACAGGGCTGAATGGAGAAGAGGGGAGGCCTTTGCCCAGCAGTGGGACACGAAAATAGGCTAATAAAAAAAAAAGTGCCTGGCAGATACTCCTTTTGTTTTCAATTTCTTATTGTATCGAAGGTCGTGAATAATGGTCGTTAGGGTTCTATTATGCGTGGTCCGACATGAACCGTGAAGTATTATGAGATATTTGATGTTTCAAACATGCCAAACAAACCCTAGCTTTGTTATGAGACTGACCCAAAAACTTAAGAATAATATTATGAGAAATTATATTCTAACAATCAAACGAAGCGATAATGATACTCGTTACTTCTCACGTTTACAGAACTTATATACGAGTAAGAATAAGAATCCTAAATTGCACTCAATGACTATGAAAGGCCACCTTGTATAGAACTTTCTATACGAGGTCACGCATTTACACTGTTCTTCAGGTTCAGCAAGTATCGGGTAGACCAACAGTAGAAACATTTTGTGTTACGACGTAAGTGAATTTACCCCCACTTGCCCCTGGATTTCTCTCATTTTATATTTATTCATTACATTACATTAATAGGCTTACAGTAGTGGTACCAAACCGCCTACAATGTTAGAAACTTACTAGCTAAATGACTCTCAATAACTAATTAAGTATACATAACAAATATGCGCTTCTAGGTAAATTCATTACACATCGACATGATTTCAGTAAGCAATGTGTGCCAGCTATCAGCGAACACGTCGGCATCCAGCCTCTTTGGTTGGTTAAGGAGTACCGGCGCACGAGCACCGGGCGCGTTGTACCTACGCTGCGCTTCATACTTACTTATAAGCATATTCGTGAGACTGCTCAACGCACACTACTGATGTCACGTCGACAAATGAGCACATCCGCTTACATTTTTCGGGAGTAATAGATTTCACTCTGACATCCTTCAGATTGTGGCTTATTACACTATTTGGATCGTCATCGTTTGGCGAGGTCTGTAATTAAAAATACAGGGTGTTTGGCACATGTACCGACAAATTTTTTTGGGGGGTTTGTGGTGTCATTTCCTTAGCTTTCTTCCTCGGAACCTTGGTCCTAGGAGCCACGGATCTGGAGATACGTTTTTTAAAATTTTTTTCATAAATCATCCAAAATCTGGTTTTCGAAGTCCCATAACTTTTTTTTTATAGTCTTAGGCTAACCCTACACTATAGCGTCTTCCGAGCGTCGTCGGTCGTGGCCCGAGCGTCGACGCGACGTCAACCCCTTCTTCGTTGGACGAATTCTTACGGCGGAATAAGGAAAGGGAACAGCTTAGGTGAACGAATATTATCTACATTGAAGTGGTCAGGTGTGGTTTACTGCACCTGCTCCACTGCAGAAGAGTGTTGTCATTCTGTATTTCGTTTTTTTAGGATTAGGTAAACGGCCGTTTCTTCAATTGTTTAAAAAAAAAATTCAGCCCTATTAAGAAAAAATTAAACCAGATTACGTACAAATCAATATAATGAAATGTACTTATTTCCATAATTAGTGATACCTTTAAGCTAATAAGAGGCAAAACGACGAGATTCAAATCATTTTCACAGAAATCGCAAGGTTTTTCAAATCTTAAAAAAAGGAATAGCCCGGAGCACAATAGGCCTTGCTAATTTTTCAATCTTACCTTTCCCCAACCACCTACGATCAGATTCTTGTCCCTTTTGGGACTAAAGCTTTGATTGAACAAGATCACTTTCTTGACATTAGCGACGAACTTGACAGGCCTATACAGGAACATGATACCGATGTCACTGCGAACGTCTTCCCTGTCGGGGTCGTACTGTGATGGGGTCTCGTAGTCTATGACACGACGACTCATCGTGGCCCTGCTGAAGCTGGAGTGACCCATGTAGACGTTAAAAATCATCCTGCAAACAGTTCTAATCAGCTATTCTGATGTCTTTTGAAGTCCTCAATATGAGCGTTGCGGCGCTTTACGTGAAGCTTCCAAAAGATTTGAGCAGTGTTCAGGCTACTCGTATACGGTTGTATTTCATTTTAACATGGACTCGACGCGTGCGCACAGCGCACACCACTATTACATTGACGTCTGAAAATATGGATACATTTAAATTTACTAAAATATGCAGCCACGTCTCTATTACCAGGCGTTAACTCTTGGATATATATTTTGTCACATTGAATGTATCCACATTTTCAAACGTGAAACAAACAGAGTGGACGGCATTAATCGACTCAGCTCTGTTTTACTCTTTCGAATTTCGACTAACCAAGTAAGATCGGTCGCTGTCACCTAAACGCATTGTCTTTTTCCCACGATGACATTACTAAAACATCAAACTCACATATCCATTAATTCCTTGTTTTTCGTGGCGTCATCCAAGCAGTGAGCGGCAGTTAGAATTGTCTGGGAACTTAGCAGAGTGCCCCCACAAGCTAACCCCGATGGATCGTCGTCACCAACCATTGTCGCCTCTATAAAAGCGATGAAAGGCCAACGATAGATAGGAGCCTCTTGTCCTCCTACTATAAAGCCGTCCATTTTGTGTGATTGTACCGGTGAAAAGAACACAAGAATGAGAACGATTTGTAACATTTTGAAGGTAGTATACCTTCCTGAGATTTTTTGACCTGAAAAATAAAGAATTATATTGATAGAATAATTGTGAAGACCAGATTGATGTGGATAACTTTAAATTTGAATACTAAAGGTTTTCACTTCTATCGGCGATCCCTATAACTGCCATATTTTTTAATGTAGTAGAGAATAATATTTGCATACCTTCTCAAATGTCCAGTTGGATAGAAATTTGATCTTAAAAATACCGTGAATTTAAGTTTCCGAAACAATTTTCTAATTACACGTTTAGCCGATCATAGGTCTTAAAATGTATAACCATTTAATAAACTCATTATACCAGTCAATTATGAACAAATCATTTCATTAGTTCTGGTAAATTGAAGACGTAATTAATTCTCACAAAATTGGCCTAATAATGGCCATGTCAATAAAATTTGTTGAATATAGCTACGCGAGTACTATATCACTTTTCCCCTAAAACCTAAGAGCAAGTAGCGTCTAGAGCTGTTTTAGAGTACGCGTACACCCAAGAATGACAGAAATACACGCAACGCGACTAATTTGGAAACGCTTTTCAAGATGGCTGATGCCTACCGCAGCTAGCCTATATAATTTAGTCGGTTTCTTGCCCTTCACAGATGCCGGTGGAGGGTAACCACAAAGCAAAAATTTTGCGTATTATTTTTCATGAGAATAACTTTTTTAACAAGATTTCAAGTGTTATAGTTTTTAGGATACTATTTATTACACAAAGCAACAAGAGAAAACTGTAAAATGTTGTACTTCATTGTGAAAGGTTATGTCGTCGTAATTTTAACGAAAATTATCACTTACAGCACAAAACGGAACAAATTACTATTGTTTTCCATAGCCAACACAACTTTCTGACAAAAACATGAGGTTTTCTCGAAGTAATCACATGCATTTTCTTAAAGAAAACGCTAATTTCATCTACCCTCCACTGTCAAAAATAGGTAAAACTATGACACGGACTAACGATAATAGCGCCTTCTCTATCACACCCGTTGAAAGTTTGATAAGACCTTCCCGTTCAATCTTGGTATTGTTCTTACCATGACAGGTCTAGGGCTAGTATATTTCTTGTATGCCTATAACCTACGTTCAACCTATGTCGCAACTCTTAATGGCATTTTAACATACACGGAATAAAAGCTTCCGGGATATTCTCAATCCAAGACATTATTATTTTCTTGAAAATATTTCCTCGTGACAAGAATTTATTTCCTTTACCAAAAATATGATTCTTCGCTTAATAAAACCACGTTTTCTTAAAATAGAAATATTAAAATGTGTTGTTTCAAGAGTACCTATATTGAAATTGTATTGTGAGAGATTGTACGTCGACGTCAAAGATATGTTTACACTTTTGCACCTTATTACAAAGGTGTAAGGTGCAAAAGTGTAAATATATCTTTGACGTCGACTGTACTTTAATAAAACAAGTATTATCTTAGGTAAAAGAAAACTAGAAAATCTGTAAGAATATATTCGCTTCGTCATATTTAAAACTTTAATTTATTTTCGTTAAAGGAAATAAATACTTGTAGTAGTCCAACTTCGAACAAAAAATTGAGCGGGACGCAGGCAAAATCAACTGACGACGCGAGTTACGCGACTGAATTAAACATGACGAAATCAGGGGTGTGCTACTGCGGTGCTACCGTTGCGCGAAACATGTTTGGTACAGCCCTGCGTCCGGAGTTTAGCCAACTAGACACTGTCAGTAATAATGACATTATTTCTCTACCCATCCTTCTCGTTTTCATATTTCTAGAAAAGGACGGGTACAGACATAATGACATTATTACTGACAGTGTCTGGACCGCTTTTGAATTGTGAACGTGATTTTTCTTTTGTTCGTAGATGGGTTACTGGTGATAAAGATGAGATGGGTGGATAGAGATTTTTTGGTGGCAATGTTTAGTCAAGTAACATCAACCACATACTAGCGTCGCCGCTTGAATCACCCCCTGTATGTGACCTCCGAGGATCACGTGACGCTTTTTATTTTAACGTATACGAGTATTAGTTAAAGCACAAAGCAATGGCGCGTAGTAACAGTGACTAAGAGGCAACCGGATGGCTCGCGGTATTTAAGCTCCCTTTTCGTTCTCTTCTATGGCCCTACAAATAAGAGCGTGTCACATATTTCTGCGGCCTTCGTGTAGAAAGATACTATAGCCGGTAACTATACCGTCCCCGTTCCATCGTAAATAAAAAATAAATAAAACTCGAATTATATTGCTTGTACCATTTACTTTTCTTTTGGACAATACTTTCTGAACAACTTGAGTTGACGCTTTTTAATCCAGTCATAGTAATGTGGGACGCTAGTGAATGCTGAGATCCCCGTTGACTCGTCTCTGAAAGACACAATTGCGACTAGGCGATGGTTGTCAGTTTTTACTATGGGCCCGCCGGAGTCGCCACTGGAAGAAAATCAACTTATTAGAGTCCATCATAAAGCTCTATACCTGGAGGAGCCATCGCCTCATCTTTCCAAATAAAAAAGTCTGCCAAAATCTGAGGGGGGCGAGGAAGCATACGTATGGCGTTTTCAATTTAAAGGTACATCATTGTCGGTTGTTAATAAAGTTTATTTCTAAATGAATTTTTATAGCAGCATCGCCTTATTGATAAAGGACAATGATGTACCTTGCACTCGAAAATATCACGCATATTTGACAGTAAGTCACGACACTAAATGGAGCAACAAATAGTTGATTTTACATATGTTGAAATATGGTTAATTATTGGATGCAGTCTTTGCAAATGTCAAACAAAAAAGGCAAGGATCATTTTTGCTTGTATTTTCAAACAAAATATAGAAGGCAGTAATCCTTAGGGGCGTTAAATATGCATAAGTGTCAAACGTCAAAATAGTTACTGCCGATCAGAAAATAAACGATTATCTTTGAATCGATTCAGTAAACGACGCTGGATTTTCGATATGGATTAATTTTTTAATCATAATAGTAATGATAAAAAAAGTAAAACTATAATTACATGTGAAATTATATTTCATATTTTTGTAAACTAGACATAATAGAACATTTTTTACACCTAAAAACAATACATAAAGGCATTTTCACGGAGCTCTTTACTCACTGAAAACGATGAACTGAATGCGTGTAATCGATTTTTGAAATAGTTTTTATAAACCTATTAGATTTTCCTGCTAATAACGTTGACAGAGGGGAAATGTACCTAAGCTTACTCCAGGTATAGAGGTTTATGGAGTCCATCTATTATTAGAACCCAATGGGCACTAACTTCGACTGTCATCGGTATTTGCCGAATTTCACTTGTCAATTGACTTTTCGCAGAAGTTTCATTTAGCCGCATAACTTTTACCAGATAATTTTTTCGCAACCATTTCATTTTCCAACCCATAGTTGGGAAATTTATTTATCATGTGGCGATTACACACTGGTTAGCAAATAATTTTTTCATTTTAAAATTACAATGTAAATTATCTACTAGGTTGGGTTAGGTTAGGTTAGATTATGTAAAGTTGGGAATCGAAATTCGGCCAAATGAAACTTCTGCGAAAAGTTGGTTGGCAAGTGAAATTCGGCAATACAATTTTCGGCGAAAAGGCAGAGAACCCTGTCATCGCATCGCGTCCCGGTCCATAACTTATTTTAGGCTAGGCAATTTAAAATGATACATCTTGTATCTAGCAGTTGCTGTTCCGTTGGTGGGTAGAATATCGCTCACTCAATAAAAAGTTGGTTATCGCGCCCCGATTGAAAACTTGTCAGTTGATATCCCAACTCAAATACCGCAGATGCTCGATGCGACGTAAGTATGAAGAACTTCGTCAAGTGGATGCCAAAAAAGCAACTAGTCTAATAATGTCTCCAAGACTTTAAGCCTTGTTAATAGAGTGGTGGCTACATATTCCCGGCGGACAGATCCCTCCATGTAGTATGGCGCGAATTGGATACGGATTTGTCTGCGGACACATCTGAATAGCGGCATACATGGTCGGATCTGTCCGCCGAGCATATCCGCCGGACAAATCCAGCGGCCAGATCTGTACGTGTATCCCTAGCTAATAAGACGTACTGTAGAAGTGACTTACGAGAATGGGTATTCTTTCTTAAAGTTCTTACTGGCGACGGCACAGATGACTCCATTCCAATTTTTACATCTATTGAACGTTTTCGAGACCATTTTGACAAATTTTAGTCTGTAGCTAATACCGTTTCCTCCGAGTGGATCCGTCTTAAATACAAAAGCTTAATCAGTTCAATTCAACCTTCCTCTATGTCTAAAGCGCAAACTTGTTGATATGTGCATCCTGCCTATCCTAACCTGCGGTGCTCAAACCTGGTCATTAACGGAAGCTCAAAATCCAGACTTAAGGTTTGCCAGCGGGCGATGGAGCGTAGTATATTATTAGGTGTTCGCAGGACTGACAGAATCAGAAACACGGAACTGCGCTCCAGAACTGGCATTGTAGATGTTGGTGTCAAGACCGCCAAGCTAAAATGGGACTGGGCAGGACACGTTTGCCGCATGCACCCGGAAAGATGGGCCAAACTTGCTACCGAGTGGCTCCCACAGGACGGCTACCGGGGTAGAGGCAACCCAAAAAAGAGATGGCGGGATGACTGGATGCGTACTGTAAAGAGTGGTCGAAAATGTCAACCAACAGGGTCGAATGTGGAAAAAGAGGGGAGGCCTTTGCCCAGCAGTGGGACACTAAATAGGCTAACGAAAAAAAAAACAGTTCTATGCTATCGATAAAAATAATACTATCATTTATCTTTTCACTATCTTAGTCATAGTCATAAGTGGTCAACCGAAGAAAGAGAGCTAGATTTTTGTCCGCCCTCTACAAAATTTTAAGAAGTTTGACGTTAACGATTGTTTTTAACGATAGGTGCCGTGAAATGGGGTGAGTAGGGATAGCTGGGGCAGTCGGGTCTCGAATGGCGATGACTGTGGGATGAGGTGGGATTTTGTATATATCTTTAAAAATATGAAATGAAACTACACAAAATCATTGCAAAAATTAAAATTCATACATCCGGAACACTTTTTGCTATATAAATCAATGTGCCACATATAAAAATAAACTTGTATCCAGGTGAATTTCGATTTCGTCCCTACTCACCCCATTTTGTACAAGATAGATATATTTTCTTGTATTCCTTGTTTGGGTGGGTATAAGCAGAATATGACTAGGTTTAAGGCTACCCAGCGTCTTCCGAGAGTCGACGCGACATCGCCCGAGCATCGGCGTCTCACTAGCGTAGACGCGACGTCAACACCCCCATCTCCCACCCCCTCACTCCCTCTCCCCCGCAGAGAGGGGGTGAGGGCGCTCGGGCAACGTCGACGCTCGAAAGACGCTAGTTTGGGGTTAGCGGGTTAGCCTAATAGGCCAAACTTACTTCACCCCATCCTGCAACCACTAAATTACTGTCCTTCTTCACATTAAAGCTCCTCTGCAATATCACCTTTTGCACTCTAGCCGAGAACTGAACGGGTTTCGATAAAAATATTATACCGATGTCATATTTCACGTTTTCATCTTTTGGATCATATGCCGAAGGTGTTTCGTAGTCTATGCCTTTTCGAATCATTTGCGCCTGTGTGAATGTCGAGTGGCCCATATAAATTGTGAACTTGACCCTAGAATCATGTTTAGCGTAAAGTTCAGCTGAAACAACCTTAAGAGTCGCCAGGACGCTCGCGTTCCCATACAAACGTAGTTCAGCTCTCATTTTAAAACGACTTGCTTTAGAACCATGAAATTTGGCATGGGCATTTTAGTAGTACAGATCTATGTCGGTAATTCATTTTAGTTGCTGAAAATTGTAATACAAAGAAAATACAGCCAGATACAGATTTCCATACAAAACTTATTTTTGCTATATTTTCTCTGTATTACAATTTGTAGCAACGAAAACTAATTACAGTAATTACCGACATAGCTCTGTACTACTAAAATGCCCATGCCAAATTTCGTGATTCTAAAGCATATCGTTTTAAAATGAGAGCTGAACTACGTTTGTATGGGGACGCGAGTTCACGCGAGCGTCCTGGTGACTCTTAAAATACACCTTTTAGACATTCCCAAAATTCTGAACTGCATCACTTTAGTAGGTACTTCCCACCACGCCACAAATAGGTAATAAGAAAGATTTTTCATACATTTTCGTACAAAGCTCGGAAACCGGAATTTGCTCCTTAGTAAAAACGGACTTTTTCGTTCATTCGTTACTTTTTCATATTTATTCGAAAAATCCTATATAATATGAAGTAAAAACCTAAATACAATATTGGGTTTTACATAAAAACCATAAAATAATTAGATATATTGGGTTATTTCGGAGTTTTTTGCTTTAACCGGTCACGAACCCTGCATTCAGTGACCAGTGACTCTATTGCAACAACATAAGGTCTATCGATGGTCAGTTTAGTGTGTTGCTGTTAGTACCTACCTAAAACAGTAAAAAAAACAGCTGCGAAAGCAGTTTTAATTTTTAGGAAAAATAATATACTATTTTTACCTCACTCGCTTGGAAAACCTCAGTTTGTTGCGCGAAATCTGCGTGCAAAAGTCTATTTAATCCTCTAGCGTGCATAAGTCATTTGAATTTTGAACACGATGATTTAATAGAGGGCACACTTAATTATGATTATTGTTATTCTTGCATCTCGCATTTTCCTCGCTGTAGTGAAGTGGGGTGAAAGCCTCGCTACGCTCAGGAATCTATATCTTTGAGTTATTCGCTTCGCTCATGGTTCTATCTTAGATTCCTTCACTCACCCAGCTTTCAATACAACTTTGGAGCCTTGCATAACAAATAACTATTCTTTACAGTAAAACTATCCCAATGTTTAAAGACAGTTCCCCTCCAGAGCCCAAAATGTATTTTCCACTCCCTATAATCATGAGATAAGGTATATGGGGACCTCTGATCCCTACTGCTCGTGAGGACGCTGAGGTGATTTATTTAATTAATAGTCATCCGCGTGGTGGCGATGCGGTTCGCCAGCCATCACGTCTCGTTCCTCACGGAGCGAGAAGTGACTCTCGGAGAGCCAATTCAATTCAATTTTTAAAATAAATGGCATTCTGTCCACAATATTGGGACAATTTTGCCAATGTCAAAGTAGAGACGACAAGTGTACGGTTAATTAGTTAAAATTTCGCTCCAAGAGCTGGACGTTGTACGGTGAGGTTAGGCTTTTTATAAGGAGATAGCTACTCCCTACAAAAAGCACGTGGACTAACGGATATCTAACTCAAACAGGGGTTACACTTGTTTTGAGATTAATTCTTCATTAGTTGCACACTAGTTCGTTAAATCACTGCAGAATAAGCTATATATTACACACTGAATCACGAAAATGAACAAAAAATAAGAAGTTAATCACAAAACCAAACCACCTTGCTCGACAAGATGGCCGCAAGTCCTCACGGAGAGCCGTTTTGCTGCATTGATCGTAGCAAATGAAAATCCGTGATCTCTGCCTACCCCTTTTGGGACATAGGCGTGATTGTATGTATGTATTTATGTAAATAATCATGTAAAGAAGGGGAACAAGTTTTACCCTGATAGTGTCTTTTTCTTCGTGGTATCGTCCAGACAATGTGCCGCAGTCAGCACGGTCTGAGAGCTGATGAGAGAACCACCACATCCTTGCGCTGAAGACCGTGAGACCGCCTCTATGAAGGTGATGAATGGCCAGTTCTTTATGGAAGCCTCCATCCCCCCAACTATGAAGGGCTCCATTTTGACTGCGGAGCTAACGGCGAGGTTCATAAGGAATATTTGAAACATGTTTTGAAATTCCTGGAAGATTACGGAAACTTCATGATGGTTACTTATACGAGATGCAACAAAATTGATTCGTTTATTTATTAGGAAATACAATACGCCCAATGAGGGCGCCAATGGACGGTGGACACAGTCTTAACGCTCAGTACACGGAAAAAAAAGCTTCCGGGATATTCTCAATCTGAGACAATATTATATTATGTTGAAAATATTTCCTCGTGACAAGCATTTATTTTCTTTAACGAAAATAAAATAAAGTTTTAAATATAACGAAGCGAATATATTCTTACAGATTTTCTAGTTTTCTTTTACCTAAGATAATACTTGTTTGATTAAAGTACAATCTCTCTTATTTACTCAATATACTCTTGAAACAATACATTTTTGTATTTCTATTTTAAGAAAACGTGGTTTTATTAAGCAAAGAATCATATATTTGGCAAAGGAAATAAATACTTGTCACGAGGAAATATTTCCAAGATAATAATAATGTCTTGGATTGAGAATATCCAGGAAGCTTTTTTTTCCGTGTAACTTACCTTTAAACCCTCGGTAATGTGTAGAAAATAAATTAGTTGAATTTAATCGTTAAGTACACTGTTTGTTTTGTCATTGGATACGTTGATCCTCCACTAGTTATAATTTTCACGGTAATTTCAGAAAGTACCTACAATCACACCCATACTCATACTTACATTCATGATTATGATCACCTTTTAATAATCGTAGAGCGACTTAAAACACAGAGAATAGAAAACAAATTAATAAACAAGCGTCCGGAAATTTCTTGAAATTGGAGTAAATATAAATTCGGTATAAACAGTCCGATCACTGTCATAAATATATCGATAACTTGGTTAATGATGATTAAATTTCCATTACGTAAATTTTATTGCTCACTGTTGCTACGTGTTCACTGTTGCTGGGTAATTTGCAGAAAAAATGTACCTTTACTTAGTCCCAACTGTCCCTAAATTTACATACAAAAAATTCGATACGTTCGTAAAAAAAGTGTAACGAAACTGACAAATTATCAGTTTGTTACATTTTTTTATGAACGTAACGAATTTTTTGTATGTAAATTTTGGGACAGTTGGGTCATTTTTTTTATTCTATTAGACTCGATAGAGCTCATGATTCTGCATGCGATAGACTCCAAATATATATGAAATTAAAAAAAAAAGTAAAGGTACATTTTTTCTGCAAATTACCCTGCTACCTTGAGGCGGGGAGAAGTGGAGACGTGCGGAATTAAACAAAAGCATCATAGGCATATATACTTAATAGACGGCCATAGTCTAAGAACTTTTTGAAGCTTAAGTCAGTTGTGCCCTCTGTCTGAAAGTCCCCGAAGATACGGAAAATGTAAAAGGCTTTGATTATTAAACCAACCGGATGCGAGACGCGCTCTCATTTCTATCGGAAAAAGTCTGCCGTTTTTTGCGGGGGAGGGAAACGTCAAATGTATGCGAAACGTCAAAGTAGCCACGTCAAATAAACGTTAGTCCATACAATGAGTATGACCACTGTTCATACTCATTCGGCAGAGGGGAACGCCTGTCAATGGCTACTCCGCTTGGTTTAAAGCTCTAAGGTAAAAGGAAATGTCACCTGCACTGCTACTCCACCTAGTAGCTACTAAGTGTACTACTAGTACACTATTTTTTACTAGGTGGAGTAGCAGTACAGGCGACATTACCTCTTACATTATCGGTATCTATAGGGGCTTTCGGACCGAGGGCGCAAATGACTTGAGCTTCAAAAAGTTCTTAGGCTGTGCTGTTCTACTATATAAGTTACTCTATGATCATATGGAACGTGCGTCAACTGTAGAGGGCAGCACAGGACTCCCAAGTTTATTGGCGCGAAGTTCAAATGACACATTAAAATTGAAAGATTAGTTCACTAGATGGCAGAACCGCCAACGTGCAAGAGGGCAAGGGTACGTAAGTCAATTTGTCGGCAGCACTGTGTATTGGCAACGTGAAGTAGTGTCAGTTTTGTATTAACACCCTCAAACGCGCACAGTTCCTATATGCCGCTTATCTCACCCTCAATTGAAAGGCAGCCTACAGTACCGTTTACAATATTCTGTAAAAACAAATGAAACTCCGAATCTTTTTTTAACCATTTACTTTCCTATCTTACAATACTTTCTGAACAACCTGAGTTGATTCTTTTTGATCCAATCATAAAAGTGTGGTATACTGGTAAAGGCTGACATCCCCGTGTTCGGATCTCTGAATGACACTATTCCAACTTGCCGATGATTGTTAGATTTTACCAGCGGGCCGCCAGAATCACCACTAAAAAAATGGTTCATATGAGATGTCTCTGGGCCGTAAGTCACCCCCTCCGGTCACGAGGGCGGGCATTATGGGGCAATAGGGTACGCACAGATGTGTCCGCCGGATTTGCCAGCGGATATTCCCGGTGGATAGATCCGCCCATGTATGGCGCTTGTGTCCACAGACAAATCCGTGTCCAATTCGCGCCATACATGGACGGATCTGCCCGCGTGGCACATCTGCCAGACAAGTCCGGTGGGCACATCTGTGCGTGTATCCCTAGCAGTGCAGGTGACATTTCTCTTACATTTTCGGTATCTTTAGGGGTCTTTGACATTGATGGCGCAATCGACATGAGCTTCAAAAAGTTCTTAGGCTGTGGTCGTCTCTATCTCTTAGCTGCTCGAATCCTTGCAGGTCGCACCGCCAAAAAACCGGACGCGGAGGTTACACTTAATGACCATGTACTAACCACTTACTTTTGACAGATTAATTTATTTAAAGCATAAAAGCTTAGAAAGTAACTTACGTGAACGGGTATTGGTTTCCATTGGCTTTGGTGCAGATGACTCCATACCACTTTTTACACAATTTGTTCGAGACCAATTTGACCGCCTTTAGTGTTTTGCTAGACCTAAATTTTCCCGATGGATCTGTCTGAAATTCAAGAACGATATAGGTTAGCTGGTCAATGGAGAAAAACCAGCATTTATCATGTCGTTTATTTTTTGAAGTTACTGGAGCGCGATCAGAAGCGCGAGCCAATCTTGATCAGAAGATATGGTAAGATCTTGCAACCCGTAGAAATCTCCAATCCCTCAATCCCTCAATTTAGTTGTGGTTGGTTGGCAGTTAAAAAATTGATTGGTTGATTATAGATTCGGTCACTGTGTTCCAAGTTGATGCTTTGATTGTGCTACTACATAATCAGACCATCGTAATCTCAATCTTATTATCTATTTTATCAGACTATCATACTGTACCATCAGTGACACGTTAGAAGCTTCCAATTTCAATCTGATGCGCTCGAGCTGGTACATGTGACTTTTTGATTGTTTAAAATATTTGAAAGCCTATAGAAGCTTCCCCCTCTGATAAAATGATATACAGTACATAGTCTTAGTGTTCAAAATGGTCTATGTCCTGACGACGCTCGAGTGACTGCTTTAGCATAATCGGCTTTCCTATTTGATTAAGCGCATTATTACTAATTTGGTCAGGCATAAGCGGATCTGAAGAGAGTTTTCTCAAACGCATCGTATAGTTGTCTAAAGATTTTCCAGGATTTAACATCCTTTCCAACTATATTTTTAAAGCCCGACCATGAATATATGACTATTGTCAAGAGGGCGCTATTATTCTCATTTATATGGCAATAGTTCAGTATAGTCAAAAAGTATATTAATCTCTATGCAGTCCGTGAGCTTCAAGAAGAACCTTCGGGAATCGGCGATGACACACGAAGGTAATATCGCTGTTCTGCTTTTTCATGTGTCACTGTTGATTGAAACCCGACGTCTCTTTCTAAAACCCGAAGGTTCTTTTGAGGGCTCACGGACTGTAGTATAATGTCATCTTGATTTGTTTGTAATGTTAGCTCTGATGTTAATTTGAAATTGTTTCGTAGCGAAATAGTTTCATATCCCGAGCGTTTAATTTCAAGCAATTTATTACATACAGTTTTGAGCATTTCTTGTGATTAATTATTTAATATTCAACACTTTACTATTATTCAAGGTAACCGCCTCAATGACACTGACAACAGTGACAACCTATCATTAAAATTATTGCCAGTGTCAGAGAGTTACAATGAAACTCCGCAACATGGCGCATGCGATCATATATTCCTGGTCAAGCTTTAGTTATATCAGACTATAGAGATATAGACGGCCAGAGCCTAAGAACTTTTTGAAGCTCAAGTATATTGCGCCATCTATGTCAAAGACCCCTATTGATACCGAAAATGTAAGAGAAGTGTCACCTGCACTGCTACTCCACCTAGTAACAAAGAGCGTACTAGTAGTACACTAGTAGCTACTAGGTGGAGTAGCAGTGCAGCTGACATTTCTCTTACATTTTCGGTATCATTAGGTGGCTTTGACATAGATAGCGCGATTGACATGGGCTTCAAAAAGTTCTTAGGCTGTGGTCGTCTATATCTCTATAGTCTCTGATAACAGCTATGAGCGTGATAAAAAGGCTAACAACATAGCAGCTTTTCTTGTACCCCATGAGTTTATGTGGGTCATTACTAAAACAACTTGGTTACAGATTATGGGATTGTAATGAACGTTTGATATGTTTAAGTCCTAGAAGTTTACGTGCAACTTACTTTACCCCATCCAGCGGTCACCAAATTTTTGTCCCTTTCAGCATTATACTCCTTTTGTAATATCACCTTTTGTACACTGTCTGAAAACTTGACAGGTTGCGATAAGAACATTATAGCGATATCAAACTTAACATCATCATCATCAGGGTCGTAGTCCTTGGGTGACACGTAATCTTTGACATTTCTAAACATTTTCGCCTTTGCGTATCTTGAGTGGCCCATATAAATTGTGAAGGTGACTCTGGAAAATTTAAATTAATCATCAAGTTTAGTGTCTTTAAGACTGTGTCGACCGTCCAGTGGCGCTCTCATTAGGCGGATTATATTTCCTAATAAACGAATCAATTTCTGTATAATCCCTCATGTTAAGTTCGTCAGGTGACAAGCAAAACTCACTAATGGCAAAAAAAATAAACGAAAATCAACCTTGTTTTGTGACTGGTACGGTTCCTTATGGCTTTTAACTTGTGGAAGTACTTAGTGAGTTTTGGTTGTCAGTGTTGTCACCAGACGAGTTGTAGTCCTACTAATTCCGCAACTTTTGGTCTTTATCGCATAGTTTCATTTTGCGTATTTCTTGCTTCATTACCTAAAACGACATATGGTGGCTACTTTTTTCCGTCATCATAAGTTGCGGAATTAGTAGGAGTAGGTACAATTTAAAATGAGGAATACAGAAATTGATTCGTCGATTAGGAAACACAATCCCCCTAATGAGGGCGCCAGTGGACAGTCGACTATCTTAGACAGTTGATTTTGCACCTGTATTTTTTTGGAAACTTTGTAAACTTTACTATATTTTTGACCCATGGTTACTAAATTATTGTATTTTGATTTGAGATACGACATATGGCAGGCTGTACGTCTATGTATACTTGCTTAGCACAGGCCTCCTCCCTCGCACGAAAAGTAAGCCTACGATAGGTAAGCTAATGTGGGTCGGGGACTTCAATGTCTAATACGCTTGCATGAAGGTCCTCACAAAGGGTTCCAAAAATTTTATACGAATCGGTGTAGAAAGAAACTCGAGACCTACAGGTTGGTGAATTACCGCCAGGCTACCAATGCAATATAGTCATATTACTACATACACTACTACTACTCCTCAATGGCGCACCGACCCAAAGTGAGTCCTGGCCTCCGACACGAGTATACGCCAGTTGTCTCGATCTTGCGCAGTCTCCCACCAGTTAACAGCTTGGAGATCGCGCAGGTCTGATTCCATAGCATCCCCCCAGCGATACCTGGGACGACCTATTGGCCCGAGTCCCGCTACCCGACCCAGGTAAGCCAACTTAGCACCGCGATCCTCATCCATCCTATCAACGTGGCCGAGCCAACGGAGCCAATATGACTACTTGATTTAAAATTTAAATCATTCTGCAGCAACATTGGTTTACTTCATGAGAACAGCTTACCCTGAAACAGTCCTTTTCTTCGTAAAGTCGTCCAGACAGTGGGCCGCAGTGAGCACGGTCTGGGAACTGATGAGGGAGCCCCCACATGATGCATGAAATTTTGCGGTTATCTCTACGAAGACCATGAAGGGCCAGTTCTTTATGGGAACCTCTTGCCCGCCTACTATGAAGGGAACCATTTTGCTAGCTGTGGTAACGGCGAGGTTCATCAACAATACTTGAAACAACATGTTTTGAAATACCTGAAATTGGCGGAAAGAGTATAAGAATGATCGAGGCGGTTCATAGCGTTAAGGAGATATGTTAGAAAAGAGTTTTCTACCTTCCAGCCATCATCTAGAGTGGCTTTCAGCATCACTCTGATCGTTAGACAAATCAAAATAAAACTTTAGTTTCTGATCAAATCATAGATAAATGAGTAGATAGATTGCTAACTCCATACATAGCAAAACTACTAATTAAATAATAAGTCGTATGGGAGGTATGCTTAAACTCATTTATACTAAGTTTTAAGCACACTTAAATCGTAGTACGTATTAAGCTGTAATCTTTTGAATAATAACTTTTAGCAAAGCTCGCTTCAAACTTATTATATATACGCATTTAGTCATGTATGGAGAGAACACTCTAGGTACTTAATTCTCTTTGGATCAAATGCATGTTCTCTCGGAGGTATATAGTACTGCTGCTGCATAATTTTGTATAATAGAGTCCACCCATTATCAGTTGGCTTGACGATATTGGCCTGTCAGTTGCTCGGAGCTGTCAAATTTTTGTGCCGATTTGTGCCAACAGGCCGATATCGTCAGGCGGACTGATAGTTGGTGGGCCCCCTAAGTGGCGCAACACTATCTGCGCGAGAGTTTTGTTTTGTGATTTGTGCCATATGTACTAAATAATACTTAATTAGTAGTAAGTTATGATATTACTACTACGATTACTTACCCAGAACGATATTACTTAACTGACATATTAACCTTCGGCATTATTACCCTTCGTACTTAATATTTCAATTTTAATTTTACACAATTGTCCTGTCGTTACTCAAGTTGTCCCTCCACTCTAACAATTGTAGAAAGTACAATCATCTAATTATGACTGAGAACCAAAGTTCCTGGTTTCAATAATTAAAAGGGGTAATTTAACACTCAGATTTAAAAAATAACCAAGCTTCCGCGGCGACTCCTTTCAGGAGAAATAATTATGCAGAAATGAACAGTCCAATCACATAAATACATCGATAACTCTGTTAATGGTGATTAAGTTTCTATGGCGTTTTTCTTACTGAATGCTGAATTTCTTGTTCCTAGGTTTCTACTGAGAACGCCGGGTGCGACATCTGTCGCTTTTTGATGAATACAGTTAAAAAGTGACAGATGTCTATCTCACGACTATGTCTGTCATTTTCTTTACAAAAAAAGTTCTAAAGGTTTAGTTTTGACTCCTAAATTTGATGTCGTTATATTACGCCGTCAAAAATATTACATTATCGAAATTAATTATGCGTTTGACTAGAGTTGTGTGGAAAAAAGTTTCTTGGTTAGATGGAACGTCATCTAGACACACGGCATTGTGACAGCCAAGTTTGTAGAGCAATGAGGCAACACATTAGCCGTGGGATATTTACACGAACCATTTAGGGCCACTTTTGGCCCCCAATCACTTGAAAAATATTTGACTTTCATACTTCCAATTTTGTGGGTCGTGTAAGGCTATCCTCTAATTAATGAATCCTGAATAACAGCTAAAAACCTTTAACCATTCACGAGATATTGATCTCCGAAAATTTCCATTTTTACCACTACTGACTGACTCACTCACTCATCAATTGACTACTTCCAGGGGACCTAATACCTTGTGCAACCTAAGAAGCGGTTTTTGACACCTGTCATCTTAGTACATTTTATAACCTAAAATCGATTTTAGGTTATAAAATGTACAGAGACGACAGGTGTCAAAAACCGCTTCTTAGGTTGCACAAGGTATAGAATGTGGAAAATTGTCATCCAGCTAGGTAGAATACAATACGATTCAGTTCAACTGTCATCAACATACAACCCAGCTTCGCTCTTGGGTTCTTTAACCCCACAAGCTCTCGAGCTTGCTCATATTTCAATCAATTAAAATGATTAACTTCTACTCACAACTTTTCATTTTAATTAAAACAGTTGTATTAAGTTACTGCGGAGTAATCTATCAAAAATAATAATAAAGTAAACAAAGCCAGCCAACAGAAGTTGAATATATCTCACTCATAAGAAAATAACAACGATAAATAAGAGTCAAAAATGAACCAGTTTATTTTTTCCACAATTCTTCTTGAATAACATGAGTTGTTTCTGTTCAATCCAATTATAGTAGTCTGGTACGCTGGTGAAGATAGAGATCCCGGAATGCAGCTCCCTGATGGATACTATACCGACTTGGCGTCGAGTGTTCATGTTTATAATGGGCCCACCGGAGTCGCCTCTACAAAAAATATGGACTCATTAAATGTCTTTGTCTATTCATTATTTTGTGTATTATTTATCCTATTATTTTTTTTTTTATTTGTTAATTACTGGGTTTTAACTGTATATTTTTTTTTTATCAACTTATACAATTATATTCCATTTTTAGTTGGTGAAAGGCTTATGTTATATGTTGTATACTTAGATTGATTTTTTTTGGTTGATTTGTGTAAGATTGTCCTAATATTTATTTATTTATTTATTCAATATTACATTCAAGCACTTGTTACTTATTACCATAGAGTAACTTATATAGTAGAACAGCACAGCCTAAGAACTTTTTGAAGCTCAAGTCAATCGCGCTATCTGCGTGAAAGCCCCCTAAAGATACCCAAAATGTAAGAGGAAATGTCACCTGCACTGCCACTCCATCTACCACCGACAGCCGGCGGTTCCTCCTTACATCCTCAGAGTATGTAGGCACTAGTGTATCTTAGCTATACAAATGCCTACAGATTTACCAATCAAACGCGTCTGACAGATGTTGCCTGGCGGTCAAGGAACAAGTTCCGGTCTGTGTTAACATATCTCCGAGACACATCTATGCCTAATCCGATTAGTGATGCGCAAGAATCTCTAGGTAAGGTCAACTAGGCGAAACCCGTCAGTCGGCGAAGATCGGATAGCAAGCCATTACAGCAAATTCTGCATAGCTTACTTTAGGAAATGGCAAAACTGTTTTAAACAGTTCTCCTCCTCCTTGCATCGGTTTCTTCATTACTGAGGGTCGTGGTCATACAACAGCTTCTATCTGATGATCTGGCGTCATCTTCCTATATCTGTTGCCGAGTGAAGAGCATGTAGTGTTGAGAGCTGAGCGAATTTGGTCAGACCAGCGCATTCCGCTCTTGTACCTTGATCGTTCACCTGCGACTTTACCAGTTCAACAGTTAGTTAAACAGTTCCACAACAATTTTACCATTTCGTACAAAAAAGCTATGAAGAATTTGCTGTAACTGCTTGCTATCCGATCTTCGCCGACTGACGGGCTTCGCCGAGTTGGTCTTATTTAAAATCTTTAATTTATCTTGCTTCAAACGCATGTCCTATTTATATAATGGTTATGTACTCCCACAAACCAGCAATGGGCATGTGTAAGAGCCTTATCACACTTGAGCGATTTGAAAGCGATTTCTATACAAACCTCGTACGCGGCGAACTCGCGGCGTGTTCGCTTCTATACAAAACTCGTACGCGGCGAACTCGCGGCGTGTTCGCTTCTATACAAACCTCGTACGCGGCGAACTCGCGGCGTGTTCGCTTCTATACAAAACTCGTACGCGGCGAACTCGCGGCGTGTTCGCTTCTATACAAAACTCGTACGCGGCGAACTCGCGCCGTGTTCGCTTCTATACAAAACTCGTACGCGGCGAACTCGCGGGGTGTTAGCTTCTATACAAAACTCGTACGCGGCGAACTCGCGCCGTGTTCGCTTCTATACAAAACTCGTACGCGGCGAACTCGCGGCGTGTTCTCTTCTATACAAAACTCGTACGCGGCGAACTCGCGCCGTGTTCGCTTCTATACAAAACTCGTACGCGGCGAACTCGCGGGGTGTTAGCTTCTATACAAAACTCGTACGCGGCGAACTCGCGGGGTGTTAGCTTCTATACAAAACTCGTACGCGGCGAACTCGCGGGGTGTTAGCTTCTATACAAAACTCGTACGCGGCGAACTCGCGCCGTGTTCGCTTCTATACAAAACTCGTACGCGGCGAACTCGCGGGGTGTTAGCTTCTATACAAACCTCGTACGCGGCGAACTCGCGGCGTGTTTGCTTCTATACAAAACTCGTACGCGGCGAACTCGCGGGGTGTTAGCTTCTATACAAAACTCGTACGCGGCGAACTCGCGGGGTGTTAGCTTCTATACAAAACTCGTACGCGGCGAACTCGCGGCGTGTTCGCTTCTATACAAAACTCGTACGCGGCGAACTCGCGGCGTGTTCGCTTCTATACAAAACTCGTACGCGGCGAACTCGCGGCGTGTTCGCTTCTATACAAACCTCGTACGCGGCGAACTCGCGGCGTGTTCGCTTCTATACAAAACTCGTACGCGGCGAACTCGCGGCGTGTTCGCTTCTATACAAAACTCGTACGCGGCGAACTCGCAGCGTGTTCGCTTCTATACAAAACTCGTACGCGGCGAACTCGCGGGGTGTTCGCTTCTATACAAAACTCGTACGCGGCCAACTCGCGGCGTGTTCGCTTCTATACAAAACTCGTACGCGGCGAACTCGCGGCGTGTTCGCTTCTATACAAAACTCGTACGCGGCGAACTCGCGCCGTGTTCGCTTCTATACAAAACTCGTACGCGGCGAACTCGCGGCGTGTTCGCTTCTATACAAAACTCGTACGCGGCGAACTCGCGCCGTGTTCGCTTCTATACAAAACTCGTACGCGGCGAACTCGCGCCGTGTTCGCTTCTATACAAAACTCGTACGCGGCGAACTCGCGGCGTGTTCTCTTCTATACAAAACTCGTACGCGGCGAACTCGCGCCGTGTTCGCTTCTATACAAAACTCGTACGCGGCGAACTCGCGGGGTGTTAGCTTCTATACAAAACTCGTACGCGGCGAACTCGCGGGGTGTTAGCTTCTATACAAAACTCGTACGCGGCGAACTCGCGCCGTGTTCGCTTCTATACAAAACTCGTACGCGGCGAACTCGCGGGGTGTTAGCTTCTATACAAACCTCGTACGCGGCGAACTCGCGGCGTGTTCGCTTCTATACAAAACTCGTACGCGGCGAACTCGCGGGGTGTTAGCTTCTATACAAAACTCGTACGCGGCGAACTCGCGGGGTGTTAGCTTCTATACAAAACTCGTACGCGGCGAACTCGCGGGGTGTTAGCTTCTATACAAAACTCGTACGCGGCGAACTCGCGGCGTGTTCGCTTCTATACAAAACTCGTACGCGGCGAACTCGCGCCGTGTTCGCTTCTATACAAAACTCGTACGCGGCGAACTCGCGGGGTGTTAGCTTCTATACAAACCTCGTACGCGGCGAACTCGCGGCGTGTTCGCTTCTATACAAAACTCGTACGCGGCGAACTCGCGGGGTGTTAGCTTCTATACAAAACTCGTACGCGGCGAACTCGCGGGGTGTTAGCTTCTATACAAAACTCGTACGCGGCGAACTCGCGCCGTGTTCGCTTCTATACAAAACTCGTACGCGGAGAACTCGCGGCGTGTTCGCTTCTATACAAAACTCGTACGCGGCGAACTCGCGGCGTATTCGCTTCTATACAAAACTTGCTTTCAAATCGCAAGTGTGTATCTATCTGCACTGCACTCCTTACAAATAAAAGGTGTTTTCAAAAATAAACTATCTGAATTTTTGTACCTATTTTATCTGTTAGGTAATGCAGAAGCAGAGACTATAGAGATATAGACGGCCACAGCCTAAGAATTTTCTATACTCGAAACTGTAATTCAAGGCCAAAAAAGTTACTACAATGTTGCCACTGCAGTAAAATGTTTGTACAATGGTATATTCCCTTTTTTATTAAAAACACGCTAAGATAATTTATTTGTTGGTAATTTCAATCCTACAATTTGAAGAAGTAATTGTATTTACTTATTTTACATAAATAAAAGACGCCCTAATAAAAAGTTAAACATCTGTGATTTTTGGTTGCAAAGCTGGTATTGCACTTGTATTACTTCGGGTATTCATAACATTTGGTACAATAATTTACGACTAAGTTAAGAACTACATCAAGTCAAAAACGAAACCTTATCGTGTTTAATATGTTCGTTAGAATTGTCTCCGTGTTAGTTTACTGTTGAAAGTAGAGTACAGTCGGCGACAAAAGTTCATACCTACCTTTTTTTTTACAAAAACCTTATTTTAACTAGTAGCCCGCTTCGAACCGAGAACTCGATTGAACTGAATTTACATGCAAACGAGTGGACCAATATAACAAGACACTTTATGATGATTTTTTCGCGCCTTCTAAGCTCCATAACGCCTTGATCAATCTGGTCATAGGTATTTGAACACTCAAATTATATTATTTATCTATGCTGCATCCCCAAGAATATTATCGTGGAACAATTATTTAAAATAAAAAATCTATCGAAATGCAGAGACGTCTAGGTAGCCAGCTGACAGTTCCGTTGTATCCGTACGTCTGTAAGTACTTCACTTCGCTTACGCTCCACTCTTTAGATAATGTCACAGAATAAATAATATGATAATGTTGGCCAATATAAAGCAGCATATTATAAAAAGGTTGGCGAAACCTGAAAGTTTACTTGACAGTGACATAAGCGATAATGATGGTTATGACACTGACGTATCTGTCGTAGATTTTTTGGCCTTGAATTCCAGTTTCGAGTATAAGCTAGGGGGCTTTCGGACAGAGGGCGCAATTGACTTGAGCTTCAAAAAGTTCTTAGGCTGTGGCCGTCTATATCTGGTAGAAGTGACATACTTGAATGGATATTGGTGTTTAGTGTCCGCGAATGCGCAGATGACTTTATACATATTTCTACATCTCTTGAACTTCTTTGCCGTCATTTCAACGGCTTGTAGCCATTCAGTACCACTCGTTCTTTGTGGATCTGTCTGAAATGCAACGAAATATTTAATATTATGTACAGTCAGCATCAAATACAGTGTGTAAATTTAATACGGGCGAACCTTTTACCGGTGGTTTACACAGGTCATACTGAACAAGTTTCACTATGGAGTGAACCCCAAAAACTCAAAAAAAAAATTGCTTCCTCATACAAAATGTCCACACCCATGCGACAAAATGTATGAGTCTGGCAAAAAAAACGCGATTTCGGGGTAGGCTCCATAGTGAAAGTTGTTCAGTATGACCTATATAAACTACCGTTAAAAGGTTGGCCCGTATTAAATTTACACATTGTATATTGTAACAGCCAAAGTGATCTAATAGTTCTTCACACCATATATTTTGTATGGTGTGACGAACTATTTGGCTACTCTAGCTGTTATATATTTGATGTTGACTGTACACTGATTTAACATTGCCCGTTTTTTACATACTGTGTACCCTGTATAAAGGCTTCGATAGCTAAAATATGGGGTTCGATTTAATGGAAAACAGATAAACCAACAATCGTCAGTGAGTAAAAGTAATGTACTAAAAAAAATTCAGTCGAATTGAGAACCTCCTCCTTTTTTGAAGTCGGTTAATAACAATGTATGACAGCCTACAAATATAAAAATAGAACAATATAAAAAACATATACAAAACTATATACAACCTCAACACCCTGTAACACGAGCTTAAACAACGTTTGTTGAGCAAGTTTAAAAAAAACTTACGGTTTGATTTTTTGTACATTTTAAAGTTTACGTTAACACGCAATGTATTGCGAAATTGATTATGTCTGTAGGGTGACAAGACTGACAAAGCAATGTCAATTAGATAGATTTTAACGTACATTGAAAATAATATTAAGTTTGTATGAAAAAGAGACAATCTTAAGACTACATATTTTTTAAAAGTTGTTGAACAATAGTTTTATTGTTTACGGAGTACAATCTACAATTTAATTTTTTGCTCGTATTACAGACCACATCTTATATACAAGTTTACGAAATGGGAGTCAACTGCGTTTAAATAATAACCCAAGTGGGCTCCGTCAAATATTTCGCTTTCTAAAAAGGGTTCCGTCATCAAAAAAGTTTGAGAACCGCTGATCTAGATTGATTGGTTCACTTACACCAGAGACTATAGAGATATAGACGGCCACAGCCTAAGAACTTTTTGAAGCTCAAGTCAATTGGGCCCTCTGTCCGAAAGCCCCCTAAAGATACCGAAAATGTAAGAGGAAAATGTCACCTGCACTGCAATCCACCTATAGTAACGAATGGCGTACTAGTAGTACACTAGTAGCTACTAGGTGGAGTAGCTGTGCAGGTGACATTTCTTCTTACATTTTCGGTATCTTTAGGGGGCTTTCGGACAGAGGACGCAATCGACTTGAGCAAAAAGTCCTTAGGCTGTGCTGCTCTACTATATACAGCCTTGGCCAGAAGTGTTGAGCATAGGTGTTTTTTGTTTACAATTTTGATGTTAACCATTATTTCCCTATCCTAACAATTTACGGTAACGGTAAATGTTATATTTTATTTATAAATATAGAAAACTTCACTTAATAACACTTTCAAGGTACTTAAAAAATATGAAAACAGAAGGTACCAAAAATGTAAATTTAAGTCGGTGCGACATATTGCAAATATTCTATGCAGTTACTACTAACTTCAACAAAACATGCCTATTAGTTTAAATTAATTGACAAAATAACTTAAATAAAGATGGAAACGATGGACTAAACTTTCCAGTTTTGTATGAAAATCGCATTGGTGCTCAACACTTCTGGCCAAGGCTGTAAGTCACTATATGCTTACACTGCCCCATCCAGCCACCACCAGATGTTTGTCCGTTTTGTAACTAAAGCTGGCTGGCAATATCACCTTCTGCACATAGTCCGAGAAACTGACAGGTCGTGACAGGAACATAATGCCGATGTCACTCGTCAAGTCATTAGCGTTACTGTACGGGGAGTAGGCCTCGTGTGACGCGTAGTCCGTAACAGCTCGACACACTCTGGCCCTTTTGTATGAGGCACTGCCCATGTAAATTCGGAAGGATATTCTGAAAATATAATAATTTAGCTATGCTGTTTCACAATGACGGTTTTACGTCGATAGTTAATAATTTACCTAAAAATAATGGCTATGGATACACGCACAGAGGTGCCCGCCGGCTTTGTCCGACGTATAGCGCCATCCATACACGGGCGGATTTGTCCGCCGGGCATATCCGTCGGACAAATCCGGCGGGCACATCTGTGCATGTATCCCTTGCTAATGCGTAAATTTGTAAACTGATACCAGTTTACAATCTTTCGACAGGTTACAATCTCGCGAAATAGATTGTAATGTAGTATTTACAATTTTATGGTGTCATAATTCATAATATTAGTATTTAATCGAATTTCATTGCAGCGAATATAATTTCTCTTTAACTGTAGGTAAGTTTTATTAACTAGGTATTTAGGTCTGTTAGGTATCAAAACATATGTTAGGTTGGGTTTCTGCTAATAATTTATAAATTAAACTTTTCAGATAAAAAATATTTTACGAAACGAAATTTCGACAAAAAGCTATATCCTGTTTCATTAAATGCAATAAGAGGAAAGTAAAACCGAAGAGTTATATTTAATAGAGCGCCATCTGGACGAGAGCAACCCAAAGCTATCGTAATAATAGTAACGGAATCAATTGCTAAATGGCGCTGTACTATCTGCTCTACATTTACAGTAGCTTTAGGCTGCCCTCGTCCAGATGGCAGTTCAGACTTGGAACTTCAAAAAGTTCTTATTGTATCGCTCTATTAAATATATACCTCTTTGGTAAGACCAGAGACTATAGACAATATAGACAGCCACAGTCTAAGAACTTTTTGAAGTTCATGTTTTAAAGCGCCATCTACGCGAGAGCTACCTAAAGGTATAAAAATAAAAGGAAAAAATCTAGCTTTACTACAGTACAGTCAGCAGCAGAAGTAGCTAAGCGGGTGAGGTGTTCAAAATGACCTGCACACGCTCTTATTCTCTTAACAATAAAGTCGTGTCCAGCTCATTTTGAACACCCTACCCGCTGAGCTACTTTTGCTGCTGACTGTACGAAACTCGTTCCAAAATGTCACTGTGACGCAATATAAAAATAACTAGGAAGAAAAAATTACATTGCCTCACATCTAGGAACGGGAGCTCCAAAAAGTTCTTAGACTGTACTGATCTGTCATAAATCCTCGTAGCTCTAGTTACTAACTATCACCCTTATTACCCAGGTAATAGAGTCCACATAAAAATGTCAAATGAGTGGAACTAACCCCGCCCGCCATTTCTTCTTCCCCGTGGCATCATCAAGACAGTGCGCGGCAGTCAACACAGTCTGGGAGCTGATGAGAGATCCTCCACACGCGTACGAGAAGATATAGTATTGAGATATCTCTATAAAGGTTATGAACGGCCAGTTCTCAATGGAAGCATCTTGGCCTTCCACTATGAAAGGATCCATTTTGTTAGCTGACGCGCCAACGATCAACGGGATTATTAGGAGCACATTGAGGTTAAAACATCTCAAGATTGCAATGAGTAACCGCGTCCTTGCCATAGGGAAGCGGGGGCTTTAGGCCTCTCCAGTTGCGCGGCGTTTCGGCCTCGCGCTCGTGATACAATGAGTAACCGAGGCCTTTCTTTTAGGAAGCGAAGAGGCTCGATGCCGCGGTGTCAGCTTGCGGCCTCGTGATCTTCGTTAGTTTTATTCTTTGTAACTCACTGGGTATTGTAGGCAGGCTGGTGGTATTTGATGAGCATGTTTGGTTTGTACCCCATGAGTTTACGAGTAACCGTTCTTATTCCCACTTAAAAGATATATTATTCGATTAATATTTGTTTCGTCCAAATTTATTTAATTTAATCTTGGCGATTTGTGAAGTCTTTATGATTCAGCGGCTCAGATTCGAATATGAGCAAGCGCCTGCGCTGCGCTGCGCGTGCATATATTCACTTGATAATGCACCTACTGTTTTAGGTATAACTAGTCATAAATCTGATATCGATTTATGATGATTAATCTTTTACAATTTGCTATTTTTGGGTATTTGC
Source organism: Pammene fasciana (assembly GCA_911728535.1). Lineage (NCBI taxonomy): Eukaryota > Metazoa > Arthropoda > Insecta > Lepidoptera > Tortricidae > Pammene > Pammene fasciana. Next base: position 43,038,814 of record OU452272.1, on the reverse strand, counting down.
TAGGAGCCTAAGCCTACACGTTTTTGTCTGTTTTAGTCATTTTAACTTTAGGAATTTCCCCGTTTTGCCTTCTCGCTTACTTCTGTAACGTCACACCACAGGTCTCACACCTGTGGCACAATGTGTGGAGAGAAATAATTATAGTTATTATATTATAGAATTTGTACAGTTATTTTATCTTACTGTTTACAAAGGAGGATGATAAAATAAATATATGTATAGTTGAATTATCGAGAGCGTGGAATTGCATATGTAGTGGTTGTACCGTGTTGTGCCTCTTTGTGTGCGGATTCAAATATAGAATGCCTGTACACAAACAATACTACTACATATGCAATTCCACGCTCTCGATAATTCATCTATACGTATGAGAATAAGTAAACTGTTACGAAAAATACTCGAAATGCCAAAAGATACGAATCCTCCAAAAGTGTCTAAAGCTCAATCTATCGAAGCTTCATGGGATATTTATAGTACATTAGTATACAGGGTGTAACGTAAATATATTTACCGGTTGTTGCCTTTAACACGAGCAAAAAGTACACAATGTTTGTTCAGGGACTTTTAAAAATAACTTGTGGTTTGATTTTTAGTACACTTTAAAGCTTATTCGAACACGCAATGTATTGCGAACAGGTTTCAAGATATTTAAGGTATTCCCTATATTTAATCTGCGCCGCTCGAGTGGCTACAAAAATCCCCTCTTGGGCTCATCTTCTAGTAGACGGAGAGCTAGCCACGTCCGACATGACACAATAATGAGAGCAACGAAACCCCTCTATATAGTCAGTTTGCTACACTATGCTTATTTATAGATTTGGACATCTGGCAGCTGTAAAGTGATGGATGTCAAAGAATGCAAACCACTTCATGAAAACAAATCCTTGAGTTCTAGTTTTGATGCAATATTACGAGAAATTAATAAATAATTGTATTACATTACTGCCAAAAGTTTCTGTCCCCAGAAAGTAGTGTCACACGACGTATATCTGTCACAGTTTGTCGTCTACTATTTCTCTGTCCGCAATATTCTAGAAATCTCCATTTTTGTCCGTAAAAATATACACCTGTTTAAATATTGCCGAAATGCTCGACGTCAGCAATATCTTGAATTACCCGAACCAAAATCAGAAATGTACAAAAACAGTCCCTATTATAGAGCCATAACAATATACAATCATATCCCTCCCTACCTGTTTAAAAGATGCAAAAACAAACGCGATTTTTATAAATAGTTTTAAAAGTATGCTGGTCAATAAATGTTATTACTCCGTAGACGAGTATATGGAAGATAAATTGTAATATGCAACAACCAGAATGTAGTTTATAAGTATTTAGAGTAGGTACTAAATGGTGATTGCACTAGTTTTAGATATTATTGTGTTAAACTTCATTGTTATTTTTACTTAAATGTTTATAATTTCATATTGTTACTAAGTTCCTGTATTAGTTACATAAAATTAGTTTTAAGAAATATTGCTTTACCCTATCAGGGTCCATTGTGCTAATCTTTGTCGTGTACTTGATTGGTTATTTTGGTTGCAAATAAAGATCTCTATCTCTATCTCTCTATCTCTAATAATATGCAAATTTTTTTGTTCTAATGACAAACAGACCCTGTCCTCTATTAACTGCGACAATTTCGGTAGTTTTACCTATTTTAGTAGTACTATTATGCAATTCAATAAAATTTACTAGTCTATAACTCTGACGTCCACCGTCCACGGATGCAATAAGGATAGTACAGCAATCTAACCAGACGGGTTTAGTTGTTCGGCATATAAGAAAGACCCGTCCTAAGCCCTCGTACATATACACATACAACCCAGCTGGCCAACTACACTGCGCTTTGTGTGACCGCATCTACTTCAAGACAAAGTTTGGCTTTGCAAGTCATACCCGAGCCTTCCATAATCCTGCAAGAAATAATTGACGGAGTCGCTGTCGCCGGATACGGCGTGGAGAGAATGATGAGTTGCTCTCATTATTGTGTCATATCTGACGTGGCCAGCTCTTAGTCCATATTAGGCATACCGTACATAAAACCCCTTATAACCCTCGATGGATACTCTGGCATCCCAGACCGCTCTCTGTACCGAATAGGGAAGATGCAGCTACAATATTTACCATTATTTTGTGATACAATTAAAAAAAACAAATTTATAGCTATTGATTCATTATTACATTAGTTTATACTAATTTCAAAGAATAATTACGATTTGAAGTAATGTGAAACGGAACGTGTTTTAATCCACCAATCGGCATCTGGTGACGTTACTCCTGTTATGACAACTGATGGCACCAGCATAGGACGTACCAGGCACTAGTTCTGTTCTATGGGATTTGGCTTTGGGTAAAAAAAACAGAATTTGGCACTATTATTAGGTTTGGCAGGTATGAACCAAGGATGAACAAATATGGCGAGTGACAAACATGAGTGACTTTAAAGGAACTGTAGATCCGTTAAGGCCATTCCTCGATTCGGGCAAGCCACGCCCATCCGTTAGAGACACATTTATGGCTCCCGTGCACGAAAGAAAGAGATGCAGCGCTCTTAAGAATCAGACTTTTTGACCAAACTACGATAAATAAGCGAATCTATAAAGTTTTGTCTAATTTTGCTTCTGTGACTTTTTAGATAAACCAGAATACCATATTTTTTACTTAGTTATATTGCTTAATCTCTTATAGTTTACGTAAGCTAAAAAAAATAAGGGGGAAAAGGACCCACCTTCGGATTTTTTTTCTATCGAGGCAACTTTTAGCAATCGTGTTTTGGCTTGTGCGAAAAACAAGAGTATATAGTCTAACCCGCTTATTCATAAACGTATTGCAAACCTCATTTAACTAAATCATCTTTTGTCCTTATCTGTCACATTGACAGTTGTGTTTGTTAGAAACAGACAAAATAGATTTTAACTAAATGCGGTTTGAAACACGTTTATGAATAAGCGGGTAATAATATATATTCGAAAATAAATTCAGTCCCTTTTCCCGTTTAGTCACTAGAGCGTTTGAAAAAAAACTATAATATTTCAAAGTAGCCCCTTAAGGCGCGAAAAATAAATTATCAGTCTGTAACAGCATTTTTTATATACTTACACTATAGTATTTTCATTATTTATACACTCGTGGCCTATTGCACGTAGAATTCTTTCAAATGAAAGCATAAATGGAAATATTGCATCTTGCCTATTGTCTATTCTATTTAAAGACAATCGCTACCACGGGCTATTGAAGAACTAAAATATGCGTAGAGAAGCAGTTGGATGTGTCCGTAGGGTGACAAGACTGACGAGCAACATCTATACGACAGATTTTAACGTAGTCGCCATCAGATATATCGGAGAGGCCGCGGTACTCAAAAATATCTGAACATGCACTTTGCCTCTGATGGCGACTGTACCCCGCCTGTACACAAGGTAGGTAGGTTAACAACTTTCATCATTCTTACTGATGGAGACTGTACATTGAAAATACTATTTTCTATGAAAAATAGAATCTAAAGACTCCTTTCAAAGTTGTTAACAATAGTTCTATAAGGCTGGCTCTACATGATGGGCCATCATAGGGACGCAGCTATGCGACGGAACGAGACCGCAATATCGTTAGCTCCCTCTAACGCATAGCTGCGTCCCTATGATGGCCCATCATGTAGAGGAGCCATTACTGTACTATAGTAATTTATTGCTCATATTATTACAGGCAACACCCTGTATAATATTATAGTAGCAACTACTAGTAGGATAGAGATTAGATATTCACTAGCCGTTCACATATTTATGCTCACTAAGCACTAAAGGGAGCATTAGACTGTGCAAGGATCCCTCACTGTGAAATCGACCGGATACACCCTGGTGATCCTTGCATATACAGGATGATATAAAGACGGTAACCAGATTCTATCGTATTAAAAACAGTAGTACAATTATATCTGAACACATTTATTGCGTTATTTTGCTGCCCTAAAATTGTCTTTACTGTTAATGTATTAGAGAAAAATATTTAATAAATATCCAATCACTTATCAAAAAGCTATATTCTGTATCTGTAATAATATCCCGAATTATCGAATTGAAAAAATATATAAAAAAATATTTTTAAAATTTTGTTTTAATTACCTATAATCAAATCATCCGGGAATCCTCTCCATACATTGCCTTACAATAGGTGGTGTAGCTTTTTTGTTAACGGATATTGGTAGGCTACAGGGTAGTTATTAAGAATCTAGATTTTAGACTTTGAGGGGGGGGGGGGGGGGGGAGGGGGAGTGATCAAGTATATTTATAACAAGATATGTTTTTCGCAATCATACGACTTTTACGTGAACTAGGCTGCAGGCGGAAACTAGTACTCATATTTACATAATTTTATCTAGAAACTTGTAATTGCTTTGTAAACTGCAGGCTGTCACTATAATGGAAGTGCTATTCTGCGCTATGAGGCCAACGATGTAAATAGATAATGATAACAGGTACAGTACGATTATTTCTGTCTCTCTGTCACCCCAGTCGAAATATATAGACGGGGAGCTAGCCACGTCAGATATGACACAATAATCAGAGCAAAGAACTCTCGTCAATTTGCTATACTATGCTTATTTATAGATCTGGACATCTGGCAGTTGTAAATTGGTGGTCAAAGAATGCAAACCACTCCTAGAAAACAAATCCTAGCGTTCTGATTTTGATGCAGTATTATGAGAAATGATCTAAATAATTAGATATACTCGTATCTTTGCCAAAAGTTTCTGTAGGGGGAAAGTAGTGCCAATCGACGTAAAATTAAAATGTAATTCATAGTTTGTCGCCTACTGTGTCTGTTTTCGCAATAATATGCAATGTTTTATGTTCTAATGTGAAAATATAGGCCCTGCCCTCTATAACTGAGACCATTTCGGCAGTTTTTACTTATTTTGGTAGTACTGTTTTCCATTTCAAAGATATTGCTAGTCTGTGACTCTGGCCTCCACCCATTAAAAGCTTCCAAATGTCCGGATCTAGCAATAAGGCTATCCTTATACACAACGATCGCTCCTTACAGTGATCTAACCAGACGGGTTTTGTTGCTCTCATTATTGTGTCATATCTGACGTGGCCAGCTCTTATTTAGTCCACTATGCATCTTTTTTTTTAAACTTTACTGCACACTACAGAAAAATGTACACATTTACGGCGGACTTAATGCCAAAAGGCATTCTCTACCAGTCAACTATCGGGCTAAACAGAAGCACGACAAAAAGGTGCAGAGAAAAATAAGAGAATAATCAATTAAATACATTGTAAAGATAAAAAGGAGGTAATAAAATTACATAAAAATACACAAATAAAATACTAACCCGCTTATTCATAAACGTGTTTCAAACCTCATTTAGTTAAAATATGTTTTGTCTATTTCTAACAAACACAACTGTCAAAGTGACAGATATAGAGTTGTGCCGTTCCCGAGAATTCTCAAGAACGTTTCCAGTTTTGTATGGGAAACGTTCTCGCTCGAGAATATTTCCCATAGTAAACGGAGAACGTTCTCGAGAACGACACAACTCTAGACAGATAAGGACAAAAGAATAAGAATAAGAATAAGAAATATTTATTAGCACAAAAACTAAACTAGTACATCAAACATAAATTCATTTCGATTAACAGAATTGTGCTAAAAGGTATTCACTCAGCTTGATGTCCCGCAGTGAATCCTAGGACACACTACGTGACGCTGATTTTCAGTGAACCCTGGTGAAACTAAAATTAAAACTAACTAGATAGAAATAACTAAGAAAACATAACAAAGAAAGATATCAAGAGAACAGCGCGCGCCTTTGTGTGTGTGTGTGTGTGTGTGTGTGTGTGTGTGTGTGTGTGTGTGTGTGTGTGTGTGTGTGTGTGTGTGTGTGTGTGTGTGTGTGTGTGTGTGTGTGTGTGTGTGTGTGTGTGTGTGAGTGTGTCTTATGTGAGGGAGTGTGCACGGTTTCTTAAGTGCTACAATTTTTGTTTATGATGATTTAGTTAAATGAGGTTTGAAATTCATTTATGAATAAGCGGGTATGAATATATGGCATAAGCATCTTCATTTCTGTCATTTCAATATCTAGTCTAGTCTTAGCAAATGAGATAGGTCTTTGAATCATTTTTTCCTCATTAACTGGTTATAATTAAATGATAGACAACCGCACCTTTAATCTTAAAGTAATGCCAAAAATTAAAATCAACAGTAATTATCAACTTGTATAGATGTCATATACAAAGGAAAAAGTGACCAACGCCTCCGGTGCCCAAGGCTGGATTCGAACCAGCGTGCATTCGCGGCAGACGCGTTAACCAACTTCGCCACCTGGCCACGAAAGCACCGGTCGAATTTTCCCGTGTATATGCAATCTTCAATCATCTATACAAGTTAATAATTTATACATATACTTAGTAGTGTGACTACTTAAAATAAATAAATCAAAATTTTCATTAAAAAAAAAATTTGATTTGTTCTTTCAGTTCTATCAACAGTAATTGTTAAAATTATCATAATAATGATCAATTTGGCAGTAAGTAACCTGAAAAATTCTTTTAATTTTTTTCCTTGTAAAAAAGATGCTAGCAGCTGTTCCAAATCAAACTATCTCACTTACACAGTCATACATTTATTCATATATTTTTTACACAAATATTCACACCTACAAAAATCCGTAGTTAGGTATGAATATTTTTGATTATTTTTTTTTAAACTGATCTTTCTGCCCACCCTGTATGTCAGACGGCCTCGACGTGTCTCGTATAACGAGACGTCGCGATTTTATCACCGCAATCAAAATAAACGAGAAAACGAGAATACTCTACAATTTGCTAACAAGCGGCCTTGAAGTACAGTCACCGGCAAAAGTATCTCTACATGAAGGCTGCAAAAATATGTGACACGCTCTTATTTGTAGGACCATAAGAGCGTGTCACATATTTTTGCGGCCTTCGTGTAGGAAGATACTATTGCCGGTGACTGTACACTCGCCATCAAATATATCGGAGCGGCCAACACAGAAACAAATGAAGCACTGTTAGCAAAGTACCAATTTGGCTCGGTTAAGATATTTTTAGTTGCACACAACCAAGACATGTTTAAAACACTGAATAAAGCTTTGTTAATAAAATAATGACAAATAAGCAATTATTGCCAAAAGTTCATAGGGATGGATTTTAGCTGTTACCATCCTCTTAGGGCAATGGACAATTAAGTGTTCTTGTATCATATAATACATGATTCTTATGAATCATAGGTATTATATGATTCGTAAGAATCATAGGTATTATATAATTCTTATGAATCATGGGTATTATATGATTCTTATGAATCATAGGTATTATATGATTCATAAGAATCGTAGGTATTATATGATTCTTATGAATCATATAGGTATTATATGATTCTTATGAATCATGGGAACCTCACATCACACAGGGAACCGTGGTCTTTTGTTTTCATTGTCTATACTCGTCCTTTTCCACGGGAACTAACTATTGTTTAAGCTACTGGTTTATTGAGTACACACACATTATATGCGGCCACGTAGGTAAAGTTAGACCGCGCTAACTTTGCGCCTACTTTTCAAGTGACAAAGTGTGCGAATGAATTGACTTTTCTCGAAGAAATGCATGAGTACAAGAAAAAAAGGTTCCGGGATATTCTCAATCCAAGACATTATTATTATCTTGAAAATATTTCCTCGTGACAAGTATTTATTTCACCACCCACGTTTTCTTATAATAGAAATACAAAAATGTATTATTTCAAGACTATATTGAGTAAATAAGAAAGATTATACTTTAATCAAACAAGTATTATCTTAGGTACAAGAAAACTAGAAAATCTGTAAGAATGTATTCGCTTCGTTATATTTAAAACTATAGTTTATATTCGTTAAAGGAAATAAATACTTATCACGAGGAAATATTTTGAACATAATATAATAATGTATTAGATTAAGAATATCCCGGAAGCTTTTTTTTCCGTGTATAAATAGATGACATTTTATTGAGTAATTTCCTCAATCAGAATCACATCTCAGTTATTATAAATCAAGAGTAAGCCGTAGGCAACCATACCTCATTGAGTAGCAGAATTCGTTTAATGCAGGTCAATACACGGAGAAAAGTTATGTATTTTAGTGCTGATTTTAGTACTTGGTAGCCTCAGCTTGGAGCATTTTGTATAAATAGTACCGTTTACCCTACACAAGCCAAATTCTGCTATACAGTGTGTCTATCTAATACGGGCGAATCTCTTAACGGTGATTAGAATAGGACATAAGAAATGTAATTAGGTAACTTTTACTTAGAATTGCAATTAAAATTTTATCCATACAAAATAATTCGGCCCGCAATCTAATGCAAACACACTCGCGTTAAACGCTCGTTGACAGTTACTTTCGATATAATGCTTTACAGTACATTGCTGCTGATAAAATTTACAAAAATTAATTATTATTAAATAAATAAATAAATAAATATTAGGACAATCTTACACAAATCAACCTAGTCCCACAGTAAGCTCAATAAGGCTTGTGTTGTGGGTACTAGGCGACGATATATATAATAGATAGATATAGATAAATACTTAAATACATAGAAAACATCCAAAACTCAGGAACAAATATCTGTGATAAATACACAAATAACTGCCCTGACCAGGATTCGAACCCGGGACCTCCTGCTTCAACTAATGGGACACAGTTAAGTGTAACTTAAAAACATCTTAATTCATGATAACACTAATGAGTTCTATGTCCAGTTTAATTTATCGACCGTACTCGATTTACACACTGTATACTTACTCGATGGGGTAGGGTTGTCTACGGCCTACTCTTGATCTAAGTATTAGTACTGCTAGAAACCATTCAGGGTACTTCAATGATTGATGTCATCGATAGATTGTGAATTGAAGGGATGTTTACAAAAACAACATAACTGCTTAGAGTGGTTGACACTTTTTTAAGAACATTGTTAATCGTTTCAGGTGTCAACCAGTGTAGTCAGTTATGTTGTTTTTGTAAACATCCCTTCAATTGGTCCCAGCGGGCGTTTGGGGCTATGTACATAAAACGGAAAGAAAAGCTCTGCCGTTGAAATTGGGTGAAATTTTTGCACACGGCATCGACGCATGCGGTGACTTGCCGTCGACTAGATGGGCCGATAAAACCGCCGAAGTAAAAAAAAATGCCAAAATCATTCACCATCAACATCATCTCACGCGATAAACTACTTCTGGTGCTGCAGTTAGAATGTGACGTTTTCAAGTCAAAGGTACATCATTGTCGGTTGTTAATAGAGTGCCTTTTTAAATATTTTTATGGTAGTAACGCCTTACTGATAACCAAAACCAACAATGAAAAAACGTCACCTATGTAGTTATAAGGCGCATAACAAGGGAAAAATAAATTGGAGCGTAAATCTTTATATGGCTTAAATACCCATTACTGTGATTGGAAAGGGGGAAATAGGTCGTTAAAGCGGGGGTCTCAAGGTAAGGTGAACTCGGACACATACGTGCCTCGGAAAATTTTGCGTTAGGTACCCTTCGGTTTATTTCTTTGAGAGAAGCGAGAAGTGTGTTAGGTGAACTGCGACCTAAGGCGTCTTATTTTACTATATGATATTATTGTTAATTCATATTAAGGGAGTGAATTTATCATACATCGTGACGTCACAGTTGAAGACATCCATAGAAACTTTATAATATAATTTAGACGTTTATGAATATTGCTGATTAGACTTGTTACGACAAGTAAAGTTAATGCGGAAACACAAAAGTTAATAAAAACAAACGTTTTGATATATTTATTGTTACAACATTTTTATATGAATGACTTTGTATGAATATTGTAACTTAATTCAGCACAACGAAATTCAGAATATTCTTGAACCGAAATCGACCATACAAGTTGACCGGTTTTCATTATTGAGAGTTCCTTCCTACATTTGGTTCTGTAGTAACAAATATTTATTTTCTCAAAATGTGGTAGTAAAAAATACACAAATCAGGTAAATTTAAAATATACAGGATGTAACAAAAATACTAGTGATTCATTCAAGGGCATAAATGGCATAATTGGTATCGCATTGCGAGGAGGAAGAAGTAGGGGATTTGTTTTTTGTATGGATTTGTGGTCCTAGCCGGCCGACCGATATTATAATATTAACTTAATTACAAATACAATACACAATAGTTGCATGGTTAAATAATAAAATAGGAAATTCTGAATAACATCAATAATATCAACATCAAGCATTCAAACATAACTGTCATATTTATACTTAAGTACCTACATAATAAAGAACCGGACATAGTTAATATTAACGTAGTATAAAACATAATACTTAAATCATAATGAGCCAAAGAGGCGATTCGCGAAAAGGATAATTTTAATTTTTAATGCTGATAGGCTATCCGCAAACACGTCAGCGTCCTGGATTTGAAACAGGAAGTTATTTATCAATGTGATCGCCCTGAAAGTAGGTGCATTGCGGGCCCTGTGAGTATGAATTCTACTAGTTAGAGCATAGATATAGCACCCATAGATCTGACACGGAACTAATAATACCAAGATTGAATGGGATAGTCTTATTACAATTTCCATAGATATGACAGAGAAGGCGCTATTATCGTTAGTCCTTATCATAGACTCACCCTTGTGATTATTGCTTACTTCCATAAGGGCCTAAGTACAATAGAAACGTTTATCACCCTCCACCGCTCTTTGAAGGGTAACAATGAAACCGACTAAATTATGTAGGCTAGCTACAGTATGCTATCAGCCATCTTGAAATGCGTTTCCAAATTAGTCGCGTTGTGTGTGTTCTATCCCTTACGGTGATACGGGTGTTTCAGCTCTATGAGATACTTGCTTTTTGAGTTAGAGTCAATTGTGAAGAGATCACGTGTACGCCTTCTCTCCCGACCTACTGCATTGATATAGGTTCCAGGCACAAAAAACTGGAACTTGCATAAAGTATCCGGGTTGTCCACTCTGTGTCGCAAGAGCAAACAGTAGTGGAATAGTATCGCAGCTTTCCGTCGCAGCTCGAGCTAAATACTTCGAGTGATCACGAAATTAGCCGAGTTCACCCTAACATACGGCTTCAATCCTCTGTTTAATTATGTTGACGCCCACCATTTTGTTTTATATGTCGCCCCACTTTTATACTGCATTTTGTTTTCAATAAGCAAGTTTTACGATGGCTGGTAAATGTCTCATTAGGGGCGAGATTTTTTCTATACATCGAAATCATACGATAACTATTCTTTTTGACATTCGCCTGTCTTACTAATATAAAGACTCCCTTTTTTGGACCACTTTTGGGTGCTGACTGTAATTCTGTGCATTATACAGGACGAAATTCTAGTCATACTGAGCGATTACTCAACAACTTTAGTTTTTACTATGGGGCGAACTCTGAAATCGCGAAAAACTGTTTGGCTGTTTCATACATTTCGGCCACTCGGATGTTAACGTTTTCAATGGGGAAGCCAGCATTTTTTCGGATTTCGAGGTGGTATCATGATAAAAGTTGTTCAGTATGACCTATATAATCATGTCGCTCAATATGACTGATGATTAAAATTTTACCCTGTATAAATAGTTCTATATAAATGATTTAGCATATGATCTTCTCTATTCAGTCTTTATCACAGACTATACAGATACCTCATCATTAAGTTTTTACAGGGAGCACGTAGTCACCACACATCAGATCAATTTTATTCGTAAATATCTATGATTCGAACAGCACACCTCAATAGTATTCTACACCAATTTGTAGTATAACAATCGGTTCGCCCCTGTAACTTGATATTTGTGGATATTTTTAATTCACATGAGTAATGATCAAAAACGTTAACTCAATTGAAATAAGCGGTTGCACTCTCATACAAAATTCTTTATTCTTTATTTATTAACCAACTTACATTAACAGTTAAACTAAACATGCAAGTTATAGGTTACAGCATATACTTAATTTTAAAAAACTATTTACAGGAGAGAGCTTAGTACCTACTAAATAAATCTAGTCAACATTACTTAACTACACACTATTGTAGTGGGAGTGGAATTTAATTCCAGATACCGGGCTGCTGTTGCTAAGAGTTTCGGTTCTACGGTTAATTAGCACGGGAGCACAGATGCGTGGTGACCCAGAGTTGTACTTATGGTCTATCTGTGAATGAATGAATGAATGAATGATTTATTTCATTTATGTGGTCCTTGTTTACCAGTGACTGTCCAACTAAGCTACCAATATTGTTCCAGCTCGGCTCACTCGCGAGGAGGAGATGGAAGCGCGGCTGGCACAGATGCAGGCGCACCTCCAGTTTCTTGACAGCCTGTACCGCGTCAGACAGATGGAGGTTATGAACGTACAGGTAAGATCATGATTAGGGCCATACTTATAAATAACTAGGTTCCACTTGCAAAGGCGTTAAAAATCTACATCCCCAAAAATTTTTTTTTCTTAGTGGAACTTTATGATTATGGCATGTGAAGAACATACAAGGTGTAACAAAAATGCTGGTGATACTTTTAAGGGCATAATTGGTATCGTGTTCTTATTGTGAAAAACTAAGAAATTTTTTTGAGTTTGTATGGAGAGTTGGCCAGCTGGGACGATTCGCCCCATACAAAAAAAAAATTTCGCGTCCAAAAAAATTTTGTCCTACTTTTTCCTACTCGCAATACGATACCTATTATGCCCTTAAACGGATCACCAGTATTTTTAACCGACTTCAAAAAAGGAGGAGGTTCTCAATTCGCCTGAATTTTTTTTTTTTTTTTTTTTTATCATAATTTTTTTTTTTTTTGTATGTATGTTACTCCATATCTCCGTGAATCGTGAACCGATTTTCAAAATTTTTTTTTGAATCGAACAGGTATAACCCCTAGATGGTCCCATTGTCACCAAGTCGGGATCTGATGATGGGATCCTGGAGAAATCGAGGGAACTCTTCAACTATTATAGGCACACCTATAGTGATTTCACTATTTTTTACAGCAACTCGGCCACTTCCTCTTGGAATAGCGGATCCTAAGTGAAGTCGGTTCTTTTTTTGTTTAAAATTATTGTTACACCCTGTACATAATCTTATCTACTTTAATCAGAAAATACAGTAAAATGTTACTATGGAGTGTTGTGTTTCTATCGGTAAGTGAAAAAAAATATCTGAAGACCGCCATCGAAATCTTAAAGTCGTTCAAATGCATTATGAGTATTATGATCAGCGTCGCACCAAGGTGCAAGACTCGGGATACGTCATTAACTCATTACCAAACTAAAATGGAGCTGGGCGGGACATGTTGCTAGGCAGAGTGATGACAGGTGGACCAAAATGTTGACAGAGTGGTGGCCGCTTTCAGATGAAAGAAGCCCCTGGCGTCCGTTAGCTCGATGGGTAGACGACGTTCGGAAGGTTGCGGGTCACTTTTGGATGAGATTGGCTCACGACCGGGACAAGTGGCGTGCACGAAGAGAGGCCTATGCTCAGCAGTGGGCGATAAAAAGGCTGAAATGATGATGATCAACGAAAAATGTGTGTCATTTATGGGAAAGCGCTTAGGTCACGTCGTACTTTCTACAGATTCACTATTGAATTTCGAGCAAAATAAAGCGTACATTTTGATCTAGATTGTCTCAAATATAGCCCAAATATCTACACTAAATGAACCCGTTTTCATTCGCTTCAGATTTGAGAGCAGAAAATGGGTAAAATCGCTTATCGCGTTCGCTGGCAAATGTCCAAGGGGCTAACACGATGCGGGCTAGCGCAGTATGTCGCTAGACCGAATCAATGCAGGTCTCAGCTCGCACAAGAATGCATGCTGTCTTCTCTTATCTACGTTAGGGATAGCAAAATGCACTAATGAGAATGGTCTGCAACTTGTACATTCCTATAGTTAGGGATCGTATAACAAAATTATTTTCATACAAATATACCAGTATTCGATTTCTGTATCATGTGCACTGTCATATTTATAATTGGGCGAATCAATTTTTGTATGTTCTTTACTCTTCTAGTCTGTCCTCAAGTCCTCATTGTTGTATACGCTTCATAGAAAATATTTGGCTGTCCGTGTCCAAGATACAGTCGCCATTAAATAAATATATTGGAGCGGCCACGATAGGTACTCAAGAGTATCTCAACAAGCCTTTACAATAAAGGCGTTGTTCAGATATTTGTGACCACCTTAGCCGCTCCGATATATCTGATGGCGAATGTACGTACCCGAAGGGCACTACACAGTTGACTCCATTACATTATTATCTAAATTCTTCCTGCAACTCCTCGCACTTGTGGCCCGAGTTTCAATAAGTGTATTTTTTTCAGTCCAAACTGGCCAGCTTTACTGATCAGGCGGAGAAGATTTTTGGCCCTAGCACTACCGTGACCCCCGAGGTGGCTCAGCTACTGAAGAATCTCACCGGTAAGTGACATTAAAAGACAAAGGAAAGTAGAAAATTCACTGCCTCAGGCGAGGCTAAAACTCGCGACTCCGGGTTAGTCCGTCGCTCTGATCAACTGAGCTACTGAGACTTATCTGATGAAGAATTTCCTCACCACCTTCTTTTAAACTTTACGCCCGATTACCTATTTATGCTGCTTACTGCACACAGTACAGTCGTCATCAGATATATCGGAGCGGCCAAGGTAGTCACAAATATCTGAACAACGCCTCTATTGTCAAGGCGATAAAGTGCATGATCAGATATTAGGGTAATAAAACTTTAGTCTATTTTTGATTTTGAACAACTTTAACTTTGTAAATGCAAAAAAAATGTGCTATTCCATTGGAAAATGTCTTGACTACAGGGATCCATATACGCACGGATATATATATTTATATGTCAGCAGTGCAGGTGATATTTCCTCTTACATGTTGGGTATCTTTAGGGGGCTTTCACGCAGATGGCGCGACTGGCTTGACCTTCAAAAAGTTCTTAGACTGTGCTGCTCTATTATACAAGTTACTCTATGGTAGAACTAATGAAGATTACAGACTCAAATCGTAACTCGTTGACGTCATCCAATCAACTGTTTTAATTTTAACGAGCTAATTAAATCATTTGGCGGAGTTGACGGCTAAAGACACTGGAAGGACAATCTTGTAGAATAACCGTGCCCTGAGTTTGAAAGCTCAAGGCGATACAGTCAGCAACTCGTAACTGTACATCGGTGGACCTTATTACAAAAGACATAAGGTCCACCGATGGACAGTTAACAGTGTGGGCGATTGTATACGCAAACAAAAGAAAAAGAGCTGTTTTTGTGCAAGTTTTGTGATGAGAGCAAAGCATGTGGGAGCATGGCTATTGCATTTTCTGAAGAGACATATAGTCAGGTTTCATGTTAGCTGAATGATATACTCGTGTCATGATTATTCGGTATGTAGTGGGAGATTTTTAATGAATACGAGTATGTACAGTCGCTTGAATATATCGGAGCGGCTAAGGTACTCAAAAATATCTGTACATGGAATATGGCCTTGACAATAGAAGCGTTGTTCGGATATTTGAGACCTTGGCCGCTCCGATATATCTGATGGCGACTGTACACTGAGAGAACAAACAACCAGAATTCACGTTCGTTCAATCAAACTCTCATTTTAAAATAGCGCCTACAAGCTCTTTGGTTAAAACTACAAGTTCGATTTTGTTAAGTTTAATTAGTTCATTCTACAAGTTACTAGTCATTTTAATTCAAGTGTTATTTAAATCAACAACTCGAGTATATAAAACCAACATGGCACATAATATATTGCTTTAAACATATATTTGGCTGATACAATCCAATATCTTTTAACAAGTTTAACCTTGTTGTTCGTACAAATTCGACTTGTATTATAAATATTGGTGATCGATTCCGTTTACTAAAATACTTTAGTTTCAATCTGATAAACACGCAACAAGTCGAATTTGTTAGACTCACAAAGCAAATTTCTCTCAGTGTAGGGCACCCACTAGATCCATGGCTGTTACGCGATAATGGTTTTAGAAGATCTTTTATGTAGTTATGATTAGGTCAAAACGGTCGAAGTGAAATTGCAAGAAAACCTATTAAATTCAAAAATCATGGAACAGTAGATGTCAATATTATGCTGACAAATTGTTTACGCTTTTGCGCCTTACTCCCTTGTTAATCTTTGACGTAGACTGTACAAGATTAACGATTTGTATGAAACGAATCCAGTAAAATCTATATTTAACTCGTTAATAAAATCTATGAGTGTACGCTGTACGCTGAAGTCTGCTAGTTTCGTGTCATGTTTACATATGTATGCCAATTTCATTTTCTTGAACTTGCTATCTATCTATTGATTTTGGAACCAAAACGTATGGATTCATGATTTCATGAGTCATAACCACAGAATCATACCAGGCATGGCGTAATACGTGATTTCACAATTTGATTTGAATATAGCCATTTTTGAACAGAATACGTGGAAAATCGAAAACTGTTAGATCCATGCAGTATATCGAGCTGGAAGAAACGCGGAAGTGAAGTCGCTAGAATAATCCCATGAGGACCCATGATAAGAATCTGAAGTTAAAATTGTAAATAAAAATGGTCACAATACTGAACCCTTAGTATAATCGATTCACTGACGTAACGCAACGATTGCGTTTGCGTTAGGTCTCAATTTGTATAGGATTTTACGTCACTCTGGGCGGTAAGTGAGATTTTACGCCCACGGGCGCAGCGGAAAATCTCACTTCACACCCAGGAGAAGACGTAAAATTGTGTACGCACCACGGGCGGTAATAAAGAAGGCCTAAGATCGCTTGTCTATGGCCCTTACCTTCGGTTCGGGCCACAAATATCCGCGATCTGAGCCGTTCTTTATTTTACCGCCCTAGGTGCGTAATGTACTAAGTATTAAACACAGCGTACCAAGCGGAACGAACGCGTGTTAAAAATCCCATACTAATTAAGACCTAACGCAAACGCAATTCGTTACGTTACGTTAGTAAACGATTACACTAAGGGTTCTGTTTTATTTTGGATCCGATTTTATCGAGTCAAAAATGTATATTTGATTAGTTTAGAGTAATTATTTTAAGCTTGAGGTAAAGCGGACCACAGGCTCATCTGAGCGAAAATCCGAATCCGAAAATGTGGGATAAAACGTACCCCCTTATTCATAAAAGTCTACTAAAGTTAAGAGGCTTCTGATAATGGTTTGTCCCTTTCCGTCCAACCTATATGAGGGAAAGGGACAAGCGATTATCAGCGATATCTTAAGTTTAGTGGCCGTTTATGAATGAGGAGATAGATGATTATGTTATGATGATCATAATCCACAGATAACCTCAAACACTAGATAGATCATAAGTACAACTCGGGGTCACCTAGCATCAGTGCTCCCGTACTCATTTTGTATAAGAGCGCGACCGCGTATTTCAATCGAGTTAACGTTTTTGATCATATAGTTTGTTTTTTTTTTTCAAGAAATCGTTGTCGAGAAGCAAACGATAGTACTTTTGGGCAACCGGGCTTTTTACCTGGTTTAGACCCTGCTGTATCTGAATTGCCGGTTGCCATCAAAGAAACTACAACCAGAAGTGAGATACGGCCAAAAAAAGGACCCGTTTTTTAGCTTTTCTTAAATAACTCGAAAACAGTAGCACCTACCAAAAAATGTTTGTCCACTTAAGTAATCTACATAAAATTCTCTATAAAAAAGGTTCTATACAGTTTTTTGCTGGGATCAATGTTTAATGAGATATTAAGGGACTAAGATAGACAATAAACATATATACTAATAAGCTTTTTCCCGCGAGTTTGTCTACGTGGGATTAACATTCGCTATAATAAATTAATGGAATGCCGTAGTTTAATCTGACAGCAAAAATAAATTTAACTTATAAGCTTTTTTACGTCTACAGTAAGCAACAATTCCATACCAACTTCAACCCCCCGTTTCATCCCTTTAAAAGATGATTACTGGGATAAAAACTATCTTATATCCTTCCCCACAACTCAAACTATCATCACACCAAATTTCATCTAAATTGGTTCAGCGGTTTAAGCGTGAAGAGGTAAGAGACCCACTGACTAGTCCAAAATTATTAAACTCTCTCTCCTTCTCGATGCGACAGGCAATAGTTATTTGTTATACAAGTGGTGAAAGTTGTATTTTACGTGCGAGTGTTATTTGAAACACGAGCTAGCGAAAGGATTCTATTATTGACCACGAGCGAAGCGAGTGGTTCAAAAATAGAATCCTGAGCGTAGCGAGTGCTTTAATACACGAGACGTAAAATAACTTTCACCCGTGTATAACACAAAACTTTTCACCTCACTACAGCGAGGAAAATAAGAAAAAGGGTGCATTTTGCTCGGTTTCCCGTAATTCCTCAGGTGTTTAATACTTCTTCATCACTCGAATCACTAATTTTTAACAAAACAACCGAGAAAAACATGCGAATATTTAACGTTGATATGATGGATGAATTGAAATGAAAAGTTTTGACGTAAAAGGTTTTATTAAATGTCAGATGCGTTTTGTTCGTACGTAGACTTATTCGGCTGTCAGAACAATTTATCCGTTTTTACAAAAAGAATGAAGATTAATGTTGAATGCTGATATTTATGAATTAAAATAAAGTTGTAAGACTGTATTAAGTGTTTTTACTCGATGCAATTCATTAATTGCGATGTTAAAAATTCTGCACTTTTAACGTTTTACGTTTTGTTAGCTGTCAAATGTCACTTAAGCCACTTGTCACTTATGTCAAAACTCTTTCACCACATGTGGATAAAAAGCGATTTTCACAATAGATATTAAACAAACAAAAAGGGCTTTCCGAGCTAGTGAGGTGAAAAGCATATTACTTTTTGTTTACACGGATTTTTACCCTATTTGGACCTTTCTGAGTTCGAAATTGAAATATTTTTTTTACCGGAAGTGGAATATTTAAGATGGCGGCCAGTATAACCTCGTAAGTCCTCGCGTACTTGTATAAGTACAAACCTAAGCGACGAAAAATCTATGTTCCTCGTATGGATACCCCCATTGATTATACTTTATTTTTAACGATTGTTATTTTTGGGAATAACAGTTGTAATGACACGTATTAAAAAAAAAGATTACCTATTTGCAATGGTTCCAAATATACTGGTCTTTAAAATTAGAAATCGCCGTCAACACTGTATTCCACCAAGCGCTTTGTGGACGGGGTTTTGGGAACACGTCTGCAGACCTCCGGTACCCCGTCGTCGTTGCTCTTACGGGCCCATTGTAATTCTGCTCGTGCAATCTCCTCCGCTGACGGCACCTCGGAATACTTGAGGGCCTTCTAGCTCGGAACCTTTCAGGCGAATGATGGAGCTGTTGTAAAGGTGTAAAGAGTGGGTGTAAAGAATGTAAAGGCGGCAGCATCGCCGCATGCCTGGTCTTCTGCAGGAGTGAGTTTACTACATGTTCGTGCATATACTCCGCAGCCTCCTTTTGGGTCAAAACTGTGACACTGAAGGTGGCTACTGCCGCCCACGCCTCATCACTATCGGCCGTTAGGCGAATTAGAGCCGGTAGTGCCAGGTCTCCTCCTATAGCCACGGAAATGACAGCACGAGGCTCCGTTCATGCAGGGCATTCTTCGCGCGTCCGACGGGCCGTGTCCAGTCCACGGCTATTACATCACAGTTGTGATACGCTGTGGTCAGCTCTCTTCCCACCCTCTTATACAGGCACAAACCGAAGCAGCCGTGCCCCGTGAGAATAGGTATCTATTTAATCAACAAGCATAACATAACAAACCTTTTCGTTTGACATGTCACACGATAATAGTACATTACGTACCTAGGGCGGTAAAATAAAGAACGGCTCAGATCGCGGATATTTGTGGCCCGAACCGAAGGTAAGGGCCATAGACAAGCGATCTGAGGCCTTCTTTATTACCGCCCGTGGTGCGTACACAATTTTACGTCTTCTCCTGGGTGTGAAGTGAGATTTGCCGCTGCGCCCGTGGGCGTAATATGTCACTTACAGCCCAGAGTGACGTAAATAATAATAACAATCGTTAAAAATAAAGCATAATGAATGGGGGTATCCATACGAGGAACATAGATTTTTCGACGCTTAGGTTTATACTGGCCGCCACCTTAAATATTTCACTTCCGGTAAAAAAATATTTTAAATTTCGAACTCAGAAGGGTCCAAATAGATTTTTACCCTATTTGGACCCTTCTGTAAACAAAAAGTAATATGCTTTTTGCCTGTCGCATCGAGAAGGAGAGAGAGTTTAATAATTTTGGACTAGTCAGTGGGTCTCTTACCTCTTCACGCTTAAACCGCTGAACCAATTTAGATGAAATTTGGTGTGATGATAGTTTGAGTTGTGGGGAAGGATATAAGATAGTTTTTATCCCAGTAATCATCTTTTAAAGGGATGAAACGGGGGGTTGAAGTTGGTATGGAATTGTTGTTTACTGTAGACGTAAAAAAGCTTATACGTTAAATTTATTTTTGCTGTAAGATTATACTACGGCATTTCATTAATTTATTATAGCGAATGTTAATCCCACGCAGACAAACTCGCGGGAAAAAGCTAATTAGTATATATGTTTATTGTCTATCTTAGTCCCTTAATATCTCATTAAACATTGATCCCAGCAAAAAACTGTATAGAACCTTTTTTATAGAAAATTTTATGTAGATTACTTAAGTGGAAGAACATTTTTTGGTAGGTGCTACTGTTTTCGAGTTATTTAAGAAAAGCTAAAAAACGGGTCCTTTTTTTGGCCGTATCTCACTTCTGGTTGTAGTTTCTTTGATGGCAACCGGCGATTCGGATACAGCAGGGTCTAAACCACGTAAAAAGCCCGGTTGCCCAAAAGTAATATCATTTGCCTGTCGCATGGAGAAGGAGAGCGAATTTGAGATTTTGCTCCCAGTCTATTACTCATGTGAATTAAAAATATCCACAAAAAGCAAGTTACAGGGGTGAACCTGTTGTTATTTGTTATACTTGTTAGTGTATAATACTATTGAGATGTGCTGTTCGAATCGTAGAAAACGAATAAAATTGCACTGATGTGTGGTGACCTCGCGCTCCCTGTAAAAGCTTAATGATGAGGTGTCTGTGTAGTCTGTGTCATAATTATAAAATCAATGTTACTCGTAAAACGCGACTAAGCGGTGGCGGCGGCGTGTTTAAAATTCTGACTTAATTTTTTTCCATCAGGTTTTTTTAAATTGTAAAACTTAATCATGCATTTACAGGATCAAAAGCAGCCGCCGGCGTCAACCCCAAGAACCTACAGCCCGAAACCCACCCCTTCATCTACCAGCTGATGCCGCACCTCCTAGATGACCCTTACAGTCTGACACCAGCATACCATATGCGAGGGTCGAAGCAGTTGGCGGAGATCGTGATAGGAATCCCGACTGTGAAGAGAGACAAGGAGAGTTATCTTATAGTCACACTCACGGTAAGATATTTAAGTAAACTTATCTTTATTTCTGAAGTTATATATGTATAAGTGAAGTTCCCAACCCGCTTTGGGCCAGCGTACCTCCATTGTACCTGTTTTTTAAATTTCGCGCCCCGTGCCGGCGGCTTAATGAGGGCAGGGTTTGCACATCGCTTATTATCTTATGGGTGCGTACGAGAATAATAGTTTATAGTAGTAGTTTTGTACTAAAATAATAATTAGATTGGGCAAATAAGGTAACAAATCTGATATTTATCTAGTTTTGTATTAAATTTACTGATAGATTAGGTAGATTGAGACAGATTGACTAGACGCTTACATCTGTAGACCCCTTGATTTATATGAAATACATCGGCTGCGTTCACATATCAAACTTCTTTTTATCTGTAGATACCACGTGCACGGAATGAAGCACGTTGACAACCCTATTTTATTTTTTGCACAGATAACATTTTCATCTCTGTAGCTAAATGTCAAATTCAGGACGGAGAACCTTCTGTACTTGTACTATTCATTATTCTGTGACTATAGCCTGATCCCTCTCGTGCATGAGAGGAGGCCTGTGCCCAGCAGTGGGACGTATAGAGGCTAACATATTATTATTATTATTATATTATTATCTTTATTTCTGGGGAAAAAAGGACAGAGTTTAGGGGCTGTATTCTAATTAGGGTTCCGTAGTCAACTAGGAACCCATGTAGATTCGCCATGTCCGTCTGTCCGCGGCTTAGCTCAGTGATCGTTAACTCTAGAAAACTGATATTTGGTATGAGTATGTGTAGAAACATATTTTATGCCACACCTGGCCATAAAGTGGCTTTTTCCGCACGCTGCGCGTACGGAAAAAGACGCTTTCTGGCCAAGTGTAGACATAAAATGATGTACACAACACGGGAGGTAATAAAGAAAGCCCTCGATCGCATATTTACGTCCCTCGCTTGCAGCACCGGCCGCAAGCTTCTGCGATCTCGGCCTTTCTTTGTTTTACCACCCTAGTTGTGTAATGTACTATTTAATTAGGGTACCTCCCGTACTCATGAACGGGGGGGGGGAGGGTAATTTTTTAACACGTTTCGACACGATCCCACCTCAATAGATACAACTCCAATGCATTAATCACGCAATACAGCTAGCGCCTAAACGACTGAATCAAAAATACTTATCAGAATTTGTTTGAAGATTATTACGATCCAACTTCAATACAACTTCAATATTGGTTGATTATTTTTTGTGTATTGGAGTTGAGTTTGAAATAGATTGTATTGTTTATGTATTTTAAAAGTAGAATACTGCACTAGAGGATTGTGACCTAATATGTAATGGACGGTGACAATCACAAGGTTTTGTTGTTGCTATACCTTGTGGAATCTAAGAAGCGGTTTTTGACACCTGTCATCTCAGTACATTTTATAACTTAAAATCGATTTTAGGTTATAAAATGTACTCAGATGACAGGTGTCAAAAACCGCTTCTTAGATTGCACAAGGTATAATTCATTTTAGAGATAAGGGCCTTATCACACTTGAGCGATTTGAAAGCAATTTCTATCCAAAAACTCGTACGCGGCGAACTCGCGGCGTGTTCGCTCCCATACAAAACTCGCTCGCAAATCACAAGTGTGATAACGCTCTTAGAGTCGGAATCTTTGATAGGTTCCAATTTGTTTGAATATATTTCTAAATAAAAGGTATTTTTAAAAAATAAATAAAAATAAATAAATGTTTATTCACGAAACAGCTTACAATTTTTCTTCGCTCTTTACTTCTGCCAAACCACAGCGTGGTTTGTTGGCAGACGAGGCTCCAGTTTACAAATTATATAGTAAGCTATAGCTATATATGTTACTCAGGTTACTTCCACCACCACCAACAAAAACAGTTACACCCGATTGACCATTGATAGACCCTATCCCAATGTAATAAGGTCCACAGACGGTCACCTACAATGAATACTATTTCTATATAATAATTATGTATCTATCGTTAATACAGTTGCAGCAAAATGAAGTAATAACTAATTAGAATATATATATTTCTTTTTTCTTCTTTGAATTTTGAACTCGTTATTTCACTGCATCTACATTAAATCTTAATCTACTTAACTAGAACATTGGAGTATAACATGAAAATGCAATATGTTAACTTACAAAGGTTGTATCTTATCTTTTAATTTACTTAATAGAACACTACTTAGTTTCTTTTTAAATGTTTGTTTTGTTATGCATGTGATTTTCAAGTCTGACGGTATTTCGTTATAGATTTTGGGAACCATATACTTTCTACATCTCTGGCCAAAATAATTTGTATAACTACAATAAAATAATTTGTATTTGTAATTTGTATAATAATTTGTATTTTTATAACGGTCTGTACTTTTTATTGATTATTTTACATTAATTCCGTACATGCCGGGAAGAAGTAGACAAGTCGCGGGGACAAGTAAAAGAATTTGAACTTAAAAATAAATTCATAAGGTTCAAATTTCTTAAATTTTATATCTCGAGTTATCAACTTCTTTTCCCCTTGTACGGAATTTTTATTTTTGTTTTAGTCGAAATATAAGTATTTCTGGAACTTAAGCTTGTTAACGATGCCCTCCGTAGACTAATTAGTGATAACTTTGCCTTCGAAGATGAAGGTCTCCGACTAGGTTATTTTTTATTTATCACGATTATAGGAATTCAAAGAATAGAAATGGATATTTTCTTTTATTGCAGACAATAACGATATAAGCAATACCAACCTATTGATACAGGCAGTAGAATGACAGGAATTCTACTGATGAATGTTACGATAATAATATGTATTTTTAACCGACTTCAAAAAAGGAGGGGGTTCTCAATTCGACTGATTTTTTTTTTTTTATCATCATTATGTTTTTTTTTTGTATGTATGTTACTCCATATCTCCGTGAACCGTGAACCGATTTTCAAATTTTTTTTTTAATCGAACAGGTATAACCCCTAGATGGTCCCATTGTCACCAAGTCAGGGTCTGATGATGGGATCCTGGAGAAATCGAGGGAACTCTTCAACTATTATAGGCACACCTATAGTGATTTCACTATTTTTTACAGCAACTCGGCCACTTCCTCTTGGAATAGCAGATCCTAAGTGAAGTCGGTTCTTTTTTTGTTTTAAATTATTATAAAATTAGAATACAGCACTAGAAGATTTGTTCGACTAATATCATATCAGATATATCGGAGCCGCCAAGTTGGTCACGAATATCCTGAACATGCACTTTATCGCATTGACAACAGTGTCAAGGCGATAGAGTGTATGTTCAGATATTTTTGAGTACCTATAGCCTGGCCGCTCCGATAAATTTGATGGCGACTGTAGCAAAATATTTCATTGTCATACAAGTTAGGCAGGTGTACTACATTTCGGCTCAATCTTACTCAATGTACAAATCTGGCTTGTAAGATTCTACATAAACAACAAACTTACCATACTTTTATGCGAGGATTTTGAATAATAAATATTGAATACTATTAATTTCGATTACATTTGTAACACTTTACAGCTTGTATTTTCCTCGTATTGATGCGGTGAAAAATGTATTGCCACCGGCAGCAAAGTTTGTTCAACCTCTCGTGCCTTCAGGCCTTCGCACGGTCAAGATTTCTGAACCAATTTCATACTCTTTTGCTGGCTCGCGTCAACTTCGCGTCAACAACTTTGCTGCCTTTTGGAATTAATAATTATTTTCTCGCTTTCCTCAACTTTAAACTGTTTCATCTCACAGCACCTGCTAACCGGGATGACGGAGGCCGACCAGAACGAGACAGTTATCATCGTCATGGTGGGAGAGTCAGACCTGGAGTTTGTGATCAACACGGCGAAGCAGATCGAGACTATGTGAGCAAAATTTTGTTTTGCTTCTTCAGAACCTTTATGCATTCGTTCTAATCTTTATACGGTGTGCTCAAAAGGAACATCATTTTAACCACAATCCTGAGGCCATAGAAGGAAAATATATTTAACAAGTTATTAAATGCACCTATTGATCCTAAAAAAAATCTCGTTGGTTACGACTTATTGAATATTTGTGTGCATAAAAAGTGTTATTGGTAAAACTATCGCTTAAAATAAATTCGTAATAAGTAGGTACTACTTTGTGAAAGGTGTTCCATCTGTCGATAAGGATGTCTACACTAGGCCAAAGAATATAATATGCACTAGGCCCCATAGTGGTGACATCACTCGAAAAGGCGTTTTGCGCTGAGTCAGATTTTTTCCTGTATCTACATATAATCTGAAACTAGGCGAATTGAGAATTCGGTGGTATTCTTATACTTACACTTCATAGGACGTTTATTCCTAGCTTACTGCTCGCGACTTAAGGGGCTTTGAAAAATTATAAATTTTTTCAAACGCTCTAGTGAGTAAACGGGAAAAGGGACTGAATTTATTTTCGAATATATAATATTAGATTATGTACTCTTGTTTTTGGCACAAGCCGAAACACGATTGCTGAAAGTTGCCTCGATAGAAAAAAAATCCGAAGTTGGGTCCTTTTTCCCCTTATTTTTCTTAGCTTACGTAAACTAGAATAGATTGAGCAATATAACTAAGTAAAAAATGTGGTATTCTGGTTTATCTAAAAAGTCACAGAAGCAAAATCAGGCAAAACTTTATAGATTCGCTTTTTTATACTAAAGCGTATTTCATGAAATTAGGTAGGTATGTGGTAATTATGGGATAGTATGCTCATGGAAATATTCACTTAACGGGGTGAAAAAACCGTCGTTTAGCCACGTACCAAAGAAAAAATCTAAATCACAATAAATTACCAAAACATACCTAATATACCTATTGAGATACCAAACGAGACTGTGCTAAAATTTTCCATTTTAAATTATTACTATCCATATACCGCGAGATGGGCAGCAGCATCTTCCGAAAGCCTACAAACAATAAACAAAAAAACTGCGCGCGCCAACCCGCCTGCCAAGCGTGGCGCGTATGGCAAACCCCCCCTTAAAGGGGAGGCCTATGTTCAGCAGTGGACGTCTTAGGGCTGAGATGATGATGATGACTATCCAAATGGTACCTAACATATAACCCTTACGATTTCAGGTTCCCCAAAGAAGTGGAAAACGGCCTTATTGAGGTCATCTCCCCTTCTCCCTCCTACTACCCCGATTTCGACCTCCTGCCCCCCACTTTAGGTGACTCCAAGAAGCGGATGAGGTGGCGGACCAAGCAGAACCTGGACACGATATTCTTGATGGCGCATGCACAGAGCAGAGGGACGTTCTATCTGATGCTAGAAGATGATGTTATTGCCAAGAAGAATTATATGCATGTATGTATTTTGTATTTTCTATAGTTTGGCCAGGTGCAGTCGCCATCAAATATATCGGAGCGGTCCGGGTACTCAAAAATCTGAACATACACTCGCATTGACAATAGAGGCGTTGTTCAGATATGCGTGAGCACCTTGGCCGCTCCGATATATCTGATGGCGTCTGTACCATCACGATCGGGGATTGTTCTGCCATTTGACATGGTTCCGAATTTTGCCGTATAATAAATGAGCGATGTTAGCGCAGTAATCGGTAACATCGGACGTTCATTACACGGCTAAATTACAAACAATAGCAAGTGGCTCAACATCCCTGTATGGTGACTGTACTTCAAGCATAAACAGAGAAATCATACTTCTTCTTATGCTAGTATTGTTACCGCTAAAAAGGGATGAATATAGCTTATAACTTCTACTGTTATGTCGATTATTAGTTAGCCAGACTAGCGGGTCGTAAAGAATGCAAAAAAAAGATCCCGACGAATTGAGAACCTTCCTTCAAAATCTTGAAGTCGGTTAAAAATTTCTTCTATTTTCAAAAAAATCTTCAATAAGACAAAAGCCATGTGGTTGATCCACACTTCCATATGTGATTTCTATGCGGGCCAAAGGCGATTTTCCCACTGGCGACGGACCCGCATGTAGCGCCAGTGTGATAATCGACAAAGTTACTCTCAGTTGGATCAAAGTAACCCTACGGCCTGTAAACTGAAGCTTAATAACAGCGCAGTAGCGATTTGTACATTTAACTATGTATGTAATTTTGATATACCATCCATTCCTACCCAACTCCATTCGATTTCAAACCTTACAGCTGTAAACTTGCAACTTGAAATGCTTTAACAGTTGGACTTTAATTATTTTGGTCCGATACGATTCAATCACTCGCTTTTCATCTCCAGCAAAGCGCTTTGCGAGTTGTCAGCGATGTAATCCAGATTGCAACATGCAATTTCCTTTGAGCATCAAACACAGTCTATTGAGGTTTATTGGATTTTCTGTTTTGTAGTTCAAGTTTGCGATGCATTTGATTGCTTTTGGCGAAATTTATAAGCTAAGCGAGTTGGATTTGTGAAAGTAATAAACGGTTTTATGATGTTTCAATCATTGCAGTTTAACCCAAGTCATAGAGTAACTTATAGTCTGAAAGCGCCATCTACTCGAGAGCCACCGAAAGGTAGCTCGTTAGTAGGAAAAATCTAGCATTACTACGGTACACTACTTATTCCTAGATGTCGCTGGCACGCAATATAAAACTAGGGGAAAAAATTATATTGCGGCGCAGCGACATCTAGGTACGAGTAGCGTACCTTAGTAAACCTAGATTTTTTTTCCTACTTAGGTGCTACTTTTAGGTGGCTAACAAGCCACTAACAGTAATAGCTTTTGGAACCCTATAAAGCTCGCCCTGGGTAAAAAAAAGATTAGTCCGTCAGTCACCTCAACATCTTCATAATTTCTGTCACTGACAAGAAAAATACGTGTCCAATATCTTTAAATGATCTACTCCTATTAACTATCGCTTATCATATTTTTTTAAGACAGATGTAATTCACAAAAATTTAAGAGTGTATTAACTCTGATCAAGGCTTCATAGCATTCTCATAAAAATGTAAATAATGCTTATAAGCAGCACTTGCGAAATGTTATTTATTATGGTAAACATTTACCCCCATATTAATAAACGTTTTAAAACCCTCGTCCAATTAGCTTGTTTTGTTTCAAACAAACACAACTGTCAAATAAGGTATAAATGAGGATATACCTTGTGCAACCTAAGAAGCGGTTTTTGACACCTGTCATCTCTGTCAGCTTTTAATTTATAAAATGTACTGACAGGTGTCAAAAACCGCTTCTTAGGTTGCACAAGGTATAGTGAGACATTCATAAATAAGGAGGTCAGCTACTAAGATCATTAAAGCAACAAACTATATTTAATTAAACCCCACAACCCCCACAGGACATCAAAGAGTTCACAGCGACCACCACCATCAAGACACCCCAATGGTTCTTCATAGAGTACTGCGTGTTCGGAGGCATCGGAAAATTGTTCCGATCCACGGACCTTGCTCACTTCATCACATACGTGCAGCTCTTTTACACCAATATGCCGATAGATTGGCTGCTTGAGAGCTACTTGGCTGACAAAGTATGCAGCATCTACAAAACTTCGGTGAGTAGTCTTTCGTAAGCTTTTTATATAAGTCATCGGAAAATTGTTCCGATCCGCGGACCTTGCTCACTTCAGCACATACGTGCAGCTCGTTTTCACCAATATACCGATAGATTGGCTGCTAGAGAGCTACTTGGCTGACAAATTATGCAGTATCTATAAAACTTCGGTGAGTAGTCTTTCGTAAGCTTTGTATGTAAGTTATCAGTAAGCTGTTCCGACCCGCGGACTTTACTCACTTCATCACATACGTGCAGCTCTTTTACACCAATATTCCGCTAGATTGGCTGCTAGAGAGCTACTTGGCTGACAAAGTATGCAGCATCTATAAGACTTCGGTGGGTTAAATATATTTAGCTACTAGACATGACTCGGATAAATACAGTTGTGATATTATTATGTCATTGGCAAGAATTCCGTCCGTTGACCTAGACCATTATATCAGTCATCAGGTCATCACATACGTGCAGCTCTTTTTTTCCAACACATCAATAGATTGTCTATTAGAGAGCTTCTTGGCTGACAAAGTTTGCAGTTTGAAAACTTCTGTGATGTAAGTTGTAAGTTAGTTGGTAGAAGTCAAAGTATATTATGCTTGGTTTATTAGTTAAAACATGCATTTTCTTAAACTACTATGAGTTTCTGCAAGCGTTTCGACATGTTTGGTGGCGTAAAATATCATATTGCCATAACCACGGTAAAATAGAGAACACCAATTTCTAGAAACGTTATACACAATATATACAATATAATCGTAATTTCTTAAATACAAACTTCATATCATACTTACTAATGTGTACCACCTTCGTGCAATCGCGACATTTGCATGTATCAAATTGTACGGTCGACGTCACAGATATGTTTACAGTTTTTCACCCTAATTAAAAGGGAAGAAGGTGCAAAAGTGTAAAGTTATCTTTGACGTCGACTGTACAGTAGCCATCAAATATATCGGAGCAGTCAGGGTACTCAAAACTGAACATGCACTTTATCGCCTTGACAATAGAGGCGTTGTTCAGATATTTGTGCCCACCTTGGCCGCTCCGATATATCCGATGGCGACTGTACTAGCCTTGTAACGTACAATTAACCAACTAAGATAATAATCGTCTATTTTGTCGGGTTACAGAAAGAGTGCGCGAAGAGCAAGACAGACATACGGCCGAAGTACAAATCATCGCTGTTTCAGCATATCGGATTGTATTCTTCGTTGAAAGGCAAAATACAGAAAGTCCAGGTACGCTACAACTTAATCTATGCCGTACCGGAACATTTTATATTCATTTCATACATTTACAAGATAACTATAAAACTTTAGTGAGACTCTAACGTATTAAAAATATTTACGTCACTCTGGGCGCTAAGTGAGATTTACCGCCCTAGGGCGCAGTGGAAAATCTCACTTCACACCCAGGAGAAGACGTAAAGTTATGTACGCACCACGGGCGGTAATAAAGAAGGCCTCAGATCGCTTGTTTATGGCCCTTACCTTCGGTTCGGGCCTCAAACGCCAGCGATCTGAGCCCTTCTTTATTTTACCGCCCTAGGTACGTAATGTACTATTATAACGGGTTACTCACGTAATTGAACAAGAATTGAATTGTTCAAGATAATTGTTATTGTAAGTAGAAATTAGTCTGATAAGTATTTATAGATTATTTTTCTTGGGTCAAAAGTTTCTTAAATACACCGTGTGTTTTTTTTTTCTTTTACTGCAGGGGTGCATTCCTGAGCTTAAATTAAGTATTCAAAGACACTAGTGTCCTAATTAGCTCCAGTTCAAACATAATCGATAGTTAATTTTTATCTTTCTGGTAAACCTACATCAATTTTTTTTGCAGGGTTATAAATTAATTTTACCAATTCGTTTTCTTAATTGTAGGTACTATATCATTGTGCTGTAATTAAAGTAAATAAAAAAACACGGTGTATATTAATACAAGTAAGGTTTGCTGACGCCTGTGATTTTTATATACAAAGTGCCAACTATGTATTGTATTTACTTTGGACAACAAAAATACTTACATTGAAGGTTAGACCGCTATCACGCTTAAAGTCAAGTTAGTTATACTGTGCGTTTTTCCGCAAGTCGACATCCAGTGTGCCTATTTTGCTTGAAACGGGGTTACCACTATTCAAACCTAAAGTCAATACTGGTTCATTATTTTCAGGATAACCGCTACGGCAAACTTCCAGGCTTCTTCCCCCACCAGAACCCGCCTCTCGAGAGTATTCACAACGACATTGAAGAGAAAGCGGACCACACCATCAGGAGAGCGTACAACGGGGAGACGTTCTTCTGGGGTCTCAAGCCGAAGAAGGGAGATATCATTGAGTTTGTCTTTCAGAAGCCTACAGTACTTGAAAGGTAGTTTTACCTTAGGCCGTGGGCTCCTATAAACGCCATCGGCCGCTTAAACCGTCTGCGTCACGATGCTTACTATAGAGATGTACTGTAGTGGTATGTTTAAGACGTCGACGTTGGCCTCTTTTTTGTATAGGAACGTTGACGCTGACGTCAGACGTCGCGTATAGCATAAAATAGGAGACCACGGCCTTAAAGCGCCGTTTTAAGAGTACACGTGCTTTTGGCCGGTTATATTTATTTATACTAGTAGTCCGCCTCGAACTGAAAACTCGCTATTTACATGCAAATGTGACCAATATAAGTCCCTGATGATGATTTTTTCATGACCTCTTGATCGATCCAGCTCATAAACGAACTCTCAAATTTGATGTATCTCTGATACAACCTCAATTTCATGACATCAGGAAAACATTACTAAAATTATTGAGGAACAAACTCTCAAAATTCAGAAGCCATCGAAATGTCGAGACGTCCCAGTAGTCAGAGGTCGTTAGTATCGCTTCGCTTATGCTCCACTAGTTCAAATAATACAACAACCTTCATAAACCGTCATAAAATATTTTGTGTAATAAAAATAAATTAGCCTACGTAACTAGCGACCCGCCCAGGCTTCGCACGGGTGCAATTATACATATAAACCTTCCTCTTGAACCACTCTATCTATTAAAAATCCGCATCAAATACCATTGCGTAGTTTTAAAGATCTAAGCATACATATAGACAGACAGCAGGAAGCGACTTTATTTTATGCTATGTAGTGAATACGCTAGATTTTAAGCAGAATTTGTTACAAAATTCATCAGTCACTCTATTAGAGAAAGCTTTAAAAATTGCAGGTACACATTTCGCAGCGGCAACGTGGACCACGTGTCCGACAAATTTTACGACACATTTGTCGAAGTGCTGCCCCTGGCCGGCAACTACTGTGTGGTCGACCATTTCGACGAATTTGGCTTGGCCGATGGCTCGCTCAGGAGGGACTGGGGGCCTCTTAATGCGATCAGATTAAGAGTTAATCGGGACAGCACTTTCTGGGTCATTTTGAGTGAGGTAAGCTTGCAAATTTTTCTCTCTCTCACTGTGATATGACGTCATTGGTACATCTTGTAAATTCTTACTTACCTTGACTTCGTCCTGGCTCATTGCCATTGCTAAGTCATACATATTTAATTTATAGCAAGCATAGAGTAACTTATACAAGGTGTCACAAAAATACTGGTGATCCTTTAAAGGGCATAATTGGTATCGTATTCTAATTACGAAAAAGAAAGAAAAAAATATTTTCGCGCGAAATAAAATTTTGGTTTAGTATGGAGGTTTAGTCGGCCGGCTGGGACCACCTATCCCATAGAAAAAAATTTTTTTTTTCGCGTCCAAAAATTTTTTCTCCTACTTTTTCTTAGACGTAATACGATACCAATTATGCCCTTAAACTGATCACCAGTATTTTTGTTACACCCTGTATAGTAGAGCAGCCAAGCAGCACAGCCTAAGAACTTTTTGAAGCTCAAGTCAATTGCGCATTGTAAGAGGAAATATCCCATGCACTGCTACTCCACCTAGTAGCTACTAGCGTACTAGTAGTAGGTGGAGTAGCAGTACCTGTGACATTTCCTCTTACATTTTGGGTTTCTTTACGGAGCTTTCGGACAGAGGGCGCAATTGACTTGAGCTTCAAAAAGTTCTTAGGCTGTGCTGCTCTACTATATAAGTTACTCTATGATAGCAAGTTATGAAAGAGGGAATCCAGGTGGCGGCACTGTGACGCGAGGTCTTTGTGACAGCAGCTGTCAAAATCCACCAATAAAAAAATGTGATTACACATTTTTTTTTTTTTTTTTTTTTTTTTTTTTTTTTTTTTTTTTTTTTTTTTTTTTTTTTTTTTTTTTTTAACATGATTGGTGGATTACGACAGATAGTAGACGGCCATAGTCTAAGAACTTTCTGAGCTTCCAAGTATTTAGCGCCATCTAGTTCAGAGCGACCTAAACAGCCAAAATGCACGAGGAAAAATCAGCCACCTAGTAACGAACAACGTACTAGTAGTACACTAGTCGTTACTAGGTGGCGCTGATTTTACCTCATGCATTTTGGCTCTGTTTAGGTCGCTCTGAACTAGATGGCCGGCTGAAAGTTCTTAGACTATGGCCGTCTACTATATCTTTAAGTCTATGATGCATATCAACGTTTCCTGTTCCAGATTGAGTTGAAGCCTTACGACCAAGACGACAGATGACGCAGACCCAACCCGTGGCTGCGGCTAGTACGGCAAATGAAAAAGTCCAAGAGGCACCCGCCTCGCTTGAAATCACACTGACCAGTGCACCGGTTAAACTTATCACTGCTAGCTTAAGTCTCGCGAATCAAGAAGAGAATGGTTAAAATTGTTAACCTCCTAAGGCCCAAGTACCTACGGTCGACATCAAATATTTCGGAGCGACCAACGTACTCAAAAATATCTGAGCATGCACTTTATCGCCTTGATAATAGAGGCGTTGCTCAGATATGTCTGATGGCGACGCGGTCGCTGACAGTACTTGGCCGGGCACAGTCGCCATCAGATAATATCGGAGCGGTCAACGTGGTTACAAATATCTGAAAAACGTCTTTATTATCGAGGCGGTAAAGTATATGTTCAGATATTTTTAAGCACCGCGGCCGCTCCTATATATTTGATGGCGACTGTACATGTGGGCTTAACGAACTGTTCCACTGCCAGCGAAAGGTTAAGTTCAAAACAATTTAAGTCATTTTCAATGAGGGTTTCGTGGCGAGGTCCAGCTGTCATAATCACATTTTTTTTGATTTGTGTATTTTGACAGGTGCTGTCAAAAAGACCTCGCCACAGTGCCGCCACCTGGATTTCATGAAACCCTCTTTAGAACAGCGTTCCGCTTTTCTTTCATTCAGATTTCGTACTTTTAAAATCAACTCTATTCCTCCTGGTAGTTTCTGAAATTTTAACTTGCATGGCCTTAGGGAGGCTAGCATAAAAATGGCGCTGTCTATAAATGACTTATTTTAATGCGCGTGGAATCTTCCGAAGGTGCTATAAACTATGTATATTTACAAGTGAGAAATCCCTGCCGAATGTATTAAAAGATTGAAATTCTTTAGAAGAAACCCCTGAGAAGTACGCACCGATTAAACGTATCACTAGCTATTTGAATCAGTGCAGTTCACAAATCTTTCTAAGGATCAAGGGAATTAATTAAAAGAAAGAAAGTTTAAAGTGAGTTATATTATATCATTAAAAAATCCAGTGCGAGTTCGACTCGCGTGTAGTACGGGCAGAACCGTAAGATCTGCTACGTTATGTGATACAAAGACAAGCCCCTTGGCTATTGCCGCACGTGTTCTTAAAAGTGACGTAAATTTGGACTCAAATTCGTTACATTTAAATTAGTCTGCCGGGGACTTCCGGCCGTGCAGGAACTGGCAGATTGAGTTTTTCTGTACCTAAAAACAAATTACTATTTGTTGCTACAAGTATCATCTTAATATCAAAATGCCGTAGGTAAATACCATCCATTTGCTACACCAGGTGGTACTTTTGTGTGCTTTCGGCCAATTCTATTTTTTCGTTTCGGAACTCAGCTTCACTTTTATCAGAGACTATAGAGATATAGATGACCACAGCCTAAGAACTTTTTGAAGCTCATGTCAATTGCGCCATGTATGTCAAAGCCACCTAAAGATACCGAAAATGTAAGAGAAATGTCACCTGCACAGCTACTAGTGTCCTACTAGTACGCTATTTGTTACTAGGTGGAGTAGCTGTGCAGGTGACATTTCTCTTACATTTTTGGTATCTTTAGGTGGCTTTGACATAGGTGGCGCAATTGACATGAGCTTCAAAAAGTTCTTAGGCTGTGCTCGTCTATATCGTTATAGTCTCATGTGCCATGGGCGTTATCTTTGTATCAGGTATAGTAGCAGATCTTACGGTCCGCGCCCGTACTAGTGAGCTAAATCTCTGAAACTTAATGGGGGAGAAAAACAAAGTCCAATTTGGGCCAATTCGGACCAGTAAAGGGCTCAATTGTATATGAAAATAATCAATTCGTTAATGCTCTAGATAATAGCTTACCCAAAGTTTTTATCTTACCTGGGTTTGGGCAACCATTGGAAATTGACTACAGATTGCAAAGCAAGCAAATTATTAACTGTATACCTATAAATCACCAAAATGTCTTCCAAAAATGTTATTGATGCAACAAGAACAAATTTATGGACAAATCTAAAAATAAATTATCTGATATTCTATCACTATATCTTAGGCCACTTCTCAAGAATATACACCAACAAAAAATTGCAGAAAAGACGGTATATTTTCTTCTACAATCCGGCAATATATTAGTTACCATAATCAAATTTAGGTCAAATATAGAACAACCTATGGAATTTAGATAACTAGTAGTCCGCCTCGAACTGAGAACTCGCGATTTACTTGCAAACGAGTTGACCAATATAACAAGACCCCAAGGAGAGTTTTTTTTTCTCCTTCTAGCTCCATAACCACTTGATCGATCCTGCTCATATACGAACTTACAAATTTTATGTATCTCTGCTACAGCCCTAAGAAATTTCATAAAGATCAGAAAAACGTTACTAAAGTTATCGTCCGACAAACTATCGAAATCAAAAAGCCATCCAAATGCCGAGACGTCCCAGTAGCCAGGTGACAGTTCGGTCTGGAGTTGTTTGTAAGAACTCACTTCGCTTACGATCCGCGAGTTCGATTAGCTCCTCGCGTTAATTATCTAAATTCCATAGGTAATTATTAAATTTAAACTTTCGTGAGACATATTAACATTATAAAATAACACGGTTACACTCACGGCACTTTAGTCACGTCTTGCGACATGTTTCGGAGAGCCTAGGTCTCCATCTTCAAGCACTAGGAGTGCTACTTGAACCGGCCCGTGGCGCATTGCTGCGCGACGCGAGGCCTGACTAAAGTGCCGTGAGTGTAACCGTGTTATTTTATAATGTTCCATAGGTAAGTAACCACGAGTCAAACTCGCACTTTTTTTATTCTTACGACTGTAATATTTGGGGCATTATATTTACTTATCTAGACTTACAAAGAAGCCATGTACTTTAAAAAAATAATTAACTAGTTATTTTATACTCGTTACACGGAGAGAAATTTTTACTAGAAACAAGTAAAAAATAGTAATTCCCAGGACAAGTAAATAATTTACTAAAAACAAGTAAACGTTTACTAAAAACAAGTAGACGCTTCCCTGTTTTTAGTAAAGTTTACTTGTTTTTAGTAAACGTGTACTTGTTTTTAGTAAAAGTTTCCTTGTTTTTAGTAAACGTTTACTTGTCCTGGGAATGACTATTTTTTACTTATTTCTAGTAAATTTTTTCTCTCCGTGTACTAATATGTGGTCGAAAATTATATTGAAAATTATCTTATCATTTCCCAAACTATTTTTTCCGTAGTTTTATTTGGCAAAATCATCAAAGGGCATGGCATATCGTTTCACAATTGTTATATTAGCATATTTTTTATTTTCCATACTAACCTAACCTATGTCAAATGAAAAATTGGCCAAAAAAACTATGAGAAACAGTTTATTTGTTAAATGTTGGTATGCTATTTATAACTAAACGTTCTACGATAATTTTGGGAAATGAAATTATCGTGTACAAATTGTGTTAAGATTCAATGTGTTTTGATGTTTTATGTATGTACCTACATTCCTTTGCTTAGTCAATAATAAATATTATATCATGTACTTATATACCTTTACATGCATTTATAAAATGCTTCAAATAAAATATTGTTGACGTATTTAGTAAAACAAATTCTAGATGTTATTCCATGAAATGTTTAGGACCGGTTAGATAAAGAAATGTAAAGTTTAATTTAATTTATTGATGTGAATTTGCTTTTTTGTGTAGTGGAAAATACCACAAATTGGAAAAAGATGTCCGTTACAATGAAACAATCTAGTGTGAAGAGCTATGAAACACTACAGGATTCGAACCCGCTTCCTTTGGATTGCCAGTTCAACGTTTTTCTATGGCGACTGCGCCATCAAATAGATCGGATTACATCTGTTTCCGATTTGCGGAAAAATATGTATGTTCTTCTATGTTGTCAAAAAATAACCACAGATCGCTTCCTAAAGAAATCTTCGTAAAGGTATTCTGCTTTTTCGCCGAAAATTGCATTGCCGAATTTCACTTGCCAACCAACCTTTCGCAGAAGTTTAATTTGGCCGAACAACTTTTACCAAATAATTATTTCGCAACCATTTCATTTCCCAACCCCATAGTTGGGAAATGAAAATTGCCTAGTAGGTTGGGTTAGGTTAGGTTGGATTATCTGGAGCACACTGACCTCTGTAACACAGGTCCAACCTAGCACAGAAGTCAGGGACTTCAGCACCTTTTTGTAACACTTTTGATAATAAAAGATTTCATTTATTATTTATTTATTATGTAAAGTTGGGAAATGAAATTCGGCCAAATGAAACTTCTGCGGAAAGTTGGTTGGCAAGTGAAATGCGGCAATACAATTTTCGGCGAAGAGGCAGAGAACCCGTAGTAAATAATATTTTGGCTAGGTTCGCTTTTCACTAGATATAGATAGAGAGGAATATTCTGTATTTTTCTTACGTTGCCATTAACACTTCAAAAACTGATCCGTGTTTATTTAAGTTACTAACAAAATAAGTTTGCCAGACAATAAATAGTTATTCGTTAAGTGTGAAATATAACCAATTCCAAACGAGTGTCGATATTCGATATTATACACTGAAAAAAAAAGACAAGCGAACTAATTCGGATTTTTCATCAATAACCAAAATTTGGTAAGGAGTTATTAAAGTTTTTTACGTCACTCTGGGCGGTAAGTGAGATTCGCCGCCCTCGGGCGCAGCGGCAAATCTTACTTCACACCCAGGAGAAGACGTAAAATTGTGTACGCACCACGGGCGGTAATAAAAAAGTCATCAGATCGCTTGTTTATGGCCCTTACCTTCAGTTCGGGCCACAAATGCCCGCAATCTGAGCAGTTCCTTATTTTACCGCCCTAGGTATTATAACTCAAAGTTTACATATAGATAACAAAACACTTTGGTAAGTAATAAGTCTTAGTTCTGAAGTCTCAAAACTTAAGTAACTAGTAGACGAAGTTTGGTTGCTTCTTTGTGAAATTATTTTCAGTGTAAAATTCGAGCAAAGTTACAGCACAGCGACACTTCTTTGGAAGTGGCCTTCACTAAGTCCGTTATCGCTGAAGAAATAATGTTTACGTAATACATTTAAAGTAAAATACAATTTTATATCAAAAAATGTAGCTTTAATAGTGACATATACCGGGTGTTTGCTGTAATAGGAGCAATAAATTAAAACGTAGATTCTACTCTTCAAACCAACCAACAGACAACGTTTATTCAGCGACGTTTAAAAATAACTTATGGTTTGATTTTTAGGACACTTCCAAGTTTTTATGGACACTTGATGTATTCCGAAATTAATTATGTCTGTAGGGTGACAAGCAATGTCAAAATAGATGGATTTTAACGTACATTGAAAATACTATTTAGTTTGTATGAAAAAGAAGCAAACTACAAAATACACATTTTTAAAAAGTTGTTGAACAAAAGTTATATCGTTTTAATTTATTCCTCGTATTACAGGAAACAACCTGTATAAAGCGGGAGATCTCATGTAAGTATTTAATTGTTTTGACGTTATATTTATTATATATTTTTTGTTCAATCAATGTATGAGTATAATCTCTTGTTGATCTCTTGATAATATTGTAAACTTCCACAATGAATTATATTAAATAATATAAACAAATGAGTTGATCTGATGATGCTATCGGAAGGACCCTTTCAAGCCAGAAAACAACCACAGGGGTATTAAAAAATTACGTTGTCAGTGAGTTTACGTTAACAATAAATGATATGTGACGTTATCTATGAAATGGGACCTATTTTCGATGGCGCTTACGCCATTGTTGACGATAACGCAATACGATTGCGACGCCGCGCGACGTGAGCGCCCTCGACAATAAGAGGGCCTACCGCCAAGTTCGAAAATCGACAAAACGATGGTCCCGTCTCTATCGCTCTTGCATATACGAAAGAGAGTGATGCCAATAGACGATTCGATGAACGAAGTGCTTCGCGGTTATAGGCAAGGTCTCTTCATAGATAATGCCCAGTGATCGGCGAATCCCGCAAATGCCGCGGCATATCCATACTAGCATAATGATTGACGTCATTCACTCCGTGTAGAAACCTTTTCGCCGATCACTGAATTAATGCCTCATACAGGCTGTAACAAAATTACTGGTGATCCGTTTAAGAGTCGCCAGGACGCTCGCGTGAACTCGCGTCCCCATACAAACGTAGTTCAGCTCTCATTTTAAAACGACATGCTTTAC
This sequence comes from Pammene fasciana, assembly GCA_911728535.1. Classification (NCBI taxonomy): domain Eukaryota; kingdom Metazoa; phylum Arthropoda; class Insecta; order Lepidoptera; family Tortricidae; genus Pammene; species Pammene fasciana. Next base: position 42,999,089 of record OU452272.1, on the reverse strand, counting down.
AACCATGAAATTTGGCACGGGCATTTTAGTAGTACAAATCTAGGTCGGACATTCATTTTCGTTGCTAAAAATTGTAATACAAAGAAACTATAGCAAAAATAAGTTTTGTATGTAAATCTGTAACTGGCTGTATTTTCTTTGTATTACAATTTTTTGCAACGAAAACGAATGTCCGACCTAGATCTGTACTACTCGAATGCCCATGCCGAAATTCCCGGTTCTAAAGCATGTCGTTTTAAAATTAGAGCTAAACTACGTTTGTATGGGAACGCGAGTTCACGCGAGCGTCCTGGCGACTCTTAAAAAGCCGTATTTATATAACTACACCAGCCACTATAGCAGTGATCTTGAACAGGTACTCAAAATATGTTTTCCTATTTTGTTATTTTATAATGATTATATTATTCTAGCAAAATTTGCCTGTAGTCCAATTATTTGGCAGGCCCTACAACATAAATTGCTATACGGATTTCAACGTAAGAGTTATAAATTATCATTCAATCGGTCTCATCAGGTCAGCTACGACATTTGTTTACTAATTAGTGTATTATTTCTAAATCTCATTAAATAGATCGATTCGTTTATTTTTTAATTACTTTACATTTTATTATAAAATCTGTTAATAATATATTTATTATAAGTAATCGATTTTATTTTGTATTTTTTACTAGATATTATGAAATACTTCACCAAAGTAAATCCCATTATTGTCGACTTGCTATGTTTTTTTATAAACATTCTCTTTTGAAATATAAAAAGTGAATGTAAGAGATATTATGTATGAACATTGGAGTCAATTGGTGCTGTAATTAGTTATAATTATAAGAAAGCATAAAGTATAGTAAAACGCAAAGTGTGTTTAAATCAAGAAATTTTTACAAATGAAAGATGTGTATAATGTGCCATTAAGATTTTAGGCATAGAGTAGGTAATGCTCATGTTTAACCTTTTGAACGCTTTCTCTCTCGCATCAAAATGTGGCATTCACGCCAACATCTTAACTAGTGAGAAACTAATTTAAACCGTATCTGTCAACAGTAAAATTGCTTTGACAGCGTCTGCCATAGCCACTTTAGTGGTTGTTGGCGTGGTAGGCACGACAGTACTCGACCACTTTAAAGGCTCTTGGCGTTGAAAAGGTTAAAAGCGCCATCTACTCCACAGTCCCCTAAAGGTAGCTCGTAAGGAGGAAAAAAGGTAGCTTTACTAACGGTACGCTATTCGTCCCTAGATGTCGCTGCGACGCAATATCATTTTTTCTTCCTATTTTTATATTGCGTCGCAGCGACATCTAGGGATGAATAGCGTACCGTAGTAAAGCTAACTTTTTTCCTCTTTACGAGCTACCTTTAGGGCACTCTGAGCCACAGAGTATATTGAATAGTGGGGTATAGAGATATCAGTCAAGACTTTCGGATGCCGCGCCATCTATAAAAAGTTCACCGCAACTTTTCATCGGTATATACATTTATAGCTACGTATATAGCTATAATAGCGATGGCGGGCTTATTAAATTTAATGATTTTATATCGCCATTGCAAAGGTCTGAGCAAACTGAACCAGGCCACATCATTTGTGAACATTCACACATGATACTGTATAGCCATCTGTAGTTGATTCACCGAAGCCTATCCGAGTTCATTTATTCGCTACTTTGTTCTAAATGAAAACACCGTGCTCTGAGCTTCAAAAAGTTCTTAGACTGTGGGTGTCTATATTATCTATAAGTCTCTGATTTTGGACAATATTTACAGTACCGTCAACTGTTGCTTATTCATACTTATTATAAATATCGATCATGTAATTTTGGTCAATTTACGATGGTCATAATATTCATAATCATTAATCAAGCGGCCATCCGCGACGGCAGCGCGCCAGCTACCGTTCAAAGAGAAGTACCTACCTAGAGTGTTCCCTCCATACATGGCTAAATGCGTATATATAATAAGTTTTAAGCGATATTTGCTAAAAGTTATTATTCAAAAGATTACAGCTTAAAACGTATTACGATTTAAGTGTGCTTAAAACTTAGTAAACATGAGTTTAACGGAGTTTAACCATACCTCCCATACGACTTATTATTTAATTAGTCGTTTTGCTATGTATGGAGTTAGCAATATATCTACTCATTTATCTATGCTACCGTTATAAATACTTTTAATATGTTAGAGTCTTACGAGAGTTTTATAGTTAAAATTGCTAATCTATGCTCAACTTTGCCTGGTTTGGAAAACGGTGAACTAAATATATATTTTATTCTTAATTATGAACGCGTTTTCCCATCTAAAGAAGAAGCTATAAACATCCGTTTCTTGCGGAACACCACGTTTTTCAATTCGAGCAATGTTGAGCATCGTACAGTCAGCAGCAAAAGTAGCTAAGCTGGTAGAGTGTTCAAAATGAGACACGAATTTATTGTTAAAAGAATAAGAGCGTGTGTAGGTAATTTTGAACACCCTACCCACTTAGCTAGTTCTGATGCTGACTGTACGCAATGTTGAAGCAGTTGACGGTAATGTAATTAATAATTATAGTTCTGTTTACATATATTTTCTAACTTTATTACTTTGTTTTCTTGTTACTATCGATTTGTAAAAATCTCTTGAATTAAATGGAGCAGGTCATCCGTCATAGAGGAATTGATTCGTTTATTATTTATACTATCCATACAATAAACAGCCATAAGCAGATAAATCTGTACGGGTAAGGTGTTCAAAATGACCTTGACACCCTATCGACGATGATGATGAATCTTCCTGTTACCATCATTAGGGACATATGTGATTATCACACTGGCGCTACAACCGCATGCGGCGACGGCGTAAACGTGACAGCGCTATGCAAATGCTGAGCTCTATCTCGCTCGCCCACCGGCGCTGCATGCGGAAACCGCAGCAGTGTGAAAGCCGCCAGACCTCGCAGAAGATTTTTCCATTTGTCACCGTCTCCTTTCAGCCAATTGACAAACTATTAATTCTCGAAATAAGAAAGTTGTGTCAAGATTATTCTGAACACCTCACGCGCTTAGCTATTTCTTATTTTGACTGTACAATAACTCTATTTAAGTATTATTACTATTTATGATCCACAAAACGCCTTGTCCTAGGTAGGTACTTAAGTTTTGTAATTGTTATTAATTATAGTAAAATATGTGTAATAGAATCAGGGTGGCGTTTCGGAAGTATGATATTTAAATTTAATTGTTGTTTATCGGTAACTCAAATCAAATAAACCAAAGTTCTAATAAGCATTATGTTAAATGTTAATAGATATTACTTAGGTAACTAAGGAAGAAAGATATATCGTCAGTGTTATTTTCATTTCATGATAATTACAAGCGTATGAATAAACATCATGTTAATGACAGAACCTTGTCCAAAGACGAGAATCTCCTCATAATTCTCTATCCGGAAAAAGAAAATTAGCTAAATTTAAGAGCTGGTTACTACCGTAGGTATTCTTAATGTTGTATAATTTAGCCTAATGTACTACAAAAAGTACATATTGATTTAAACTCACACGATCCCCACTCATTATTTTGACGAAAACGGGACTTAAATCGCGTACAATTTCTTTTATTATTTTCCTGTCGTTTCGAGCATGTAGTAACGCACGCGTGTGTGTAGTGTTAGGACACGTTCGAAACGTCAGTAAAACAATAAAAGTAAGTATACAAGATTAAGTCCCGTTTTTGATAAAATACAAAAGTGGATAATTATAAAAACGCTGTACAGTCGACGTCAAAAATATGTTCACACTTTTAGACCTTATTACAAAGGAGTAAGGTGCAAAAGTGAAAACATATTTTTTTTACGTCGACCGATCATTTATGTTCCGTCAACTCCAGCTTACATATTTGATTACATTTTTATAATGAAGTAATAAATTTAATAATGGCAATAGTTTGTACTACATGTAGTACATTAGGTTTTAGGATTTATTATTTTGACAAAAACCGGACTTAATCGCGGACACTTACTTTTTTTATATTTTTTTAGGTTTTATAATATTTGCATTTTGTTTTAAAGAGAACTAATCATTAGGTACTTAATTTTGCTTTTTCAGAGCGATAAAATGGCATTTATTATATTTTATCCTCCGTGCTTTAGAAACATCAAGTAGCATCTGGATTATAAAAAAAAGATTTTCAAATCGTGAATATATGAAATACGTTCATGTGCAAATCTTTTTTTTATGTACATATAAGGTAATTTTAGTTTTCATACGTGTATAACAGTTAAATAGCATTATGTTCTTGATGAAATCAAGTCACAACATTCGTTTATGGTATTAGTGGATATACGTTATTTATTGGTGTTTATTATGCTTTTTAATAAATCTGGCCATTTACAATTTCTGTACGTTTATTAATTTAGCGTCTAACCTACGTTTTCATCAATTAATTAATTATTATATAAATTAGAAAGAGGAGAAAAAATACTATTAATCGCACAGTAAAACGATGAAGGGCGTTGTAAAATAAAATAAATTTAATTAAATAGTTTTATTCTAGAATATTCAGATTTACTTGTTAATATCTTATATTAATTATATTACACATATAATTATACATACCTTAAATCAACTCTCATAAGCATCATAATACGTGTTTAAAATGGAATCAATATTTATACACGTCCCAGTCCAATCTACAGTAGTCAGGTATTCGCTGCGCTGTGTGCATGATTGTGGCGCCATCTCTTGGGCAGGCGTTCAAACTCTTTTTTTCTTTTTTATAAATAGGTCGAATTCCTTGCTTATATGAAATGTCACTGGCTGAATCACTATTTTGACAGCTGACAGGGGCTTTTGCAGTTTCATTTCTTGTCACATTGTGCACTGCGATCGTTCTCGTTACCCCAACCATGCACTTCGCCCATAGCGAATAAAGTAAGAATAAAATAAGTCTCGGAATCTGAACACTTGGACTTACATCGAATTGCTGGAACGCTCACTTAATACAGTAGGTAACTTTTCAAACAAAGTTTCACAAAACAATTACCTACCAAAGGGTAACAAAATATTGTGTTTATATACATTCTTATTCAATACTTTTTTATCTTAAAACCACTATTAAAAAGATGTATTTAATGTAACTGTGCTTAAAATAAGCAAAATTTGTTTTAATTTCAGCATATGGTTAGGTACGATTAAGGTAACGAGTTGGCATAATAAGATGAAAAAAAAAATATTTTCAACTTATTATTCACTGCTAATTACACTTCTTTACTCCAGTTTTCCACCACATGCGGCCTAGGAACCGCTCTAGCATTATACGGAGCTGCCGCGGGAGTAACACCGTCAATGTGCTTCAACGACGGGATCTCTCCTTCTAGAGGATAGAACGTGTAGTTCTGCAGCAGTGTAGTAGTAAGCACGAAGATCTCGCACTTGGCTAGCACCTCTCCCATACAGCGGTGCTTGGACAACCCGAACGGGAAGTATTGTTCGGGAATGTGTATTTTCCCGTTTAGTATAAAACGATCCGGTTTGAAAGAGTGCGGGTCTGGGAAGAGGGCTTCGTCCATGAGTATATTTGTGAAGTTACCAACTACCATAGTGTCCTGAAATAACGGAAAATACTTGATTAATATTGACGGCAATTTGGTAGTCTTAAGAATAAGTAAGTAAACGTAATCACCGTACACTTGCACCAAAACAGTGGTGCCGAAGTAAAATACGAAATATAAATTAAAAATAAGTAGGTAAATTACGGAGTTGTCAAATTTGGCTGTATTTATTATAAGTTCACTTGACATTTAAGCTATTTTAATTGGCGTAATACTAATGAATGAAACTTTATTGGCAAATTTATTTTGACTGGACTACCGACAATGATGTAGGTACCTTTTACTTGAACGTTTTCAAATTTATTCACATATTATTGGTAAGCATTGTTTAACTTTACCGTCTTAATCCTAACACGGCCTAGTTTCCCCTCTGGGTTGGAAGGTTAGATCGCAGTCGCTTTCGTAAAAACTAGCGCCTACGTCAATTCCTAGGATTCGATTGCCGAACGGACCCAAGGCTCTAATGATGAGCCGTGGCAAAACAGGGACAAACGCTAGGAGAATGATGAAACTATGGTGATCTCAAAGAGATCAAAGAGGACCCAGTGTGTTGACGGCGAGAGACCCTCTTGTTCCTTTAGCCGTAAACACGGGGAATCCTCCTTTTTTGTATAGGGCCGGCAACGCGCATGTGACACCTCTGAAGTTGCAGGCGTCCATAAGCTACGGTAGCTGCTTACCGTCAGGCGGGCCGTGTTTACCACCGTTGTGGTGAAAAAAAACGAATTGTATATTTTTTTTGCCTTTTGAACGCTTTCTCTCGCATCAAAATGTGACATACACGCCAAAATCTTAACTAGTGAGAAACGAATTTAAACCTTAACGGTCAACAGTAAATTTGCTTTGACAACGTCTGCCATGATCACTTTAGTGGTCGTTGGCGTGGTAGGCACGACAGCACACGACCACTTTAGTGGCTCTTGGCATTCAAAGAGTTAACTCACCCCCGGAATATTGTACCCAGCTAACACAGTGTCCCTAAGTGTCCGGTGAGGCACACTGAATGTACGGCCCATGAAATGGCGTACGCTCTCATACACTATCGCTTCACAATACGGCATACTGCAACAAACAATACACATTATGGGGCCCACCCACTATCAGTCGGCCTGACGATATTGACCGGTCAGTTGTTCGGTGTCAAATTTTTGTTGTAACAGACAGGCCGATATCGTCAGGCGGACGGATAGTCGGTTGGCCCCTTAAAAAGGTACCGCCGCTATCACCCATCAGTTATATTCGATCGGCCAATAATCACAAATATCAGAAAACGCCTCAAGGCGATAAAGTGCATGTTCAGATAATATTTAGTACCTTTGGCCGCTCCGATATATTTAATGGCGACTGTTCAAGTTAGTTAATTCGTAATAAGACTCAATCCATTTTGGAGTCAAATCCCAGTGTCCTAGATGAAGAACATTTTATTTGGAACCATAGCAACAAATTCGAAAATTGACGAAAAAATACATTGTGTTCCATTTTCTATCTTGCACATTATGTCGTCCTTAAAATAGGACATTGGGCTGTAAACTAATATGGCAAAACGTGTGCAAAAAAATAAAATAATAAATTAAAAATAACGCCATCTGGCCGATCTTTCGCAAACGACATAGAATACGCAAAACTTTGAAGTCCGGTGGGCGTTCTGAATTATCAGCAAGTAAGCATCATAGATGGCGCTACTAGTTAGTGAAAGTGGTAAAATAAAGATTTACGAGTATCAAACTAAACATAAGTACCTACTTAATAAAAAATTAAAAATTGTTTGAACTGACTTTGGTCGATCGTCGAGATGTGGGGGGCGGTCGGTGCCGACGACGCGGTCTATCTCCTCCTGCGCCCGCCTCTGGACCTCCACATCCCGCACCATGTAGCTGAAGCCGAAGCTCATGCTCTTGCTGGTGGTCTCCGTGCCCGCCATGAACATGTCCATGCATATGGCTACTAGTTGACCTGAGGATAGGACACGGATATTAGATCCAAGATCCTCGAAACTAAAGGATTGTGGACGTAAGATGTCTCTTTGTTCGGCAGAAAAATACTAAAATTTGAGGGAAAAGTAGGCATGCAGAAAGAGTCACCTGCTATTCCAAATCCAGGGCATCTGGTGAACTCAACCATAGACCGACAGCTCACCTGGATATAGGAATTATGCATGCGCATTATAAGGTATGCATCCTTGGTATAAATCAAAAATACAAGCTACTTAACTTCATCCTATAACGGATGATGCTCCCTACCGGTTTCCACTAGCACCCTTATTGCACATTGTAGGATAAGGTAGCAAGTTATCCCGTGACGTTCCCCCTTAACGGTAGTGCGGACGACGCCGGTGTGTTTTTAGTGGGTAGGCCTCTCCCCTCCCTCTGGCTAGCAGAGGGAGTTGCGGGAGAGGAGAGTCCCACATACCCCCCACTATGGGCCGTGCCCAGGCCCCGGGGGGATGCGTAAAGCATTTTTCACACCGACAAAAAAAAAAGAAAAAAAAAGGTAAGGATAAGGTAGCCTAATTTGGCAACTTAGGCGTGACATTAACACTTCACGCAAATAGGTCTTCCGTATCGTTCACGCACGCGGCATAAGATATCTTAAACAAGTATATCTTAAACACTAACCTTCAGAATATGTGCTCGGAACTTCCTTAGACTTCAGCACTCTTATGTAAACATCCATAAAATCCTTATCCTGTTTCTCTGGGTCAAAATCCTGCTTATGCCTCTCCAATTCTTCTCTCAAAAACTTCCAAATCCTCTCATGAGTCTTCACGAAACTCTTATAACCAGATATGGAAGGAGCAAAGACGCTGAGTATAGGAAAATGGCTGAATACTGTCCCCACCATGTCTATAGTACTGAAGAGGTCAGATAAGAGTTTCTGCAGCACTATCATCTGCGGATCAGTAGGTTCATATCTCAACCCAGCTAGCATCGACCAGAGAGTGTTCAAAATGTACACGTTAAAAAAGTTATGCATATGTATAATGCCTCCTTCTTTATTACTCTTTATGAGAGCGCGGACGTCTTTAACCATATGCGCCGCTTCGAAACTTGCTATATCTGCCATTCCTTTCCTCCCAAAGCCGTACTCTTTTAAGTGCTTTAAGAGGAATCTCCTCTGCTCTTTCCACAGTTCTCCATCAGACAAAAGAACGCCTCTTCTCAAGCCCCAAGTTCTTGTTGTGTAGAATATTGTGTTTGGTCTTCCATCGCAATCTTCATTTAACATCATTTCTTTATGAGCTTCTAATCCGTTTACCATTATAATCCTGTCCACACCTATCTTAAGTCCTAACAGAGGACTGTCCTTGCAATATGTCTCAGATATCTGCTTGAATACTTTATAGAGATACCCAGTTTTTTGCCTCATCTTGTATATTTCCAAGGCACTGCCGAAGACCGGGATCCATTTGGGACCAGGCGGGAAGTTCTTGGGTTTAACCGTATCCAGGTATAAGAACATGCATATTGCTAACACTACGATTAGCACGGTTAACCACATCTGTAACAAGAAATATAGTAGATTGTACAACAAGTGCATAAAACGCACCATTTTACGCGAGGCGTTTATCCATACGAACGAGCTTGCGAGCGAGGATGGATATAAAGTACGAGCGTAAAATGGGTTTTATGGACGAGTTATACACTCTACTTTTTACTTCGATTGTGAGGAAATAAAAAGAATAGGAATTTCTTTCATAAGAAGTTTCACTTTATGCTGGGTATAGGCGGACTAAAACTCAATTTTATGCACAAGTGCATAAAAAATTGACTTCTTCTAAGGCTATTTTGACAATGGCAATTTTTTATGCACTTGTGCATAAAATTGAGTTTTAGTCCGCCTATACCCAGCATAAAGTGAAACTTTACGAGCATGAGAAGTAAAAAAATAATTGGTGTACTTCGATCTCGCCCAAATATTTTACACCTCATTTCACTTCCCAACCAACTTATTGCAGTGCTTTCACTTGGCAAACTAATGCGTAACAAATTTATGCGAAATGTAATATATGCGATACACTGCTTTGCTATCTGATGATTTTGCCAAATTAAACAATGGGAGAAATAGTTTGGGAAGTGATCATTTGCAATAAAATTTTTGGCCACATAAAATAGTTTATACGGTTTTTCGTGCCATACAAATAAAAGAATGGAACCTTTTTTTATTTTATTCTTAGCTCCATGTAAGTCGCTACTTAAATATGATATAAAGCTATCGATTTTTCCTAAAATAGCAAATGTTGTCTCAAGGTAACGTTAAAATATCCCGTGCAGACGAATACCTATATAAATATGACTCCGATAAGTGGAGGACGTCGCTATTTCTCCCACACGAGAAAGATA